>CM077085.1:115996796-117429538 GCA_039513925.1 Platanthera zijinensis
CAGCTTCAGCTCCAGTGCTTTCTTTCAGAACAGTTGACTTTAAGTCACTGTTGTCAGATTTTGATGCTCTTCACAACAGATCTCTTCCATCTTATGAAGCTGAGGACCTTACTAAGGCCATTGTGCCTATTGCCAGCTGTGAGCCCAGCCTAATTTCTGCATATATCAAGTCCCTTAAGGCTATGTAAAATGTTCTTTCTGTTCATGATATGAATGATGCTGTTGCTGCTATATATATTGTCTATTCTGATAGTGCTATTGACTTACTGATGACAGAGGCTGATGAGCCTACTATTCATACTGAAGAATCTACTGTCTCTGATGTTGTTTTTTCAGTTTCTGTTTCTGCTACTGAAGTGTCTGTATTTGCTGCTCTTGTTGCTCCAATGGTCTCTACTGCTTATGAGTCTGTTGCTATTATTATATTTGTCAGTGCTGCTTCTGTCACTATTGCTACTACTACTACTGCTGTTATATCTGCTGAACAATCAAAATAACAATATGAATACATTAAAAGGATTGATGAAATGTATGATAATCCTCAGAGTTCAGACAGTGACAAGTTCCAAACTGATTCTGATGACTCCTCTGCAACTATTGCAAGGAAGAGGAAAGCTAGAAGCAAGGCATTTAAGAGGGTACCTCCAGAAAAGGTGAAAGATGACAATGATATTCCATACTATATTCTGCATGACTGCCCCATCTCAGAACCCTGGATGCAATATTCAAAGAACCATCATAAGGCTATGAAGAAAAAGAGGAAGATTGAAGAGTATGATAAAGGATCTTCTCATTTTAATCCTACTCCTCCTCCAGATGAAGGTACTGGTGGAGGTTCTGCATCTCAATTTGGATCTACTGCAAATCAAAGCTTCTCTCAATCTCAAGACAGATCTCATTCAAGAGTTTCTCAACATAGAGGTTATCAGTCAAGTAGAGGTCAGTATAGAGGAAGCCAAAGAGATTATAAAGTATACTCCAGAGATCAATCAAGACAAAATCCATATAAAAGGGAAGGACAAGGACCCATTGACTCTACTTCTGGTCCTTTCCCTTATAAGCTGAAAGACACTGTTACTTCAAAAACTCCTCCTTCTGATCATACTATGAATAGATATGAACCTCCAGTTCCTTTTGAAGATCCAAAAAATAATCCACTATCTTGGACTGCCAGAATGAAAGAGCTAGCTGCTTTGTATCTGATAAAGAAGGCAAGAGATCAAGGAAAAGACACTTCAAACATCACAACCTTATCTAAGCAAAGAAAGAAGGAACTTGAAAGATACTCATCAAGAAAATTCTTTGATCCAAAAATCTATATGAAGCTGCACCCAGAAGCTGTGGTTCCCAGGCCCAAATCTCAAACCTCCTTAGGTGCTGGTGATGACAGGAGATCCAAAATGGAAGCTCTCAACCCTAACAGAGAAATCTTATTCAAGAAGGGCAATGAAAAGAAATAAATGTGTAAGCTGACAATATATTATTTTGACTGTCTGCTGTGATTCTATCTGTGCTTCTGCAATGCTTCAAGTTCTTTTCTCTGCATTGTTGTTTCTGCTTTTTAATTCTATCTATATGCTTGTTATTTCCTATTTGTCATGTAAATAGTAATCCTAACCCAAATAGGGGGAGATTGTTGGAACACCCTATTACTAATTTGGGCAAGGATCACTATGTTCTTAGGAAATTGTTTTGACCTTATTGTATAGTCTTAAGGCTCAATTAGAATGAGTCTAAGGGTTAGAACTTAGGTTTGGAAGCTACCCCCAAGACCTTCTAAGATAAGAATTCAAGTGTTGAAGACTAGTAAAATTTTCGTCGAGCTCAGGTCGACGAAACATCAAAATTAGTTCGACTATCTCTGAGCTCAGTTCAACGAGTCGTCCAACTCGGTTCGACGATCTTCGAGCTCAGATCGACATTTTTGTCTCTAGCTATAATCCTAGTCTCTGAGCTCAGTTCGACGATAGTTGAGCTCAGGTTGATGATTTCTGTTTTCAGTCTAGCTTCTATCTCTGAGCTAAGGTCGACGATAGTTGTGCTCAGATCGATGATTTCCTGAAGAGATCGACGATTTTAGGAATTCAAATTCAGACAGTTATGGAATTCAATCTGTCTTATTATCAGCATTTATTTCAAAGGATTCTGTAGCCGTTTCAACTAATCTGGAGCAAATTTCAAGGAAGACAAAAAGGAATGTCTCTTAGGACCTTCCTCCAGAGACAAATTTCATTTAAGGCAGTCATTTAGTATTGGTTAACGGCTGTCTAAAAGACAGATTTTCAGTATATCTTCAGAGAATTATTGAGAAAGATAGAAGAAGAGATATCAATCAAGAATTAAAAGAATTCTGGGAATAGACTCAAGAGACACAAGTCTAAAGGATTACTGAGTTAGAATTCATATAGAACACAAGGAATCAGACTGTGAAGGAGATCATCAAACAGAAAAGTTTTCTTCTATTCTACTCCTTCAAGATCTTCTTGATTCAAGTGTTCAAAGGCTTCTTCATCAAAGACTCCAGACACCTCACATTTCAGCAACTACTGAAATCATCTCTTGCATGAGATCTAAAGTTACTTAAGACCTATCACCCTATGCAAAGCTCTTCTTCTTGAACAATTGCAGATCTAAGGGGGAGCTTTGAAAACATCATCCACTAGTCTTCTCTCAGACTGTTGACAGAGAAGAACAACAAACTCTTTTCTTTCTTTCTTTATTCTGTGGTAAAAGGGTTTCTCAAAACTCCCTTCAAAAGTTTTGTGGCTGGTTTCTGATACCTTGTCAAAACTCAGTGGTGGCAAGACACCTGATCAAAAAATCTGGGTTTGGTTTTTGACCACCTTATCAAAAGCTCATTGGTGCCAAGGACACCTAATCAACTATTCCTGTAGTGGATTCCTACCAAGGGTGGTAGAAGAGTGGATGTACCCAGGTTGATTGGGGAACCACTATAGATCCTTGTGTCTTCTAGATTGCTGCGTTTTTACTTTGTTGTGTGCGGTGATTTTTGCTTTCTAGCTATCTTAGTTTTATTTACTGCAAGCACATTATACATATACTTAAATCAAGTCTTCCACTGCAAATAATTTTTTATCTGGAAAATTATTTTAATATACTCTATTCACCCCCCTCTAGAGTAAAGGTAGATCTTACCATCACTTTCAATAATAGCATGACTTGCCAATCAAGGAGAACCAGATACTTTGACTAAATGATTTGTGTCATCAACATCTGACAAGAGAGCTTATGGATAACCATCTGATAGAAGTTTATGCAGGTAGCCCATATAAAATATTCACAAGCCAAAAAGATATTGCAGATCCTTAGAATAGGTTGAATTTAACTTGTCAACCTGCAAGAACGCAGAAAAGACATAGGAGGGCTAAAGCGGGCTGGCCGCTCATCCTTTGAAGGGAACAGTAGATAAACAAGCACAAATAAGGAAATTCCTGCGGAGGAATCGACTGATGCACTGCTCTCATTCTTCAGGTTACAAGTGTCGCTGATCAATTAGACTAGATGTGTCAAGTGGTCTATTGCTTGTCTGCGGATTGATCAGCGGATTTGTGGGATCCGCGAAGTCACAGATTGAGAGTACCAAAGAGTGTTCGGCCGTCACAATTGTGAGATGATCGAAGAGACAAGGTTACACTTGATCGCTATTGCTTGTCACGCAAAGATCATCGTAACTATAATATATCCTTTAGCGAAGCACATCAGAGCTAACACATGGGTCCTCCCTAGAATCGCACACTGTGTTAGATGTCGGCTAGGATCCGAAGTCCCGTCATCCTCCGCACGAGAGTTGAACGGCCCCCACTGCACATATGCGAAAACTCCCCGCGATATGTGGGCGTTGTGGTCTTACTCCAGGGAACAATCTCGAGGGGGCCCTGAGTAAGACTTTGCGATATCTCAGTGGTTCAGTGATCTCTTTGGCAAAGAGAAAAATATGGAGGAGAAGTATTACAAAAAGGGAATTGTGTTAGTATGAGATCTCTGACGTAAGCTTTATGTAAATGAAAATGAAAGAATATTTAGAAGTGTTTTAGAGAGAAAATGTTTGAAGAGTAAAGTAAAAGCAAACGGTCATGATTGCGAGGGGCTTTGAGGAGGCGCGATTGGTCATAACTATTGATGCAAGGAATGTGCCCTCTTCGCATTGAGAATAGTCTTACAAGAGGACCTTCGTCAATGACATCAATGCACTCAGATTGAACATCGATAGGCCCCAAATGGCCTACATCTGTTATCTCCACACAATTCATTTAAACTTCAGCTTGCCCTTGGAGGTGGAAGGCTTTGAAGCATCAAATTTCTTGACCAGGTCGTTTATCTTGTCTTTGACAAGCAATTTTTCAACTAACCGCCAAAGGGCCTTGCATTCTTCAGTCAAATGACCTTTCTCTCGGTGGAATTCACAGAACGGATCTGAATCTCTTGATCTTTGATTCACCGATTGATAAGGCCTCTTGGAATTGGCCTTATCCTTCATGATTTGGCATACTTCCAGCATCGCCTTATAAAGTCCAGAGTATGATAAGTCATCACCTTGCGGTTGATGCACCGAAGCTGTTTGCAGAGGTGGGGCTGGTAGTGGTTGCAATCGCTCGTGGGCACGATCTTGGCCTGGGAAGGAGCATTGATTATGATGCTGGAACTTCTTTATTTTCCTAGAGTGGGATGGAAAATCTTTCTGAGGAGACCTCAGAGGCTGCTTGTAAGGTTGATTTCTCTCTATTACAAGGCTGGAGACAAAGCCGGGGTTGCTCTTCTCACCGCGAATGTACGAGTTGGCTAATCCAATCAACTCTTGATATGTCCTCGGCGCTCGGACGTTTGCCTCGAAATTGAGTGGTATTTCACGCAGACCGTGAATAAGAGCCACTCGATACATTTCCTGATAGACGATCTCATTGTCTAAGATCTCTCTTTGGAAACCATACAGGCAGCGCGTGATGTGGGAAGCGTCTTAATAATTCTTTAAATCTCTCCCAGGTTTCGTATAGGGTTTCAGAGTCTATTTGTCCGAAGGCAGAGATGTCGTTCCTAAGTTTTGCAGTTTTAGCTGGCGGAAAATACTTCGCCAAAAATTTTTCAGTTAATTCATTCCAAGTGGTTATGCTATTTTTCGGAAGTGTGTTCAGCCACTGCTTAGCTTTAGTTCTTAGAGAGAAGGGGAAGAGTCTCAGCCTGATCGCATCATTTGTTACACCATTTATCTTGAAGGTGTCACAAATTTCAAGAAGGCTAGCTATATGCGCGTTCGGATCTTCATCTTGAAGTCCGTCAAATTGCACATATTGCTGCAACATTTGAATTATGCTAGGCTTTAGTTCGAAGTTATTATTTGCTATAGCAGGGCGGACTATACTTGATTCTGTTCCCTCGAGGTTCGGTCGTGCATAATAGGACATAGTCCTTTGCACGGCCTCATCTACATTGTGTTCTTCCATTCTTAAAGTAGCAAATGACTCGGAGTCCTCAACCGGCACTTGGATAGTAGGACCTTGAAATCGCGATCTTCTCCGAAGCGTACGTTCAATTTCGTGGTCCAAGTCCAAATAACCGACGGACTCCCGCGGGTCATGCACTAAAAGAACAGAAAAGAAGAAGAGGAAGAGAAATAGGATAAATTAGAAAAAAGATTAGAAATTTTTTTCTTTTTGAAATAGATTTTTTTTTATAGATTAACTCCCGAACTTCCCAAGGACTACCCCGTGAAGGGTTCGCAAGGTACTAGACAAGACAGTGGCACTTAAATCCCTTTGCCCTTTTCGAGAGAATTAGGTGGCGTAGAAAAATTGTGAGGTTGGTTTCTATTAAGAGCGGTGATAAAATTTTTTTTTTGATTTTTTAAAATTTTAAAGAAAGAGGATGAGAAAGAGAAGAGATAAAATTAATAGGTTCGTGTTTTCAAAATATCAACGGAAGTTGGTTCCCCGACAACGGCGCCAAAAACTTGTTGCGCGCTAGGGTTCGAAGAAAATAAACGCAACCGAACTAGCAACCCGATGAGACAAGTATACCTATCGAATTGTAGCAAGGGGACACAAGTGTCGTATTGAAATCCGGGAACTGTTGGCTAAGCTTACTCACACGAACGCTATTAACTTATCGACGGAAAAACTAGGGTTTTAGAAAATTTAAGTGCAAGGGAGGAATTAAAGCTATACTAGAAAGAGAACTACCGCAATTAAGTAAAGCTATTAAGCAAACAACTATGCTAGAAAGGAAACTACTGCAGTTAATTAAAGAGCACAAGATAGGTGATTACTACGAAAGGTAGAAAATTTGAAATGGAAATGCACTCAATCAAGATTCACCTCGGCTAAAGACGATTAAGAAAATGCGATAAAAATCTGAACTTAATTGGATAAAGGTCCTTGACCGTGGAGGTTCCTAAAGCTTGAACACGCTTCTCTCGAAGTCGTGCCCAACTGAGTTTAGGAAGGTCCGACCGACTCTCGTCTAAATTGGAGGCCTAAAACTCGCTTTACGCGGTGAACCCCACTATTGGATTTTACTCCAATCCGGGAGATTTGGACGTCTGCCTCTCTCGAGGGGTGCATACAACTCCCTTTACTCTTGAATGCTCACTTCATTCTTTCGGCCTCTCAGCTAGCCCAGAATGAAAGAAAATGCGGAGAGTATATATCGAAAATATATCTCCAACCCGTGATTAATCAAGAGTAATTCAAGGCCCTAACCTAAAAAAGAAAAGATTAATTAAAACATCATAACATAATCGCTCTAACCTCGGATCATCAAGATCGAGTACAAGGAGGATTAGTTAATCATTATGGAATGGAGGAAGGGGGATGAGTAGTAAAGCATAAGAGGAACACAAGCTAAACAAAAAAAAACACTTTTATTAATTCAAAGGGCAAGCTACACTATTGAAAATAAAATTACAAGTGCATGAAATTGAAATCCTATTCTAGCCCTATATTAAGCACTAAGCAACACTAAAGATTACAAAGAAAGCTAGGGCAACTAAATATTAAACCATGATTAAGCAAAAATTACAAAGGAAGAGAGAGAGAGAGAGAGAGAGAGAGAGAAAAGCATAAAAAAACTCAAGAACCAAAGGTGCAGCACCTCCCCCTCTCAACCAAAGCTTTCTGAAATGGAGAGGGGGGGTCTCAATTTATAGAAAAAATCTCGGGTTGGTCACGCCCTCTGACACGCCCTAGGGGGGGCGTGTCAGGGGGCGTGACAGTACTATGTTTACCTCGGGCTCTGGATTCTGGCGGGAGGGATGATTGCTTCGGTACGTCGGTGGTCACGCCCTAGGTCACGCCCGTGACAGGGGGGCGTGACAGGCACGTCATGTCCAAATCATTGGTCGGAAATCCGTCAGTCACCGAAAAAGTAGGGTGTCACGCCCATGTCACGGGCGTGACATAGGGCGTGACAGTACTGTTTGCGTGCTGAGGCGGAACGGCATTTAATGCAGCGGCAGGCTTTGCGGCAGAGGGCGACATGCCCCTGGTCACGCCTGGTGACACGCCCAGGGAGGGCGTGTCAGGGGGCGTGACAGCGGTTTTGACCGTTTTTCTGTCCCTTCCAGCAGGAGTCCTCGGGATCGGGTGATACGCCCTATGTCACGCCCAGGGAGGGCGTGATAGGGGGGCGTGACAGGTCATTTTGGCCAATTTTCTGGAAACCTGCAAAAAGACAAGAAAAAGTCAGTTGCAATAATATTTACATAAAAATGATAAAAATAAACTAATAATAGACATAATTTATACAATATAAAATAGAAAATACGATAATAGTTTAGGCTACAAAATGCATTATCATGCACGATTTGTCATAAACAACGTAAAAACTGAAATTTCTACGTTCTGGTCTGCATTTAGTTAAAAAAAAATTCGGCAGAAAATTCCAAAAAAAATTCTGAGTACTCTCCTTATTTTTCTAAGAAAAAAATTCAAAAAAAAGTTTTTCAATCCGCCCACTCTACACGCGTAAAGAAATTCCAACCTCATAATTTTAATCTGGTCAAAACCACATTTCCTCTTGTGTTCATGCCCACTAGGCTTGGCACGGAGTATTCCACATCCACGTCAACCATGGCAGATGGTCATGATGACGAGCACGCTCCGGCCACAATCACGAAGCTTCGAGAATACTTTAACACTAGGTTCGATGCACTCACCCAACTAATTCAAGGGTTGGCGTTAAATCAAGCGGCGCCTCGAAACCACGGAGTGGGTAGAAATAGACCGGGTCCCCAACCCCAGGCAGCCAACCCACAAGATGATAGACAAAATCAACCATGTGATCAGGACAATGAGTACCCACCCCGAGGTCATTATGAGTTCAACGTAACTAGGGCAGTAAAAATAGACTCACCCTCATATGATGGTATGGGAGAGCCCCAACTATTCCTAGACTGGATCATGGGAATCGAGTGCTATTTTGAATGGCACGACTTGACGGACGTTGAGAAAGTGAAGGTTGCACGGATGAAACTACTAGGAAGGGCCAAAACATACTGGTTGAATGAAGAGAGGCGATTAGGTACCGTTAATGGAGCACCCCTAATTGGGTGGGCTGCCATTAAAGCACTTCTACACGACCAATATGTTCCCACATATCACCGGACCCAAATGTTCGACGACTTAGCCTCCCTTCGTTAAGGAAACGCTTCGGTAGCAGATTACATGGGACACCTTAAGGATATGTTGGTGCGTTGTGATGTTTGTGAGATGCCCGAAGTCACACTCTCCCGATTTCGTAAGGGACTCAACCCGAACATTCAAGGCAAGCTCTTGCGTTATGGTCACACGGACCTTAACACCACGTTCAATGCCGCCTTGGATATTGAAAAAACACAACGCCTACAAGGCCAAAGGACAAAACTTTCAGAAGGGTAAGTCCATCTGAGGACCGCATCCTTTTTCCTCCACGCGAGACAAGGGTAAGTATCGATCAACGGATTCGGAGTCAATTGTCATTACCGCTAGGAATAATAGAAATCCCACCGGTGAGCGAGTACCGATAGGTCGAATCAGCAAGACTAATGCCACGTGTTATTCTTGCAGAGTCCAAGGGAACTACTCTAGTGAGTGCCCCACGAAGAGCAAATCGTTAGCCCTATTAGACTCCGCGTCTGAGCCTGCAGATATCGTCTATGGAGCTGGCGAAGAATCTGATGCTGAGCCGAGTGACATTGAGGATGATTCTTATATGATGGTGATGAGATGTATTTTGGCCACACCGCGAGTGTTGGATGAGTATAACCGGACAAATATATTTACCTTAAATTTTAAGGGCGGTGAAAAGTGGTGCAAACTAATTATTGATAGCGGTAGTTTCATGAATGTCGTTTCGGAGAACGCCATCATGCACATGCATTTAGTCACCCAGCCGCACCCACATCCTTATAAAATCGCGTGGGTAAACAAGATGTCAATAGAGGTCTCTAAGCGATGCTTGGTGCCACTAACATTGAAAAACTACGTCGATAAAGTGTGGTGCGACGTCATCCCCATGGACGTGTATCATGTTTTATTAGGATGACCTTGGCTTTATGATTATGATGTGGCCCATTTCGGACGAGCCAACACTTATGAGTTCAAGTTCAATGGTAAGACCATTGTATTGAAACCATCACCGCCCAAGGATCCGTCACTTGCGTCCAAAGATACCATTGTACCGGTAGAAAAGAAAACGATAAGCCTGATAAGTAGGAAAGAGTTAGAGTGTGAGACTTTCATGGATGGCGTTATCTACGCTTTAGTCTGTCTGCAAGCTAAGGAGGATGCACCCCCTTTAGAGAGCCTCCCGTTATCCCTTCGAACTCTCTTAGAAGAGTATAAGGATGTCTACCCGGTGGACTTACCACCTCAGTTGCCACCTATGCGTGATATCCAGCATGAGATAGATTTTGTCCCGGGTTCACCTTGTCCGAATCAGCCCCATTACCGACTCAATCCCTCCTCACATGAGGAGTTGCAAAAGTTAATTTCAGATTTGTTAGCAAAAGGATTTATACGTCATAGTAAAAGTCCTTATGCCGTCCCTGCCTTGTTAGTCCCGAAGAAAGATAAGACATGGCGATTGTGTGTCGATTACCGGGCTATAAATAAAATAACTGTCAATTATCGGTTCACCATTCCCCGTTTGGATGATTTACTAGATATGTTATCAGGAGCCGCCGTATTCTATAAATTGGATCTTAAGAGCGGTTATCATCAAATACGAATACGGGAGGGAGACGAATGGAAGACGACATTTAAGTCTAAGGATGGACTCTATGAATGGCTAGTGCTTGGAGAGGGACTTACCAATGGACCGAGTACGTTTTCGCGATTGATGACCCAAGTCTTTAAACCCTACATGGGAAAATTTGTAGTGGTCTATTTCGACGATATTTTGGTATTTAGCATTTCACCGGGGGATCATGAGACTCACCTAAGAACAATTCTTACCACATTACGCAAAGAGAATTTATTTATTAACCTTAAAAAATGCGCATTCGGTGTGTCTTCCGTAGAGTTCTTAGGATACATCGTGAGTTCAGATGGCATTCATGTGGACCCAAAGAAGGTTCAAGCGATTAAAGAGTGGCCGGAACTTAAGAATATAAGGGAAGTTAAAAGTTTCCACGGTTTGGCCATGTTTTACCGAAGATTTATTCGGAATTTTTATAGTGTTATGGCACCCATAACTGAATGTATGAAGAAAGGAGAATTTAGTTGGACTAAAGCGGCCACTAGTGCTTTCCAAACGATTAAGGAACGGATGTCTGAAGCCCCCTTACTCCGATTACCGGATTTTAGTAAAGTGTTTGAACTGTCATGCGACGCATCGGGGATAGGAATCGGAGGAGTGTTAAGTCAAGAGGGACATCCGCTTGGATATTTGAGAGAGAAACTAGCCGGCCCAAAGTTAAACTATTCGAATTATGATCGCGAATTCTATGCCGTGATTCGTTGTCTCAAACATTGGCGACATTACCTTATATCAAAAGAATTCGTGATATTATAGGACCATGAGGCTCTCAAATTTGTTAATTCTCAAAATAAGATTAGCCCACGACACGCTAAATGGATCTCATACCTACAGGAGTACACCTTCATTCTCAAGCATCTGAAGGGTACATTAAATCGTGTGGCGGACGCGCTAAGTAAGGTCACCTTATTACTAACTACCATGGAAGTGACAGTCATAGGATTTGAGAGGATTAAAGATGAATATGTCCAATGCCCAGACTTTAAGGAAGTTTACTTCGCCGCTCAGGACAACTCCCCTACCACCATTTCGGCATACTATATCCGTGACGGATACTTATTTAAACATTTGCAATTGTGTATTCCCCACTCTTCATTACGACATTTAATCATATGGGAATTACATAGCGGAGGGTAAGGCGGACATTTTGGTCGAGATAAAACGATAACACACGTAGAGGATAAATTCTTTTGGCCGGGCCTCAAACCCATGGTCAATAAAATCGTAGGAAGTTGTCGTGTTTGTCAACTAGCTAAGGGGAACAAGACCAACGCGAGTCTGTACACTCCACTCCCGATTCCGTCGGTACCATGGGAAGATGTCAGCATGGATTTTATTTTGAGTTTACCCGTGACATTGCGGCGTCACGATTCTATTCTAGTCGTAGTAGACCGTTTCTCCAAAATGGCCTATTTTATCGCAAGTAATAATACCTACGATGCATCAAATGTAGCAAAATTGTATTTCAAGGAGGTCGTGGCACATCGGGGTGTTCCCAAGACGATAGTGAGTGATAGGGATGTAAAATTTACAAGTTATTTTTGGAAGACACTCTGGAAACTCATGGGCACTAAACTTATGTTTTCGTCGGCCTATCATCCCCAAACGGATGGGCAAACGGAGGTTGTCAACCGTAGCTTTGGAGGGTTTCTTCGTTGTTTAGTAAGAAAACATAAAGGTACGTGGGATCTTATCCTTCCACATGCCCAACTAGCGTACAATAACTCTAAGAACAGGTCTACTGGGTTGTCTCCGAATGAGATAGTGCATGGTTATAAGGCGCCAGTGCCTCTTAACTTGGTTCCATTACCGCCTTCTTTTAAGTCAAGTCAATTTGCACAGGACTTTGCTTCACACATTCACACACTTCATGAGCACATTGGAAAGACGTTAGCTAAACAATATTCTATCTATCAATCGAATGCTAACGTACATCGACGAGCAGTCTCCTTGAACATTGGCAATTTGGTTATGGTTCGTCTTATCCCTGAACGGATGCCTTCGGGCACCATACAAAAATTAGCGAAAAAGAAAGCTGGTCCTTTTCGGGTTTTGAAGAAGTTAGGCGAAAATGCTTATTTGTTAGAGTTACCCGTTGATTGGGGAATCTCCCCTGTGTTTAACATTTCGGATTTAACGCTTTATGTTGCTCATCCACCTGAACTGTCTATCTCTCCGTTTAATATTTCCACTATACAATCTAATGGGGTGGGGGGGTGAGATTATATCTGGATCGCTTTCTCCTTTGGATTCTATGGGAGGTATGCCGTCTATTGATGATACAACTTGTTTTTCTGCTTCACCTAACGCTTTTCTGAGGTTTCCCCGGACAGATTTCTTGCCTGACAGGATTTTGCAGGATGATGTGTTTTCCACTCCCGACGGCGACATTCACAAGTTTTTAGTTCGTTGGCATGGTCGGCCGGCTTCGGACGACTCTTGGCTCTCTGTTGCACAGGTGGATCTTCTTGACGCGGACCTCATACGCCGTTACCTTTCAGCCCACTCATCGGTGATGAGTCCTTTTGAGCGGAGGAGGATTGATGGCGATGGCCACCAGGGCGGTCAACATGGGACAGAAGTTGTCGAGGATGCGATGCCGGCCAAGGACTTGCGGCGCCGTAGCGGTCATGGCTACAAGCTTCGCCCTTGCAATAAGACTAAGGCTACATTTTGATTTTTATGAGCTTGGGTGTGCCTTTATCCGTTTCATGCTTATTATTTGAAAACAATGTTTATTTGCATTTTCTTTTATGTGGTGTGCACTTAGCCACTTGTATTTGCTTATGATGTAAGCCTTATATAAGGCCATGAACTCTTCATATTTGGTAGACAATATATTGAAATCAAATTGAAAACTTGCCAACCCTAAATCTTCCCTCTCTCTTTCTCCTAGTCATCGCCCCTCTTTCTCTCTTCCTCTAAGCCGCCGGCCCCAAGGCTCCCTCCTCTCAAGTGCTCGTCCACCACCTTCTTCCCCTATTGCTCTCGGCCGCCCCCTCTCTCTAGTGCTCGGCCACCAACCTCACCCTCTTGCTCTCGGCCAACCGAGATCCCCTCTTTCAAAGGATATTCGGCCCATGCATGAGAGGTTGCCTTGCAAAGAAAGAAGTTAGGGATTCTTCCACGACGTGAAGTGAAGGAGTTTAGCACGTTCATCATCCATAGCACGTCTCCCGTGGATCTTCAATGGAGGAGCGATCAATCTTGGTGGATCCACGCATCGCGGATCTACAAATCCAAGGGGGGTAACGAAAATTTCTACCAAGAGTTTTCTTTCTCTAGATAGTTCTTGTGGTGTACGAATTTTTGCGTTATTTTACGATTTGTTTTTCTTCGTGGTTAATCAAATAATAGATTGGTATTTTTCGTTTGGATTTCCGAAAGACTCGTAAGAGGATTGGCGATCCCCGCTTTCTTTTGTTGGGATAGATCCTACTATCTTTCGAATCATTTGTTCTTGATGGATCTATTTTGGTACAACCCAATAGCTCAATCGGGATCGATATTATCCCATTTAGCCGGAAGGAATTTGGCCTATAGCCAACTTTCGATCTACTTGCAGAATGGCGATCCGTATGTTAGCGCGAACAATAAATAAAATAATTGTTGTGGCTGCGAATTCATTAGCATGTGGATTAGAGAGCATTGAGCGTTGTCATAAGCGCCGTCGCGGCCTCCGTGACATATCCCTAGAAGATACCCTACATCAACCAAGAAGAGGGAAAGAAGTCGAGCGGCTAGAAAGCAGCCCGCGCGAACAGAAGAAAGAGTAGACCGTGTAATTAGAGATAAGCCCGAGGGAAGAAAAACAAGGCGAACAAGGCTAAAAGGTCGCGACGGCTAAAGAAGAGGTCGTGGCAACAAAGCATAGGTCGTGGCAAGAAGAAGAGGTTGCACTCACAAATGGCAACGACAAGGAGAGGAAGAAGCTGTGCGAACAGGGCACAAGAAGGCAGAAGAAAAAAGTCGCGAGGCTAGGTCGCGATAAGAAGAAGCAAGCCGCGCCGACAGGTCTCGCGGTCAGAGAAGTCACAAAGAATCAGGAGGAGTAGATCGAGTCCTCTGATACCATGTAAGAAACAAACAAAAAACAAACCGGAAGTTGTATAACAGAAATTTTATTATCTGAAAAAAGGTATCTATTATAAAGGTATAGCATCCCTTTTATAGAATGGAGGAGAGAAGAGAGAATAAAAATAAGAGATGTGGGACTAAAAAATTATAGGACTAAGCGGTCTATATAGAAACAACCCGCACAAGCCACGCGGTTAGACGGAAGGGCTAACCGCTTGGCTACCACAAGAGAAGAAGGAGAGATCGCCATGGGAGACCGCTAGACCTCCTGATGTCCAAGCCTCCAAACACAAACCGCTAGACCGCTCGGACTCCAGACAACAACAACACAGCAACCAAACCGCTGAAGGGAAACTGTAAGACCGCACGGTATTCAATCTGCCAAGACAGGCCGCCTGACCACCCGATCACCAACTTCAACATATGTCTCTGGACAAGGATGAGAAAGGGAAACCTTTTAATAAAACCAAGTACATAAGCATAATTGGATCCTTGCTCTATCTTACTGCTAATAGACCACACATAATGTTTTCAACATGTGCTTGTGCTAGATTTCAAGTAAACTCTAAGGAATCTCGCTATGCTGCTGCAAAGCGGATTTTTAGATACCTTAAAGTTACACCAAATCTTGGCTTATGGTACCCAAGAAGTAATGATAGCGAACTAATTGGTTTTTCAGATGCAGATTTTGCAGGTAGCAAAGATGATTGGAAAATAACTTTCGGGACTTGCCAATTCCTAGGAAGAAGGATTATTTCCTGGACCAGCAAAAAGCAGAATTGTGTCGCATTTTCAATAGCCGAGTCAGAGTATATCTCTGTAGGCAGTTGTTGTGCACAATTGCTATGGATAAAGAATCAGTTTGAAGATTATAACATGAAGTTCAAGAACATTCCACTGTTCTGTGACTCATCCAGTGCAATTATAATTGCCAACAACCCAGTCTCACACAGGAGATCAAAGTACATATAGCTGAGGTATCACTTCATCAGAGAGCATGTGGAGCATGGAGACATCAACCTCCAGTATTTTCCAACTGACAAGCAGGTTGCCGACATCTTCAAAAAACCGTTGGACGAGGCCAAGTTCTCGTTCTTCAAAATAGAACTTGGCATGCTCAACAAAGAAGAATGAAGAAGGAGGTCCCACAACAAAGCTCAAGGATCAGGCAACAGTTCAAAAGTTTAGAAATTCTTAAGTTTGGACTTCATTTCTCGAGTAAGAATATTACTACTCGAGTACATGATAGAACTTCTCAAGTAATAGTCAGCTTCTCGAGAACATCCAGTCTACTACTCAAGAAAGCAGTTACTACTCGAGAACTAGAGTCTCTTCACTCGAGTAATGTCGATCCACTCGAGAAGTCTGAAGTAGATTTTCGTCTTCAAGTTCAAATTTCTGTTATTCGCACCCGCACTTAATACCGCCATATTTTCAGGTATGTCATTATTTATTATTTCCTAAATCATTATAAATTAATACTTATATAAATAGAAAAGTATGGAAATTCCAAATCACTCGATCTCTAAACCCTTTCTCGAGAGAAAAGCATAAAACTCTTCGTCTTCCTGCCGTTGTCACAGACTTGCTGTCGATTCAGCTCTTTCTCTCAAAGCAAAAATTTCCAATCCTCTCTCTAGCAATGGCTCCTACATCCAAGATAGGGATCGGAAGCGAACACGTTTCGATAGGAATTGCAGAGATTTCAGATGATTTTCAGAATCTTCTTTTGCTTCTAGGTTCAGCTGGACTGTCTTTCGTCTTAAAGCAACTGTGTAAAATTATATTTCTAGAGGTTGAAGTGTTCTTCCAGAATGCCAAGGTAAAGAGAAATGGCAATCTTCTTAAGACAAGAGTTTGTGGGGGTTAAGATCAAGCTTTCTACTCCAGTCCTTACAAAACTTCTTCGATTACCAGTGATTGACGAAGAAGATTACCTTACAGAGGAAGATTATGACAGAGCATGTGGCTTTTGTGGTATTTCTATTGAGGTGCCCACAGTTCGTCGACCTGACCTAAATCCAAAGAGCAAACTTTTAGTTGATATTCTTGGGAATGTACTTCTTTGCAAGACAAGTTCTATAAGCTTCATCACTGCCGACTTCTTTGACATGATGACAACAGTCACATGTTGGAAGAAATTTCAGTTTAGGATGATGATCTTTGACAAGATAAAGGAAAGTATAAAAGCTCCAAATTATGAAAGGATTATTTCTCTTCTTCTACATGAGTTTAAGCCTGAGATTTTTTATTTATACAAAGGTACAACCCTTCACCATATGAAGAAAGTTTCTATTTCATCTATTCAGAGATGGGAGCTCAAGCTCAAGAACCCTGCCCAAGCTACTCAAGCTCTTGATAAACCAGAGGATGAGGACAGGACCCCATTCTCTCCTCTACCTCAAGTAGCTGGCACATCTGGTGCAGTTACTGAGGGGGAGCCTGCTCCTTCTACCCCATAGGAAAGACCTTCTACCCCTCCTCAAGTTCATGATCTACCTGCTACTACTGCTACTGAAGAGTAGTTTATTGATGCTCAAGTACAAGAACAGATTCTATTTACAGAGGAAGATATCTCTAGGAAGATTTATGAGTTGACTTCTAAAGAGCCCCCTTCCCCTACATCTCCTCAGAAATCCCCTTCTCCTAAACCATCTCCATCACACCATCAATCTGAACAAGGATCCCCTGATCATCAGTCCCCTGCTGCAGATGTCCAAGAAGAAGAACCAGTTATTATTTCTGATGAGATAGAAGGTACTCCTGAACAAGTTGAGGCTCCCCTGAAGAGCTTGGATTTCTCTCTTCCTACCATTCTTGGTGAGGATTGAGATATTTTGATTCACACTACCAGAGCCAAAAGCTCAGTTGTTCTTGAACAAATAATTCCAGGGATTGCTCCTCCTCTAGTTCTTCAAGTTAAAACTCCTTCTGATGATAATATTTTGAGTAAGATATAATTGTTACTGCTCACCAAATGAATTATTTTGATGAATCTTTAAAAGCTGCCACAGGCAAGGTAACTGCTCTTGAAAAAGAGATGAGTAGAGGATTTGCTGAGATCAAACATAATACTGATGAACTGAAACACCTCTTCTAAATATGTGGGAAAGCTCTAGACAACACCATAACCAGTATTGGTCACGTGATGGATTAGTCAATAACTCATGCAAACAATCAAATCCAATTAGAGCAGAAAGCGCAAGAACATACTTTCAAGATTTGTGAAGAAGTAGGGACATTCAAGGAAGATGAAATAGCCACCCTATCTATAGAAGTCAGAAAGGGGGAGGAGTTAGTGAAAGAATTCTTAGAAAAATATGAAGTAAGGAAGAAAACTGAATGGGAAGAAAAGTTGAATGAGCTACATGTTGATGTTAAGAATCAAATTTGTAGTGTTAAGTTTCAAACTTATGACACAGCTATATAGATGGATAATAAAATAATCCCTGACTTTAGGGCTGATCCCAATATCATCCCTCATCATCTAAACCCTTTTGCTCAGCATCCTCCTACCCAACAACCTCCTACTCAGCAGCCAACCTTCTCTCCCAGACTTGAGGATCAAGAACTACCTCCAGATACGTATGCTCAAATTTGGTCAGAATTTGAAATACCTTCTCGGGCCCCTCCTTCAGAAATTCCAAGCAACAAGAAAAGAAAGTATGGTGATGGTGCCTCTGCCAGCAGGAACACACCCAATCCAGAAGCTGAAAGAAGAAGAACTCAGGAATTTGCTAAGATTTGGAGCCCAACTTCTAAATCTCTAATCCTTGATACTCTCGAGCTTGTCATGGACTATAATGAAAGCAGATCTGAGCATTACAACTCTCATGAGTGGGAACTGCATGAGAAATACTTAACCAAGAGAAGAATTTATGACATAGAGTATGGAAGGAATAATCCAAAGGCTCCTCATAAACCTCCAAAGTACTATCCTAAGCCTTTCAGCTACCAGAAAAGACAGCAAGAGAAAAAGTAAAGAAAATAATAACATCAACAACAATAACAGAGCAAGGAATGACAAATGATCTAGATTGTGTTTTGAAATTGTGTTGAAATTGATTTCATGAACAATTTTATAAATATAAATCTTTAATTTTGATGATCTGATTTTCTCTTCATTACTTAATATTTTATTTTCTATTATCTCTGTGGTAGCTAGTCACTTTGTTTGTTTATTTTGATTTAATTCACCTTAGTGTAGAGGGTTATTACTTCAACAAATAGGGAGAGATTGTTGGGTATTGTTTCCACAATAACCTACGTTTGTATGAAGTCACCCTTAAACTAAGATGAATTAAGTTGTATTTGATGCCATGTTTAAGTTATGTATTTGCAGGATATAATTGCCAAGTGTAGACCAATGTCAGTCTAGAATGAGTCACCAAACACAAGACCATACAATGTAATCCCTTATTGTGTGATCCATGGTGCTTACACATGTGTAGCCTCTCTATTGGGATACACTTAATTTTCAAGCACTAAAGGAATATGAGAAAGACTAGTTGCTGAATTCCTTGAAGAAGGAAAATTCTCAAAATGCAAAATTTTTCTAAGTTTTTTACTCGAGTAATAAATCTAGTACTCGAGTAGATTCTTAGTCAGTTCTCGAGTAAGCTAAGTCAAGTACTCGAGTAACTGAAGTAGTTCTCGAGAATTTTTCTTGTTAGTTCTCTAGAAGGTAAGTAGTACTCGAGTATATCCTTTCTTATTCTCGATTTATCTGAAATATCTTGCACAGAATTATTCTAAGTCTAGTACTCGAGTAGCTAAGGTGATTACTCGAGAAGGCCAAGATTTTGTACTCGAGTAACTTATGTTTAGTACTAGAGAAGTATTACTTGTTCTCGAGAAGTTCTGCTAGTATTCAAGAAGGCAGTTTCTATTTCTCGAGTAACAGAAGTTTCTTCCCGAGTAGGCAGAATTTATTTCCAAGATTTTCTCTAAGTATTATTCTCGAGAACCTCATACTCCCTTCTCGAGAAACAATAGCTACTTGTAGAGTAGTCTATCATCTACTCGAGAAATGCAGATCATTTTTTCCGAAATTTCTTAAGTCCTGACAGACGTGATTTCAGAAATGATTTCAATCCTAATATCTTTTTTTATTGGTCGTCGTGTACTGTCTTTATGATAATGACCGTTAATTCTTGTCCTATAAAGGTCTAATCAAATTGACTAACCCTAACAATAAGAGAATACCCGAGAAAATCAATGTTTCTGAATCGTTCTTATTTCTTAATTGGGAAGCCGCCGCCGCTCTTCATCGATGATCTCGTCACTGCTTCTTCTTTGATTCAAGTGATTCAGAGCAAGTGAAGATCAATAGATCAAGACGTTTTTATTTCTATAGATCCATTTCTTGATCGTGTTGATCCAAGGTTTTCAGATCCAGTAATTTCAGCTTGTCTTCTTTGATCAGTTTCTGATAAAGCTTCAAATTTCAAGGAAGAAGAAAGTCTGAAGATTCCAGATCTGAGATATTTTGTTTGTATAATTTATGTTTACAAAATCTTTATTATTGTACGAGTTTGATCTCCGAGTTGTAGGAGCTTATTCTCCGAGAAATTATTGTAGGAAGATTTTCTTTCGAGTGTAGATCCGTTTTGTGGATCGAGTTGTAGGGGATTTGCTCCGAGTTGGAGGATTGGTTTTCAATCCGAGGTAATAGTGAAGTAGCCGAGTCTAGCGTGTTGTTAGATCAGTGAGGTAGAGAGTGGACGTGCCCAAGATTGGGTATCCACTATAGATCTGGTGTTCTCTGTGTTTTGTACGCTTATTTTCTTGCGCATTGTTCATTCAATTTTAATTCCGCAAAAAGACACAAACCTCACCTATTCACCCCCCTCTAGGTGATTTAGGTAGACAACTAAAAACATCATAATCTAACTTATTCCTATAGATCCACTTAGTCCCTATGACATTTTGTCCTTGAGGTCTAGGAACTAACTTCCAGACCTTACACCTCTTAAATTGGTCAAGCTCTTCTTGCATTGCTCCAATCGAAAAATAGTTTTTGATTGCCTCTTCAAACTTCTTGGGTTCTTCTTGAGGTGGAAAGCTTGATTAAAGTAATGTATTAATACTCTTGCTTCTGGTTTGGACTCCATGGATTAAATCATCTATGATTTGGTGGGCTCGATGGTCCCTCAGATTCCTTATAGCTTGAGGCAATCTAACTTCAGCTTGTTATTCTTCATTAGCTTCAGCTAGCTATTCTTCATCCTCAGCTTATGAGTCTTGAGCTCCCTTTGGACAGCACACATCATTTCTCTTATCTAAGACTAATGGAGCATCTTCCTTGATGGTAAGCTTGTCCATCACCTGCTCTATGCCTGCAGAACTAGAAGGGGAGCGAGGCAGATCACAGTTAATCATGTTTGACTCATCAAAAAAAACATGAACTGACTCTTCTACAACTTGACTTATCAAGTTGTATATCCAATATGTCCTACTATTGTTTTTGTACCCAACAAAGATCCCTTCATGGGACTTTGCAGCAAACTTAGTCACATAGGACTTTTCATTGTTCAGAACATAACACTTGCTACCAAAAATCCTGAAGTAGGATAAGGTTGGTTTTCTGCCTTTCAAGATCTCATAAAGAGTCTTCTTATGGCTTTTGGTGATAGAAGCCCTATTGAGGACATGACATGCAGTGTTAACTTCCCCAGCCCAGAAATAATCTGGGAGAAAAGTGTCACTTAACAAGGTCCTACCATCCTCTATGAGTGTTTTATTTTTCCTCTCAGCAATTCCTTTTTGACGGGGTATTATAGGAGAGGAGAATTCCTGGTGAATCCCTTGCTCTTCACAAAACCTTGTCATGCTTGCAGACTGATATTCAGTGCTATGGTCACTTTTGTTTTTTATAACAGTACTGTCTAGTTCATTCTGTATTTTCTTAACAAAAGTTTTGAATACTTCAATGGTTTCATCTTTTCTCTTAAGGAAGAACACCCAAACAAACCTAGAAAAGTCATCAACAACCACAAGGGTGTATACTTTCCTACCTAGACATTGAACTGGCATAGTACCAAACAAGTTCAAATACTGTACGTATAATCACCTCACTAAGACTTTGTCCCCAATGTTCTTGAAGGAGGTCTTGGTCTATTTGCCCTTTTGGCATGCAGAGCAGACACCCTCCTTAGTGCATTTCAATTTGGGGCCATTTCTGACTAACTCTTCACTATAGAGTTTTCTTATGGTTTTATAGTTTAGATGAGCCAGCCTCTTATGCCATTGGACACAATATGAGGCTTTATCATCTGCAACTAGGCATACGGGAGAGTCCTTACTTTCACAATCAAAATTAAGACAATAGACATTTCCTCTCCTAGTGCCTGTTAAGATGACCCCTTGGTCATTTGATCTCCTAATTTAACACTCATCCTTGAGGAAAGAAATGTCATAGTAAAGATCATATAGTTGGCTTATGCTTATAAGGTTGTGTTACAATCCTTTCACATAAGCTACTTGTGTGATAGTGATTATGCCATTTGATATCGTACCATACCCTTTGGTCACTCCCTTTTTTGAACCACCAATGATGACTTTGGGTTTATTCTGTACTGGGGTGTACTCCTTCAGAATACTCCTTGTTCCAGTCATGTGCTTGGAACACACATTGTGCAAGTACCATTTGGGAGGATGGCCACTTGGACTAACTTGCAAGGCATAAATTAGTGAACCTTAGGACCCCAATTCTTATTGAGTCCTAGGTACCTGTTAGTCTGATAATAAACATGCCTATCTGCAACACTTCTGACAGGTAAACTCTCTCTTGCTCTTGGCACACTTGTATTGTGGCAGCAATCTATAGCATAGTGGCCCACTTTGCCACATCACCAGCACTCATCGATATTGCACCTTCTTTTAAGAGCCGGTCTAGAGGATGTGTTGACTGCAGCTCTTGGTCTAGAAGGTGCAGCAGCAGCCATGTTCTTTTGTTTCCAAACCCCAATCTGACTAGTGGTGGGTCTAGAAGTAGAAGTGCTTGGGATATCTTGAGCCCTACCAACATAAGCTTTCTTTTTATAGAGCATACTCATGATGGCCTCAGAGATGCCCACATCCGGTCTACTGATAAGCTTGCCCTTAGTATTTGTTTGGATTAGAATGATCTGAGAACAGACTGCATCTTTACCCTTAAGTGAAGCGGTTGATGCACCAAACACAAATGGTCCAGGATGGGCCATTTGTATTTCCTCATGGGCTGCCTTGAAGGAACTTGCACCCTTGCTATATCTACCACTCTGGAAGTTAACATCTTTGTTTATAGGAGTGGATCTGCCATTCTTACAGTGACCATGGATACTTTCTCGATCATACCTGTTAGAAGGTAACAGGAATCTCCTGAAAGGAATAGGAAGCCTAGAGGCTAATGTCTGCACTAGAGCCTTTCCCTTCCTTTTTGGATTGGCAACCGTAGTGCTTCCATTGAAACTAAACCCCTTCTTACCCTTTTGGGAAGAGAAGGTGTCTATCAAGGGAAGTACTGAACTAGGCATTGAATAGCTAGCCACTATTCACCTCTCTCTCTCTCCAGCTACACTTCTAGATCCCTTATTTTATTTTCCTGACACTCAATGGTACCAATCTGAATGATAGAAATAGTTTCCAGCTCACCGATTTCTTTCATTTTCTAATCCAGCAATTGTGCATGCTGAGAAGTAACAATCTAAAGGTAGGATATTCCTTAGCCTGCTCCATGGCAAGCATTTTGCTTTTCTTAAAAGCATTCAACAAGACACTATATTTTTCAATTACAGAATAAACATATTCCTTTGATTCAGACACAGCCTTATCACAGGATTTAGATGCATCTAAATCAGCACTGGTTACATATCCAGTTTCAGTGGAGTGGCTGAACGGAGATTGTGCCTTTGAATGACCAGGTTGTTCCTGACTGGATTCTTTATCTGACATAGCAATTAGGCCATAGCAGTAGCTGTCTTATTCTTCTTCATCATCCACCTTTATATCACCATCTGACTACGATAGAGGGGCCCTGACTATATTCTTGGTAACAGGATCAGCTTTTTCAGCAATATCAGCCAGCATCTCAATGAAGTCTACTTCTTTAGCTTCTACTTCAGCCGAGTACAGTCCAATTTAGGCTTCCTTATCCTCTTCTCTTTTTGACTCTGAAGAGGAAGAGTCAGTCCAGCTCCTTTTCTCCTTAGCTATGAAGAATCCTTCTTTCCCTTTTGCTTGTGGTCCTTCTTCTCACCAAACTCCTTTCTTTTGATAGGGAAGTCAGCTATTACATGCCCTAGCTTACTACAATAATAGCAAACCACTTTAGAAGAAACATGTTTGTTTGGTATATAACCATGCCTATCCTCCTTAGAGGATTTCTTCCTGCCTTCATAGTAGTCTTCTTTTAGATGAGATTGTTGGAACCGGTGTTTCACATTCCCTGTGTTTGAGAATATCAACTCCCAGGTTATATTTGATCACGTCTTGTGTTGATAGAATGTGCCAGTTGACAGGTGCAAGTGAAGAAGAAGACTCCTATCAACACTAACGTCGAGAGGTAGAAGTTACCGCCGGGCGATTTCATAAGTTGTAAATATACGTATTTTTACGTACGTTATTTAAGTTCTTTTAGTTTATTTTCGTTATTTTTAGTTAGTTTTCTGCAATAAAATGTTCCTTTTATGTATATAATTTTCTAATTTAGCTTTATTTTGTTTTTTAGATATTTTCAGAAAAAGCCAAAAATTTCAAAGTACACGCCCGTATCCAAATCTGACATACCCCGTGTCACGCCACTCGATGCTCGACGCATTAAGTTTGACGATCCCAGCTCAACGCTTTGCATGTCATGCCCGTGACAAATCTGACACGTTCGTGTCAATCCCGATCGACGTTCGTCCAGCCCAGCTCGACGATCGACGATTCGTCAAGCAGTGCTCGACGAAATTCTGCTAAATTGCGCTCGATGAAATGAAGCTAGCAACCACTCGACGCCTCAACACTCGACATGCCATGCCCATGACAAATCTTACACGCCCATGTCAATCCCGATCGACGTTCGTCGATCCCAGTTCGACGTTCGTCGAACCCAGCTCAACACCTTTACCAGGCATACCTTGTTGACACGCCCGTGACAACCCTATCATGCCCGTGACCAACACGTGTCCCGATCCAGAAGTTTCAAGAAATCGACCAGTCACCAAGATTTTGACTTCTCCAGCAAGCCAGACCCGACAAGACCCCCTGTCATGCCCGTGACCAGGGCGTGTCACCCCCGAAATTTTTCTTATAAATAGAACTTTTCTGTAAGGTCCAAGGGTTCAAACTTTTGAGCCATTTTGCTGTTGGACTGCTGCTTAGTTGCTTTTGGTACTATGTAAGGATAAGCCCCCCCCTCTCCTCATTGTGTTTGTCTAAGCTTATGTAATCAAACATTTTTACTTAATAAAATATGTTAGTTTTTTCAACCTCATATTGTACTTGAATGCCTCTGGGTGCCTCTCTTTCAGTAATCTTAAGAAACTTTGTTTATATTTTTAAATTGTGTGTGTGGGTGTATGAGTTTAATTTAATGTTATTATATTTTTATGTTTTCATAGTTCTGATAGGTTCTATTTTCTTATCTCTTTGTTTAGGTTTAAGTTTTTTAGTACTTAATTTCATTTTTATGGTTTTATACAAGTGTTTTCAAGGTGGCTTTCTATCTTCTTTTTTTACTTAGTCTTTTTATTTTTGTAAAACTTTTGTTCTTTTTAACTTTTTTCCCACTTTTTAAACACTTTTATAAAATTATAACAACGAAAAAGTTGTTATTTCAATTTTTAAGATAAGTTTGTTTTCTTTCTCTTTTTATTGTGTGTGTGTGAGTGTATGAGATAATTTTTCTTGCTTTCTTTTATTGCTTTCTCAATTATGTAGAGTGTGTGTGTGTATGAGATAATTTTCATTGCTTTCTTTTAAATATGTAGAGTGTGTGTGCATTTATTTCCCGCCTACTCATTCGAGTAGAACTCACTTTCATTTCCTGCTTACTCGTTTGAGTAGGACTTGTCATTTCCCGCCTACTCGTTTGAGTAGGACTTGTCATTTCCAGCTTTAATTTCCCGCCTACTTGTTTGAGTAGGAATTTTCATTTCCCGCCTACTCGTTTGAGTAGGACATGTCATTTCTCTTTTTGTGTAACTTAGCTTTTTATTTTATGATTTTTAAAAGTGTGAGTTCTCGTTTTAGTTAGTTTTATAATTTTCTAACATTGTGTTCTTTTCTGTCCCTTTTTTGTAACCCTTTAGTGCTTAGTCTCGAACTCATGCCTCATTAAAATCATAAGTCGTCCCCATACCGATGAGTGGCTAATCATTCTTATCCCTCGACATCGAAGAGCATTGGGACATATGAATTCACTCTAAATAATTAAAGGATCTTTTTCTCACTTTAATTAAAGGGCTTAAGGTTTGCCCTGGGTTTACGACGCATGGAACCACATATCGATGTGTGAGCTCTATTTCTGTTATCCATACGCTAGATAGCCGAGAGGACGTGCGTATAGACTGATCACCCTTAGGTAAAAAGAGTTGTGTGCATACCCTCGAGGGAGGAGAAGCATAATTCCATAGGATTGGGTTCCCCACCCAATATCGGGGTTCGTAGAATAAAGCGGACATTAAGAGGAATCCTTCGTCAGACGAGAGTTCGGTCAAATAGTCTTAATGTTCAGGTGAGCGATATTTTTAGAGCTAGGTGATTTAATGTTTGTGGAACATCCACGGCCAAGTTGCCTTTAATTTATTTGAAAACAAAATTCTATAATTATTAAGAGTCATTTTAGTTTCGATCCAATTCGATGCCGAGAGTTAACCCTTCATCGAATTTTTCTAAGTCTATTTACAAATCTCTTTTATAACCGCTTTAATTACCTAAAACCCGACAAGTTATTTTTGGTAAAATAATTGTCCCTCTGGAAGGAGTAGAAATAGTCAACAGGCGCCGGGAAATATACGACCCCGATATTCCCCACCAGAATATCTTGTATTACTTGCGACAGGAGTACTTGACTCCGTAATTTGCCGCGCAAAACCCCTTTTGCTCCGCGCGCATCACGGTTTCTGTGATTAAATTTGATAGAGTTCTCGGGAAACTACCGCCCCGCGCTAGTGCTACTGCCTACGCTAATGAAAGGATTATTTTGGCCAGCATCTCGGGAAACTACCACCAAGATGTAATGTTTACCGCGCCGCGCTAGACTCTCGACGAATGCCGAGCGGGTTCTTGAGAAATTAAACCTACCACTAGGCAATTACTGTTACAATGCCGCGCTAGACTCTCGACGAGTATCGACACGACTGTTCAGAATCATCGTGTCCTTTATTACCATGCGACGATAGATGTAACCGCATGACACTAGCAATGATAAAACGAGAAATATTCGTGTTGAATATTATTCCAGATTTGGACGAAAGTTGGCACAACAAGCACGCGAACCTACCGACAGGTGCTAGTCTTACCGCCAATGGTAGCCTATTTTCACGAAGATGTATAAAAGGCCGCCTTGGTTTCTGTGCCAAGAATAAATAAATATAGAAGAGAATCTAGACGAAGTTCCTGCAATCTAGGGTTCGACCGCAGTCCTTTCATCCGTTCAATTCATCTTCGTCTAAGAAGATGAGAATCGTCTCCCTCACATTCGTGATCGAAAGACTCTGGCGATCCAAGATCTACATCGACAATGAAGAACCGACCGGTTACTAGCAAACGGAGATCTCAAGCACCAGCCGCGGATCGCTCAATGGAGAAGTCGTCAAGAGGGAGAGCTTCATCTTTGAAATATTTACATCTTTTATTCTTATAATCTTTCCTTTTTCTAAATCTTGTGGTGAGGAAAATTGACCGGTAAGGGTCATCGAAATCCGGGTAGGATTCTGCGGGAAATTGTCCTGGTGATAGGGACGTCTATATCGTAGGATCTAGTGGGGATCTTAGACCCTTCATTGTGAGGAGGTGAAGAGTCGGCTCGGAGACTTTTCCTTGAGGGAAAAGGAGTGAGCCAACTTGTTAGTGGAGCAGATCGATATAGAAATCAAAAGATCGTATCTACTCACCGCATTAGATCTCTGGCGTCACGGAGATCACCTTTTTGTACTCATCTAAAACTATTGTTGTTTTGAATTCATGCAATGGAATATGTTATTTCTGTGTTAATTACTTTTGGGTGTGTGCTGCGATTTTTTAGCGAGTGTGTGTGTTTATGGGGTTGGATCTCAGATCTGCATAGGAAAACGAGATCTATGACTTACTGCAGCGCGTTAGCTACCTAACGCCCCGTAGTAGCTTCCATAACTCAATTTTTTGAGGCGAAATAGTTTAAATTCTATTTAACGTTAAAACCTTATTCACCCCCCCCCCCTAATGTTGACCACTAGATCCAACAAGTGGTATTAGAGCATGTTACTTCAAAAGGCCTAAAAACCTAAAGTAAGATGGCCAACTCTATTCACGCATTCAATGAGGGACAAGGTGTGAGTAGACCTCCACTGTTTATGGGGAGTGACTATAGTCACCGGAGGACTCGGATGAAAATCTTTCTGATGACTCACAGCACGGATGTATGGGCCATGATACAGACAAAGTACACTGCACCTACTATCACTATTGGGGATACTGTCGTAGAAAATCCACGTGATAAGTGGGATGACGCAGACAAGCTTAGATGTACGAATAATTCCAAGGCTATGAACTCATTATTCTGCGCCTTGGACAAAACTGAATTCAATAGAATATGTAAGTGTGAGACTGCTTATAATATATGACGTCTTCATGAGCTTACTCACGTAGGTACCTCGCAGGTGAAGGAGTCAAAGCTGTTCTTACTCGAATCTGAATTTGAACAGTTCCGGATGGAGATCGACGAGGATGTGGACAGTATGTACATGCATTTTACCAAGATTGTCAATGCCTCTAGATCTCTCGGAAAGATCTTTCCAAATGGTGACCTAGTGAGGAAGATTCTGCGATCTCTACCTCCTCGTTTCAACTCAAAGGTGACGGCTATTGTTGAGCCTCATAAAATCAACACCTTGGAGATAGAGAGCCTCATCAGCAATCTGAAGACACACGAACTAGAATTGAAGATTCAAGCAGAGTAATATCCCAGGGAAATGAAAAAGAAGGGACTGGCGCTGAAGGCCCCACAGGAGAGAAAAGTTGCTGAAGATTCTGAGGAAGACAAGGAGGAGAGCCTCTATGTTCGAGAGTTCAAAAAATTCATGAAGAATCCCAAAAAGCAGGGATAGTTCAAGAAATTCTTTAAGAGAGGAGCTGGAGAAGGAAGAAGGTGGAACAAGCCATCAAAAGAGACGAAAAGCAATGATAAGAAGACCCAGACGGAGTGCTACCACTACTACAAGCTTGGGCACCTAATTAGAGAATGCCCAAGACTCAAAAAGGAGAAAAAAGAAAAGAAAAGCAGGCACAAAGGGAAGAAGAAGGTGCTAAAGGCGCTCACCTGGGATGAGGATAGATCTGATGAATCAAACACCATAGACTCTGATAGTGAACACAAGGCAATTCTATGTCTCATGGGGAAGAATCAAGAAGAATCGGATGATGAGTCCAGTGTCAAGTTCGACACTGAGGTAACTCCACCTACTTATACTGATCTTCTCGAAATTTACGAACACTTAGTTGATAAACAAGAAAATGTTATTTCTGAGAAAAATTCCTTGAGAGTCGAGAATAAAAAAATCCAAAAGGACTTAAAAAATATTAAAAGGTGAAGTAATTAGAAGTGGCAAAGCGGAAATCACCATCACTCTGAGCCTAAGTACAATTTTGAGAAATCTAAAGATAAGGTTAAGATTTCTGGAGGGCTATCCCCATCCTCAAGAAAGATCTCAAACAACTCGATAAAGGCAACATCCACTGCTTACACTTTGTGTGCAAACTGTCATAAGTTAGGTCACACTTACAGCTCGTATATGAGGAAAGGTGCCAAAAAAATACACAAGTCTGGCTACCAAAATCTTCTACCTATCATATGGGTGGGACAACTTGGGTAACCAGAACTTTACCATCATCTTATTTTTAGGTCTATTGGCAGGCTAAGGACATGATGAACGTGTGGTACTTGGAATCTAGTTGCTCCATGCACATGACGGGAGATAAAGACAAGTTCCTTAGCCTGGAGAAGAAGAAGGGTGGCATGGTGACCTTTGGGGACAATAACAAAGGATAGATACTTGGAAGCGACACTATAGGTAACAAAGCATTTTTATTTCTAATGTTCTGTTTGTAGATGGACCGAAGCATAATCTTATTTCTATTAGCCAATTGTGTGATAAAGGTCTAAATATCATATTTGAGTCATATACAAACACTTGCAAAATTATTGATGCCAAAACTTCTAGTGTACTACTTATAGCTAATAGAAATCATAATGTGTACACTGTTAGTTTTGATGATATTTCTGCATCTAATTTGAAAGTCCTAGTTACTAAGAATGAGGATTTAGACCTTTGGCATAGGAGACTAGGATATTCTGGAAGTAAGCTCATTGTAAAATTATCAAAAAAATAAACATGTTCCGGGACTTCCCAACTTAAGCTGTAGTTTAAACGTCTTATGTGGTCCGTGTCAAAAAGGCAAATTTGTTAAAACCTCTTTCAAAAGCAAAATTGAAGTTTCCACGTCTAGACCACTCAAACTCATTCACATGGATTTGTTTGGACCCCTTAGTACGTGTAGTCTAGGTGGAAAACGATACACTTTCGTTATAATAAATGACTTTTCATGTTATTGCTGGACGATCTTTTTAGCAAATAAATCTGACACCTTTAGTAAATTATCCAATCTCTGTATGCGACTTCAAAATGAGAGGAAGCAAAAGATAAAATGTATTAGATCAGATCATGGAGGAGAGTTTGAGAATGAGGACTTCTCAAACCTTTGTGAAAACTTAGGAATTAAGCACAAATTCTCTGCCCTTCGCACTGCTCAACAGAATGGGGTTGCAGAAAGAAAGAACTGCACTCTGTAAGAATTAGCCAGCAAAATGCTCGCCGATTTCGGCTTACCATGATCATTCAGGGCTGAAGCGGTTAACACAAAAAGCTACGTGATGAACCGAGTCATGCTTCGCCCACTTTTAAAGCAGACTCCATTCGAGCTGTATTTCGACAGGAAACCCTCAGTATCGTACTTTGGATCTTTGGTTGCCCGTGCTATATTGTAAACACTAAGGATCATCTCGGAAAATTTGACAAAAAATCTGATCTAGGTACCTTCTTAGGATACTCGAGCAAGAGTCGGGCCTATAGGATCTACAATAAGAGGACCTTAGTGGTTGAAGAATCGGTTCATGTGCATTTTTATGAGAATTCCCTAACTAACGAGCCTAAGGCGAATGAAGAGGAGGTTGAAGAGAGTGATCCGATAGGGGATGAAGGTGAGGAGTGAATCGTGGAGAGTGAAACTCAAACTCTTGAACAAGGATATAGGCCTCCTAGTAACTTAATTTTTTTCAAAGCAACATCCTTGTGATCTAGTCATAGGAGAGCCATCTCATAGAGTTAGAACTCGATCCGAACTTCATGAGTGATAATGTCTATGTCTACCAAAATCACCTAGAGGAGGGTTGAATAGGTGAGTTCTGTGTCTTTTTGCGGAATAAAAATTATTTGAGAGATGCGCAGAAAAATAAACAAGAAAACCACAAATGAAACCAAAAATTATAGTGGTTCCCCAACCTTGGGTATGTCCACTCTACACCTAAATAATCTAGCACCACGCTAGACACGGCTACTTCACTATTATCTCGGAATGGAAAAAAAATTCAACAACTCGGAACAACAAACCTACAACTCGTTGTAAAACCACTCCTACAATAACTCTGAGAACAACTCCTACAAAACTCGGGGAATAACTCATATAATCTCGGAGAATAACTTCTACTATAATAAAATGAAAGTACATAAATATTCTTCACAGATCTGGCTGAATCTCAGCTTCTTCCTTCTTGAAAAATCGTAAAGCTCTGTCAGAAAAATCGAGGAAAAAATCAGAGATTTCTTGGATATGAGAACGTAGGATCACCACGATCAAGGAGAAGATTTGCAGAAGATGAACAGCTTGATAGATCTAATCCTTCTTGTCTGAATTTCTGGATCTAGAAAATCGGCGATGAAGAAAAGGTATAGTTGGCGGCGGTATTTCTCGATTTAGAAAGTCGAAAAAAATTCAGAATACTGTAAGAAATCTTCTTAGGGTTTGTCGATTCTGACAGGACCTTTTATAGGCTAAACATAACGGTCTGATTTCATTAATTACCATCCACGTGCACCAATCAAGAATTAATTACATTTGAATCGAATCCGTCTGGCACTTAGCGAAATTTCAGAATCCTGAACTCCATTTCTCAAGAGAGATAAGAATTACTCAAGATGAGGTTCCTGTTTCTCGAGAAGAGGGATTTGTTTCTCGAGAAGAATTACTTAAAGAAAATGGAGAAAATGAATTCTGGCTTCTCGAGAAAGAAAAGACTTTTCTCGAGAAAGAATTTCTGTTACTCGAGAACAAGAAGCAAACTCGAGAAAAATATTTCTTTCTCCCAAGTAAGAACATCTGGTTCTCGAGAACTACTTTGGTCTTCTCGAGAAATATCTTGGGCCTTCTCGAGAAGTAGCTTTGGTCTTCTCGAAAAAAGAACTTAGAAAAATTCTGAACTCAATTTCGAGTTAACTCGAGAAAGAAACGAGTCTTACTCAAGTACTGCAAGACTTTCTCGAGAACTATACCAAGCTTTCTCGAGAACATCTTCTACTACTTGAATACCTAACAGAGCTAACTCGAGAAATAACTTCAATATTACTCGAGTACATATAAGCCTTTCTTGAGAAAAACACTTAGAAAAATTTGTCATTCTGAAAAATAATTTTCTTCAAGGAATTCAGCAACTAGTCTTTATCCCATAACTTTAGTACTTTGAAAATGAAGTGTGTCCCAATAGAGAGGTTATATATGAGTCAACACCATGGATCACACAATAAGGTATTATATTGTATGGTCCTGTGTTTGGTGACCTATTGTAAACTGACATTGGTCTACACTTGGCAATTATAACCTGTAAACACTTAACTTGAACAGGGCATCAAATACAAACATAATTCATCTTAGTTCAAGGCTTACTTCATACAAATCTGAGTTATTGTGGATGTAATACCCAACAATCTCCCACTATTTGTAGAAGTCAAAACCCTCTATACCAAGGTAAATTACATCACGATAAACAAATAAAATAACTAATAAACAGAATCATGGAAGAAATGTTATGCAATAGAAAATTTAGATCATCAAAATTTAAAGATTTACATATATATACTTTCTCCTGGAAAAGAAATCCTATTCTACAAAATCTCATATACGAAGCTTATAATCATCTTCAATTTATACATGCTCTATTGTTGATGCTGCCTCTCTTTCTTCTCTTGCTGCCTCTTTTGATAGCTGTATGGTTTAGGGTAGTACTTGGCAGGTTTGGGAGGAGCCTTGTGATTGTTCTTGCCATATTCTCTATCATAAATTCTCCTCTTGGTTAGAGATTTCTCATACAAGTCCCATTTATTGGAGCTGTAATGATCATTTCTATTTTCATTAAAATAAATAACTAGTTTTAGAGTGTCAAGAATTAGAGACTTGGAGGTTAGACTCCACACTTCAGCAAATTCTTGAGCTATTCTTCTTTTAGCTTCCTGATTTGGATATGACCGGCTTGAAGAAGCACCGTCACCATATTTCCTTTTCTTAGGAACTGGAATTTCTGAAGGTGGAATCTGAGGCATCTCTTGTTCTGACCAAACTTGGGAATACTCTGCAGGATGGGCTTCAAAGTCTTCAGGTCTAGGAGAGAATGAGGGCATCTAGGCAGAAGGTTGCAATACAAGATAGAGATGAGGAGGAGGAACAGTATTTGGATCTACTTGAAATTCAGGGAAGATTTTGTTGTGCATCCAAACTGCTGTATCATAGGTGTGAAATTTAAGACAAACAATTTAGGATTGGACATCAGTATTTATCTCTTTTAGCTTTGCTTCCCAAAGAGTTTTCATATTTCCATCAGACTTTTCTAAATTTTCCTTTACCAATTTCTCCCCATTTCTAACTTCTACAGATAGGGTGCTTATGACTTTTTCTTTGAACTTTCCAACTTCTTCACATATCTCGAAGTTATGCCCTTCAGCTTTCTTTTACAATTGAATCTGATTTTTTGCCAAGGTGACTGATTGGTCCATGACGTGACCAATGCTAGTAATTGTGTGATCTAAGGCTTTCCAACATATTTGGAATAGGTGTTTGAGGGAATCAGTGTTATGCTGAATTTCAGCAAAGCCTCTGCTCATCTCTTTCTCTAGAGCAGTTATTTTGTCAGTGAAAAACTTAAGAGAGTCATCAAAATATGTTCTTTGCTGGGCTAACAAAAACTCAATCTTACCTAGAAGGGTATCTTCAGTAGTTGCTACAACTAGAGGAGGAGGATGAGGTGGGATAGGATCTGTCCAGGGAGCTACTTCTTCAATGAGCATAGTAGATGTGGACTGATTTCTCCTAGTAGATGGTACTTCATCTTCAGCATCATCACTTATGAAAGTGGGAATGTTGAAATGTAGGCTTTGGAGAGGAGGTTCAACTTCTTTAGGAGATAATTCTTTATCATCAGAAATTGAAACTATATCTTCTTCTTGCACATCCTCAACAGGAGACTAGGGTAAAGAAGATTCTGGTTTAGAAGGATGTTCTGGTTGAGATGGTTCTGGTTGAGAAGATTTTTCTTCAGGCAAAGAGAAGGGAGGTTCTTTAGAGGTGAGTTCCTCTATCATCCTATTAATGTCAGCTTCTATAGATATCACTTGATCTTGTACTAGGGCATCAATGAGAATTTTTTGATCAGGTAGGTCAGCATCAACAAGACCCGAGTAATCTTCTAGGATAGAAGGGTCCTTTGCAACTAAAGATGGAGTTGTGTCTTCTTCTATGACTATAAGTTCAGCATCTTGTGTAGTACAGACTTGAGCCTGAATATCAAATAGAACTAGAGCTGGATTTTGAATTGAAGTAGACTGCACTTTTACTTGTGCAAATGGAGCAGGCTCCCCCTCAATAACTGGATCAGATGAGTCAGTTATGTAATGAGAGAGGGGAGATAGGGTCATGAATTCATTTACAACTACCCTTGGAGCTGGAGGGGCTTGGCTTGTCCTTTGAAGCTTGATTTCCCATCTCTGGATAACGGTGATAGAAATCTTCTTCATGTGATGAAAGGTCATGTCATTGGCTAAGGTATAGACATCTGGAACTGATTTAGATATAGAGACAAAATTCTCCCATAGTTGGGGCTTTTTTTACTTTCTTTGATCTTGTCAAAAATCATCATCCCCCATTAGAATTTTTATCTATAGATAAATGCAGTCATCATGTCAAAGAATTTAGTGGTGATGTAGCTTATAGAACTAGTGCGGTAGAGAAGGACCTTTCCTAGAATATCAGAAAGAAGTTTACTCTTTGCATTAATGTTTTGTCGACGAACTGTGATGGTGGAGTCGAGAAGGCCACAGAAGTTGAAAGCCCTGCCATAATCTGTTCTTTCTAGGTCATCTTCCTCATCAATCAATGACAGCAATAGAAGTTGCAAAATAGAGGTAGAAGTCATCTTGATTTTTATGTCCCGTACCTTAGTTTTTAGAAGTTTTCTATTGTGCTTGACCTTAGCATTTTGGAAGAACTCATCTACATCAGATATGAGAACTTTGTAAGGATGTTGAAGAATGAAAGTTAATCCAGCAGTGTCGAGCAAGATTAGAACATTTCTGAATTCATCTAAAATTTCAGCGATTCCGGTTGAGATAAGTTCACTATCGAAGCCTAACTTAGATAAAGGATCCATTGATTGAAGAACTGGATGTCTGGTAGTCGGCGAGAGGAGGAGCAGGGTAGTTCGTGAGAGAATCGGAGGAGACGGAGAAGAGGATGGGTTTTCTCCAGAACAGGATTTTGAAATTCGGTATTTGGATTTGTTTGGACTTATTTTATTTATATAAACCCTAAATCTTGTTGATTAAGGAAATAGTAAAAGTAAAATACCTGAAGTATGGCGGTTGAGGTGCCCTGGTGCCAATATAAAAAATTTGAACTTGGTGGAAAATTCGGCATAAGGCTTCTCGAGTGACATATTATTTCTTGAGACGAGGCATATATGTTCTTGAGTAGAAGATATCTTTTTCTCGATTATAGATATCCTTTTCGAGAGGTAAGTCTGAAGTACTCGAGTAATATTTCTCGGGAAGGAGCTGTGGTTCTCAAGTAGTAAGCTAAGTACTCGAGTAATAGAATTCTTCTCGAGAAATGAAGTCCAGACATAAAAATTTTCTTTATTTTTTATAGAGTAGCCCGATTCTTTAACTTGCTGTGAGGCAATTTTCTTCATCCTTCCTTGTTGAGCATTCCAAGTTCTGTTTTGATGAACGAGAACTTATTCTCGTCTAGTGGCTTGATGAAAATTTATGCAACCTTCCTGTCAGTTGGAACATATTGGAGATTAATGTCTCCATTCTTTACATGCTCCCTGATGAAATTGTATCTCAGCTCTATGTGCTTTGTCCGGCTATGAGACAATGGGTTGTCTGCTACTGCAATTGCACTGGGGGGGTCACAGAATAGTGGGATTTTCTTGACCTTCAAGTTATAGTCTTCAAGTTAATTCTTGATCCATAGTACTTGTGCACAACAGCTGCCGGCAGAAATGTATTCTGACTCGACGGTTGAGATTGCGACACAATTTTGCTTTTTGCTGCTCCAAGAGATAAGTCTCCTTCCAAGGAATTGGCAAGTCATGGAAGTGCTTTTTCTATCATCTTTACTACCTGCAAAATTTGCATCTGAAAATCCAATTAGCTTGTTATCATTACTTCTTGGGTACCATAAGCCAAGATTTGGTGTACCCTTAAGGTATCTCAAAATTTGCTTTACAGCAGAGTAATGAGATATCTTAGAGTTCACCAGATATCTAGAACACACACATGTTGAAAACATGATGTCTGGCCTACTAGCAGTAAGGTGGAGCAAGGATCCAATTATTCTTCTGTACTTTGTTTCATCAAAAGGTTCCCCTTTCTCATCCTTGTCCAGAGACATAGTTGAACCCATTGGAGTCCTCATGGAGGTTGCATTCTCCATTCCGAATGTCTTGACCAATTCTTTGGTGAACTTTGTCTGAGAGATAAAAATTCCATCCTCAGATTGTTTCTCCTAAAGTCCCAAGAAATACTTCAGCTCTTCCATACTGATCATTTCAAACTTCCCTTGTATAAGCTTGGAAAACTTCTTGCAAAGCTTGTCGTCAGTAGAATAAAAAATGATGTCATCGACATTAATTTGCACTAGAAAAATCTTTCCTTTTACTTCCCTAAGAAATAATGTCTTGTCTATCTTTCCCCTTGTGAACTTGTTCACAAGAAGAAAGTTAGACAACATTTCATACCAAGCTCGTGGAGCTTGTTTCAAACCATATAGCGCTTTAAATAATACATAAACAAAATTAGGCTGTTCAGGATCAACAAAACCTATAGGTTGTTCCACATACACTTCTTCCTTTATGTTATCATTAAGGAAGGCTGACTTCACGCCCATTTGGTAGACAGTGAAGCCTTTGAGTGCAGCATATGCGAGGAACAACCTGATTGCCTCAAGTCTTGCCACTAGATCTTATGTCTGATGGAAGTCGATCCCTTCTTCTTGTCTGTACCCTAAGGCGACGAGTCTGGCTTTGTTCTTGATTATGGTTCCATCTTCGTCCATCTTGATCCGATAGACCCGCTTTGTCCCAATCATATTCTTTCATTTGGGTCTTGGCACAAGCTTCTAGACTTGGCAATGTTTGAACTGATTTAGTTCATCTTCTATTGTCATTACCCAAGATGCATCCTTGATTGTTTCCTCAAACTCTTTGGTTCAACCTGTGAGAGAAAACTCAAAAAATAATTCTCATTTGTTGTACCTCTACGATTTCTTACACCTTCACGAGGGTCTCCTATGATTTGATCAATTGGGTGATCCTTCAAGTGTCTGAGCTCTGAGGTCCTTGCATCTAGATATTCCTCTCTCACTAGAGTGACTTCATCAGCTTGAATGACATCTTCATCATGGTGATCAACCTCTTAAATTTGGGTTGGAGTGGTGATCGTGATGAACTCTTGACCTTTTTCTTTAACTGGCTCATCCAAGCTCAATTCCTTTAGTCTTGAACTTGCGTCTTCAACAAACACACTAGAAGAGATGCTTTGTAGCAAGCTCGTCTCATCAAATATAACATTAATAGATTCTTCTACGACCAGGGTTTTCTTGTTAAAAATCCTATATGCCTTTCTATGGCTACTATATCCTACGAAAATACCTTCAAAACTCTTTTCACTGTATTTAGTTGTGTGATACTTCCCGTTGTTAAGTACAAAACATTTACTACCAAAGATTCTAAAATATGAAATAGTCAGTTTCCTGCACTGTACTAGTTTGTAAGGTGTTTTATCATGGTTCTTATTTATGAGTGCACTATTTTTCACGTGACAAGCAGTGATGACGGCTTCAAATGAGAAGTATTCTAGTTGTGAGGCATCACTCAACATGGTTCTGTAGGCCTCTATGGGTGTTCTTTTCCTTCTCTCAACGACTCTGTTCTATTGAGCAGTACGAGGAGAGGAAAACTCATGAAAGATACCTAGGCTTTCATAGAATTCTGTCATGGCCCTAGATTTGAACTATGTTCCATTGTCTGTTCTAATTTTGACAACTGAACAGTTGTATTTATTCTGGATCTACCTGACAAAATTAGTGAAAATATCAAAAGTATCTGACTTGTGTTTTAGAAAGAACACCCACGCAAAACGAGAGTAGTCATCTACAATAACCAGTGTATAATCCTTACCTCCCAAACTTCTAATTTGCAGGGGACCGAACAAGTCCATATGAAGTATGTGTAAACACCTTTTAGAGTTTTGCTAATAATGCTTTTAAAGGTAACCCTTTTTTGCTTGCATTTTACGTATGCGTGACAAGGTCTATCTTTAACGCACTTAACATTGGGTCCATCACGTACTAAATTAAGAGAAAATAATTTATTAATAGTTTTATAATTTATATTTGCTAATCTCTTGTGATATTGGTCACCAAGAGACACACTATATTTTGCAAAAAAGCACACTGGTATAGAAGAGTCTATGCAAATAAAATTTAAACAAAATATATTTCTACTATGAGTGCCTGATAGAATCATTTCTAAGTTATCTACCGATTTTATCAAGCACTTGTCTGTATGAAATTCTAATATGTATCCTTTATCACAGAGCTGGCTTATGCTTATAAGATTATGATCTAATCCTTCAACATAAGACATATCTGAGAAGGATACACTACCGTTAGTGATCATACCGTAGCCTTTTGTGATTCCCCTGTCAAAACCTCCAAAGATAACCTTTGGCATATTCACAATTGGAGAGTACTTCAGAAGAAGGCTTCTTGTCCCAGTCATGTGCCAAGAGCATCCACTGTCAAAATAATAGATAGGTGATTTGTTGGCCTTTTGACATACCTACAAAAATAGAATCAGTTTACCTTAGGAACCCAAACGCGTTTAGGTCTTTGGTTTTGTGTAAGCATGCTCCCCCTAGGAGTGTTAAAATTATGAGTGGACTGACTCATATGATTAACTAGATGAGTTTTAAACCTTCTAGGATTAAACTAGCAATCTAATACAAAGTGACCAATTTGCCGCAATACCAACAGTCAAACTTGTGGTACCTTTTACAAGTCTCCTACTTGACCTTTTGAACGTGTGGTCTTGAAGGGGCGGCTGATATGCAGGTAGAAGACTCATGATGATGGCACTCACAAGCCTTTTTCACCTTTTTTTCCTTGGGTAAAACTGACTTGGCCTTAGGTTTTCTCTTAATATTATGGCCATGAACATATGGACCATAATATTTTAATTGAATTTCCTCATAAGGTGCCTTGAGCACACTTTCACCAAATTTTTGGGGATGGGTTGAACCTTGGTACCGTGACTTAGGCTCTACATAAGTAGGCCTAGCAAGGTTAGCGTAAGATGAATTAAAATAAAAATCGTTTGTTGGGAAGATGACCTTCTTAAAAAGTTTGATCTAGAGGAACTTTCCCCTTCTCCTTGGTTAAAGCTTTCTTAGCAGCCTTATTCCTTCTTTGAGCTTTGTTCCTCCTAGAAGATTTACTAGGAGCAGTCTCATGGCCAAAGCCAGCTCCTTTAGCTTTAGCGGAGAATTCATCAACAAGTGGACGGACTGTCTTGGGCATGGAGAAACTTTCAACCAGTTTCTTTTCAATGGCAAGTTGTTCTTCCAATTTCTCGATGATTTTCTCTTTCAGGTTTAGGTGCTCGAGCGATTTATTGTATTCTTCTATCGCGACATGGAATTCCTTTCTGAGTGAGTCCATCCTTATGACTTCCTCTCTCAGAGTGCTCTCCTCAGCCTTAAGAAATTTGATCTCCTTAACTTGAGTTCTCGCGACTCTTTGACACCTGTCATAAGCCTTGATCAACTCCTTGTATTTAATCATGAGTTTAGACTCGTCAAAAGGGGAGCAGTCCTCATGATCTTAGTCTGAAGCATCAGATTCTAAGAGAGGGGTGTGAGATTTTACCTTCCCAGTGTACTGGGGTTCTTCTTCCTCGTCTATCTGTGCCATCAGCCCAAAGTAGGCTTCCTCTTCCTCACTTGACTCAGATGAGTCAGTGTCATTGAGAGTCTTGGCCTTCTTGGCTACTAGGCTTCTTTCAAAAAAAAAATTTCTATAAGAAGACTTCTTTTCTTCTCTTCTTCCACCCTCTTTCTTCTTGTGTGGGCAATCAACAATTACATTCCCTGGCTTATTATAATAGTAACAAACAATGTCAGATGAAATATGTTTGTTCGGTTTAGAGTAATACCTATCGTTGCTACTTGAGCCTTTCTTATGACGATCACCATAATGACGCAATCTTCTGGAGCAAAAGTCTTTGCCTTTCAATTACTTCTTCTTACTCAGGAACTTTTTGAACTGTCTAGAGAGTAGGGAGAACTCTCCATCTGATAGCTCTGAGCCCGAGGAGCTTGGCTCTGAGTTTTCTTCTTCACTTTCTTCCTGTGCAGAAGTAGGAGATGCAGCCTTTACCTTCCTTGAGCTGTCTGCCTTTAGTGCGACAGAGTTCTCCTTCGATGAGGATCTTCTTCCCTCCTCTTCAGCTTTTCTTGTATTTATTTGAAGCTCATATGGAATCAGCTTCCCGAAGAGGTTCTGAGGACAAGTCTCAGCTAGATTTCCAAACTCCCTTATGGCACATATTTTGTTGTCCTATTCCTTTATTAAGGATCTTAGGAGCTTATCGTTTAGTTCTCCGTTAGTGAAGACTCGGCCATAGTTCCTCAGACTGTTGATGATCTTGAATTTTTTTTCATAGGTGTCTGCTATTGTTTCTTTGGGGACTTGCCTGAAGGCCTCATACTTCTGGTTCAAAAGGGATCGTCTACAGTCCCTTACTTCTTCGGTGCCTTCCATCAACATGATCAGAGACTGCCACATCTCTTTGGCAGATTTGTAGTGAATGAGATTTTGTAGCATAGAATAATCGACTGCACTTGCGATTATATTTTTAGCTTTCTTGTCTAGGGAGACAAGTGTAATCTCATCTTTATCGAGATCCATCAGTTTCTTTGGTACTTGCTTTGAGGGGTAAATAGTGGAGGCCGTCATAGGAATGTAGGGGCCTTCTTCCACTATCATGAAAATCCTTGGATCCACTACTTCCATGAAGAACTTCACCCTTTCTTTCCACATAGGGAAGTTTGCCTTATTGCATACAGGAAGCTTAGCAAAATCCTTGACTCTGTCCATGCTTGTATACTCTTAAGACAACAAGGAGCAGATCATGTTCAAGGTGTTAACCTTTTGATGAATAACCTCCATCTAATACTAATTGATAATGTCTAGTTGTCTTCCTAAATCACCTATAGGGATGAATTGGTGAGTTCTGCATCTTTTTATGGAATAAAAATTGAATGAGAGATGCGCAGAAAAATAAACAAGCAAACCACAAATGAAACCAAAAATTATAGTGGTTCCCTAACCTTGGGTACGTCCACTCTACACCTCACCGATCTAGCACCATGCTAGACACGGCTACTTCACTATTATCTCGGATTGAAAAAGAATTCTACAACTCGGAACAACGTTCCTACAACTCGGAGTAAAACAACTCCTACAATAACTCAGAGAATAACTCCTACAAAACTCGGAGAATAACTCCTACAATAATAAAATGAAAGTACACAAATTTTCTTCATAGATCTGGCTGAATCTCGGCTTCTTCCTTCCTGAAAAATCGTAAAGCTCTGTCAGAAAAATCGAGGAAAAAATAAGAGATTACTTGGATCTGAGAACGTAGGATCACCACAATCAAGGAGAATATTTGCAGAAGATGAACAGCTTGATCAATCTAATCCTTCTTGTCTGAATATCTGGATCGAGAAGATCGGCGACGAAGAATAGGTCTAGTTGGCGGCGACATTTCCCGATTTAGAAAGTCAAAAATAATTCAGAATACTGTAAGAAATCTTCTTAGGGTTTTTCGATTATGACAAGACCTTTTATAGGCTTAACCTAACGGTTTGATTTTATTAATTACCATTCACGTGGACCAATCAAAAATTTATTATATTTGAAATCGAATCCGTCTGGCACTTAGCGAAATTTCAGAATCCTGAACTCAATTTCTCGAGAGAGATAAGAATTACTCGAGAAGAGGTTTCTATTTCTCGTTAAGTGGGATTTGTTTCTCGAGAAGAATTACTAAAATAAAATGGAGAAAATGAATTCAGGCTTCTCAAGAAAGAAAAGACTTTTCTCGAGAAAGAATTTTTGTTACTTAAGAACAAGAAGCCAACTCGAGAAAAATATTTCTGTCTCTTGAGTAAGAACATCTAGTTCTCGAGAACTACTTTGGCCTTCTCAAAAAATATCTTGGGCCTTCTCGAGAAGTAGATTTGGCCTTCTCTAGAAAAGGACTTATGAAAATTTTGAACTTAATTTTGAGTTAACTCGAGAAAGAAACGAGTCTTACTCGAGTACTGCAAGACTTTCTTGAGAACTATACAAAGCTTTCTTGAGAACATCTTCTACTACTCGAATACCTGACTGAGCTAACTTGTAGAAATAAATTCAATATTACTCAAGTACATATAAGCCTTTCTTGAAAAAAACACTTGGAAATATTTGTCATTTTTGAAAATAATTCTCTTCAAGAAATTCAGCAACTAGTCTTTCTCCCATAACTTTAGTACTTTGAAAATGAAGTGTGTCCCAATAGATAGGTTACATATGAGTCAACACCATGAATCACACAATGAGGGATTACATTGTATTGTCATGTGTTTGGTGACCCATTGTAAAATGATATTGGTCTACACTTGGAAATTATAACCTACAAACCCTTAACTTGAATAGGGCATCAAATACAAACTTAATTCATCTTAGTTCAAGGGTGACTTCATACAAATCTGGGTTATTGTAGATGCAATACCCAACAATGAGTCATTCTCAAACTTGTGTTTCCTATATGATATTGAACCCAAGAACATTTCAGAAGCCTTAAAAGATGAATCGTGGTTCTTGGCGATGAATGAGGAGCTGAGCCAATTCGAGCAAAGTAAGGTATGGGTGTTTGTGGAATGTCCAGATAACATTCCAATCATAGGCTTTAAATGGGTTTTCAAAAATAAACTTGATGGTGAGTCTAGGATAACAAAAAATAAATCAAGGTTGGTGGCTGGAGGGTATTCTTAAATAGAAGGTGTTGATTTTAAGGAGTCGTTTGTACCAGTTGCACGTCTTGAGTCCATTCGTATGTCCTTAGCATTTGCCAACTATAGACAGATTCGATTATATCAAACGGACATTAAGAGTGCATTTCTGAATGGGTATATTAAGGAAGAGGTGTATGTCGTGCAACCACCCGGTTTCATGAATGCCGCATATCCAAACCACATATACAAGTTGGTGAAGTCCTTGTATGGACTGAAGTTGGCACCCCGTGCTTGGAACGATAGGCTCACTAATTTTCTCTTAGATCATGGCTTTAGGATGGGTAGTGCGGACACAACCTTATTTGTAAAGACAAAGAATTCAGATCTAATTATACTACAAATGTCACAACCCGCATTTTCTCCAAATTTAAGAAGCATCAGAGTATGAGAAAACACGCATCGTGATGCCACGTCGAGTAAGGGATAACTGTCGACGCTCAGGCGAACACTATCTAACTAGGCTATGAAAATTCATAAGTTTAATTATTAGAAAATCAGTTATATTTTAAAGGTCGTATCCCTCGGCTCAGTGGATCATCTAGTCCACAATTTAAAAACTATACTTATACGCTGCGGAAAATACTTTATTCAGGTTTGGCATCCTAAAAGAGTGCATAAGTGCCCCTAGAGGAAAACTTATACTATGCAGGACCCTACATTTAATTTATACTATATATAGGAAAACGTTTTTTTACGTTATTTGGAAAATAGTGGTTGAGTTTTATAAAACATGCTGATCATGAGATATACTTATAATATTGTTTTTAGGTTTAAAAGTAACTAGCAATCTAGCATAAATAATCCCAAGAGCAAGTAGACTATCTCTAGAAAAGGTAGCAGCAAAAAGATAATATATCTAGTATCAAGGTAAACTACCAGTGGGCGCCAACAAACTAACACGAACCCACTGGAAAGTATGTATGTCTGTAAGAAAGAAACACAAAACTACCTCACAAGACCAAGGAACTGATCTCCACAGTACGAGAGACCACCAGCAACAGCACAGCAACCCCTATTAAGAGCTTCAAACCACCACTACTAACAACAACCCACGATTCGGCCTTTTGGAAAACATAGCCGACAAGGAACCTCAGAATCAAGGAAATTCACTCGGGAGAGAAAATCAAAGTAAGGGAAAAGCATTGAGATGGCTCAACACAGCATGGCATTGAGTGATCCCCACTCACTAAAAGCCTAAACAGATGGTGGTGTTGAGTGAGCTAACCTCACTCAATGCCAAAACAGCTATGGCATTCAGTGAGGTTCACTCACTCAATGCCTTCTTCAACGCTGGCTGTGGCATTGAGTGAGCTAACCTCACTTAACGCCAAAACAACTACGGAGTTGAGTGAGGTCCACTCCCTGAATGCCTTCAGCAACACAGGTTATGGCGTTGAGTGAGCTAACCTCACTCAACGCCAATACAGCTACGGCGTTGAGTGAGGTCCACTCCCTCAACGCCTTCAGCAACACAAGCTGTGGCGTTGAGTGAGCAAACCTCACTCAATGCCAAAACAGCTACGACGTTGAGTGAGGTTCACTCACTATATGCCTTAGCACTTAGTTGCAAAAGCTAACTGTGGCGTTGAGTGAGTCCACCTCTCTCAATGCCAAAACAGTATTGGCGTTGAGTGAGGTCGACTCACTCAACGACAAAATACTTAACCGCAAGAAAAGGATGCGGCGTTGAGTGAGCCCGCCTCACTCAAAGCCTAAACCGCCATGGCGTTGAGTGAGGCCCACTCACTCAACGCCATCCGACATAACCGCGTGGATTGGCTGCGGCGTTGAGTGAGTCCGCCTCACTCAACGCCTAGACAGCCATGGCATTGAGTGAGGTCGACTCACTCAATGCCACGATACTTAGCCGCAAAAGAACAGACCAAAAGGCTATGGCGTTGAGTGTGTACACCACACTCAACGCCAATCGCAAGAAGACTCGGCGTCGAGTGTGTGCACCACACTCAAAGCCAAGCCCAAGCAGATGCTGCGTTGAGTGTGTGACCCACACTCAACGCCAAGCCCAAGCAGACCCGGCGTTGAGTGTGTGCACCACACTCAACGCCAAGCCCAAGAAGACCCGGCGTTGAGTGTGTGCACCACACTCAATTCTAATCCCTAAATCATTCTAATCATCTAGACTAAGGACAGGGAGAGCTTCTGCTACGGCCACTACACAGGCAAGCACGATTTCATCTAAACCCGAGCTTAGGCACGATAGATTTTTTCATAAAAATAAACTATAGCTTTTCTCCTCTATCCAGCTACAACTACTGCAAAGGAAAATCGACCATACCCTCAACCCTCACTCAGCTCGAGAACAAGGCTTCTCTACTAACAATTGGGAATTTATACCCGATTTCAAGCAAAGAATTGGGTTTCTAACCTAAGGCTAACATGGCTTTACTTCCTTTGCAAAAAAAAAATCTAGACAAGCTTTTCTACGGCCGCAAGAATAAAGAGAGAAAGAAAACAATACTAGGCAAGGGCAAGAACACCACTTGCCTCGATTTCCAACGAAGCTTGGTCGGCCACCCTTATCCTCACTAGGCACCAATAGCAGCAACACCTAAAGCAGAAATCTGGAGCTTTAATGGCGGAAACGGACAACCCAAGAAATTCGAGACCCCTAGAAACACCACGAAAATTGAATTTCTTACCGTAGGAATAAAGGTCTAGGCGAGAGCAATCCAAATCCACTTTCGGAATCGAATTCCGTCAACAAACGCACCCGGAATCGGCGTCCGAAGGGGAGCACGTTCGGTGGTTCCTCTGTTTTCCGCGAACAGGCGCTGCGGGCGGGGGAAGAAAGTGAACAGGAGTGGTTTCTTTCTTCTCTAATCTAACCAATCCTATTTATAGAACCCTATTAACCTTAATTAGCTAATAAATTAATTAAGGTATAAAAGACAAGACAAAACTGCCAAGCACCCGCACCCTTTCAAAAAAATTATTAATATAATATTTATTAAATAGTTTTATTTTTTCATAAAATACAAAACAACGTGAAAACCGAACATCCTCGGAATTCGACGAAATTCGCATCGTAGCTAAATATCCACGCTACGAACACAACGACGAATTCGAAATTAACTTTCGACGAACAGAACTTGAGTTATACCCACCCGAAGTCAAAACACAAGCATCCCGGAGAGGCCACACCAAGTCACCAAAAACGACCCGGCTTGCTAGGGAGATCATGCCAATAGACTACAAAATTGGACACTCAGTTCTGAGGAGTTAAGACCACACTCCACTTATGACACTAGCCAAAAAGACGCGACGACGTAACGCCAAACGAGAATTAAATAATCGTAGAAAAATCGGGGGAATTACAGTCACTCCCCACTAAAAGAAATTTTTGTCCCGAAACTTTACGCACAACACTTCTACTATAGAAGAAAATGAAATAACAAGCAAAATATTACAAGAAGAAAACATACCAATCCAATCAGGGGAACAGTTTAGGGTGAGCCTCCCTCATAGTCGACTCTAACTCAAAAGTCGTGCTTTCCAAATCCTTATTCTTCCATAGAACTTTGACCATCGGGATGGACTTCCTCCGCAGCACCCGATTTTGAGTATCCAAAATGCGGACCGACACTTTAACAAAAGAGAGATTAGGCTCCAACTAGGGCACAACATCCAAGACTTGCCCACTTCTACGCACACACTTCCGCAATTGGCTTACATAAAATACGTTATGAACACCTGGGAAGTTTGCTGGCAAATCCAACCTATATGCTGACACGCCAATCCGTTCAACAATCTTAAACGGGCCCACATACCTCGGGTCCAATTTCTGATTCTTACCGAACCTCTTAACACCAACCATTGGGGAAACCTTAAGAAACATAAGGTCCCCTATAAAAAACTCCAAGTCGGACCTACGCCGATTGGCTTTCTTCTCATATCTCTCCTAAGCTATACGAAGCTTTTCTCGAATAAGCTTCACTGAGACTTCCATCTCCTCGAGCACATCCGGACCCAACAAGGGTCTCTCACCCTCCTCAGCCAAAAACAGGGGAGTTCTGCAGCGCCTCCCATACAAAGCTTCAAACGGAGCCATTTGCAAGCTCTCTTGATAACTGTTATTGTATGCAAACTCAACAAGTCGTAACCGCTCATCCCACGCTCCACCGTGGTCTAGAATGTAGCATCTGATCATATCCTCAACTATCTGGTTCACCCGCTCCGTCTTCCCATTGGTCTGTTGGTGGTAAGCAGTAGAATACCTCAGATTTGTACCCAAACCCTCCTGCAGACTCTGCCAAAAGAGAGAAGTAAACTGGGAGTATCGATCATAAATGATGCTAACAGGCACACCGTGCAATCTGATGACCTCATTCAAGTACAGCTCTGCTATCTTCTTCATCAGATAATCAATCTTATACGGCACGAAGTGAGCACACTTCGTCAGTCTATCCACTATAACCCCAACAGAATCAAATCCTCTTGGAGATCTCGGTAATCCCGTAATGAAGTCCATAGAAATACTTTCCCACTTCCAAGTCAGGATCTCTAACGGAGTAAACTTGCCACCAAACCTTCCGTGATCGGCCTTCACACGCTTGCAAGTGTGGCACTCAGTAACAAATCGGGCTATATCACTCTTTATCCCATACCACCAGGCAATTTGCTTCAAATCACGATACATTTTTGTAGATCCCGGTTGGTAGGCAACACTGGATCCATGACCCTCTCTGTATATCATACCCCTAATGTCTCCAACAGCGGGGATGCAAAATATGCTACGGTACTTCAAAGTACCCGCATCATCGATAGAAAAATCCGGCAACTCCCCTCTCTCAGTCCTGGAGTATAAGTGCAGAAGGTCCGGATCATCCTTCTAGTGCAACCTAGTGAGAGAAATCCAAGACGTCTCTGCCACTGCCAAACTGCTCTGCATGTCACAGCATCCCACTGAGATATCCATAAGGAGGAACTCTTCCACTAAACGATCGACATATAGATTAAAGATCTTCCCTGTCTTCCGGCTCAGGGCGTCGACCACCACATTGGCCTTGCCTGGATGATACTAGATCTCTACATCATAATCGGCCACATACTCTAGCCACCGTCGCTGGCGCAGATTCAACTCCTTCTGCGTGAACACGTACTTCAGGCTCTTATGATCAGTGAAGATCTTGCACTGAGCCCCATAAAGTAGATGCCTCCACAGCTTCAACGCATAAATCACTGCTGCAAACTCAAGGTAATGCGAAGGGTAATTCTTCTCATGAGTCTTAAATTGCCTTGACCCATACGCAATCACTTTTCCAGCCTGCATCAACACGCAACCCAGACCAACATGCGAAGCATCCACGTACACATCATACTCCATACCCTTAGTAGGTAGAGTTAGAAAAGGAGCAGTGCACAATCGGTTCTTTAGCTCCAGGAAGGCTTCTTCGCACTTCTCGCTCCAAACAAAGGTCACATTCTTCTGAGTCAGCCTGGTCAAAGGTGCAGCCATGAAAGAGAAACCCCCCACGAACCTCCTGTAGTAGCCGGCCAACCCTAGGAAGCTTCTGATCTCCTTGGGCATGCCCGGCCTGCTCTAATCCATCACTGCTGCGATCTTTTCCGGGTCGACCGAGATCCCATCCTTGTTCACCACGTGGCCCAGAAAACGAGACCTGAGGCAACAAAAATTCGCACTTGCTCAGCTTGGCGAATAACTTGTGATTCTTCAACTATGTTAGAACCAAGCGCAGATGCTGCTCATGCTCCTCAGCACTGCGAGAATAAACCAACACATCAACGATGAAAACCACAATGAACTTGTCTAGGAAATCCTTGAACACCCGGTTCATCATATCCATGAAGGCTGATGGTGCGTTGGTCAAACCAAACGACATCACCAAGAACTCAAAATGTCCATGCCTTGATCTAAACACAGTCCGTGGAATATCTGCCTCACGGATCCTGAGCTGATGATATCCAGAACAAAGATCGATCTTGGAAACACCGTGCTACCGCACAACTGATCAAATAAATCATCGAACCTCGGCAGAGGGTACCTGTTCTTAATAGTGGCTTTGTTCAACTCCCTGTAGTCGATGCAAAGCCGCATTGACCCATCCTTCATTTTTACAAACAAAACAGGACCACCCCAAGGCGATGAACTCTGCCTGATAAATCCTTTTGCCAACAACTCATCCAACTGGACTCGCAACTCCTCTAACTCAGGAGGGGCCATCCGATACGGCGCCTTAGCAATAGGACGCGTACCCGGTTCCAAATCAATCACAAATTCAATATCACGATCGGGAGGAAGACCAGGAAGGTCATTAGGAAAAACATAAGCGAAACCACGAACAACTGGAATCTCCTCCAAACGCGGTACACTAACAACAGTCCAAACCACCGAGACTAAACAAGGAAAACAATCAGAAAGAAACAACTTCTGAGCACATACAACAGAAATGATAGGAGAATCCTTGCATGGATCAGCATACACGCTTCCGGGCTGACCGTTGTCCTTGATGATGTCAAAGCGCTTCCCTTTGCACTGAATAACTGCATCAAACTTAGACAGCCATTCCATGCCAAGAATAACATCGAAGTCCTCCAGATCAATCATCTTCAAGTCGGCCTTCGCAAGAAAGTCTCCAAACAAAACAAGGCAATCTAGAATTCCCAAATCTGATAACACAGATTCACAAGAAGGGAACTTGACGCGGAAGGTATCACGAACTCGATCTAAAGTCAACCGATGTCGCTCCACGAAGGCTCTAGCCACAAACGAGTGGGTGCCGGAGTCGAACAGAACACGCGCCCAACGATTCTTCACCTTAAATTTCCCTATAGGAGTATATACAACTAAGGAACTACCAAAACAAAACTATAACCATTCTACTAAATAAAACTTTCAGGCTTGAAAAACAACTAACCTGAGATGACTTGAGTCGAAGCTTGAGCCTCCTCAGAAGAGATAACGTTAAGCTTTCCTTTGCCCTTGTCCACACGCGGAGGCGGAGGTAATGCCTGAAGTGGAACTACATGAAGAGCAAACTGGACCTGAGGACACCTAGACTTGATATGACCCTTCTGCCCACACTGATAGCAGACTTTATCCTTGGACAAGAACTTGGCAGCATCATGCCCGGGTCGCTTGCAAACAGAACAGGAAACATCCATCCTAGGAGCACCCTGAATAGCATGAACTTGCTCCTTCTTCTGAGGTGCTACTTTCTTGAAACACCTCTCAACAGGGTGGCCTGACCGGCCACAGAAGCTACACACCACCTTGCTCTTCTTTCCCGAAGCAACACTGGGTACCTGGGGTTTCTTCTCCTCAACTGACATCCTCTTTTCCTTCCTCATTTGCTGGCCTCTTCTCTTTGCGGTCTCAATTGCCTCTACCTTAAGAGCAGCCTCCACTACCCCTGCCTAAGTCTCTGATCCATATGCACTGGTCAACTGTTGAACCTCGCTCCTCAAGCCACCAAGAAATCGCTTGACTCGATCAGCCTCAACACTCACAAACCCTGGAGCTAACCGGCTCAACTTGCTTAACTCTATATCATACTCACCGACCGTGAGTTGTCTTTGCTTCAGGTTGAGGAATTCGTTCATAAGACGGTCACGCTCGACTGAAGGAAAGAACTTCCACAGCAGCATTTCCTTGAATACTTCCCAAGAGCAACCAGCTACCAAGCTCTCCTTTTCTCTAAGCCACCAACTCTTAGCCAAACCCTTAAGCTGATAGGCGGCTATCATCACTCTCTGATCATCTGTAATACCAGAGTACGAGAAAATCTCCTCCATGGAGATCAGCCAATCATCTATGACCATGAAATCTGCCTTCCCATCGTAAGTAGGAGGGCTAAGTCTCTGAAACTGCGAGATAAATGCCATATCTACTAGCACAACCACTAGAGGTCTCAGGGGTGTAAGAGGAGGAGGAACAGCTAACCCCCATATAGGGCCTTGCACTCCCTGAGTCTGTCCTGCCATAACTGTCACCAGAGACTAGATCTAGGCCTGCACCTCCGCCAACTTCCTGCTCAAGGAAACGCTACTCTGTCGCAGGCTCTCGATCACCGTATCATTCTGTGCTCCAGATGACTCACCCTCAGACAGGGGGGTCGATCTAGTCGAAGGGCGTCTCGCCATCCTATAATCATAACAACATTAGTCAGATCCTAGTACAACAGTTACAACTAACTACAAGTATAGACAATACATACATAAATATGAACTTAAAGCTGTTGAACTTACTCTGGGAGTTTATTTTTATAAGAATTGATGGTATGCCTAACCTAGGATGGTTAACCACCACCTTTCTAACTCTTATGCCTAGATCGGGAATGCATGTCTTAATATTATTTTTGACTCGAAAACTTATGTGTGTACATATGTCATCCTGCCAGTCTTTAGCTTGGCACGTTGTGCTTATGCAATGTTATGCAATGCATATTTGTGCTATGCATTCTAAAAAGGCCCGAATGCATGTTATGAGCGGTGTACACATGAAAATGTTATGCATCCCATACTACATAACGTTCTCATGCAACGAAAAGAAAACGAGCTAGTCGCAGCCATGTGGTGAGGTTATGCATCCCATACTACATAACCCTCACATGTTGCCCCTATGGTGGATCCATATACGAACATATATTATGCATCCTATACTACATAATATGCCCTGTATACTTCATGTTATGCTATGAGTGTAGTGTTCGTAATTTTGCCAAGACGTGTTAGTGATATATCGGTGTGTGAATGACATGATGCTAAACTGCTAATGCAATCAAAAGGAAAGGTTGCCCGACTAACTTGTCAAGCAACCTCCCTCTGATACCAACTGTCACAACCCGCATTTTCTCCAAATTTAAGAAGCATCACAGTATGAGAAAACATGCATCGTGATACCACGTCAAGCAGGGGATAACTGTCGACGCTCAGGCAAACACCATCTAACTAGACTATGAAAATTCATAAGTTTAATGATTAGAAAATCAGTTATATTTTAAAGGCCGTATCCCTCGGTTCAATGGTTCATCTAGTCCACAATTTAAAAACTATACTTATACGTTGCGAAAAATACTTTATTCAGTTTTGACATCCTAAATGAGTGTATAAGTGTCCCTATAGGATAACTTATACTATGCAGGACCCTTCATTTAATTTATACTATATATAGGAAAACGTTCTTTTTACGTTATTTGGAAAATGTGGTTGAGTTTTATAAAACATGCTGATCATGAGATATACTTATAATAGTGTTTTTTGGTTTAAAAGTAACTAGCAACCTAGCATAAAGCATCGCAAGAGCAAGTAGACTATCTCTAGAAAAGGTAGCAGCAAAAAGATAACATATCTAGTATCAAGGTAAACTACCAGTGGGTGCCAACAAACTGACACAAAACCACTGTCAAGTATGTATATCTGTAAGAAAGAAACACAAAACTACCTCACAAGACCAAGGAACTGATCTCCACAGTACGAGAGACCACCCGCAATAGCACGACATAACTAGCCGCCTAATCGGCTACTAACCATAACCTGAGGCATTCAAAGAAGAAAAGAATACCTCAGCAAGCAAAAACAAATAAGCTGTATAGAATGTTAAGCTAAACGATAACCAAGAAGAGTAAGTAAACCGTAACAAGCACCATTGTCCAAGGCAAGACAAAAAGGAAAAGCACTATGTGCGAGGAAACATCAACAACCCTGCCCAAAAATCCTGCAAAGTTTACAAGGCTACCATGAGCCCAAACGTTGCAAATTACAAAGAAAGAAACGTCTAACACCCTAAACTGTGAGAGATGACAGTAGCAAAAAACAACGTGGATCCGGGTTGGGGGCAAACTCAGTCCCCCAACCACCATTTCCAAGAAACAAAGCTCAAGGGTCTACATGTGAAAGCACTAGGGACCTTCCACCAACTGGCCCAGCCCGTACCTGATATAAGATAAAAGTGTGGCCACAGCTAAGTCACACAACTTCACCCCTATTAAGAGCTTCAAACCACCACTACTAACCACAACCCACGATTCGACCTTTGGGAAAACATAGCCGACAAGAAACCACAGAATCAAGGAAATTCACTCAGGAGTGAAAATCAATGTAAGGGAAAAGCATTGAGATGGCTCAACACGGCACGACGTTGAGTGAGCCCACTCACTCAACGCCTAAACAAACGGTAGCATTGAGTGAGCTAACCTCACTCAATGCCAAAAAAGTTATGGCGTTGAGTGAGGTTCACTTACTCAATGCCTTCTGCAACACTGGCTGTGGCGTTGAGTGAGCAAACCTCACTCAACGCCAAAACAGCTACGGAGTTGAGTGAGGTCCACTCCCTCAACGCCTTCAGCAACACAGGCTATGGCATTGAGAGAGCTAACCTCACTCAACGCCAAAATAGCTACGACATTGAGTGAGGTCTACTCCCTAAACGCCTTCAGCAACACAGGCTATGGTGTTGGGTGAGCTAACCTCACTCAACTCTAAAATAGCTACGGCGTTGAGTGAGGTTCACTCACTCAACGCCTTAGCACTTAGCCGCAAAAGCTAACAGTGGCGTTGAGTGAGTCCACCTCTCTCAATTTCAAAATAGCTTTAGCGTTGAGTTAGGTCGACTAACTCAATGCCAAAATACTTAACCGCAAGAAAGGGCTGTGGCGTTGAGTGAGCCCGCCTCACTCAACGCCTAAACCGCCATGACGTTGAGTGAGGCCCACTCACTCAACGCCATCTGACATAACCACGCGGATTGGCTGCGGCATTGAGTTAGTCCACCTCACTCAATTCCTAGACAGCCATGGCGTTGAGTGAGGTTGACTCACTCAACCCCACGATACTTAGCCGGAAAAGAACGGACCAAGAGGCTATGACGTTGAGTGTGTACACCACACTCAACGCCAAGCCCAAGCAGACCTGGTGTTGAGTGTGTGCACCACACTCAACGCCAAGCCCAAGCAGACCTGGCGTTGAGTGTGTGCACCACACTCAACGCCAAGCCCAAGTAGACCCGGCGTTGAGTGTGTGCACCACACTCAACGCCAAGCCCAAGCAGACCCGGCATTGAGTGTGTGCACAACACTCAACGCCAATCCCAAGCAGACCCGGCGTTGAGTGTGTGCACCATACTTAATGCCAAGCCCTGAATCATTCTAATCATCTAGACTAAGGATAGGAAGAGCTTCTGTTACGGCCACTACACAGGCAAGTATGATTTAATCTCAACCCGAGCCTTGGCACGACAGATTTTTGCATAAAAATAAACTATAGCTTTTCTCCTTTATCCGGCTACAACAACTGCACAGGAAAATCGACCCAACCCTCAACCATCACTCAGCCCGAGAACAAGGATTCTCTACTAACAGTTGGGAATTTATACCGATTTACAGCAAAGAATTGGGTTTTTAACCTAAGGCTTACAGAGCTTTACTAACATAGTAAAAAAAAATCTACACAAGCTTTTCTTCGACCGCAAAAACAAAGAGAGAAATAAAACAATACTAGGCAAGGGCAAGAACACCACTTGCCTTGATTTCCAGCGAAGCTTGGTCAGCCACCCTTATCCTCACTCGGCACCAATAGCAGCAACACCTAAAGCAGAAATCTGTAGCTTTAATGGCGGAAACGGACAACCCAAGAAATTCGAGACCCCTAGAAACACCACGAAAACTGAATTTCTTACTGTAGGAATGAAGGTCTAGGCGAGAGCAATCCAAATCAGCTTTCGGAATCGAATTCCGTCCACAAATGCTCCCGGAATCGGTGTCCGAAGGGGAGCAGATTTGGCGGTTCTTCTGTTTTCTACGAACAGGCGCTGCGGGCGGGGGAAGAAAGTGAACAGGAGCAGTTTCTTTCTTCTCTAATCTAACCTATCCTATTTATAGAACCCTATTAACCTTAATTAGCTAATAAATTAATTAAGGTATAAATGACAAGGCAAAACCGCCAAGCACCCGCACCCTTTCAAAAAAAAAATTAATATAATATTTATTAAATAGTTTTATTTTTCATAAAATACAAAACGACGCGAAAACCGAACATCCTCGGAATTCGACGAAATTCGCACCGTAGCTAAATATCCATGCTACAATCACAACGGGGAAGTTGAAATTAACTTTCGATGAACCGAACTCTAGTTATACCCACCTGAAGTCAAAACACAGGCATCCCCCGAGAGGCAACACCGGGTCACCCAAAATGACCTGGCTTGCTAGGGAGATCTTGCCAATAGACTCCAAAATAGGCCACTAAGTTCTAAGGAGTTAAGACCATACTCCACAAATGACACAAGCCAATAAGACACGTCGACGTAACGCCAAACGAGAATTAAATAATCACAGAAAAATCGGGGGCGTTACAACAAATCTATGTAGATGATATAATTTTTGGGGCAACGAATGAAAAGATTTGTGAAGAAATTGTCACCCTAATGAAATATGAATTCGAAATGTGCCTAGTAGGAGGACTTACCTATTTCTTAGGATTTCAGATTTCTCAATGCAAAGACGGGATGTTTATAAGTCAATCAAAATATATAAAAGATATGCTCGTGCGTTTTGGGTATGAGAATCTGAAACAAGTAAAAACTCCTATAAGTGCCTCTCTAAAATTAGGAAAAGATGAAAGTGGCATTTCTATATATCAGATAGTATTTAGAGGTATGATAGGATCATTGCTATATTTGAGTGCCTCTAGGACTGATATCACATTCGCAGTATGTCTTTTTGCTAGATATCAAGCCGACACTAAGGAGTCACACTTGAAAGACGTAATGCGCATTTTTAGGTATCTGATTGGCACTCAAACCCTTGGACTCTGGTACCGTCACACCATTGATTTCACACTTCACAGGTACTCAAGCTCAGACTATGCTAGATGTTCACTTGATTGCAAGAGCACAAGTGGTACATGTCATTTCCTTATCTCGACACTAGTCTCCTCATCAAGCTACAAACAGAACTCGGTTGCACACTCAACTGTCGAAGCCGAGTATATCGCCTTAGGAAGCTGTTGCGCTTAAACACTATGGATGTCTCAAATGTTAGAAGACTTTGGCCTAACTTGTAGGAATTGTACACTTAGGTGTGACAACAAGGGTGTCATAGACTTGACATATAATCCAGTGCATCAATCTATATCAAAACATATTGACATGCATCACCACTTCATTTGAGATCATATAAAAATAGAGAATGTGAGTGTAAGCTTCATTGGGATCGATGACCAACTAGCAGACATATTCACTAAACCACTCCCAAATGCATGTTTCTCACTACTTCTACTTGAGCTTGGTGTTTTGGATCTCTCATCCTAGTCATCGTTACTTGTGTTTAATTATTCTTTTGTTTGTAGTTTTTTTGTTTCATTTTCTTCGTGTCTTTGCTTATGAGTATTTTTTTAGTTTCATTGTCATTTTTTTAACAAAAAAAATATATATATATATATATATATAAATGAAAAAAAATGCAATTGATTTATCTTGCTTAGGGCTCACATGACTGTGACTTAGACCATCACGCGTACGTACAATGTTTGAGTTTAGTCTCGTAATCTCTGTGAACATTGTCCTCCGATCATAGTGGGATAAATCTATAGGTGCTTAGCTATTGAGTACGACAAGACGAGGTCATGTCTGTTGGCTATGCCTCAAGGTATGTGTGAGGACTTAGATAGGAGAATGACTTCAGATGATACATACATCCCTAGCCGGTGCACTCAAAACCAAAAAAACACTGCGCGTACATGCTATAACTCGTGACACTATATTCTAATACGCTAGAAATTCGTTGAATATTCAATGTCACGATACACTATTGTTTATACTAGGTGTGAAACTTTGGGCCAAAAATCTAGTACAAAAGTCATATGTATACAAGTTAAAGTGTATCTATCTAGGTGGATAGATTTCGATTGACTTGGGGCTCTGTGAATTAAAAAAACGATCAAAGTGATAGATCTACGATAACAAAATAACACTATGCATGCTATCACATCTCTTGTCACAGTCCCCCCAAGCACTGTTCATTCCTCTTGTTAAGTCTTCATGAGCATTGTGAGGATGAGCACCTTGGTTAAATATTCACTTCGATATTGTGCATCGACTCTATCTTTAGCTTAGTGCCACCTGTTTTTGCCTATGTATGACATTAAATGACATGTGAGGTGATTATTCACCCTATTTCTCGTGTGTTAGGTTCCTAGACGATCGAGATAACCATGGACAATATGTTATCTTTTCCTTGGTGTTATCTCGCTTTCGATGCTACACAAACACATGTCATTGCCTTGTCTAAGACTTCCACACATAAGAATTGGATTGTAACTACACCATCTCTTTTTAGCACAATACGCACTAGGTCACGATTTACACTCATGATGTTTTACAATGTTCTTCAACGTGATTTACTTCTAACTCTCCTTGCATTGTAACCGTACTTGTTGTTTGCTTAGTTTGGTTTGTGGTGTCCAATTCACATTAACTCTGCAAAAGTGAACTTCTCTGCATGTGTACTTTGCTCCAGTGTGTGACTCATGTGCTTACAATTTTCTTATATGTAGTTTTTTTGGGTCACTTCTATGCTTGTCATGTTTATCTTTAACTCTTATGTGCACTATCATATGTTTGTCTAACGCTCATCATATCTACTACTTTTTCATCCCGCATGTCAGATTGACATTGCACGCCCCTATTTGATATTATCAAAGGGGGAGAATAGAATGTTCATGAGTATCATGAGCATAACTGAAATAGAAAATATTGTTCGTGAGGATAAGTCACGGGTTAGGAGAGGTCACATGCAGGGGGAGCATGTTAATAATGTGTGCACATAGATGGGGGAAGCAAGTTGAACATGTAGACAGGGGGAGTGTGCATGTAGGGTAGACATAAAGAACCTACAACCTGATGATGTTCTCTTATTACTCTCATTCATTATATGCATCTTACCTCATTGTTAGTTTTTTTCTCATGAATGGGATTTGATATTATCAAAAGGGGGAGTTTGTTGGAACCGGTGTTTCACATTCCCTGTGTTTGAGAATATCAACTCCCAGGTTGCATTTGATCACGTCTTGTGTTGATAGAGTGTGTAGGTTGACAGGTGCAAGTGAAGAAGAAGACTCCTATGAACACTAACGCAGAGCGATAGAAGTTCCCTTCGGGAGGTAGCCGTGATTAAATTGGACAGAGTCCTCGGGAAACTACTGCGTTACGCTAGTCCTACCGCCCGTGCTAATGAAAGGATTATTTGGCCAGCCTCTCGGTAAACTACCGCCAATCTGTAATGTTTACTGCGCCATGCTAGCCTCTCGACGAATGTTGAGCGGGTTTCTCGAGAAATCAAACCTACCGTAAGGCGATAGCTGTTATCGCGCCGCGCTAGCCTCTCAACGAGTATAGACACGACAATTCAGAATCATCATGTCCTATATTACCGTACGGCGGTAGATGAAACCACGCGACGCTAGCAATGATAAAATTGCAAATATTTGTTTTGAATATTATTCGAGATTTGTACAACAGCTGGCACAACAAGCGCGTGAACCTACCGCCAGGCACTAGTCTTACCGATGACGGTAGCCTATTTTCACGAAGATGTATAAAAGGCCGTCTTGGTTTCTATGCCGAGAATAAATGAACAAAGAAGAGAATCAAGACGAAGTTCCTGCACTCTAGTGTTTGGCCGCAGTCCTTGCATCCGTTCCAATCATCTTCGTCTAAGAAGAAGAGAATCGTCTCCCTCACATTCGTGATCGAAAGAATCCAGCATTCCAGGATCTACATCGACTACGAATAACTGACCAGTTGCTAGTAAACAGAGATCTCAAGCACCGGTCGTGGATCTCTTAATGGAGAAGTCTTCAAGAGGGAGAACCTCATCTTTGAAATATTTACATCTTTTATTCTTGTAATCTTTCCTTTTTCTAAATTTTGTGGTGAGGAAAATCGACCGATAAGGGTCTTCGAAATCCGGGTAGGATTTCGCTGGAAATTGTCCTGTGGATAGGGATGTCTAGATCGAAGGATCTAGCGGGGCTCTAAGACCCTTCCTTATGAGGAGGTGAAGAGTCGGCTCGAAGACTTTTCCTGGAGGGGAAAGGAGAGAGCCAACCGGTCCGTGGAGTGGATCGGTATAGAAATCAAAAGATCATTTCTACTCACCGCCTTATATCTTCGGCATCACGGAGATCACCTTTTTGTACTCTTCTAGAACTATTGTTGTTTTGAATTCATGCAAAGATTTCTATTATTTCTGTGTTTATTACTTCTTGGTGTATCCTGTGATTGTTTAGCGAGTGTGTGTGTTTGTGGGGTTGGATCTCAGATCTACACAAGAAAATGAGCTATGTGACTTACCACCACACATTAGCTACCTAACGCCCCGAGGTAGCTTCCAGAACTTGATTTTCTGAGGCGAAATAGTTTAAATTCTATTTAATGTTAAAACCTTATTAGCTCCCCCCCCCGAAGGTTGACCATTAGATCCAACAGAGATGAGGAGGATGGCCTGCTTCTCCAGTGCTTCTTCTTCATGAATTTTTGGAACTGCCTCGAGAAGGTAGCAAAGTCTTCATCAGACATCTAGCATTCTGATGTGCTGGTCTCAAACTTTTTTGAGTCAGATTCAGCTTCCCTCCTTGGTGAGGAAGGTGTCTTCCTTCTTCTCCTCCTTGTGGCTTCAGCTTTGAAGGCCACAGATTTTTCTTTGGCCTGGGACTTGCTGACTTTCTCCTCCTCTTTCCTGGCTGTCAGCTGCATTTCATAGGATAGCAGCTTCGCAAACAGTATTTCTCGTGGAGTATCAGCAAGCCTTGCCACTTCCCTAATTGCACAGATCTTAGTATCCCAGTCTCTGGTTAGGGATCTGAGAAACTTGTTATTCGGTTCATAAGTACTGAAGACTCTTCCAAATGTCCTCAGATCATTTACAATTCTAAAGAATCTTTCATAGCAATCAGTTATTCCATCAGTCTTTCCCTGCTTGAATGCCTAATACTCTTGATTGAGCATGGACTTCTTGTAATCTCACACTTCCTCTATTCCCTCAATATAAACTACCATGGTGTACCACATCTCCTTTGTAGTTTTGTAGTGAACTAGATTTTGGAAAGTGGAGTCATCTATGGTACTGACTATTATATTTTGTGCCCTCTTATCCATGGTGGCCAGGATGACTTCATCCTTTGTCATTTTAGAGTATGTCTTAGGAGGTTTGACATTTGCATCCAGATCAGACACTTTCATAATGATGAAAGGTCCTTCCTAATTGTGATGAAGATCCTAGGGTCGGCTGCCTCCATAAACAACCCAACCCTCTCCTTCCAGATGACAAACCCTTCCTTCCTACAGATGGGAAGCTTCATGGCACCTATCTCCTTATAGTTCACTCCTGAACCCATAAGGACAGATTTTCTTACTGACCTTGGAGATCTACTCAGACTGTTAAGTCTAATTTGAGCATCCTCCCTCTGATACAACTCGAAAGTCTTGTTTTCAAGGTTAGTTAAACATATATAGGGGGGTGAATAAGTTTTTGGTATTACTTCAAGTCTTTTTAACTTTTACCCTATAGTAGTGCTTAGTGATTAGGTTAATTCTAACTTTCAAGATAAATCACAGACGACACAGCTATTTATAGTGGTTCCCCGATCTTGGGTACGTCCACTATCCCTTTGTGCCTTTCTAATAGTGTATTAGATTAGGCTCTTCCACCAAAAATTGGCTCCTTATGAGCTTACAACTCGATCTCGCAGGACCACTCAGTCTTATCCAAGACTTACTCCTCGGGCACAAGGCCCTACAACTCAATGGCTAAACAACCACCTACCTCAAGCCAATGGCCCTACCACTCAGGCTGGGAGGACAGCCCTACACTCAGATCCAAAATGGATCCTACACTCAGCCTTTATAACACGGGCTTACCCACTAAGATTCCCCACTGAATCCTACCACTCGGCCTTTATAAATCAAGCCAATAACCTCAGACTCAACATTGAATCCTACAGAAAGATTAAAAGGTGTTTGTGTTGAATTTGACACCAGAGTAAGTTCTTTGTGTCCCCTTCTTCCTGGACTGAGCAGATATCAATCCAAGCTTTTTGTTGATGAAGACACTATATTTGACAATTACAATCTTCTTCAGTCAACAACCTTCTCTTGCAGAACTGTTATGATCTGCTTTCTTAGAATTTGCTTCTGAACTATTGTCGAAGATGATGATTGCTTCAACTATCTCTTTTCACTTTCAGGTTGACTGAACTGAACTGCACCTTCTGGCCCAGTAGCAATGGCGAGGAAGAAGACGATGCTCAGCCGCAATTGCGTATTCAGAAAACCCTAATTGCTTTTTTTTGACACAACCAATCTTTCCCTTTTATTGCTCATCGATCAACGGCTCTATTGCGTTGTGGGCCCCGCCATAAATGTCGATTTATAACCTTCCACTTGCAGAAGATGACAAAAGCTGGCCGCCGATGCAACCAATGGCTTACTCCACCTTTCCCGCAATGAATTTGAATTGCGTTGACTTTATTGAATTTTGCTGACTCATGCTGACGTCAGCCATCTGTGGACTTAGCCAAAAATCAAACATTCTTAATGCCAAAACACTTAGAAAGATTTTCTATCATTAGGCGTTGAGTGAGCAACCTTCACTCAATGCCAAAACACTTAGAAAATATTTATGTCACTAGGCGTTGAGTGAGCAACCTTCACTCAATGCCAAAACACTTAGAAAGTTATTCTAACTCTAGGCGTTGAGTATGTTGAGTCCACTCAATGCTTTGTACCTTAGCTAACTTTATGTCACTTGGCGTCGAGTGAGTAAGCTACACTCAATGCATTTAGACTTAGCCAAATTTCTGTGATTGAAAACACAGTGGCTCTGACTGACTAGGATTCAATCAACGCTATTAACCCATGACGTTGAGTGATTAAGCATCACTCAATGCCAAACTACTTAGACAAAATTTGTCTCATGACTTTGAGTGGGTAAGCTCCACTCAACGCCTAACCAATTAGACAGATTTTCTGTCTCATGGAGTTGAGTGAGTAAGATTCACTCAACGCCTGTGGACTTATTCAAAATTCTAAGTAGAATTTCTGTGGATTTGACTAACAGAGCAATACTCAACGAATTTGATGTTATGGCATTGATTGAGTGGACTTCACTCAACGCCTGTGGACTTAGCCACATTTCTTCCTATTTCTTCTTAGGCTTTGACTGTCTCATAACTTTTTAGATGTATGACATTGAGTGAGTAGACTTCACTCAATGCCTGTGGACTTAGCCATATTTTTAGCTTAGCAATTGTTTGGCTGACAATACTCAATGATTTTACTTACCTGGTATTGAGTGAATAGACTTCACTAAATGCCTATGGACTTAGGTGATCTCCTGCTGACTTGAATTTCGAGGTGTTGAGTTAAATGGCTTGTCTCGACACTGCTACTAGCATTAAGTGAGCTTGCTTCACTCAATTCCTGTGTACTTAGTCAAACTTCTATCTGTCCACTAGCTTGCTTGGTGTCCACCTGCATGCATAAACTCAAACACACATCAAATACAACTTGTGTGTGTCATTGACTTGTTTGACTTCTTATAAATCTGGGCCATGTTGATCACTGAACCTAACAAAGATGGTCCCGCATACTTAGCCTTCTTCCTCCACCTTCCTTGTCCAGACCTCGTTGAACTTGGTACTTTAAACTCTGGCTTCTTTACTACTAAGTCATTCTTATGCTGCACATACTTTATATCTTTCTCTAGGGATCGGGATGTATTGACCAATGTATGAAAACCCTGCATCATTGTACCTGAGAGAAGCAACCTCAGATATGTTGGATCTGGTAGCCAACCTTAGTGGGCGTGAATAAGGTTTTAAGATTTATTTAAAAATAAATTAAACTTTATCCAAGAAAACTGGTTCTGGATGCTACGATGGGGCACTAGATTGCTAGCGCGCGACGGTATGTCACAGAACTTGTTTTCTTGGATAAACATTGCCTTGGAGATGCACATACCCTTTATAGATCTACCAGCATACAACCATGTAATTAAAATAAGAATGAAGAGCGAATAATAATTTTATTCAAAAGAAATGAAAGCGGTTTACAAGTACAAAAACAAGATCTCTATAATGGCAGAGATCAGAGGCGATGAAAATATTCTTTTTTCTTTTTTGTTTCTATGCCGACCATATCCCAGGACATGTTGGCTCTCTTCATTTCCTCCCTAGAAAGGTATTTGAGCCGGCTCTTCACCTTCCTTTCGAAAGTGTCTTAGAGTCCCACTAGATCTCCCAATCTAGATGTCCCTTTCCCGAGATGATTTCTCACGGAACCCTTCTCAGATTCTGACAAACTTCACCAGTCGATTTTCCTCACCCACAAACAATAAGAAAAGAGAAAAATACAATAAGAGAGTAAAGAAGATTTAAAGTGATTCTCCCTCAAGACAATTCCTCCATTGAGCGGTGTGTGACTGGTGCTTATGATCTTTATTCTATTGAACTCGATCAACTCCTCTTGGTTGTTGTAGTCCTTTGCTCGCCTGAGATCTTCGTGCATGAATGGGAGGGAGTCGTCTTTCTCTTCCTTCGATGGAGATGGTAAAACGGTGCTCCTAGGGGGAACACGAACCTAGAATCAGAATATGTCTCCCTTTAATATTTCTTGGAAAAAGAGGCATGCTTTTATATGTTGTGGAAAAATAAGCTACTGTCGGCGGTAGAGCTAGCGCCCGATGGTAGGTCAATGCACGTGGATGTGACAGTTATCCCGTAGATTTGAAAAAAATATCGAAATATAATATTCTTTTGTTTTTTCGTGCTATCGCGGCGCGGTACTAGCTTTCGCGGCACGGCACAATGAGCATGCCCCTGATCTTCAAGCTCAAGACATAAAAATGAGTGAACCAAGCTGCTCCCGCATCCAAGAACTATCAGAGGACTCCAAAATACAACGAGTGCATTGCTCCCCATAGCATACGAAGAAATAATTAGCTCTGACAGCAGTGGCTCATCATCCTACGAGCTCTCTCTCACTCGCTCAATATAATTATAATGAGAGGCATCCTGTCGCCCTCGAGTTCTTGAAAAGGTGTTGTAATAGCGCTCAAATCTAGTTGAGATTTGGTCGGCATAGATCCGACCACGTTGTTTTTCACCAAGTTGACGGGTTTTACACATTAAATATTGTCCTCTCGGCTATTTTTTTGTGACTAAGTCATTCTAAGTTAATTCAGTCCGACCAGAGAGTTGAGTTTGGCCACAATAGTTTGGTGATGTCTGTGGGAAGCAAGTTTCCAGCATCCTTAGAAGACAGTACCCTCAGCACAACGGTACTTATGACTAGAGACCATGGCGAGAGAAGCTGCTCGCACTGTAGAAGGGACAAACCTTGGGGTTCATGTTGGTTCAGTTCACCCTCCCTTATCTATTAACATGTTTGAAGCAGAACCCCCCTGCACGGATATTCAAGGTCACGATGCCCGTCCTACCAATGAACCTGAAGCTCATTATCATAACAACTTCCCTGAAGAAGCAGGCCTCGATGGGAGGCTCACACATGAATAAGTTCATGGAATAATTACTAAAGAGCATGAACGTATTAGGCAGCGTGCCACTCTGGCCGGTACCCCTCTCCATCATTGTTCACCATTTGCACATGAGTTTTAGGCACACCCAATCCCCCATGGTTTCGAACTCCCAAAGATCAATACATATGATAGAACGGGAGACCTGTCAGAGCATGTCATTCCCTTCGCAATCTTGATGCAACTTTGCAATACCCTAGATAAACTATTGTGTCAAGCTTTCTCGAGAACTTTGAAAGGACAAGCCCATACTTGGTTCAAGTTCCTGAAGGAGGGTTAAATCAAGGACATTGCAAAACTAACACAATAAATAATAGTTAATTTCATTGCCATACGCCGTATATTCAAAGATCCTTTCCACATGTCTGGTCTCAATAAAAGTGAAGGGGAAACCTTAAAGATTTCTTCCGTTGTTTCACCACTGAGTCACGATGAATACCTGTTATAAAATCAGGGCTCCTACAAGGATTTCTTCTTGGAGGGCTTTTCCCTAGTAACTTCAACTCCGCACTAGTACGGGATACTATACCCAGCTATTCCGATCTTGTTCGACCGATCGACTCCCAGATTACTGCTGATGATGCAGTTGAATCACACTATCAATAATTCAAAAGAAACTCAAATAGATAATGAGAGCAAGGGACAATACCATCGCAGGTTCTCAAAAATAGCAACTCACGCTATGTCAGCTCTTGATGAGCTGGGGGCATCACCAACATCAAGCCTTCAGTCCCCTCAATACTTTGCGAGCGGAAGTGTAACTCGTCATACACAATCATCCTTATCTCCAAAGGCCAAGGGCTCTTATTCCAAACCTAGGGGACCAATATAAATATTGCGACTACCATCTTGGTCATGGGCATAAGACAGAAGATTGTTTGCAACTAAAGACAAAAATTGAACTATTCGTTCACCTAGGGTACCTCAAAAGTTTTTTCCAAAATAAAGGCTCGGAATCAACATGTCAAGAATGATCGTGCATGGGGCCAACCCCTAGGATAAACGTCCCAAATAAGAGTTAACTTTATGTCAAAGGGGTATCTAGAGCTCCACCACCACTATTTGTATATTGTATTTTCAGCATTCATATAACAAACAACTAGTGCCATCTCCAATCTTACTAATTACAACATTATAAGGTGTTTGGTGCTCCCATAAATGGACTCTGGCCTCTCCTCTTATAGAGTGTTTTGTTCTCCCATCAAGGGACTCTGGCCTCTCCCCTTATAGAGTGTTCGGTGCTCCCGTCATGGGACTCTAACCTCTCCACTTATAGAGTGTTCGATCCTCCCGTCAAGGGATTCCGGCCTCTTCCCTAACAGTGTGTTCGGTGCTCTCAATAATAGACTCCGGCATCTCCCCTTACAGAGTGTCCAGTTCTCCCAACAAGGGATTCCAGCCTCTCCCCTTAAAGAGTGTTAAGATCTTTGCAAAAGAGAATCTTTCCTCTTTGGTTCCTAGGTCACGACATCATTGGTGCATGCCACCCTTGCGGTTGCGCAGTAGGATTGAATCCTTACATTCTTAGACACTCGGATTGAATACTTACATTCTAAAGCAATCGTCTCCTAGCCCGGATAGGTCGTGCATCTTGATCGAATCATTATATTCTTCGACGATCAGATCTAAACACTACATGCTCCGCCTTTACTACAGACTAATACACTGCCATCACCTGTGCATGCCCCCTCGCAATCTCACAGTCGGATCAAATCTTTACATTCTCTGACACCCGAATTGAATACCTATATTCTCCGGCAGTCCTCTCATAGACGGACACAGCCACGCGGTTGTATCAAATCCTTACATTCTTCGACACCCAAATCGAATACTTACATACTCCGATAGCTCTTTCATGGCCAATGTAACACCCTTTCCATCATGATTAATATAGCAGCAGGTTCGGCCAGCGGCCCACTCCATATTAAATGGATAGTAAAAAGTTTCATGCAATGAAACAATAATTCATTTTAAACCTGCATCGCACCCTACCATATGGTTGTATTCTAGCGAAAGCTTAAAGACTTAAGAATCACCCATCCAGGAATGTCCACTACTAAAATATAACAAGAATGAAAGTTACACAAATTATTATGGACTTAAGGCCCTAAAAAACCGGGTTCATATTTACAAGAAGGTGATTTCCATACATCGGTGCGCATGCCGATAACACATGAAAATATTCAATATAACACTTGGGCCTTCCCGAGCCCCCTCAGCAAAAAGGGCTTCAACCCGCTATTTCCCACTTGGAGCTACAGCACCTGCACAAAAGCATTCCACCAAACAATGGCAAAACAACACAATGGTCATCATTAGCTGACCAACTTATAATGACTCGACCCCTTTCTAGGGGTGGCAGTGCTCCTTCCTAGTAAGTAAATAGTATGTTCACAAATATCAAGAATGTGCAACTTAAGCACCAATCACCACAAACGTTGGCATGACCGGCCAAATGCCCGTTCACTCAGGGCACATTATCGGTGTACCGGACAACCCAGGGTCCCACCTTTTTCCATCACATGCAATCACTAGCGCATTAGTAACCAAATGGGGAAACTCCATGAGTCCCACCTCCAACCTCAATCCCAAACTGGACAGTCTCACTTGAGCATTACTATCCTGACATACAGTCACCACCCTCTCCTATGCAAACAACAACTGCCATGTACTTTAGGTCTGTTTAGCCAAACGACATAGTGCAGGTATAATTCAGCTCTTTCTCACTGCTCAAATCATTGTGCCAATTAACGACAATGATGTGGGTCAGCCTCCCCTTTCCAATAATCCACAACACTAAGGATTCATACTACAACTGTCCCTAATGGACAATGAGGTTGGGCACTCCAGGTACATAGCTCAACAAGTTAGCCATTATGTCCCCTAGACACGGGCTTCACAATCATAATAAAAGCTCACACAGAGCCATTGCCAATAGAACTCTGAAACCATATAAATTCTACAGATTCTTCTCCGTCAAGCAAAACAATACATCACCAATCTAGACTATTTCCAAAATATTTTCAGGGATGGACATATATACCCGATGTAAAACACCTTTTCTCCACCAATCGGTGAGGGATTTCATGTAAATATGCTAAAAGAGGACTTCACTTGTCCAAGAGGAGAATAGTTACCATTGGCGCAAATTTCGGAGCCATGAACAAGAATCTACTCTTCCTCTTCGCAAATCAAGGCTCGGCCTAGACCCAAGCACTCCCCCTTTGGAAGAAATCCGGCAAAGTTTATCTCAAGTAAGATGCTTGGGTTTGAGAGAAAGAAGAAGAAATGTTCAGCCTTCTCCCCCCGAAGCCGCTCTACTTTAACCTGTAATCTTCTATCCCGACCTTTACCTCGGTTTCGAACTCACTAGAGGGTACACAGAGACATTTCACTGGTCGTTTGTGGCTTCGATCCCGCCAAAAAGTTGTGTATAGAAGTCCACTCCTTCTCCTTCCTTCGGCTCGGGCAGAAAGAAAGAATGAATGGAAATAGCTTGTCTGTCATTGATCCCTAACTTATAACCTAGATGGGATGGAATCATAGTCGTTGGATCTAACTTAAATAGAATGGACAACCAAGATCAACCCTAACTGCAATTTCAAAGACAACCTTAACTTAGACGATTTAGGGTAAAAAGACACGTGTTCATTCAGACCACTCGACAAATCATCCAGACCACTCGGCGAATTCCCGTGACCACTTGACAAATTTTTTCCGTACATTCGACGAATTGTACTTAATCACTCGACGAATTTACTTAGATTACTCGACAAACCAATCGATGAGTTCACGTGACCACTCGACTAATCCTCTTAACCAATCTACGAGTTCACGTGACCACTCGACGAATTTGACTTGGTCATTTTCAGCTAGAGGACCAGGGGTATTACAAATCTCCCCTCCTTTAAGAAATTTCATTCCAAAATTAACCATACAGGAAAATAAGCAAAGAAGTACAAAATATACAAAATTTTGTACCTCATCAGAATAGTTCGAGGAACTCCTCTAACATGGTTATCTCACACTCCCATGTAATATCCCTACGGCTATAGTTGTCCTGACGGACGTTGACCATCCTGATCACCTCTTTTCATAACTACTTTATCTTCATGTCTTCGATATGCTCGGGCTTAACTTTCATATTTATCCCACTATCAACAGGCACTTGATCCGCAATAATGACATGTTTAGGCTCTCTAATAGCCTTCCTTAGCACTGATATGTGGAACACATCATGCTAACTACTTAGCTCGGCTTAATAAGCTAGTCGATAGGAAGCTTCACCGACCTGTTCAACAATCTTAAATGGTCTAAGGTACCTCAGGCTAAGCGTTTTCAAACGTCGAATCCTAAATACCCCTTTGAATGACTTTATTTTAAGATACACCCAATCGCCAATCGCAAACTAAACATTTCAGTGTTTGGTATTATAGTACTTAGCCTGCCTATCTTGAGCAACCAATAATCACACCCGAATTAATTGTATCGTTGAATTTGCATCTTCGGCTTATTTATATTTATACACCTTAATTTCGCCTATCTCCGTCCAAGCTAAGGGAGTACGACACTTCCTACCATAAAGGGCCTCGAAGAGCGCCATTTGAATACTCACTTGGTAGTTGTTGTTGTAGGCGAACTCAATCATATAGAGATGGTCTTACCATATTTTCCTGAAATCCAGGTCACACATAAAAAGCATGTCCTCTATCATCTTATTGGTCCTTTTGGCCTGACCATTCGTTTGAGGATGAAAGATCGTGCTAAACTTCAGTTTTATACCCAACAGACGGTGGATTCACCTCAAATCATTCAAAGTGAAGTGTTGATGTTTTTAGTTGTCTACCTAAATCACCTAGAGGGGGTGAATAGGTGAGGTCTACGTCTTTTTGTGGAATAAAAACTTGAAGGAACGGAGCGCAAAAAATAAACAAACAAGCCACAAAAAACACAAGATTTATAGTGGTTCCCTAACCTTGGCTACATCAACTCTCCACCTCACTGATCTAGCACTACGCTAGACTCGGGTACTTCACTATTATCTCGGATTGAAAACCAATCCTACAACTCGGAGCAACTCCCCTACAACTCGGAGTAAAAACACTCCTACAGAAATATCGGAGAACAAAACTCCTACAACTCGGAGAAAATTCTCCTACAATATTAAAGTTGTTGAAAAAAAATATACAAACAGATTTAATTCTAGATCTGAGTCTTTAGCCCTTCTTCCTTCTTAAAACTTGAGGCTCTGTTAGAAATAGATCAAAGAAGACTGCAGCGAAATCTTTAGATCTGAAAAGCTTAAGATCAGCACGATCAAGAAATAGATCTATAGAAGTTGACCACCTTGATCTGTTGATCACTTCTTGTTCTGAATCACTTGGATCGGAGAAGAACAGTGGCGAGAATGACGATGAAGAGTGGTAGATTTCCCGATTTAGAATGAAAAGAATGATTCAGAATTCTTGATTTCATGTGTTAGGTTTAGTCGAATTTGATAAGACCTTTTATAGGACATGACTAACGGTCATAATCATAAATGACTGCACATGTGGACCAACAAGAATCGAGATCAAATTTGAAAACATTTCCGTCTGGACATAATGAAAATTCAGGAAATCAATTGCATTTCTTGAGTGAATAACAGACTACTCAAGAACAATAGTTGTTTCTCGAGAATAGGATGTATGGTTCTCGAGAACAAGTCCTTAAGGAAAGCACGGGAAATGTTTTCTGGCTTCTCAAGAAATAAATTCTATTACTCGAGAAATATATAATGACTTCTCGAGAACTGTCTGGACTTCTCTAGAACAATTGGACTTCTCAAGGCTTAATTTCTTCTTACTCGAGTACTGGTCTTCTGCTTTCTCGAGACAAGGCTTGGCCTTTTGAGTAATGGCTTCAGTTACTCGTGTACAAAACATAGAAAGATTTTGAAATGATTATTGAGTAAACTCGAGAAGGAGGTAAGTAGTACTCGAGTACTTCATGGCTTTCTCAAGTATTAGACAAAGCCTTCTCGAGAATAGTTTCTACTACTCAAAAACTATACAGAGCTAACTCGAGAAATCATTCCAACACTACTCGAGTACAAGATGCCCTTCTCGAGTAATGGACTTAGAAAATTTTTTGACTTTCTAAAATAAATATTTTTCTTCAAGGAGTTCAGCAACTAGTTTTTCTTCCATTACTGTAGTACTTTGAAAATGAAGTGTGTCTCAATAGAGAGGTTACACATGAGTCAACACCATGGGTCACACAATGAGGAATTACATTGTGTTGGGTATTGTATCCACAATGTACCTGATTTGAAGATGCCCCTGGACCAGCTAAGGTGAATTGACATTATATTTGATCATTTGTCTTCAAGTTGTGCTTGCAGTTATTTCACGCTAAGTACACACCAATGTCAGGGTGCAGACGGTCAATATACACGGGGTTGCGCAACGTAATCCTTCGTTGAGCAGATCAGTGTGTTGGCCTACGTGTGCTCTCTCTATTGGAGTGTACTTACTTTCAAGCACATGGTCGAGATAGAGCTAGAGCTGAAGAGGAGCAAGGATGGGTCAAAGACCAGCTCACGGGAAGATAGAAGAAAATTCGTTTAAGTATGATTCGACGAGATTCACTAAGTGATTCTCGCCAATTCGACGAGAATCACTAGTAATTCTCGCCGAATCGTCGAGAATCACTAGCTGATTCTCGCTGAATGCATCCGGCTGACTCAACGCCTTCAACGCCTTCAAGTATTCTGCCAAGTCAGAATCGGTGAGAATCACCAGGCTGAGTCAACGCCTTTAAGGAATCTGCCAAGTCAAAATCTTCGAGAATGACTCTGCATTCTCGACGATTCGTCGAGAATGGATGATGACTCTCAACTATTCTTTCCGGCTGGAAAGCAATTCAGCTAAGAATTCTTCTAAGTAGAATTCGACGGGAATCATTAGTGATTCTCGTCGATTCGTCGAGAATCACAAATGATTCCCGCCGAATTTGCCTTAGGCGATTTTCATTGGCGCGCTGGACCGGACCAAGTATACAAACGCTGTTTTGAACCGGAGTTAGGGTTTCTACTGGTAGGGCCCACAACGGTCATAATATATGACCTACTGTATAAATACTATTGTATTTCGAATATCACGTACGATCGATACATACGAGAAGAAAGAGCCGCCAGATTTGACCTAGCGGATCACGTCTTCTCTTCTGCCTCCGTCTCCGTGCCTCAAGTTGTCGCCGCTGCCGATCATGGGTTCTTCCTGATCTCCCGGCGATAGAAGCTTAGCCAAGTAACGCGTCTCACGTGTCTATCTTGAGATCCTTTGTCTCTTGATTTATTGAACGGGAATACCTTCCCCTTCCAAATCGATTGAGACGATCGATCCAAGTAAGATCGTTGGAAGACCTTGCTAGCTTTGCTACGAAGGTTGGATCTACGAAGCTCGCCGCCGTAAACCATGCCGCCGCTGATCCCGAAAGCTCCGCCGCCGCATTTCTTATCGCCGCCGATTTCGGGTAGATCCTCTCTAAGTGAGAGCTAAGGTCATGGACTCTTCGTCTTCTTCAAGAACGCGTCATCGAACGAAGAGGGACACCTAGCGCTCCAAAAGTAGTTTGTATTTTATACGTTCTTATTTTTCTTTTGTTGTAAAGGAACGTTGGTTCCTCATTGTAAGGGTTGGGTGCAACCCGTGGTGGAGGAGTGGTGACTGCTTCGGTTGGAAGGGTTCCTTCCATTAGTGTGAGGATTGGATTTCAATCCGGTTGGTGAAGTGACCGAGTCGTCCCTTGTTGGGAGATAGGTCGAAGGGGGAAAGTGGACGAACCCAAATCGGGGAACCACTATAACTTCCTGCGTATTTTTGTGCTGTGTTGTTTTGTTTAATTGTGCAGGTATAATATTAATTCCGCTAAAAGACTGTGCAAGACACCTATTCCCCCCCCCATAGGTGAAGGTAGTTGACACTAGTGTGACTTTCACATTGTATGGTCCGGTGTTTGGTGACTTATTATAAACTAATATTGGTCTACACTTGGCAATTATAACCTGCAAGCACACAACTTGAAAAGAGTATCAAATACAAACTTAATTCAACTTAGTTCAAGGGTGACTTCATACAAATCTAGGTTATTGTGGATGCAATACCCAATAATCTCCCCCTATTTATAGAAGTCAGAACCCTCTACACTAAGGTGAATTACATCAAGATAAACAAAACAAAGTAACTAGTAAACAAAGTAATAATGAGAGATGCTATGCAATGAAAAATCAGATCATCAGAATTAAAAGATTAATATTTATAGATAATGTCCAAGGAAAAATCCAATTTCACAAAATCTTATAAAGAAACTTCTGATCTTCTTCTATTACTTCTTGCGTCGCTTTTGTTTCTGCTTCTCCTTCTTCTCTTTTTGCCTCTCCTGATAACTAAAGGGTTTAGGATAATATTTGGCAGGCTTAGGAGGAGCCTTGGGATTGTTCTTTCCATACTCTCTATCAGATATTCTTCTCTTAGTTAAAGATTTCTCATATAAGTCCCATTCATAGGAGATGTAGTGATCATTTCTGTTCTCATTATAATCAATAACATTTTTAAGAGTCTCAAGGATTAGGGATTTGGAAGTTACGCTCCATATTTAAGCAAACTCTTTAGCTCTTCTTCTTTCTGCTTTAGGATTTAAAGTGGACCTGCTTGCAGAGGCACCATCACCATATTTTCTTTTCTTGTGAGCTGGGATTTCTGGAGGAGGAACCTAAGGCATTTCTATTTCTTACCAAACTTGAGAGTATTCAGTAGGAGGAGCTTCTTGATCTTCTGGTCTAGGAGAGAATGTTGGCATTATTGGCATTAGTGGCATTGGGGGAGAAGGATGCAGAGCAGTAGGGTTGAGATGATGTGTAATAACATTTGGGTCAACTTGAAATTCAGGAAATATCTGGTTATGTATCCACACTGCTGTATCATATGTATGAAACTTGACACCATCAATCTGAGTTTGAACATCAGCATGTATTTCTTTTAGCTTTCCTTCCTAAAGAGTTTTCATATTACCATCAGATTTCTCTAGATATTCTTTTACTAAGCTCTCCCCCTTTCTGACTTCTATGGATAGGGAGCCTATGGCATCCTTTTTGAATTTTCCAACTTCTTCGCATGTTTTGAATATATGTTTTTCAGCATTCTTTTACAGTTGGATTTGATTATTTTGCCAGAGTTATAGATTGGTCAATGACTTGACCAACACTAGCGATTGGATTGTCTAGGGCTTTCCCAATAATTTGAAACAGATGTTTCAGTTCATCAGTATTGTGTGGTGTCTCAGGAAATCCTCTACTCATTTCTTTTTCAAGAGAAGTGACTTTATCAGTTACAACTATCATAGAGTCTTCAAAATAAGTTCTTTGCTGGGCTAGCATTAACTCAATTTTGGCCAGAATGTACTTCAGCTTGAGGAGGTGGAGGAGGTATTATTGAAGCTGTCCAGGGAGGTATTTCTTCAATAATAACTGAGCACTAGGCTCTAGTTATATGAATCAAGACATCTCCTTCCTCACCAATCATTGTAGGATGAGAGAAGTCTAGGCTTTTGAGGGGTTCTTCAGCTGGTTCAAGAGTTGATTCTTTTTCATCAGAAATTAAAATTGTCTCTTCTTCATGCACATCTGCAATAGGAGACTGAGGGTGAGGGGATCCTGGTTCAGAAGTATGGTCTGATGGAGATGGTTATGGATGAGGAGATTGATCTACATGTAGAGGGGAAAGAAGTTCTTTGGAAGTGAGTTCCTCAATAATTCTGGTGATATCATCTTCTGTAGGTAGAACTTGTTCTTCAACTTGTGCATCAGAAAGAATTTCTTCATCAGGCAGATCAACATCTAGAAGACTTGAGTCATCTGGGTGGGTAGAAATGTTCTCAGCAGTAGCATCTAAAGGAGCATCTGGAGCAACATCTGAAGGAGGAGCAGAATGACTTGCCTCTTGGACTGTAGGAGCAGGCTCCCCCTCAATAGCTCCACCTGAAGTGCCAGCCACTTGATGTAAAGGGGAAGACGGAGTCCCATCCTCATCCTCTTGGAGTTCATGGGATTTGGCAACTTGTGCAGGGTTCTGAAGCTTGAGATCCAATCTTTGAATGGAAGAGATGGAGAATTTTTTCATGTGATGTAAAGAAGTACCTTTAGATAGGTCAAAGACTTCTGGCTTGAGTTCATGAAGGAGAAGAGAGACAATTCTGCCAAAATTTTATTCCTTGATGATGTCCTTGATTTTACCAAAAATCATCATGCCCCACTGAAATTTCTTCCAACATATCACTGTTGTCATCATATCAAAGAAGTCATTTTTGATGAAACTAATCGAACTTGTGCGTCATAGGAGAATTTGTCCAATATGTCTACAAGTAATTTGCTCTTTGCATTGAGATAAGGGCAGCGAATGGTGCATACACCAACAGAGATACCACAAAATCTGAAGGCACGATCGTAATCTTACTCAGTTAGGTCATCTTCTTCATCAATGATGGGCAGCCGGAGTAGTTTAGAGACTATTGGAGTAGTTATCTTAACCTTGATTCCACGAACTTTGGACTTGAGAATCTTCCCATTCCTCTTCAATTTGGCATTTTTGAAACATTCTTCAACATATGGGAGTACAATTTTGCACGGGTGTTCCAAAATGAATGAAAGTCCGGCGGCTTCCAATAACAGTAGAATGTTGAGGAAATCATCTGACAGTTCGGCAATTCCAGTAGAAATGATTTCACTACCGATTCCAACCTTCGACGGAGGGGCCGTTGATCGAGAGAGATGAACTAAAGTCCTCTTTCTAAGAGAAAACACTGAGGCAGCGACAAGAGGGCGACGACGACAGAGAAGAAAAACATTTTTTCTCGAGAGAAGGGTTTTGAAATTTGTTATTTTGGATTTTCCGGACTTTAATCTATTTATATAAGTCTTAAATCATGATGATTAAGGAAATAATAATAATAACATACCTGAAAATATAGTGGTAGTAGAGTCCTGGTGTGAATATCAAAAATTTGAACTTGAGAATGAAAAATGGCATCAGACTTCTCAAAAGGTAGGCCATTTCTCGAGAGAAGACGTCAAAGTTCTCGAGTAGGGAAGTACTTTCTCGAGAAGTAGTTCTGAAGTTCTCGAGAAGCAGACTTGAGGTTCTCGAGAATCAATCTAGTGCTCGAGAAGTATTTCTCGGGTGTCAACCTTGTTTCTCGAGTAGTAAATGTCTTCTCGAGAAATGAATTCTAGAGAAGTATTTTCTTGATATCTTGAAGTATAGCCTGATCCTTAAACTTTGCTGTAAGCCCATTTTCTTCATTCTTATTTTTTGAGCATGCCAAGTTCTATTTTGAAATACGAGAACTTGAGCATGCCAAGTTCTAGATTGATGTCTCCATGCTCCCTGATAAAGTGGTACATCAGCTCTATTTTCTTTGTCCTACTGTGAGAGACTGGGTTGTTGACGATTGAAATTGCACTAGAGGAGTTGAAAAACATTGAAATGTTCTTGAACTTCATATTGTATTCTTCAAATAGGATTTTTATCCATAGCAGTTGTGCACAACAACTTCCTGCAGAGATATACTCTTACTCGGCTGTTGAAATTGCGATACAATTCTGCTTCTTGCTGCTCCAGGAGAAGCCTTCTTATTAGGAATTGACAAGTCCCGGAAGTGCTTTTCCTGTCATCTTTGCTTCCTGCAAAATCTTCATCTGGAAAACCAACTAGTTCACTATCATTACTTCTTAGGTACCATAAGCCAAGATTTGGTGTACCTTTAAGGTATCTCAAAATCTTCTTTACAGCAGCGTAGTGAGATTCCTTAGAGTTCACTTGGAATCTAGCACACACACATGTTGAAAACATTATATCTGGTCTACTAGCAGTGAGATAGAGCAAGTATCCAATTATGCTTCTATACTTGTTTTCATCAAAAGGTTTCCCTTTCTCATCCTTGTCCATAGACATAGTTGAACCCATTGGAGTCCTCATAGAGGTTGCGTTCCCCATTCCGAATTTCTTAATTAACTCCTTGGTGAATTTCGTCTGAGAGATGAAAATTCCATCTTCTGATTGTTTCACTTAAAGTCCTAAGAAATACTTCATCTCTCTCATACTGCTCATTTCAAACTTCCCTTGCATAAGTTTGGAAAACCTTTTGCAAAGGTAGCCGCCAGTAAAGCCAAATATGATGTCATCGACATAGATTTGCACTAGCAAGATCTTTCCTTTTATTTCCCTAAGAAATAATGTCTTATATATCTTTCCTCTTGTGAACTTGTTCTCAAGAAGAAAGCTAGACACCATCTCATACCAAGCTCAAGGACCTTGTTTCAAACTATATAAAGCTTTAAATAAAAGAAAAACGTGCTCAGGATGATAAGAATCAACGAAACCTAGAGGTTGTTCTACATACACTTCTTTCTTTATGTAATCATTAAGGAAGGCCGACTTCACGTCCATCTGATAGAAAGTGAAGCTGTTAAGAGCTCCATATGCTAGGAACAAACTGATTGCCTCCAGTCTTGCCACTGGAGCATATGTCTAATCAATGTCGATTCATTCTTCTTATTTGTATCCCTTGTTGACGAGTCTTGCTTTGTTATTTATAATTGTTCCATATTCGTCTATTTTGTTCTTGTAGACCCACTTTGTTTTGATAATGTTCTTACCTTTGGGTATTGGAATAAGCTTCTAGACTTGACAACGCTTGAATTGATTCAGTTCTTCTTCCATTGCCATTATCCTAGATGAGTCTGAGTTTGCTTCCTCAAACTTCTTTGGTTCAACCTGCGAGAGGAAACTTAAATATTGATTTTCATTGGTTGTACCTCTATGAGTTCTGACACCATCCCGGGGATCTCCTATGATTTGATCAATTGGCGGATCCTTCATGTGTCTGAGCTCTAGGGTTCTTGCATATAGATCTTCCTCTATCACTGGAGTGAATTCATCAACTTGGATGACATCTTCATCATGGTGATCATCCTCTCTAATTGGGGTTGGAGTTGTGATCTTGATGAACTTTTGAGCTTTTTTTTAGTCGGCTCATCCAAGTTTTATTCCTTTAGCCTTGAACCTGCATCTTCAATTAACACACTAGAAGAGCTGTCTTACAGCAAGCTCATCTTATCAAATACAACATTAATATATTCTTCTACAACCAGGGTTTTCTTGTGCAAAATACCATATGTCTTACTATGCCTACAATAACCAAAGAAAATACCTTCAAAACTTTTTTCACTGAACTTAGTAGTGTGAAACTTCCCATTGTTTAGTACGAAACATTTACTACCAAAGATTTGAAAATATCAAATAGTCGGTTTCCTGCCGTTTAGTAGTTTGTATGGTGTCTTATTATGGTTCTTGTTTATCAGTGCTCGATTTTGCACGTGACAAAAAGTGTTGACGGCTTCAGCCCAGAAATATTCTGGTAGTGAGGCATCACTAAACCTGGTTCTGTAGGCCTCTATGAGTGTTCTATTCCTTCTCTAAACGATTTCGTTCTGTTGAGGAGTACGAGGAGAGGAAAACTCATGAAAAATACTTAGGCTTTCACAGAATTCTGTCATGGCCCCATATTTGAACTCTGTTCCTTTGTCACTTCTGATTTTGATAATGGAGCAGTTATATTAATTCTGAACTTGCCTGACAAAATTATTAAAGATATCAAAGGTATCTGACTTGTGTTTTAGAAAGAACACCCACGCAAAGAGAGAGTAATCATCAACAATGATCAATGTATAATCCTTACCTCCCAAACTTCTAATTTGCAGTGGACTGAACAAGTCCATATGAAGTAGGTGAAAACATCTATTAAAATCTTTGTTACTAATGTTTTTAAAGGTAGCCCTTGTTTGCTTGCCTTTTACACATGTGTGACAAGGTCTATCTTTAGTGCACTTAACGTTGGGTGCATCACGTACTAAATTAAGAGAAAATAATTTATTAATAGTTTTGTAATTTATGTGTTAATCTCTTATGTCATTGGTCACCAAGAGATGCACTGTATTTTGCAAAAAAACACATTGACGTAGAAGAGTCTATACAAATAAAATTTAAACAAAATATATTTCTACTACGAGTGCCTGATAGAATCGTTTCTAAGTTATCGACCGACTTTATCAAGCACTTGTCTGCACGAAATTCTACTATGTATCCATTGTCACAGAGATGGCTTATGGTTATAAGATTGTGTTCCAATCATTCAACATAAGCCATATCTGAGAAGGATACGCTACCATTATTAATCATATCGTAGCCTTTTATAATCCCTCTATCAGAACCTCCAAAGATGACCTTTGGCCCGTTCATGACTGGAGAATAATTCTGGAGTATGCTTCTTATCCCGGTCATATGCTGAGAGCATCCACTATCCAAATACCAGATAGGATTTTTGGCGGCCTTTGGACGTTCCTGCAAAAGTAGAATCAATTTGCCTTAGGAACCCAAACTTTTTTGGGTCCTTGGTCTCTAGTTAGCATACTCCCCCTACGTGTGTTAATAGTGTGAGTGGTCTTTCTCACATTATTAACTTGAGGAGCTACATAAAATCTTGTGTTAAACTCGCAATTTATAGCCAAGTGACCAACTTTGACACAACATCAACGATCAAACTTTTTGTATCTTTGCCTAAGGTTCTCCTGCTTGACCTTTTGAGAGTGTAGACTAGCAGGGGAAGCACTCTTGGAGGTAGAAGCTTCGTGATGATGGCACTCATATGGCTTCATCTCCTTAAGATGCTTTTCCATAGTGGGTTTAACTTTTGGAGCTTTTTTAATGTTATGACCATGACTATAAGGGTCATAGCTCTGAAGAGTGATCTCCTCATAATGTGCCTTGAAGATACTTTCACCAAAGTTCTGGGGATGGGTCCATCCTTGGTACCGAGACTTAGGCTCTACATAAGTAGGCCTGGCAAAGTGACCGTAGGACGAATCAAGATTAAACTCATTTGTTGGAAAGATAGACTTTTTAAACGAAGTTTGGTCTTGAGGAGCTTTCCCCTTCTCCTTGGCTAGAGCTTTCTTGGAAGCCTTATTTCTTATTTGGGCTTTATTTCTCCTGGATGATTTACAAGGGGAAGCCATATGGCCTAAGCCAGCTCCTTTACACTGTGTAGAGAATTCAGCCACAAGTGGAAGGACTGTCTTGGACTTGGAAAAATTTTCAACAAGTTTCTTTTTCAGCAGCAAGTTGTTCTTCCAACTTTTGAATGATTTTCTACTTCAGGTTCAGGTGCTCAAGACCTTTATTATATTCTTCCATCGCATCATGAAATTCCTTTCTGAGTGAGTCCATCATTATGACTATTTCTCTCAGATTTCTCTCCTAAGCCTTAAGAGATTTAATCTCCGTAGCTTGAGCTCTTGTGACTCTTCGACATTTGTCATAAGCCTTGATTAACTCTTTATTTCTAGTCATGAGTTCAGATTCATCATTAGACGAACAGTCCTCATGATCATGGTCAGAAGCATCTGATTCCGAGAGAAGAGTATGAGAGTTTACCTTCCTAGTGAATTGGGGTTCTTCTTCTTCATCTGTATGTGTCATGAGCAAAAAGTAGGCTTCCTCATCATCACTAGACTCAGATGAGACTGTGTCGCTGAGGGTATTGGACTTTTTGGCTACCAGGCTTCTTTCAGTTTTCTTTTTGTTGTTAGAAGACTTCTTCTCCTATCTTCTTCCACCCACCTTCTTCTTGTGAGGGCAATCAGCTATGACGCGTCCTGTCTTATTGCAGCAATAGCAAACAATGTCAGAAGAAATATGTTTGTTCTCTTTTGAGTGATACCTGTCTTGGCTACTTGAGCCTTTCTTGTGACGATCACCATCATGATGTGATCTTCTTGACGATGCATCTTTGCCTCTCCACTATTTCTTCTTATGCAAGAACTTTTTGAACTGCCTTGAAAGAAGAGAAAATTCTCCTTCAGATAGCTCTGAGCCCGAGGTACTTGACTCTGAAGCTTCTTCTTCACTCACTTCCTATGCGGGATCAAGAGATGCAGCTTTTGACTTCCTCGGGATGTCTACCTTTAGAGAGACAAACTTCTCCTTGGATGAAGACCGAATTTTCTCTTCCTCAGCTTTTCTTGAGTTTATTTGGAGTTCATACGACATAAGCTTTCGAAAGAGATTCTGAGGGTCAGTCTCTACACTCTTTCCAAACTCCCGGATTGCACGGACTTTGTTGTCCCATTCCTTAGTCAAGAATCTCAGAAATTTTTCATTCAGTTCTCCATTAGTGAAGACCCGACCATAGACTCTTTGGCCGTTAACAATCATGAAAAAGCTTTCAAAAGTACCGGCAATAGAATCCTTGGGACCATGTCTGAATGCTTCATATTTCTGATTCAGGAGGGTTTTTTTTTCATCCCTTACCTCTTTAGTTCCGTCCATCAGGACGATGAGAGACTGCTATATTTCCTTAGCGGATTGGTAGTGAATCAAATTCTATAACATAGAATCATCGACTGCTCTTGCGATGATATTCTTGGCTTTCTTGTTTAAAGAGACAAGTGCAATCTCATCTTTGTCAAGATCCATAAGCTTATTTTGAGCTTGTTTGTTGGGTCAATGGTGGAGGCTATCATTGGAACATGGGGTCCTTCTTCAACTATCATGAAGATCCTTTGATCTAAATCTTCCATGAAAAATTTTATTCTTTCTTTCCACATTGCAAAGTTAGTCTTTATGCATGAGGGAAGCTTAGCAAAATCCTTGGCTTTGTCCATGTTTGTATCCTCTTAAGACAACTAGGAGCAGATCTGTTCAAGGTGTTAACCTTTTTGATGAACAACCTGCCTCTGATACCAAATGATGTTTTTAGTTGCCTAGCTAAATCACCTAGAGGGGGTGAATAGGTGAGGTATGCATCTTTTTTGCGGAATAAAAACTTGAAAGAACGGAGAAAAGAAAATTAAAGAACAAGCCACAAAAAATACAAGACTTATAGTGGTCCCCAACCTTTGGTAAGTCCACTCCCCACCTCAGTGATCTAGCACTACGCTAGACTCGTTTACTTCACTATTATCTCGGATTGAAAACCAATCCTACAACTCGGAGCAACACCCCTACAACTCGGAGTCAAAACCCTCCTACAAAAATCTCGGAGAACAAGGCTCCTACAACTCGGAGAAGAATCTCCTACAAGATTAAAGATGTGGAAAAAAGAATATACAAATAGATATAATTCCAGATCTGAGTCATCAGCCCTTCTTCCTTCTTAAAACTTGAGGCTCTGTCAGAAATAGATCAAAGAAGACTGCAGTGAAATCTCTAGATCTAAAAAACATAAGATCAGCACGATCAAGAAGTAGATCTGTAGAAGTTGAACGCCTTGATCTGTTGATCACTTCTTATTCTGAATCACTTGGATAAAAGAAGAGCAGCGGCGAGAATGACGATGAAGAGCGGCGGCTTTCCCGATTTAGAATTAAAAGAACGATTCAGAATTCTTGATTCCGTGTGTTATGGTTAGTCGAATTTGATAAGACCTTATATAGGATTTGCCTAACAGTCGTAATAATAAATGACTGCACACATGGACCAATAAGAATCGAGATCAAATTTGAAAATATTTTAATCTAGACTTAATGAAAAAAGCCAAAAAGGGGGAGGATGCCCGTACAGTAAGGTGGAATTATTATCTACTTCGATGGAACAACACTTCAAGGCTACAAATGACAATATATATGACAATACTGAGTGGCTCTTTAATCAGCTGGCAGGTATTAAAGTCCATATTGAGCCTATACCAGTGACTAACGAGGCTTATCCTCCCCAGGATTACTTGTAGTACTGGTCAGGAACACAGGATTTTTATCTAGACATTGCTACTGTTGCAGCTATCTTTCCAGAAGCTCAGAGGGTTGAAATCTTTTCTCCCCCAGCTCACAAGAGAAGAAAATTTGGGGAAGGCGCATCTTAGGTCGGGCCAGTTCCAGTCAGAGTAGATCCAAACAGAGAATTGGAAGAGGTTTGGAGCCCGACGTCCAAAAGAATCTTTTGGGATACTTTCTCTTTGGTCGAGCAGGGAGTAGAAAAACATCAGGACCACTACAGTCAATATGAATGAAAAAATACAAGGAAGCGTGCACTAGAAGGGGGATACATTTCAGGAACTACTGCGATGCTAATCCAATGCCTCCAGCTCCTTCTAGATACTATCTTAAGCCTAGAGAATACTTTGACAAACAGCTTTTGAAGAGAAAGAACGGGCAAATCTGATTTCTTATATATATTTAAATTGTTGAGTGTTGTGGGCTGCCCTCCCAAAGCTAAAACAATTTTGATATATATATATATATATATATATATGATTTACCTATTTGTCTTGGAATGAGCGTTTTTTTATTAACTCTTCAAGTCTTAATTTAATTTTAATTTGTATGTGCAATTCACCTTAGCTTGAAGGATTTTTGCTTCTTCAAAAAGGGGGAGATTGTTGAGTATTGTATCCACAATTACCCTTATTTGTAGAAGGACCAAGTCAAGCTAAGATGAATTGAGTTTGTATTTGATGTTGTATTCTAGTTAACTACTTGCAGGTTTATTTCGCTAAGTACACATCAATGTCATATTACAATGGGTCAGTAAACACGAGATTATATAATGTAATCCTTCATTGTGTAGGCCAATGTGTTGACTCACGTGTAATCTCTCTATTGGGGTGTACTTCTATCCCAAGTATAGGAGAAGGATTAGGGAAGGTCAAATACCAAGACTCGGAGAAGAGGAATTTTACCTAAGTAAAATTTGGCGAGTATGGATAGTCATACACGTCGAATTCGTCGAGTATCCCCTTGATACTCGCCGAATTTGTCGTGTATGCTTCCCAATACCCGTCGAATTCGTCGTATATACTTATGGTAAAATTCTGGAAATCTAGAAACCGACTAAGGAAAATTCACTGAGAATCACTGGCGATACTCGCCAAATTCACAGAGTATCACTTGCAAAACTCGCCAAATTCGATGAGTACCCCAAGCAATACTCGCAGAATGTGTCGAGCCATATGTCGACCACTCTGGATTTCTGGCTAAGTCAAATTCGACGAATATCACTTGTAAATTTAGCGAGTATCATAATCGATATTCAATGAATTCTGCCGAATTTGACTTGGGCCGTTTTTCCGAAAAATTTTCTGGTTCGGGATTTTCGGTCATGCACAGTATTTATCTATGTTATGTTTTTGGAATTCTTTAATAGCCATTATTTTGAATCTCTCTATAAAAAAGGATAGGATGATTTCGAAATGACTAATCTTTGCCCTAATTAATTTTTATTTCAAATGTTTCCAAAGAAACGAAACCGTCGGCCGCACCTACGCAATTCGCAATTTTCCTCTTAATCGGTCATCGTCATCGTGCGATCTTCTTCATCATCGACTTCCTTGACTAGATCACTTCTTCTTTCAAGATCTATTCTACTCCAGTCCTAGGTGTTTGAAGATCGAAGGCTAAAGATTCAAGTTCTTCCAAATTTTCAAGTTTCCGAGTTCTCCATGTTTCAAGATCGACTTCTACGAAGAACGTCGGAGAGAAGACTTGTAATCATTTGTGTGTTGTAATATTCCTTTACATTTTGTAGGAGTTTTATCTCCGAGTTTGTAGATCCAGTTGTGGATCGAGTTTGTAAATCCAGTTGTGAATCGAGTTTGTAGATCATGTTTGTAGATCGAGTTGTAGGAGAGGTTGTTCTCCGAGTGGTAGGAGCGTCATCTTCGAGTTGTAGGAGTTGTGGCTCCAAGGTGTATGATTTGATGAAATATGAGTTTGGTGAAGTAGCTAAATCTTCCCTTCGTGGTAAGTAGGCGAGGCGGGACAATTGACATACCAAACTCGGGGAACCACTATAAAATCTCAGTGTTTGTGTGCTTGTATTTTTAGATAATTTTTATTTCGCAAAAAGACACAAACATCACCTATTCACCCCCCTCTAGGTGATTTAGGTAGATGCTAGATACTTTCAGTACTCACATATCGATACTCTAGAGATAATTGGAGTGCCTCTTCTCGGGCAGTCCTATCAGCTGGCGTAATGTCCTACGACAGCTAGTCATCACGGTGCTTCGCCTCCCGTAAAAGGTTATAACATAACCGTTAGTCACAGAGCTAAGTGGAAACTTCTCTACGGATCCATATCCTGGGGATGAGCTTATGCACCCAATAATAGTTAATAGTGAAGTACAAGAGGGTTAGTACAATACTTCATACATAAGCTAAGAGAAACTATTGAATGAACATATAGCATAGTATTACTATATTAGCAACAATATTATATGCCAGTTATAACAAAGGTGATGGTTCCTGATGGTTAAAACGGCGGCTCTTATTTAGGTGTGAATGTGGAGGTTTTATTTATAAAAAAGAAGAGCGTTTTATTTTGTTAGAAACCGAGTTTTAACGAGAGGGAGGCAAGTGCACCTATCGCGTGTAGTACAGGATATTCTGGTGCGGAATATCGGGGTCGTATTGTTCTCGGGGCTGGCTTAGCTATATCTACTCTTTCCCTGAAAGCCTATTATTCTACCGATAATATTTTAAGTGGATTATATATAAAAAAGGGGAATGGCGAACATAAAAATAAATACAATGTAGAAAATGAAAGCAGGAAATAAAATGCAGAAAGCCGATGAAGAACTCGGCACGACAATATCAAAAGAGAATTTGAACTAAAATAACTTTTAATAAAAAGAGATCCTAACTTTCAAATTAATTAAGGCGGAGACTCGGCCGTGGAGGTTCCAAAGGAATGAGCTCACTTATCTCTAGGACTATCGCTCACCTGAGCGCTAAGACTATTCGACCGATCGCTAGACCGACGAAGGATTCCTCTTAACGCCCGCATTACGCTGAGAACCCCGCTATTGGGTGGGGAACCCAATCCGGTAGAGTCCCGCGCCTCCTCTCTCGAGGGTTAGCGCGGAGCTCTCTTTACCCAAGGGTGATCGGTCCGTACGTGCAGCCTCTCGGCATTGCGTATGGATAACGGAAATAGAGCCCGCACATCGATATGCGGTCCTACGCGTCGTTAACCCGGGGCAAACCTTAAGAAATTTAATTAAATAGAAAACAGGACCTTTAATTATTTAAAGCTACTTTATCTTTCCCAATGCTCTTCGATATTGAGGGCTAAGGGCGGTTAGCCACTTATCGGAATGGGGACACTTACACTAGAAAGCAATAAAGAAAGCTGTAAAGAAAGCAGTAAAGAAAGCTGAAAATTGCAAGTCCTACTCAAACGAGTAGGACTGAAGAAAGCAGTAAATGCGAATCCCGGCTCAAATGAGTGGGCGGGGGTAAATTAATCTCATACACGCACGAACTCTACTTGAATGTAAAACACACACACGCACTCTACAAAAAGTAAACACACGCACGCACTCTAAGTTTTCCTACTCAAGTGAGTAGGAAGAAAATGAAAGCAGTAAAAAGACAAGTCCCACTCAAACGAGTGGGCGGGAAATGAAAGCTGAGCGTCATTTAACCCTTAACGAGTAGGCGGAAATAAATGCATACGCCCACACTCTACAGAAATTAAAATAAAGCAATAAAATCTAACTCATACACGCACACACACTTGCAAAAATAAGAAAAAGCAAAGTGACTGAAGAATTAAAACAACTGCATTTCTACCGCTAAAATGCGGTAGAAATGCATAAAAAGTGAAAATAAAAATTAAACGGAGCGAAAAGTTTTGCAAATAAACGCAAAATGGAAGTTGGCAAAAAATTAGAACAACTGCATTTCTACCGCTAGAATGCGGTAGAAATGCATAAAAAGTGAAAATAAAAATAAACTAAAGCTAAACGGGTGCGAAAAATGAAAATAAAATGGACATTACAACGGCTAGAAAGTGCGGAAAATCCTAAACTAAGCTAAGTTATAAAAGCTATAATTGAAAACAAAGATAAAATGCACAAAAAGGAACGAAAAATCACTTAAGTTAAGGCGCTTAATTGAATTCCAAGCCATGCGAAGAGAGAAAAACAAACATTTTATAAATAAAAAGGCTATTACAAAGTAGAATAAAGCAAACATCCTAATACAAACTAAGAGAGAGAGGGATAAAATTCCCTTACATAGCATTTGGATTCCATTTGGGCAGCACCTCCCCTAAGGAATTTGGACCAAAAAGTGGACAAAAATCTCATACAGCAGCTGGCCTTTTATAGGCAAAATTTCGGGTTGGTCACGCCCTAGGTCACGGGCGTGACAGGGGGGCGTGTCAGTACTGTTCATGAGCTGATCGGTGATTTGACTGGAGCCTTGACTTCGGCTGAAAACGTGGCGGTCACGCCCCAGGTCACGAGCGTGACAGGTGTCAATCACGAGCGTGACTAGGGCGTGACGGGGAGCTGGATCTGGGGATTTGACGCGCGCTTTGACTTCGGGGCAGCCCACGTGGCGGTCACGGGCGTGACAGAATTGTCACGGGCGTGACAGGGGGGCGTGACCTGGACAGCTGGCATCCTGATGTCGGCAGCGTTGACTGTTTGACTAAGCGTTGCGTGTCGGCCTCAACACGGGCGTGACAAGCTCTGACACGGGCGTGATGTTTGGGCGTGTCGGGCTCGGAACAGTGAAATTGCATGTTTTGACTGGCTGAGTGCGTTGAGAGCCTGACACGCCCGTGTCGGGGGGTGACACGGGCGTGACTAGGCCGAAAATTATTTTTCTGGACAATTTCAGAAAAATAAAAAAAGCTAAGTTAGAAATAAAATTTTACAAAAAAGAAACAATTTATTGAACAAAACAAACTAAAAAAGAAGAAAATAAAGTAAAACAACAAAATAAATACACTATAAAATGGGTATATTTACAACTCATCAGTTCCATTGCCCACAATGTTCCCTAGACTGGATTTGAAGATACATCTCCATCAACACAAAGAGCATAGTTGTATTTGATGTCGTTTAAGATCATCATGTGAAGTATGTTCCATGGAAAAAGTATATACAAGTTGTCAAAGTTATGTGACAAGTGGTCACAAAGTGAAGATAATGGAAAGACAGGTAGTCTAAGTGATGTGACAAGTGGTCACAAAGTGAAGATGCTGGAAAGGCAGGAGGTAGCCTAAGTGGCCAATTCAGGTAAACTCTTACCTATGTTATTGGCTGACAAAAATATTTCTAAGTCCACAAGCATTGAGTGATGAAGACACACTCAATGCCATACAACAAAAGAGCTGAGACAACTGAGATAGCTGAGAAGAAAGCGTTGAGACAGCTGAGATAGCTGAGAAGCTTAAGGCAAAAGCGTTGAGACAGCTGAGATAGTTGAGAAGCTCAAGGCAAAAGCGCTGAGAGAAATGTTGGTCTCAGCAAAATCAACTGAGACAGGAGTTGGTCTCAGCATAACCACTGAGAGAAGTGTGTTTTAGCTGAGAACAAGAAAACGCTGAGACAAGTTAAGCCGAAAAATGGCTAAGGCAAAAAGCGTTGAGTGGAAGTTGCTCACTCAACACTGTCGACGCCTATTGAAGACAAAATTTTTTTTAAGGAGTTTGGCGTTGAGTAATGCTCATCCACTCAACGCTAAGTAGCAGTTATCTGATAAAGCAAGTTAGCATTGAGTGAATCATAATCACTCAACGCCTAGAAACAGATTATTATTTTAAGTGTTTTGGCGTTGAGTGAAAGCTACTCACTCAATGCCATGAGAAAGTAAATCTTTTCAAGTGTTTTGGCATTGAGTGATGCTTACTCACTCAACGCCTATGCAAATGGTGTTTGATTTTTGGCTAATTCCATAGCTGATGACGTCAACAAGTCAACATAATTCAAATTAGTGGCGGGATGGCTACAGTACACGACAAATGTTGCAGCATACCTACTGTACAATAATTGGCATTAAAGCAAGTTGTTGCAGGTAATTAATTATGTGGGGCACACTGCTCAAAGAGCCGTTGGGTCAAAATTAATAAAAGAAAAGAGGCGTTACAGAGAAAAATAAGAGTTATAGAAAACAATAGAAGAGACAGTTATTCTTCTCCGCCATTATTATGGAGATGAAGAATAGGAAGCTCAAGTGTACAAGTTATAGAGCAAGTTAGTTGTTGCAATCAAGACCTTCAACAACAAGATAGTTGGTGTCATCTTCATCTGTACCAGCAAGAAACTATAGAGCATTTATCTGAGGGAAAAGGTAGCAGCCAAGGGCCAAACCTTGCTCTAGGTTATTCACAGTTCCAGCAACACAAGCACCTTAAGATCTTTATCTAGAAGCTTTGAAGAGAAGAAAGCTTGAAGAAGCTAAAGGAAGACTTAGGGGACCACCTCAGGAATCAAAGATAAGGCTGAATAACCTCAACCCAGGAAAAGGGCAAGAGGCAGATCTATTCCAGTTAGCAAAGTTGAGCTGAGATTTTCTTAGCTTAGGTTGCAGCAGTTTGCTGCTGTAACTTCCATGACAAGAAGAAAAATCCCTGGTGTTGTGAAGAGCTAGTTAGGGCTGAGCCTCTATCTTTGTTCAGGAAGCGGTAGAACATTGCTCTACAAGTAACTTCAAGCAAAAGTAATTAATTGTTGCAGTAGAAGTTGTTAGGACTAAGTAGATCTTAGTTCAGTCAAGGTATACTCAGGAGATAAATTCTTGCAGTCATTGTAGGGTTAAGTTTATCTCAGTCAAGAAGCTTAACACAGAGAAATACCTCTTATGTCAAGAATATCCATCAACCAACCTGCATCCCGTAGGATTAAGTTTACCTGAATCTGAGGTGTAGGACCTTTTGGCCATAGTTGTAGGTGTCAATCTTATGACTGAATTGTAGGTGCCCTGCTGGGGTACTGAGGTAGGATCCTAGTATGGATCTGAGCTGCCGGAAGGCTTAACAGCCTGATGTAGGAGTGTGTTACTCTTTGAGGTAGGATCCTTTTTGGATCTGAGGTAGGGCCGTCCTCCCTTCCTGAGTGTAGGGCTTAACAGACTGAGGTAGGTGACTGGAGATTTACTGAGCTGTAGGTGACAAGTGTGTCACTGAGTTATATGCCTTGGAAGAGGCTGAGCTGTAGGTGCTTGGAAGGTAACTAAGGTAGGTACCTGGATTGGTACTGAGTGTAGGAGTGATGCAGCACTCTGAGAGTAGGGCTGTGTGCCTGAAGTTGTAAGGCTAAGAAGCCTAAGCTGTAGGCCTTAGAAATAAGGCTAAGGTAGGTGGTAAGTGGACCACTGAGATATAGGATCACTACAGGGCTCTGAGGTAGGAACCTTTGTTGTTCTGAGTTTGGATTCTGTAAAGAATCAGTGTGTAAGGCTGAGGGCCTGAGGTGTTAGTTCTTAGGAGCATTTTGGAGGAGATTGAGCCTTGTCTAACATAAGTTAGAAAGGTGGGAGGGAAGTGGATGTACCAAATTGGGGAACCACTATAAATACTTGTGTGTTGTGTTGTGTTGCTTGTTTCTTTTATATATTGTAGGAATTAAGGAAAAGCTCTAGAACATTACATTAGTAAACAACAAATAGATAAAAGAAAGTTCAAAGACCTATTCCCCCCCCCCCCCTTTAGGTGATTTAGCTATCCTTGAAACATAGACTTTCAAGTGGTATCAGAGGGAGGTTACTCAAAAAGGACTTAACAGTCTAAGTAGACCTCTAAGGATAGCTAAAAGGGTTGTATTAGTGGGTTTTAAAGAGAATCATAAGGAGTGGATCTAAATGGAGCTTCAAGTCTGTAGCATGGAGAACTTTGGGATACGGAAAGAAAGGACCAGGGAGATAATGGAAGCCAGTGATCCTAGAGTCTTGGATTCAATTCTGGAAGGACCCTTCATTCCCATGAGGGTCTCTACATCAAATGCAAGCATCCAGACCCCAAAGAGTTATACAGAGATGTCTGAAGATGAAATCAATTTAGCATCCATGGAAAAGAGGGCAACACACATCATGGTAAGTGTCATAGATGACTCCACCTTCCAGATACTTGTCCACTGCAGGACAACCAAAGAAATGTGGTATTCTCTCACTAGCTACATGGAAGGGACAGATAAAGTCAGTCCTTCTGATAGTGCTTTAGAGTCTAAAGAAGAAGAAGAAGCCTTCATTGGGCTACTTGCTGCTATTGCAGATGAAGATGAAAACAATCGAGATATCAAGATAGAGATCAGGGCCCCTCTATCACACTCAAAAAATGATATTGAGGTGGATGAAGATGTCCACAGCTATAAAGGGCTGATGGTATTGACAGATGAAGAGGGTAGCATGGATAAGCCTGGTCAGAGCAAGGTACATTCATTACCTAATTCTGCTTCTCTGTCTGAGTATGAGACCAGTCCAGATTCTGATGCATCCTTTCCTAATGATGAAGATGACTATGAATCTGAGGTAGATGTCAATTATTTGATTGACAAGTATGGTCAAATCTTTGATGCTTTAATAAAAAGCACGAAGTTGGCCAAGATGCAGGCTAAGGAGATTATTTCTCTTCAGCTAGCTGCTGCCCAGCAATCTTAGACAGCTTCCTTGCTGGATTAGAAAGTGAGGGAAGTTAGCCAACTGAACGCCATCTCAATCATCCAAATTAAGACCATAAGGCAGAAGGACAAGATCATTGTGTATCTTGATGGGGAACTCCTAAAGGAGAGAAGGGCTATGGCTCAATTCAGCAAGCCTAAAGCTGTAATGCCCTTGATAAATTCCATCTCCTCCCAAAAGGGTAAGAAGGAGTTAGCAGTCAAGGGAAGCACATGAAGTTATCTTTCAAAAGGTAAAGGCAAAGCCCATGTAGTGCCACAGTCAACCTTTTATAAGGTAATTCTCCCTTCTCATAGGTATGACCAGGACTGCATGTTTGGTCACTATAAGAATGGAAATTCTTCTTGTAAGAATACAAGTGTATCTTACAATGGGAGAAGAAAGGGTAGGGGATTGAATGCCTTTATGGCTCCCCATGAAAAAGTACAAATGTCCCATGATGGACCATTTATATTTTGTGCCTCAGCCCCAACTCACAAGGGTACGACAGTGGCTTTCACTCAAGTCCCTTCCAGCAAGGACTCAGACTAAGGGTCAGTCTACTAGTAAGCCTAACTTGGCTAGTTATGATGATATAAACAGCATGTCATCTACAAAGAAGATAGCTATAAATACCATTCAGGGCAAGCAAAGGAAGCCTGCTGGAAGAATAACATTCAGTTAGATCCTTGCTGAAAGGAACTTGAGGAAGGTTGTTTCTCCTCTTCCTTCTGTTCAGTCAGCAGTTAACCACACTACAAGGCCTGCTCAGAAAAGAAGATATAATATTTATGAGTGGTTTTGTTGTGGTAAGGTGGGGCATTTTGCCCTAGATTGCTGTCACAATCCTTCTGTGTCTAGAGCAAGAGTAAGCCTACCTGTTAGAAATTCTGAAGGTAAGCAAGTCAGATTTCAGGCTAACAGGAACCTAGGGCCCAATACCTATTGGGGTCCTAAGGTAAGGTAATTCTATTTTGTAGGATAGTCTTAGTGCCCATCCCCCATGTGGCACTTAGATAGAAGATGTTCCAGAACTTGGACTGGAACAAATAAGTTATCTTATGATTTATACACCAAGGATAAGGAAGTTGTGTACATTCCTGAAGAAGGGTACAAGCGGTATCAAGTGGCATGGGAGAGCTAGGTCAATTGTATCTACTCTAGAGTTATGCTCTATAGTCAAGTGGTACAATCACTATGGGAGTGGTAACTGGCCATGATCATGGATGAAGGCCTGCTGGATCCAGCCAGTAGGAATGTCTGATTGGACAAAGTCTTGCTGCCACACCAACAAACTAGGAGCTGTACTCATCTCTAAGGAAAGGACAAGTAGCTCCACTAAGAGCAGCAAGGAAGGAGCACATAATGCTCAGCTAAAAATGTTCTCAAGTTGTATCATAAACTGTTAGTCTTATCAGATGAATCTTGAAGAAAAGTGTATGCTCAGGATTCAATATCATCTGAACCTGCAGCAAGGCATGTCCAAGTCAGTGGGCTTTATGGACAGGATCTATGCAAATACTGATGGGGAGCATGTTCAGTCAAGGTTATTGGACAAGCCTGAATCTTATCCAAAGTTCTCCAGCATAGAATAGATAAGCATTACTGCTGAGGATCAGCTTACCCCCATGGACACTACGGATACTGAGAGGAAAACTAACCAAGTGATGGCTCCTGTTGTAAGAAGGAAAGCCAATCAGTTTTCTATAAAACCTGGATTATTCCAACTACTGTTGATACAAGTTAGCTCATTCTTATTGGAATAACAGTGTAAAGAAGGACTTGGTATCAGAATGAAAGGATGATTCATGGAAAGATCATTCAATGCTCAAATGATCTTAAAGTCTAGCAGCTGCAGGAGAACACTCAGCCTCATGAGAAGAGAAAGCTGACAACTACACCAAGGGTATTATCTGCAATCAGCTAGGGGGAGAAGAGAATAACAACAGATCAGCTCCTCCATGTCTATTCAGAAACTAAGAAGGGATTGATCAAGTGGTGATTAGAAAGCTGAAGCCAAAGGCAAGTGTGTTACTAAATAAGGGGAGAAGATCTAACTCAACAAGAAGTGATCATGGTGCAAGGGAGCTGCTGTGATTAGCTGATGAGAATTCAACCACAACTTCAGAACCATAACCTCCAGATAAGTAGATAAGCTCTTGATGTGACATAAGACTATAAAGACCATTTAATGGTATCAAGACTTAGATGGACTCAAGTGTCAAGTAGAGGGAATGACAAGGATGCTCCTATTGAGGGGGAGAAAGCTCAGTACCTTATAAAAGGGGAGCATGTCCAGCAGTTGCTGAAACAGGATCAACCTCATGTTTGGAAGGAGCAGGCTGCTGCTGTAGTAGATCAGCGGTCATAATAGCTGATCAGTTTATCTTAAGAACATGGCATAGACCTAGGGGAAGATTATGAAAAGAGGAAGAGATAGTAGCCAGCTCAAGTGGATCCCTGGGTCACTCAAGTGCAAAGAGGGCTGCAGTGATGTGGTGCATCAATGATATCACCATATGTGAATGCTTACTTTGTAGATACAACATCAGCAAGTTGAACTAGGTGTGCATCAAGCTTAAATGTTGTAGTGTTGTGTTGTATCAATGTATCAACACAGAAGGTATGACTCCTATTCAAGTAGACTGATCACTAAGATGATTTCCTCAACAGTATCAACATAGGACTTTGACTAGGTTCAAGAGATAATCTCTCCCATGATATTTTCTACTCCCTCAATAGATATGCCTATTGAAGAAGACAGAAAGGGGGAGATATGTGTGGTAATACATATATGTGTGGCAATACACATATGTGTGGAAAAACATATGAGGGTGATATAGAAGCAATATTTGACATTACAAGGTCATGTTGAGTAAGTTCATATTACTGGGAATGATTCTAGTAAGTATGAGAAATATAATGACTGACCACATGCTGAGTCATGATTATGTCAGTGCATACATTGAGGCAAGTGCTTCTAGTGGTGCATCATTTAATTATTGAGTTGTATAAAGGAGAGTCCATTTGAGCAATTATTCAAGTAGTATGAGGATGCACATTGAATGAATGTAGCATAAGCTAGCAGGTGTAGCAGATTATAATCCGTAGCTGCATGAATTTATTCATCCTATTTTGTTAATGCCTTTTAGTATTACTGGGTGTTTTGCCTTCTTTAAATAGGGGGAGATTGTTGGATCCATCGCCCGTAATGTTCCCTAGATTTGATTTGAAGAGGCATCTCCATCAACACTAAGAGTATAGTTGTATTTGATGTCATTTAAGCTTATCATGGGCAGGATGTTCCATGGAACAAATCTAGACAAGTAATCTAAGTGATGTGACAAGTGCTTACAAAGTGAATATGCTGGAAAGATAGGATGTCTATGTTATGTGACAAGTGGTCACAAAGTGAAGATGCTAGAAAGGCAGGAGGTAGCCTAAGTGGCCAAGTCAGGTAAACTCTTACCTATATTATAGGCTGACAGAAATATGTCTAAGTCCACAGGCATTGAGTGATAAAGACACACTCAACGTCATATAGCAAAAGCGCGGAGACAGCTGAGATTGATAAGAAGAAAGCGTTGAGACAGCTGAGACCGCTGAGAAGCTTAAGTCAAAAGAATTGAGACAGCTAAGAAGCTCAAGGCAAAAGCGCTGAGAGAAATGGTTGTCTCAGCAAAATCCGCTGAGACAGGAGTTGGTCTCAGCATAACCGCTGAGACAATTGTGTCTCAGCTGAGAGCAAGAAAGTGTTGAGACAAGTTAAGAAGAAAAATGGCTAAGGCAAATAGTGTTGAGTGGAGGTTGCTCACTCAACGCTGTCGACGCCTAGTGAAGACAGAATTTTGTATAAGGAGTTTGGCGTTAAGTAATGCTCACACACTCAACATCAAGAAGCAGATAGCTGATAAAGCAAGTTGGCATTGAGTGAAGCTGAATCACTCAACGCCTAGAAACAAATTATTATTCTAAGTGTTTTGTCATTGAGTGAAGGCTACTCACTCTACGCCATGAGACAGTAAAACTGTCCAAGTGTTTTGGCATTGATTGATGCTTACTCACTCAATGCCTATGTTAATGGTGTTTGATTTTTAGCTAAGTCCATAGCTTATGACGTCAGCAAGTCAACATAATTCAAATTAGTTGCGGGATGGCTACAGTACGCGACAAATGTTACTGTAGACCTACTGTACGGCAGTTGGCATTAAAGCAAGTTGTTGTAGGTCATTAATTATGTGGGTCTCACTTCTTAAAGAGCCGTTTGGTCAAAATCAATAAAAGAAAAGAGGCGTAATAGAGAAAAATTAGAGTCAGAGAAAATAATATAATAGATAGTTCTTCTTCTCTGTCATTATTGTGGAGCTGAAGAATCTGAAGCTCAAGTGTACAAGTTATAGAGCAAGTTAGTTATTGCAATCAAGACCTTCAACAACAAGATAGCTGGTGTGATCTTCATCTGCACCAGCAAGTAAGTCCAGAGCATTTCTCTGAGGGAAAAGGTAGAAGCCAAGGGCCGACCCTTGCTGCAGGTTCTTCACAGTTCCAGTAACACAAGCACCTGAAGATCTTTATCTGGAAGCTGTGAAAAGAAGAAAGCTTGAAGAAGCTGAAGGAAGACTTAGGACCACCTTAGGAGTCAAAGTTAGGGCTGAATCACCTCAGCCTAGGAAAAGAGAAAGAGGCAGATCTATTCAAGTCTGCAAAGTTGAGCTGAGATTTTCTCAGCTCAGGTTGCAGTAGTTTACTGCAGTAACTTCACTGACCAGAAGAAAAATCTCTGGTGTTGTGAAGAGGTAGTTAGGGCTTAGCCTCTGTCTCATTTCAGGAAGTGTCAGAACATTGCTCTGCAAGTAAATTCCAGCACAAGTAATTACTTGTTGTTGTGGAAGTTGTTAGGACTAAGTAGATCTTAGTTCAGTGAAGATAGACTCAGGAAATAAATTCATGCAGTCATTTTTGGGCTGAGTTTATCTCAGTCAAGAAGCTTGACACAGAGAAATACCTCTTGTGTTAAGAATATCCATCAACCCACCTCCATCCTATAGGATTCAGTTTACCTGAATCTGAGCTATAGGGCCTTTTGGTCTGAGTTATAGGTGACTATCTTATCACAGAGCTATAGGTGAGCTGCTAGGGTAATGAGGTAGGATCCTAGTGTTGATCTGAGCTACTGGAAGGCTTAACAACCTGAGGTAGGATAATGTTACTCTCTGAGGTAGGATCCTTTGTGGATCTGAGGTAGGTTTGTCCTCCCAGCCTGAGTGTAGAGCTTAACGGCCTGAGGTAGGTGACTGGAGAGTCACTGAGCAGTAGGTGACAAGTGTGTCAATGAGTTATAGGCCTTATAGGAGGCTGAGCTGTAGGTGCCTGGAAGGGCATTGAGGTAGGTACCTGGATTGGTACTAAGTGTAGGAGTGCTACAGCACTCTGAGAGTAGGGTTGTGTGCCTGAAGTTGTAGGGCTGAGAAGCCTGAGCTGTAGGCCTTAAAAATAAGGCCGAGGTAGGTGGTCAGTGGACCATTGAGTTGTAAGAGCACTCAAGGGCTCTGAGGTTAGAACCTTTGTGGTTCTGAGTTTGGATTCTGTAGAGAATCTGTGTGTAAGGCTGAGTACTTGAGGTGTAAGCTCTGAGGAGCATTTTGGAAGAGATTGAACCTTGTCTAACATAAGTTAGAAAGGTGGGAGGGAAAGTGGATGTACCCAATTGGGGAACCACTATAAATACTTGTGTGGCGTGTTGTGTTGCTTGTTTCTTTTTATATTACAGGTTTAAGTACAAGCTCTAGAACATTACGTTAGTAAATATCAAAAAGATCAAAGAAAGTTCAAAGACTTATTCACCCTCCCCCTCCCCTGCCCTCTAGGTGATTTAGCTATCCCTGAAACATAGACTTTCAAAATGCCCCACTAGCTATCAGCACATAAGGTATTCACGACCTATATTCATACCGCAAGTATTAAAACCTGCAAACACACCACCGACATTCAAAGCCGCGTACACACCCTATGTCTATATAGTATGGACCGTTTCTATTCAAATAAGGTAGTAAGACGCACAACCTCACCGATATGGCCATCAGTGATAGTGGCCAGTCCTGCAACTTCTGGGGGTGATCGTACCATACAGCCTAGGACCCAATGTACAACCCTGTGTACTCTTGGATGTGAGCAACATCTGAAGATTCAATATTTTGGCCAACCAATGGAGGAATTCCAACGGGGAAAATCATAATGCCGGTCATCCATGGTACTCATCTCTCTATCGTCTTGAGTCGTCGAACTCTCCGGACCAGTATGAATGGTCTGCGGAAGTGACTAGCCCGCCATGATTTACCATAAGAAATTTACAAGCAATTAAATTTAACAATTTTGCTGGCACTCACTGGGTTTGTAGAGGCCTGCCCTACTATGCTTCAAATAATTCAGGCAAGCGACACTCAGCTCGACTTCTAATAAGGAGCTTGGGAGCTCCTTATTTGGGGCTAATCTTGGAAGAATACCTCAACTCCCGTTATCCCCAACTAATCCTCAACAAAATAGAAGACTGCTCATCAGAGCAGGACCCATGCTTAAAATTGTAAATTGTAGGAATAAAAGTGTGGTAATAAATGCTGTTGAGACTATAAGCTGTAGAATTGAAATGTTGTAAAGAAATGGGACCAGTATGAAACTAGAGTAGTGCTGAATTGAAAGAGTTGAAAGTAAGTACTGAAAAGAACTGGACCAGTACGAGACTGGAATAGTACTTAAAAGAAATGAAGTAAAAGTAAATAAGCAGAACCAATATGAGACTAGAGTACTGAAAAAAACACTGAACTAAAATAAATAAAGAAAATGGACCAGTATGAGAATGAAATAAATCATAAAGAAAATGGTTAGTAGTCTAATCACTCCATTTAGGAGACTTCAGTAAAATCTCCGTTCATAGAAGGTAAGTTCAGTTCCATCTTCAGTCTCAGGAGGCATGTCTAATTCCATCTGTATTCTCAGGAGGCATGTTCAGTTCCATCGCCATTCTCAGGAGGCACGTTCAGTTCTATCTCCGTTCTCATGAGTCATGTTCAATTCCATCTCCATTCTCCGGAGGCTTGTTAAGTTCCATTTCAATTTTAAGGAGGCTTTTTTTAGTTTCACCCATTATTAAGATCTGATAATAATTTAGTATTGCCTTTCAATCAAGGCTTAATCAAATCAGGAGGCTTATTATGAGTTACACCTTTATTATTCATCCGAGAATAAATAGCAGCTCATTTGCTCGCGTCGGATCAAATCCGAGAATCTCGTTAGAGAGCACATTCTTCCTCAAATTTCAACCCGAAATTCATTACCAAAAGATAAGGGAAATTCTTCGCTCGAAACGAGGTTGAACATTATTTTACTCGAAGCTCATATTTTCATCTTCCGAGTCCACGCAAAATGGTCGAGAGTTCTTTTAAAAATGATGCGCTCGGTGGTTTTGTAAAAACCCTGAAACACTCAGAGCTGGAAATCTTGCCTTGATAACTCTCGTCTATTAATCAATTGAACTTAATATTCAATTTAGAAAGTGTTCGTATGCTCCGATTTTTAATTTTGAAGGATTTGAGCGTATCAATTTCTAAGCGCGATCCTTGGCTCCAAGAAATCGGAAAATCTATAATTTTCATCCCAAGATTCTCAAATTTTAACACAACCTTTAAGAGAGCCTAAAAAGAGCCTAATAATTTTTCAAAAAAATTTCGAGCAATTTTGGGCCTCTAAATTGGCCAAATAAATCCTATTTAGGTTTTTAAAAAAACAAAATTAACACCAAAATTACCCAAAATTTTTAAGGAGATTTCCCTCATCAAGAGAAACAATTTTCATGTTCAAAACTTTTTCCCTAAAAGCCTAGATTACTCTACATAAAATAAAATACTCATTTTAGTTATAATATTATAATATTCATAAAAATTATAATTTTTATCAATCTTGTCCCCCACTGCCTGTACTAAAAAAACAACCCTCACGGGCCTTCCCCCCTGCCATCAGCCGCCGTCCGACCCCCTTCCCCCCGATCCACTCCTCGGGGGTAGGTGCTCCCTCCGGCAATGGTCCTGTGGCCTGTCTCCGCCAGCAATCGTCAGGGCTATTTTTTGATTGGAAGAGAGGGGTTGACGGCGACGGCGCTCCGGCTGCCCGGAGCACGCATGCGAATCATCCAGAATATAGGGAGGAAAGGAGGAGGAGGTTTCCACCTTATTTGGGGTCTCTGGGAGCTCTCGACATGTTCCGCCGTTAAAGGTGGTGGAGGGTGGTGGAGCTCGAGAGATGGAATTTCGGCGAAGCAGAGCTTCGGCGGGGTGGTGGATATGCTTATTTTAGCTTAGATATAGAATTGCAACCCTCTGGTGAGCCATGGCCATTACATAAAAGGGGGGAGAGCCCCTCCCTCCTCTTCTCCTTCTTGGCTAAACAAACCATGGTGAGGTTAACAAACCGTTCTAGGGTTAACTACCCAGTTGTATGGGGCATGTATCAGCCCTCCATTAGTGAAGTAAAATCAGGGTGTCAGCCTCTTATTAGTTATATCTTGGCTTGGAGAGAGTATGGGGAAGGTGGAGGCTTTGTATTGGAGCTTTTTCTTGTTTGGCTTAACCCAACCCATGTCAAGGGCAGCGGGCGGCAGCCATCTAGAGGGAGAGGTACAACCAAGTGTTATCATCTTGGTGGCTTGGAAAATGGCTTAAGTGGGCTTGGGCTTGAGAAAGAGAAAAGGAGAGAGAAAGAGAGTGAGTGGAGGATAATGGGCTTGGTTTCGGTGGCTCAATAAAAGTTGGGATGTTATATAGTGAATATTGAAGGTGTAGTCCCCTAGGAACTCCATCCACCTCCGTTGTTGCATGTTCAAGTCTTTCTAATATATTAGATACTTTAGACTCTTATGGTCTGTAAAGATATTGATCTTCACACCATACAAGTAGTACCTCCAAATCTTGAGAGCGAATATCACGGCCGCCAACAACAAATAATGGACCAGATAGTTCCTCTCATGTACTTTCAATTGGCGAGAGCCATACGCAATAATTTTTTCTACAACAACTCCCTCTCCACTGAACACATGACCGAGGAATGCTACTGATGACAGCCAAAACTCACACTTATAAAACTTGGCGTACAACTGACTCCTCCTCAAGGTCTCGAAAATAGTGCGTAAGTGGTGCACATGCTCTTCTTCCGACTAAGAGTACACCAGGATATCGTCGATGGAGACTATTATGAACTTGTACAAATACTCTCTGAACGTTCTGTTCATCAAGTCCATAAATACAGATGGCGCATTTTTTAGTCCAAACGACATGATAGTAAACTCATAATGCCAATAATACGCACTACATGTTGTCTTGGGAATACCACTTTCCCTTTTTCTCAATTGATAATAACTGGATTTCAGATCCAGTTTTGTGTACACAGTCGATCCAACTAGCTGATAAAACAGATCATCGATTCTCATAATCGGATACCTATTCTTCTTTGCCAGCTTATTCAATTCACGGTAATCGATACATAATCGCAAGCTTCCATCATTTTTCTTCACAAAAAGGACCGGCACACTCCAAGGTGATAAACTTGGGCGTACATAGCCCTTCTCTAACAGTTCTTGCAACTGTACCTTAAGTTTCGCCATTTCCTTTGGCGCTAAACGGTAGGGAGACGATGAGACAGGCTTGGCACCTCACACAAATTCAATAGTGAAGTCGATCTCTCGTTGAGGCAGAGCTCCTGTGAGATCAATAGGGAATACGTCAGCAAACACCGATACTACAGGAATGTTACTCAAATCGTGTTTGGGCTATGAAGCCTCTACTAGCGTCAAGAATAACTCAGCGCCTTTACAAACTGCCTTGACTACTTGGAGAGCATAAATCAGTATCTTGTTTGATCTCTTCATACCAAAGAAGGTAGTTTCGTGATTCATATTCTGCCCCAGTTTGACCTCCTTGAGATTGCAATCGATGCATGCATGCTGCTCCGAGAGCCAGTCGATGCCAAATATTATGTCAAACTCTATTATCGACAGCAGTGATGCTTCCAAGTAAAACTCTTGACTTCCTAACCGTACCATTGCACAATAACCTCTCTCTGCGCGCATCAAGAACCCGTTAGGAAGCAACACATCCAATCTATCTTTCGATATAAAAGAAGGCAATCTGATATGCGATACGAAGTCCTCAGACAGAAAAGAGTGTGAAGCTCCTGTATCAAATAGTGCTCTCGCCGGATAGGCCAAGATTAAGACAAAGCCTAACACAATATAGTTAATTGACCAATGCATAGGACATAAGATATTAAATTAATAAAGTTATAGTTTAACTTATAAATGTAACCAAGTCTCTCTACTTAATGGACTCCTACTGGCAAAGATTGTAAACTCTGGGTTGGGCTGGAGCATAATGAGATGATGTTGACTCCACTGATTTCCCCTTTTCATCATATGATGCTCCCGGCTTTTTATCCGTCTTTGGACAACCACTCCAACAATCTCAAGCATAAGTTCCCACCTTGCAACATGAGTAGCAAGTAACAGGGACTCTCCCAGTAGTGGTTCCAAAAATAATAGATGAAGGTGGTCCAGAAGTCCTAGCCTTATTTTTCCACTTTCAGAACCCAGACTTTGTATAACTCGATACATTGAACTCGAGCTTCTTCACAGTCATGTCTTTCTTGTTCTAAACTCTTGTCACATTTTCTCTAGATATCGATTAGTATTGACCATTGTTAGAAAGCCCTGTGTCATAGAACCTATGGGTAGTAACCTCAGATCATCCCGCAGACCTTCATAAAATTGTTTGGCCTTACACTCCTCATCAGCAAAGGTGGAGCCCTCATATCACCCCAATCTAGTAAACTCATACAAATAATCTTCAACACAACTCTCACCCTTAGTTAACTTTTGGAATTGATTCTCCATAGCAATCCCCTGTGTCGAAGGAGATATTGAGCCAAAAACAACCTCAAGAACTCATCCATCGAGATATTAGTAAGATGTCTCCCCGCAAAGTGATGCAACTCCAACTCATCCTACCACAATCTCGCCTCTCCATCCAACAAGATAGTAGCCACGGTGACTTATTGCCACTCCTCCATTTCCACTGCCATCATGGTTTTCTAAATTTGAGAGAGCCAATCTTCGGCTTGGTTGGGGTTCCAGTCCCCATAAACACTGGAGGATTGAAGTTCATCATATGCTTGAGCTTCTTTTTTGTTTCTCTTCTTACTACTAAAGGTTCTGCAGTCACTTGCCCCACCACTAGGGGCTCAACTGTGCCAACCGACACCTAGCCCACTATAGGAGCAGGAGGCTTCCCTTGCCTTCCTAGCTTTGCATTGATCATGACAAACACAGCTTCAGCTACTAGTCTTATTGTTTTAGAAAAAGGAGGGGTTGTAGGCGCGTCATTACTTGCACTACTCTCCACAGAGCGCTGATGTTGGGATTGCTCTACACCACACCTAGTCACCAATAATTACATAATATGCAATTTAGTGACTTCAAAACCTAGCAAACAGCAATAAAAGGAATGCCCAGGTTCCACAAATAATGTTTTCTTGCATGTTTCATGTGTGTTTTTCAGTCCTAAGTGGACATTCATGGGTTCTTTCTTGTTAAAATGGTGACGCACCTAAGTGCTCACCCCACCATAAAAGAATTCATCCACGAATTCGAAGAAGGAAACGATACCATAAAATGATACCAAATTGTAACACCCCATTAGTCAAGAGTAATATAACAACAGGTACGATCGGGGCCCCATGCCAAATTAAATTGACAGATGAAAGAATCACACAATGAAACCATAATTCATTCTAAACCTACATCGCACCCTAACACAGAGTTGCATTATAGCGGAAGCTTAAAGAGTTAAGAATCACCCATCCAGTAATGACCAATACTAAAATATAATAGGAATAAAAGTTACACAAATTTTTACGGACTTAAGGCCTTACAAAACCGGGTTCATGTTTATAAGAAGGTGATTTCCATACATTGGCGCGCAGGCCGACAACACATGAAAATACTAAATATAACACTTGGGCCTTCAAGGGCCCGCTTAGTAAAAGGAGCTTCAGCCCGTTATTTCCAACTTGTACCTGCAGCACCTGCACAAAAGCATTCCACTAAACGGTGGCAAAACAAAGCAACGGTCAGCATTAGCTATCCAAATCATAATGACCCCACCCCATTATTATGATGGCAGTGTTCCTTCCCTACAACAAAATAACATGATCACATATATCAAGAATGTGCAACTTAAGCACCAATCACCACAGACATTGACATGACCGGCCAAATGCCCCGTACACTCAGGGAACATAATCAGTGTACAGGATAATCCAGGGTCCCACCTTTTGTCATCATGGGAAATCACTAGTGGATTAGCACCCAAACGAGAAAACTCCATGATTCCCACCACCATCTCCAATCCTAAACTGGATGGTCTCACCTAAGCATACCTATCCTGGCATACAGCCACGACTCTCTCCTGTACTAATGATAACTGACATGTACTTTAGGTCTGTTTAGCCGAATAATATAGTGCAAGTACAGTTCAACTCTTTTGAAAGTCTTTGTTTCAAGGATAACTAAATCATCTAGAAGGGGGGTGAATAGTGTTGAAATCGAGAATTCGGTCTCTGTGGAGTTTGCCCTTAAGGAAGGGGTGATTGCGCACCTACTTCTCTCCTACAAGCAAAATGACAAAGGAAAAGTAAAGGGGACTGAACCAAAGGCTCGTCGCGGAGGTCCCACCATACACCCGGAAGATCTTAGAGTGCTTCCCCTCCCTAAGCCAAATGCCGAGCTCATGGCTCCCTTAGAAAACACAAGAAGGTCTTGGAACAAGTAAGTATGCCTTCTGAGATAGCTCATTGGGTCCTATTTACAGGATTCTGAAAATGGCCTGCAAATAGCCAACCTCCGTTGTTCTGAGCAGCTATGTGCAGCCCAAATGGGCCTACAAACATCACAACTCCGCTGTTCTGACTTGCTATGGGCAGGCCAGTGGGGGCAAAATGGTAAAAAATACATCACAGAACCCTAGAGCGGCGAGTAGTCCCTGAGACCTCTACTCTCCTAGGGCATCGAGTTCTTGATGGAGCTGGCACTTGCCACCTTCCCCGAACCTTGGCGAGCACGGTCCCGACTAGCCATGCTCGCCTGCCGGTTGCTGAGCTCCCCTAGGGTAGGTGCGAGCCAGCCCGCCCCATTTGCCTGTCTCATGTCTGTCTCCCTAGGACTTGGCCATTAGCTCCTGCCGGCCCCACTCGCCGGATATGGGGTAGTACACAGTCCCCTCTCTTTGCGAGGTTTGCACAAGCACAAAAAGAAACATCGAACCCCATAAGATTCGGTGAGTGCGGCAGGGGCTGGGGGGAATCTTTTAGCAGGGTCCACCTGCGTCTATATATATGCATCTGCGTACCTGGGTGACCTTTGCCATTCCCTGTGTCCTAAACTTGTCGAGATACCTATCCATAAGGAGATCCAAGAGAGGCTTGATAGAGCTTGTGGGGTCTTCTCTACTTGCGTTTCCATCCTGACAGCGGTTCCCCTTAGCATACCGCAGAGTAGTCTGCCAGAGCCCAATTCTGCTAAGAGGGTGAAGCCATTTACCCATGCGGCCGAGTACATCTTTCATGATTTGAAATCTACCCTGGAGCCTGAGGTCATCTCCTCTACTCTGCCAGCCCCTGAGAAGGAGAGAAACATCATCGACCTCTTCACTAACCCGGACAGTCGGAAGGGGGACGGCGAGGTCTCCTCGCAGCGAGCCAAGACCCCCCCCCCCCCCCGACGACCCACTGTTTAAAACTCTAGAGACTCGTCTGCGCGACCTGTCTCCCCCTTTGGTACCCTGGGGCTGGACTCACAGAGGCCGAATTCATCAGCCCACATCCTTTTCTCTCAGCAACTTGTCGGTACTATGGGAGGAGGCATTGAGGCCATCATCGTGTCGGGCATCAACCTCGTCCCGCCAAGAACACACCCTCCGGGTCGCGGCAAGAACCTAAGACTGCCCCCACCCCGCACCTTCTTTGCGGCGCCGAGCTCGTTAGTTAAGCTGATCTTCCAAGACTCTTATCTCGTAGTTTTCCTGGGGTACTCGCCTTTCATACTAGTGTTTAACTGTCTTTGCAGCTCTTCCCAGACAGTCTAAGGCTGATGAATCTTTGAGGCCAACCCGCTATTCACTCCTCCCTTTTTCAAGCTCGCTAGATTCCTTTCTAGGTTCTGAAGTGGAGAACGGCAAGCTACGAAGAGGGGGATCAGGATCTTCAAGAAGCTAGTGTGTGGGCTGCGTAAGGTGCAGGAGGTCAACGAGGCGTTGCAACATGACTACGTGCAGCTCGCTGACGAGGTGAGGGGAAACTCGGCGGGCGAGGTGACGTCCCCTTCTCGGCTCCTGTATGAGATTGAATAGATCCTCCATATCGCTTAGAGGAACTTTGGGTGGATTAGCGAGCTCCACGACTCGCGGAGGCTTGTGGGGAAGGAGACACGAGGCCGGGGTAGATAGAAATGACTCCATTGCTGAGCCTACTAGCACTCTCCTCTTGCCCCCTCATCCCGCTCGTGTATTGAACTTGTTGCTTTTTTTCCTCTTCTGCATCTGATTTTTCTGAACAATATACTTCCCCTGGTCTGTAATAACTCAGAATATTATTTTTATTTCAATGCTTGCTGTTCGAATATAATATCCTTTAGGTTAAGTTCATTATGTGATAGGACAGATCTCAGAAGTCGGCAAACTGGTGTTGGCGAGCTGGACTAATCGGTTGGCTCGGTGTTGGAATTCATTTTTTATAAATAGACCCTCCTCACCAACCCCGACCAACCGTCTTTATTGCTTTCATACCCCCTCTTACCACTTTCTCTCTTACCGATACTCGCGCCCTAATCTTAATAAAAACATGGGTAAGACGAACCCTGATGCTGACGGCCGCTCCAAGTGTGCTCAGTACTTTTCCGACTACTGTTTCTTCGAGGTGAATATGTCTGAGGAGGAGTTCATGGAGTTCATAGCCAACTTAGTGCCCCCCGGCTTTGAGGCACTGGTGTAGGGTACGCCCGAGTCGGAGGTATCCACGAAGTTAACGCTTTCCTACGCACTACACGTCGTAGATCTACCGCACCTACACAGCACCTATCGCCCACAATAGTTCTCGTCGCCAGAACACAGCGCAAATAACACAGGAGGAATGGTCGACTCGAAAACAACGATCCGAAATTTGAGTCGGAATATTCCCCAAGAAAACACAAAGGTTGCCACTCCTTTTAGAGAGCAAGACCAAGGCTATAGGCCGAGATCCGCTCAAGCAAATAGGATCCACCCGATTCGGAATTAAAAAGCCTTGCAACGGCGATTTCGATTCAAAACTTGCAGCGATTAAATTAAAGATCCGGAGAAAATGAGTGCGAAACCACCACAACTAAAGAGGAGAATCACACAAGGAAGAGGGAAGAGATTACCCAACCGGGATGAACGTTCACACAAGGATAGAGTGGGAGAATCACTCTCTCCACGGATCCGCCGGCGTCGCACCGAACGGTTTGCAACCTTCTTCTACAGAGTCGCACCAAGGAAGCCACGCCGGAGTCGCACCGAAAGGATGGAGGAGGCAAGGAGCGGCAGCTTCACACCACCACAAGGAGGCCGGCGGTTTCACACCACCAAGGAAGGGGGGCGGCGGCTTGGGACAAGCTTGGCCGAAATTCTCAAAGGAGAGGATTTAGGTTTTCAATATTTCAATACTTGATTCCTCATAAACACCTCCTTAAATAGGAGATTACAACAAGCCTTAACCCTTCATGATGGAGATGTAATCTCATCCACCCGAATGGCTAAGTACACACCAAAAAATAAAACTGTTTTAATTAAAGAAATAAAACTTGCCTTGAATATAAAATTATCACTAAACATTGGATAATTTTATATTCTAAAAATATAAAATAGAGTTCATGAAAAAAATAATTAAAGCTAATTTTTCATGGCGGGTCGAGCACGCCGCGGGCGGAGGTTGTAACGTGCACTTCCTTCAGCGTCATCACGGCGTCTAAGATCTTTATGCCGTAACGCCTCGGCAACCGGGTCTTCATCAATTAGCGGTGGCGCTGCATCAATCCTCCCCCACTCAAAATCACGTATCTCTAATGTGTGAGTGGAGAGATATCGGCGGAGGAGCTCGGCATCCAAACGTTGAAGCTCTGTCGCGAGTACCCAACAGTCGTCCGAAGGGGGCGGTCACGCCAACGGACCAGAAAGCGGTAAGAAGTACCATCCGGAGTAGTGAACGGTTCTGCAGCAAGTATCATATCTGGAGCGAGGAATGTCCTCGGAAACCTGGGAAACATGTCAGCATTAGGAGTAAAAGAAGGCAACGTACCATCCGATGTTATACCTGCGGGGACCGAAAGAGAGAGATCATCCGAACTACCACTCCCCAACCCATCAGAATTTTGAGTGGGAGAAGAAGACGACAAAGAAATCAACTCTTGTGGTGGCGATACAAACATCGTTAAATCTGAAACGTTAAAAATGGGAGAGATCCCCCAATCAGCAGGCAAGTCCAAAACGAAAGCGTTGTCACCTAACTTTTTAATAATCCGAAAAGGGCCGGCGCGCTTTGGTGCTAACTTTTTAATGGTGCCAGTTGGCAAGCGTTCGGGAACCAAACGGACTAAAACTAGATCGCCAATTTTGAAGTTTGATACTCTCCGATGTAAATTAGCGTGCGCTTGATAAGAGTCGGATTGCGTGGTCAAAGTGTCCCGTATACGTGCGTGTAAATCATGGATGTGTTGGGCGAAGGATTGTGCAAACTGACTTGCCTTGTACGTTGGGGGCAACGGCACCAAGTCAAGTGGCACAGGAGCCTTATACCCGTGGACAATCTCATTCGGGGACAGACCCGTAGACCTATTCTTGGAGTTATTGTAGGCTAATTGGGCATGGGGAAGGAGAAGATCCCAAGTGCTCTTACGATCACTCACAAGGCATCGTAACAAATTTCCTAAGCTCCGATTAACCACTTCCGTCTGCCCATCAGTTTGGGGGTGATAGGCGGAGGAAAACAATAATTTCGTTCCCATTAAGATCCAAAGAGTTTTCCAAAAATAGCTAGTAAATTTTATGTCCCTATCCGATACGATGGTCTTTGGCACTCCACGGTGACTAACAACTTCCTTAAAATATAGTTTAGCAACGTGAGACGCATCGTTTGTCCTACTGCATGGGATGAAATAAGCCATCTTTGAAAACCTATCCACCACTACAAAAACTGAGTCGTGACGGCGAAGAGTAATGGGGAGGCCTAATACAAAATCCATACTAACGTTCACCCAAGGCATGGAGGGAATAGGCAAGGGAGTATATAATCCCACGTTGGTTTTACTTCCCTTAGACACCTGACACGTGCGGCAGCTACTCACTACCTGCCCCACCATAACCTTCAGTTTTGGCCAATAGAATTTATCTTCGACTAGCGTAATGGTCTTATCTCTACCGAAGTGACCACTCAACCCTCCGCTATGCAATTCCCATATGATATGTAGTCGTAACGATGACTGTGGAATACATAGCTTCCCGTTCCTAAACAGGTAACCGTCCTTGATAACGTAGGCAGATATCGTAGTGGGGGAACTATCCTGGGCAGATAAATAAAAGTCCTGGAAGTCAGGACACGTAGCGTACTCATCCTTAATCCGCTCAAATCCGACAACATGTACTTCCATAGAGGTGAGTAAAATAGTAAGACGACTAAGGGCGTCCGCGACTCGGTTATCAGTTCCCTTAAGGTGCTTGAGATTAAACGTGTAACCTTGTAAGAAAGCTACCCACTTAGCGTGTTGTGGGCTGATCTTATGCTGGCCGTTGATGAAACGTAAAGCCTCATGATCAGAGAGGATCACAAACTCCTTGGAGAGGAGATAGTGCCTCCAATGGTGTAGACATCGAACTACAGCATAAAATTCCCTATCGTAATTTGAGTAGTTCAGCTTAGGACCGGACAACTTCTCGCTAAAATAACTAACGGGATGGCCCTCCTAGCTCAAGACACCTCCAACCCCTACCCAGACGCATCACATGTGAGCTCAAAGACTTTAGAAAAGTCAGGTAGACGTAAGACAGGTGCCTCAGTCATAAGCTCCTTTATTCGTTCAAAGGCATAGGTGGCGGACTTCGTCCATGTAAACTCTCCCTTCTTCATACAGTCGGTGATAGGCGCCATAATACTACTGAAGTCTCGTATGAAACAACGATAAAACGTGGCTAACCCATGGAAACTACGTACCTCACGTAGGGTGGTTGGCACGGGCCAGTCCTTAATGACCTGAACCTTGCTCGGATCAACTCGAATACCCTTAGAACCGACTATATAACCTAAGAACTCTACCTCCGAGGCATTGAAAGTGCATTTCTTAAGATTGAGAAATAAAGTCTCCTTCCGCAGGGTGGAAAGGATCACTCTCATGTGGGAGATGTGCTCGGTAGCAGAGGTGCTATAAATCAGTATATCGTCAAAGTAGACGACAACAAACTTCCCCATGAATGGCTGAAAGACATGTGTCATCATCAGGGAGAAGGTACTAGGGGCATTGGATAACCCAAAGGGCATCACAAGCCATTCGTACAGTCCATCCTTCGACTTAAATGCCGTCTTCCACTCGTCTCCCTCTCGTATCCTAATCTGGTGATAGCCACTCCGAATATCTAATTTGGAGAATACTGTGGCTCCAGACAAGACATCCAACAAATCGTCTAGGCGGGGAATGGGGAACCTATACTTGATGGTGATTTTGTTGATAGCCCGGCTATCAACGCACATCCTCCATGTACCATCCTTCTTGGGGGCAAGTAGGGCTGGTACAGCACATGGACTCATACTCGTCCTAATAAAACCCTTCTCTAGTAAGCCCTCTATTTGGGACTGCAACTCCAGGTGAGCTGCGGGGTGGAGTCGATAATGGGGCTGATTTGGCAAGGAAGACCCCGGGATGAGATCTATCGCGTGCTGGATATTCCTAAGTGGGGGTAACGTGGACGGCAACTCATCCTGGTACACGTCCCTATACTCTTCCAACAGTACCCGTAACTCACTAGGTAACTCATCCAAAATGCTAGAATCGGGCTTCGCACTTAGGAGGACTAGCGCATACATAATTCCATCAAGGAACGGATCTCTCTCAAACTCTTTCTTACCAACTAGATTCAACGTTTTCCGTTCTACCGGGATAGTGGTGTCCTTAGCCAAGACTACGAGCTTCTTTGGGATGGTCGGTCTCAAGGTGATGGTTTTGCCATTGAATTTGAATTCATAAGTGTTGGCTCTACCAAAATGAGTAACATCACGGTCATATAGCCAAGGGCGGCGTAACAACACATGACAAGCGTCCATCGGAAGGACATCACACCACACCTCATCCATGTAGGATTTGAATGAGAGCGGGACCAGGCATCGCTTGGTAACGGGTACGGAGATCTTGTTGATCCAAGCGACCTTATATGGGGTCGGGTGTGGTTCCATGGTCAAGGACATACGTGCAATGGCGTTCTCAGATACGACATTTACACAGCTACCACTATCAACAATCAGCTTGCAAAGTTTCTCGCCACTCTTAAAAATCAGAGAAAATATGCTCGTCCTCTTCCACTCATCTAATGGACGAGGAGTGGCCAATATACAACGCATCACCATAAGGGGGTGATCGTCCTCTAAGTCACTTGGGACCCCTTCCGGGTCGCTCTCCTCAGCAGCCTCATATACGTAATCCGCAAGATCGGTCGTCGACTCTAACAAGGCTATGGCTTTGGTTTTCGTTGGGCATTCGAAGGCGTAGTGACCTTGAATGCCGCAAGAGTAACATGTGGCGTTAGTCTTGCTAACCTTTCCGATGGGAATACGTTCGCTCGCAGGGTTCTTAGTTTTCCTAGCAGTGATCACAACAGACTTGGACTCGGCGGACCGGAATTTCCCTTTGTCCTGATATGTGGAGGACGAGACTCCGGTGGTGGATTTTCCCTTCGTATGGGAATACCGGGAGTGGGCCTTAGATGCTAAGTGTTTCTCAATGTCGAGGGCGGCATTGAATGTCGTGTTTAGATCTGTGTGGCAATAACGTAAGAGCTTCCGCTGAATATCGGGTTGAAGCCCCTTACGGAATCTAGAAAGGGTAACCTCGGGGATTTCCTTCAGATCACAACGCACCATTCGGTCCTTCAGTTCTCCCATATACTCCGCTACTGAATTTGAGCCCTGCCGCAGGGTGGCAAGCTCGTCAAACATCTGTGTCCGATGGTACGCGGGAACGTACTGATCGGTCAACAAATTCTTCATTACGGTCAACCCAATAATTGGGTTTCCGTCTCCCGCACCTAGCCTACGCTCTTCATTTAGCCAATAAGTTTTGGCACGGCCTCGAGGGGGAACTCGTGGGGAGTCCCCATCCGAATCCGAATCGGAGATGTGTTGGCGTCGGTGGGGCAACTCAACATTAGCGGGTGGTGGTGGTAGCCTAACTTGATTTTGTAAAATCTGTGCTAAAGTGGCCCTAAGCTCCGCCATATCATTACGTAGACCTGCTATCGCTTCAGCGTTATGAAGTTCATTCCCGTTCTCAGCCATCCTAGATGTAGACGGCGCCGTATATTCCGTGCCTAGCCTAGTGCGCATGCAAGACCCAGAAAATTACAAAAGATGATTTTTCCTAGGGCTGTAGCTAGAATAAAAATAAAAATTTTTTTTGAAAAGTTTGATGTCAGAAACACGGAGATCGTTAAAAATTTTTTTTTTTGAAATTTTGCTGAAAAATGAAGATTCCAGCCCGCTATTTGCAGACCAACTAGATAGAATTACGATGTTCTAATTTGCAGGCCAACCTAACGAGGCCGAATAAAAAAATTTTCTGTTTTAAAGTTGCTTGAAAAAAGTGCAGGAAGCTACAGTTTTTTTTTCAGATTTTTTTTGACAAGTTTAAAATTCCGACGGATTTACTAAACGCAGACCAATCCGAAATTTCAGATCTTAGAAAATTCAGATCAACCAACGGCGAACGCAGAGAGAATGTTTGCAATGTGGAATTTGAAACGACCGCCTCTGATACCAAATTGGTGTAGGGTACGCCCGAGTCGGAGGTATCCACGAAGTTAACGCTTTCCTATGCACTACACGTCGTAGATCTACCGCACCTACACAGCACCTATCGCCCACAATAGTTCTCGTCGTCAGAACGCAGCGCAAATAACACAGGAGGAATGGTCGACTCGAAAACAACGATCGGAAATTTGAGTCGGAATATTCCCCAAGAAAACACAAAGGTTGTCACTCCTTTTAGAGAGCAAGACCAAGGCTATAGGCCGAGATCTGCTCAAGCAAATAGGATCCACCCGATCCGGAATTAAAAAGCCTTGCAACGGCGATTTCGATTCAAAACTTGCAGCGATTAAATTAAAGATTCGGAGAAAACGAGTGCGAAACCACCACAACTAAAGAGGTGAATCACACAAGGAAGATGGAAGAGATTACCCAACCGGGATGAACGTTCACACAAGGATAGGGTGGGAGAATCACTCTCTCCACGGATCCGCTGGCGTTGCACCGAACGGTTTGCAACCTTCTTCTACGGAGTCGCACCAAGGAAGCCGCGCCGGAGTCGCACCGAACGGATGGAGGAGGCAAGGAGCGGCGGCTTCACACCACCACAAGGAGGCCGGCGGTTTCACACCACCATGGAAGGGGGGCGGCGGCTTGGGACAAGCTTGGCCGAAATTCTCAAAGGAGAGGATTTAGGTTTTCAATATTTCAATACTTGATTCCTCATAAACACCTCCTTAAATATGAGATTACAACAAGCCTTAACCCTTCATGATGGAGATGTAATCTCATCCACCCGAATAGCTAAGTGCACACCAAAAATAAAACTGTTATAATTAAAGAAATAAAACATGCCATGAATATAAAATTATCACTAAACATTGGATAATTTTATATTCTAAAAATATAAAATAGAGTTCATGAAAAAAATAATTAAAGCTAATTTTTCATGGCGGTTCGAGCACGCCGCGGGCGGAGGTTGTAACGTGCACTTCCTTCAGCGTCATCACGGCGTCTAAGATCTTTATGCCGTAACGCCTCGGCAACCGGGTCTTCATCAATTAGCGGTGGCGCTGCATCAGGCACGCGGACCCAGGGAGGGAGAGTCCATCCGCAAGTTCTACCCCGACGAACTTGTCTTCCCCATCTCACATTTTGAGGTGGGGTTGCGCTTACCACTCTAGCCGAAAGTTCGTCAGATCCTGAAATACTACAGCGTGTTGCCTACGTAGCTCAACTCGACCTCCATTGCCATGATGGTGGCGTCCGCATGCTTTTTTGTAGGGAGCAAATAGAGTTCAACCTGACCGTCTTCAGGAAACTCTTCACCTACAAGGCGACTCCTGACGACATTGCCTACATCGGGGGCTCCTTCATCAAAGTTCACGAGATCGAGAACAAGAATCACACTTGGATGACCAAGATCATCTTCATCAAGGGTGACCTCGGCAAAATCCCCTACTTGCCTCAACAGAAGGGCGAGGAGGTATACCGACCCCCCCCCCCACCCCCGTATCCGGCAACGATGCCGAACTCCACAAATTCTTCCTTCACAAAGACTTTAAGGTCGCCTTCCTCCAAAGTTTCCTCGACTCGCTCCTCCCCGTCCATCCCGGTGAAGGTATACCTCGTACTTTTTCTTCTTTCCGAGCTCGCCGAATCAATAGTATTTTTCTGACCAAGTTTTTCGTGCAGGGGAGTGACTGATTCCCGGGAACCCTCCCTTTACAGACTCGGGACTATTCCCTCATCCCCTCGCGTGCGAGAGGGTGGTTGTAGCTGCTTACCGAGATGAGCCAGCATCATCCAAGCCATCATCTAGCAAGAAGCAGCCAGATCTTGCAGGGTCAAGCTCGCCCCGCCATCAAAGTCCGCAAAAGATTAAGAGGGTCGTTGTGGCTCCCCACTTGAGGCAGCAACAACAATAACAAAAGACAAAGTACTTGAGCTCGCCCGAGACCTCCCCAAATGGATTGCCGAAGAGTCCGCTGAAGGAGATAGCAGACAAATGGTAGTGGGAGGCGAGCCCTCCGCTCCCCCTGTTGTTAAGAAGATTACGGCCTACGAGTCGTATCTGCCGAAGAGCCACCTCTTCAGCCTCAGGGGAAGGTGGAAGGATTCGACCGGCAAGACCGTGGTCCAATGGGATGAGATGGCCCACCGGATCTCTGTCTCCACCCTCCACCCTTCCGGGACAGACCGCCAGTTCTCCTCCGGTCATTCCTACGTACTTGGCTTCGGCCTCTACGGGCGCAAGGATACCGCGGCCTATAAACGCATGACCCTGCGCCAGCTCGGCCATGAGGGCTTGCAAACCCATATGCGGGCACTGGAACTGAACCACATGATGGTTCGTCACGGCTTCAACCTCAGCCACCTCCTACAAAAGACCGAATAGAAGCATTATGTTGCCAAGGACAAAGCAACCGACCTAGAGAGGAGACTCTACATTGCCGAGGATTTACTCGCCAAAGCCGTCGACGGGCTGGTAAGTACTAGGCACCTCCTTCTCTTTTTACTTAAGTTCTTTTGCCTTTCATGCAATAGATTTGCTTACCCTTTTGTTTTATAGGATGTCGAGGCTGCTAGCAAGCTGCGGGCTCGCGCCATCAGGCTGGAGGAAGAAAACACCTAGCTACGTGCCCGTGCCGCCAAGTTGGAAGCTCGCATCATCGGGCTAGAGGCGGGCAATGAAAATCTGACGGACCGTATCATGGGGCTTGACAACGAGATCGTATGCAAGGCGGAAGCCTTCTTCCCCCTGGGTGGCAGCGAGCCCTCCTTCCCGTACAAGAGGCCGAGATCGTGGAATGGATGCGGATCAACTCGATTGAATCCACCAAATGCACCTTGCAGATCATGAAGGATAGGAAGGTGCTGGTGGAAGGCTGTGAGGAGATCAAGGCCTGAGACCTCATGCTGAGCCTGTTCCCGTCCACACCCCCCAGCGAGAAGGAGGATAGATTTGACCTGCTCTTAGGAAAAGGCATCAAGGTTAATCGATCTGTAGGATCGGGCGAGGACCGCCAATCTGGGGGGGAGGCAAGAGTTAACCCGCGCCTTTTCTTTATTTTTTATGTAATCCCCCCCCCCTTTTGTAACCTCGCCTAGGAGAGCTCCCTTTTTTGTAACAAGATTATACAAATGAAAAATCGATTTCGCTATCTTCTCTTTCTTGAACTCTTCTTTTTATGAGTAGAACCGGAGAGCTTGCCACCTCTAGACAATTCGGGAGGGGACTAATCTCCGTATTAGGGTTCGCCGCCACCCAACTCGCTCGTGAGCTGTCTCCTTTCTCGCTAAAGTCAAGCCAAAACTGTTAAAAATTTTGCAAGTAAAACTTGAGGGGGGTAGAGTACATCGCGGTACCTCGCCTTCCTCAACGGATACTTAGGGCTCAGCTCGTCATTCCTCTACCGAGATGAGCCTGCGAGCCTCGACTTGCTTGTGAGGACTTTCCTCCCCTTATCCTTAGGAAATAGGCCAATCCATTCAAGTAACATCCGGAAAGGGCGGGACTTTCCCGAGCGACATCCAGCTCTGCCAGCTAAGTGAGAGACTGACAATGGGATCTGCTCGGTGTCTGGGTAAACTCCCTCGGGTGATATCCAACCCTGCCAGCTAGGTGAAAGCCTGATAGTGAGATCTGCTCGAGATCTAGGTAGACTCCCTCGAGTGACATCCAGCACCGCTAGCAAGGTGAGAGCCTGACAGCGGGATCTGCTCGGGGTCTGGGTAGACTCCCTCAAGTGATATTCAGCCCTGCCAACTAGGTGAGAGCCTGACAGTGGGATCTGCTCGGGGTCTGGGTAGACTCTCTCGAGTTATATCCAACCCTACCAGCTAGGTGAGAGCCTGACTGTGCGATCTGCTTGGCGCCTGGGTAGAGTTCATCGAGTTACATCCAGCCCTGCCAGCTAGGTGAGAGCCTGACAGCAGGATCAACTCGGGGGCTAGGTAGACTCCCTCGAGTGACATCCAGCCATGCCAGCTAGGTGAGAGCCTGATAGCATGATCTGCTCGGGGTCTGGGTAGACTCCCTTGAGTGACATCTAGCCCTGCAAGCTAGGAGTGAGCCTGACAGTGGGATCTGCTCGCGGTCTGGGTAGACTCCCTTTAGTGACATCCAGCCCTGACAGCTAGGTAAGAGCCTGACAGCGAGATCTGCACGGGTTCTAGGTTGACTCCCTCGAGTGACATCCAGCCCTGCCAGCTAGGTGTGAGCCTAACAGTGGGATCTACTCGGGGTCTGGGTAGACTCCCTCGAGTGATATCTAGCCCTTCCAGCTAGGTGAGAGCCTTAGAGTGGGATCTGCTTGGGGTCTGGGTAGACCCTCTCAAGTGACATCCAGCCCTGCTAGCTAGGTGAGAGCCTGATAGCAGGATCTGCTCGGGGTCTGGGTAGACTCTCGAGTGACACCCAGCCCTGCCAGCTAGGTGAGAGCCTGATAGTGGAATCTACTCAGGGTCTTGGTAGACTCCCTCGAGTGACATACAGCCCTACCAACTAGGTGAGATCCTTACAGCAAGATCTACTCGGGGTCTGGGTAGACTCTCTTGAGTGACATCCAACCCTGCCACCTAGGTGAGATACTGACAGTGGGATCTGCTCGGGGCCTGGGTAGACTCTCGAGTGGAATACATCCCGTCCAGCTAGGTGAGAGCCTGACAGCGAGATCTGCTCGGGGTCTGGGTTGACTCTATCGAGTGACATCCAACCCTACCTGCTAGGTGAGTTCCTGACACCGAGATCTTATCGGGGTATGGGTAGACTATCGAGTGACATTCAGCCCTGCCAGCTTGGTGAGAACCTGACAATGGGATCTGCTCGGGGTCTGGGTAGACTCCCTCGAGTGACATACAGCCCTGCCAGCTAGGTGAGAGCCTGACAGCGGGATTTGCTTAGTTCTTGGTAGACTCTCTTGAGTGACATCCATCCCTGCCAGCTAGGTGAGAGCTTGACAACGGGATCTGTTTGGGGTCTTGGTAGACTCTCGAGTGAGATTCAGCCCTGCCAGCTTGGTGAGAGCCTGACAGCAGGATCTGCTCGGGGTCTGGGTAGGCTCTCCCGAGTGACATCCAGCCTGGCCAGCTTGGTGAGAGCTTGACAGCGGGATCTGCTCGGGTTCTGTCAAATTAACACTTCACCTATTCACAAGAATCACGGCAGAAGCATTGGCACATCACGAAGCTTTATTAGAAAAAGAACATTACTTACATGGCTCAAGGGTAAAACTGCTTAAGGTCATCACCACTCAAGGTGAGTTTTAGGGTCTCGCCCTCCACATTCCGGAGGCAGTACCCTCTTGATTTCAATGTCTCTTGTATAATGTGTTTACCCTCCTAGTTGGGGTTTAGTTTCCACATGATGGCTGATCTTCCTGCCACATCCTTTAAGACCAAGTCCCCTTCCGCGATCTGTTTGACCCTGACGTTGTTGTTAAAGTACTTAGCCATTATTCTTTTAACTTCTTCCTGCCAGATGGTGGAGAGATCATGTAGCTCCTCCACCATATCGAGGGAGAGTCGCAGCTCCTCCTCATTTTTAGCTTGCCATTCTTCCCTTCCTACCTCAGCCTCGACCGCCCGAGGCGATCAGACCTCGAACTCGATCGGGAGTACTGCGTCACATCCATAGGAGAGCTTGAAGGGGCTATCCCCCATGGTGGTGTTGGGGGTGGTTCTAAGGGCCCAAAGAACTGAGGGAAGCTGCTCCACCCAGCTACCCTTAAATTTTTCAACCTTTTTCTTCAGGAGGTTCATTATGATTTTGTTCTCTGCCTCCACCTACCCGTTGCTCCTAGGGTAGTGGACCGAGGCAAATCTGAGATCGATCCCGAGCTGCCCTCAGAAGTTGATGAACTCAGCGCTGACAAACTGAAGTCTGTTGTCCGTGATAATGGCTTGAGGCAACCCGTACCGGCAGATGATCTCCCCCAAACAAAATTCCTGATAACCTGGGAGGTCACCATAGCCAGCTCCTTCACCTCCAACCACTTAGAAAAATAATCTATCATGATAAGTAGGAACTTCCTCTGCCCACTGTCCTGGGGAAAGAGCCCAACCAAGTCCATTCCCTAGATGGCGAAGGGCCAGGGGGTCGTGATACTACTAAGGCGCCTTGCCAGTTGTAGTTGGAGGAGGTGAAAAACTGGCACTTGTGGTACTTCTGCGTAAACTCCATCGCGTCATGGACCAAGGCTGGCCAGAAATACCCTTGCCTGACAATCCTTCCTTCCAGAGTCCGACTCTCGGAGTGACTCCCACACTCCCAGGAATGGACCTCCTCAAAGATCCTCTGGACCTCCCTCTCGGCCACGCAACATGCCAACAACCCCGTGAGGGACTTTGGTATAGCTGCCCATCATGGATCAGATATTATGCCGACTTGTACTTGAATTTCTTTTTATCCATCCCTTCCGGATACTCCCCTGTGGAAAGGAAGGTTTTGAATGGGTCCATCCATGATGGGTGTTGATCCACCTCCATTAGCTCTCCCTCTTCAATCAAAGGGTGGAACAGGTCAGTGATGATACCCCCCACCCGGGGACCGTGCTTTGCTAGTTGGTCCACCTGCTCGTTCTCTTCCTTGGGCACATGTCGGACGGAGAAGGTCTGGAATATGTCGATGATCCCCTAAACCTTCGTAAAGTATAAATAAAGGGTAGGCTCCCTTGATTGAAACTCCCCATTTATCTGGGAAGCCACCACCATGGATTCAGTGAGGACCTCCACATCATACACTCCTAGCTCCCTTGCCAGGCGGTGCCATACCATCACTACCTCGTGCTCGGCGATTATTTGTAATAGAAAAATTGATGAGTATCATTTGATCTATCTTTGTTCCTTTGGGGCTTTCAAAAATCACCCCTACTGAAAGTGTAAAGCTGTCAATCTAAATCACCTAAAGGGGGGTTAATAGGTGAGTCATGTGTCTATTTACGGAATAAAAAGTTTAACGATCTAGCATAAAGAATCAAGCAATCATAGAAAGACAAAAAGATTTATAGTGGTTCCCCAATCTTGGGTACGTCCACTTTACCTCACCGATCTAGCAAATCACTAGACTCGGCAACTCCACTATCTCGGATTGAAAAAATCCTAAGCCTCGGAACCAAGTTCCTATAAACTCGATCCAAATGGATCTATACTCGGAAGATAAACGAAACTTCCTACAACTCGGAGAACAACACTCCTACACTCGAAGAATAATTTCCTACAAGATAACTACAAGATTTGGAAAAATACAAACAGAGATTTCTCAGATCTGGAAAAAAATCAGCCCTAGGTCTTCTTCTTGAATTGGCAGCTCTTTCAAAAATGGTTGAAGAAGACTTGATGATCTGACCTGAGAAAGCTTTGACCTACTCGATCAAGGAGAAGATGATGACCACTTGAACAACAAGTCATCTTGGAACGAAAGCAAAAAAGATCGATCTACTCGTGAGCGGCGGCGGCGGCTTCAGAACGTGTTCTTTTGGAAAGAGAAGGCCGATCCAGAAATTTAGAATGTACGGAATTCCGCTCCTTGTATTTATTAGGGTTTTGTCTTAACGATAAGACTTTATATAGGATTACCCTTAACGGCTAGAAAAGACATTATTGACGACACGTGGACCAATCACGTCAAGTCATTTGAAAATCCGGCCGATCTGGACTTAACATAATTTTCTGAAAAATTCGACTTACAGTTCTCGAAAAGTGCCTTTAGTTCTCGAGAACTAGAAACTGAGTTCTCGAGAGCTGTCAGGACTTCTCGAGAACTATACTGCTTAGAAGATGTCTGGACTTCACGAGAACAAAAGGCTGAGTTCTCGAGAACTAATTTACTTCTCGAGAACTAACACTTAAGAGAGATTTCTGAGTTAACTTTGACTATTCTAGAAATAGGGCTGGCAGTTCTCGAGAACTTAAGCCAAGCTTCTCGAGAACAAGATGGACTTCTCGAGAACTATAGTTGAGACTTCCCGATAATTGGCCAAGACTTTTCGAGAACAAAGAAGACTTCTCAAGAACTAAGAAGACTTCTCGTGAACTCTGACTTAGAAAAATTCTTGAACTTGTCTGGACTTCTCGAGAACAAAAAGCTGGGACTTCTCGAGAACTCCAAGGACTTCTCGAGAACTAAGAGGCTAAGCTTTTCGAGAAATCTAAGCACTTCTCGAGAACATTGAAGCTAAGCTTTTCGAGAACTCTAAGGACTTCTCGAGAACTAAAATGTACTTCTCGAGAAGTGGACTTAGAGAATTTTTTGAACTTTAGAAGAAATCTTTCTCTTCTCTTCAAGAGTCCAATTTTTATTCCATGATTTAAGGTTTTAATATAAAGTGTATCCCGATTGAGAGGCTACACATTAGTCAACACCTTGGGTCACACAGTGAGGGATTACACTGTATGGTCCTGTGTTCATGACCCACTGTAGACTGACATTGGTCTACACTTAACCATGGTAATCTGCAAACACACAGCTAAAACAAGGATATCAAATACAACTTAATTCATCTTAGTTCAAGGGTGACTTCATGCAAATTAGAGTTATTGTGGATGAAATACCCAATAATCTTTCCCTATTTGTAGAAGTAAGAAACCTCTACACTAAGGTGAATTATGACAATTAAGAAAGAACTGGAAAGGAATAATTGAATCTAAATGCAATAACAGATTAACTAAAGACATAATTAGGCAAAACTAGAGATTGTATATATGTAATGTTTTAGATTTCTAATCAACAACCTTTTCAACCAAATTCTCAAAAATAAATCAACAAGAGTTCATTCTTTGCTTTGATGTTGTCTGTCCTGCTTTTCTTTCTGTCTCCTCTGATAGCTGAAGGGTTTAGGGTAGTACCTTGGAGGCTTAGGAAGAGCTTTGGTATTATTCTTGCCAAACTCTCTATCATATATCCTTCTCTTGGTCATGGACTTCTCATATAATTCCCACTCAGATGAGCTGTAGTGGAGATTTTTGTTCTCATTAAAGTCCATCACCAATTTTAGAGTATCAAGAATTAAGCTTTTAGAAGTGGGGCTCCAAACTTAAGCAAACTCCTTTGCTTTCCTTTTCTCTGCATCTGGCTGGGGAATAGATTTGCTTGCAGATGGACCTTCTCCATACTTTCTCTTCTTAGAGGTGTGAATCTCTAGTAAATCCTTAGGAATAATGTCATCCCAAACCTGGTCATAGGAAGCAGGAGGAAGATCCTGATCTTATGGCCTTGGAGAAAAAGTAGGCATTTGAGGTTTAGGCATCTGGCTGGATTGACCTTCAGCAAGGGGGTTTAGGTGATGAGGAATAAGATTAGGATCAGCCAAAAATTCAGGGAATATCTTGTTGTGCATCCAGACTGCAGTGTCATAAGTGTGGAATTTCACTGATTGGATTTGATCTAAAACATTCTTATTTATCTCAGTCAATTTATCATTCCAGAGATATTTTGCATCTATAGTAAGTTTTTCCACTTGTTCTTTCACTAAGCTCTCCCCCTTTCTGATTTCTACACAAAGCTTTGCTATGGTGTCTTCTTTGAATGTACCAACTTTCTCACAAATATTCATTACATGTTCTTGAGCTTTCTTTTCCAACTGAATTTCATTATTTGTTAGTGTGACAGACTGGTCCATGACCTGACCAATACTGGTTATGGTGTGGTCAATGGCTTTGCCACCAATTCTGACAGCTCTTTTAAAGAATCTCTATTGTGTTGGATCTTTGCAAATCCTCTACTCATTTCCTTTTCTAGAGAGATGACCTGATCTTTGACTGACTTGAGAGATTCATCAAAATATTGCCTTTGGGCAACCAGCATACCTTAAATCTTAGATAGAATATCTGAACTTACAATTTCAGCAGCAGTAGTAGCAGGAGTGACAGATACAATGGCAGTAAGAGGGGTACTAGATATAGCAATCTGAGGTGGAGGAGGTGTTGTCCATGGAAGAATTTCTTCTATTACCACAGAGCTCTGGGCTATTACAATGTGAGACACTGTATCAACCTCCTCATCAACAAATCTTGGGAGGGAGAAGTTAAGGTTCCTAGGAGGGGCTTCAACCTCTTCAGGTTCTGGCTCATCCTCTTCAGTGAGAGGAATGGTCTCTGGTGGAGTAGATGCTTTCCTTGGAGAGGGAGAAGGAGGTGGAGTAGCTTGGGTTGAGGGTGGTGGAGAAGGTTCTTTTGATGGTTCTGCAGAGGTGTCTTTGTGAAGGGGAGGAAGTGGTTCATCTGAAATGAGTTGTTCAATCATGTTGTCAATTGTTGCACTTGTGTCCTTAAGGGTTTCCTGTCCTGGAACATCTGATAGGGTGGCATCTGGAGAATCTGCCATAGGGCTCCTGATTAGAGATCTCACTGGGATTTTGAGAGGAAATCTACTAGCTGATCTGGCTGGAGAGGAAGGAGTAGGTCTGACAGCAGGATCAGAGGCTGTAGGCTCCCCCTCAGCTGTTGTACCAGATGGTTCAAGAACATGAGGAGGGAGATGGGGTCTTGGCCTCAGAGGCAAAAGTTACAAGTTCTTTAGCTAACTGCTTGGGATTCTTTAGCTTGAGTTCCCATCTTTGGATGGAGGCCAATGAAATCTTCTTCAAGTGATGAACTGTAGTGCCTTTGGAAATTTTGAAAGTGACTGGATCAATCTCACTCAGCAACAAAAAGATTATCCTTGCAAACTTGGGATCCTGAATACTGTCCCTGATCATCTCAAATACCATCATGCCATATTGAAATTTCTTCCTGCAGATTACAACTGTCATAACACAAAATAGGTCATTAATTATGAAACTAATGTACCTTATTCTGCACCATAAGATTTTTCCAATTATATCTACGAGAAGTTTTCCTACATCATTGAAGAGATTTCTCCTTAAAGAGTTGAATTCCTCAGAAACTCCACAGAAGGAGTAAGTTTTGTCATAATCTTCAAGTGTTAGGTCATCCTCTTCATCCACAACGGGCATCTTTAGAAGCTTTCAAACTTTAGTTTTATCCATCTTGATTTTGATCCCTCTGACTTTAGTTTTCAACACTGTACCATTTCACCTCACCATGGCATTCCGAAAGAATTCCCATACATCTGGAAGAACAATCTTGCAGGGTTCTGAGAGAACGAACATCAGTCTGGCAGTTTCCAGGAGAAGGAGCAAGTTCTGGAAATCATCTGAAATGTATGCAATCCCTGCGACGACAAGTTCACTCCCGACTCCCATCTTCGAACTCTGCACCATGGACGCTGACGACAGCGACGGACGGAGCGCAAGACGATGGCTACGACGAAGCTTTCTGTCGGCAGAAGATGAAGAGTTTTTGAGAAGAGGAAATTTGAAATGTCGGTTGATTATTGATTTCTAAACTTTATATATATATATAATCCGATTAATGTCAATTAAGTGTCTAATTAATCTAAGGTTATGACTGAAATCAATCGTATTTTCGAAAATAAAAGAAATTAATCATAAGTTGAAAAGAAGACGGGCATTTCTCGATAAGTAGGTTAAGTTCTCGAGAGCTTTCAGTATACTTTTCAATAAGTATGATATAGTTCTCGAGAGCTTAATAGACTTCTCGAGAGACTGATCAGAAGTTTTTGAGAAGTAGTCTAAGTTCTCGAGAATTTTTACTTCACTTTTAGAGAGGTATACTTAGTTTTCGAGACCTACTTTGCTCTTGAGAAATTTCTGACCTTTTTGAAGAGTTCTAGATTCTTGAGCCTTGAACTGTTCCACTTTTGTCTATTCTTCTTTGTTCAGCAACCCAAGTTAAGTTTTGAAGAAATTGAACTTGGTCTCGTCCAGCAGCTTTGTGAGAATATCTGCAACTAGTCGATCTGTTGGCACGTACTGCAGATCCACATCCCCTTGCTCCACATGCTCCCAGATGAAGTTATATCTGAGCTTGATGTGCTTTGTCCGGCTATGCGAGACTGGGTTGTTTGCGATTGCGATCGCGCATGATGACTCGGAGAACAATGGAATGTCTTTGACCTTCATATTGTAATCTTCTAGCTGATTCTTTAGCCACAGCAACTGTGCACAACAACTGCCGGCAGAAATTTATTCTGACTCGGCCGTTGAGATTGCGATACAATTTTGCTTTTTGCTGCTCCATAATATAAGCCTTCTTCCGAGGAACTGACATTTCCCGGAAGTGCTTTTCATGTCATCTTTGCTACCTTCAAAGTCTGCATCTGAAAAACCAATTAGTTCGCTGTCATTACATCTTGGGTACCATAAGCCAAGATTCGGTGTACCTTTAAGGTATCTCAAAATCCGCTTTGCAGCAGCATAGTGAGATTCCTTATAGTTCACTTGGAATCTAGCACAGACACATGTAGAGAACATTATGTCTGGTCTACTAGCAGTAAGGAAGAGCAAGGATCCAACTATGATTCTGTACTTGGTTTCATCAAAAGGTTTCCCTTTCTCATCCTTGTCCAAAGACATAGCTAAGGCAATTGGAGTCCTCATAGAGGTTGCACTCTCCATTCCGAATTTCTTAATCAACTCCTTGGTGAACTTAGTCTGAGAGATAAAAATTTCATCTTCAGATTATTTAACCTGAATTCCTAAGAAATACTTCAGCTCTCCCATACTACTCATTTAAAACTTCCCTTGCATAAGTTTAGAAAACTTTTTGCAGAGGTTGTCGTCTGTAGAACCAAAAATAATGTCATCGACATAGATTTGTACTAGCAAACTCTTGCCTTTAATTTCCCTAAGAAATAATGTCTTATCTATCTTTCCCCTTGTGAACTTGTTCTCGAGGAGAAAGGTAGATAACGTTTCATACCAAGCTCGAGGAGCTTGTTTCAAACCGTACAGCGCTTTTGATAATAAATAAACATACTCAGGAAAATTAGGATCAACGAAACCTAGGGGTTGTTCCACGTACACCTCTTCCTTTATGTCACCATTTAGGAAGACGGACTTCTCGTCCATTTGATAGATAGTGAACCCCTTCAGTACAGCATAAGCAAGGAATAGTCTGATGGCCTCAAGTCTTTCCACTGGAGCGTATGTCTAGTCGAAGTCGATCACTTCTTCTTGACGGTATCCTTTGGCGATGAGTCTGGCCTTGTTCTTTATGATCGTCCCATCCTCGTCCATCTTGTTCCTATAGACCAACTTCGTTCCGATGACATTCTTACCTTTTGGCCTTGGAACAAGCGTCCAAACTTTACAGCGCTTGAACTGATTCAATTCTTCTTCCATGGCTAAGATCCATGATGTGTCTGCGTTGGCTTCCTCAAACTTCTTTGGTTCAACCTGTGAGAGAAAACTTAAATATAAATTCTCGTTAGTTGTACCTCGACGAGTTCTTACACCATCCCGGGGATCTCGTATGATCTGTTCCATTGGGTGATCCTTCAGATGTCTGAGCTCTAGATTCCTCGCATCCGGAACTTCTTCAGCCACTGGAGTGACTTCATCAACTTGGACAATATTTTCATCTTGACCCTCTACCTCTCCAATAGGGGTTGGAGAGGTGATCTTGATGAACTTTTCATTTTTAACTTCGGTCGATTCATCCAAGCTGATCTCTTTAAGCCTTGTACCTGCAGCTTCAACAAGCACACTAGACGATTCGCCTTGCAGCAAGCTCGTCTCTTCAAATACAACATGTATGGATTCCTCTATAACCAGAGTTTTTCTATTGAAAATCATGTATGCCTTACTATGGCTACTATATCCTACATAAATACCTTCAAAACGTTTCTCACTAAACCTGGTAGTATGATACTTACTATTGTTAAGCAAAGCATTTACAGCCAAAAATTCTAAAATATGAAACTATTGGTTTCCTGCCTTTTAGAAGTTCATAAGGTTTCTTATCATGATTCTTGTTTATGAGGGCTCGATTTTGCACGTGGCATGCAGTGTTGATGGCTTCAGCCCAGAAGTACTTCGGTAGTGAAGCATCACTCAACATAGTTCTGCAGGCCTCTATGAGTGTTCTATTCCTTCTCTCAGCTACTCCATTTTGCTGTGGAGTACGAGGATAGGAAAACTCATGAAAGATACCTAGGCTTTCACAAAATTCTTTCATGGCCCTAGATTTGAATTCAGTTCCATTGTCACTTCTGATTTTGACTACGGAACAGTTGTATTCATTCTTGACCTGCCTGACAAAATTTGTAAAGCTATCGAAGGTATCTGACTTGTGTTTCAAAAAGAACACCCACGTAAAACACGAGTAGTCATCACCAACGTATAATCCTTACCTCCTAAGCTTCTAATTTGCAGTGGACCGAACAAGTCCATATGAAGTAAGTGTAAACACCTATTAGAGTTTTTGCCTATAATGCTTTTAAGGTAGCCTTTGTTTGCTTGCCTTTTACGCATGCATGACAAGGTCTCTCTTTGACGTGCTTGATATTTGGGGCATCACGCACTAAGTTATGGGAGAATAATTTATTAATAGTTTTAAAATTAATTTGTGCTAGCCTCTTGTGCCATTGGTCACCAAGAGACACAATATCTTTTGCCAAAAGACACACTGGTGTAGAAGAATCTATACAAATGAAATGTAAGCAAAATATGTTCCTGCATCGAGTGCTTGATAGAATTGATTCCATATTTTCAACATAATTTATCAAGCACTTGTCAGCGTGGAACACAACTATGTATCCTTTGTCGCACAATTGACTTATGCTTATGAGATTGTGTTCCAATCCCTCCACATAAGCTACATCTGAAAAGGATATACTACCATTAGTGATCATACCGTAGCCTTTAGTAATCCCTCGGTCTAAACCTCCAAAGATGACCTTTGGTCCGTTGCAGACTGGAGTGAAATTCTGGAGTAGGCTTCTTGTCCCGGTCATGTGTCGAGAGCATCCACTGTCCAAGTACCAGATTGGCATTTTGGTGGCCTTTGGACATACCTGCATTCATGATCACTTTGCCTTAGGAACCGAAACATGGTTGGGTCCTTGGTCTCGAGTTAGAACCCTCCCCCTATGAAGATTAGCATCCTGAGTGGTCAATCTCATGTTGCCAACTTGAGGAGTAGCGAACTTCCTAGTATTAAACCAAAAATCGATGGTAAAATGACCAATTTTGCCACAACACCAACAGTCAAACCTATTGTATCTTTGCCTTATGTACTCCTGCTTGACCTTTTGAGATGGTGGTCTAGCAGGGGTAGCATTCTTGGAGGAGGAAGATTCATGGTGATGGCAGTCATATGATTTCTTCTCCTTCGGAGTCCTTTCCCCCAACGGGCTTTGCCTTATGTGCTTTATTGAAGTTGTGGCCATGATTATAAGGACCATAGCCCTGAAGAATCACTTCTTCATAAGGTGCCTTATTGACACTCTCACCAAAGTTCTGAGGGCGAGTCCATCCTTGGTACCGAGACTTTGGCTCTACATAGGTAGGCCTGGTCAGGTGACCGTAGGACGAGTCCAGATCAAACTTGTTTGTTGGAAAGATGACTTTCTTAAATATAGTCTGATCTAGAGGGGCTTTCCCCTTTTCTTTGGCCAAGGCCTTCTTGGCGGCCTTATTCTTCCGTTAAGCCTTGTTTCTCCTAGAAGATTTACTAGGAGCGGCAACATTGCCTAGTCCAGCTCCTTGGGCCTTAGCTAAGAATTCAGCAATGAGTGGAAGAATTGTCTTACGCTTAGAGAAACATTCAACAAGTTTCTTCTCAGCCTCGAGTTGTTTTTCCAACTCTTTGATGATTTCCTCTTTAAGGTCGAGGTTCTTAAGAGCTTGATTGTATTCTTCAATATCAAAATTGAAGTTCTCTTGAAGAGAGTCAGACTTAGAGACTTCTTCTCTCAAGCTGCTCTCAATAGCCTTTAGAGACTTTATCTCTTTAGCCTGAGTTTTCACAACTCGGCGACATTTGGCGTAAGTAATGATCAACTCCTTGTACTGGGCCATAAGTTCTGACTTATTGTCAGAAGAGTTGTCCTCATGATCATGCTCAGAACTTTCAGATTCAGAGAGTGGAGTGTGAGATTTTACCTCCCCAGTAAACTGGGGCTCTTTTTCGTCATCTGATTGAGCTATGAGCCCAAAGTAGGCTTCCTCTTCTTCACTCGACTCAGATGAGTCAGAGTCGCTAAGAGTCTTGCCCTTCTTGGCCAACAGGCTCTTCTCTGTCCTCTTCTTGTGGTACGAGGACTTATTTTCCTCTCTTCTTCCACCCTCCTTCTTCTTGTGGGGGCAGTCAGCTATGACGTGACCTGGTTTGTAGAAGCAGTAGCAAACAATGTCAGTAGAAATCTGTTTGTTCTGTTTAGAGTTATACCTGTCATGGCTACTCGAGCCTTTATTTCGCTGATCACCATCATGTCGTGATTTTTTGTATGAGGCATCCTTACATCTCCACTGCTTCTCTTGTCCAAGAATTTCTTGAATTGTCATGAGAGCAAAGAGAACTCTCCTTCAGATAGTTCTGACCCTAAGGTGCTTGGCTCAGAGTTTTCTTCTTCACTCACTTCTTGAGCAGGTCCTGGTGAGGCAGCTTTGCCCTTCCTTGAACTGTCAGCCTTTAATGCAACAGACTTCTCTTTTGAAGAGAAGCGACTTTTCTCTTCTTTAGCTTTTCTAGAATTTATCTACAGTTCATAGGACATCAGCTTCCCAAATAGATTCTGTGGGTCTGTCTCAGCTAGTCTGCCAAACTCCCGGATTGAACAGACTTTGTTGTCTCATTCCTTTGTGAGAGACCTCAGAAACTTATCATTCAGCTCCCCATTAGTGAAGACTCAGTAATACACACTTAGGCCATTTACTATCTTTAATAAATTCTCAAAGGTATCAACAATGGTCTCCTTTGACCCTTGCCTGAAGTCTTCATATTTCTTGTTTAGTAGGGATCTTCTATCATCCCTCACTTCTTCGGTACCGTCCGTCAGAGTTACTAAAGACTGCAACATCTCCTTAGCCGATTGGCAGTGAATCAGATTCTACAGCATCGAGTCATCGACTGCACTTGCTATAATATTTTTAGCTTTCTTTTCCAAAGAGACAAATGCAATCTCGTCCTTATCTAGATCCATCAATTTCTTAGGAACCTTCGTGGTTGGATATATAGTGGAGGTAGTCATGGGGACGTAAGGACCTTCTTCAACAATCATGAAGATCCGGGGGTCCACAGCTTCCATGAAAAATTTGATTCTCTCTTTCCACGTGGGAAAGTTATTCTTTGTGCACGGGGGAAGCTTGGCAAAATCCTTAACCTTGTCCATTGCTTGAATAACCAAATGACAACTTTTGAGAGGAAATTAATCAAGGTGTTAACCTTTTAACAACCAACCTCCCTCTGATACCAATTCAAAGTGTAAAGCTATCAACCTAAATCACCTAGAGGGGGGTGAATAGGTGAGTCGTGCGTCTATATGCGGAATAAAAATTTTAACAACCTAGCACAAGAAATCAAGCAATCACAGAAAGACAAAAAGATTTATAGTGGTTCCCCAATCTTGGGTATGTCCACTTTACCTCACCGATCTAGCAAATCACTAGACTCGGCTACTCCACTATCTCGGATTGAAAACAATCCTACGCCTCGGAACCAAGTTCCTACAAACTCAATCTAAATGGATCTACACTTTGAAGATAAGCAAAACTTCCTACAACTCGGAGAACAACGCTCCTACACTAGGAGAATAATCTCCCACAAGATAACAACAAGATTTGTAAAAATACAAACAGAGATTTCTCAGATCTGGAAAAATTCAGCCCTAGGTCTTCTTCTTGAATTCGCGGCTCTTTCAGAAATGGTTGAAGAAGACTTGACGATCTGACCTGAGAAAGCTTTGACCTACTCGATCAAGGAGAAGATGATGATCCCTTGAACAGCAAGTCTTCTTGGATCAAAAGCAAAAAGATCAATCTACTCGTGAGCGACGGCGGCGGCTTCAGAACGTGTTCTTTTGGAAAGAGAAGGCCGATCCAGAAATTTAGAATCTACGGAATTCCGCTTCTTGTAATTATTAGGGTTTTGTCTTAACGATAAGACTTTATATAGGATTACCCTTAAAAGCTAGAAAAGACATTAATGATGACACATGGACCAATCACGTCAAGTAATTGGAAAATTCGGCCGATCTGGACTTAACATAATTTTCTGAAAAATTCGACTTACAGTTCTCGAGAAGTACCTTTAGTTCTCGAGAACTAGAAACTGAGTTATCGAGAGCTATCAGGACTTCTCGAGAACTATACTGCTTAAAAGATGTTTGGACTTCTCGAGAACAAAATGCTGAGTTCTCGAGAACTAATTTACTTCTCGAGAACTAACACTTAAGAGAGATTTCTGAGGCAACTTTGACTATTCGAGAAATAGGGCTGGCAGTTCTCGAGAACTTAAGCCAAGCTTCTGGATAACAAGATCGACTTCTCAAGAACTATAGTTGAGACTTCCCGAGAACTGGCCAAGACTTTTCGAGAACAAAGAAGACTTCTCGAGACTAAGAAGACTTCTCGAGAATTATGACTTAGAAAAATTCTTGAACCTGTATGGACTTCTTGAGAACCAAAAGCTGGGACTTCTCGAGAACTCTAAGTACTTCTCAAGAACTAAGAGGCTAAGCTTCTCGAGAACTCTAAGCACTTCTCAAGAAATTTGAAGCTAAGCTTTTCGAGAACTCTAAGGACTTCTCGAGAACTAAGAGGTACTTCTCGAGAAGTGGACTTAGAGAATTTTCTGAACTTTAGAAGAAATTTTTCTCTTCTCTTCAAGAGTCCAATCATCATTCCATAATCCAAGGTTTGAATATGAAGTGTATCCCAATTGAGAGGCTACCCATGAGTCAACACCTTGGGTCATACAGTGAGGGATTACACTGTATGGTCCTGTGTTCATGACCCACTGTAGGCTGACATTGGTCAACACTTAGCAATTGTAATCTGCAAACACACAGCTAAAATAAGGATTTAATATACAACTTAATTCATCTTAGTTCAAGGGTGACTTCATGAAAATCAAGGTTATTATGAATGCAATACCCAACACCAACCCCTTGGGAATGCTTACCTGAGACACCATCCACAATCACCTTCCAGGGAACTAGGCAGGTGAGCTCCTCCTCGGCCACCTCGATCACACAGTCAGCCAAGAAGTTGTCCATCGCTTAGGCCTTGATCGAGAGGCGGGGAACAATGGAGATATAAAACTCACTTAGTTCTGCTGACCATTTAGCCAACCTACCCGAATTCTCCACTCCCTCAAAGATATTGCGGAGGTGGTGGTCAGGCACCACTCAGATTGAGTGTGCCTGGAAGTAGAGTCGTAGCCTTCGAGCTAAGATGACAAGGGCGAAGGATAGCTTTTCCAAGATGGGGTTTCGAAGCTCTGCCTTTCTCAGGACCTTGCTCATATAATTGATGGGCAACTGCTTATTCCCCTCCTCCTGGACGAGGATAAAGCTCAAGGCTTCCGCTCCAACCCCAAGATATAAAGACATATCCTCCCCCTCCTTCGGCACTTAGAGCAAGGGGGCCTGAGTCAACTGCCTCTTCAAGGCTTGGAACGCCCCCTCACATTCCCAGTCCACTCGAACTTCTTGCCTCCTTTTAATGCTTTGAAGAAGGGAGAGCACTTCTCCCCGGCCCGGGAAAGGAACCTACTCAACCCTGCCAGCTTCCCTATCATCCGCTGCACCTCTTTAGTATTCCAAGGCGATCCCAGCTCCATGATAGCTCGGACCTTATCAGGATTTATCTCCACCCCCGCAGGGGTGAGAAGGTGACCCAGGAACTTTCCCCTGGTAGCCTCGAAGAAACACTTCAAGGGGTTCAGCCTCATCTTGTACTTGCACAGGGTGGTGAAGGTTTCTTCTTAGGTCCTGGAGGTGAGACTCCATGTTTTGACTCTTCATTATAAGGTCATCTATATACACCTCTTGGTTCTTCCCCTTCTGTTCTTAGAAATCCCTATCCATCATTTTCTGATACGTCGCCCCTGTATTTTTTAGCCCAAAGGGCATCATTCTATAGCTATAGCACCGATTTCCCGTGATGAAGGAAACATCTTTGACATTTGGGGGTTAATCCTGATCTGGTGGTAACCTGAAAATACATCTAAAAAACACATTACAGGAAAATTGACGGCTGAGTCAACCAGCGCATCGATCCGATGTAAGAGATAATAGTCCTTAGAGAATGATTTATTAAGTAAAGAAAAATTGACATACGTATGCCACCGGTCATCTCCTTTTTTAACCATTACTACATTAGAGACCCAACCGGGGTACTGTATTTTGGATACAAAGTCGGCCTTGAGGAGTTTGGTCATCTCTCCCTGATGGGTTCAGCCAGCTTGTCAATAACGGAACACTTTTTCTGCTAGATGGGCGGCCCTCGGGGTCTAGATTGAGACGGTGGCAGGCAACTTCCGCGTCGATCCCCGGTATCTCCGTGGAGCTCCAGGAGAAGATATCCACATTCTTCTGGATGCACTCCAGCATCCTACCCTGATCCTACGAGGTCAGCCCCCCGCTGATGCGAACCTTCTCCACCCTGCCTCCGAGGGTGAGAACCTCCATCTCCACCATCTCTTCTGCAGCCTCCAAACGAGATTGCTCCCCCATTCTCCAACAACCTCCCCTCCTGGGGCAAGAACTTCTTCCTCAGCTTCTTCCACGGCCATTGCCTTGGCCGACTCCTAGACTTCCTCCCCCACCTCCACCTGGGTGAAGTTCTCCTCCACCTCCATCTCCACTCCTGCCTCTTTCTCGACCTCCTCCATCCTCCGCACCATCTCCTCAGCCCCCTCTTGCCAAGAGATGGATTTTATGGCGGTGACGTATCATTCCCTTGCCACCTTGGGGTCACCTAAGACACGGACCTGGATCCCCTCAGCATTAAACTTTAGGCATTGATGGAAGGATGAGGGGACACAGCAGAAGGCGCTGATGAGGGGTCGCCTGATGATGGCATTATAGTTGTTGGGGGAATCCACGATGATGAACCTGCAAGTGCGGGACTGCCCCCCCCCCCCCCATAGTTACATGGAGTCCCACTCCTCCTTCTATCTCCTTCCTATCCCCCGAGAACCCAAACAAAGGTCCGTCTGAGTCCAGCACCCTCTTTGCCTCCACCTTCATTACGTCAAACGCCTTTTTGAAGATGGCGTTGACCGAACTCCCGTTGTCGATGAGGATCTTGGAGACAGTGAAGTTCTTGACCGCTGTCTGGATGACCAGCGCATCGTAGAACATGGTCTGGCATGTGCTTTAGTGATAAGGTGATCTTCTCCTTCGGGGGTGTGGTATGGGATGTGGAGCCAATGCTTCTGCGGTACATGGTGTGTTTACTTGCCTTCCAAGAAGCCTAGACCCCCCAGCATGGATCACTCTGATCCCTCCCCGGGACCCAACATCGGACCGGTCATCACATATTTCCTCCTCTGCCTAAGGCAGGACTTCCTCGATTAACACTCCCTGGCGATCTTACTACTGCTGCTGCTTCCTGTTTTATCTCATCTCGAGGAACTCCAGGCACATGGTCATAGCGTGCCCTTCCTCCTAATGTAAATCGTAAAATGGCAGCTCCACCCTAACTTCTCTTCTCCTTCTCCGGGCTACCCTCCTCCTTTCCCCTAGGGCTATATCCATGGTCTTGTTCTGGTCAAGGAGAGGTGGTCTCTGGCCTTGCCTCCCACTTGGAGGGTAAAACTGACCCTTGGCCCCCTGGTGGTTGTCTACTCCATGGAAACATCTCTGCGACTCCAGGTCCTTCCACTCCATCCTCCAACCTAGCCGATGGTTCGGCTCCTGGCGCCCCCACCTGGGCTGTTGTTGCTGTTCCCTTTGTTCGGGGTTCAACTCTCCTGTCCTCCTGACCCGGGCCACCTCTGGGCTTCTATTCCTCTGTGGCCCACCTGGCCAGCTTCCGGGAAAACTTCGAGTTCAACATGTCCCCATCGACTTCCCTTGACGCCCTCTCCATTATCTCCTCATAGGAGAGGGGAGGCACCCTCTTTAGCTCCATTCTAAAAAAAACCTGTTGCAGCCCAAGGGAGAAGGCCATCATCTGGGTGTGCCCTAACATCTCTAGGACCTACATAACCTCCTCCTAGAATCGGTCCATGTAGCTTCCTAGGGTCTCGTTCACCCCTTGCTTGATGTGTAACAGGGACTCGGACTCCTTCTTCTTCCTCTTGGAGATGCTGAACCTCAGCACGAACCCCCTGCGCAGGTCCTCGAAGCAGTAAATGGAGTTGGCCGGTAGCTGGTGGAACCACTCTCTCGCCTTCTCCTTGAGAGTGATGGTGAAGAGCCTGCACTTGAACCTATCTGACAAGTGTCAGATTGATACCACGTCCTAAAACCACTGGATGGGTTGGACCGAGTCTTCCTTCCCAATGTAGTAAGACATCTCTGGCTCCCTAAACCCCTCTGGAACTGGGGCGGAAGAAACCAATTCGCTGAACGGGCTGCCTCCCCCTGCTGGGGCGAGCTTGAGTGTCTCGCACCCCCATCTCACCGAACTTGCCGCCACTTGCAAAGCCCGTGATGAGCACTCTCCTGGGGAGCTCGCATCCTCTCCCTTCCTCCGCAACTTCCTTCACAGCTCGCCTATCGGGAGAATCCTTGCCAAGGACCGGGAACGCGAGTTCAGGTACTGCTGGAGTCGAGCACTCGACACGCATATAAAGTGCGAACCTGGCGAGGCAGAGCACCTCCTGCTTGAATTCTTTGAACATCCCCACTGTCGTGTGAGGCAGGGGGGGTGGCGAGTCGGACCTATCCGAGCCTTGACCTGAACCTCCCATCATCGAGACTGCTGAAGATTTTCTGTGCTGACCTCGCTCCACGCTCACCGCACCAACATGTTGAAACTGAGAATTCGGTCTCTATGGAGTTCGCCCTTGGGGAAGGGGTGATTGCACACGTACTTCTCTCATGCAAGCAAAATGACAAAGGAAAAGCAAAGGGGACTGACCCAAAGGCTCAGCGCAGAGGTCCCACCACACACTCGGAAGATCTTAGAGCGCTTCCCCTCCCTTAGCCAAATGTCGAGTTAAAGGCTCCCTTAGAAAGCGCAAGAAGGTATGGGAACAAGTAAACATGCCTTCTGAGGTACCCCTTGGGTCGTATTTATAGGATTCAGAAAATGGCCTGCAAATACCCAACCTCCGCTGTGCTGAGCAGCTATGTGCATCCCAACTGGGTCTGCCAACAGCGCAACTCTGCTTTTCTGACTGGTTATAGGCAGGAAAGCGGGGGCAAAATGGTAAAAAATACATCATAGAACCCTGGGGAGGCGAGTAGTCCCTGAGACCACTACTCACCCTGGGCGGCGAGTGCTCGAAGGAGCTAGTACTTGCCCCCTTCCCCAAACCTAAGCATGGGCCCGACTGTCCCTGCTCGCTTGCCACTTACCGAGCTCACCTGGGGCGGGTGCAAACTGGCCTGCCCCACTCGCCTGTCTCATGTCCCTCTCCCTGGGACTTGTCCATTATCTTCTGTTGTCCCCACTCACCGGATACGGGGTTGTACAAATAGGTTTCTCAGTCTCTTTATACTGTCTTTAATTTCTCTTACTCTAAGTGCTTTGATTGTTAGTAATTTATTGCTTTCAAGATACACAACCTGCAAATAATAAACACACAAAAAGCACACACAAGATATATAGTGGTTCCCCAAGCTATGGGTACGTCCACTTTCCCTCCCACCTTTCTAACTTATAGTTAGACAAGGCACTTCTCCAATCACTGCTCCTAAGAGCTTACAACACAATCCCACAGGACCACTCAGTCTCCTCCAAGACCTATAAATCAGGCACAAGTCCTACAACTCTGTGATCTAAAGATCACCTACATCAGGCCCAAAGACCCTACAACTTAGGCTGGGAGGACATCCCTACCTCATATCCACAAAGGATCTTACCTCAGATTCACACATGAACCCAAAAATTCAGGCCAAAGCCCTACTCTCAGATTCTCTACAGAATCCTACCTTAGATCTAAACAGGATCCTACACTCAGAGAGTAATACTCTCCTACAACTCAGGCAAATCTACCCTTCCTCAGGCCAATGGTTCTATAACTCAGATCCAAAAGGATTCTACAAGGTGGTGAGTGAGTTGGTGAGTTGATCTTGACACAAGAGATATTTAGCTGTGCCAAACTTTTGGACTGAGATAAACTCAGCCCAACTTTGACTCTAGGAATATATTTCAATAGTCTACTTTTACCTGAATGGATATATACTCAGTCCAAACTTCTTCTTCTCAGCACCAGGGATTTTTTCTAGTGGAACTGAGAAGTCACTACAGTTGTTCTTGCTGCAACCTGAGCTGGGAGAATCCCAACACAACTTTTTTCATAGCAACAAGGATGTAGATCTTCAGGATGCTTTGGCTTGTGCTGGAAGTGACATGCAGATCTGTAGCTCTGCACCTTTCTTGACTGAACAAGAAGCTCAGCCCTACCTCCTTCTTCATAGCCCCCCAAAGAGAATGTTCTTTAGAAATTAGTTGCTGGAACTGTGAAGTATTCTGCAGTAGGGGATTCTTCCTTTGCTACAACCTTGCTTGAGAAGATCACAAGCTATCTTGTCTGAAGCCCCCAGAAACTGCAGCTAGGTTATTCCTTAGCAGCTACTTCTTTATCAGAGAATTACTTTGAGTTTGTTGGTGCAGATAGAAAGCACACCAGGTATCTTGCTTGAAGCTATATAAAACTTTCTGGTGTAGATGAAGATGGCACCAGCTATCTTGGATCGGCTTCAGATCAGTTACAGCTAGGTTAGACCGACTGTATCTTCTTCCTAGGAGAGATCTCTGATCTTGCTGTTCACGATGAAGAAATCAACAGCTAGCTTGAAGGCCTTTTGGATATGTCGATTTGAACTTCGGCCTTGACCTCTGCAATAATAGTGGGGAAGACGAAGATGTTCTGCCGCTTGGCGAAAAGACCAAACCAAAAAAGATTACTTTTGACACAGTCAATCTTTCCCTTTTATTGATCATCGATCAACGACTCTATGCGCATGTGGGCCTCGCTTTAATTGTAGATTTATCACCTTCTATTTGCAGAAGATGACGAAAGTTGGCCCTCTGCGGCATAAATGGCTTACTCCACCTTTCCCGCAATGAATTTGAATTGTGTTGACTTTTGCTGACTCATGCCGACGTCAGCCATCTGTGGACTTAGCCAAAAATCAAACATTAGCATAAGCGTTGAGTGAGTAAGCATCACTCAATGCAAAAATACTTAGATTGATTTTTTGTCATTAGGTATTGAGTGAGCAACCTTCACTCAATGCCAAAGCACTTAGAAAGTTTTTCAGTCTCAAGGCATTGAGAATGTTGAGTCCACTCAACGCTTTCTGCCTTTGCCAACTTTTTGTCAGTTGGTGTTGAGTGAGTAAGCTTCACTCAACGCCAAAATACTTAATAGACATTCATTAGTTATCTAGCATTTAGTGAGTAAGCTACACTCAACGCATTTGGACTTAGCCAATTCTCCATCTTGGGAAGCGTTGAGTGTTGCTTCTTCACTCAACGCTTTCAGCATTTATTAATTATATTGACATGGCATTGAGTGAGTGAGCTAGACACAACGCTATTGCCCCATGACATTGAGTGAGTAAGCTATACTCAATGCTTATTGACTTAGTCAAAATTCTATGCAGAATTTCTATGGCTTTGACTGACTGAGCAATACACAACGCTTATAATGTTATGGCATTGAGTGAGTGGACTTCACTCAACGCTTGTGGACTTTGCCATATTTTCAGCCATTTCTTCTTAGGCTTTGACTTCCTCAGCCTATCTCACATCATTTTGTTGTATGGCATTGAGTTAGTAGACTTCACTCAACGCCTGTGGACCTAGCCACATTTTCAGCTTGCCAATTGTTTGGCTGACTATACTTAATGATTTTAATTACCTGGCATTGAATGAATAGACTTCACTCAACGCCTGTGGAATTAGGAAATTTCCAACCTATCTAGTATCATCCAGCTAACTTGATCTTCAAGGTGTTGAGTTAACTGACTTGTCTCGACACTGCTGACTGACTTTTCTCGACACAGCTGTCTGACTTGTCTTGACACAACTGTCTGACTTTTCTCGACATAGCTGTCTGACTTGTCTCGACACAGCTGTCTGACTTGTCTCGACACTTTTGTCTCGACACTACACCTAGCGCACTCAACGCCTGTGGAGTTAGTCAAATTCCTGCTTGTCCACTAGCTTGCTTGGTGTCCACATTTCTACCTCGTGACCACCTGTCACCAACACTTAGAAAAATTGTCTAAACTTGTTCTATGGAACATCCTTCACATGGTGAGCTTAAATAACATCAAATATAACTATGCTCTTAGTGTTTATGGTGATGTCTCTTCAAATCAAATCTAGGCCACATTGTGGGCAATAGATCCAACAATCTCCCCCCTATTTGAAGAAGGCAGAACACCCAGCAATACTAAGAAGCATTAATGAAATAAGAAGATTAATTTCATGTACTCCATTTAACTGTATTGACTCAAAAGTCAAGTCAATGTATCCTCTTACCACTTGAACAATTGTTCAAGTAATATGAACTCCCCTTTATACCACTTAATACTTAAACAGAGCAACACTATAATCATCGACTAACCATGACCTGATCATGTCAAGTATTGCCTCGACATATCCCCCTTATGTATTGCCACACATCTCCCCCTTTCCGGCTTCTTCAATAGATATATCTATTGAGAGAGGAGATGGGATCAAGGGAGAATTTATCTCTTGATCCTAGCCAAAATCCCATGTTTATACCACTAAGGAAATTATATTAGTGATCAAACCACTTGATTAGGAGTCATACATTTTGTGTTGATACATTGATACAACACAACACTGCAGCACTTAAACTATCTCCTAACATAATTTCACTTGATCTAACTGTTCCTCTTCTCCAGCAGCACTGTCTTCTCAGCAGCAGCAGACCTTCTCAGACTCAGAGAAGATTATGACTATGTCATAAATAATCTCCCCATTTGTCAGTGCATTGTATTTAGGACAAACTAAGCAGTAGTGAAGATCTCTGATCCACTACAGTAGCTTCTTTCTCCTTCTTAAAAGGAGGCTGATCAAGTTGCAGAAAGTGCTGGACTTGCTCCCCCTCAACAGGAGCACTACTATCATCATCTCTAATGGACACATGAGTTCATTTAAGTCCTGATACCACTTAAGAATCTTTTTATAGTCTTGATACCACATCAAAACTTATCTTCGATGGAGCTGATGATGGATTTACATCCACTATACATAGCAACTCCCTTCCACTTTGCACAGTCTCTTCTTGCAGAGCCAGGTCTTCTCCTTTTCTTTAGCAACAGACTTGCCTTTTTCTTCAGATTTCTGGTCAGCAGCACAAGAGTGTTCAGCCCACTGAGTACTATCTTGATCATCACATTGATCTACCCTCTTGATCACCACACTGGATACCACACAGTCCTTCTTGAATAGGAGGAATGTTGTCTGCATGTTATTCTAGTCCCAATATACTTCTGATTCCATTGGCAACCCAGACAGCCTACTCCCCTTGATAATTTCCTTATTGGGTTGATACCACTCCAATATTTTTCATACCACTTGACTATAGATCATATCTCTTAAGTTGATCTCACTGACCCAACTCTCCTATGCCACTTGATACCACTTGATCAATGCCTTCTTGGTTTCTGAATAGTCAGGGAGGAGCTGGTCTGCTTTGATTCACTTCTCCCTTAGCTAATTGCAAATGATACCACTGGTGTAGCTGCCAGCTTTCTCTTTTCATGAGGCTTAATTTTCTCCTGCATGTGCTGGACTTTGAGACCACTTGACCCATCCTTTCATTTTGATACCAAGTCTTTTTTTGCACTATTATTCCCATAGGAATGTGCTGACTTGTATCAGCAATAGCTGGAGCAAACTAGTTGTTCTGGTGAACTTGCTTACTCATAACAGTTGCAGTCATCAGGATAGTCTCCCTTTCATCCTCAACATTGTCCATAGGCACATTCTGAACTTCAGAAGAATTCTTCTAACCCTTTTTGGAGCTGAAGATTCTCAGAAAACAATGCCTTAAACTAGACAATAAGCTATTCAGACTGAGCTAGACTGTATTGGACCCCCCTCAATAATTGCACATATTCTATCCATACAACCCACTGACTTGGACATCCTTTGTTACAGGATCAGATAAAGTTGAAACCTGAGCACACTTCTTTTCTGGTTTCTACAGAAGTACTAGGCACTGAGGGTCAATTGCCTCTTCAACACTGTTCTCAGAAGTGCACCCTTCTAGTGCTTTCTTCAGTGATGAGTACAGCCTACTTGTCCTTCACTTTATATTTTTTTGCTAGGTTGTTGGTGTGACAGTGATGAGTCCTATTTATATAATGATTTTCGTACTCATCTGGGCTTGTTTTTGTACGCTTGCATTTCACTTTGAGTTCGTTATCGCTCATATTTCATTTTATCCTTATTTCTTTAGGAAGTGCACTTTTGGCCCGTGGTTGTGTTTATTTTGTGTTCTTCTATTATTGTACTCCATTCTGTGCTTGTTTGGAATGTCTGCGCATATCAGTGCTGGGTTTAGGGGTCGTGTGCGTGTCCCGGGATTATTTGGAAACAGGTTTCTTGCGCACGATCATCGGCTTTGTTGCGCACGACCACTAGTCGTGCGCCGCTGATCGTGCGTACCTATTCCCCACTTTCCAAAGTTCTGTCGGGGCAATCACATTACCACTGACTTCAGTGCGCACGACCATTGGTCGTGCGCCACTGCTCGTGCGCGTTGATTCCACTTTTTCCTGGAGTTCTGCCTGGCCTTCGCGCACTATCACTGACCACAGGGCGCACGATCACTGGTCGTGCGCCAGTGATCCTGCGCGCTGTTTATTCTGCTCTCTATAAATACGCAGGTTCTGCCCTAATTTCAGGAGATCGCTAAAGTCCGCCGTTTTTCCGCCATTTTCGTCTCTAAGGAGGGTTTCCGCCGCCCTCCATCATCCTCCACCATAGGGAGTTGCTCCGGGCAAGCCTTCAACGCCAAATCAAAGCCGGAGCATCCCCTCGGCCTCCTCCTTCATCCCCAAGCTTCAAGCGGAGTTTTGACCGAGCTTTCTCCATCAAGTTAGGAGGAGCTGGAGCCGCAATCTATCGGGTCATTTCAACGAAGAAGACGGGTCCATTGGGAGTGAGTGACAGCCTCCTCTACCCCGGACGCAGTTGAGGACCAAGCTTAGACTCAGATTGACAACCCGGGATTCCAACCGTGAACCCTCAATAAGGCTTCGGATTCGGTCGATTCGCACACCTCTTCCTCTTGTTGTTGTTAGCTTAGTTATTTTCCATGTATTGATGAAGAATGCTTATTTGTAGTTAACATTTACCCTTATTCATGTCTATGTGAGTTAGTGTTTTTGTTATATTTACTTGAGGTGCGCCATATTCCATCCTACACCATCCACCCTTGCCGCACTAGCAATTGCTAATGGCGTGCGTTGCGAAGAGGTGCTCACGACCCTCATTCCGCCATTCTAACCACCTCATCTGCTAGCCTACTCGTCCATCCGCCAAGCGATTCGGTGCATAGTGGCCCGTGTAGTTTCCATCCCGCCTCGCGAAGCTTCGCATAGCGGCGTTGCATAGGAGTAGCTTGTAGATTTTACTTCCTGTTTCCGCAACAAACAAAACCCCCCCTTTTTGAGCCGACCCGAGGAATTCAATCTCAATTCCTCCTCGACATTAACTCATCCCTTACTGTGTTCCTCAAGAGACCGACACTCGGGGATTTATTCCCAACTTTATTACTTGTGCGACCGGTGCGCTTGCCGTATTTTCCACGCATCAAGTTTTTGGCGCCGTTGCCGGGGAACACAGTCGTTTGAGTTTTTGGAGAGGAAGATTTGAGATAGTTGCCCTTTCCATTTGTATATTTCTTGTGTAATTTTTGTTTTGGTTTTTTAGTTGTTGTTTTTTTTATTTTATTCCCTTTCTAGTTTTTATTTTGCTATAGCAGGCTGTTCCACTCTTCATTTGCTTGCGAGTATTTAATTTCTGCTTAGAAAATTTCTTGTGGTGAATTCTTTTCTATTGCACCATGTATTCAAATTGGTATATCAAGTGCCATTGGTGCGGGGATTATGGGCATGGTAGTGAGGAGTGCCCCACTGATGGTACTGAGTATAATTCTCATGGTCCCGTGTATGCAGCGCCGCTGTCTCACGATACTCCATACACGGTACCACAGTCTTATGGTTACTACTCGTCTCCGCCTCCACCTTTTTCATATTCCTCCCTGGTCCCTTCTGTACCGAGGGGTAATGGAAAACGGTGTTTGTGTTGTCATAGCACCGATCATGTGTTGAAAGATTGCGCAGAATTTCAGCGCCAGATGGAGGCGGATGATGAACCGGATATCCGGATCGTCTCATCCACCTCTCAAATGGCCGCTCCTTCTGTTGGGTATTGCATCCACAATGTACCTGATTTGAAGAAGCCCCTGTACAAGCCAAGGTAAATAGACAATGTATTTGATGAAATATTTCTAGTTGTGCTTGCAGTCATTCCACGCTAAGTATACACCATTGTCAGGGTGCAGTGGGTCAATATACACGGGTCTGTGCAACGTAATCCCTCGTTGAGCAGATCAGTGTGTTGGCCTACGTGTACTCTCTCTATTGGGGTGTACTTAATTTCAAGTACAGGGCTATGATAAAGCAAGAGCAGACAAGGAGCAAGGATGGGCCAAAGACCAGCTCAAGGAAAGAAAGAGGAGAAATCACCCAAGTAAAAATCGACGAGAATCACTAGTGATTCTCGCCGAGTCGTCGAAAATCACTAGCTGATTCCCGCCGGTTGGAGCCGGCAGTTTCGACACCGCCAGAAATTTCTCTAAGGCAGAATCGTCGAGAATCACTAAGTGATTCTCGCCGATTCGTCGAGAATGACTTTGCATTCTCGACGAATCGGCAAGAATCAAGTGTGATTCCCGCCGATTCTCCCCGGCTTCTGTATCTGTGCAGTCAGATTTCGGCTAAGCAGAAGTCGGCGAGAATCGTAAGTGATTCTCGCCGATTCGGAGAGAATAACCTACTATTCTCGCCGATTTTGACTTAGGCAGTTTCCTGGCGTTTTCTGGACCGGTTCAATCTATGTGAACTGTGTCGAACCGGGCTCAAGTCTTCTTACTGGTGGGACCCACAACGGTCATATACTTGACCTAATGTATATATATACTTCGTATGTATGAACAGGAAAGACACGGAGATACGGAATTTCAAAAAGTACGAGCGGCCGACGACAAAACCCTAAACTCGCGATCTTGCTCCGCCGGTCATCTCCGCCGCTCGTACGGTTGTCGCCGCTGCTGATCTCAGGTTCTTCCAGATCTCCGGCGATTGAAGCTTAGGCTAGCATAGCGTCTCACGCGTCTAACAAGAGATCCCTTGTCTCTTGATTCGTTGATCGGGAAAATCTTTCCCCTTCCGAATCGATCGAGACGATCGATCCTAGTGTGACCGTTGGAAGATCTTGCTTCCTTTGCTACGAAGTTTGAATCAAGTTGGCACTACTACTGCTCTCCGTCGCCGCTGCTGATTCCGAGAACCTTGCCGCCGCCTCAAGCCGCCGCCGGTTTCGGGAAAGATTCACTCCAAGTGAGATCTAAGGCTGTGCACTCTTCGTTGACTTCAAGAACACGTCGTCAAACGAAGAGGGCCACCTTCTCTCCAAACGTTGTTTGTATTTCTTACAAGCTAGTTTTTAATTTCCTTGTAACGGACCGATTGGTCCCTAGTTGTAAGGGTTGGGTGCAACCCGGATTGTGGGAGTGTTGACTCCTACGTGTGGAAGGGTTCCTTCCGTGAGTGCAAGGATTGGATTTCAATCCTGTTAGTGAAGTGACCGAGTCGTCCCGTGTTAGGAGATAGGTCGAAGGGGGAAAGTGGACGTACCCAAATCGGGGAACCACTATATATTGTCTGTGTTCCTTGTGTGCTTGGTTGTTTTGTTTTCTTATGCAGGTAAATCTTTAATTCCGCAATTACGCTGCAGAGACACCTAACCCCCCCCCCCCCATAGGTGAAGATAGTTGACACTAGGTGGACTTTCAAGTGGTATAAGAGGGAGCTTACTCATCGAAAAGGTTCACACCTTGAGTAGAATCCTGCCACCCGTGTCAAGAAGCAGATAGATATCTTCCATGGAAGGACTCAAGCACTCCGGCAAAATCCCAGTATGCACCAGACTGAACTTTCCTATCTGGAAGGAAAGAATCAGATTGTACATGGAAGCAGTCGACCCCCGGCTCTTCATGATTGTGGAGGAGGGACCTTACATTCCCACTAAGGCCTCCACCATTGATCCTACTAAGAAAGTACCCAAGAAACTCTCTGAAATGGACAAGGACGAAATGGTGCTGTTCGGACTCGACAAGAAAGCTCAGAACATCCTGGTGAGCGCAGTTGACGACTCCATGATGCAGAACTTCAGCAACTGCAGGACAGCCAAGGATCTCTGGAGCTGTCTGATTGTCCTAATGGAGGGCACAGACGAAGTGAGGGACGATCGGAGATCCCTCCTCAATCAGAAATATGAGGCCTTCAGACAAGGGCCAAAGGAGGAGATCGGAGTCACCTTCGAAAATTTCCTCAAGATTGTCAATGCACTCAAAGGATATGGAAGAGTGTTCACTGACGGTGAACTCAATGATAAGTTCCTTAGGTCCCTCACTAAGGAATGGGACACAAAGATATGCGCCATCCGCGAGTTTGGCAGACTTGCGGAAACCGACCCTCAGATCCTGTTCGGGAAACTCATGTCCTATGAGCTTCAGTTGAACACAAGGAAGGCTGAAGAGGAAGCAGAGAAAGCCGCGGCCAAGGAAAAGACGGTGGCCCTGAAAGCCATTCATTCCAGAAAGGGCAAGGGTGTTGTCTCTTCCCATGCGTGGAAGAAAGATGAAGAGGAAGACTCAGAGCCAAGCTCCTCCGACTCAGAATTGTCTGAGGAAGACTTATCCCTTATCACAAGGGAATTCAAGAAGTTCCTCAAACTGAGAAATCAGAGAAAGAGAAACGGGTCCTCTTCAAGGGATCAGAAGAAGAACTACTCTTCTGACAGGTATGTATCCAAACCGAACAAACACCGCTCTTCTGACATTATTTGCTTTGGTTGCAACAAGCCAGGACACGTCGTGGCCGACTGCCATCAAGGCAAAAGGGACAAGGGAAAGGGAGAGGAGCACAGGTCCTCGAGAGACAAGAAGAAGGAGAGGAGCTACATCGCAAAGAAGCCAAAGACGCTGAGTGAATCTGACACTTCAGATACCAGCGATGACGAGGAAGCCTACTTTGGGCTAATGGGTCACTGTGACTCGGAAGGAGACTGCCCCCCATTTACGGGGAAGGTAAAAGCTCACACCCCTCTCTCTGACTCTGACTCTGACCCTGAGTCTCAGGATGATGACCCCGAGGATAGCTCTTCTGCCCGTGAAGCTGAGCTTCTCGATAAGTATGAGCTTCTGCTCAATACTTTCCTGGAATGTCGAAAGAGAATGAAGGCTGCGAAGAAGGAAGTAAAATCCCTTAAAAGTGAAAGTGTATCCCTGAGGGAAGAGATCACCAGTTTGATCTCTCTCCGATAGGAGCACTTGGAACTAACTTCAAAGCATTCGGAGTCTCTTAAGCTCCTTGATCTCAAGCAGGAGGAAGTCGACAAGTTGGAAGAACTACTTGCGGCAGAAAGGAAGATCGTCAAGAGCTTCTCTATGCCAAAAACTGTTCTTCCATTAGTTGATACCTTCTCTGCTCAGGCCAAAGGAGCTGGCTTGGGGCATGTAGGTGTATCTGGTTCCTCATCCAGGAGAAACAGGAACCAGAGAAAGAATAAGGTCGCCAAGAAGGCCTCTGCTGATGAAAAGGGAAAGGCTCCACTCAGTCCTGTTGAGTTCAGAAAGCCAAGCTTTCCCTGCAACCAACATGACTTTGAGTCAACCTTTGGTCATCATTTCCGGCCCTCGGTTGCAAAGCCTAAGAGCCGATACGATGGTTGGACCTTTTCCCGCAATTTCGGTGAGAGTGTCTTCAAGGCACCTTATGAGGAAATCCAATTGGGAAATTATGGTCAATTCTCTAGCGGCCATAATGGAAAGCAGGCACCAAACGCCAAGCCTGTTATACTGAAGGAACCGAAGGTGAAGAAATCATGTGACTGCAATCACCATGATGCCTTCACCTCCAGATCCAAGGCCCCAGCTGTACCCACCATTCCCAGGGTGAAGCAGGAGCTTAAGAAAAGGTACAACAGATTTGACTGTTGGTGCTGTGGCAAAATTGGTCACTTTGCCGTGGATTGTTGGTTTAATCCAAGATATAACAAGACTCCTTATGTTGGCAGTGCGAGGCCGACCACTCGTGGGGCTAACAAATCGAGGGGGAGTATGCTAACAAGAAATCTAGGACCCAAGTTCGATTGGGTTCCTAAGGCAAACTAATTCTGTTTTGCAGGGATGTCCAAAGGCCAACAAAACTCCTATTTGGTATTTGGACAGTGGATGCTCCCGTCATATGACTGGGACAAGAAGCCTGCTGCGGGAGTACACCCCAGTCGAGAATGGACCCAAAGTCATCTTTGGGGGATCTGATCGGGGAGTCACCAGAGGTTACGGTATGATTTCCAACGGTATACTCTCTATCTCTGACGTAGCTTATGTTGAAGGGTTAAATCATAACCTGATCAGCGTAAGACAGTTATGTGATAAAGGGTATGACGTTAAGTTCTGCAAGGACAAATGCCTGATAATATCATGCGCCTCTTCGGAGACAGTATTAACAGGCATTAGGAGCAGAAATATTTTCTGTTTAGACTTTCTTAGTTTAGACTCTTCTACCCCTGTATGCCTAGTAGCAAAAGGCAATGCATCTCTTTGCGAACAATGGCACAAGAGATTGGCACACATTAATTACAAGACAATTAATATGCTATTTTCAAAAGACTTAGTAAGGGATGCTCCCATTATTAAGTGCATTAAAGATAGTCCATGTCCTGCATGTCAAATGGGCAAGCAGACTCGGGCTACCTTTAAGAGCATCCCAGACAAAGATTCCTCCAGATGTCTTTATCGTCTGCACATGGACCTGTTTGGTCCTATGCAAGTTCATAGCTTAGGAGGGAAGTCGTATACGCTAGTGATTGTAGATGATCATTCTCGATTTACGTGGGTGTTCTTCTTAAAACGCAAGTCGGATACGTTTGACATCTTCACTAATTTTGTCAAGCAGATACAGAACGAACTTAACTGCTCGGTGGTCAAAATCAGAAGTGACCACGGAACAGAGTTTGAGTCTGGGGCTATGACAGAGTTCTGTGAAGAACTTGGTATCTTTCATGAATTCTCCTCCCCTCGCACTCCTCAACAGAACGGAGTGGCGGAGAGGAGAAATAGAACACTCATTGAGGCAAGCACGACAATGTTGAATGACGCTTCTCTCCCAGAATACTTCTGGGCCGAGGCTGTCAATACGGCTTGTCATGTACAAAACCGGGCATTGATTAACAAAAGCCATCGTAAGACTCCCTATGAGCTACTGAAAGGCAAGAAACAAACCATGTCCTACCTGAGGATCTTTGGCTGCAAATGTTATGTACTGAATAATGGGAAGTACCCGCGTACTAAGTTCGGTGAAAAATGCTTCGAAGGCATATTTATGGGTTATAGTAGCCGCAGCCGGGCTTATAGAGTTTTCAACAAGAAAACCCTAGTGGTAGAGGAGTCAATCAATGTTGTATTTGATGAAGGAAGTTTGCTTAATTGCAAGACTTCTAGTCTTCTTCCTGAAGATGTAGGTGACAGACTCGAAGGGTTGCAACTGGATGAGCACGTGAAAGATGCACCTCCAACATACGTCAAGGTATCCACTGCTACGCCGATCGAAGACGTTGAAAATCAAAATGGAGCAAATCCTTTAGAAGAAGGAGATGCCCAAGAAGTAGTCGAAGCTCCTGACGCCAGACTTCTACAGCTCAGACACGTGAGGGATCATCCTAGAGATCAGATCATCGGAGATCCTCGTGACGGGGTCAGAACTCGACGAGGTACTATTAACGAGATTCTGCATCTTAGCTTCCTGTCACAGGTTGAGCCAAAGAAGTTCGACGAGGCAAACAAAGATGCTGCATGGATTTTGGCCATGCAAGATGAATTGCATCAGTTCGAAAGATGCAACGTTTGGACGCTTGTGCCCAGACCTCAAAAGCAGAATGTGATTGGCACCAAGTGGATCTTCAGGAACAAACTGGATGAACATGGTGTCATCATAAAGAACAAGGCCAGGCTAGTGGCTCAAGGTTACCGTCAGGAGGAGGGGATTGATTTTGACCAGACGTTTGCACCAGTTGCACGGCTCGAAGCTATCCGGCTATTCCTAGCCTATGCCTCCCACAAAGGATTCATAGTTTATCAGATGGACGTGAAATCAGCTTTCTTGAATGGAGATTTGAAAGAGGAAGTATACGTCGCTCAACCTCCAGGTTTTGTCAATCCTACTTATCCTAGTCATGTATATTTTCTTAATAAAGCACTATATGGCTTAAAACAAGCTCCTCGAGCTTGGTATGAGACATTGTCTAGTTTTCTTCTTGAAAACAAATTCTCTAGAGGAAAAATAGACAAGACATTATTTCTCAGGGAAGTCAAAGGCAAGATTTTGCTGGTGCAAATCTATGTTGACGACATTATATTTGGCTCCACGGAAAACAATCTTTGCAAAAAGTTTTCCAAACTTATGCAAGGAAAGTTTGAAATGAGCAGTATGGGGGAGCTGAAGTAATTCTTGGGACTTCAAGTGAAACAGTCTGAGGATGGAATCTTCATCTCTCAGACGAAGTTCACAAATGAACACCTCAAGAAATTCGGAATGGAGAATGCAACCTCTATGAGGACTCCAATGGGATCCACTATGTCTCTGGATAAGGATGAGAAAGGTAAACCTTTCGATGAAACCAAATACAGAAGCATCATTGGATCCTTGCTCTACCTTACTGCCAGTAGACCAGATATCATGTTCTCCACATGTGTTTGTGCCAGATATCAGGTGAACACTAAGGAATCTCATTATGTCGCTGCAAAGCGAATTCTTAGATACCTTAAAGGTACTCCCAATCTTGGCTTGTGGTACCCGAGAAACAATGATGTCGAGCTAATAGGTTTTTCAGATGCTGATTTTGCAGGGAGTAGGGATGACAGGAAAAGCACTTCCGGGACGTGCCAATTCCTCGGAAGAAGGCTTATCTCCTGGAACAGCAAGAAGCAAAATTGTGTCGCAACCTCCACAGCAGAGTCTGAGTACATCTCGGCAGGGAGCTGTTGCGCACAACTCCTATGGATAAGGAACCAGTTAGCAGACTATGATCTTCAGTTCAAGGAAGTACCCATGTACTGCGACTCCTCAAGTGCAATTGCCATCGCAAATAATCCAGTATCGCATAGCAGAACGAAGCATATTGAAGTGCGCTACCACTTCATTCAGGAGCACGTGGAGAACAAGGACATCTCTCTCTGCTATGTCCCCACGGACAAGCAGATTGCAGATATTTTCACAAAGCCCTTAGACGAGGCCAAGTTCAGTCTCTTCAAAACTGAATTGGGGATGCTCAACTATGAAGAATAAAGACTCCAGACGCTCCTGGCTCGTGCCTCTAGGGGGAGCATCTGCCAGCATTTCAAGTGACAACATAAGTGCACGAACTGAGGGGGAGCATGGTGTCCGGTGCACCAGACCCAAATTTGCAGAAGCCGAAAAGGGGGAGATTACCCTCTCGGCTAAGGCTAAGGTAGCTCAATGCTCTAGTTTGCTCTCAAGTAACGGGTAATGCTTATCCCTATCACCTCATTTTTAAGTTTCGGTTTTTCATTTCTATATGCTCTATTCACCTTAGCTTGTAGGGTTTAGGCTTCTTCAAATAGGGGGAGATTGTTGGGTATTGCATCCACAATGTACCTGATTTGAAGAAGCCCCTGTGCAAGCCAAGGTAAATAGACAATGTATTTGATGAAATATTTCTAGCTGTGCTTGCAGTCATTCCACGCTAAGTATACACCATTGTCAGGGTGTAGTGGGTCAATATACACGGGTCTGTGCAACGTAATCCCTCGTTGAGCAGATCAGTGTGTTGGCCTACGTGTACTCTCTCTATTGGGGTGTACTTAATTTCAAGTACAGGGCTATGATAAAGCAAGAGCAGACAAGGAGCAAGGATGGGCCAAATACCAGCTCAAGGAAAGAAAGAGGAGAAATCACCCAAGTAAAAATCGACGAGAATCACTAAGTGATTCTCGCCGATTCGGCGAGAATCACTAGTGATTCTCGCCGAGTCGTCGAGAATCACTAGCTGATTCCCGCCGGTTGGAGCCGACAGTTTCGACACCGCCAGAAATTTCTCTAAGGCAGAATCGTCGAGAATCACTAAGTGATTCTCGCCGATTCGTCGAGAATGACTTTGTATTCTCGACGAATCGGCAAGAATCAAGTGTGATTCCCGCCGATTCTCCCCGGCTTCTATATCTGTGCAGTCAGATTTCGGCTAAGCAGAAGTCGGTGAGAATCGTAAGTGATTCTCGCCGATTCGGCGAGAATCACCTACTATTCTCGCCGATTTTGACTTAGGCAGTTTCCTGGTGTTTTCTGGACCGGTTCAATCTATGTGAACTGTGTCGAACCGGGCTCAAGTCTTCTTACTGGTGGGACCCACAACGGTCATATACTTGACCTAATGTATATATATACTTCGTATGTATGAACAGGAAAGACACGGAGATACGGAATTTCAAAAAGTACGAGCGGCCGACGACAAAACCCTAAACTCGCGATCTTGCTCTGCCGGTCATCTCCGCCGCTCGTACGGTTGTCGCCGCTGCTGATCTCAGGTTCTTCCAGATCTCTGGCGACTGAAGCTTAGGCTAGCATAGCGTCTCACGCGTCTAACAAGAGATCCCTTGTCTCTTGATTCGTTGATTGGGAAAATCTTTCCCCTTCCGAATCGATCGAGACGATCGATCCTAGTGTGACCGTTGGAAGATCTTGCTTCCTTTGCTACGAAGTTTGAATCAAGTTGGCACTGCTGCTGCTCTCCGTCGCCGCTGCTGATTTCGAGAACCTTGCCGCCGCCTCAAGCCGCCGCCGGTTTCGGGAAAGATTCACTCCAAGTGAGATCTAAGGCTGTGCACTCTTCGTTGACTTCAAGAACACGTCATCAAACGAAGAGTGCCACCTTCTCTCCAAACGTTGTTTGTATTTCTTACAAGCTAGTTTTTAATTTCCTTGTAACTGACCGATTGGTCCCTAGTTGTAAGGGTTGGGTGCAACCCGGATTGTGGGAGTGTTGACTCCTACGTGTGGAAGGGTTCCTTCCGTGAGTGCAAGGATTGGATTTCAATCCTGTTAGTGAAGTGACCGAGTCGTCCCGTGTTAGGAGATAGGTCGAAGGGGGAAAGTGGACGTACCCAAATCGGGGAACCACTATATATTGTATGTGTTCCTTGTGTGCTTGGTTGTTTTGTTTTCTTATGCAGGTAAATCTTTAATTCCGCAATTACGCTGCAGAGACACCTAACCCCCCCCCCCCCCCCCCATAGGTGAAGATAGTTGACACTAGGTGGACTTTCACCTTCTGATTCTGATGATGTATCCGCAGTACCACCTTGTTTATGGGGGACTGCTGTGGATACACCCATCAGACCTTCCACTAGTCAGCGCGACGACATTGCAGCACCTTCTCTCCATGTGCCTTCTTCCCCTATTTTTGATTCACCCCCGGAGGAACCTGCGCATATTATCTCTGATGATGTTGCTCCTCCGCTTTCTTTGCATGAATTACCTACTCCACTTTCTAGTGAGTCGGTCGATGATGTTGTGCCCTGTGGGAATCGGGAACATGTGGATGCGCCATGGTGTGACGAGGGCATTATTCTCATCAATGGTGAGTACTATGTCTTGGAACACCGTGACGTACCGAGGTGTGATGAGGAAATCCTTGCCGGTGAGGAGGCTTCAACTTCCTTGTTGGATGAGGAGGTCCAAACCACCACCGAGGACCTCGTGGTCTCAGTTTCCCCTCGCCATGACTCACATGACACCGACAGTGATCTATGTTTGGATCCTGCTGAGAGTGATTCCGGGATCACTCTCCCTATTTCCGCTTCTTTTAGTTTTTCTTCTCCTTTATTCCTTGACCCCCTTCTCCTTCTGCGCCTGTGCGGGTTGACTCCCTGCAGGTGAGTTGGGTTGACATTGAGCCTTGTGCTCAGGTTGTCGGCGAGTGCCTCAGCTTGCATGAGGAGTTTCCTACTCCTTTTGCAGTTGAAGCCTCTACCTTCACCTTCGCCCCCAACGAGCTTGTGGTGGACGATACCTTGCTAGGCATGGATTTGTTTTGTGGTGAGAAGAATGAGGACCAGTGCTCCTCCTCATCTTACATCCTATTTCCTCTACCTGTGCGTCGCAGGTATTATTACTCAGGTAGAGGGGTAACTGTTCTATCACCGTATCGGTACCCATTACCGACATGGATATTAGGACAGTTGTCTGTTCATTTTTTATTTCATAGGCCCATTAGCTAAGGCTTTTCTGCTTCGAATAAGTCATGCTGGGATGACAGTAACCCCAGTAGTTATCTTAAATTTTTGCATTTTACTTTTTATGTCTAGCTTAGTTTAGAATTTATATGTATTTTGTTTTTCTTTTGTTTTGTTTTTGCGAAGCTCACCCCTGCAGGTTTTCTTGACATTCTTGTTGGTGGGGTCGTGATTCTCCGTATGGTGGAGCTGTTCTAGTTTTCACGCGTCTTCTGGTATGCTCACTAGCTGAGCATTGGGTAACCTCTCCCCTTTTCTCCTTTTGATTTTAATTCAATATCATATGCTATGTTGTATCATGTAGTTTAAGTCTGGGGGAGAGCATGTTTACCTTTTGCACGTGCACATTTCTTTTGCATACTAGAAGCTTTTCGTGTTTTATTTTGTTTATGTTCATTGCATCGCACACCACTGCACCCACATGAGCTCGAGCTTAGCTGTTAGCGTTCCACGAGTTGAACTTGTATCTTTGTTAGATTTGGATAATTTCTGTGCTAGTTTAGGATTGTGCGACGGAGTAAAATGTTGGCCTTGCTGTGTTTCTAGTCAACTGCTCTCATTTTGTATAGAAATTTGCGTAGATTTAATTTTTTTCGTATGCTTATAGTTCTATATTTTTCTATTTGCGTACATATTTCTTATTCTACTCAAAAGTTGGTGAATCCAGTGTGAATCAAACGGTAGCGTAGGAATGTGTGTAGCCGCCACTAGACTCGTATTGCTTGAGTCGGGAGGAAGGATTATCTTTCTCGATTGCTATGAACTTGCCCCAAGCTATTCTTGAAGCGTTGGTACACGGTTAGTCTAGCGTGAGAGTGATGTAGGCCACCTTTTGGCCCGGTTGAGCTTTGTACCCTTTCCTAACATCGCCCTTGCTAGCCCCTTTGTGCCTACCCTTCCTTTTGATTCAGCTCCACTATATTCGCCAAAGCCTCATAGCCGATCCTAGTCGCACACCCAAGTCGAGCTTAGTGTTTTATATTTTCATGTTGGGTTGTGATGTTGTGTTATTATTTGTGAAAATGTGGAAGTGCTTTCAAGTTATACCTGCTGAAATATTTGAAAAGGAGAAAAAGAGAAAAGAAAAAGAGAAAGAAAAAGTTTGATTGAAAATCTTTACTTGAGATGATTTGGATTTGGAGTAGGCGGTGCACACACCCATTTAGTAAAAGTTACGTCTGGGGGTGTGGTGCACCCATGTTTATTTTGTGGGCAGCGGGTACTAGTTTTATACGTTAACTCATTTGGGTTAGGTGCATACCCTTCATATTTATCCTTGTTTTCCTCACCGTAACCCAAGCCCCATTATTACTCGAAGTCCTACGGACTTGCGCTTGAGTTGACTAGTGCTGTGGAGAGAGTGTGAACGGGCAAGCGTATGGTTTCCGACATTGGTGGATTCCTTTGGGGGTAATCTTGAGCCCCGGTCTTCGGCAATGCTCACCTTAGTGGCCTGTCTACTTTCTCCCTGCGTAGGACCAGATGATTCACCGTGATTCCACTTTTGAGTAATAATAAATTTTTGATACGCATTGTGAAAAATATAAAATATTTTGTATACTTAAAAATTTCCGCTACTTTATTTTTATTCACGCGAGCATGCGACTTCGCATGGTACTCCGTTTTGCAATTTCTTTGTTAGCTAGTTCATTTTCCCCGTCTGCTTAGGTTTTATTTGATCGGGACGCGCAAACAGTTAAGTATGGGGGTGTGATGAGTCCTATTTATATAATGATTTTCGTACTCATTTGGGCTTGTTTTTGTACGCTTGCACTTCACTTTGAGTTCGTTATCGCTCATATTTCATTTTATCCTTATTTCTTTAGGAAGTGCATTTTTGGCCCGTGGTTGTGTTTATTTTGTGTTCTTCTATTATTGTACTCCGTTCTGTGCTTGTTTGGAATGACTGCGAATATCAGTGCTGGGTTTAGGGGTCGTGTGCGTGTCCCGGGATTATTTGGAAACAGGTTTACTGCGCACGATCATCGGCTTTGTTGCGCACGACCACTAGTCGTGCGCCGCTGATCGTGCGTACCTATTCCCCACTTTCCAAAGTACTGTCGGGGCAATCGCACGACCACTGACTTCAGTGCGCACGACCACTGGTCGTGCGCCACTGATCGTGCGCGTTGATTCCACTTTTTCTTGGAGTTCTGCCTGGCCTTCGCGCACTATCACTGACCACAGGGCGCACGATCACTGGTCGTGCGCCAGTGATCGTGCGCGCTGTTTATTCTGCTCTCTATAAATACGCAGGTTCCGCCCTAATTTCGGGAGATCGCTAAAGTCCTCCGTTTTTCCGCCATTTTCGTCTCCAAGGAGGGTTTCCGCCGCCCTCCATCATCCTCCACCATAGGGAGTTGCTCCGGGCAAGCCTTCAACGCCAAATCAAAGCCGGAGCATCCCCTCGGCCTCCTCCTTCATCCCCAAGCTTCAAGCAGAGTTTTGACCGAGCTTTCTCCATCAAGTTAGGAGGAGCTGGAGCCGCAATCTACCGGGTCATTTCAACGAAGAAGACGGGTCCATTGGGAGTGAGTGACAGCCTCCTCTACCCCGGATGCAGTTGAGGACCGAGCTTGGACTCGGATTGACAACCCGGGATTCCAACCGTGAACCCTCAATAAGGCTTCGGATTCGGTCAATTCGCACACCTCTTCCTCTTGTTGTTGTTAGCTTAGTTATTTTCCATGTATTGATGAAGAATGCTTATTTGTAGTTAACATTTACCCTTATTCATGTCTATGTGAGTTAGTGTTTTTGTTATATTTACTTGAGGTGCGCCATATTCCATCCTCCACCATCCACCCTTGCCGCACTAACAATTGCTAGTGGCATGCGTTGCGAAGAGGTGCTCACGACCCTCATTCCGCCATTCTAACCACCTCATCCGCTAGCCTACTCGTCCATCCGCCAAGCGATTCGGTGCATAGCGGCCCGTGTAGTTTCCATCCCGCTTGGCGAAGCATCGCATAGCGGCGTTGCATAGGAGTAGCTTGTTGATTTTACTTCCTGTTTCCGCAACAAACAAACCCCCCCCCTTTTTGAGCCGACCCGAGGACTTCAATCTCAAGTCCTCCTCGACATTAACTCATCCCTTACTGTGTTCCTCAAGAGACCGACACTCGGGGATTTATTCCCAACTTTATTACTTGTGCGACTGGTGCGCTTGCCGTATTTTCCACGCATCAAGTTTTTGGCGCCGTTGCCGGGGAACACAATCGTTTGAGTTTTTGGAGAGGAAGATTTGAGATAGTTGCCCTTTCCATTTGTATATTTCTTGTGTTATTTCTTGTGTTGACAGCAAAACTTTATCCAACCAGACAGTCTTGTTGGCCTTTTCCCAAGACTCGTGCAACACTTTATTCCTCTTTTGCAGTAAGAGGAGTATCCTTGATGGTCTGTTTACCGATCTCCGAATATATAACTGCATATCTTAGGTCCACAGCTCACTAGAGTATGAACCTTGAGATAACACCTTGTTGCAGTCCACTTCCTGGAGCAACCTCTACCTAAATACCATATGGAGGTATGGGTACTTATACTAACCAGCAAAAAAGATTTATCTTACCTTAGGACCCCAATATATATTGGGTCCTAGGTTCTTGTTAGTCTGAACCTGAACTTGTCTACCAGCAGCATTTCTGACTAATGGACTAACAGCTGCTCTTGGCACACTATGATTGTGTCAGTAGTCTAAAGCAAAGTGGTCCACTTTGCCACAGCACCAATATTCATGAATATTGTATCTTATTTTTTGTGCAAGCCCTGCAGTGTGGTTAACTGCTGGCTGAATAGTAGAAAGAGGTACAACAACAATCTTCAGAATCCTTTCAGCATGGATTTGACTGAAGGAAAGTCTTCTAGCAGGCTTGTTTGGCATGTTCTGAGTGCCGGAAGCAACAAGTAACTTTTCAAAAAGCATGCTCTTGAAAGCATCAGACACGGCCAAACAAGGCTTGCTGGATGACTGACCCTTTGTTTGAGTCATTGCTGAATGATCCTGAATCTTTGTTGCAGCCACATTCTTGAGAGTGGGTGCTAGAGAACCAAAGACAAATGTTCCAGGATGGGCCATTTGAATTTCTTCATGGGCAGCCTTAAAGGCACTCACCCTGTTATGTCTTCTATCATGGCTATGAACATTTTTGTTCACACCAGTGGATCTGCCATTCATCCAGTTACCAAAGATGCTTTCTTGGTCATACCTGTTTGAAGGCAACTGAACTTTCCTAAAAGAAATTGGGGGAAATGGTTCAAGGGGCACAATTGGATATTTTCCTTTCACTTTGGATTGGACAACTCTTGTGCTTCCCTTGAATCCCAGCCCCTTCTTACCCTTTTTAGAGGAGAAGGAGTCTATCAAGAGCAACACAGTACTTGGCTTAGAAAAACTAGCCACTATTCTTTTCTCCTTAAGGAGCTCCTCTTCAAGATCCAAGATGATCTTGTATTTTTAGCTTATGATCTCAAGTTGGGTAACTGAGATGACCTTTAGTTGGCACTATTCCTTAGTCTTCTGATCCAATAAGGATGTTGTCTCCGCATGCTGGGAAGCAACTAACTGAAGGGAGATAATCTCCTTAGCCTGACTCTTGAGCAACTTCCTGCTTCTCCTCAAGGATTCTAGGAGTTCACCATACCTGTCAATTAATTGATTGACATCTACCTCAGATTCAGAGTATCCTTCATCACTAGATAAAGACTCTTCTGAATTTGGACTAGTCTCAAGACCTGAGCAATAAGAAGAACTAGACAGTGATTGTACCTGATCTGGACCAGGCTGATCCTGGCAGGATTCTTCTTCTTGTGTCATGGAAATTAGCCCATAACAATTGCAGTCATCTTCTTCTTCATAATCCACCTCTAAATCACTTTCTGGATGTGATAGAGGGGCCCTAATCTTTAAACTAGCATCTGGATTGTCTTCTACATCATCTATAGTGGCAGCAAGTAGCCCAATGAAGGCTTCTTCTTCAGACTTTAAATCACTGTCAGAAAGATTGACACTCTCTGTCCATTCAATATAGATACTAAGATAATCCCACATCTCCTTGTTTGTCTTATAGTGGACCAACATATGGAAGGTGGAGTCATCCATGGCACTTACCATGTTGTGTTTTGCTCTCTTGTGCATAGAAGCCAGGATAACTTCATCCTCAGTCATTTAACCATAGCTCTTTGGTATCTGGATACTTGCATCTGATGTGGAGACCTTCATGGGAATGAAGGGTCCTTCTTGACTTGTTGCAAAGATCCTAGGATCAGATGCTTCCATTGTAACACCTTTACCTGTCACGTAGGATATAAAAGAGAGTCCGGCTGAGGCCCCACACCATATTCCACAAACAGGCGGAGACGTCACGAAATAATACCAAGAACCATCGCACCCTAACACAGAGCATTCTAGCGGAAGCTTCAGGGTTGAAAACTTGAACTCAATAATAACATAAATGTCAACTTTTATTAAAAATAGGAATGTCTACAACCACAAACAGAAGGTACACAGCCTTATGGCTTTTACAAGTTTCTCTTAACATAAGGTGTGATTTACAAATATCGGCATGCAGGCCGACCACACATGAACAAGAGTAAGCAAAACAAGGCCTTCGAGGGCAGCAACACAGCTTGGGCTTCAGCCCGCTGAGTCCCGATTGGACCAGCACCACCTGCACCTGCAAGAACCAATCCACCAACTTGTGGCAAATAGGGAAACGATCAGCATTCAGCTGACCAATTATAATGACTCTGCCCCTGGCACGGGGCAGCGGAATTCCTTCCCTGCATAGCATGTTACATCATATACAGAAATATTCAGCCACCAAGGCAATACATATCACAAATGCCAGCACGACGACTCGAGAGTCCGTGCACTCAGGGCATATTCTGGTGTACCGGAAACACCGGATCCCACCATCGTTCAGAGGTCCCATACATGACAGTTAAACCTGAGCATTCCTAGTCTGATCAGCACGCAAGCCATCGAATCTTGCTATGTGATCCTAACAGGGCCTTAAGTACCAAAGGTTAGAAAACCATAATGTGGGTACGGATCCACCTTTCTCGTTGCTCAAAATCGTCAGACTGATGACTGGACTGATGCGGGTACAGCTTCACCTTGCCCATTCGCCGCCAAGGAATTTTCCCCAGTTGAAGCCCAACGGCTCAACATAATACCATATGGCACTCACGGCCACAAGAGTTGAACCCAACTCTCACTATTTCCTGGACTTCCTCCAGTACTTCCTATGACACCAAGCCATAGGCATCCATCACAGATTTCATGCACACTAGCAACAAAAATGGAGTCTTATCCGATGTGCAAACAAGCATCATCAATCCAGACCAACATGTCCAGATGGGCTTCACACAACATGCCTAACCGTACTAACACTTCCAGTTCTAATGCAATACGACAAGGGATGAACCACCGACCCAAGGGAATTACTTCGCCATCCACCTTTTTGGTGGAGGATTCCTATGCACATGCAAGAAAGAAGGACTTCACTTGTCCAAGAAGGAAATCGTTACCCTTAGAAGACGCTTCGGAGCCATTTGGAGAAAAGTAAATGGATGAACGTTCTCGCAGCAGCCTTGCCGTCGCAAATCCGAACTCGGCTCGCGATTTGAACCACCGTAGCACCACCGGTAGCCGGCTTCCTCCTCTTCTTCCTCCTCTTGCTCTCCTCTCTCTCTATTAACTTAAGAAAGAGAAGGACACAAATCAAATGAGCTTTATCCTCCTCAAGGCTAGCCTTATCACCCCAGGGAAGAGTCTATACCATTGGATCTTGGTTAAAGAAAATGAACGGATCAGATCAGCCCTTAACTGATTTCCTGGACTGAATACGAGTTGTGACACACCCGTGTCACAGGCCGTGTTCCTGAAGCGGCTATAGAACCGACTCATCCAGTCAAGAACATGGGCTTAGACACGCCCGTGTTAAACATCTGACACGCCCATGTCAAAAAGCACTCGGCCGTGTGACTGGCCATGTCACTCTTTCAACACAAGACAAGATCACCAGAGAAGAACACGGCTAAGGCACACGCCCGTGTCCTTAGCCGTGTGCCAAATACGGCCATGTGACACGCCCGTGTCACAGGCTGTGCTCCACACTCAGCGCCACTCAACACCACCCGGGTATTCACCTGAGCAAGACATGCCCTGGGACACGCCCGTGTCCCAGACCGTATCACCTCTCTATGATCGTCGATCGTGCCATCTCGAGAACTCGAGTCGACGCCTATAGTAAAAGACATGCCGGTGTCCAAAGCCGTGTGCACTAGACATGCCCTGGGATACGCCTGTGTCCCAGGCCTTGTCACCCAGCCTGACCCATTTTGGGACTTAGGGATTTTTGGGGTGTTACAATCATCCCCCCTTAATATAAATTTCGTCCCAAAATTTGTACGCAGCAAGGGAACAAACATCACAATGTTATTCCACTAATAGATTTGTTACAATAGAATGTACACGATCAACAAGTTATACAAAAAGATCGGTAAACTCAGCTCGCATGGTCTGCTCTCGCTCCTATGTTAGCTTCTCATGGCCACAATTGTCCCACCGGACTTTGACCATCCCGATCATCTTATTCTGCAACTATTTTTCTGCTTGATCCTCGATTTGAATAGGCTTAACCTTTGTCGTTAGCCCACTGTCGACTGATACTTGATTTGCAACAACCACTTGGGTTGGATCCCTTACCACTTTCCGCAACATCGAGATATGAAACACATCATGTAAACCGCTCAGCTCTTGAGAAAGTGCTAACCGATAGGCAGCTTCACCAATACGTTCAACCACTTCAAACGGTCCCAGATACCTCGGGCTCAAATTTTCAGACGCCGTATCCTGGAAACACCTTTTAATGGTTTGATTTTGAAGTACACCCAATCGCCCACCGCAAACTCTACATTTCAGTGCTTGGCATTGTAATACTTAGCTTGCCTGTCTTGAGCCACCATCAGTCTTTCACGTATCAACCGTATAATTGAGTTGGCATCATCTTACTCTTTTCGCCGATACAACTTTGTTTCGCCAGTCTCCGCCAAAGCCAATGCGTACGACATTGTCTACCGTATAAAGCCTCAAAGGGCGCCATCTGTATACTAGCTTGGTAGCTGTTGTTGTAGGCGAACTCAACCACATCGAGATGATCTTCCCAATTTTTCCCGAAATCCAGCTCACACATTCGGAGCATATCCTCCAACATCATGTTGGTCCTCTCGGTCTGACCATCCATTTGAGGGTGGAAGACCGAGCTGAAATGTAATTTCGTACCCAACAGTTCGTGGAATAACTCCAATCACCCGAAGTGAAACGCCCATCTCGATCACTAACGATGCTACGGGGCAAACCGTGTAATCGTACAATAGTATCCACGTACATCTTTGCAAGCTTCTCAACTGAATCATCCTTAAGGTTCGGGATAAAGTGTGATACCTTGGTTAACCAGTCCACAATCACCCATACTGCATCATTTCAACGCTTTGATCTCGGCAATCCATGCACGAAATCCATGGAAATATTGTCAAATTTCCATACAGGGATAGGTAACGGCTTCAGTAAACCACTCGGTTTTTGGCATTCTGCCTTTACCAAAGCACACATTTGATACTTAGCGACATAGTGTGCTATGTCCTTCTTCATTCTAGGCCACCAGAACAGTTTCTTCATATCTTTATACATCTTCGTGCTCCCCGGGGTGAGCCGAATATTTGGTGAAGTGGCCTTTATACATCACCTCTTCATGAAGCTTACCCCTATATGGGACACACAGACGACCGTCCTTCCGAAAAAGACCGTCATAAAATGAAAATCTAGAGTCCGCACTTTCCGCTGCATAGCGTTGTAGACTTTCATCAAGTTCTGATGCTTGCCGAACTCTGTCCTCCAGGTCATACTGTACCTACATCTAGTTTAAGCACGCATCTGCAGTGGCATTCCTTTCAACACAAGAAATATTTAATGCCTCCAGTTCTCAAATTAGGCTTTCATCATGCCTTAGAAGCCAACTTGCCCTTGCCGGATTCCGACGACTAAAGCCATCTGTGACTGCATTCCATTTATCGGGAGTATAATGATTCTGGAAGGTGTTGTCACCAAGAAACCCCATCCACCTTCTCTGTCGCATATTAAGATCTTTTTGATCAAACAGATATTTCAGGATCTTATGGTCCGTGAATATATCCACTTTCACGCCATATAGATAATAACGGTACAGTTTAAGTGCAAATATTACCGCCGCCAATTTCAAATCATGGATGGGGTAATTCCGTTCATGCACCTTAAACTGGCGTGAGCCATAAGCTATCACTTTTTCGAATTGTAAAAGAACGCAGCCTAAGCCACTCCCTGATGCATCACTATAGACCTCAAAGCCGTCTTGACCACATGACGATGTTAAGATTGGCGCCGCGGTCAAACGACTCTTTAGCTCTTCAAAAGCTCGTGCGCACTCCGGCGTACAAATGAAATTCTGATCCTTTCTCGTCAGTGTTGTGAGAGGCAAAGCTATCCTCGAGAAATTCTCTACGAAGCGCCTGTAGTAGCCCGCAAGTCCAAGAAAACTCCTGACTTCTGCTACTGAAGAAAGAACAGGCCACTCTCGTATAGCAACTATCTTGGAAGGATCCACCGCAATACCCTCTCCACTAACCACATGGCCATTGAAAGCCACTGACGACAGCCAAAACTCACACTTAGAGAACTTGGCGTAGAGATTATTCTTCCTCAGGGGTGTGCAACACCATCCGCAAGTGATTTGCATTATCTTCTTCGGATTGGTAGTAGACGAGGATATTGTCAATAAAGACGATCAAAAAGAGATCCAAGTATTCCCTAAACATTCGATGCATCAAGTCCATGAAGACCGACGACGCATTATACAGCCCAAACGTCATTACCGTGAACTCATAGTGACCATATTATGTTCCAAATGATGTTTTGGGTATGTCACTTTCACGAACTCTCAACTGATAGTAGCCTGACTTCAAATCCAACTTGGAGTATACAGTCGAGCCAACTAACTGATCAAACAAGTCGTCAATCCATGGAATTGGATACTTGTTCTTTTCTGTTTGTTTGTTCAGTTCTCTATAGTCAGTGCATAGACGCAAGCTGCCATCCTTATTTTTCACAAAGAGAACCGGTGCGCACCAAGGCGATTGACTTGGTTGTATATAGCCTTGCTCTAGCAATTCTTGCAACTGAACCTTTAGTTCTGCCATCTCCTTTGGCACTACTCGATAAGGCGAGCGGGCCACAGGTTTCGCACCGGGCACCAGCTCGATAGCGAAGTCGATTTCCCTTTTGGGTGATAACCCCGGAAGATCTTTTGGAAACACATAAGTGTATTCCGATACAATTGGCACCTCACTTACACTGGTCTTCGGCTCCACCGCCTTAATGAGTGTGAAGAATAACTCTGCACCCTTCCGAACTGCCTTAATGACTTGGAGAGCAGATATCAATACCCTACTCGTCCCTCGCATACCACTGAACATGGCCTCTTGTTTGGTATTTTTCCCCAGTGTAACCTCTTTTGAAGTGCAATCTATACAAGCATGCTGCTCTGAAAGCCAGTCCATACAAAAGATTATATCAAACACTGATATCGATAATACTAATGTTTCCACCTTGAAATCCCGACTCCCTATCTTGACCTCAACACAATAAGACTTATCCGCACACATCAAACATCTGTTAGGTATTAACACATTCAGACAGTCTGTCGCAGTCCGTATAGGCACCCCGATTCACAAAATGAAATCTTCTGACAGAAATGAATGTGAAGCACCTGTATCGAACAGTGCACGTGTCAGATAGTCCTGTATAAGGACAAAACCTATAACACCAAGATTAAAACAAGCACATCACACAGGATACAATAAAATTAAAACTGCGCGCGCCTGTGATGACATTGGCCTGCTTAATGGCCTCCTATTTCCCAAGGTTGAAGACCCGGGGCTGCGCGTGCGATGCAGAAGACTCCACCACAGTCTTTCCTTTCTCTACATAAGACGCTCTCGTCTTCTTTTCACCCTTCGGAGGGCCAACTCGGCAATCACGTGCAAAGTGTCCTAACTTCCCACACATAAAACTAGCGCAAGATCCATACCCAGAAGATGCTTCCGTCATAGTCAATGAAGGAGCTTGTCCAGTAGATTTGGACTTCTTATTCCATCTCCTTCGGTATCCAGACTTCTCCGGAAGCGGCGGCTTAAACTCCTGTTTTGTAACAGCCAAGGTCCCCCTTGCTTGTCCTCTTTTTATATCCTTTTCCAAAGACCGAGTCATACAGACCAATGTTTGGAATCCCTGATTCACAGAACTCGAGAGCAAATACCGCAGCTCATCTCGTAGTCCCCCATAGAAATGACTGGTCTTACGCTCCTCTTCGGCGAAGATATTGCCCGCGTACCATCCCAAATGTGTAAACTCATGCAAATACTCATCCACACTATGCTCCCCTTGAGTTAAACGTTGGAACTCCAACTCCACGAAAATTCTTTGCTGCATCGGGAGAGGCTTTGCTAAAAACAATCGAGAGAACTCTTCCATCAAGACTCCCGTCAAATGTCTGCCTGCCAAGTGATGCAGTTCTATCTCGTCCCATCACAACCGAGCCTCTCCCTCAATCAAGAAAGTGGTTAGTGTGACTTTCTGTTCCTCCGCTACTCTCATAGCTATCAAGAGTCTCTTAATCCTTGAGAGTCAATCCTCCGCTTGGGCTGGGGAACCTGCCCAGGTAAATTGAGGAGGATTGAAGCTCATGAACAGCTTCAATTATTGATCTGCCGCCCGCGGATCAACTACATCTTCCACTTGTTCTTGTCTTATCTCACCTTGCATTGGCACCACTGCAGGCCAAGCCTGCCCAGCTTGCTGAGCATTCATTACTGCAATCACTGTCTCCGTAATCAAACGGACAGTTTCAGCAAATGGAGGAGGTGTGGGCACCTAAGCCGGTGCCATACTTTCAACAGAATGCTGAGGTTCAGACTTACCCGCAATACTCCTAGTCACCTATATGTGTAGAAACACAATTTAGTGACTAAAAACAGCAAACATACAAAAATGAACACACAGGTTCACCAAACAAGTGTATTTACAAGCCTAAGTGGATATTCATGAGTTCAATATGTGTTTTATAATGGCAGCACATACACGTGCTCGCCACCCCTCAAAAGAATTCGTCCACAAATGCGGAAGAGATCGACCAACAAGCTGATACCAAATTGTAACACCTCTACAGGTCACGTAAGATATAATAGAGGGTTTGGCCGGGGCCCCACCCCATATTCTACAAAAAGGCTGAGACGTCACGAAATAATACCAAGAACCATCGCACCCTAACACAGAGCATTCTAGCGGAAGCTTCAGGGTTGAAAACTTGAACTCAATAATAACAGAAATGTCCACTTCTATTAAAAATAGGAATGTCTACAACCATAACCAGAAGGTACACAGCCTTATGGCTTTTACGAGTTTTGATAGTTTTACTTTCAAGACTACCTAAACACCTAGAGGAGGGGGTGAATAGGTTCTAATGCTTGTTCTCACTTTTAGACAGAATATAATAACTGAATTAAATCACACAGCACAGCAATCACAGAAATTCATACAACACAGATTGCACACAATTTTATAGTGGTTCCCCGAGGTCTTGGTACATCCACTTTCCCCCTTCACCTATCTAGCAGTGTGCTAGATTCGGCCAAACTTCCTCTTTAACTCAGATTAGCAGATCCTACAGCTCAGAACCTGGAAAGGTTCCTACAACTCAGAACCCAAAATGGTTCCTACAACTCAGGCTAATCATCCCTACCTCAGCCTTGCCACAAGGCCTACAACTCAGAGAAAACTTTCTCCTACACTCAGGCAACACAACCCTACCACTCAGAGATCAACTCTCCTACACTCAGCCTTTATAATTTAGGCTTACAACTCAGATCTACCTTAATAGATCCTACAGAAATTAGAAAAGAGTTTTACAGAATTTTGTCCTAGATGAGAGAGTAAGGACAGGACAATACTTGAATAGCTGATGGATGAAATCAACTGAATCTTAGCTTTCTTCAAAGCTTCTTGAATCTAAACTAGCTGAGTTGATTTCCAAACAGCTTCTTGAGAAACTTGTAATAGCTTCCTTCTTGATCTTCAAATGGCTGGATCCCTTTCTATCTGTAAGACCCCCTTTTTTTTTGAAAGCACCGGGGTCTTAGACCAGAATTGCCGCTTTGCGGTGGCACCGACTCACGGGAAGGTCGCCACTACAAAACACCAATTATGCCGACCCTTTTTCGATCGCAGAATAGTAGCATAATAAGTAAGAGCAAGTCCACAACAACCACATGTATATAAATAAATCTCCACGAAGGGAGAGTCCACAATAATAATAATAATCAGAGTATAGAAAGGGGCTTGTGCCCAGTACATGTAATCCTCACTACAAGTCACTCGCGGAAGCAAAACTAAAACTAAGCGTCACCGTAACTGTCACTGAACCGAGAGCACCCAAGCTGGACTGGCCCAACTCCACCGACTTTGTACTCTGCTGGTACAGCATCTCTGGGTGCTTCTTCCTTTTCGACCTGCCGTCGCCGCCTCGTGATCCACGTCTGCGTCTACGTCTTCGGCCTCCTGGTTGCTGAGCTGGTGGGGTCCCACCCATCAAGGGGCATTTGACCCGTGTATGTCCCGGCTGGTGACAATGATAACACGGTCGTGGGGCCAACTCTGTCAGGAACTACAATAACGGTGACCCTTCCATATGGTACACCTAAAATGTTGTGGTTCGAAAACCGTTAGTCATAAAGACTAAGCCCTATCATCCCCTACCACTTCCCCCATGGCTCCTAGGTACCGAGCGGAGAGGAAGAAAGGGATGGACATGAAGGTGGAGATTAAATCAAATAAACAGGTGACAGCGGACCTATGCTAGCAATTCTATAGTAAATACGATAGAAACAGAAAGTAAGAAATGTAACCTTAACTTATGCGTGGAAGCGCATAAGCCAAGGGATCTTTTGCAGGTCTCCCATCGTATAGAGTGTCCCATACCACTTATACGTTGGGGTGTCGGTTGTCAAACAGTAAGGAATGGCAAGTAAGTGAAAGTACAAGTAATATAACCATTGATTTATAGGGATTACCCCTATAGACCAAGGGGTCGTTTTGCAAGGCCTATCGTATAAAACGTCCCATACCATTTTATACGTTGGGTGGCATGTTTATGCTATGACACGCAATTATGCTATGAAATGCACAAGCAAGTGCAACACACCCACACGACTCTATGCGCACAGACCTTTAGTTCCCCCTGTTCGGGCAGCTAGCTTCACCCCCAGGAACCTCCGTTGTGGCAAACGGAGACAGTGAGTCGGGCCCCCCACTCCTAGGCGGGTAACCACACTACCAGGCCTAGCCCTTCCGTACGCCCCTAGAAGAACACAACCTAGAGTATCCGCGTACTTGTGCTGGCTGTACACACCAGGCTTTTCGCCGAGTCAACGTACCGCTGTCGGTGTGATCGATCGCCTAGTACCGATGACCCACCACTTTTATGCACATGCAATCATGATAATTATATTTGTACAAGTTCTCATATTACCGAGCCTCCAGCTCTCTAGGCTACCAAGCATATACCAAGTCCCCGAGCATCCCGCTCCCTGGACTTCCCAATCACAAACCAGTCCACTATCATTACTAGTAGGCCCTTAGACCACGGACCTACTCTACCCATACCAAGCCAATTCTTCTTCCTAAGTATACAAGTGAAGGTGTGAGGTACAACTATTACTAGGGTTACTCTTGATCATTCTATTCCTAAGATTTAAGGTTAACCTTGGACTTCCCGAGGGTTACCCGGTGAAGGGCTCGCAGCGGTACTAGGAGTTATGATGGGGTGAACCCCAAAACTCCCTTTCCAAGGCACTTATTATACTTGATTGGTTCCCTTAACCCATTCCCTTCTCACATTACAGTGGGCTATTCCTAGGGTGGCTTTGACCCTTCCTCTTCTCGGGGAGGACGGTCTTCCGTCGAACCCGAACACTACTTATCGCTAGTCAACCTCACCCCTACCCATCCTAACTCCAATAATGAACTTGATTTAACTCATCCTGTCCAAACCAGCAAACTATCAAAATTCCATCCCCAAGTTCATTACCCACTCTAGCTCAGCCTCTGCAGTTTTACTAAACGTAAACCGTCCTAATCTTTATGAGGTATGCAAGGGGTGGTACTCCCAACTGTCTTCCAAATCCCATATAATATTTACTGGAGGTCTACCATGACCTAATTAGTCTAAATCTAGAAAATAATAATTTTCCTATTTCATTTGGCATTTAATTTATTTATTCTAAGATCCCAAATGCCCTTGTATGAACATGAAGTACACTAATGAGTCAATAATAAATCATCATAAAATCAGTAAAAATCATATGAGACATTTAAACAGCAATTCCAAATTTTGAAAAATTCCAGAGATGTTTATGCCTATATTTCCTAATTTACCATTTTAGGCCATTTTTACTATATCTTGAAGGAAGTACTGTAAATATTTATCCAAAAATCCCAAGAAAATTATGTAAGCTATATAGTAACCTAAAACCATCATAAACCAAGTACCATAATTTTTCTCTATCATTTGAACTCTGAATTTATTTTAAAGTAAGATACTAATTTTCATAACTTAATGAAGGAGGTACTGTTTTTATCCATCTAAAATTCCAGAGAAAATTATTAGGTGACTATCATAATTTGAAACACCCATTGATAAAATTTCATAATTTTCCAATCAATAATTGGGCACTATTTGTATTTTTGACCGTGTATCACATGTAGCACATTAAAGAATAAAGTACCCAAAATATTCAGATAAAATTTCCAAGAAAATTACAGAAGATATAATATGCTATAAGATGCCCTAATCCAAGATTTCATAATATTCCAGTGAACAGAAATTCCATAATCATCAAAATAATTATCCAGGGCACCATTAGAGTTGTAAATGAAGTACTGTATAAATTAATCCAAAAATCTCAACAAAATTATATTATATCTACTTGGACCATAACCTCACTCTACCCAAATTTTTGCTTGATTTGTAGTTCATTTAATAGCTTAATAATTCAAATTAAGGTTGGTGACCTAAACTAGGGTTAGGGTTTTAGGTGGGCTAAAGGTCTCCAAATACCCTAATATTTTTACCAGAGAACTTTAATGTCCCTATGGTCCTCTCCACCAAATTTCAAGTCAGACCAAGGTCGTTTGACCCCATGACCTTCACAACCCTACAAATCCCGTTAAGGGTCCTACCCTAGGGTTCTAGGGCTAACCTACACCAAACCACTCCAAACTCCCTTGGAGGGTGTTTCATGCCCTAAAAAGTCAGCGACCAAAATATCAGCCTCTGTTGAGGTGATATGGCCACTCAAATACCAAGGGGTGTTTGATCTTAAATTATCCTATAAGGATCAACCTAGGGTTGGACACAAACCTAACCAAACATCTCCAAATGAGATGAAATTTTTACCAGAGCCTTATGATAAACCCAAGGACCACTCACCAAAATTTCGGAGGGTTTGGAAGTTTTTTAGCCGTCTAATTAAATTAAGCTAGGATTATTGAATTTTTCTAAAAACTATAAAAAAACATTTCCCCAAAACCTTAATTTTTGGACAGCATCTAGATATAGATAAGATTAGGCCACTCCCAAAATCTCAAGTCATTTTGATGACTGGATTGGGGTGGGGAATTTTTCTAAGGTCAAGACAGCCCTCTGGATAGACCTCACCAAAAGGGGTGCTGTGGTCTAACTAGGATTCCAAATCAAGTGAAATCAATTTTAATTTAAACTAGACTTCAAGGGCTACATTTTCTATGTTGATCATTTTTCCTGTAAAAGCCACTAAGTAGTTTTCCCAAATTATTTAATGTGACAGATATTTTTATTCAGAAATTGTTTTAAAAAAAATAGAATTTAATTCTCATGGCACTGTTCATCTTCTTCAACAGCCCGAAACCAGAAGCTTGAAAGCTTAGTTTCCTGTAGCTTTTTCCAAAGCTATTTCCCGGCCATCCAGCCATCTTCCTGGCCGGCCACCACCACCACCACCTCTGTTGAGGTGAGGGCTACCGTCGGGCGACGGCACGGCCGCCGGAGAGGCGGTTTCCGGCGAACCCGCCACCATGCAAATTTCGGAAAAGCATGGAAACGCTCACCCGATCCGGCTCTTTTGAGCCCGATATCTCTCCTAATGATTTCTAAGATCTATCCATAGAAGAAAGAGTAGAGAAGGACCTTATTCATGGTTTGACGGCGAGATGGACGTTGGACTGTCATGGCGCGGTGGTGGCGTCGTCGGAATTCTTCTACAGCACAGTAGGAGACTCGAAACTTCAGGTAAGGGCTGGGAAACTTCACCCTTGAGCTTAAGGGGCCTTTTTAAAGGGAAGAGAGGAGGGAGTGGAAAGGTTAAAACGTTCATGGACATTAATATTTCTTCTTAATAATGTTTCAGTTATGATGCTGGTAATTGAATTGCTGGAAACGAAGAGATGTTTGTCAGGTGGCGATTTCCTATTGGACTAGCATTTCCTTATTTATTTAAATAATTAAAGTAGGAAACGGCCCATAAATACTCTTGGTGTAACTTCCCATAATCCGAATTGATTACAACGTCGGTTACCGAAATTTCCAGTCTGGCTGACGTTTCGGCCTTGGTCACGGGCGTGACACATAGGTCACGGGCGTGACAGGCCCGGATAGCCAATTTTGGGATCTACGATCGTCGAACTCAGATCAACGATCGTCGAAGGGTTGTCACGGGCGTGACACCTGGGTCGCGGGCGTGACAGCCCCGGGTGGTCGATTCTGGGTCGACGACCGTCGAACTGAAATCGACGATCGTCGAACAAGGTGACGCCCTATGTCACGGGCGTGACATTGTGGGTCACGGGCGTGACAGGCCCGTGTGGTCGATTCTGGGTCGATGACCGTCGAACTAAAATCGACGATCGTCGAACATGGTCACGCCCTATGTCACGGGCGTGACATTGTGGGTCACGGGCGTGACAGGCCCGTGTGGCCCATTCTGGGTCGACGACCGTCGAACTGAAATCGACGATCGTCGATCGTGGTCACGCCCTATGTCACGGGCGTGACATTGTGAGTCACGGGCGTGACAGGCCCGTGTGGCCAATTATGGGTCGACGACCGTCGAACTGAAATCGACGATCGTCGAACGTGGTCACGCCCTATGTCACGGGCGTGACATTGTGGGTCACGGGCGTGACCTGCCTGGGTGACTAATTCGGGGTCGACGCCCATCGAACTGAAATCAACAATCGTCGAACGTGTTCATGCCCTATGTCACGGGGGTGACAGGTCGGTCACGGGCGTGACCAACCCGTGACCCGAAATCTCGGTCGATTATTTCAATTTTTTGGGCTTCCTAGGGTTCTGTCACGACCAACGGACTCCTAGGGGTCTAGCCGGAAATGGGATGTTACACTATCCAATCCCTTTGATACTTCTTAAGAATTCTTGAACGAATTCTCCTTAGACAGATCCTGATAGGTTGAACCCTTCAGAATGTCTTCTTAGATCTTCTGATGAAGATCTTCTTCTGTGCCTTGCACTTTCTTGATCAGTTTGTATGTGTGTTTCTTCTTAAATCAATCTCCTTTTTTTATTTGCCTTCTGAATTTGTCTATTTATAGACCTTCTTCATGGTAACCGGCTGATCCGGTTTCTAACTGTCTTCTGACAAGTCTGACAGCTTCAGATAAACTGTTGCAACCCACAGCTGTCAAGTCTTCAAACAGATCCTTAGCCTTTGTCTTGATCAGCAAAGTGTCGAGACTGACTCTCAGAAAGTGTCGAGACCATCTGTCTATATGTGTCGACACAAGTTACTTTGGTGTCGACACAGCTTCTTCAGACCTTCATCTTGAGGATGAGTTGACGCTGAGAATTTGTGTCAACTCAAGTACTTCATCATTCTTCAGGAAATGACTTGGTCTAGACTTGCAGTGTGTCGACACAAGTCCTGTGTGTCGACGCAATTGTTATAGATTCAGAACATAGTATGTGTCGACACTCCCTCAAGTGTCGACACAGCTTTTGTCGACTCTGCCAATATGTGTCGACTATGTCTTCTGGTGTCGACACAACTGTCGTCGACCCTGCTAATATGTGTCGACTCTGCCTCAATATGTTGACACTGCCTTCTGGTGTCGACTCTGCCTCAATGTGTCGACACTGCCTTCTGGTGTCGACTCTGCCTCAATGTGTCGACACAGCTTCCCAGTGTTGATACAGCTGTTGTCGACTCTACTTCTGTAAGTCGACACTGCTTCCCAATGTCGACACAAATGTGGTCGACTATTTTTCTCTGTGTCGACACAGTCTTCTTCAAGTATCGACACAATTCTTCTGAAGTGTCGACATAGCTTTTTCTAGTGTCGACACATGGACTTAGAATAATTTCCTGTACTTTTAGTACTTTCTTAATTTGCACATGTCAACTCAAAATAACATCAAATACACCTTGATGTATATCATAAAGCTAAGTTAGGCTTCTTCAAATCAGGTACACATTTTCCAATGTACCCAACAATCTCCCCCTATTTGGAGAAGTCATAACCCTTTTAGCTAATGATATACACCATTTAAAAAATATAATATGATGATGAATATAAGCATGACATTACATGAATACTTTAATAAACAAAACATACAACAAATTCATCACAGAATAAAGATGAACATTAATAAATGATTACAGAACAATGTTTTGTTTATAACTTGGAAATGTTTGTTACAGATGTTTACATTGAATGAATTAACAAAACATTACAAAACAATTGAAAGGACTGGCAAGTTTAAGCTAAGACTGATCAGGCTCTCTTATGGCAATTCCTTTGCCAGATTGAATTTGAGCCTTCACAGCTGGTTCAACAACCTCAGCACGCTTCTTGCCTTTCAGATCAGCTTTCTTCTGAGCTTCCACCTTGAGCCTTTGCCTTTCAAAGTAGTGAAAGGGCTTTGGAAAATATTTGCTTGGCTTCTGAGCATCTGGTGGTAGCCTCCCCATCTTGGCTTTTCTTCTATATTGAACTATAGCCTCCTGCCTAGCTTCATACTTTTGCCATTCAATCTCATTATACCACTTTCCTCTTTCATGGACTTGATCCTTTACAACCTTCCATGCTGTCAGTATAATGTTTCTTGAAGTGGGACTCCATTGCTCAAAGTTAGGCCTAAGTTCAGCTTGCTCTCTAAATCTTTTCTTGGACAGTAGAGCATCTTGTTGTTCTTTCAAACTTGCATCAAGCTTATCAACTTTCTCAATAACAACATTTGTAACCTCTTGTGGAGGACTATACATAGCCTGTACTTGTTGATTAATCATATCAAAATCTGCAGGGGGTAAATGACTTGGGCAACCTCAGGTTGATTGCCTTCAAGTAAACCTTGTTGAATTCCTGACTCAGCCACCATATCATCATCACATAAAGGTGGATATCCCAATGTGGCTCGAATACTATTAGTCACCAATTTGGTGTGTTCTGAGCCAGCATGAACTAATAATCTCTCCCCCTTTAGGACTTCTCTTTCAATATGGTCTCTGAGATCATCCTTCTGAAATCTGATCTAGCCATCAAGATAATTCACACCATCTTTAAAATATGGTTTCAACTTTTGAAGCTTAGTAGATATCTCTGTCTGAGAGGTTGTGATGGCAGTTTGAACTGAATCTAAGGCATCCTTGAGTTTCTTATCAAAATTTACCATCTCTTGTGCTCTTGTTTCAGTCATCCCTGTAGCACTCTTTTTCAACTTATCAAGAATTTCATGGTGAGATTCAGCCAGATTCTCATTCATTCTCAGCTGATTTTCTAGAACATAACCTTGCTTTAGTGCAATATCATCTACCATGGTAAGAATTGACTGTTGTTGTTTAGCCAAAAATACTACAGCATTACCTCCCTTATGGAAGCAATCTGTCATTTCCTTTTTGTTCAAGTTAACTTCAAATCTGATTGATTTAATATCCTGAGCTAAGTGAAACTGAAGTGACTTATTATTCTCATCAACATATCTTTCCACAGCCAATCTGTGTTCATCCAACTTAACTTGCAAGTCCACCATGAACTTATTATAATCAAAAGCAGCAGAAGTTTGTTGACTTGCAGTTTGGAGAGCTTGCTTATAGGTTTGGCTTCTTCTCTTGAAGACTATAAGCTTCCTTTTCTTTGCCTCTTTGGCTTCTGCAGTCTCAGATTCTGAAGGGCTGTCAATCTGAACTTGTTCATGAGAAGGAGCAGGAATTTCTGCCTCAGTGACATGTTGTTCAACCTCAACATTCGCAGGCTCCCCCTCAACAACTTGCTCCTCAGCAACAACTAGCTCTTTCTCAACCTCTTATTCTTTCTCAACCTCTTGCTCTACCTCTATTTCATCAGCAATTCCATCACCAGCAATTCCATCATTAACAATTCCATCATTAGCAATTCCATCATTAGGAAATAACTCATCTAGAGTGAATTCCTCCTGAGCTGGAGCAGAAGATGAGACATCTAGATCAGCTATATTCAGATCTTCTGGTAGGTTTTCCCTTTCTACCTCTTGGACTTGTTCAGAAATGTTCTCCCCCTGCACCTGTTCAGTATTGGGAATGTCTTGGGCAGGAGAATAACCTTGCTCCCCCTGCACCTGAGCTGGATCAGTAATATCCTGAGTAGGAGAATGAACTTGCTCCCCCTGCTCCTATACAGGTAATGTTTCTTTCTGGACTAGAGTTGATCCAGACTGATCTTCACCCTGTTCTCTGACTTGATCTCCTTGATGTTGTTCAGTACTTTGCTCATGTCCAGGTGACATCTCAGTTATGTCTTGCCTGACCTCTTCAGTCATCTCTTTGGATAGTACTCTATCCCACCTTGAGAATAATCTCATGTCCATCTTTCTCATGTGATTGATCTTAGTCCCTGATATCTGTTGCAGGACTTCTGGAATCACTCCAACCAAGTATAAACTCAAAATCCTAGCCAGATTTGGTTTCTTAAGTCCTTCCTTGATCTTATCAAATACAACTGCTGACCAGTCAGTTGGAATTTTGAAAACAATTCTTGTCATAAGGCAGAACATATAGGCTGAGACCCTATCATGTCCTCCAGGTTTGCACAAAATCACCTTTCCAACTATCTCAGACAGAAATTTGCCCTGGTGATTCATTCCTTTTCTATTGATGGCTGCTCCAATCTTTATGGTTGGATCCAACCCACACCATTGGAGAGCCTCCCTTGTCTTAGAGGCTGGAACCTCTTCTTCATTCTCAATGCTTGGCAATTGAAGAATTTGTCTTAAACTCCGTCGAGTAAGTTTGACCTTGGTGTCATGAACTGTGGATTTAATCTTGAGTTCAGAAGAATCCACTGATGCAGAAGTGTAAAATTCAAGTACCTCCTTCTTCCAGATCTTCGTTGGTTCAGAAACCAGAAATTCCAATCCATTTTCAGCAATAAGGGAAATCACTTGTTTGAATTCTAGTGCGGCGGTGTCGAACGCAGCCCTAACCAGCTCATATCCTTCATTCACGTTATCTTCAACCTTAGGCGCCATTGAATCAGTCGAGAAAGCTTGAGAGAAGGAGAGAGAATGTCGACACAGGGTTTTAGTCTCGAAAACCTTGTGAGCGTGTCGACAGAATACGTTCCTGACCTATTTATACCCTCTAAAGAAAGAAGATCAAAAGTCGGGCAAAAACAATCTAAATGTGTCGACACAGATGGAATATGTCGACACAAACTTTTATTGTCTCGATAAACAATTCTTTCTACTATGTGTCGACACCAATTGAGGATATGTCGACACCTAAGATACATAGTAGAGCATCAGAAATTCTTTGTCGACTCTTTGTTCAAGTGTCGACACAAAATATGTAAGTGTCGACACCAATGTTCTGGTGAAGTCGACACTATATTTCTGGATGAGTCGACTATTAGACCCTTAAGTGTCGACACATATTCTCTGTGTCGACACAATTTCTCTGACTAGTCGAGCAGACTTCACTGAGTCGACACATTATCACTATATGTGTCGACACCATTTTACTTAGCCAATATTTGTTTGTTGATACCACTTGAAAGTTTATTGATATACTAGTCAATGATCAGCATTCCTAATTCAATTTTAAATTTATTGAATTTTGTTTCATCCAGTGGCTTAGTAAATACATCTGCTATTTGATAATCTGTTTTAACAAATTCCAATGAGATGTCTTCTCTTTCTACATGCTCTCTAAGAAAATGATATTTGATTTCTATATGCTTAGTTCTACTATGATAAACAGGATTGTTAGCAATAGAAAAAGCACTCTTAGAATCACACAATAAAGGTGTTCTACTTACTTGAATACCATAATCCTTCAATTGATGTTGTACCCATAATAGCTGTGCACAGCAGCTTCCAGCAGCAACATATTCTGACTCAGCTGTGGATATTGCCACACTGGTCTTCTTCTTACTGCTCCATGATATCAGTCTTCCTCCCAAGAATTGACAAGTACCTGTAGTACTCTTTCTATCCTCTCTACAGACTGCAAAATCTGCATCTGAATAACCTGTTAGTAGAAAATCTCTATTCCTAGGGTACCAAAGGCCTAGATTAGGTGTGCCCTTAAGATATCTCAGAATCCTTTTGACAGCGGTATAATGAGATTCTTTAGGGCAGGCTTGGTACCTAGCACAGACACATGTAGCATACATAATATCTAGTCTACTAGTAGTGAGATATAGTAGAGAGCTAACTATTCCTCTATACAAAGATTCATCAACAGGTTTACCTGCATCATCTTTGCATATAGGCATACTTATTCCCATAGGAGTTCTCATGGTGGAGGATGACTCCATACCATACTTCTTAATTAATTCCTTGGTGAACTTAGACTGGGATATGGACAAGCCATCTTCAGTTTGTCTTACTTGGAGTCCCAAGAAGAACATAAGTTCCCCCATACTGCTCATCTCAAACTTCCCTTGCATAAGTTTGGCAAACTTTTTGCAAAGGTTGTTCTCAGTAGATCCAAAGATGATGTCATCTACATAGATCTGTACTAAGATGATCTTACCTTTAGATTCCCTAAGGAATAGAGTTTTATCTATTTTCCCTCTTGAGAATTTGTTCTCAATAAGGAAAGTAGACAGGGTTTCATACCAAGCCCTTTGGGCTTGCTTTAACCCATACAAAGCTTTCCTAAGCCTATAGACATAATCAGGTTTAAGAGGATCTACAAAACCTGATGGCTGCTCTACATAGACTTCCTCTTTTAGATCACCATTCAGGAATGTTGATTTCACATCCATCTGGTACACTTTGAAGTCTTGATATGCTGCATAGGCAAGAAACATTCTGATTGCCTCCAGCCTTGCTACTGGGGAAAATGTTTGATCAAAGTCAATCCCTTCTTCCTGCCTGTATCCTTTAACAACCAACCTAGCTTTGTTCTTCACAATTATTCCACTCTCATTCAACTTGTTCCTATAAATCCATTTTGTGCCAATTATATTGTGGCCTTTTGGTTTAGGAACAAACTCCCAGACATTGCACCTTCTGAATTGATTCAGCTCCTCTTGCATAGCATCAATCCAGTGTTGGTCTTGGATGGCTTCTTCAAACTTCTTAGGCTCCATTTGAGACAGGAAACTTGAATGCAGAACTGTGCTCAGATTTTTGCTTCTTGTCTGAACTCCCTGTCTTAGATCACCTATAATCTGATTAGCTGGATGATCTCTTAAATGTCTTGTAGCTGGAGCTAGATTCCCTTCTGGTTGAACATCTCCAGCTCCTACATCATGTTGTACCTCTTGGATTTCATCAGCTTCTATTGAGTCTTGTACTCCCCCTGGACAGTAGCCTTCATTTTCCAATGCTTCATCTGTATTTGATGCTTCTACAATGAAAAGCTTGTCCATCCTTTTGCTTATACCTGTTGAATCATTTGATCTACAAGACAACTCACAGTTGATTAATCTTGTTTCATCAAATACAATATGTACAGACTCCTCTACAACTTGAGTAGTCAAGTTGAAGACCCTATAGGCCTTACTATTTATGCTGTACCCAACAAATATCCCATCTTGGGATTTGGCAGCAAACTTAGTCAGATATCACTTGCCATTGTTAAGTATATAGCACTTGCAACCAAAGATCCTTAAGTAGGATAGATTTGGTTTTTTACCTTTCATAATCTCATAAGGAGTCATTTTGTGGCTCTTGGTGATAGAAGCCCTATTGATCACATGACATGCAGTGTTTACTGCCTCAGCCCAGAAATATTCTGGAATAGAGGTGTCACTCAATAGAGTTCTACAAGCTTCAATTAATGTTCTATTCTTTCTTTCAGCAATGCCATTTTGCTGTGGTGTTCTAGGTGAGGAGAACTCTTGGAAAATCCCAAAGTCTTCACATAATTTTGTCATGCTTTCAGATTGAAACTCAATACCATGGTCACTTCTGATTTTGACCACTGTACAATTCAGTTAATTCTGAATTTGCTTCACAAAACTAAGTAAGACACTTGGGGTTTCTGATTTCTGTCTCAAAAAGAACACCCATGTAAATCTAGAATAATCATCTACAACCACAAAAGTGTAGACCTTCCTACCTAGACTATGAACTGGTATAGGGCCAAAAAGATCCATATGTAAGAGGTATATGCACCTCACAGAATCCTTGTTTTCAAGGCTATGAAAGGAGGATTTTGTTTGCTTGCCCTTTTGACAAGCAGAACATATCCCATCCTTTATACACTTAACTTGAGGACCATTCCTCACTAACTCTTTGCTAAAGAGTTGGCCAAGTTTCTTGTAGTTAAGATGAGCCAATCACTTGTGCCACTTGACACAATGAGATGCATTATCATCAGCTACAAGACAGATGGGAGAAACCTTGTTCTCACATACAAAATTAAGACAATATACATTTCTCTTCCTATACCCAGTCAAAATGATCTCTTGATCACTTGACCTTTTGATATGACATCCATCCTTAACGAATGAAATGTCATATCCTAAATCACTCAGCTAGCTTATGCTTATCAGATTGTGTTTCAAACCTTTTACATAAGCCACTTGGGTAATAGTAATTAGGTTAGAAGAAATGTTACCAAACCCTTTGATGACTCCTCTTTCAGATCCACCAAAGATTACTTTAGGTCCATCTTTGACAGATGTGTACTCCTTCAGCAGTCCCTTTGTTCCAGTCATGTGCCTGGAACATCCACTGTCCAAGTACCATATAGGGGCATGGCCACTTGGACTTTCCTGCAATACAGATTTACCTTCCCTTAGAACCCAAGTAAGTCTTGGGTCCTTGATTCAGGTTAGCACCAACAAAACTACCGGCTGCTCTTCTAACTGGTAGACTATTGTTCTTCCTAACACTTGTGTTGTGCCAGCAGTCTAAGGCACAATGTCCTCTCTTGCCACAACCCCAACATTCAAACTTGTTGTATCTAGATCTAGATACACCCTTGACAGAAGAATTTCTGTCCAGTGCTGGTGCTGCAGCAGCTTCACCCACAGGTTTCTTATAACCATGGGGTTTATGAACATTGGTAGTGAAAGTCAACCTAGTGTCAACTACTTACACCTATAGGGGGGGGGGGGAATAGGTGTCTTTACAGCGTATTTGCGGAATTAAAGTTTTACCTGCACAAGAAAATAAAACAACACAGCACAGAAAGTACACAAGCAATTTATAGTGGTTCCCCGATCTGGGTACGTCCACTTTCCCCCTTCGACCTATCTCCCAACAAGGGACGACTCGGTCACTTCACTAACAGGATTGAAATCCAATCCTTGCACTAACGGAAGGAACCCTTCCACACGTAGGAGTCAACACTCCCACAACACGGGTTGCACCCAACCCTACAACTAGAGACCAATCGGTCCTTTACAAAGAATTAAAAATAGCTTGTAAGAAATACAAACAACGTATGGAGACTAAGGTGTCCCTCTTCGTTCGATGACGTGTTCTTGAAGTCAACGAAGAGTCCACAACCCTAGATCTCACTTGGAGAGAATCTCCCCGAGACCGGCGACTGCGACGAGCGGCGGCGAGGCTCTCGGTGTAGGCGGCGGCAACTGAAAACAGCAGCACAGCACTTGAGATCCAATCTTCTTAGCGAAGTCGGCAAGGTCTATCAACGGTCACACGAGGATCGATCGTCTCGATCGATTCGGATGGGGAAAGATTTCCCTATCTCAAATCAAGAGACAAAAGATCTCTGGATAGACACGTGAGACGCTGTGCAGGACTTGGCTTCTATCACCGAGGATCTGGAGGAGATCGAGATCGGCTTCGGTGATCGGCTGTGGCGACGGAGGCGGAGCAAGTTCGCGAGATTAGGGTTAGTCGGCCGCTCTATTTCGTATGTCGTCTGTCTATATTACTGTACACAAATACCAGAGTATTTATACAATAGGTCAAGAGATGACCGTTGTGGGCCCCACCAACAGTAAGACCAAAGTCCGGTTCAAAATCCCGCTGATAATGTGGACCGGTCCAGACAGAGTCGGAAAAATACCCAAGTCAAATTCGGCGAGAATCGTGGGTGATTCTCGACGAGTCGGCGAGAATCACTTACGATTCTCGCCGAATTCTACTTAGAGAATTCTGGCTGCACAGGTTATAGAGGCCGGGGAGAATCGGTGGGAATCACCTTGGATTCTCGCCGACTCGTCGAAAATGCAAAGTCATTCTCGACGAATCGGCGAGAATCACTTGGTGATTCTTGACGATTCTGCCTTAGATGATTTTTCTGACTGCATCGAGACAGCCGGCCCACCCCGGCAAGAATCAACTAGTGATTCTCGACGACTCATCGAGAATCACCGGTGATTCTCGACGAATCGGTGAGAATCACTTAGCGATTCTCGACGATTTACACTTAGACGATTCTCGTCTTTCAACCCGTGAGATGGTCTTTGGCCCATCCTTGCTCCTTGTCTGCTCTTGCTTTATCATAGCCCTGTACTTGAACTTAAGTACACCCCAATAGAGAGAGTACACGTAGGCCAACACACTGATCTGCTCAACGAGGGATTAAGTTGCACAGACCCGTGTATATTGACCCACTGCACCCTGACATTGGTGTGTACTTAGCATGGAATAACTGCAAGCACAACTAGAAGAAATTCATCAAATACATAGTCTATTTACCTTAGCTTGTACAGGGGCTTCTTCAAATCAGGTACATTGTGGATACAATACCCAACAATCTCCCCCTATTTGAGGAAGCCTAAACCCTACAAGCTAAGGTGAATAGAGCATATAGGAATGAAAATCATAAACTTAAAATTGAGTTGAGAGAGATATTCATTACCAATTTCTTGAGAGCAAACTTGGAGCCACCATAGCCTTAGCCGAGAGGGTAATCTCCCCCTTTTTAGCTTCTGTAAATCGGGGACTGAAGCATGTGACACCATGCTCCCCCTCAGTTCTTGTACCTTTGCTTTCACTAAATTCCTAGCAGAGGCTCCCCCTAGACGCATGAGCCTTGAGCTCCTGTAGTCTTCATTCTTCGTAGTTTAGCATCCCCAATTCCGTTTTGAACATACTGAACTTGGCCTCGTCAAGGGGCTTTGTGAAAATGTCTGCAATCTGCTTATCAGTGGGAACATATCAGAGAGAGATGTCCTTGTTCTCCATGTGCTCCCGAATGAAATGGTAACGCACTTAAATATGCTTCGTTCTGCTGTGCGATACCGGATTGTTGGCAATAGCAATTGTACTGGAGGAGTCGCAGTACATCGGTACTTCCTTGAACTGGAGGTCATAGTCGGCTAACTGGTTTCTTATCCATAGGAGTTGTGCGTAACAGCTGCCAGCCGAGATGTACTCAGACTCTGCAGTGGAGGTTGCTACACAATTCTGCTTCTTGCTGTTCCATGAAATAAGCTTTCTTCCGAGGAATTGAAACGTCCCGGAGGTGCTTTTCCTGTCATCCCTACTTCCTGCAAAATCAGCATCTGAAAACCCTATTAGCTCGACATCATTGCTTCTCAAGTACCATAAGCCAATATTGGGGGTACCTTTAAGGTATCTGAGAATTCGCTTTGCAGCGACATAATGAGATTCCTTAGTATTCACCTGATATCTGGCACAAACACATGTGGAGAACATGATATCCGATCTACTCGCAGTAAGATAGAGCAGAGATCCAATGATGCTTCTGTATTTGGTTTCATCAAAAGGTTTCCCTTTCTCATCCTTATCTAGAGACATGGTGGATCCCATTGGAGTCCTCATAGAGGTTGCATTCTCCATTCCGAATTTCTTGAGGAGTTCATTTGTGAACTTCGTCTGAGAAATGAAGATTCCTTCCTCAGACTTTTTCACTTGAAGTCCCAAGAAATACTTCAGCTCTCTCATACTGCTCATTTGAAACTTTCCTTGCATAAGTTTAGAAAACTTTTTGCAAAAATTGTTGTCCGTTGAGCCGAATATAATGTCATCAACATAGATTTGCACCAGCAAAATCTTGCCTTTGACTTCCCTGAGAAACAATGTCTTATCTATTTTTCCTCTAGAGAACTTGTTCTCAAGAATAAAACTAGACAATGTCTCATACCAAGCTCGAGGAGCTTTTTTTAGGCCATATAGCGCTTTATTAAGAAAATATACATGATTAGGATAAGTAGGATTGACAAAACCTGGAGGTTGAGCAACGTATACTTCCTCTTTCAAATCTCCATTCAAGAAAGCCGATTTCACGTCCATCTGATAGACTGTGAATCCTTTGTGAGAGGCATAGGCTAGGAATAGCCGGATTGCCTCGAGCCGTGCAACTGGTGCAAACGTCTGGTCAAAGTCAATCCCCTCCTCCTGTCTGTATCCTTGAGCCACCAGTCTGGCTTTGTTCTTGATGATGACTCCATGTTCATCCAACTTGTTTCTAAAGATCCACTTGGTGCCAATCACATTTTGCGTCTTCGGTCTGGGAACCAGCGTCCAGACTTCGCATCTTTCGAATTGATGCAGCTCCTCTTGCATGGCCAAAATCCACGATGCGTCTTTGTTTGCTTTGTCGAACTTCTTTGGCTCCACCTGCGACAGAAAGCTAAGATGCAAGATCTCGTTAAGAGTACCTCGGCGAGTTCTTACACCGTCTCGGGGATCTCCAATGATTTGATTTCTGGGATGATCCCTCACGTGTCTGAGCTCTAGAAGTCTTGCATCATGAGCTTCAACTATTTCTTGGTCATCTCCTTCTTCTAAAGGATTTGCCACATTTTGATCTTCAACTTCTCTGATCGGCGTTAATGTGGAGACCTTGACATATTTTGGAGTTGCATCTTTCTCGAGATCATCCAGTTGTAGCTTTTCGAGTCTGGCACCTGCAGCTTCAGGAAGACAACTAGAAGTCTTGCAGTTAAGCAAGCTTCCTTCATCAAATACAACATTTATTGATTCCTCTACCACTGGGGTTTTCTTGTTGAAAACTCTATAAGCCCGGCTGTGGCTACAATAGCCCATGAATATGCCTTCGAAGCATTTTTCACCAAACTTAGTACGAGGGTACTTCCCATTATTCAGTACATAACACTTGCAGCCAAAAATCCTCAGATAGGACATGGTTGGTTTCTTGCCTTTCAGTAGCTCATAAGGAGTCTTACGATGGCTCTTGTTAATCAACGCCCGGTTTTGTACATGACAGGCCGTATTGACAGCCTCGGCCCAGAAGTATTCTGGGAGAGAAGCGTCATTCAACATTGTCGTGCACGCTTCAATGAGTGTTCTATTCCTCCTCTCCGCCACTCCATTCTGTTGAGGAGTGAGAGGGGAGGAGAACTCATGAAAGATACCAAGCTCTTCACAGAACTCTGTCATAGCCCCAGACTCAAACTCTGTTCCGTGGTCACTTCTGATTTTGACCACTGAGCAGTTAAGTTCGTTCTGAATCTGCTTGACAAAACTGGTGAAGATGTCAAATGTATCAGACTTGCGTTTTAAAAAGAACACCCACGTAAACCGAGAGTGATCATCTACAATCACTAGCGTATACGACTTCCCTCCTAAGCTATGAACTTGTATTGGACCAAACAGGTCCATGTACAGAAGATATAGACATCTGGAGGAATCTTTGTCTGGGATGCCCTTAAAGGTAGCCCGAGTCTGCTTGCCCATCTGACATGCAGGACATGGACTATCTTTGATGCACTTAATAATGGGAGCATCCCTTACTAAGTCTTTGGAAAACAGTATATTAATTGTCTTGTAATTAATGTGTGCCAATCTCTTGTGCCATTATTCACAAAGAGATGCACTGCCTTTAGCAACGAGGCATACTGGGGTAGAAGAATCTAAACTAAGAAAATCTAAACAGAAAATATTTCTGCTCCTAATGTCTGTTAATACGGTCTCCGAAGAGTCACATGATATTATTAGGCATTTTTCCTTGCAGAACTTAACGTCATACCCTTTATCACATAACTGGCTTACGCTGATCAGGTTATGATTTAACCCTTCAACATAAGCTACGTTAGTGATAGAGAGTATGCCGTTGGAAATTGTACCGTAACCTCTGGTGACTCCCCGATCAGATCCCCCAAATATGACTTTGGGTCCTTCCTCCACTGGAGAGTACTCCCTCAGCAGGCTTCTTGTCTCGGTCATGTGACGGGAGCATCCACTGTCCAAATACCAAATAGGAGTTTTGTTGGCCTTTGGACATCCCTGCAAAACAGAATTAATTTGCCTTAGGAACCCAATCGAACTTGGGTCCTAGATTCCTTGTTAGCATACTCCCCCTCGATTGGTTAACTCTACTAGTGGTCGGCCTCGCATTGCTAACATAAGGAGTCTCGTTATACCTTGGATTAAACCAACAATCCACGGCAAAGTGACCAATTTTGCCACAGCACCAGCAGTCAAACCTGTTATACTTCCTCTTGGGCGCCTGCTTTACCCTTGAAATGTGGGGTTTAGCTGGGGCCGAAGACCTGGAGGTGGAGGCAACATGATGACCACAGTCACATGACTTCTTCACCTCTTGGCTTTTCAGTGTAACAGGCTTGGCCTTAGGTGCCTGCTTCCTATTATGGCCGCAAGAGAATTGACCATAATTTCCCAAGTGAATTTCCTCATAAGGTGCCTTGAAGACACTCTCACTGAAGTTACGGGGAAAGGTCCACCCATCATATCGGCTCTTCGGCTTTGCAACCGAGGGCCTGAAGTGATGCCCATATGTTGACTCAAAGTCATGTTGGTTACAGGGAAAGCTAGGCTTTCTGAACTCAACGGGTCTGAGTGGGGCCTTTCCTTTCTCATCAGCAGAGGCTTTCTTGGCAGCCTTATTCTTCCTCCTGTTCCTGTTTCTCCTGGATGAGGAGCTAGATACCCCCTACATGCCCCAAGCCAGCTCCTTTGGCTTGAGCAGAGATGGTAATAACTAATGGAAGAACAGTTTTTGGCATAGAGAAGCTCTTGATGATCTTCCTTTCTACCGCAAGTAGTTCTTCCAACTTGTCGACTTCCTCCTGCTTAAGATCAAGGAGCTTAAGAGACTCTGAATGCTTTGAAGTCAGGTCCAAGTGCTCCTGTCGGAGGGAGATCAAACTGGTGATCTCTTCCCTCAGGGATACACTCTCACCTTTAAGGAATCTAACTTCCTTTTTCTCAGCCTTCAGTTTCTTTCGACATTTCAGGAATGTATTGAGCAGAAGCTCATACTTATAGAGGAGCTCAGCTTCAAGGGCAGAAGGGCTATCCTCAGGTTCATCATCCTGAGACTCAGGATCAGAGTCAGAGTCGGAGAGAGGGGTGTGAGCTTTTACCTTCCCAATAAATAGGGGGCATTCTCCTTCTGAGTCAGAGCGACCTATTAGTCCAAAGTAGGCTTCCTCATCATCGCTGGTGTCTGACGTGTCAGATTCACTCAGCATCTTTGGCTTCTTTGCGATGTAACTCCTCTCCTTCTTCTTGTCTTTTGAGGACCTGTGCTCCTCTCCCTTTCCCTTTTCCATCTTGCCTTGATGGCAGTCGGCCACGACGTGTCCTGTATTGTTGCAACCAAAGCATATAATGTCAGGAGAGCGGTGTTTGTTCGGTGTGGAAACATACCTGTCAGAGGAATATTTCTTCTTCTGATCCCTTGAGGAGGAGCCGTTTCTCTTTCTCTGATTCCTCAGCTTGAGGAACTTCTTGAATTCCCGTGTGATAAGGGATAAATCTTCCTCAGATAACTCTGAGCCAGAGGAGCTTGTCTCAGAGTCTTCCTCCTCATCCCTCTTCCACGCACGGGAAGAAGCGACACCCTTGCCCTTTCTGAATTGAATGGCTTTCAGGGCCACCGTCTTTTCCTTGGCCGCGGCTTTCTCTGCTTCCTCTTCAGCCTTCCTTGTGTTCAACTGAAGCTCATAGGACATGAGCTTCCCGAACAGAATCTGTGGATCAGTTTCCGCAAGTCTGCCAAACTCGCGGATGGCACAGATCTTTGTGTCCCATTCCTTAGTGAGGGACCTAAGGAACTTATCATTGAGTTCACCGTCAGTGAACACTCTTCCATATCCTTTGAGTGCATTGACGATCTTGAGGAAGTTTTCAAAGGTGACTCTGATCTCCTCCTTTGGCCCTTGCCTGAAGGCCTCATATTTCTGATTGAGGAGGGATCTCCGATCGTCCCTCACTTCATCTGTGCCCTCCATTAGGACGATCAGACAGCTCCAGAGATCCCTGGCTGTCCTGCAGTTGCTGAAGTTCTGCATCATAGAGTCATCAACTGCGCTTACCAGGATGTTCTGAGCTTTCTTGTCGAGTCCGAACAGCACCATTTCGTCCTTGTCCATTTCCGAAAGTTTCTTGGGCACTTTCCTGGTTGGATCAATGGTGGAGGCCTTGGTGGGAATGTAAGGTCCCTCCTCCACTATCATGAAGAGCCGGGGGTCGACTGCTTCCATGTAGAATCTGATTCTTTCCTTCCAGATAGGAAAGTTCAGTCTAGTGCATACTGGGATTTTGCCGGAGTGCTTGAGTCCATCCATGGAAGATATCGGTCTTCTTCTTGACACTGGTGGCAGGATTTTACTCAAGGTGTGAACCTTTTTGATGAGCAACCTCCCTCTGATACCACTTGAAAGTCCACCTAGTGTCAACTACTTACACCTATGGGGGGGGAATAGGTGTCTTTGCAGCGTATTTGCGAAATTAAAGTTTTACCTGCACAAGAAAATAAAACAACACAGCACAGAAAGTACACAAGCAATTTATAGTGGTTCCCCGATCTGGGTACGTCCACTTTCCCCCTTCGACCTATCTCCCAACAAGGGACGACTCGGTCACTTCACCAACAGGATTGAAATCCAATCCTTGCACTAACGGAAGGAACCCTTCAACACGTAGGAGTCAACACTCCCACAACACGGGTTGCACCCAACCCTACAACTAGAGACCAATCGGTCCTTTACAAAGAATTAAAAATAGCTTGTAAGAAATACAAACAACGTATGGAGACTAAGGTGTCCCTCTTCGTTCGACGACGTGTTCTTGAAGTCAACGAAGAGTCCACAACCCTAGATCTCACTTGGAGAGAATCTCCTCGAGACCGGCAACTGCGACGAGCGGCGGCGAGGCTCTCGGTGTAGGCGGCGGCAACTGAAAACAGCAGCACAGCACTGGAGATCCAATCTTCTTAGCGAAGTCGGCAAGGTCTACCAACGGTCACACGAGGATCGATCGTCTCGATCGATTCGGACGGGGAAAGATTTCCCTATCTCAAATCAAGAGACAAAAGATCTCTGGATAGACACGTGAGACGCTGTGCAGGACTTGGCTTCTATCACCGAGGATCTGGAGGAGATCGAGATCGGCTTCGGTGATCGGCTGCGGCGACGGAGGCGGAGCAAGTTCGCGAGATTAGGGTTAGTCGGCCGCTCTGTTTTGTATGTCGTCTGTCTGTATTACTGTACACAAATACCAGAATATTTATACAATAGGTCAAGAGATGACCGTTGTGGGTCCCACCAGCAGTAAGACCAAAGTCCGGTTCAAAATCCCGCTGATAACGTGGACCGGTCCAGACAGAGTCGGAAAAATACCCAAGTCAAATTCGGCGAGAATCGTTGGTGATTCTCGACGAGTCGGCGAGAATCACTTACGATTCTCGCCGAATTCTACTTAGAGAATTCTGGCTGCACAGGTTATAGAGGCCGGGGAGAATCGGTGGGAATCAGCTTGGATTCTCGCCGACTCATCGAGAATGCAAAGTCATTCTCGACGAATCGGCGAGAATCACTTGGTGATTCTCGATGATTCTGCCTTAGATGATTTTTCTGACTGCATCGAGACAGCCGGCCCACCCCGACAAGAATCAACTAGTGATTCTTGACGACTCGTCGAGAGTCACCGGTGATTCTCGACGAATCGGTGAGAATCACTTAGCGATTCTCGACGATTTACACTTAGACGATTCTCGTCTTTCAACCCGTGAGATGGTCTTTGGCCCATCCTTGATCCTTGTCTGCTCTTGCTTTATCATAACCCTGTACTTGAACTTAAGTTCACCCCATTAGAGAGAGTACACGTAGGCCAACACACTGATCTGCTCAATGAGGGATTACGTTGCACAGACCCGTGTATATTGACCCACTGCACCCTGACATTGGTGTGTACTTAGCATGGAATAACTGCAAGCACAACTAGAAGAAATTCATCAAATACATAGTCTATTTACCTTAGCTTGTACAGGGGCTTCTTCAAATCAGGTACATTGTGGATACAATACCCAACATGTAGACCTGTTGGCATTTACACCTTTGTTTATCAGAACATTAGTCTTAATATGACCATGAATATTCTCAAGATCATATTTGTTAGAAGGCACTTGCACCTTTCTAAACTTAACAGGGACTGAAAGGTTTAGTGGCTGGACAGGAGCTTTGCCTTTTCCCTTGAATTGGGCAGCCTTGGGGTTACCTTTGAAGCATAATCCTTCCTTACCCTTTTGAGCCACAAACTCATCTATCAAGGGTAAGACAGATTTTGGCTTTGAGTAACTAGCCACTAAATCTTTTTCTATTCTTAGTCTGGCCTCCAGACTCTTAACTTGATCATTAGTATATCTGATTGTGCCCATCTGAATAATAGTTATATTTTTCAGTTTGGCAATCTCATTCAACTTTTGATCTATTACTTTTTCCAACTCAGTTGCAGCAACCTTAAGATCAGCAATTTCCTGAGCCTGAGATTTGACTAGGTTCTTGCTTTTCTTAAGGGCCTGCAATAAGTCCCCATACTTATCTATCAACTGATAGACATCTCCTTCAGATTTAGATCCATCTACATCACTTGATGCAGATGAAGCTGATTCTGCACTAGTACTACAAACTGAATTTATAGAAGGACAATGTACCTTACTAGGACCAGACTGACTCTGGCACATGTCTTCTTCTGATCCAGCCATCAGTCCCATGCACTGATGGTCCTCTTGTTCATAGATGGAGTCCAGCAATTGCATAAACTCCTCTTCTTCAGTAGCAGCATACAGTCCAATATATGCTTTAGCTTCAGATTCTGACTCTGAAGTTGATTGATCTGTAAGGCTCTTTTCCTTCTTTGCAACAAAGGATTTATCCTTCTTGCCTTTCTGATGAGTCTTCTTCTTGTCTGATGACTCCTTTCTCTTATCAGGATAATCAGCCACTACATGTCCAGGACTATTGCAACAATAGCAGACAATCTTTGATGTAGTGGCATTGCTGGGCTTAGTTCTGTTCCTTTCCTTCCTTGATGACTTATTCTTCTGATAATAGTCATCAACTTGCTGTGATGTGGAGGGCCTAGACTTCCACTGCTTCTTCTTCAAGAACCTCTGGAATTGCCTTGTGAATGCAGCAAAGTCTGCATCTGAATCACTCCTCTCTGAACTCTGACTTTCTGAATTTTCAGAGTTAACTTCTGCAACTTCCTTAGGAGGAGATGAAAATATCCTCCTATTCTTTCTATTGGCTTCAGCCTTGAAGGCAACAAATTTTTCTCTATGCTCACCTTTTGAATTCTTTTCTTCCTCCTTCCTCACCATTAGTTGCATTTCATAAGATAACAACTTTCCAAACAAGGTTGGAGGAGAAATTTCTGCCAGTTTAGCCACTTCTCTTATGGCACAGATCTTGGTGTCCCAATCCTTTGTCAAGGATCTTAAGAATTTGTCATTCAGTTCATAGGTACTGAAGACTCTTCCATAGGACATTAATTCATTCACTATTCTGTAGAATTTCTTATAGCATTCAGTTATGCTATCAAATTTTCCTTGTTTGAAACTTTCATACTCTTGGTTGAGCATAGACTTCCTATCCTGTATTACTTCTTCAGAACCCTCCATGTAGACAATCAAGGTGTCCCACATTTCTTTGGAGGTTTTGCAGTGAATCAAATTTTGGAATGTAGAATCATCTATGGCACTTACAATAATGTTCTGTGCTCTTTTATCCATGGTTGCCAAAATGATTTCATCCTTTGTCATTTCTGAATAACACTTTGGAGTTTGGATATTTGCATCAAGAACTGATACCTTCATTAGAATGAAGGGGCCTTCCTGTACAGTAATATATATCCTTGGGTCAAAAGCCTCCATGAACAATCTCACCCTTTCTTTCCAAATTCCAAAGATTTCTTTTCTACAGATTGGTAATTTCATTGACCCTAACTCCTTGTGATTCTCTCGAGAACCCATTTTCTTGAAACTTGATTCTGCCTTAGGGATCTTACTCAGACTGTTAAGTCCTTATTTGAGTAACCTCCCTCTGATACCACTTGATAGTTTTACTTTCAAGACTACCTAAACACCTAGAGGGGGGGGGGGGTGAATAGGTTCGAATGCTTGTTCTCACTTTTAGACAGAATATAATAACTGAATTAAATCACACAGCACAGCAATCACAGAAATTCATACAACACAGATTGCACACAGTTTTATAGTGGTTCCCCAAGGTCTGGGTACATCCATTTTCCCCCCTTCACCTATCTAGCAGTGTGCTAAATTCGGCCAAACTTCCTCTTTAACTCAGATCAGCAGATCTTACAGCTCAGAACCTGGAAAGGTTCTTACAACTCAGAACCCAGAATGGTTCCTACAACTCAGGCTAATCAGCCCTACCTCAGCCTTGCCACAAGGCCTACAACTCAGAGAAAAACTTTCTCCTACACTCAGGCAACACAACCCTACCACTCAGAGATCAACTCTCCTACACTCAGCCTTTATAATTTAGGCTTACAACTCAGATCTACCTTAATAGATCCTACAGAAATTAGGAAAGAGTTTTACAGAATTTTGTCCTAGATGAGAGAGTAAGGACAGGACAATTCTTGATTAGATGATGGATGAAATCAACTGAATCTTAGCTTTCTTCAAAGCTTCTTGAATCTGAACTAGCTGAGTTGATTTCCAAACAGCTTCTTGAGAAACTTGTAACAGCTTCCTTCTTGATCTTCAAATGGCTGGATCCCTCTCTATCCAATCCCTTTGATACTTCTTCAGAATTCTTGAACGAATTCTCCTTAGACAAATCCTGATAGGTTGAACCCTTCAGAATGTCTTCTTAGATCTTCTGATGAAGATCTTCTTCCGTGCCTTGCACTTTCTTGATCAGTTTGTATGTGTGTTTCTTCTTAAATCAATCTCCTTTTTTTATTTGCCTTCTGATTCTGTCTATTTATAGACCTTCTTCATGGTAACCGGCTGATCCGGTTTCTAATTGTCTTCTGACAAGTCTGACAGCTTCAGATAAACTGTTGCAACCCACAGCTGTCAAGTCTTCAAACAGATCCTTAGCCTTTGTCTTGATCAGCAAAGTGTCGAGACTGACTGTCAGAAAGTGCCGAGACCATCTGTCTATATGTGTCGACACAAGTTACTTTGGTGTCGACACAGCTTCTTCAGACCTTCATCTTGAGGATGAGTCGACACTGAGAATTTGTGTCGACTCAAGCACTTCATCATTCTTCAGGAAATGACTTGGTCTAGACTTTCAGTGTGTCGACACAAGTCCTGTATGTCGACACAGTTGTTATAGATTCAGAACATAGTATGTGTCGACACTCCCTCAGGTGTCGACACAGCTTTTGTCGACTCTGCCAATATGTGTTGACTCTGTCTTCTGGTGTCGACACAACTATCGTCGACCCTGCCAATATGTGTCGACTCTGCCTCAATGTGTTGACACTGCCTTCTGGTGTCGACTCTGCCTCAATGTGTCGACACTGCCTTCTGGTGTCGACTCTGCCTCAATGTGTCGACACAGCTTCCTAATGTTGATACAGCTGTTGTCGACTCTACTTCAGTAAGTCGACACTGCTTCCCAGTGTCGACACAAATGTGGTCGACTATTTTTCTCTCTGTCGACACAGTCTTCTTCAAGTGTCGACACAATTCTTCTGAAGTGTCGACATAGCTTTTTCTGGTGTCGACACATGGACTTAGAATAATTTCCTGTACTTTTAGTACTTTCTTAATCTGCACATGTCAACTCAAAATAACATCAAATACACCTTGATGTATATCATAAAGCTAAGTTAGGCTTCTTCAAATCAGGTACACATTTTCCAATGTACCCAACAATCTCCCCCTATTTGGAGAAGTCATAACCCTTTTAGCTAATGATATACACCATTTAAAAAATATAATATGATGATGTATATAAGCATGACATTACATGAATACTTTAATAAACAAAACATACAGCAAATTCATCACAGAATAAAGATGAACATTAATAAATGATTACAGAACAATGTTTTGTTTATAACTTGGAAATGTTTGTTACAGATGTTTACATTGAATGACTTAACAAAACATTACAAAACAATTGAAAGGACTGGTAAGTTTAAGCTAAGACTGATCAGGCTCTCCTATGGCAATTCCTTTGCTAGATTGAATTTGAGCCTTCACAGCTGGTTCAACAACCTCAGCAGGCTTCTTGCCTTTCAGATCAGCTTTCTTCTGAGCTTCTTCCTTGAGCCTTTGCCTTTCAAAGTAGTGAAAGGGCTTTGGAAAATATTTGCTTGGCTTCTGAGCATCTGGTGGTAGCCTCCCCATCTTGGCTTTTCTTCTATATTGAACTATAGCCTCCTGCCTAGCTTCATACTTTTGCCATTCAATCTCATTATACCACTTCCTCTTTCATGTACTTGATCCTTTATAACCTTCCATGCTGTCAGTATAATGTTTCTTGAAGTGGTACTCCATTGCTCAAAGTCAGGCCTAAGTTCAGCTTGCTCTCTAAATCTTTTCTTGGACAGTAGAGCATCTTGTTGTTCTTTCAAACTTGAATCAAGCTTATCAACTTTCTCAATAACAACATTTGTAACCTCTTGTGGAGGACTATACATAGCCTGTACTTGCTGATTAATCATATCAAAATCTGCAGGGGGGTAAATGACTTGGGCAACCTCAGGTTGATTGCCTTTAAGTAAACCTTGTTGAATTCCTGACTCGGCCACCATATCATCATCACATAAAGGTGGATATCCCAATGTGGCTCGAATACTATTAGTCACCCATTTGGTGTGTTCTGAGCCAGCATGAACTAATAATCTCTCCCCCTTTAGGACTTCTCTTTCAATATGGTCTCTGAGATCATCCTTCTGAAATCTGATCTGGCCATCAAGATAATTCACACCCTCTTTAAAATATGGTTTCAACTTTTGATTCTTAGTAGATATCTCTGTCTGAGAGGTTGTGATGGCAGTTTGAACTGAATCTAAGGCATCCTTGAGTTTCTTATCAAAATCTACCATCTCTTGTGCTCTTGCTTCAGTCATCCCTGTAGCACTCTTTTTCAACTTATCAAGAATTTCATGGTGAGATTCAGTCAGATTCTCATTCATTCTTAGCTGATTTTCTAGAACATAACCTTGCTTTAGTGCAATATCATCTATCATGGTAAGAATTGACTGTTGTTGTTTAGCCAAAAATACTACAGCATTACCTCCCTTATGGAAGCAATCTGTCATTTCCTTTTTGTTCAAGTTAACTTCAAATCTGATTGATTTAATATCCTGAGCTAAGTCAAACTGAAGTGACTTATTATTCTCATCAACATATTTTTCCACAGCCAATCTGTGTTCATCCAACTTAATTTGCAAGTCCACCATGAACTTATTATAATCAAAAGCAGCAGGAGTTTGGTGACTTGCAGTTTGGAGAGCTTGCTTATAGGTTTGGCTTCTTCTCTTGAAGACTATAAGCTTCCTTTTCTTTGCCTCTTTGGCTTCTGCAGTCTCAGATTCTGAAGGGCTGTCAATCTGAACTTGTTCATGAGAAGGAGCAGGAATTTCTGTCTCAGTGACATGTTAAACCTCAACATTCACAGGCTCCCCCTCAACAACTTGCTCCTCAGCAACAACTAGCTCTTTCTCAACCTCTTGTTCTTTCTCAACCTCTTGCTCTACCTCTATTTCATCAGCAATTCCATCACCAGCAATTCCATCATTAGCAATTCCATCATTAGGAAACAACTCATCTAGAGTGAATTCCTCCTGAGCTGGAGCAGAAGATGAGACATCTAGATCAGCTATATTCAGATCTTCTGGTAGGTTTTCCCTTTCTACCTCTTGGACTTGTTCAGAAATGTTCTCCCCATGCACCTGTTCAGTATTGGGAATGTCCTGGGCAGGAGAATAACCTTGCTCCCCCTGCACCTGAGCTGGATTAGTAATATCCTGAGTAGGAGAATGAACTTGCTCCCCCTACTCTTGTGCAGGTAATGTTTCTTTCTGTACTAGAGTTGATCCAGACTGATCTTCACCCTATTCTCTCACTTGATCTCCTTGATGTTGTTCAGTACTTTGCTCATGTCCAGGTGACATCTCAGTTATGTCTTGCCTGACCTCTTCAGGCATCTCTTTGGATAGTACTCTATCCCACCTTGAGAATAATCTCATGTCCATCTTTCTCATGTGATTGATCTTAGTCCCTGATATCTGTTGCAGGACTTCTGGAATCACTCCAACCAAGTATAAACTCAAAATCCTAGCCAGATTTGGCTTCTTAAGTCCTTCCTTGATCTTATCAAATACAACTACTGACCAGTCAGTTGGAATTTTGGAAACAATTCTTGTCATAAGGCAGAACATATAGGCTGAGACCCTATCTTGTCCTCCAGGTTTGCACAAAATCACCTTTCCAACTATCTCAGACAGAAATTTGCTCTGGTGATTCATTCCTTTTCTATTGATGGCTGCTCCAATCTTTATGGTTTGATCCAACCCACACCATTGGAGAGCCTCCCTTGTCTTAGAGGCTGGAACCTCTTCTTCATTCTCAATGCTTGGCAATTGAAGAATTTATCTTAAACTCCGTCGAGTAAGTTTGACCTTGGTGTCATGAACTGTGGATTTAATCTTGAGTCCAGAAGAATCCACTGATGCAGAAGTGTAAAATTCAAGTACCTCCTTCTTCCAGATCTTCGTTGGATCAGAAACCAGAAATTCCAATCCATTTTCAGCAATAAGGGAAATCACTTGTTTGAATTCTGGTGCGGCGGTGTCGAACGCAGCTCTAACCAGCTCATATCCTTCATTCACGTTATCTTCAACCTTAGGCGCCATTGAATCAGTCGAGAAAGCTTGAGAGAAGGAGAGACAATGTCGATACAGGGTTTTAGTCTCGAAAACCTTGTGAGCGTGTCGATAGAATACGTTCTTGACCTATTTATACCCTCTAAAGAAAGAAGATCAAAAGTCGGGCAAAAACAATCTAAATGTGTCGACACAGATGGAATATGTCGACACAAACTTTTATTGTCTCGACAAACAATTCTTTCTACTATGTGTCGACACCAATTGAGGATATGTCGACACCTAAGATACATAGTAGAGCATCAGAAATTCTGTGTCGACTCTTTGTTCAAGTGTCGACACAAAATCTGTAAGTGTCGACACCAATATCTGGTGAAGTCGACACTATATTTCTGGAAGAGTCGACTATTATACCCTTAAGTGTCGACACATATTCTCTGTGTTGACACAATTTCTCTGACTAGTCGATCAGACTTCACTGAGTCGACACTTTATCACTATAAGTGTCGACACCATTTTACTTAGCTAATATTTGTTTGTTGATACCACTTAAAAGTATATTGATATACTAGTCAATGATCAGCATTCCTAATTCAATTTTAAATTTATTGAATTTTGTTTCATCCAGTGGCTTAATAAATACATCTGCTATTTGATAATCTGTTTTAACAAATACCAATGAGATGTCTTCTCTTTCTACATGCTCTCTAAGAAAATGATATTTGATTTCTATATGCTTAGTTCTACTATGAGAAACAGGATTGTTAGCAATAGAAATAACACTCTTAGATTCACACAATAAAGGTGTTCTACTTACTTGAATACCATAATCCTTCAATTGATGTTGTATCCACAATAGCTGTGCACAGCAGCTTCCAGTAGCAACATATTCTGACTCAGCTGTGGATATTGCCACACTGGTCTGCTTCTTACTGCTCCATGATATCAGTCTTCCTCCCAAGAATTTACAAGTACCTGTAGTACTCTTTCTATCCTCTCTACAACCTGCAAAATCTGCATCTGAATAACCTGTTATTAGAAAATCTCTATTCCTAGGGTACCAAAGGCCTAGATTAGGTGTGCCCTTAAGATATCTCAGAATCCTTTTGACAACGGTATAATGAGATTCTTTAGGGCAGGAATGGTACCTAGCACAGACACATGTAGCATACATAATATCTAGTCTACTAGCAGTGAGATATAGTAGAGAGCCAACTATTCCTCTATACAAAGATTCATCAACAGGTTTACCTACATCATCTTTGCATATAGGCATACTTATTCCCATAGGAGTTCTCATGGTGGAGGATGACTCCATACCATACTTCTTAATTAATTCCTTGGTGAACTTAGACTGGGATATGGACAAGCCATCTTCAGTCTGTCTTACTTGGAGTCCCAAGAAGAACATAAGTTCCCCCATACTGCTCATCTCAAACTTCCCTTACATAAGTTTGGCAAACTTTTTGCAAAGGTTGTTCTCAGTAGATCCAAAGATTATGTCATCTACATAGATCTGTACTAAGATGATCTTACCTTTAGATTCCCTAAGGAATAGAGTTTTATCTATTTTCCCTCTTGAGAATTTGTTCTCAATAAGGAAAGTAGACAGGGTTTCATACCAAGCCCTTTGGGCTCGCTTTAACCCATACAAAGCTTTCCTAAGCCTATAGACATAATCAGGTTTAAGAGGATCTACAAAACCTGATGGCTGCTCTACATAGACTTCCTCTTTTAGATCACCATTCAGGAATGCTGATTTCACATCCATCTGGTACACTTTGAAGTCTTGATATGCTGCATAGGCAAGGAACATTCTGATTGCCTCCAGCCTTGCTACTGGGGCAAATGTTTGATCAAAGTCAATCTGTTCTTCCTGCTTGTATCCTTTAGCAACCAACCTAGCTTTGTTCTTCACAATTATTCCACTCTCATTCAACATGTTCCTATAGATCCATTTTGTGCCAATTATATTGTGGCCTTTTGGTTTAGGAACAAGCTCCCAGACATTGCACCTTATGAATTGATTCAGCTCCTCTTGCATAGCATCAATCCAGTGTTGGTCTTGGATGGCTTCTTCAAACTTATTAGGCTCCATTTGAGACAAGAAACTTGAATGCAGAACTGTGCTCAGATTTTTGCTTCTTTTCTGAACTCCCTGTCTTGGATCACCTATAATCTGATTAGCTGGATGATCTCTTAAATGTCTTGTAGCTGGAGGAAGATTCCCTTCTGGTTGAACATCTCTAGCTCCTACATCATGTTGTACCTCTTGGATTTCATCAGCTTCTATTGAGTCTTGTACTCCCCCTGGACAGTAGCCTTCATTTTCCATTGTTTCATCTGCATTTGATGCTTCTGCAATGGAAAGCTTGTCCATCCTTTTGCTTATACCTGTTGAATCATTTTATCTACAAGACAACTCACAGTTGATTAATCTTGTTTCATCAAATACAACATGTACAGACTCCTCTACAACTGAGTAGTCAAGTTGAAGACCCTATAGACCTTACTATTTATGCTGTACCCAACAAATATCCCATCTTGGGATTTGGCAGCAAACTTAGTCAGATATCACTTGCCATTGTTAAGTATATAACACTTGCAACCAAAGATCCTGAAGTAGGATAGATTTGGTTTTTTACCTTTCATAATCTCATAGGGAGTCATTTTGTGGCTCTTGGTGATAGAAGCCCTATTGATCATATGACATGCAGTGTTTACTGCCTCAGCCCAGAAATATTCTGGAATAGAGGTGTCACTCAAAGGAGTTCTACCAGCTTTAATTAATGTTCTATTCTTTCTTTCAGCAATGCCATTTTGCTGTGGTGTTCTAAGTGAGGAGAACTCTTGGAAAATTCCAAAGTCTTCACATAATTTTATCATGCTTTCAGATTGAAACTCAGTACCATGGTCACTTCTGATTTTGACCACTGTACAATTCAGTTCATTCTGAATTTTCTTCACAAAACTAAGTAAGACACTTGGGGTTTCTGATTTCTGTCTCAAAAAGAACACCCATGTAAATCTAGAATAGTCAACTACAACCACAAAAGTGTAGACCTTCCTACCTAGACTATGAACTGGTATAGGACCAAAAAGATCCATATGTAAGAGGTATAGGCACCTCACAGAATCCTTGTTTTCAAGGCTATGAAAGGAGGATTTTGTTTGCTTGCCCTTTTGACAAGCAGAACATATCTCATCCTTTATACACTTAACTTGAGGACCATTCCTCACTAACTCTTTGCTAAAAAGTTGGCCAATTGTCTTGTAGTTAAGATGAGCCAATCTCTTGTGCCACATGACACAATGAGATGCATTATCATCAGCTACAAGGCAGATGGGAGAAACCTTGTTCTCACATACAAAATTAAGACAATATACATTTCTCTTCCTATACCCAGTCAAAATGATCTCTTGATCACTTGACCTTTTGATATGACATCCATCCTTAACAAATGAAATGTCATATCCTAAATCACTCAGCTAGCTTATGCTTATCAGATTGTGTTTCAAACCTTTTACATAAGCCACTTGGGTAATAGTAATTAGGTTAGAAGAAATGTTACCAAACCCTTTGATGACTCCTCTTTCAGATCCACCAAAGATTACTTTAGGTCCATCTTTGACAGATGTGTACTCCTTCAGTAGCCCCTTTGTTCCAGTCATATGCCTGGAACATCCACTGTCCAAGTACCATATAGGGGCATGGCCACTTGGACTTTCCTGCAATACAGATTTACCTTCCCTTAGAACCCAAGTAAGTCTTGGGTCCTTGGTTCAGGTTAGCACCAACAAAACTAACAGCTGCTCTTCTAACTGGTAGACTATTGTTCTTCCTAACACTTGTGTTGTGCCAGCAGTCTAAGGCAAAATGGCCTCTCTTGCCACAACACCAACATTCAAATCAGGTACAAATTTTCCAATGTACCCAACAAGTTTCTCTTCACATAAGGTGTGGTTTACAAACATCGGCACGCAGGCCGGCCACACATGAACAAGAGTAAGCAAAACAAGGCCTTCGAGGGCAGCAACGCAGCTTGGGCTTCAGCTCGAAAAGTCCCGCTTGGACCAGCACCACCTTCCCCTGCAAGAACCAATCCACCAACTGGTGGCAAACAGGGAAATAGTCAGCATTCAGCTGACCAATTATAATGACTTTGCCCCTGGCATGGGGCAGCGGAATTCCTTCCCTGCATAACATGTTACATCATATACAGAAAAATTCAGCCACTAAGGCAATACATATCACAAATGCCGGCACGACGACCCGACAGTTCGTGCACTCAGGGCACATTCTAGTGTACCGGAAACACCGGATCCCACCACCGATCAGAGGTCCCAGACATGATTGTTAAACTTTAGCATGCCTTGTCTGATCAGCACGCAAGCCATCGACTCTCGCTATGTGATCCTAACAGGGACTTAAGAAACCAATGTTAGACAACAAAAATGCGGGTACGGATCCACCTTTCCCGTTACTTAAAATCATCAGACTCAAGACTGGACTAATGCGGGTACAACTTCACCTTGCCCATTCGCCACCAAGTAATTTTACCCAGTTGCATTTCAATGGCTCAACTTCATACCACATGGAACTAACGGCCACAAGAGTTGAACCCAACTCTCACCATTTCCTGGACTTCCTCCAGTACTTCCTGCGACACCAAGCCACAGGCATCCATCACAGATTTCATGCACATTAGCAACAAACACGGAGTCTTCTCCAATGTGCAAGCAAGCATCACCAATCCAGACCAACATGTGCAGATGGGCTTCACACAGCATGCCAAACCGTACTCACACTTCTTGTTCTAATGCAATAAAACAAGGGACGAACCACCGACCCAAGGGAATCACTTCGCCATCCACCTTTTTGGTGGAGGATTCCTATGCACATGCAGGAAAGAAGGACATCACTTGTCCAAAAAGGAAATCATTACCCTTGGAAGAGGCTTCGGAGCCATGGGGAGAAAAGTAAACGGATGAACGTTCTCGTAGTAGCCTTGCCTTCGCAAATCCAAACTCGGCTCATGATTTGAACCATCGTAGCACCACCGGCAGCCGGCTTCCTCCTCTTCTTCCTCCTCTTGCTCTCCTCTCTCTCTTAACTTAAGAAAGAGAAGGAAACAACTCAAATGAGCTTTCTCCTCCTAAAGGCCGGACTTACCACCCAAGAGAAGAGCCTAGACAATTGGATCTTTGCTAAAGAAAATAAACGGATCAGATCAGCCCTGAAACTGATTTCCTGGACTGAACACGGGTTGTGACATGCCCGTCTTGTAACGACCCCATCCGTTAGATGACGTATAGTAGAAGGTCCGGCCGGGGCCCCACACTATATGCCACAAACAGAAGGTGAGGTCACAGGATAATACCAAACCAAAAACGAATCCTAACTCAGAGCATTCTAGCGGAAGCTTTAAGTAGTACTTTGAACTCTCACCCGGAATGTCCAATATATATAACCACCTTTATATATAAATACCACGGAATGTACACAACCACAAGAGTTTGGCCTTAAGGCCTTACAGTTCCTCTGAACATACATCATGTTTTACAAACCTCGGCGCGCAGGCCGGCCATACATGAGTAAAAAGAGAAAACAAAACAAAGCCATTCGCTTAGCCTTCCAGGCTAGCCGCAGCAGCAGCAGCACCAGCAGTAGGGCTCTCCCGCCCATCACTTACCACTTGGCTCTCCAGCACCTGCACGGGAACAATCCACCCAACCGGTGGCAAACAATGCAACGGTCAGCATTCAGCTGACCCAATTATAACAATCCTACCCCTTTCTCGGGGCATGAGCATTCTTTCCCTGCAAGCATGGCATTATCAATAGCAACTATGTGCGCGCAGGCACATCCAAGCCATCACAACCATCGGCCACCCGGCCCGACAGTCCGTGCACTCAGGGCACATTTTCGGTGTACCGGAATACCAGGGTCAACACCACCGTCTACACGGTATTTGAGCATTTCTAGTCTTTCCGGCGCGCGGGCCTAAGACTCTCATTAGGCACTCCAACAAAACCTATACCAGGCTTCCAAGTCGGACGGACCTAACGCAGGTACGGATCAGCCACCCCCCGTTGCTCAAGTCGCCGAGCCACCTCGAATACGGAAGTATCCATGGCATTTTATAGGCGCGGGTCGGTTTCACCTTTCCTGTTCGGCAATCTGCCTTTTCATCGAGTTGCAGCCCAACGGCTCAACTACTCACAAAGTGGCAACGCACGGCCACAAGAGTTGCCGCCAACCCTCTTCATTTCCTGGACATCGTCCAGTACTTCCTGCCGCACCAAGCAACAGGTAGGAACAAGGCATCACAAGCCATAGGCATCACAAGCCATTATCACGGAGCCTTCTCCGATATGCAAACAAGCATCACCAATCCAGATTCCATCCAGATGGGCTTCACACAGCATGCCTAGAGCCGTACTCCAATTCCGGCCTCTAACAAGGGGGACTTCACATATCTACCCCAAGAGACACCACAACCCACCGCACACTCGCGGGGAAGGGCTTTCCCTATGCAATGCAGAAAAGAAGGACTTCACATGTCCAAGGAGGGAGATCATTACCCTTGTCGATCTCTTCGGTGCCATCGAAAACTAGCCGGTGAGAAAGAACCGCAGTAGCCTTGCCGTCACAACGCCGGCTTCGGATCACGAATCGAACCACGGGAGCTCCGCCGGTGGCTTGCTCTCCTCCTCCTTCTTCCTCTCTCTTTCTCTCTTTCTCTCTTCCTTAAGGATAATGAAGAATGGCTTTACATCCTTCTCTCACGACTTAATTCAGCCCAAGAAACCACCTGAGCCTTTAGATCAAAAGAGAGGAAACTGAACGGTCAAGATCTTCCCAAAAAATCACTTTTTGGCCGACACGGCCTGTGACACGCCCGTGTCACAGGCCGTGTACCCCTTAAGCGGTGCACACAGCTTGAACCGACTGAACAACACGGGTCATCGACACGCCCGTGTCGGACCTGACACGCCCGTGTCAAACCTGAGACACGCCCGTGTCTCCTGCTCCATCGAGCTGCAACCAGTACACGGGTCGGAACACGGCAGCTGACACGCCCGTGTCCAGCCTGACACGCCCGTGTTCCCGGCCGTGTTCAAGGCCGTGTCCGGCTCTGACCGGAATAGGCCAATTTCGCAAAATAAATAGAACACGCCCTGGGACACGCCCGTGTCCCAGGCCGTGTACACCCGACACGCCCTGGGACACGCCCGTGTCCCAGGCCGTGTGACCTGACCTGCTACTCAAACTTCAAGTTGAGTCTTTTGGGGTCTTTTGGGGTGTTACAACCCTCCCCCCCTTATCAAAATTTCGTCCCGAAATTTGCACGGTAAGGAAACAAAACCCAGCAGCTATAACACTGTTATAACACAAAGTACACGGTCTACAGTTTATACAAATAACTCGGGAAACTCAGCTCGCATGGTCTGCTCTCGCTCCCATGTTAGCTCTTCACGGCCACAATTGTCCCATCGGACCTTGACCATCCCGATCACTTTGTTCCGCAACTATTTCTCGGCTCGATCCTCGATCCGAATGGGTCTAACCCTCGTCGTTAGCCCATACTCGACCGGTACCCGATTAGCCTCCGTGACTTGAGCTGGATCCTTTACCGCCTTACGAAGGACTGAGATGTGAAATACATCATGTAATCCACCTAATTCCGCTGAAAGTGCTAGTCGATAAGCAGCCTCCCCAACACGCTCCACCACCTCAAACGGACCAAGATACCTCGGACTTAGCTTTTTCAAACGCCGAATCCTGGACACACCTTTGAAGGGTTTGATCTTCAAATATACCCAATCACCAACCGCGAACTCCACGTTCCGGTGCTTGGCATTGTAGTACTTTGCTTGACGATCTTGGGCTATCAATAGCCTCTCCCGAATAGAGCGTATGAGCGAAGTAGCTTCTTCGACTTCCTTTTTCCCACTCAGCTTCGATTCGCCTGCTTCTGCCCAAGCTAAGGATGTACGGCATTTCCGACCATACAACGCCTCGAATGGTGCCATACCAATACTCGCTTGGTAGCTATTATTATAGGCAAATTCGACGAGAAATATATACTCTTCCCATCTCTTACCAAAGTCTAGGGCGCACATGCGGAGCATATCCTCCATCGTCCGGTTGGTTCGTTCAGTCTGGCCATCCGTTTGGGGATGAAAGGCCGTACTAAACGCCAATTTTGTACCCAACATTTGATGAACGAGCCGCCAATCATTCGATGTGAACCGTCCATCACGGTCACTAACGATGCTCCGAGGAACACCGTGCAGTCGAACAACCTGCTCCACATACAGCTTGGCCAAGGTTTCCACTGAATCGTCTCTTCTGTTTGGAAGGAAGTGCGCCACTTTCATCAACCGGTCCACAATCACCCAGATGGAATCATGACCGCGTTGAGATCTCGGCAACCCGTGCACGAAATCCATCGAAATATCATCGAACTTCCACTCCGGAATAGGTAACGACTTCAGAAACCCGCCAGGCTTCTGGCATTCTGCTTTCACCAACGCACAGGTGTTGCATTTAGCCACATAACGAGCCACATCTTTCTTTAGTCCGGGCCACCAGAACAGCTTTTTCATATCCCTGTACATCTTTGTGCTCCCTGGGTGAACTGAGTACTTTGCAAAGTGAGCTTCGTACATCAACTCTTCCCTCAGTTTACCCACACTTGGGACGCACACTCGACCATTTCTCCGTAACAACCCGTTATCCCAAGAGAATTGATCATCCGGCCCATCTTTAGCATAGCGCTGGAGACTTTCATCAAGCTCCGTTGCTCGCCGAACTCTGTCCGTAAGGTCATATTGCACCTCCGTCCAGTTCAAGCACGCATCGGTTGACGCACCCTTGTCAACACACGATATCTCCATTGCTTCCAATTCCTGGATCAAACGCTGATCATGCCTCTGCAACCAGCTTGCCCGTACCGGAGTCTGTCGACTCAAAGCATCAGCGACCACATTTCCCTTCCCGGGGGTATAGTGAATCTCGAAGGTGTAGTCCCCAAGGAACTCCATCCATCTTCGTTGTCGCATATTCAGATCTTTCTGATCCAACAAATACTTTAGGCTCTTGTGATCCGTATAGATATCCACTTTGATGCCATATAGATAGTGCCGCCACAACTTGAGCGCAAAGATTACCGCCGCCAACTCCAAATCATGGACGGGATAATTCCGCTCATGCACTTTCAACTGACGCGAGCCATAAGCAATCACTTTCCCAAACTGCAGAAGAACGCAGCCTAAGCCGCTCCCAGATGCATCACTATAGATCTCATACCCATCGGTACCACATGGCGATGTCAACACAGGCGCCGTGGTCAAACGACTCTTCAAGTCTTCAAAAGCTCGAGCGCACTCCGGCGTCCATATGAACTTTTGATCTTTTCTCGTCAGCGTGGTCAGAGGTAAAGCAATCCGTGAGAAGTTTTCCACAAACCGTCTATAGTAGCCCGCAAGTCCAAGGAAGCTCCTGACCTCGGCCACTGAAGACAGCACTGGCCAATCTCGGATGGCACTTATCTTCAACGGATCCACCGCGATACCCTCTCCGCTTACCACATGGCCTAAAAAGGCTACTGAAGAGAGCCAGAACTCACACTTTGAGAACTTGGCAAAAAGCTTATTCCTCCGCAGGGTATGCAAGACCAACCGCAAATGGTTTGCGTGATCCTCTTCCGACTGAGAGTATACTAAGATGTCATCGATAAACACAATAACAAACAAATCCAAGTACTCTCGGAACGTTCGATGCATTAGGTCCATAAATACCGAAGGCGCATTACATAGGCCAAACGGCATTACCGTGAACTCATAATGACCGTAGCGTGTTCCAAACGCTGTCTTGGGAATGTCACCTTCCCGAATCCTTAGCTGATAATATCCCGATTTCAGATCTAACTTGGAATAGACCGTTGATCCCGCCAGCTGATCAAAAAGGTCATCAATCCGTGGGATCGGATACTTGTTTTTCTCCGTCAGCTTATTCAACTCGCGGTAGTCAATACACAACCGTAAGCTACCGTCTTTCTTTTTCACAAAGAGAACAGGCGCGCTCCAAGGTGACATACTTGGGTGTATATATCCCTGCTCCAACAACTCTTGCAATTGGACTTTCAACTCAGCCATCTCTTTTGGCGCGACGCGATATGGAGAGCGGGCCACCGGTTTCGCACCTGGCACCAACTCAATAGAGAAGTCAATCTCCCGCTGGGGTGGTAACCCAGGAAGATCTTTAGGAAACACATCGGCAAACTCTGACACAACTGGCACTTCACCGACACTGGCCTTTGGCTCAACAGCCTGAATTAGCGTGAAGAATAACTCCGCGCCCTTCCGCACAGCATTGATGACTTGGAGTGCAGACAACAACGTTCCGCCAACTCCTCGCATACCAGCGAACTTCGTCACAAGCCCGGTATTCTGGCCCAGTGTAATCTCTTTGGAGTTGCAATCAATAAAGGCACGCTGCTCCGAGAGCCAGTCCATACCAAAGATCACATCAAACTCCGATAACGGTAGCACAGCTGCACTCAAACCGAAATCCCGACTTCCTATTTGCACACCCACATCGCAAGCCCTATCCGTAAGCATCATACAGCCATTCGGCAATAGCACCCTTGTACTATCCACCGTCACATGACTTGGTACCCCAATGCGAGATACGAAATCCTCAGACAGAAAAGAATGCGAAGCACCCGTATCAAACAGGGCTCTCGCTAAGTTATTCCGAATCAGGACAAAGCCTGCAGCACACACACATCATGCACAAGCTAAACAAAACCAAAACCAAAAGCACAGCAAGTAAACTAACTCAACTCGTACCTGTGACGACGTCACTTTGCTTAATCGCTTCCTGTTGGCCAAGTTGATAGATTCGGGGCTGCGCTTGGGAAGCAGAGGAATCCACCACCGCTTTGCCCTTCTCAGCATATGACGCACCCGTCTTCTTTTCCCCTTTGGCATGCACAACTCGACAGTCACGAGCAATATGCCCCACCCGGCCACAATTATAGCACGTACGAGCATCCGGCCTTGATGTCGCTCCCGACACAACGGTCGTAGTCACTTGCCCAGATGGCTTGGACCTCTTGCCCCCTTTCTTCTGGTAAAACGACTTGCCTGGGCGAGGTGCTTGAAACTCTGGCTTAGACACCACCAAGCCCTTATTCCCTTGCACTCGCCTCATGTCCTTCTCCAACGCGCACGCAGTATCAACCAACGCCTGAAACCCTTGGCTCACAGAACTCGAAAGTAGGAATCGTAACTCATCCCGCAATCCTTCATAGAACCGATTCGTTTTCCTTTGGTCATCCGCGAAGATTGTTCCCGCATATCGTCCCAACCTGGTAAACTCGTGCAAGTAGATATCCACACTATCGTCCCCTTGCTTTAACCGTTGGAACTCATTTTCCATAGCAATACGTTGCGCCGCTGGGACATGTTTCGCCAGAAATATCCGAGAGAACTCCTCAATCGATACTTGTGTTAATTGCCTACCCGCCAAGTGGTGTAGCTCAACCTCGTCCCACCACAACCACGCCTCCCCTTCAAGCATGAAGGTGGCTAAGGTGACCTTGAGAGTTTCCTCCGCCCTGATCGCTGTCATTATCCTCTTGACACGCGATAACCAATCTTCCGCCTGCGTTGGGGATCCCATTCCCGCAAACGTAGGAGGACTGAAGCTCATGAATTGCTTCAACTGTCGGTCAGCTGCTCGTGGATCTACAACCTCAACCGGCTCGGGTCTTACATCAACACGAACTGGCACTACCGCCGGCTGCGCTTGCCCGGTCGGCTGAATCATGGCAAATAGCGCCTCAGCCACTAAGCGAACAGTTTCCGCAGATGGAGGAGGTGTTGGCACCTCAGCTGGTGCCGCACTCTCACCAGAATGCTGGGGCTCAGACTGCCCAGCACCACTACGTGTCACCTATAGGTGGACAAGACACACATTAGCGAACGTATGCAAGCAAAACAACACAAAAAGGAACGCGCAGATTCCTCAAACAAGATTTTGTACATTCCTTAATGGACATTCCAGAGTTCATTAGCGTTACAGCAGGTCGCACAAACACGTGCTCGCCACCCCACAAAAGAATTCGACCACGAATTCGAAAGAGGAAGACCGACGAAAAGCTGATACCAAAATGTAACGACCCCATCCGTTAGATGACGTATAGTAGAAGGTCCGGCCGGGGCCCCACACTATATGCCACAAACAGAAGGTGAGGTCACAGGATAATACCAAACCAAAAACGAATCCTAACTCAGAGCATTCTAGCGGAAGCTTTAAGTAGTACTTTGAACTCTCACCCGGAATGTCCAATATATATAACCACCTTTATATATAAATACCACGGAATGTACACAACCACAAGAGTTTGGCCTTAAGGCCTTACAGTTCCTCTGAACATACATCATGTTTTACAAACCTCGGCGCGCAGGCCGGCCATACATGAGTAAAAAGAGAAAACAAAACAAAGCCATTCGCTTAGCCTTCCAGGCTAGCCGCAGCAGCAGCAGCACCAGCAGTAGGGCTCTCCCGCCCATCACTTACCACTTGGCTCTCCAGCACCTGCACGGGAACAATCCACCCAACCGGTGGCAAACAATGCAACGGTCAGCATTCAGCTGACCCAATTATAACAATCCTACCCCTTTCTCGGGGCATGAGCATTCTTTCCCTGCAAGCATGGCATTATCAATAGCAACTATGTGCGCGCAGGCACATCCAAGCCATCACAACCATCGGCCACCCGGCCCGACAGTCCGTGCACTCAGGGCACATTTTCGGTGTACCGGAATACTAGGGTCAACACCACCGTCTACACGGTATTTGAGCATTTCTAGTCTTTCCGGCGCGCGGGCCTAAGACTCTCATTAGGCGCTCCAACAAAACCTATACCAGGCTTCCAAGTCGGACGGACCTAACGCAGGTACGGATCAGCCACCCCCCGTTGCTTAAGTCGCCGAGCCACCTCGAATACGGAAGTATCCATGGCATTTTATAGGCGCGGGTCGGTTTCACCTTTCCTGTTCGGCAATCTGCCTTTTCATCGAGTTGCAGCCCAACGGCTCAACTACTCACAAAGTGGCAACGCACGGCCACAAGAGTTGCCGCCAACCCTCTTCATTTCCTGGACATCGTCCAGTACTTCCTGCCGCACCAAGCAACAGGTAGGAACAAGGCATCACAAGCCATAGGCATCACAAGCCATTATCACGGAGCCTTCCCCGATATGCAAACAAGCATCACCAATCCAGATTCCATCCAGATGGGCTTCACACAGCATGCCTAGAGCCGTACTCCAATTCCGGCCTCTAACAAGGGGGACTTCACATATCTACCCCAAGGGACACCACAACCCACCGCACACTCGCGGGGAAGGGCTTTCCCTATGCAATGCAGAAAAGAAGGACTTCACATGTCCAAGGAGGGAGATCGTTACCCTTGTCGATCTCTTCGGTGCCATCAAAAACTAGCCGGTGAGAAAGAACCGCAGCAGCCTTGCCGTCACAACGCCGGCTTCGGATCACGAATCGAACCACGGGAGCTCCGCCGGTGGCTTGCTCTCCTCCTCCTTCTTCCTCTCTCTTTCTCTCTTTCTCTCTTCCTTAAGGATAATGAAGAATGGCTTTACATCCTTCTCTCACGACTTAATTCAGCCCAAGAAACCACCTGAGCCTTTAGATCAAAAGAGAGGAAACTGAACGGTCAAGATCTTCCCAAAAAATCACTTTTTGGCCGACACGGCCTGTGACACGCCCGTGTCACAGGCCGTGTACCCCTTAAGCGGTGCACACAGCTTGAACCGACTGTACAACACGGGTCATCGACACGCCCGTGTCGGACCTGACACGCCCGTGTCAAACCTGAGACACGCCCGTGTCTCCTGCTCCATCGAGCTGCAACCAGTACACGGGTCGGAACACGGCAGCTGACACGCCCGTGTCCAGCCTGACACGCCCGTGTTCCCGGCCGTGTTCAAGGCCGTGTCCGGCTCTGACCGGAATAGGCCAATTTCGCAAAATAAATAGAACACGCCCTGGGACACGCCCGTGTCCCAGGCCGTGTACACCCGACACGCCCTGGGACACGCCCGTGTCCCAGGCCGTGTGACCTGACCTGCTACTCAAACTTCAAGTTGAGTCTTTTGGGGTCTTTTGGGGTGTTACACGTCTCACAGACCGTGTTCCTGAAGCGGCTACAGAACCGACTCACCCAGTCCAGAACACGGGCTTAGACACGCCCGTGTCAAATATCTGACACGCCCGTGTTAGAAAGCATACGGCCGTGTGACTTGTCGTATCACTCTTTCAACACAAGACCAGATCACCCGAGAAGAACACGGTTAATGCACATGCCCATGTCCTTATCCGTGTGCCAAACATGCTCCTGTGGCACGCACGTGTCACAGGCCGTGCTCCACACTCAATGCCACTCCACTCAACGCCACTCAACGCCACCCGAGTATTCACCCGAGAAGGACACGCCCTGGGACACGCCCGTATCCCAAGCCATGTCACCTATCGACGATCGTCGACCGTGCCATCTCGAGAACTCTAGTTGACACCTAATGTAAAGGACACGCCCTTGGACATGCACGTGTCCCAGGCCGTGTGCACTGGACACGCCCTGGGACACGCCCGTGTCCCAGTCCGTGTCACCAAGCCTGACCCATTTTGGGACTTATGGATTTTTCGGGTGTGAAATCCTGGTCTGCCTGACCCTCTCTTTCGAACTCCAAAAATTCTCCTTGATGTAGACTTGGAGCTCCATCGTGCTCCACTCCCTGTGTTTATCTTTTGAATCCAGAAGTGCAAATGTTTTAGCTATCCTTTGAGGTCTACTCAGACTGTTAAGTACTTTTTGAGTAACCTCTCTCTAATATCACTTGAAAATCTTTGTTTCAAGGATATCTAAATCACCAAGAGTGGGGTGAATAGGTTTCCTAGTCTCTTTGTATTGTCTTTAATATCTCTTACTCTAAGTACTTTGGTTGTTAGTAATTTACTGCTTTCAAGATACACAACCTGCAAATAATGAACACAAAGATAGCACACACAAGATATATAGTGGTTCCCAAACCTATGGGTACGTCCACATTCCCTCCCACATTTCTAACTTATAGTTAGACAAGGCACTTCTCCAATCACTGCTCCAAAGAGCTTAAACCACGATCCCGTAGGATCACTCTGTCTCCTCCAAGACCTATAACTCAGGCACAAGGCCCTACAACTCAATGATCCCAAGATCACCTCGGGCCCAAAGGTCGTACAACTCAAGCTGGGAGGACAGCCCTACCTCAGATCCACAAAGGATCCTACCTTAGATTCACAAATGAATCCTACAATTCATGCTAAAGCCTTACTCTCAGTTTCTCTACAGAATCCCACCTCAGATCCAAACAGGATCCAACACTCATAGAGTAATACTCTCCCACAGCTCAGGCAAATCTGCCCTACCTCAGGCCAATGGCCCTATAGCTCAGATCCAAAAGGATCCTATAAGGTGGTAAGTGAGTTGGTGAGTTAATCTTGACATAAGAGATATTTCTCTATGCCTAACTTCTGGACTAAGATAAACTCAGTCCAAATTTAACTCTAGGAATATATTTCCTAAGTCTACTTTTACTTGAACTGATATATACTCAGTCCTAACTTCTTCTTCTCAGGAGCAGGGATTTTTTCTGGTGGAATAGAGAAGTAACTACAGCTGTTCTTATTTCAACCTGAGCTGGGAGAATTCCAACCCAACTTTCTTCATAGCAACAAGGATATAGATTTTCAGGATGCTTTGGCTTGTTCTGGAAGTGACTCGCAGATCTGCAGCCCTGAACCTTTCTGGACTGAAGCAAAAGCTCAGCCATATCTCCTTCTTCACAGCCCCCCAAGAGAATGTTCTTTAGAAATTAGTGGTTGGAACTGTGAAGTATTTTGCATTAGGGGATTCTTCTTTACTACAACCTTGCTGGAGAAGATCACCAGCTATCTTGTCTGAAGCCCCCAAAAACTGAAGCTAGGTTATTCCTTGGCTACTACTTCTTTCTTAGAGAATTACTTTGAGTTTGCTGGTGCAGATAGAAAGCACACTAGGTATCTTGCTTGAAGCTATCTGAAACATGCAGGTGTAGATGAAGATGACACCAGCTATCTTGGATCGGCTTCATATCAGTTATAGCTTGGTTAGACCTGCTGCATCTTCTTATTTAGAGAGATCTCTGATCTTGTTGTTGACAATGAAGAAATCAACAGCTAGCTTGAAGACCTTTTAGATTTGTCGATTTTAACTTTGACCTTGACCTCTGTAACAATGGCGAGGTAGACGAAGATGTTCCGCCGCTTGGCGAAAATAACAAACCCAAAAGATTACTTTCGACACAGTCAATCTTTCCCGTTTATTGATCGTTGATCAATTGCTCTATGCGCATATGAACCCCGCTTTAATTGCAGATTTACCACCTTCCATTTGTAGAAGATGACAAAAGCTGGCCACCGGTGCCATTAATTGCTTACTCCACCTTTCCCGCAATGAATTCGAATTTTTTTGACATTTTTGACTTTTGCTGACTCATGCTGACGTCAGCCATCTGTGGACTTAGCCAAAAATTAAACATTAGCATAGGTGTTGAGTGAGTAAGCATCACTCAACGCCAAAACACTTAGATAGATTTTTTTCATTAGACATTGAGTGAGCAACCTTCTATAACATACCATTTCCAACTAGACCCCTAAGAGTGGTTTTGGTCATGACTAGGTCATGACAAAACCCTAGGAAGCTAAAAAGGGCCAGGTAATCAAAGGCAAAGGTGAGAATCACTTTGGTCTGCCAATGGGACAACCTCATCACCAAACCTAGGGATTGACCTTAGGGATTCACCAGGACTCCATGACCCCACCACAACATCACTAGCCTATTAGAGGGTCCACTAGAGCCTTAAGGGTCCATTAGAGTCGACCCAAAATGGCCAATTTGACCTAGGACCACCAAAGGCCAAAATTGGGCAAGGTGTCCTAACTAAGGGAAGTTGGCTTCAAATGTGCCCAACCAACCCTGCCCAGACCTTCCTAGACCTAAAGTGGTGTCAATGGGTCACCAAGGAAACATTGGGTTCAGTCCTAGAAGCAAAGATGACCCAAGTCAACTCTAGCCCCAAAGTGTTCAAAGTTCCCGTTACAAGGGTCATATGAACCTCAAGGTGCCCATTAGGTCATGTCCCACCCCACCTAAGCCTTAGGAGAGACTAATGGATCACCAGGGACCCATTAGGGGCAACCCAAAAGGTCAAAGGGACTAAAGTCAACACAAACCTACTTTGGGTCAACCTAGCCCAAATAAGCTAGCATGAGCTCAAGCCTCCTCATATAGCTTTATTAAGAATATTATGTGTATGTGTGGGCTGCCAATAAACCCCCAAGGTTGACCAAGTCAACTTAGTGATTAGGAGAGAGTGAGAATCTCCATTCCATTTTAATGGAGGAGAGATAAAAAGGAGAGAATGAAGGGGCAAGTCAACCCGACCAAGGGAGGACAAAGGCCACCCTTGATGGCTGGATTCAACTCTCCTAGGGAAGGGGAGAAGTTTCCAGCCATTTACTGGCCACCAAGGGGCTGGTTCAGCCCCCTCCCCCTAACCCGAGCCCAAGCTTTCAATGGCATTAATGGCCATTGAAGTTTTGGCCTCTCCCCTCCTCAACCGAACCTTTAAACACCACCAGTGGACCACGAGAAACATTTCCTTGCCTTTTACTGAAGATTTTCATGGTTTTGAGCCGAAAAACTTCCTTGAAGAACCGCCAGAATCCGCCCCTCCGGCGGCTGCGCCGCCACCAGTCGATAGCCACCACCTCAATGGAGGTGTCTGTGGCGGTGGCTGGCTAGGGAGGTGGACGGATGGTCGGCTTTGGAGGTTTGAAGTTGGCATATGCACGTGCAATCGGGACTGTTGGCTGGAGGTAGATGATAAGCCCAGGCCGAAGGATCCATGCCAAGATTCGTGTCGCATTAGATTTCAAACTATAGGATTATATATTCCATTTTATTTCATTTTGTCACTTTTTTTTGTTTTTAATGTCTTTAATTTTAAAAAATACTTCGAGGCAATTTCAAAAGAAATGGTCGACATAGAAATTGTAGCCTGATGAGTCTAGTTTACTACAAAATTTGTTTGAACCAATTTGGGTTGCTTGGTTGACAAGGGCACTCATTTTGGTGGGGTCTATACATAGGGTTTGACAGAAATTGAAATGGCTGCCTACACTTCATCTTGGGTCCAAATGACCTGAAATTTTGGCAGGGAGTCACCCTAGACCATATCTAGACCCTGCCCAAAATGGGAATTTTTGGGAATAATTTTTATATAGTTTTATAATAATTCAATTTCTCTATGGTAAATTAATTTAGGGGTCAAATGAACTCCAAACTCATCCAAATTTTGGTGGATGATGCATGGGGTCATTATTAACCTCTGGTTAAAATTTTATTACATTTGAGGTGGTTTTAATTGAAATCTTGCAAACCGTAGTCTTGTCATAATAAGGGTAGTTTGGTCCAAATGCTCTTTTGGTGTTTAAGTGGTCCAATCACCTCAACAGAGGCCTATTTTTGGGCCACTGATTTTATGGTGTTTGTAACACCCTCCTATTGGATTTGGGGTGGTTTGGGGTTGGGTAGCCCTAGAGACCAAGGGTAGGCCCCTTTATGGAGATTTCTAGGGTTTGAAGGTAATGGGGTCAAATGACCTTGGAATGAGTTAACACTTGGTGGAAGGGATCATAGGGCAGCTATTGCCCTCTGGTTGAAATTTTAATGAGTTTGAAAGTCTTTGACCCCCTCAAAACCCTAACCCTAACTTAGGGCACTCAACTCGTAGTGATAGAAATGTCACTAAAACTCACTGAACAGAGATGAGATTTGGGTAGAGTAGTGTTGAAAGTCAGAACAAGCTCTGGAGATTTTGTTATGAATTAAGGATTATTATTTTGGATACTTCATTAACAATCTAGTATTTTGTATTATTTGCTTAGAAATTTATTATGAAGTAACTACGTGGTGGAAATTGATGAAATTTAGACAGAGGACTTTTTATTATGTTTTAAAGCTCTGTAAATTTTTATGGGATTTTTGGAAGAATACTTCTAAGGGTTGCTTCATTAAGTATTGTTTCCCATAAAAACATAATTAAATTTATTTAGGTGTCTAGCAAGTCTGTAAAGTTATGATTTTTGCACAATGACCTTTCATGTACCATATTAAGATTCCGTAATTTTTATATAATTTTCTGATGAATAATTTTGGTACTTCCTTCTTTACATATAATTAAGGGAATTATTTTGGATAAATTAATTAGAGGTCCAAAAGTTTCTGAAAAATTGTGGAAATTAGCATCTAGTAATATATCACTGTTATTTAGAGATAAAAATTTTTGGGAGGTCATTACTTGAGTAGATCATATAGTTCATGTTCAAAATTGCCCATGGCCAAACATTTGGGAAAATGCAATAAATATCAAATTAATTAGAAAAATTATGAATCTCTGATTTTAGACTAAACTTGTTATTGTAGACCTCCGGAAAATTTTATAGGAGATTTGGAAGACAATCCGGTGTACCTCTTTTACCCATCTCATATAGTATAGGGTGGTCTGCATATAATAGCTATAGAAAATGAACTAGAGTGGGTAGTGAATTTCAAGTGTTGGAATCCTTAGTAGGTTGTTTGTTTGGGTAATTAAAGGAGTTCATTATTGGAAGACAGGATTAGAAGAGTGTGAGGTTGACTAGTGTAGGCAGTGCTCGGAACCGACGAAAGATCGTCTTATCCCGTGGAGTGGGAAGGTAAAAATCACCCTAGGATAGATCTAGCGTAATATGAAATGGGAATGGGTAAGGGAAGCAACCAATAACAATAAGTGCCTTGCGAAAGGGAACGATGGGCTTCAGCTATCATCATAGTTCCTAGTGCCCTTTGAGAACCCTTCACGGGGTATACCGGGGGCAGTCCTGGGCTAACGTAAACTGTAGGAATGATAAACCATAAAGAGCAACTAGCATAATTAGGGATCCACTTTCACTCGCATTGATGTCTCGGAATGCTAGGTTGGTTCATGAGGGCTGATGCCCTGGGGGTTTTAGAGATGGGCAGGTTGGCCCGGTGAGCTTTGGCTCGATGGGTTATTTGAGACGGACGGGATAGTCCGGTGAGCTTTGGCTCAGGGTTTAGATTCATAACTATTACATGTGCATAAAAGGAAAGGTGGTGGGTCTTCGGTATTTAAGGGTCGATGTACCGACACCAATACGTGGACTCGGTAAGTGTGGTTTAGCACTTGGCCAAAAAAAGTCCAGTGCGCCAGCCGGCAAGAGTACGCAAGAGTCCGCTCCATGCACCATGCGTTGAGGCGTATGATAGGTCTGACCAGTAGTGCTTTACGAGTTTAGAGGTGGGCGAGGCCCAACCCACCACTTTCGTCTGCCACTGCGGAGGTACCCTGGGAGGTGAGGCTCCAAAAAGGGGGAACTAAAGGTCTGTGTACACAGAGTCAGGTGGGTGAGTTGCACTTGCATGATCGCATCATAACCCACTAGCATGTCATAGCATAGTAATTGCATACAACCCCTGTCACCTATTGTGTAAGTAGTATGAGACGCTTACACAATAGGACTTGTAAAACAACCCCTTGGTCTATAAACTTGTGTGGGCAAGTTTATTAATTAAGGTCAAATTCTTTATATATATATATATATTGCTGTTAACAACCGACACCCCAACGTATAAATTTGTATGGGACTCTTTATACGATGGGAGCCCTGCAGAAGATCCCTTGGCTTATGCATTTTCGCACATAAGTTAAGGTTACTTTTCATAATTTACTTTACTTCCATATGTACTATAAAATTGCTAGTATAGGTCCGCTGTCATCTGTTTTCTTTATTACTCTCCACCTTCAATCCTCCCCTTTCTTCCTCTCCGCTCGGTGCCTAGAGTCCATGGGAGAAGGGGTGGGGGATGATAGGACTTAGTCTTATAGACTAATGCTTTTCGGACCACATCATTTAGGGGATCATGGAGCCCAATATGGAGGAGCAGCCCCGGAGGTCGGCCCACTTGGAGATAGGGAAGTCTAGCTCAGGAGTTAAGACAGCTGGGACTGTGAGTCCCTGACCTTAGTAGTGTTTTACTTTGCTTCCGCTTAAGTGACTATGTAGTGAGAATTTGATGTATCGGGCTTAAGCCCTTATTTTCAATACATTTATATTTTGTGGGCTCTCCCTTCGTGGAGATTTTATTACTCTAATTTGATTTTATTGAGGACTTATGGTTAGAGTTTTTTCCTCACTTGTGTTTACTCTACCTTTATTGCTTTTCTGTGATCGATTCGGCCGGAAGAATCGGCGTTTCGCGATGATGACCCTTAAGGAGTGAAGGTATCACCGCAAAGCGGCAGTTCTAGGCCTAAGACCTCGGTGTTTTAGAAAGAAAAAAATGGGGTCTTACAAGTGGTATCAGAGGGAACCTCGATCAGAAGAGTAGCAGTTCACTAACCTTGGGTCACCCTCGCTCGACTTTAGTTTGGAGACAAACTAAGCAGCAGAAGTGTGGTGTGCCCTTGTGGGGATCACATGTAATTGTCCACTACTACTTAGGCTTGAGTCAATTGTTTACAAGATGGTTTTTGATATGCAGCCTCCAGCACAGCCTACACCTCAGGGCGGAGTCCAGAAGACTCGGAATGTTGCACCACCTCTGCCGGCCCCCACTCCGTTCCTATAGTCAGAGATGGGGCAGACTCTGACAGCCATTCTGGACGCTTTCAGGGCCCAGCAGGTTCCGGCTCCGCAGAAAAACCCGGGGGCCAACTGGCTGAGCATCTTCCGAGGACTCTCTACCCCATCCTACTTAAGGATAGAGTCAGTCGTTCCGACGGAAGAATGGCTGGAAATTATGTACGAAATGTTGACCGGGATACGGTGCCCCTGGGAGGAGAGGGTGTCATTTGTGGTCTCTTGCTTGGAGTCTCACGCCAAGAGATGGTGGAAGACGTCGCTGGACACAACTTTTGCGGATATGGAGATTGCAGAGATTACTTGGGAGGCGTTCAGGGCCGCGTTACTGGAGTATTTTTTTTCCACAATCGGCTAAGGATGAGCTGGAGGACAGGTTCCTGCGGTTGAAGTAGGGCAATAAGACAGTGGTAGAGTACCGCCGGGAGTTCAACCATTTAGCCCGGTTTGCAGACTCATATCAGCTGGATGAGGCAGGATACATCAAGAGGTTCTATAAGGGCTTGTGGGAGGACTTGAGGGCGGCCCTTCTATTTGTATCTGACGAGCCAATACCTCAGATGTTAGAGATGGCCAAGAGGATATGGGCTGATTGGCAAGCTACTCGGGGCCGGAAACGGCCAGCGGAGGATCAGGGTTGAGGAGCAAGGAACGATCAGAGATGAGCCCATATCACAGACGGGAGAAGGTTCGAGGACCAGCCTCGTCAGGAGGCAAGACATGAAATAAGGGAGCCAGTTGTGGTGGCTCCACCACCTCTTCAAACATGGGAGGGCCAGAGACCCGGGTGAATGGCATATCCCCCGCTAGAGTGCTTCCACTGCCATCAGGTTGGGCACATTCGCAGAAATTGCCCTATGAGAGGGACACCCCCACCAGATCCACCGGCTTCCCAGCCAGCGCAGTATTTTGGAGGCCGAGGTCGTGGCCGAGGACGTTGATACCAGGGGGAGATCATAGACAAGAAAGGGAGCAAATGTATGCTTTGGACCTTGCGCAGCCTCGGAACCCAGAGCAGGTCATAGTAGGTATAGTCTTCATCAGCGGCAAGCCTATCCGCACACTTTTCGATACCGGAGCTTATCACTCCTTCGTGTCGGAGACGTTCATAGAAGGATTGGAAGGCATGGAGCGATTCACGGGCTCGGAGATGAGGGTGCGACTACCAGATGGATCTAAACTCCTTACCTTGGACCACTGAAACAAGGAGATAGAAATTGGTGGAAATGCGTTTGAGGCTCCTGTGATGCTTTTGAAGTTGACGGACTACGACTTGATCCTGGGCATGGTATGGCTGCACTTGAAAATGGACCAGATTGATTGCCAAGCAAAGAGGATCACCGTGAGGCACGGGGACTCTTTCATTGTCATCGAAGGTATAAGACCTGCCTCTCGTATACTCTTATCTTCAGTACAGGCCGTTAAGGCCCATCTGCAGGGAGAGGAGGTTTATCAGATTCAATTTGAGATGGCGGAGGTCAAGGAGTCTGTGACAGACATCCCGGTGGTGCGAGATTTCGCTGATGTCTTTCCAGAGAAACTGCCAGGACTACCTCCGCACCGAGAGCAGGACTTCCAGATACAGCTTGTGTCGGGGGCCAAGCCAGCATCTAGGGCCCCTTATCGGATGGCCCCGAAAGAATTGACAGAGTTAGGAAGAAAGTTGCAAGAACTAGTAGAGGCAGGGTTTGTCCGACCAAGCTCTTCACCGTGGGGAGCCTCGGTGCTATTTGTCAAGAAGAAGGACGGAAGTCTCCGCTTGTGTATTGATTATCGAGCGCTGAACAGACTAACGGTCTGGAATACATAACCGCTGCCACAGATTGACGAGTTGTTTGATCAACTTGAGGGAGCGCATTTCTTCTCGAAACTTGACTTGAGTTCAGGTTATTATCAGCTATGGATTCGAGTGGAAGACATTCTGAAGACCGCCTTCAGTAGTAGGTACAGACTATTTGAGTTTACAGTGATGCCCTTCAGGCTCACAAATGCGTCGTCAGCATTTACAAGCCTCATGAACAGGGTATTCGAGGAGTATTTGGATGTATTCATCATCGTATTTATTGACGTCATCCTCATTTACTCAAGGACGGAGGAGGAGCATACACGACACCTGACTCTGACTCTAGAGAGGCTAGAGAGCACTAGCTTTATACGAAATTAATCAAATGCAAGTTTTGGCTAAAGGAGGTGGCCTTCTTAGGTCACATTATCAGTGGTGCTGGGTTGGCAGTAGACCCGTCAAAGATTCGGGCAGTGCAGGATTGGCCACCGTTGAAGACAGCCACTGATGTGGGGAGCTTCCTGGGACTTGCCAGATATTACCAGAAGTTCGTCGAAGGATTCTCCCGGATTGCACTCCCTCTTACATCCCTGATGAAGAAGGAATCCCCTTTTGTTTGGACTCCACAGTGCGAGGCGGCCTTTGTGGAGTTTAAAGGTCGGCTTACCTCGGCTCCCATTCTCGCTCTTCCGTCGGGAAGAGAGGGATTCTAGGTGTACAAGGATGCCTCCTACCAGGGGATGGGCGTCGTTTTTATGCAGAACGGGCACGTAAAAGCCTACGCCTCCCGACAGTTGAAGATATATGAGAAGAACTATCTGGTGTATGATCTAGAGATGGGTGCAGTGATCTTTGCTCTGAAGATTTGGCGACACTACCTCTACGAAGTTCACTTTGATATCTTCTCAGATCATAAGAATTTGAGATATGTGGACACACAGAAGGAACTCAACATCAAGCAGATACATTGGGTGGAGTTCTTGTGGGATTACCAGTACACCATGCACTACCATCCCGGGAAGGCGAATGTGGTGGCAGATGCTTTGAGCCGGAGAGGAGATACCTCAAGGAAGGGACCACATCTGATGTCCATGGAGCTAGTCCGGTCTTTCAGAGATATGCAGATATCCCTAGTGTTCGAGAATGATCAAGAACTGTCTATGGAGTATCTAGCATCGATGGTTGCCATAGATTATATTCGGGACCGCATCCGGGACAGACCGAGGACAGATGCATGGGCAGAGCCGATATTCCAAGCCTTAGAGGAGGGTTCGATGGGAGATTTTTCACAGAGAGATGGATTGCTATATTTAAGAGGCAGGGTCTATATACCCACAGGAGGCTAGATTCGGGAGGACATCATGGCGGAAGCGCATTGTAGCAGATATTCTATACACCCGGGGATCACCAAGATGCCGGCAGACTTGAAGAAGACGATGTTTTTGTCAGGGATGAAGAAGGACATTACTTACTTCGTGACTCATTGCGAGACATGCCAGCTGGTGAAGGCGGAGTGCAGGAACCCTGCAGGATTTCTACAGCCACTTGCGGTGCCGGAGTAGAAATTTCAGGACATCGCGATGGATTTCATTCATGGCCTCCCCCGATCACGGACGGGAAACCATTCGATTTGGGTCATTGTCGATCGGCTGACGAAGGTTGCCAAATTCATTCCGATCAGAAAAGATGACTCGGTTGAGGTACTGGTGCGGAGATTCGTAGAGCAATTCATTCGTTACAACGGGGTGCACATGACGATTGTGTCGGATCGGGATGGTCGATTAACATCCAGGGAGTGGAGATAAGTGCAGACTTACTTAGGAACGTGGCTGACCTTCAGCACAACTTTTCATCCCTAGACGACACGTGGCATTTTGGATCGAAACGAACCTTGGCGAAAGCTTTTACCACTAGTTGAGTTCTCCTATAACAACAGCTACCAGTCCAGCATAGGGATGCTTCCTTATGAAGCCTTGTACAGAAGGAGATGTAGGACTCCGCTTTCATGGATTCAGGACGAGGATCTGAAGGTGTTGGGATCGGATTTTGTCGAAGACACCGAGGCTCAGGTGAGACTGATATGGGACAGAATGCTGGAATTGCAGAGCCGACAGGCTAAGTATTATGACGCCCGACACCGTCAGGTAGAGTTTCAGGTGGGAGACTGGGTTTTCTTGAAGATCCGGCCCATGCACGGAGTTTCATGGGTGCGTGGTCGGAAGAAGAAGATCATTCCTAGGTATATGGGCCCTTATAGGATCCGGGAGCAGATCGGGCCCCTAGCTTAAGGGCTGGAGTTGCCATCGGAACTGGCATAGTTACACGACGTGTTCCATATTTCTTCACTTAGGAGGGCTCTATTATGCCCGGAGCAGCAGATTTCGACCATAGATGGGTCGGTAGCTTCAGACCGGTCAGTTCACTTGGAGCTGGTTCGGATCCATGATAGAGGAGTACGGATCTTGCGTCGCAAGAAGGTTCCGTTAGTCAAAGTTCTGTGGAGGAACCATGGCCAGGAGGAGCATACCTGGGAACCGCAGGACCTGATGCGACAAAAGTATCCAGAGTTGTTAAGTCAGTTATACCTCACAACCTTTCAGGATGTTCGATTTACCTTCCTGTTTTAAACTAGTAGGGCTGGAGTTTCAAGATTCGAGGCTAATCTTTTGTTTATTGGGGTCTAGACTTTGCCAGTTAGGCAAATTAGTCATAGATTTGAGTTTCCCTTTAAACCTCATGATGGCCGCGGAATAGAGACCTACTGTGGTTGGTTCGAAATGGTCAGATTCCGCGGGCCGGTTAGAAGATCGAGTTTTCTAACGAAAGGAGGCAAGCGCACCTATCGCAAGTAGTACTCGGTATTCGGGAAAATACCGAGGTCGTATTATTCTCGGGGACGCGTTGATTATATCTACTCTTCCAGGAACACTATTATCTTACTAACAGTAAGGTGGGATTTTTTAGTATAATTAAAGCGGAAAGAAAGAAAGCGGAATTTTGCTAAATTAGTTCGATGACGGGTTAACGCTCGGCATCGAATCGGATTAAGACTAAAACAATTTTTAACAATTATTAAACTTTGTTTTTAATTTAATAAAAGGCACTTGGCCGTGGAGGTTCCGAAAATATGAGCGCACTTATCTCTAGGAATATTGCTCACCTAAACATTAAGACTATTCGACCGATCGTTAGACCGACGAAGGATTCCTCTTAATGCCCGCTTTACGCTAAGAACCCCGCTATTGGGTGGGGAACCCAATCCGGCAGAATTATGCTTCTCCTCTTTCGAGGGGGTGTACGCAGTTCTCTTTACCCAAGGGGGATCGGTCCATACGTGCAGCCTCTCGGCGTCGCGTATGGATAACGGAAATAGAGCCCACACATCGATTATGTGGTCCTATGCGTCGTTAACCCGGGGTAAACCTTAAGTCCTTAAATTGAATTAAAAATAAAGTTTTTTAATTATTTCAAATCATTTTTTATGTCCCAATGCTCTTCGATGCCGAAGGATAAAAGAGATTAGCCACTCATCGGTATGGGGACGGCTTTATGTTTTTAGGTGAAGCGTGAGCGTTAAATTAAACACTGAACAATTATAAGAGAAAACACGAAAAATAGGACAATTAGATAAATTTAAGGCTAATTGATGCAGGCACTCACGCACACTTCAAAACCATAAAGAAAATTAAATAAAGCAAGACCTACTCAAATGAGTAGGCGGAAATAAATGCACACACGCACACACTCTACAGAATTGAAGAAAGCGATAAATAAAGCGGTAAAATTATCTCCTACACGCACGCACTCTACATAATTGAAAAAGCGATAAAATTGCAAGTGCCGGCTCAAATGAGTGGGCGGGAGTAAATCTATCTCATACACACACGCACTCTACTTGAAAAGAAAACACACACACACACTCTACAGAAAAGAAAACACACGCACCCACACAAGGTTTTCCTACTCAAGTGAGTAGGAAGAAAATGAAAGCAGTAAAAAGACAAGTCCCACTCAAACGAGTGGGCGGGAAATGAAAGCAAAGCGCCATTTAACTCTTAACGAGTAGGCGGAAATAAATGCGTACGCACACACGCACTCTACAGAAATGGAATAAAGCAGTAAAACCTAACTCATACACGCACACACACTTGCAGAAATAAGAAAAACAAAGTGCTCAGAAAATTAAAACGACTGCATTTCTACCGCTAGAATGCGGTAGAAATGCATAAAAAGTGAAAATAAAAATTAACCGGAGCGAAAATTTTTGCAAATAAACGCAAAATGGAAGTACTCGAAAAATTAATACAACTGCATTTCTACCGCTAGAATGCGGTAGAAATGCATAAAAAGATGAAATAAAAATTAACCGGACTAAAAGTTTTGAAATTAAAAGCTAAAATGAAGTGAGCGAAAAATTATAACGACTATATTTTCATTCTTATATTTTTATAAAAACTCCTAAAAAGTGAAAATAAAACAAAAAAGACAAAAAGTTTTACAACCCTAAAGAGCCTAAGTTAAAAAATAATAGTTTTAGATGAGTTTTTATAAAGCCTTATGAATGAAAATATAGGAAAAAGGAGAAAAGCTAAATCTAAAAAGTGCAGAAAATGAAATTTAAATGGACGGCACAACGGCTAGAAATGCCGATAAACCCTAAATCTAACTAAGTTACGAAGGCTAAAAAGATAAAAACATAAAAGAAATACAAAAAGATGAACGAAAAATTACTTAAGTAGGCGCATTCAAATGGATTATCCATACAAATTAAGGGAGAAAGATTCATATTTTATTAAAGAAAAAACCCTAATACAAACTAAGAGAGAGAGAGGGGGGAGAAAATCTCCTTACATAAGTTTGGAATCCAAATGGGCAGCACCTCCCCTAAGCAAAGTGGTCAAAAAAGTGGACAAAATAAGCTTCCTGAAAGCTTTTATTTATAGGCAATTTTTCGGGTTGGTCACGCCCTAGGTCACGGGCGTGACAGGGGGGCGTGTCACTACTATTCATGAGCTGGCCGATTGACTTGACTGGAGCTTTGACTTCGGGGCGAAAACGTGGCGGTCACGCCCCAAGTCACGGGCGTGACAACCATGTCACGGGCGTGAAAGGAGGGCGTGACCGCGGGAGCTGGCAGATCGATGTCGGTAGAGTTGACATGTTGACCAAGCTTGCGGGTCGGCCACGACACGGGCGTGACAGGCGTTTGATACGGGCGTGACGCCGGGCGTGACGCCGGGCGTGTCGGGCTGGGTTTGATGACGGCCGATCGTCGAGCTGGCACCTGTGATCGGCGATCGTCGGGCTGGCGTGACACGGGCGTGTCGGCCGATTGACACGGGCGTGTCAGGCAGTTTTTTCTGACTTTTTGGAATTTTTTTCTGGAATTTTTCTGGAATAAAAATTAAGCTAAGTTAGAAATAATATTTACAAAAATAAGCAATTTATTAGATAAAACAGATAAAAAAAGACAAAAAACAAACAAAATTGACTTAAATAAAATACGAAAATATAGGTATATTTACAACTCATCAAACACCCCCATACTTAAGCTTTTGCTATTCCAGAGCAAAAGTTTGAGGTGAACTTATAAGGAATAATAAAAAACCCTAAGTTCTGCTACCGCTAAATTAATTATAAGAAAGATCAAATAAAAATATACGGGGTATAAGAGTTAAGTCCTAAAATTATTTAGATGATTTAAACAGGGCAAAAGTTTTGGCCAAAAGACTTCTTGATGTAATCAAATAGAAAGCAATAGTTGTATTGGTTAGATTAACAGAAAATAGTTTGGATTTATACGAACTTTAGCTTATAGGAGTGTTATTGGAAATAATGCAATTTACGAATTATGCTCTCAAAAAGATTTTTGAATTAATTCTAGAGTCATGAAATTGGCTAAGGGGGTTGATGTTGGTTTATGAAGATGCTTGGATTTTGAGGCGAGGTTATTTTTTCTCGAACCTCCAATTTTTTGATTTGGATGTTAAAGGAAAACGAAATCTTATTTTCCTTAACATAAAATTTTTTTTTCTTCTTCATAAAAATAACCCAATGTATATGTGTTGGAGTAATGAATTTTATCCTCTTACTCCCTAACGTATAATATTTTAATTTATTGGGTGCCTATGTTTACGGAATGAAATCTTATTCCCATTGACATAAGATCTTTTTGGGGAAATAATTTTATCATACCAAGTAGGTTATGATAGGATAGGTAAGGGGAGAAAAGAGAACTAGATTTTTAATTGAAAAATAATTGAGAGCAACCTTTATAAATTGTACGTTCCAATTTTTCAGAAAGCTAAAAGTAAGCATAATTGAATTCTATAGTCGTTATTTTCTAACATGGTACAAATGCTCCTATCTATGAAAAATTAGAAGTAGTGCCTAAAGCGAGTCCCCTATTTTTAACAAAGTATAATAAATTCTTTAAAACTTAACCCCGGCTATTTAGATTTTTCAATCTATAATTAACAAACGAATAGTGAACAAAGAATTGATCAAATTTGCATATAAATAAACTCAAAACGAAAGTTTTGGATAACAATAAACTCAAGAATGAAATGTTTGATTTATTTGTTTCATAATAATTTTTTAAAATTTTTTTTGAAGTTATGTTCTTTTTTTTTGTAATTTTTGTATTTTTGTATTTATATCTTTAATATATACATACTAAAAAGAAAGAAAAAAAAAATGCGAGAATAATAAAAAAAATTTTTTTTTTTTTTGATTTTTAAGTTTTGTGAATTTTTTTGTATTTTTAATGTTTTGTGAATTTTTTTGTATTTTTAATGTTAGTTTCATTCTATTTACAAAAATTTGGGAAAAAGAAAAATAAAAATAAAAAAAAATTTACAAGGATGAGAGAGAAAAAGAGAGAGGGGAAAGAGAAAGAATATTTACAAAAAATATTTACAAAAATTATTTACAAAAATATTTACAAGAATATTTACAAAAATATAAACTAGGAAGCCGCGAGATGACTCGTTATGTGGATGGCTCGATGAGCCGGATCTCGCGGACCGAGTTAAAAATAAGACAAAGTTTCAAAAATGAAACTTCAAAAATTTTTAATTATAATAATTTTTTTGGATTTTATAATTTTTTTGTTATAAATATTTTTTTTTTGTTTTGTTTTGTTTTTTTTTTTGTTTTTTTTTTGTTTTTGTTTTTTTTTTGTTTTTTTTTTTGTAAGTGAAAAAGAAAGTACGAAAATATGAAAACACCCCCATACTTAGATCCAACATTGTCCCCAATGTTGTATGCTAAGCATGAGGAACAAGACAGCAGGTATATGTACAAAAAGGGAAAAAGAGGGTGGCAGAAAACGTCCCTGATCCGCGCTCGGGGAAGCCCTTTAGAAACCCTGCAGTTATTAGAAAAATAGAAAACGTAATAAATAAAGACGTAAAAAAAGATAGACGTGGGGTGCCTCCCAGGAGCGCTGTGTTTATAGTCGCGTAGCTTGACTATAGTGGCGGGATTATAAGTCGAGGAGGGATATGGTTTCGCTATACTCGATCACAGGGTCGCCCGCTATGTAAGTCTTTAATCGATGACCGTTTACTTTAAACGAGCCTTTTTCCGGGTGGGAGACGAGTACAGTCCCATATGGAAAAACTTCTTCAACTAAGAAGGGACCGGACCAACGGGATTTGAGTTTGCCAGGAAAAAGTTTAAGACGAGAATTATAAAGAAGGACTAGATCGCCCGGAGAAAAAATTTTGGGGGTTTTAATTTTTCGATCGTGATAAAACTTAGAACGCTCCTTATAGAACTTATTGCTCTCGTAAGCGTTCGCACGCCATTCATCGAGCTCGTTTAGTTGCAGTTTTCTATTCTGAGCGGCTAAGTTAGAGTCGAGGTTTAAGAGTTTTAATGCCCAAAGTGCGCGGTGCTCCAGTTCTACGGGTAAATGGCACGCTTTGCCATAGACTAATCGAAACGGGGTACAACCAGTAGCAGTTTTGTACGCCGTACGATACGCCCATAACGCGTCGTCAAGCTTAGCGGACCAGTCTTTCCTATTAAGTGAAACGGTTTTTTCTAATATGCGTTTTATTTCTCGATTTACTACCTCAACTTGGCCACTTGTTTGCGGGTGGTAGGGGGTGGCAAGTTTGTGCGTGACTCCGTACTTAGCTAACGTCTTAGCCATGAGAGCGTTACAGAAATGCGTACCCCTATCACTAACAATTGCGCGAGGCGTGCCGAAGCGAGAAAATAATTTTTTTAGAAATGTAACGACGACTCGCGCATCGTTGGTGGGGAGAGCTTGCGCTTCCGCCCACCTTAATACGTAGTCGACCGCCACTAAAATATATGAATTTTTATAAGAAGGAGGTAGGGGGCCAACAAAATCTATGCCCCATAAATCGAAGACTTCGCATTCTAAAAACATATTTTGGGGCATCTCGTCGCGACGTGAGATGTTACCCGACCGCTGACAGCTATCGCATGCGCGCACAAAATTGTGCGCGTCTTTGAAGAGAGTGGGCCAAAAGTAGCCCGCCTCTAGCGCCTTCCTAGCGGTCCGGTTGGCTTGATAGTGCCCCCCGGCCGGACCCTCGTGGCAATGCCTCAATATTTGCGTGCACTCCACTCCCGCGACGCATCTTCGAACCGCTTGGTCCGCACAGATACGGAAAAGAAAAGGGTCATCCCAAAAGAAATTTTTCAAGTCGGAAAAGAATTTCTTCTTTTGATGACTTGAGAAATCTTTTGGAAGTACCCGCGCGACTAAGTAGTTCGCAAAATCTGCGAACCAAGGCGAAGATGACGAAGATGAACGAATGGCGAGAAGGCGTTCCTCGGGGAATCTGTCATTTATTTCAGATTCGACGAGCGCTTCCGCACCCGGATTGTCTAAACGGGAGAGGTGGTCTGCCGCTAGATTCTCCGCGCCCTTCTTATCTCGGATCTCCAAGTCAAACTCTTGTTGGAGGAGAATCCATCGAAGAAGGCGGGGCTTCGCGTCGGTTTTAGCTAATAGATATTTAAGGGCGGAGTGATCAGTAAAAACGATAACTTTAGATAGCGTAAGATACAAGCGAAACTTATCGAAAGCGAAAACGACGGCTAAGAGTTCCTTTTCCGTCATCGTGTAATTCACTTGTGCGGAAGTGAGCGTCTTGCTAGCGTAATAAATAGGATGAAAATGTTTTTCTACGCGTTGGCCAAGAACGGCGCCTAAGGCAATATCACTAGCGTCGCACATGATTTCGAACGGAAGGGACCAATTAGGGGCCACTAGAATCGGAGAATTAATAAGTTTTTGTTTTATAAAATTAAAAGCAGACTCGCAATCGCTACTAAAGACAAAAGGTGATTCCTTTTCCAAGAGGTGAGTAAGCGGCTTTGTTATTTTTGAAAAATCTTGAATGAAACGCCTATAAAAGCCCGCGTGGCCTAAGAAACTCCTAATGGATTTTATGTTTGTCGGCTGAGGAAGTTTTTCTATGATTTCAACTTTGGCCTTATCGACCTCTATCCCCTTACTCGAAATCTTATGGCCGAGGACCAAACCTCCTCGAACCATAAAGTTACATTTTTCCCAATTTAAAACAAGATTCGTGTCCTCGCATCGCTGGAGGACACGATCGAGATTACGAAGACAATTCGAGAAAGAGCATCCGAATACAGAAAAGTCATCCATAAATATTTCCATAATATCTTCTACTAGCTCGCCAAAAATTGCTAGCATACATCGTTGGAATGTAGCCGGCGCATTGCAGAGGCCAAATGGCATTCTTCGATAGGCGAAGGTGCCAAAGGGGCAAGTAAAAGTTGTTTTCTCTTGGTCCTCGGGGGAAATGGGGATTTGGAAAAACCCTGATAGACCATCGAGAAAACAATAAAAAGGATGACCGGAAAGACGCTCGAGAATTTGGTCAAGGAACGGTAGTGGGAAATGGTCCTTGCGGGTGGCATCATTAAGTTTGCGATAATCGATGACCACGCGCCAACCCGTAACAGTACGAGTTGGGACGAGCTCGTTGTGCTCATTCGCCACTACGGTTAGACCGCCCTTCTTGGGCACGACATGAATGGGACTAACCCATGCACTATCAGAAATGGGATAAATAATCCCCGCATCTAATAATTTAATTATCTCAGCTTTCACGACGTCCTTCATGTTTGGGTTAAGACGTCGCTGGGGCTGAATGGTTTTGCGGCAATTATCGTTTAAGAAAATTTTGTGAGTGCAGAAAGAAGGGTTAATCCCCTTTAGGTCAGAAATTTGCCACGCAATTACGTGGCGATGTTTAAGCAAAACCTCCAATAAATCGGAGGTCTCCGAATCGCTTAAATACGAAGAAATGATTACCGGGAGTGTATCATTTTTCCCCAAAAAGGCGTATTTTAGGGATTCGGGTAATGGTTTGAGTTCTAGGATGGGCGGTTCTTCTAGTGAGGTTTTAGTGCTAATGTCTTTCGAACCAATTGGTTCAAAAGGCATGTTCGTAGACTCGTCCTCATCGCAATAAAAATTTTCGAGAGAAAAAATATTTTCGTTTAAAAAATCGGACTCGAAAACCGGGGAAGAACTATCTCCATAAAAAGAATCTAAAGAATAGCAGAAATCGTCGCTCGGCGACGAGTCTTCCATAGAGGAGTTAATAGAAAAAGTAACTTGGTCGTCTCCTACCCGAAGGAGAAGCTGACCATTACTTACATCAATTAACGCACGTGAGGTCGCGAGGAAAGGGCGACCAAGTATTATTGGTACGTTGGCGTCTTCCTCGATGTCCAAGATGACGAAGTCCACCGGGAAGGTGAACTTGTCTACTCGGACAAGGACATCCTCAACAACCCCGATGGGGAACCTAATCGAGCGATCCGCTAGTTGGATGCGCATATTGGTAGGAGCAGGAGTACCCAAACCTAAACGCAGGAAGAGCGAGAACGGCATCAATTTAATGCTCGCGCCTAAGTCTGCCAAGGCGTATTTTACTAATACATTGCCAAAAAGGCACGGGATGGAGAACCGTCCCGGGTCGTTTTGTTCTAAGGGCAATTTACTAGTAAGAGCCGCCGAGCAGACAGCGTTGAGAGATATATGCGAAATATCCTCGAGTTTGCGTTTATTAGAAAGTAGTTCTTTTAAAAATTTCGCATATTTAGGCATTTGCGAGATAGCCTCGCAAAAAGGACATTAATATGAATTTGTTTAAGTAATAAAATAAATTTTTCATATTGCGCGTTAACTCGCTCTTTATCTAATTTATGCGGGTAGGGCAACGCCTTGTTTAAAATAGTTTTATCGTTAAAAATCGGTAAGGGTTGCGTAATCGAAGAAGAGGGAAGAGGGGTCGGAGGTGAAATATGTACCTGAGGATCGATCCGTTTTGGATCGACCACCTCCTTACCGCTACGGAGGGTTATAGCGTTGGCGGTTTCCCTTGGATTGGGCTCCGTGTTCCCTGGCAGTGCCCCCATGGCGCGTTCTGACATGAGTCGCACCAGCTGTCCAACCTGGAGTTCTAAATTTTTTAGCGATCCGGTGATGTTCCGAATATTAGACTCGTTGGACGCGACATAACGATTAAAATTTTCCTCCACCGGGGATGGCTTCATAGGAGGGGGAGGAGGAAGCGTCGGCGCAAAAGGAGGGGGAGGGGGACGCTGCGCGTTGTTCGGGTTGCTCCAGGAGAAATTCGGATGGTTCCTCCAACCCGGATTATAGTGGCTACTATAAGGGTTGTTTTGAAATGAGGGACGCACCGGATTTCCCAAGTATTCCACGAATTCGTCGACCACGCAGACATTGGAGGGGGGGAGAAAACAAGGCGGAGTGGAGGAGGAAACAGACATCTCCGCCACCTGCTTAGTTAGCCTTTCCACTTGGAGGGCTAGCTGAGCGGTGGCATCCACTTCAAAAATGCCCGCCTGCTTAGGGCGCGCCCGCGGGACGTTCCACTGGTAGGCATTCACCGCCATTTCCTCGAAAAGGGCCTGGGCGGCCTCGGGGGTCTTATTGTTCAGAGTGCCCCCGGCAGCCGCGTCAATCATTTGACGCGTCTGACTATTCAGTCCATTGTAAAAAATTTGTACCTGCAACCACGCTGGCAGAGCGTGGTGCGGGCACCGGCGGAGAAATTCCTTAAAGCGTTCCCAAGTCTCGTAAAGAGACTCGGAGTCGTTTTGGACGAACGAAGATATGTCCGCCCGCAGTCTTGCAGTTTTCGCGGGCGGAAAATACTTCGTAAGGAATTTTTCGGCCAATTCCGCCCAGGACGTGATGGATCCCCGCGGGAGGGAGAGTAACCACGCCTTAGCCTTGGACTTAAGAGAGAAGGGAAAAAGGCGCAAACGAATGGCGTCATCAGTGACGCCATTAATTTTAAAAGTATCGCAAATCTCAAGAAAATTAGACAAGTGATTATTGGGGTCCTCATCCGGCTGTCCGTCGAACTGCACGACATTTTGGATCATCTGAATCACACTTGACTTAATTTCAAAATTATTGTTGGCCACAGCGGGCCGAACAATACTCGACCCCGTATCATCCAAATTGGGCCGAGCGTAATAAGACATAGTACGCTCGACCGGTTGGGCATTATTCGGGGGGTCGGCCATAGAAGAAGAAGAGGGTTCTCCGATAGATTCTGCGGGGTCTAAAAAGGGAATTCGACGGAGAGATCGGATACGCGCAAGAGAGCGGTCGATCTCGGGGTCGAATTCAAGATTTTCAGAACTCGAAGGTTGTCCACGGGTCATACACCCAAAAAAAACGAAAAGGGGGAGGGATATATTTTTTTTTGTAAAAATTTTTTATTTGAAAATAAAGTAAAATTAATAGATTCCCGGATTCAATATAACAACCGGGATCCCCGGCAACGGCGCCAAAAACTTGATGGCCGCGGAACAGAGACCTACTGTGGTTGGTTCGAAATGGTCAGATTTCGCGGGCCGGTTAGAAGATCGAGTTTTCTAACGAAAGGAGGCAAGCGCACCTATCGCAAGTAGTACTCGGTATTCGGGAAAATACCGAGGTCGTATTATTCTCGGGGACGCGTTGATTATATCTACTCTTCCAGGAACACTATTATCTTACTAACAGTAAGGTGGGATTTTTAGTATAATTAAAGCGGAAAGAAAGAAAGCGGAATTTTGCTAAATTAGTTCGATGACGGGTTAACGCTCGGCATCGAATCGGATTAAGACTAAAACAATTTTTAACAATTATTAAACTTTGTTTTTAATTTAATAAAAGGCACTTGGCCGTGGAGGTTCCGAAAATATGAGCGCACTTATCTCTAGGAATATTGCTCACCTAAACATTAAGACTATTCGACCGATCGTTAGACCGACGAAGGATTCCTCTTAATGCCCGCTTTACGCTAAGAACCCCGCTATTGGGTGGGGAACCCAATCCGGCAGAATTACGCTTCTCCTCTTTCGAGGGGGTGTATGCAGTTCTCTTTACCCAAGGGGGATCGGTCCATACGTGCAGCCTCTCGGCGTCGCGTATGGATAACGGAAATAGAGCCCACACATCGATTATGTGGTCCTATGCGTCGTTAACCCGGGGTAAACCTTAAGTCCTTAAATTGAATTAAAAATAAAGTTTTTTAATTATTTCAAATCATTTTTTATGTCCCAATGCTCTTCGATGCCGAAGGCTAAAAGAGATTAGCCACTCATCGGTATGGGGACGGCTTTATGTTTTTAGGTGAAGCGTGAGCGTTAAATTAAACACTGAACAATTATAAGAGAAAACACGAAAAATAGGACAATTAGATAAATTTAAGGCTAATTGATGCAGGCACTCACGCACACTTCAAAACCATAAAGAAAATTAAATAAAGCAAGACCTACTCAAATGAGTAGGCGGAAATAAATGCACACACGCACACACTCTACAGAATTGAAGAAAGCGATAAATAAAGCGGTAAAATTATCTCCTACACGCACGCACTCTACATAGTTGAAAAAGCGATAAAATTGCAAGTCCCGGCTCAAATGAGTGGGCGGGAGTAAATCTATCTCATACACACACGCACTCTACTTGAAAAGAAAACACACGCACCCACACAAGGTTTTCCTACTCAAGTGAGTAGGAAGAAAATGAAAGCAGTAAAAAGACAAGTCCCACTCAAACGAGTGGGCGGGAAATGAAAGCAAAGCGCCATTTAACTCTTAACGAGTAGGCGGAAATAAATGCGTACGCACACACGCACACTACAGAAATGGAATAAAGCAGTAAAACCTAACTCATACACGCACACACACTTGCAGAAATAAGAAAAACAAAGTGCTCAGAAAATTAAAACGACTGCATTTCTACCGCTAGAATGCGGTAGAAATGCATAAAAAGTGAAAATAAAAATTAACCGGAGCGAAAATTTTTGCAAATAAACGCAAAATGGAAGTACTCGAAAAATTAATACAACTGCATTTCTACCGCTAGAATGCGGTAGAAATGCATAAAAAGATGAAATAAAAATTAACCGGACTAAAAGTTTTGAAATTAAAAGCTAAAATGAAGTGAGCGAAAAATTATAACGACTATATTTTCATTCTTATATTTTTATAAAAACTCCTAAAAAGTGAAAATAAAACAAAAAAGACAAAAAGTTTTACAACCCTAAAGAGCCTAAGTTAAAAAATAATAGTTTTAGATGAGTTTTTATAAAGCCTTATGAATGAAAATATAGGAAAAAGGAGAAAAGCTAAATCTAAAAAGTGCAGAAAATGAAATTTAAATGGACGGCACAACGGCTAGAAATGCCGATAAACCATAAATCTAACTAAGTTACGAAGGCTAAAAAGATAAAAACATAAAAGAAATACAAAAAGATGAACGAAAAATTACTTAAGTAGGCGCATTCAAATGGATTATCCATACAAATTAAGGGAGAAAGATTCATATTTTATTAAAGAAAAAACCCTAATACAAACTAAGAGAGAGAGAGGGGGGAGAAAATCTCCTTACATAAGTTTGGAATCCAAATGGGCAGCACCTCCCCTAAGCAAAGTGGTCAAAAAAGTGGACAAAATAAGCTTCCTGAAAGCTTTTATTTATAGGCAATTTTTCGGGTTGGTCACGCCCTAGGTCACGGGCGTGACAGGGGGGCGTGTCACTACTATTCATGAGCTGGCCGATTGACTTGACTGGAGCTTTGACTTCGGGGCGAAAACGTGGCGGTCACGCCCCAAGTCACGGGCGTGACAACCATGTCACGGGCGTGAAAGGAGGGCGTGACCGCGGGAGCTGGCAGATCGATGTCGGTAGAGTTGACATGTTGACCAAGCTTGCGGGTCGGCCACGACACGAGCGTGACAGGCGTTTGACACGGGCGTGACGCTGGGCGTGTCGGGCTGGGTTTGATGACGGCCGATCGTCGAGCTGGCACCTGTGATCGGCGATCGTCGGGCTGGCGTGACACGGGCGTGTCGGCCGATTGACACGGGCGTGTCAGGCAGTTTTTTCTGACTTTTTGGAATTTTTTTCTGGAATTTTTCTGGAATAAAAATTAAGCTAAGTTAGAAATAATATTTACAAAAATAAGCAATTTATTAGATAAAACAGATAAAAAAAGACAAAAAACAAACAAAATTGACTTAAATAAAATACAAAAATATAGGTATATTTACAACTCATCACCTCACTTAGCAAACATGGCATCGTGATGTAATCTTTCACTTCTCATTGGATGTTACAAGTTTCTTTTTCTTCGATAGGAGTCCCCGTAGGCTTAACCTTGATTTCGGGGACGAAATCTTTGTTTTGTTTATAGGGATTTGTAACATCTCATTTCCAACTAGACCCCTAAGAGTGGTTTTGGTCATGACTAGGTCATTACAAAACCCTAGGAAGCTAAAAAGGGCTAGGTAATCAAAGGACAAGGTGAGAATCACTTTGGTCTGCCAATGGCACAACCTCATCACCAAACCTAAGGATTGACCTTAGGGCTTCACCAGGACTCCATGACCCCACCATAACATCACTAGTCTATTAGAGGGTCCACTAGTGTAAGACCCCCTTTTTTTCCTTTTCAACCACCGGGGTCTTAGCCCAGAATTGCCGCTTTGCGGTGGCACCGACTCACGAGAAGGCCGCCACTACAAAACGCCAATTCTGCCGGCCCTTTTCGATCACAAGAGAGAGAAGTAAGTATATACTGAATGTAAACAAGTCCACAGAAACACATATGAATAGAAATCAAAACAAGTCCATCAATAGATTATAATAGAAAGTACTGCAAAGATCATCTCAGATGAAATATAGAAAAAATGGGCTCGAGCCCGGTACATCAGAGTCCTCACTATAAATCACTCATCGCGGAAGCTATAAAAATACTAATCACTCACGGAGCTGGTCGCAGGTGCACCGGTGCTAGACTGACCCACCTCCATGCGCACCGTACTCCGCTGGTGCTGGTCCCTGGAGTGCTGGACCCTGTCTCCCATCCGGAGCTCCTGTAATATTGTGGTTCGAAAACCATTATTCATAAAGACTAAGCCCTATCATCCCCTACCCCTCCCCCCACGGCTCCTAAGAACCGAGCGGAGAGGAGGAAAGAGAAGCTACAAAGGTGGAGAATAATCAAGCAGATGACAATGGAGCTAGTCTAACAACTATCATGGTGTATAAACAACTATCTAGAATAAAGTACATCTAACAATTCTAAGGTAGTAAGTAATAACGTAGACATGTAGTAAGTAGCAAATTTATAAGAAGACAAATAGAAAGCAAGTAAGTAAATAAGTAAGTAACCTTAACTTATATGAATGCCCATACAAACTTATAATTTAAGGGGTCTTCTGCAAGGCTCCAATCGTATAAAAAGTCCCATATCGATTTATACATTGGGGTGTCGGTTGTATGCAAATATGAGTGTAGTGATATGCTATGCCATGATTCATGCAAGTGCAACTCACACACATGACTCTATGCGCATAGACCTTTAGTTCCCCCTGTCGGGCAGCTAGCTTCACTCCCAGGAACCTCCGTAGTGGCAAACGGAGACAGTGGGTCGGGCCCCACACTCCTAAGCGGGTATCCACACTACTGGGCCTAGCCCTCCCGTACGCCCATAGAAGAACACAACCTAGAGTATCCGCATACTAGTGCGGGCTATAGCCACCAGACTTTCTTTGGCTAAGTGTCCTACACCGCCGAGTCAGCGTACCAATGTTGGTGTGAACGACAATAAAATACCGAAGACCCACCACCTTATTCTGTATTCAAACCCTCGAGCCCTCGGCTCCCCGGACTGTCCCGTCCGTGCGTCTACCTTTAGAGCTACCGTCTGAATGGCAACCAAACCAACTTATTCTACCTCCCTAGCTACCGGGGTGTGTGAATGTGCAACCCTAGATATTCTAGTTGCTCTTTTGGTTTATTATTCCTACGGTTTATGTTAGCCAAGGACTGCCCCCGGTATTCCCTGTGAAGGGCTCTCAAAGGGCACTAGGAACTATGATGGTAGCTTAAGCCCATCTTTCCCTTTCCAATGCACTTACTTTTATTGGTTATTACCCATTACCCAATCCATTCAAATTACTTTGGATCTAAACTAGTGTATTGAGACTCTTCCTCTCCAACCGGGGTGGACGATCTTTCGTCGTTCCCGAACACCACTTAACACTAGTCACTCTCACACTCTACTCATCCTGACTTCCCAATAATGAACTTAATTTAACTCACACTATTCAAACCAGCAAACTACCAAAATTCCATCTCCCCAAGCTCATTACTCACTCTAGTTCCGTTTCTACGGTTTTACTATATGCAGACCATCCTAAGCTATATGAGGAATACAAGGGGAGGTACTCCAAATTGTCTTACAAATCTCCTATAAAATTTACTGGAGGTCTATCATGACATAATTAGCCCAAATCCAGGAATTTATAATTTTCCTAATTAATCTGATATTTATTTAATTTTCCCAAAAGATTGGCCATGGGTAATTTTAAACATGAACTAAATGATCTTCTTTAGTAATGGCCACCCAAAAATTATGATCACTAAATAACAGCAAGTTATCATCAAGTACTTATTTTCATGATTTTACAAAAAGTATTTAACCTCTAATTGATTTATCCATTATAATATCATTAATCCTAAGTAAAGAAGGAAATACCGAAATTACTCATCATAAAATTAAATAAAAATTACTGAATATTAGTAAGGTACATAAAAGGTCACTGTGCAAAGATCATAATTTTACAGGCTTGCTAGACATCAAAATAGATTTAATTAAGTTTTCATGGGAAACAACACTTAATGAAGTAAGCCTTAGAATTAAACTTCTAAAAATCATATAAAAATTCACAGAGCTTTAGAACCATATTAAAAGTTCTCTGCCTAAATTTCATCAATTTCCAGAAAATGTTTTCTCCATAATAAATTTCTAAGCAAATAAGACAATCTACTAAATTGTTAATGAAGTATCCAAAATAATGATCCTAAATTCATAATAAAATCTCCAGAGCTTGTACTAACCTTAAAAACTACTCTATCCAAATATCATCACTGTTCAGTGAGTTTTAATGACATTTTCTATATCTACAAGTTTTGTGCCCTAAACTAGGGTTAGGGTTTTGAGAGACATATTTACTTTAAAATCCATTTAAATTTCTACAAGAGGGTTCTAGCTATCCTAGAATTCTTTTCACTAAGTTTCAAGCTCTTACGAGGGCATTTGACCCCATGCCCTTCACAAGCCACCAAGGTCCATCCTTAGGATTTGGCCTTGGTTCCTAGGAAAAATTTACCCTAATCTACCTCAAACTCCATGAGGGGGTGCTAGACATCATGCCTAGTCAGTGGCCAAAATTTTAGCCACTGTTGAGGTGATCTGGCCACTCCGATCTCAAAGTGCACTTTTGACTTAAAAACCCCTTAGTAGGGCAAAGCTTAGGTTTGACCATTTCCAATCTAAAACAACTCCATATGAGATGAAAAATTATACAGAGCCTCATTATGAACCCAGGGACCACTCACCAAAATTTGGGAGGGTTTGGAAGTCATTAGGCTATCTAATTAATTTACCCTATGATTATTAAATTTTTCTAAAAACTATTGAACAACATTCTCCAAAAATTCCCATTTTTGGACAGGCCCTAGGTATAGCTAGGGTAGCCTCCCTGCCAAAATTTCAAATCATTTGGTCAAAGGATGAAGAATGGGCACACCTTTTGGTCTCTGCCTAGCTCTAGGTCTAGATCCCACCAAGAGAGGTGCCCTGGTCAAACCAGTTGACCAAATTGACCCAAATAAATTTAAAAATATAGTAGACCCATAGGGCAACAAATTACTTGTTGACTATTTCTTTATATAAAGCCTTTAGGTATTTTTCATAATTTATCTAAGGTAGCAGTTATTTTAATACAGAAAATTCACATAAAGAAAACGATTAATTAAATAGCACAGATCTTGAAGCAAGATCTAAGGGCCCTTGCATTGTCTTCTTCCTCCAGCCAAAGGCCACGATTTTCCAGACCTTGAGATACTTCCAAGCACAGCCGCCGGCCGTCCAGCCTCCTCCCTGGCCGGCCACCGCCACCACCACCTCCGTTGAGGTGGTGGCTATCGTCAGGCGGCGGCACGGCCGCCGGAGGGGCTTTTTCCGACGAGGTCGAGAATGCAGATTTCATGGAAAATCCATGAAAATCAAAACTCCAATCGGGCTCAATTGAGCCCGATTCTCAACCCTATTGAATCCTAAGATCTATCCGCAGAAGAAGGGGGAGGGGAGGACCTTGTTCGCGGGCTGGAGGCGTGCAAACCGTCGGGATGCCATTAGTGTGGTGGTGGCGTCGCCGGAATTCTCAATAGCATAGTGGGAGGCTCGAAAAATTCAAGTAAAGGCTGGTAAAACCTCCTCTTGGGCCTCTGAGGGTGTTTAAAAGCTTGGTCAAGGAGGGGGAACGGCCAAAACTTCAATGGCCATTATTGGTCCATTAAAGCTTGGGTCGGCCATGGTGGAGGGGGGCTGAAATGGCCTAATCTAGCCAAGCTAACGACTGGAAAGTCCTCCTCTTCCCTAGATTAGTTGGATCCAGCCGTAAAAGGGGGAGAGGGAAAAGCCACGGCATCAAATGCTATTGATGGCCATGAAGGAAGGCTCTCGGCCATGGCCGTAACCGTCCTCTTTGCAAAACTGTCGGTCCACGTGTCAAGCTTGACCGGTCAACTTAATTTAAGTAAGACTTATTAGGTCTTAATAGGAGAAAACGGCCCACTCCCTAGACCGGCCCGGTTCAGCTTAACCAGCACACAACCAAAACAAATCTGCCAGGAAAGACTAAGTAAAATGGCGTTGAGTGAGCTCTGCTCACTCAATGCCATCCTTTCTACGGCGTTGAGTGAGCTCTGCTCACTCAACGCCATCCCAGATACGGCGTTGAGTGAGCTCTGCTCACTCAACGCCATCCAAAATGGCCTCCCAGACTATGGCGTTTAGTGAGCTCAGCTCACCCAATGCCTTCTAGATTATGGCGTTGAGTGAGCTCTGCTCACTCAACGCCATCCAGCCTACTCACGGTGGCGTTGAGTGCAGTCTATGCACTCAACGCCATCTAGCTTATGGCGTTGAGTGAGGTGAGCTCACTAAACGCCATCCAAACTACATCGTTGAGTGAGCTCAGCTCACTCAATGCCATTCCAGGCCTCCGCAGACGGCGTTGAGTGTAGTCCATGCACTCAACGCTGTCTAGTTTATAGCATTGAGTGAGCTAAGCTCACTCAATGCCATCCAGACTACGGTTTTGAGTGAGCTCAGCTCACTCAACGCCATCCAGATAACACCAGATGGCATTGAGTGCAGTCTGTGCACTCAACGCCGTCTACCTTATGGCTTTGAGTGAGCTAAGCTCACTCAACGCCATCCACACTACGGCGTTTAGTGAGCATAGCTCACTCAACGCCATTCAAAGGACACGGGCGTGACAGATCGGTCACGGGCTTGTCAGGCCCATGTTAAAATTTCTCAGTTCGCCGATCGTCTTTCTGAGGTCGACGATCGTCGAAGGGGTCACTCCATATGTCACGAGAGTGACGGGTCGGTCACGGGCGTGACCACCCCATGACTTGAAATGTTTGTTGATAAACTTAAATTCCTGGGTTTCCTAGGGTTCTGTTATGACAAAATAACTCCCAGGGGTCTAGTTAGAAATGGGATGTTACAAATCAAAATAAACAAAACAAAGATTTCGTCCCTGAAATCAAGGTTAAGCCTACAGGGGCTCCTATCGGGAGAAAAATGCTTGTAACATCCCATGAGAGTTGAAAGATTTACATCTCTACGTATGTTTGCTATGTGCGGTTCCAAATCTAAGACCAATTCGTCCAATTGACAAGGTATATACCCCAATAAACAAAAGATTAGCCCCTATTCTTTAAATTTCAGTCCTATTGGTTTAAAATAGGAAAGCAAATTGATTGTCCAGAGGGGTTATGAGGTATACCTGACTGTAAAGCTCTGGATACTTTTGTCGCATCAAGTCCTGTGGCTCCCATGTTTGCTCCTCCTGCCCATGATTGTTCCACCGGACCTTGACTAACGGAACCTTCTTACGTCGCAAGACCCGCACTACCGTGTCATCGATCCTGATAGGCTCCAGGTTGACTGATCGATCCGAGGCCACCGGGCCGTCTGCTGTGGAAATCAGCTGCTCTGGCCGTAGTAAAGCCCTACGAAGTGAGGAGACGTGGAAGACGTCATGAAATCCCTCTAACTCCGGCAGTAGCTCTAGTCTATAAGCTAAGGGGCCGATTCGCTCCAGGATCCTGTAACGCACCATATATCTCGGACTGAGCTTCTTCCGCCCGTGAACCCGCGAGACTCCGTGCATCGGTCGTATCTTCAAGAAAACTCGGTCTCCTACCTGGAACACCACTTGACGATGCCTCGCATCGTAATATTTGGCCTGCCTTCTCTGGGCTTCCAACATCTTGTCCCGGATCAATCTAATCTGAGCATCTGTATACCCCACAAACTCCGAGCCTAGTGCCTGCGGATCCTCATCCTGAACCCATAATAGTGGGGTCCTGCACCTCCTTCCATACAACGCCTCGTATGGAGCCATGCCTATGCTGGACTGATGGGCGTTGTTGTACGAAAACTCGACCAGTGGAAGCAATCTCTCCCAAGGCTCGCCGCGGTCCAAAATACACAGGCGCAAAAGATCTTCCAGTGTACGGTTGGTGCGCTCTGTCTGCCCGTCGGTCTAAGGGTGAAAAGTTGTGTTGAGTTTCAACCGAGAACCTAGATGGGCCTGGACCGACCTCCATTCCCTGGATGTAAACCGCCCATCCCGAACCGAAACGATAGTCTTGGGCACCACATGATAACGTAAAAACTGCTCAATGAACCTCCGTACTAATACACTTACCGGAGCGTCCTTCGCCACTAGAATGAATCTGGCCACCTTTGTTAGCCTTTCCACTATTACCCAGATCGAGTCATTCCCCGCACGGGATCGAGGTAGCCCATGTATGAAGTCCATGGCTATATCCTCAAATTTCAACTCCGGCACCGGAAGTGGCTGCAGCAAGCCTGTCGGGTTCTTACACTCTGCCTTCACGAGTTGGCAGGCCTCTCAATGCGTCACAAAGTACGTAATACCTTTCTTCATACCCGGCCAGTACATCGTCCTCTTCAAATCCTTTACCATCTTGGTGATCCCCGGGTGTACAGAATATCGGCTGCAGTGAGCTTCCGTCATGATGTCCTCCCGGATCTGGCCTCCTGCCGGTATGTAGACTCTGCCTCTTAAACACAGGAGACCATCCCTCAAAGAGTAATCTCCTGTCGTGCCTTCCTCCAAGGTTTGGAATATCAGCTCAGCTCTCTCATCTAGCTTCTTCCCATCTCTGATGCAATCCCGAATATCATCAATTATAACCATTGACCCCAGGTACTCCATGTATAGCTCTGGGTCATCCTAGGACACTATTGATATCTGCATCTCCTCGAATGATCTAACCAACTCCAATTCCATAACCTGCGGGCCTACTCCTGACGTACTCGCTCTCCGGCTCAGAGAGTCTGTGACCACATTTGCCTTCCCCGGATGGTAGTGCATGGTATACTGGTAATCCGACAGAAACTCTACCCAGCGTCTCTGCCTGATATTAAACTCCTTCTGGGTGTCGACGTACTTCAGATTCTTGTGGTCAGAGAAGATATCGCAATGTACTCCGTAAAGATAGTGTCGCAAGATCTTAAGAGCAAAAACTACTGCCCCCATCTCCAAATCGTGCACGAGGTAGTTCTGCTCATGCTGCTTCAACTGAGGGGAGGCATAGCCTATTAAGTGCCCGTTCTGCATCAGAACGGCACCCATCCCCTGATAGGAAGCATCTGTGTACACCTGGAATCCTTCCTTCCCTGACGGAAGGGCAAGGATGGGAGCCGTGGTAAGACGATCCTTAAGCTCCTGGAAAGCAGATTTGAATCGTGGTGTCCAAATAAAAGGGGACTCCTTCTTCGTCAGAGACGTAAGAGGGAGAGCAATCTGAGAGAACCCCTTTATGAACTTCCGGTAATAACCGGCAAGTCCCAAGAAACTTCGAACATCCGAGGCCGACCTTAGCGGTGGCCAATACCGTACTGCCTGAACCTTCGCTGGATCTACTGCCAGACCTGCTCCACTGATGACATGGCCTAGAAAGGCCACCTCCTTTAGCCAGAACTGGCACTTGCTGTATTTGGCATACATCTTATGCTCCCGCAGCTTCTCCATTGTCAAGGTTAGATGTCTCGCGTGCTCCTCCTCCATCCTTGAATAGATAAGGATGTCGTCGATGAATACGATAACAAAGACATCCAGATACTCTTCGAACACCCGGTTCATCAAGGTCATGAATGTGGAGGGTGCATTCGTGAGCCCAAAAGGCATCACGGTAAACTCGTATAAACCATATCTGCTGCTGAAGGTCGTCTTCGGGATGTCCTCCTCCTGAATGCGAAGCGGGTATTACCCCGACCTTAGATCCAGCTTAGAGAACAGATGGGCTCCCTCCAGCTGGTCAAATAGCTCGTCTATCCTTGTCAAGGGATAAGTATTCCGGACCGTCAACCTGTTTAAGGCCCGGTAATCTATACACAGCCGAAGGGTTTCGTCCTTCATCTTGACGAATAACATCGGAGCTCCCCATGGTGAAGAGCTAGGCCGAACAAACCCGGCCTCCACTAACTCCTGTAGCTGGCTTCAAAATTCCACCAACTCCTTTGGGGCCATTCGATAGGGAGCTCTGGACACCGGCTTAGCCACCGGTATAAGCTTAATCTGGAAGTCCTTCGGTGCGGGGGTAGCCCTGGTAGCTTCTCCGGAAATACGTCAGCAAAGTCTCGCACTAGTGGAATATCTGTAATGGAGTCCTTGTCCACGACCGCCTCAAACAGGACCTGATAAGCCTCTTCCCCCTGCAGATGGGCCTTAATAACCTGCACAGGTGATAGTAATATGCGGGGTGCTGGTATAATGCCTTTGATAACTGTTGGGTATTGTATCCACAATTACCTGGATATGAGGAAGCCACCTGTCAAGTTAAGATGAATTCACAATGTATTTGATGATATATCTTAAAGTTGTGCTTGCAGTTACTCCACTCTAAGTACACACCAATGTCAGGATGCAGTAGGTCAATATACACGGGTCTGTGCAACGCAATCCCTCGTTGAGTAGATCAGTGTGTTGGCTTACGTGTACTCTCTCTATTGGAGTGTACTTATTTTCAAGTACAGGGCTGAGACAGATTAAGAGCAGACAAGGAGCAAGGATGGGTCAAACCAGCTCACGGGAAGATAGACAAAAATTCGTCTAAGTATGATTCGACGAGAATCACTAAGTGATTCTCGCCGATTCGACGAGAATCGTCGAGAATCACTAGCTGATTCTCGCCGAATGCAACCAGCTGACTCAACGCCTTCAAGGATTCTGCCAAGTCAGAATCGGCGAGAATCACCAGGCTGAGTCAATGCCTTCAAGGAATTTTCCAAGTCAAAATCGTCAAGAATGACTCTGCATTCTCGACGATTCGTCGAGAATGGATGATGACTCTCAACGATTCACTCCGGATGGCTTGCTTTTCAGCTAGAAATCCTCAAATTAGAATTCGACGGGAATCATTAGTGATTCTCGTCGATTCATCGAGAATCACCAATGTTTCCCGCCGAATTTTCCTTAGGCGATTTTCTTTGGCGTGCTGGACCAGACCAAATGTACAGGCGCTATTTTGAACCGGATTTAGGGCTACTTTTGGTGGGGCCCACAACGGTCATAAAGGATGACCTATAGTATATATATTCATATATTTTGAACAGTAAACAGCAGCGAACACCAAGCAAAAGGATCGGCCGCCTCGCGTGACCTAATCAATCGCGGTATTTCTTCCGCCGCCGTCGCCGCTCGTGAAGGTGGTCGCCGCCGCTGATCGTGGATTCTTCCTGATCTCCCGGCGACAGAAGCTTAGCCAAGCAACGCGTCTCACGTGTCTATCTTGAGATCCTTTGTCTCTTGATTTGTTGAACGGGAATACCTTCCCCTTTCGAATCGATTGAGACGATCGATCCAAGTAAGACCGTTGGTAGACCTTACTAGCTTTGCTACGAAGGTTGGATCTCGAAAGAATCGCCGCCACAATCTTTGCCGCCGCCGATCTCGAGGAGATCCTTTCCAAGTGAGAGCTAAGGTCATGGACTCTTCGTCTTCTTCAAGAACGTGTCATTGAACGAAGAGGGACACCTAGCGCTCCAAAAGTTGTTTATATTTTATACATTCTAATTTTTCTTTTGTTGTAAAGGAACGTTGGTTTCTCATTGTAAGGGTTGGGTGCAACCCGTGGTGGAGGAGTGGTGACTCCTTTGGGTGGAAGGGTTCCTTCCATTAGTGTGAGGATTGGATTTCAATCCTGTTGGTGAAGTTACCGAGTCGTCCCTTGTTAGGAGATAGGTCGAAGGGGGAAAGTGGACGTACCCAAATCGGGGAACCACTATAACTGCCTGTGTCTTTTTGTGCTGTGTTGTTTTGTTTAATTGTGCAGGTATAATATTAATTCAGCTAAAAGACTGTGCAAGACACCTATTCCCCCCCCCCCCATAGATGAAGGTAGTTGACACTAGTATGACTTTCAAGTGGTATATGAGGTAGGTTACTCAGCAATAAGGTTAACACCTTGAGTAAGATCCCGGTTATAGTGTCAAAAAGAAGACGAGACTCAAGCATGGAGCTGGAATTTGATGTCCCTCCTCTGAGACTCCCTGCTTGCACAACGGAGTATTACCCCATCTAGAAGATGAGAGTTATTTTTCATCTGGAGGCCATTGACCCTCGTGCATCACTCATTTTGGAAGAGGGTCCCTTCATTCCCATGAAGGCTTCCACCCTAGAAAACAATCTCCAAATCCCCAAGAGCCCCGAAGAGATGTCTGAGACCGAGCTCTCACTGTTCAACTTGGACAACTTGATTCGTTAGATCATCACTGACGTCTGGTCCGGTATATCCCGTTCAAGAGTGGACAAGTGTAGGACGGCCAAGTCCATGTTGGAAACCATCTCAGGCCTCATGAAGGGATCAGAGAAAGCAGGGACCAGTTGTCAGCAAGTGGATTAAGCCTATGTGGGGGTCCTCATTTCTAAAGATGAAGAGCATGATCAATCTGTCAGTATCAGGGCTCCTGTGTCCTTGTCAGAGACTGAAGAAGAAGTTGAGGAAAGCAGTTCTGATGAAGCTTACTCAACAGTCTATGCCGATCTTGACGGTAACCCTGAACAGCAAAGCCAGGAGCAGGTAACTTCTTCATCTTGCCCCTCTCCTCTTGATATTCCTGAAGACAGGAATAGTTCAGAAGGTTGTCCCTCTAGTGATGCAAGGGATATGGATAGCTTCAATCAAAAGATTGAAAATCTTGATTCCCTTGAGAGTGCCCTTCAGACGAGCAACTTACTTGTTGAGGAACAAGCTAAGGAGATTGCTCAGCTGAAGATCTTGATGAATCTCCAACTGGAATCCATTAAGGTAAAGGAATCAAATATCTTGGATCTAGAGAGTCATCTAGAGACCGAGAAGAGGATAGTTTCTAACTTTTCCAAGATAGATGCTATCAAGAGAAAAGCAGAAAATTGGTGGATCTCCCAAATTATTAATTCATGGAGAAATGGGGAAACTGTGTTCAGACCCCCCACCCCGAGTAGGAAGGGCACTCATCATGCTTTCAGGTATGACCACAGGAACAACCATGGTCACTACAATAATGATCAGCCCTCAGGTGGAAATATCCACAGTGCAAGAGCTGACATGGCTACCCATGAGAGAATACCCAAGGCTCATCCTGAACCCTTCGTATTCTCGGCCTCAGCCCCAACTCATCATGAATCTGCAGGAACCAGCTCTCACTGCATCTCTTTCCACCCTAGGACACAGGAAAGGGGGGTCAGAAAACATGTGGTAAGTACCCATGGGGCCTTTGGAAGTGTGCTGACTGAAAGGAAGGCACCACCTCCCAGGTCTCATGACACTCACCTCATGCATTCTCTCCACTCTCCCACGTGTCACGGTGGAAAAGGCAAATTTGTGAGCAGAACCGGCTCTATCCCATTTAGACCTAAGATAATGACTACCACAGTCAGCAAATCAGGTCAGAAACGGCGATACAACATTCACGAGTGTTGGTGTTGTGGCAAGGTGGGTCACTTTGCCATAGATTGTTGGCACAATCCCTTTGTGCCAAGGGCTAGGGTATGTCCACTTCCTCTGGGCAGAGCTAGCCTTCCTGGCAGGATTCCTGTAGGAAGGCATTCGATATTTTATGCTGACAAGAACCTAGGACCAGATACATATTGGGTTCCTAAGGTAGGGTAATTCTTTTTCGCAGGATAGTCTAGGTTCCCGTAAATATGATGGGAACTAGACATGTGATGTTCTAAGAATGACTTGGAACAAGTATTTGGAATAAGAGTAGTGCTAACTACAATGGCATACTCAAATTGGACATCTGATGTATTTCAAATAGAGGATCTGCATGATCTATCGTATGATCCCAGGTACACGCATCAGTTTCAGTACTTGAGTTATATTATATTGATGCTTATATATGCTTATATACATATATCCACACGAATATGTCATTTCATACTCTAAAAGCAAATGTTCATATAGACATATAAACACATACACATATAAGTTTACACGCCTGATGAACGAATGCACCTGCTAAATGACATTTAAGTACAATTTGAAGAATTCCTTGTAATTACATATTTATGTAATTGATAATGAACCTCAATGGGTGTAAATTAGTCCATTTGAAATCAAGAAATGTCTGCCCATGAGTGTAACAAAATACTCCAATTCTTCACCTAGTGTTACACTGTAATTATGTATAGGACTGGTATACCGCTCCACTCGATCGAGGGTTTGTGATCAAGAATCAAAATGGGGAAAAGGCGTGAAATTAACGTACCTCGGTTAGCTTGCATAGAAACGTCGTATTCTAATTAGCAAACAATAGTTGGCTAAGGAAAATAGCATAAAATCCCTCATAACTCTTCATATTCAGGAAAATAGCCACCTGATTTCTCCTTAGCTGCGCAAAGAAGCAATTGGAAAATCCCGCCTAATCCCACCGACTTTCCCCTCGGTTCGTAATGATATAAATAGCTTAAATCCCGCTGACCCTTCACATCCCGACGATTCGCATCCTTACTTCTCGCATAGTTCCGTCGACCTCCCGGAATCACAAGCATCCCGACGTTCTCGGCGACGAATCCCGGCGATGATTCGCATCCCGACTTCTTCCCGAGCTCTTCCAGGTTTCCCATCGATCGCGGCTTCGACCTCTGTGGTTCCGTCGACAAAGTCCCAAGGACGCAAGAGCTTCAGACTCCTTCTCCGTCGACTTCTTCCGTCAGGCGATCCCGTCGATCCCGCCGATCCCGCAAACCATTCATTGTTAGGGTAACGTTTCCTCCTCCTTGAAATGGCTTGTCTTAAGTGTAGCTTCTATACTAGAATGACTAATAAGGTTTAGACACTCGGGTACTTCCTACTTAGGTTTGAAATGGCTCCAAGAACCACAGCATGCCTTGTCACTGGATGCGAACTGGTTCGAACAGGCTTCTCTCATGCCTCAGATGAATTCAGGAATATAATCATCATGCTTGAAGAGGCCGGACTCACTTTAATCCTGGAGCATCCTTGCAAAATTCTTGACAAGGAGGTGTTGGAATTCTTTGCTACTGCAAAGCTATGTCATGAGGACACAATAATCTAGAGTAAGATTGCCGGAGATCAGATTAAGATGACAGCAGGAAAACTGTCAAGAAATCTGCAGCTCTCCAGCTCTGATCAAGAGGATTATCTGGAAGAATAGGATCGAGCCAGGACCCTTCTGTTCTGTGGACTAGCTAGAGGAACCAAATCTATCATGAGGAAGGAAATGAATGAGGAAGGGAAGCTGTTGTCAGACATCATAGGGAAAGTACTGATATACAAACCCGGCTCCCACGACCACATCTCAACTGACATGTTCAAGATTCTAGTGGTTATAGTCTGTCGAAAGAGATTCAACTGGGGGCTATGCTATTTGAGAAGATTAAGGATACTCTCAGAACTCCAAGTTTTGGAAGAATCATAATCCGAAATCTCAATTAGTTGGATGGAGATAGGTTCGATATGAGCAAAGGAGTTCCTCTGCATTATCTGAAGAAAATGGATTCGGGTGTCTTTGATCGATTGGAAAGAAGAATTGGTCAAGCAGCTATTGCCGAAGAACATGATGAATCCCCGGCCGAGTCCCATGGGGATGAGGACAACAGAACTCTAGCAGATTCCGTAGCTTAACCCAGTGAAGTTCCTGATCTGCTGGCTGCAGGAACCGAGGGGGAGTCTCTTCCCCCTGCTTCTGGAACTCACAGGACAGATCTCTCAGTACCTGCTGATGTTGTTTCTGATATCTCACAGATAGCCAAAGATGCAGTTGACATACTGGCCACTGATCTAGGTAATGAGGAGGAAGACCAGGAGGATTTGGACGATGCTGCAGTTGAGAATGAGGATATGGAAGATGAGTATGTTGAAGAAGAGAGTGATGAAGTTGAAGATGAAACATCCCTGAGGGAGAGGGTGGAGATGATGGAGCCTCGGGATGATGCTGTAGTTCCATCTGAGGAGCAAGCTCCAGTGATAGATCATGAGAAATCAAGTGCACCAATGGAGGGGGAGTCCTCTCAGCAGAGAATTATGAGCATTCCTGAGCAATCTACAGAGGCTGCCCCCATCCCCTAGTGGAGACAGTGCATGTATCAAGCTCCCCTAGTGAATCTGCTGAAGAGCCAGACCAAGGCTTGCCTTCGGGACATCCACTTCGATCTAATCTCACAAATCACACAGTGAACGTCATTCAAGGCATAGTGGATGAGCTCAAACTGTCTTTTGAGCAAGCACAGAACAAAGTGTTGAAAAGGATTAAGAAATCTGAGGATCTAATGCTCAAGAACGTCGTGGAAATTAATCACAACCTGGATGTGATGGAAAAGAAGTTTGAGGCCAAGTATACAGAGGCTGGCACTACTGTTACTCTTCTCATGCAAGGACTCAAAAAGAACACAGATGACCTGGCAGTGGTTAATCAGAATGCGCATGTTGTGGGTAATACCATCCAGAAATTCGATGTCAGCATGGTGACTCTGAACGCAAATCAACAAACCCTGCTGAATGAGTTTCCAAAGACTATAATTCACATCGATGAGTCACTACACACTTATGCAAACTCAATTGCCCTCGAAGCCAAAAAGGGGGAGGAAGATTATAAAGCTAAGATGGCAGGGCTTCAACAGATAATCATTGACAACTTTGATCAATCCAATAAGTATGTTTATGAGAGTTATCATTGGTTAGTACAGCAGGCTTCATGCATTCACGTTCCAGTTGCCCCTCCAGAGGAGGTTTATACTGCTGCTGACAAAGAAGTAAGTGTTGAATAAGTTCCACTCAGTGAGGCTTAGAATAAAAAGGCTGCTAAGGCTGCTGCCAAAGCTACACTCAGTACCATGTTTGACAAAGTAGCCTTAGCAAAAGCAAAAGGAAAGAGGAAACTCCAAGAAGGGACATCCAAGGAAACTACAACCGAAAAGAAAGTAAGATTGAAGGAGGATGAAGTGAGAAATGAAAGATGGAGTCCTGTTTCAAGGAGTATTACTTTGGATACTTTTATGCTACAGTAAAAAGGGGAAATCAATCAGAATGATGTATACAGTCAGTATGAGTGGGAGCTGCATAAGACATATAAAGCTAAAAGGAACATCTTTTTCAGGTCCAACATCGTGGCAAATAAAGCTCCTCCTCCCAGATACTATCCAAAGCCCAATGAATACTTTGAGAGACAGAGCAGGAAGCACTTGGCGCAGCAATTGAAGGATGAAATTGCTAAGGAAAAATAGACTTAGGACTTGGGCTTATCTACTTTTTATTGCTTATTTGTCTACTCATGTTAATCATTTGAACAATTCTTGTGGATATATATATATATATATATATATATATATATATATGATTTTATGATTGACCTAAGTATTGTTCTGATTGCCTTTATTTCATTGTGTCTTATCTCTGTTAATATGCTGTGTATATTCTCTGGATGGTGGTATTCATCTTAGCTAGTAGGATTTTGGCTTCGTCAAATAGGGGGAGATTGTTGGGTATTGTATCCACAATTACCTGGATTTGAGGAAGCCACCAGACAAGCTAAGATGAATTCACAATGTATTTGATGATATATCTTTAAGTTGTTCTTGTAGTTACTCCACTCTAAGTACAAACCAATGTCAGGGTGCAGTAGGTCAATATACACGGGTCTGCGCAACGTAATCCCTCGTTGAGCAGATCAGTGTGTTGGCTTACGTGTACTCTCTCTATTGGAGTGTACTTATTTTCAAGTATAGGGCTGAGACAGATCAAGAGCAGACAAGGAGCAAGGATGGGTCAAACCAGCTCACGGGAAGATAGACGAAAATTCGTCTGAGTATGATTCGACGAGAATCACTAAGTGATTCTCACCGATTCGATCGCCGAATCATCGAGAATCACTAGCTGATTCTCGCCGAATGCATTCGGCTAACTCAACACCTTCAACGCCTTTAAGGATTCTTCCAAGTAAGAATCGGCGAGAATAACCACGCTGATTCAACGCCTTCAAGGAATCTGCCAAGTCAGAATCGTCGAGAATGACTCTGCATTCTCGACGATTCGTCGAGAATGGATGATGACTCTCAACGATTCACTCCGGATGGCTTGCTTTTCAGCTAGAAATCCTCTAAGTAGAATTCGACGGGAATCATTAGTGATTCTCGTCGATTCATCGAGAATCACCAATGATTCCCGCCGAATTTTCCTTAGGCGATTTTCGTTGGCGCGCTGGACCAGACCAAATGTACAGACGCTGTTTTTAACCGGATTTAGGGCTACTTTTGGTGGGGCCCACAACGGTCATAAAGGATGACCTACAGTATATATATTCACATATTTCGAACAGTAAACAACAGCGAACACCAAGAAAAAGGATCGGCCGCCTCGCGTGACCTAATGAATCGCGGTATTTCTTCCGCCGTCGTCGCCGCTCGTGAAGGTGGTCGCCGCCGCTGATCGTGGATTCTTCCTGATCTCCCGGCGACAGAAGCTTAGCCAAGCAACGTGTTTCATGTGTCTATCTTGAGATCCTTTGTCTCTTGATTTGTTGAACGGGAATACCTTCCCCTTCCGAATCGATTGAGACGATCGATCCAAGTAAGACCGTTGGTGCTAGCTTTGCTACGAAGGTTGGATCTCGAAAGAATCGTCGACGCAATCTTTGTCGTCGCCGATCTCGAGGAGATCCTTTCCAAGTGATAGCTAAGGTCGTGGACTCTTCGTCTTCTTCAAGAACGCGTCATCGAACGAAGAGGGACACCTAGCGCTCCAAAAGTAGTTTGTATTTTATACATTCTAATTTTTCTTTTGTTGTAAAGGAACGTTGGTTCCTCATTATAAGGGTTGGGTGCAACCCGTGGTGGAGGAGTGGTGACTCCTTCGGGTGGAAGGGTTCCTTCCATTAGTGTGAGGATTGGATTTCAATCCTATTGGTGAAGTGACCGAGTCGTCCCTTGTTGGGAGATAGGTCGAAGGGGGAAAGTGGATGTACGCAAATCGGGGAACCACTATAACTGCCTGTGTCTTTTTGTGCTGTGTTGTTTTGTTTAATTGTGCAGGTATAATATTAATTCCGCTAAAAGACTGTGCAAGACACCTATTCCCCCCCACCCCCATAGGTGAAGGTAGTTGACACTAGTGTGACTTTCAATAACAATAAAGGAGTCCCCATGCCTCACGGTGATCCTCTTCGCCACGCATTCAATCTGGGCATGGTTCCAGAATAGCCAAGTCAAGCCCAGGATCAGATCGTAATCTTGCATCTTCAGAATCGTCGTTGGTTCCTCAAACGCCTTCCCGCCGATCTTCGCTTCCATATTACAATGAGCAGAGGTCATTAGCACTTATCCATCGGGTAGGCGCACCCTCATCATCTTTCAAGTGAACGGCTCCACGACTACCAATCCTTTCACGAAATCTTCCGACACAAACGAGTGCGAAGCACCGGTGTCGAAGAGCGTGTGAGCGGGCTTGCCGCTAATGAAGACTATGCCTGAGGTAATTAGATGTCTTCGTATTCTTGTAATAGTTGTTTTCTCTTAATTTATAACTAGGTTATGTCTAGAAAAACTAGTTCATAGGAAGAAACTTAAAAGTACTGGCATACCTGCAATAACCTACTCCGGGTTCCGGGGCTATGTCAGGTCTAGAGCATACACTTGCTCCCTCTCTGGCCTATGGCCTTGGTCCTGAAATCCTCCTCCTCGATCATGTCCTCGGCCGCCAACCTGTCGGGGAGGTGGAGCGCCCTGATGTACTGGTTGGGGTGCTCGCCTCATAAGGCAGTTCCTCTTGATATTCCCCGGCTAATTGCACTGAAAGCATACCAGTGCCTGCTCTGCTGTCCTTGGCATCTCCAGCATCTGTAAAGTATGGGGAGCCAATAACCCCTGACTCCTCTGCTCCTGCCCAATATCCTGACAAGGTTGATCCCCGTTCCTTCTCTCCCCAATAACCTGGCCTCGAGGATGGTCTCTACGACCTCCAATCATTGTATCATCAGTCGGTCTCTTCCGGCTCCTAACTGTAAGCTGATCCGCTTCTCTCTTCTTAGCCATCTCCAGAATCCTGGCCAAACTTCCCTCTGAGACGAAGAGGAGGGCCTGTCTTATGTCATCTTGCAGCCCCTTGTAAAACCTCCGGGCATAGCCAGCGTCGTCTAACTGATAAGCATCCGCATAGCGGGCCAGGTGAGTAAACTCCTGATAATACTCCACCACAGTCCTGTTCCCCTACCTCAACCGCAGGAACCTATCCTCCAGCTCGTCCCTCGCCGACTGAGGTACGAAATGCCCCAAGAGCGCTTCTCTGAACTCCTCCCAAGTAATATCTGCGCAATCCATACCCGAAAAGGTGGTGTCCAGCTGTGACTTCCACCACCTCTTTCCATGTGACTCCAGGCAGGAGACCGCCAAAACAACTGCCTCCTTAGTAGTGCATCGGATCCCCGCAAACATCTCGTAGATGGTATCAAACCATTCTTTCATGCATACTGCCGACTCCGTCCCCAGGTAGGATGGAGGGGAAAGTCCCCGAAAGACGCTCATCCAGTTGGACCCGGGGTTTGGCTGTGGAGTCGGGGATTGCAGAGCTCTGAAGGCCTCTAGAATGGCCGTCAGTGTTTGCACCATCTCGGTATGCTGGAACGGAGCTGGAGCCGGCGGACTCGGGACCACATTCGTAGCCTGAGGGGTCCCCTGCTATGATACTGGGTTCATCGCAGGCTACAAGGAAGAATTCCATTTGTTAGAGAGCGAATGAATGGAATTTAAGAAGGGGTAGGATGGACTTTCACAGGTAATTTCCCTTATGGGCACACCACTGCTTCCGCTGCTAGTTTGTCCGCAAACTAAGCTCGCACGGCGGTGGCCCAAGGTTTTGTGGACTACTTCTCTTCCGATCGAGGTCTCCTCTGATACCACTTGTAAGACCCCTTTTTTTTTCCTTTTCAACCACCGGGGTCTTAGCCCAGAATTGCCTCTTTACGGTGACAATGACTCACGAGAAGGCTGCCACTACAAAACGCTAATTCTACCGACCCTTTTCGATCACAAGAGAGAGAAGTAAGTATATACTGAATGTAAACAAGTCCACAGAAACACATATGAATAGAAATCACAACAAGTCCATCAATAGATAATAATAGAAATTACTACAAAGATCAGCTCAGATGAAATATAGAAAAAACGGGCTCGAGCCCGGTACATCAGAGTCCTCACTACAAATCACTCATCGCAGAAGCTATAAAAATACTAATCACTCACGAAGCTGGTCGCAGGTGCACCGGTGATAGACTGACCCACCTCCATGTGCACTGTACTCCGCTGGTGCTGGTCCCTGGACTGCTGGACCCTGTCTCCCATCCAGAGCTCCTGTAATGTTGTGGTTCGAAAACCATTAGTCATAAAGACTAAGCCCTATCATCCCCTACCCCTCCCCCCATGGCTCCTAAGCACCGAGCGGAGAGGAGGAAAGGGAAGCTACAAAGGTGGAGAATAATCAAGCAGATTACAATGGAGCTAGTCTAACAACAATCAGGGTGTATAAACAACTATCTAGAATAAAGTACATCTAGCAATTCTACGGTAGTAAGTAATAACGTAGACATGTAGTAAGTAGCAAATTTATAAGAAGACAAATAGAAAGCAAGTAAGTAAATAAGTAACCTTAACTTATATGAATGCCCATACAAACTTATATGAATGCTCCCATCGTATAAAAAGTCCCATACCGATTTATACGTTGGGGTGTCGGTTGTATGCAAATACGTGTGTAGTGATATGCTATGCCATGATTCATGCAAGTGCAACTTACACACACGACTCTATGCGCACAAACATTTATATCCCCCTATTCGGGCAGCTAGCTTCACTCCGAGGAACCTCCGTAGTGGCAAACAGAGACAGTGGGTCGGGCCCCCCACTCCTAGGCAGGTATCCACACTACCGGGCCTAGCCCTCCCGTATGCCCCTAGAAGAACACAACCTAGAGTATCCGCATACTAGTGCTGGCTATATCCACCAGACTTTCTTTGGCTAAGTGTCCCACACCGCTTAGTCAACATACCTATGTCGGTGTGAACGACAATCAAATACCGAAGACCCATCACCTTATTCTGTATTCAAACCCTCGAGCCCTCGGCTCCCCGGACTATCCCGTCCGTGCATCTACCTTCAGAGCTACCGTCCGAATGGAAACCAAACCAACTTATTATACCTCCCCAGCTACCAGGGTGTTTTAATGTGCAACCTTAGATATTCTAGTTTCTTTTTTGGTTTGTTATTCATACGGTTTACGTTAGCCCAGGACTGCCCCGGTATTCCCTGTGAAGGACTCTCAAAGGGCAATATGAACTATGATGGTAGCTGAAGCCCATCGTTCCCTTTCGCAAGGAACTTACTTTTATTCATTATTACCCATTAACTAATCCATTCAAATTACTTTGGATCTAACCTAGTGTATTGAGACTCTTCCTCTCCAATCGGGGTGGATGATCTTTCGTCGTTCCCGAACACCACTTAACACTAGCCACTCTCACACTCTACTCATCCTGACTTCCCAATAATGAACTTAATTTAACTCATCCTATTCAAACCAGCAAACTACCAAAATTCCATCTCCCCAAGCTCATTACTCACTCTAGTTCCGTTTCTGTGGTTTTACTATATGCAGACCATCCTAAGCTATATGAGGTATACAAGGGGAGGTACTCCAAATTGTCTTCCAAATCTCCTATAAAATTTACTGGAGGTCTATCTTGACATAATTAGCCTAAATTCAGAAATTTAAAATTTTCCTAATTAATCTAATATTTATTTAATTTTTCCAAAAGATTGGCCATGGGTAATTTTAAACATGAACTGCATGATATTCTTAAGTAATGGCCACCCAAAAATTGTGATCACTAAATAACATCAAGGTATCATCAAATACTAATTTTCATGATTTTACAGAAAGTATTTAACCTCTAATTCATTTATCCATTATAATCCCATTAATCCTAAGTAAAGAAGGAAGTACTAAAATTACTCATCATAAAATTATAGAAAAATTACTGAATATTAGTAAGGTACAAAAAAGGTTATTATGCAAAGATCATAATTTTACACGCTTGTTAGACATCAAAATAGATTTAATTAAGGTTTCATGGGAAACAATACTTAATGAAGTAAGCCTTAGAATTAAACTTCTAAAAATCCCATAAAAATTCACAGAGCTTTAAAATCATATTACAAGTTCTCTGCCTAAATTTCATCAATTTTACGAAAATATTTTCTCAATAATAAATTTATAAGCAAATAAGACAATCTACTAAATTATTAATGAAGTATCCATAATAATGATCCTAAATTCATAATAAAATCTCCAAAGCTTGTACTAACCTTAAAAACTACTCTATCCAAATATCATCACTGTTCAGTGAGTTTTAGTGACATTTTCTATCTCTACAAGTTTTGTTCCCTAAATAAGGGTTAGGTTTTGAGAGACTTATTTACTTTAAAATCCATTTAAATTTCTACATGAGGGTTCTAGCAATCCTAGAATTCTTTCCACCAAGTTTCAAGCTCTTACAAGGGCATTTGACCCCATGCCCTTCACAAGCCACCAAGGTCCATCCTTAGGGTTTGGCCTTGGTTCCTAGGGCAAATTTACCCCAATCAACCTCAAACTCCATGAGGGGGTGCTAGACATTATGCCTAGTCAGTGTCCAAAATTTCAGCCTCTGTTGAGGTGATCTGGCAACTCCGATCTCAAAGTGCACTTTTGACTTAAAAACCCCTTAATAGGGCAAAGCTTAGGTTTGTCCATTTCCAATCTAAAACATCTCCAAATGAGATGAAAAATTATACAGAGCCTAATGATAAACTCAAGGACCACTCACCAAAATTTGGGAGGGTTTGGAAGTCATTAAGCAATCTAATTAATTTACCCTAAGATTATTAAATTTTATAAAAACTATAGAAAAACATTATCCAAAAATTCCCATATTTGGACAGACCCTAAGTATAGCTAGGGTAGACTCCCTGCCAAAATTTACGATCATTTGGTCAAAGTATGAAGAGTGGGCACACCTTTTGGTTTCTGCCTAGCTCTAGGTCTAGATCCCACCAAGAGAGGTGTCGTGGTCAAACCAGTTGACCAAATTGACCCAAATCAATTTTAAAATATAGTAGACCCATAGGGCTAAAAATTACTTGTTGACCATTTCTTCATATAAAGCCTCTAGGTATTTTACATAATTTATCTAAGGTGGCTGTTATTTTAATGCAGAAAATTCACATAAAGAAAAGGATTAATTAAATAGCACAGATCTTGAAGCAAGATCTAAGGGCCCTGACATTGTCTTCTTCCTCCAGACAAAGGCCACGATTTTGCCCGACCTAAAGCTACTTCCAAGCGCAGCCGCCGGCCGTCAAGCCTCCTCCCTGGCCGGCCACCGCCACCACAACCTCCGTTGAGGTGGTGGCTATCGCCAGGCGGCGGCACGGCCGCCGGAGGGGCTTTTTCCGGCGAGCCCGAGAATGCAGATTTCATGGAAAATCCATGAAAATCAAAACTCCAATTGGGCTCAATTGAGCCCGATTCTCAACCCTATTGAATCCTAAAATCTATCCGTAGAAGAAGAGGAAGGGGAGGACCTTGTTTGCGGGCTGGAGGCGTGCAGACCGTCGGGATGCCATTGGTGCGGTGGTGGCATCACCGAAATTCTCAATAGCACAGTGGGAGGCTCGAAAACTTCAGGTAAAGGCCGGTAAAACCTCCTCTTGGGCCTCTGAGGGTGTTTAAAAGCTTGGTCAAGGAGGGGGAACGACCAAAACTTCAATGGCAATTATAAATCCATTAAAGCTTGGGTCGGCCATGGTGGAGGGGGGCTTAAATGGCTCAATCCAGCCAAGCTAACGGATGGAAACTCCTCCTCTTCCCTAGAGGAGTTGGATCCAGCCGTAAAAGGGGGAGAGGGAAAAGCCACGGCATCAAATGCCATTGATGGCCATGAAGGCAGGATCTCGGCCATGGTCGTAACCGTCCTCTTTGCAAAACCGTCGGTCCACGTGTCAAGCTTGACCGGTCAACTAAATTTAAGTAAGACTTATTAGGTCTTAATAGGAGAAAACGGCCCACTCCCTAGACCGGCCCGGTTCAGCTGAACCAGCACCCAGCCAAAACAAATCTGCAAGAAAAGACTAAGTAAAATGGCATTGAGTGAGCTCTCCTCACTCAACGCCATCCTTGCTACGACATTGAGTGAGCTCTTCTCACTAAACGCCATCCACGATACGGCGTTGAGAGAGCTCTGCTCACTCAATGCCATCCAGAATGGCCTTCCAGACTATGGCATTGAGTGAGCTCAGTTCACCCAACGCCTTCTAGATTATGGCGTTGAGTGAGCTCTGCTCACTCAACGCCATCCAGCCTACTCAAGGTAGCATTGAGTGCAGTCTATGTACTCAACATCGTATAGCTTATGGCATTGAGGGAGGTGAGCTCACTCAACGCCATCCAAACTACGACGTCAAGTGATCTCAGCTCACTTGACGCCATTCCAGGCCTCCGCAGACGGCGTTAAGTATAGTCCATGCACTCAACGCTGTCTAGTTTATGGCATTGAGTGAGCTAAGCTCACTCAACGCCATACAGACTATGGTGTTGAGTGATCTTAGCTCACTCAACGCCATCCAGACAACAACAGATGGCATTGAGTGCAGTCTGTGCACTAAACACCGTCTAGCTTATGGCTTTGAGTGAGCTAAGCTCACTCAACGCCATCTAGACTACGGCGTTGAGTGAGCTTAGCTCACTCAATGCCATTCCAATGTCACGGGCGTGACGGATCGGTCACGGGCGTGTCAGGCCCATGTTGAAATTTCTAAGCTCGCCGATCGTCTTTCTAAGGTCGACGATCGTCGAAGGGGTCACGCCCTAGGTCACGGGCATGACGGGTCGGTCACGGGCGTGACCACCCCTTGACTCGAAATCTTGGTCGATTAACTTAAATTCCTGGGTTTCCTAGAGTTCTGTTATGACAAAACCACTCCCAGGGGTCTAGTTGTAAATGTGATGTTACAACTAGAGCCTTAAGGGTCCATTAGAATCGACCCAAAATGGCCAATTTGACCTAGGACCACCAAAGGCCTAAATTGTGCAAGGTGTCCTAACTAAGGGCAGTTGGCCTCAAATGTGCACAACCAACCCTGCCCAGGCCTTCCAAGGCCTAAAGAGGTGTCAATGGTTCACCAAGGACACATTGGATTCAGTCCTAGAGGCCAAGATGACCCAAGTCAACTCTAGCCCCAAAGTGGTCAAAGTGCCCTTACCAAGGGTCATATGACCCTCAAAGTGCCCAGTAGGTCCTGTCCAACCCATCCTAAGCCTTAGGAGAGACTAATGGATCACCAGGGACACATTAAGGGCAACCCAAAAGGTCAAAGGGACTAAAGTCAACCCAAACCTACTTTGGGTCAACCTAGCCCAAATAAGCTAGCATGAGCTCAAGCCTCCTCATATAGCTTTATTAAGAATATTATGTGTATGTGTGGGCTGCCAATAAACCCCCGAGGTTGCCCAATTCAACTTAGTGATTAGGAGGGAGAGAGAAGCTCCATTCCATTGTAATGGAGGAGAGAGAAAAAGGAGAGAATGAAGGGGTAAGTTAACCCAGCCAAGGGAGGCAAAAGGCCACCCTTGATTGCTGGATTCAACTCCCCTACCGAAGGGGAGAAGTTTCCAGCTATTTCTCGGTAACCAAGGGGATGGTTCATCCCCCTCCCCCTAACCCGATCCCAAGCTTTCAATGGCATTAATGGCCATTGAAGTTTTGTCCTCTCCCCTCCTCAACCGAACCTTTAAACACCACCAGTGGCCCAAGAGGAACATTTCCAGGCGTTTTACTGAAGATTTCGAGCCCTCCCACTGTACTGTTGCAAAATTCGAGCGGCGCCACCATCAGAAATGGTTTCCCGATGATCGTCGTGCCTTCAGGCCGCCGGCAAGGTCCTCCTCCTCTCCTTTCTCATGGGTAGATCATAGGAATGCTTAGGTTCAAGGTTCGGGCTCAATTGAGCCTGAACCAAATCGTGATTTTCATTATTTTGAGTAGAAAAACTTCCTTGCAGAACTGCCAAAATCCGCCCCTCCGGCGGCTGCGCCGCCGCCAGTCGATAGCCACCACCTCAACGGAGGTGTTGGTGGCAATGGCTGGCCAGGGAGGTGGCCGGATGGTCGACTGTGGAGGATTGAAGTTGGCCCAGGCATGCACAATCGAGACTGTTGGCTGGAGGTAGACGATAGGCCCGGGCCGCAGGATCCGCGCCAAGATTTGTGCCGCATTAGATTTCAAACTATAGGATTATATATTCCATTTTATTTCATTCTGTCACACTTTTTGTATTTAATGTCTTTAATTTTAAAAAATACATAGATGCAATTTCAGAGGAAATGGTCAACATATTAATTGTAGCCTGATGAGTCTAGTTTACTGTAAAATTGGTTTGAACCAATTTAGGTGCCTCGGTTGACCAGGGCACTCATTTTGGTGGGGTCTATACATATGGTTTGACAGGAATTGAAATTGCTGCCTACACCTCATCTTGGGTCCAAATGACCTGAAATTTTGGCAGGGAGTCACCCTAGACCATATCTAGACCCTTCACAAAAATGGGAATTTTTTGGAATAATGTTTCTATAGTTTTGTAAATAATTCAATTTCTCTAAGGTAAATTAATTTAGGGGTCAAATGAACTCTAAACTCATCCAAATTTTGTTGGATGATGCATGGGGTCATTACTAACCTTTGGCTAAATTTTTTGTACATTTGGAGGTGGTTTGAATTGAAATCTTGCAAACCCTAGTCTTGTCATAATAAGGGTAGTTTGGTCCAAATGCTCTTTTGGTGTTTAAGTGGTCCAATCACCTCAATAGAGGCCTATTTTTGGGCAACTGATTTTATGTGGTTTGTAACACCCTCTTATTAGATTTGGGGTGGTTTGGGGTTGGGTAGCCCTAGAGACCTAGGGTAGGCCCCTTTATGGAGAATTATAGGGTTTGAAGGTCATGGGGTCAAATGACCTTGGGATTTCTTGACACTTGGTGGAACGGATCATAGGGTAGCTATGGCCCTCTGGTTGAAATTTTAGTGAGTTTGAAAGCATTTGACCCCCTCAAAACCCTAACCCTAGCTTGGGGCACTCAACTCATAGTGATAGAAATGTCACTAAAACTCACTAAACAGTGATGAGATTTGGGTAGAGTAGTGTTTAAAGTCAGAACAAGCTCTGGAGATTTTGTTATGAATTTAGGATTATTATTTTGGATACTTCATTAACAATCTAGTAGTTTGTATTATTTGCTTAGAAATTTATTATGAAGTAACTACATGCTGGAAATTGATAAAATTTAGCCAGAGTACTTTTTATTATGTTTTAAAGCTCTGTGAATTTTTATGGGATTTTTGGAAGAATACTTCTAAGGGTTTCTTCATTTAGTATTAGTTCAAAAAAAACTTAATTAAATTTGCTTTGGTGTCTAGCAAGTCTATAAAGTTATAATTTTTGCACAATGACCTTTTCTGTACCATATTAAGATTTTGTAATTTTTATATAATTTTCTGATGAATAATTTTGGTACTTTCTTCTTTACATATGATTAAGGGAATTATTTTGGATAAATTAATTAGAGGTCCAAAAGTTTCTGGAAAATTGTGGAAATTAGTATCTAGTAATATATCACTGTTATTTAAAGATAAAAAATTTTGGGTGGCCATTACTTGAGTATATCATATAGTTCATGTTCAAAATTACCCATGGCCAAACATTTGGGAAAATGCAATAAATATCAAATTAATTAGAAAAATTATGAATCTCTGATTTCAGATTAAACTTGTTATGGTAGACCTCCAGAAAATTTTATAGAAGATTTAGAAGACAATCCGATGTAACTCATTTACACATCTCATATAGTATAGGGTGGTCTGCATATAGTAGCTACAAAAACTGAACTAGAGTGGGTAGTGAATTTCAAGTATTGGAATCCTTAGTAGGTTGCTTGTTTGGGTAAATAAAGGAGTTCATTATAGGAAGACAAGATTAAAAGTGTGTGAGGTTGACTAGTGTAGGCGGTGCTCGGGACCGACAAAAGATCGTCTTATCCCGTGGAGTGGGAAGGTCAAAATCACCCTAGGATAGATCTAGCGTAATATGAAATGGGAATGGGTAAGGGAAGCAAACAATAACAATAAGTACCTTGTGAAAGCGAATGATGGGCTTCAGCTACCATCATTGTTCCTAGTGCCCTTTGAGAACCCTTCACGGGGTATACCGGGGGCAGTCCTGGGCTAACGTAAACCGTAGGAATGATAAAGCATAAAGAGCAATTATCATAATTAGGGATCCACTTTCACTCACCTTGATGTCTCGGAATGCTAGGTTGGTTCATGAGGGCTGATGCACTGGGCATTTTGGAGATGGGCAGGTTGGCCCGGTGAGCTTTGGCTCGGTGGGTTATTTGAGACGGACGGGATAGTACGGTGATCTTTGGCTCATGGTTTAGATTCATAACTATTGCATGTGCTTAAAAGGAAAGGTGGTGGCCCTTCGGTATTAGAGGGTCGATGCACCGACACCAATACGTGGACTCGGCAAGTGTGGTTTAGCACTTGGCCAAATAAAGTCCGGTGCGCCAGCCGGCAAGAGTACGCAGGAGTCCTCTTCATGCACCAAGCATTGAGGCGTACGATAGGTGTGACCGGTAGTTCTTACTAGTTTAGAGGTGGGCAAGGCCCAACCAACCGCTTCCGTCTGCCACTACGGAGGTACCCTGGGAGGTGAGGCTCCAGAAAGGGGGAACTAAAGGTCTATATACACAGAGTCGGGTGGGTGAGTTGCACTTGCATGATCGCATCATAACATACTAGCAAGTCATAGCATATTCATTGCATACAACCCCTGTCACCTATTGTGTAAGTGGTATGGGACGCTTACACAATAGGACTTGCAAAACGACCCCTTGGTCTATAAGCTTGTGTGGGAAAGTTTATAAATTAAGGTCAAATTCTTTATATATATATATATTGCTATTAATAACTGACACCCCAATGTATAAATTGTTATGGGACTCTTTATACAATGGGAGCCCTACAAAAGATCCCTTGGCTTATGCGTTTCCGCACATAAGTTAAGGTTACTTTTCATACTTTACTTTACTGCCACATGTACTATAAAATTGTTAGTATAGGTCCGATGTCATCTGTTTTCTTGATTACTCTCCACCTTCAAGTCCTCCCTTTCTTCCTCTCCGCTCGGTGCCCAGGGGCCATGGGAGAAGGGGTGGGGGATGATAGGACTTAGTCTTATAGACTAACGGTTTTCGGACCACATCATTTAGGGGATCGTGGAGCCCAGCATGGAGGAGCAGCCCCGGAGGTCGGCCCGCTTGGAGATAAGGCAGTCTAGCTCAGGAGTTCAGACAGCTGGGACTGTGAGTCCCTGACCTTAGTAGTGTTTTACTTTGCTTCCGCTTGAGTGACTATGTAGTGTGGATTTGATGTATCGGACTTAAGCCCTTATTTTCAGTACATTTATATTTTGTGGACTCGCCCTTCGTAGAGATTTTATTAATCTGATGTGATTTTATTAAGGACTTATGGTTAGAGTTTTTACCTCACTTGTGTTTACTCTACCTTTATTGCTTTTTTGTGATCAATTCGGCCGGCAGAATCGGCGTTTCGCGGTGATTACCCTTCAGGGCGTGAAGGTGTCACCGCAAAGCGGCAGTTCTGGTCCTAAGACCCCGGTGTTTTAGAAAGAAAAAAAAAGGGGGTTACACCTTCACTCAACACCAAATCACTTATAAAGTTTTTCAGTCTCAAGGCGTTAAGAGCATTGAGTCCACTCAACACTTTCTTCCTTAGCCAACTTTATTTCACTTGTCATTGAGTTAGCAAGCTTCACTCAATGCCAAACTACTTAACATACATTCTTCTATTATCTGGCGTTGAGTGAGTAAACTATACTCAGCGTATTTGGACTTAGCCAATTTTCCTGCTTGGGAAGCGTTGAGTGTTGCTTCTACACTCAATGCTTCCAACATCTGTCAATTATATTTACATGGCATTGAGTGAGTGAGCTACACTCAACGCTATTTCCTCATGGAGTTGAGTGAGTAAGCTACACTCAACGCCTGTGGACTTAGTTAAAATTCTTCACAGAATTTTTGTGGCTTTGACTAACTGAGCAATACTCAATACTTATGATGTTATGGCATTGAGTGAGTGGACTTCACTCAATGCCTGTGGACTTAGTCACATTTTCAGCTATTTCTTCTTATACTCTGACTTCCCCAACCTGTCTCACAGCTTTTTATTGTATGGCATTGAGTGAGTAGACTTCACTCAATACCTGCAGACTTAGCCACATTTTCAGCTTGTCATTGTTTGGTTGTTTATACTCAACGATTTTTCTTACCTGGCATTGAGTGAATAGACTTCACTCAATGCTTGTGGACTCAGGCAATTTCTAGCCTATCCAGTATCATCCAGCTGACTTGATCTTCAATGTGTCGAGTTAATCGACTTGTCTCGACACTGCTGACTAACTTGTCTCGACACAGCAGTCTGACTTGTCTCGACACAGCTGTCTGACTTGTCTCGGCACAGCTGTCTGAATAGTCTCGACACTATTGTCTGACTTGTCTCGACACTTTTGTCTCGACACTACACCTGGCATTGAGTGAGCTTACTTACTCAATGCCTATGGACTTAGGCAAATTCATGCGTGTCTACTAGCTTGCTTGGTGTCCACCTTTCTACCCCATGACCACCCGTCACCAACACTTTAACAAATTGTCTAAACTTGTTCCATGGAACTTCCTGTATATGGTGAGCTTAAACAACATAAAATACTACTATGCTCTTAGTGTTGATGGTGATGCCTCTTCAAATCCACTCTAGTGCACATTGTGGGCAATGGACCCAACATCTTTCATATTGCTCAATCATCGTGATAATTAACGACAATGAAGCGGATCAGCCTCCCCTTTCCCATTATCCACAATACTAAGGATTCGTACTATGGCTAGCCCTCACGGCCAATGAGGCTGGGCACTCCAGGCACACAATTCAATAAGTTAGTCTTTATGTCCCTTGGACACGGGCTTCACAATCACAACAAAATCTCACTCAGAGTCATCGCCAACAGAACTCTGAAACTATATAATTCCTACGGAGACTTCTCCGTTAAGAAAATAATACTTCACCAATCTTGACCAACTTGTCCAAATGGGCTTCACAGATCATGCCTAATATGTACTCACTCTTCTGGATTCTATATGCAAAATATACTCGGGGATGGACATATCTACCAGATGGAAATCACCTTTTCTCCACCAATCGGTGAGGTCTTTCATGCAAACCTGATAAAAGAGGATTTCACTTGTCTAAGAGAAGAATCGTTACCTTTGGCGTGCATTTTGAAGCTATGAACAAGGATCTAGTCTTCCTCTTTAAAAAGCTAGGCTCGGTGTAGACCCAATGACCACTCCTTTGGCAGAAATCTGTCCAAGTTGATCTCCTAGAAGATGCTCAGGTTGGAGAGAAAGAAGAAGAAATGTTTGGTCTTCTCCGCCGAAGCCGCTCTGCTTGAACCCATAATCCTCGTTCCGACCTTTCCTCGTTTTCAAACTCACTTTAGGGTACACAGAACTTTCACCGGTCATTCGTGGCTTCGATCCCGCTAGAAAGTTGCACACTCCTTCTCCTTCCTTCGGCTCGATAGGAAAGAAAGAACGAACAAAAATAACTTGTCTCTCAACGATCCCTACCTTATAACCTAGACGGGATGGAATATTAGTCAAAGGATCTAACCTAATTAGAATAGATGGTCAAGATCAACCCTAACTATTATTTTAAAGACCTCCGTAACTTAGCCGATTAAGGGACAGAAGACACGCATTTGTCCAGACCACTCGACGAATTCACGTCACTACTCAACGAATTCACGTCACCACTCAACGAATTCATTCAGTACATTTGACAAATTGTACTTGATCACTCGAAGAATTTACATAGATTACTCGATGAATCCTCTTAACCACTCGATGAGTTTACGTGACCACTTGACGAATCCTCTTAACCACTCGACGAGTTAACATGACGCCTCAATGAATTTGACATGGACGTTTTCAACTAGAGGAATAGGGGTGTTACAGCCAGGCTTGACCATGCAGTCAGATCAAATCCTTAAATTCTCTGACCCTCAGATTGAGTCATTATACTCTTTGACATGGCAACAAGCCTACATTTCGCTGGCTACTACCATATGTACAACAAAGGCATAGTTACTACTTATCTACGTCGAAGTCAGAGTCCCCGCTTTCATGCTTGGGGAGATCTCAACAACCAAATTTGGCTATTCCGCAACAATGCATCCACGCCATCAGGTGGATGATCTTCACCTCTAGTCTTGCAGGAATCTTATACTGCCTCCTTCAAATATTAACCTACTTCACAAACGATAAGGAGTAGCACTACATCAGCCTCCTCTACGAGCAACATCCTGCTTCCTGGTAAGCCAGTGATTCACTCAAATCTTTGCTAACATAAAGTGACAAATGCACACAACATACCCCATGCAACATCGCGCACATCACGAGCATTGCACCTCAAATGCACAATGCATGTTGCACCTTGCGCGCACATCACACATGTTGTTCCCTATCCATACACCATGCACATTGCACCTCGGGCGCACACTGCGCTAATTGCGCTCTGCGCACTTATCACATACACTCCACAATTGTGCGTTCTATACCCCATACATAATACGCCCAACAAGCGCTTCTCGTATGCTTTTCTAATTATGCATGCCACTCTTAGAATACAATGCACCCTTCACACATTGTACCCTTCGCACATCTCACAGGTTTTGTCATGCACGCACCACCGCAAACCGTTATATACAAAGTTGGTCTTTCGAGTAAAATTCCCCGCCCTTTATTCGCTTTGGCTCGAATCTATGAGGACTTGGGGTGGAAAATGATGGGGTTCCCCTGAATGGGTTCGACAGAACCGCAGGATCTGGTGAGCACCGCCACGACCTCTGATCGTGCTCGTGCATATTCCTATGCGCATGTTATCCTTTAGCGAGCACCGCCGCGCAATTGTAAGGTCACACATTGTAAAACCCCCTTTTTTGTTATGCTACCGGGGTCTTATGCCAAGAATCACCATTTTGTGGTGATAATGACACTCAAGGAGGTCGCCACTACAAAATATCGATCCTGTCAGCCTTAAGGATCACCAAAGAATAGAAGTTTACAGTTAAAAGAATAATAATTCAAGTCCATAAATCACATATAATATATGAATTAGAAATCACAGCAATGTCCACATGATAATAAAAGTACTAAAACAGATCAGTAGAGTAAAAACATAAATAGGCAATGCCCGGTACATCATATCCTCACTACAACACTCTCTCGCGGAAGCTAAGTAAATAACACTAACAGATCCAGAAGTTGGTGTTCTTGTGCTAGACTGACCCACATCCATGTGCACCATGCTTCGTTGGGGCTGCCTCTCCTGCTTCTGCTCCCTGTCTCCCATTCGAAGCCCCATAAATGTTTGGTACACCGACTGTTAGTCATAATGACTAAGCTAACTATCATCGATGCCTCGCCCCCTCGACTCCTGGGAACCGTGCGGGAGGAGAGATAAGGATGCTTATGAGGGTGGAGAGTAAACAAAATAGGTGATGGCGGAACTATCTAGCGGTTAAATAGTATACTTATACATGAGTCTAAACTAACAGTTCTATAACATGTAAGCAGTAATAAAGGACATAAGTAACGTAATAAATAAATAATTTAACCTTAACATATATGAATGTCCATACAAACTTATAAGTTAAGGGGTCTTCTACAAGACTCCCATCGTATAAGCTATCCCATACTAGTTTATATGATGAGGTGTCAGGTTTTATGCAGGTATGAGTGTAGTGAAATGTTATGTCATGATTCATGTAAGTACAACACACGCACACAACTCTATGCGCACAGACCTTTAATTTCCCCATTTTGGAAGGTAGCTTCCCTCCCAGGAGCCTCTGTAGTGGCCAACGGAGATAGTGGGTCGGGCCACCCCACTCCTAGGAGGGTATTCACACTACCACGCCTAGCCCTTATGTATGCCTCTGAAGGATACACCAGAGTCTCCATGTACTATACTGACCCACAGCCAGACTTTTCTTTGGCTATGTGTAAACCACACCCGCCGAGTCAACGTATTGACATCATTGTGAACGATCGTCAAATATCAAAGACCCACCACTTAATGTACAGGCAACCATGAATTTCCGATCCATCGGCTCTCCGGACTACCCGTCCATCACAACAACCTACCGAGCCACTGGCTCCTCGTGCTAACTTGCCCGTTTCCTCAACCACCGAGCCTACTGCTCGAATAACCAAACAAAAACTCCCAAGCCATCGGGGTGAGTGAAAGTGAAGTCCTAGTATATACTAATTGCTCTTTATTATTTTAATCCTATGGTTTGAGGTTAACCTTGGACTACCCAGGGTCTTCTCGGTGAAGGGCTCTCGAGGGAACTAGGAACTAAAATGGGCTGAAGCCCAAAGCTCCCTTTCGCAAGGCACTTATTATTGTTGGTATCTACCCACATTCCCAAACTCTCCTGATTTACACTTGATCTAGACCTAAGTGCATTTAGACACCCTCTAGGGAACGACGATCTATCGTCGATCCTGAGGACAACTCTGCCCCTAGTCGACGAGGATCTCACAACCTGCCTTCCATTGGTGACCTAAATCATTCTCAACGAGACCAGGTTCACCATCTACCTCATACCAAGGTTCACATGTATCCCTAATTCTACAAGTTTTGGTTATATGTCGACCTAATAGACTATATGATGTGTAAGAATGTTGACCTTCCAAATAATCATCTGAATGATCTAAGATTTTTATTAGGGGTCTATCATGGTATTATAATGTTAAATCCATAAGACAACATTTTTCCTAATTTTATTTTCATTTATTGTATTTTCTGCAAAATCAAGGCATTTGTGCTTTTGAGCAACAAGTGCACTTTTTCTGTCTAGGTATAGCCTTAACAAAATTATGTCAGGTGTATGTCATCAAAATAACAATAAATACTGAAATTCATAATTTTCTAAAAGGGTTTTGAGCTCCAATTAATTGTTGACTAAATAGCCTATTAAGAGCGGAAAACAGGAAATAATAGAAATATTCATAAAAAAATTATAGGAGAATTATCAGATGACCTACATAAATAGAGAGGACTACTGACCAGGAATTATTATTTTTCAACTTTATTTGGTCACATAATTAATTCATCTAATATTCTTCTACATAAGACACTTTGTGAAAAAAAATTGTATACAAAAACTTCCAAAAATTATATAAAAATTCACACAGCTTGGAAATGTCCTAAATATCCTCTTCCCAAGTTTCATGGATTTGTAATTAAATATCAACTCATAATAATTTTTTAAGTGATTAGGGCAACTATTAGGATTGTGAAGGAAGTACCATAAATACTAACCCAAAATTTACACTAAATTTTCCACAACTTGTTAGCAATAATATATGATCATAGCCTAACTTTCAAGATCATTCATGGTTATATGATTAGGTAATAAAATCATGATCAAAAGTACACTATTTGTTCCTAAGCTTTTCTAAGAGGCATGTAAGTTCTAAAAGGTCCTAAAATTACCTCTTAGGGTAAAAATACACCTTAGACACTTTTCTATCGAGTTACAAGGCATTCCAAGGACATGTAGTGCCATTTCCTTCATTGGGCCCAAACCCCACCCCTAGGTCTTACACTAGGGTCTTAGGTTATCTCCACCCCAAACTACTAAAATTCTCTTGAGGGGGTGTTTTAGATGAATTTGAGGCACTGGATAAGATTTCATCACCTTTGGGTGAGAGTTAGACACTCTACCTATCAAACTCCCATTTGCCCTAACTTTACCTTAAAGGACTAAATTTTGGTTGCATCCATATTTAATCAAATCAGCCCAAAATGGGCTGAAATTTTACAAGTGATATATCATAACCCTAAGGGTCATCCACAAAAATTTTGGATGCTTTAGAGGTCATTAGACCCCTTAATTATTTCATTTATGAATTATTAAATATTTACAAAACTATAGAAAAAATGTTTTCCAAAAATTCCCCTTTTTATACATGTCTTAGATATAGGTAAGAGGGGCACCCAGTCCAAATCTCAAGTCATTTTGATTGCTGGATTGATGGGGGCACTCAAAATAGTCTCTGGTCAAGCCTATGTATAAGCTGCACCATATTGAGTGTTGTGGTCAAACCACTATCCCAAATGGGTTAAAACAAATTTTAAAATAATCTAGACCTTAAGAGCTACAATTTTGATGTTGACTATTTCTCCAGCAGGTGAATCTAAGTAATTTTATTATTTAATTTAAAACACAACAAAATTGTGACATAAAAACAATTTTAAAATGAAATTAAATTTAGATCCAGCACGAATCTTGGTGCGCCTTGGACGAGATCTGTTCATATTCTAGCTTGAGCCCACGGTCTCGATTCCTCCATCCTGGAGAAAATTCCAGCCCCATTTCCCGGCCACCCGGCCACCTCCCTGGATGGCCACTGCCACCCCCACATCCGTTGAGGTGGGGGGTTATAGATGGGCGGCGACACGGCCGCCGGAGGGGCCGTTTCTGGTGAACCCGCATCACCTCATTTTCATGGAATTTCTCACTAGATTGGGCTCAATTGAGCCCGATATCACCCTTAGTCGATCTAAGAGGCTAGCACTGAGGGAGAGGGGTAGAAGCTGACCTTTTGGGTATAACACCCCGAAACTCAAAGGAGGGACGGGTGACGTTTTAAGCCAAGTCTGGGTTTTGGAGTAGGTATCACTGGCGTGACACGGGCGTGTCATGGGCATGACACGGGCGTGTCATGGGCGTGATCGACCTCGGGTCGTGTGGTCGACATTTTGGCGATCGGCGACCGTCGTGTTGAGGCACACGGCCTGGGACACGGGCATGTCCCAGGGCATGTCACGCTGAGTATTTTCTGAGTTATGCACACGTGCAATGATACGGGCACAGACACGGGCATGTCACATGTGATACGGGCGTGTTGGGTGCGGTGTCGCAGGTCGTGTCCTCCTCGGGAAATAATTGTTGGCAGTTGCACACGGGCATGACTTGGGTCTTTACACGGCCGTGTCACGTGTGACATGGGTGTGTCAGAGGCCGTGTCAAATGCCGTGTGCTGGTTGGAACGTCGGGCGACACGGCGAATGGGCAACAGGGCCCTGGACACGGGCGTGTCGCAGGCCGTGTTAGGCCCAGGTTTTCTTATTTTGAGTTCGGATCGTGGTCGTCCGTTTTTTCTTGATGGGATTTGACAGTAGGGAGTTGGTTCTGGCGGTTTAAACCTGAAAATAGGGTTACAAACCCTATCATTTCCTTGGGTTCATCTCTCTCTAAATTTTAGAGAGAAGGGAGAGCAAGGAGGAGGAAGAAGGCCAAGATCCGGTCACCGGCGGAGCGTCGGAGCTCCAAATCGCGAGCCGTCTTCGGATCTGCGGAGGCAAGGAGATTACGGTGTTTTTCACCCGTGTGGATTTCCATGGCGCCAAGTAAAAATGCAAGGGTAACAATTCTCATCTTGAGCATGTGAAGCTCTTCTTCCTTTGCATGGGAAAACCCCTCTCCCGCGAGTGTGCGGCGAGATTGTGGTATTCCTTGGGGTAGATATGTAAATTCCCCCTTGTTAGAGTCCAGAATCGTAGTACGGACATAGACATGATGTGTGAAGCCTACCCGGACGTGTTGGTATGGATCGGTGATGATTTGCTATGCATTTTTTGTCGGAGAAGACTCCGAGCATTTTGATTGTTTTCGGGTTGCTATGCGGTAGAATGCATATGGGAATCTTTGGGATTAACCCCGAGGTGCACCCGAAAATCTGGACGGAAACACATTATTGTCATATCAGTGGCCTGGGAGCCAACCAGGTACATAGCGGGGCTGTGTACCGTGTTTTGAACGATATTTGGGACTGGGGAAGCTTAGCCCGTGTCAAAGGCCAAATGGCAACGGCGGGATGAGCAACGGGCTGGTGGACCCCTACCCGCTCCATCTGCTCGGTTAAAGCGACCTAAAGTTTTACGTGGGACTTACCGAGGTTTGGAGATCGAGTCTAGGCTATGGCCGAAAGGACTAAATGCTCACAAGGTTTCCACCCTTAAGTGCCCTGAGAGCACGGGGTTTATGGCCGTGTGAGCGTGCACCTGTGATGTGATGCTTATTTCGATATGTTGCTTGTTTTGCTAACAAGTGCAGGGAAGAAGCTTTGCCGCCACAGTTTTGGGGCGGAATTGTTATAATTTGGTCAGCATATCTGACCGTTGCCTTTGTTTACCACTGTGCGGTGGATTGTTTCTTGCAGGTGCTGCGGAGCCGAGCGGTAGATAGTGGGCAAAAGCTCAAGTTGCTGTACCGGCCCTCGAAGGCCAATTGTTGAGTGTTTTCCTTTTTGTACTCATGTGTGACCGGCCTGCGAGCTGAGGTTTGGAAGACACTTTGATTTAAGCAAACTCTTGTAAGGCCATAAGGCCATTTATGTTTAGTGTATTAAACATTCCTTCTTTGTTAGAGTAGTGGACATTCATGCTTGGCAGGGTTCTTTATTCCTTGTACAACTTAATAATTTACTTCTGCTAGATGCTCTATGTAGGACATTGTAATTGTTTGAATGGTCTCAATAAGTAACCAACCAGTCTGTTCGTAGTATATGGCGTCGTGCCTGGACCGGACCTACTTCTATATGCCACGTGACGGATAGGGGTGTTATATTGGGAGGCGTGAAGCCTTGTCGATCGACGGGATGCCATTGCCGGATTTTGGAGCTTCAGGTGTTTTGCAACAGTACTGCCAAAGGGCTTGGCTCCTTCAATGGAATGGTGGAAACGGATGCCCTAGGTCTTGGGAAGCTTTTAAGAGAGCTAATTGGGGGAGGGGAAAGGTCTGGATTCAATGGCCATTAATGGCAATTTTGAAGGTTTCCAATTGAGGTTCACTTAATGCAGCCACCTAGGGGGTCATCCATGTATGTTAAACTCCTCTAAACTTACTAGGGAGAATTAATCAAGGCTTTGGAATCAATTGGAGAGGACCTTTGCCTCCCTTGGCCATGAATGGCATTCTCTCTCTCTCTCTGTCTTTCTCCTCCATTTAAGGAAATATGGCTTTCTCTCTCATAGTCATTATTTCCAGAATTTTAATGGCAATTTAGGTAAATTCCTGACTCCTAAAGCTAATGGGCCACTCTAATTGGGCTTAACCTAAGTGAGTTGGGCTTGGTTAGGTCCATTTAGGCTAATTTGACTTAATATTAGGGTTGAGTTGACCTTGGTCAAATTGACCTTTTTGGTTGAACCCAATGGGTCCTTGGTGACCCATTGGCCTCCCCTAAGGACTAGGAATGGGTTGGTAGGGTTGACTTGGCACCTTGGAGGCCACTTGACCCTTATTTAGGGCACTTTGACCATTTAGGGCAAGAGTTGACTTTGGTCAACTTAGCCTCTTTTGTTGACCCCAATGGGTCCTTGGTGACCCATTGACCTCCCTTAGGGCTTAGGAAGGTCTAGGTGGGTCCCTTGGCTATAGGGAGGTCAATTGACCATGTGTGAGCTAGTTTGACCTAGTTAGGGTATGTGTTGACTTTGGTCAGCTTGACCCTTTTGGTTGACCCCAATGGGTCCTTTGTGACCCAAGGGACCTCCTAAAGGGTTAGGGGTTCCATGGTGGGGTAATGGACTTAAGGTCAAACCCTAGGTTTGGTGATTGGGTTGAGCTATTTGGAAACCAAGGTGATCTCGACCTTTATGTCTTAGCTAACTTGGGTCTTCTTGGGCTTCCTAGGGTTTTGTCATGACCTAGTCATGACAAAACCACTCTTAGGGGTCTAGTTATTTGAGATATATTACACTCATATGATCCCACGCCTGTAAGGGACTCCCGGCCATGCGCACGCATGCTTGCTACCCCCTCATGACCCCGCGCGCTCGTGTGTAGTTTGGTCAAGTGCACACCTACGCGCAGCCTGGGGCAACGCGCTCACGGTGAGTGGTCGCCATCCCTGGACGGGCGGCCTTCTAGCCTCCCCTCCTCCTTGGCCGCCTCGATATAGTAGCTTCCCGGCCGACTAGATCCAGGCGGTCGATTTTATCGCAGATGGAGGGTCGCTGCCTCGCCCTCTAACCGCCCGGATTGGGCGGCCTCCTGGCCGCCCAGATCCGGGCGGCAGACACTCTTTAGGTAGGAGGTGGGAGACTCCCAGGCCACCCTGCCTCTTTGGTTTCCATTATCGGATGAACTTCAGGATTCCTATATCTGGGGGGCCCTGTTTTTCAGAATTTCAGGAGGCCTCCAAGCCATCCCACCCCTCTGACCACTTGAATTGGGTGGCCATTTGGCCATCCAGATCCGAGCATCCCCTCGAATTCCTGCAGCGGGCAGCCACGTGGAAGCCGCCCGCTCCTCCGACCATATGGCCTAGTTCACCGAGTGGCCTCCCGGCAGCCCGGCCTCCACCGGACGGGAAATTCCGCTATCAGCTAGCCCTTTCACCTTCACAAAATTCTCTACCGTTTGATCACGCTCCCGCCATCGCTGCTGTCAATTACATGGGTAACCACCCACATAATAGCTCGCTTGATCTCCCATAATGGGGGAAGTGCGTAAACAAAAATAGAATGGGATGCGTCTAGTAAAATTATAAAATATTATATGCATAAATGGGTTATGAAATCGGCCTATTAATAGTGATCATGGTGGTTATGGGCTGCGAATAGATGCATAACCTCCATAACCACCCATGAAGCCTATAAATAGGGCCCCTGTTGAAACCGATAATTCAGTCTCTATGGAGTTCTCCCTTGGGGAAGAGGTGATCGCGCACCTACTTCTCTCCTGCAAGAAAAATGACAAAGGAAAAGCAAAGGGGACTGACCTAAGAGCTCATTGCGGAGGTCCCACAATACAACTGGAAGATCTTAGAGCGCTTCCCCTCCCTTAGCCAAATGCCGAGCTAAAGGATACCTCAGAAAGCGCAAGAAGGTCTGGGAACAAGTAAGTCTGCCTTCTAAAATGCCTCTTGGGTCATATTTATAGATTTCTGAAAATGGTCTGCCAAAAGCCAACCTCCACTATTCTAAACAAATATGTGCAGCCCAACTAGGTCTGTCAACAATGTAACTTCGCTATTTTGAACAGCTATTTGCACCTCCAGCAAGAGTATCCAGGTAATTTGGCTGCTGGGCCCTACTGGACAGGCTCCAAGGATCTGGAGGTTGATTCACCACAGCTCGCCATCCCACTGAGGCGGTGCGACCTGGCTCGCACAACTCGCCTTTCCTCCTTAGGCGAGCGCGAACCAGGTTACCATAGTCCTCCAACCCTCGTTCTAAGGCGGTTCGGCGGCCAGATCATCTATGGGAAAGCGGGAAGGATGAACTATCTCGCGTAGCTCGCGCAGCTTGCTTTGGCGAGAGCGAGCTGGCTGGCTTGAGTTTGCCCGCACACTGTTCTGGCTTAGGCAAGTTACCCTGGTTCGCTCACCTGGCCTAGTGGACCCACTCGTCTAACACGGGGTTTTACACAATCCCCGCTCTTTTTGAGCTTCGCTAAGCTCGGAAAGAATTATCCAACCCATATTTTTGGTGAGTGCTTTGTTGAGCTGGAGAGAATCTTTTTGTGGGTCACACCATCATGCTATAAATATACCATCGGACCTTTGGAAAAATCCCGCCTTCTTCTGACCTTCTCTGTGAGCTATACCTGAATGATTTCTGTGTCTGAGGAGATGTGAGCGCGCCTAGTGGCCTCAGCAGAGGGGACTAGGGAAAAGGCTCTTGATGCCGCCCCATGGTTAGCGCACGGATCGCCCCGCCCCATCTTCAGTTCGGTAAAAGGGAAGATCGTCCGGCGATCTCTTATGAATGACCCCTCGGGGTCTAGCTCGTCGACCGGTGCCAAGGTCGCCCATGTGGTATGGGAACCTCCCACTTGATTCGCCATTTTGCCTCTGATTTCGTTTTCCATAGGTGACACCTCGTGGAGATGGAGGCAGTGGAGGGGAGAGGAGTCGCTCCCTCCAACTGATAACCGATAGGGTCGCCAGCCCTTCGGGCCAGGGGCACCCCCTGCAACGATTTCCCAGACGCCGATTCCCCCTCGGCTGGGGAAATCTTTCGTAGTTTCTGAAGGGGGCCCTTTCAGGGTCGGTCGGGCTCCTCCCGACCATCTGATGGTGTGGGCGATGTGCTGACCCCTGTTGAGCTTGCACTTTTGCTCATTTATTACTGCTCACTCCTTCTGATTCTTCCTTCTGTAGGCTTTAACGCGATCTCCTCCTTCGACGTCGACATGAATGAGGGGTATTCTCCTCCCCCTAATACAAATCATATTTCGGAGTACCTGGGAAACCCTCTGGATGCTGAGAGGATGAAGAGGAAGGTGACGTGGCTATTTACTGTTATATGAGGTTTATAATTTTGTTGACAAGGACAAGGCCGAGGCAGAGGAGCGATTTGCAGTTCTTGAGGGAATGAGGCGTCAAGCTAATGGGGATGGAGTTACTTCTCTAGGGGTGCACATTATGCTGGTCGAGGAGCGGTTTAGGCATGACACGTAGCAGATAAACCTGACCTAGTAGGAACTGTTGGCGGTCCGCGAGTACCATTATCCCCGCGTGTCGCCCTGATCCGGGATGCGGAGGCGGGGCATGTGGAAGTTGATCCAGTACTAAGCCGCCTGCCCCTCCCCGCTATTGATCGTCGGGCCGAGGCATCTGCATCCTAGATCAATTCGCGTAGTTAGGTCGTGAACTTTCTTTCCTCGGGACATTTATTATATCTGTAAAATTTGAGACTTTTTTGCCCGCTAGTGGGCTCCTATTTGTTGCATGTTACTTTTATTGTGCTGCTGCTTAGTTCTCTCAGGATGAGTGCAGATGAGGGTCTCTTGCTCGCCTACCCCTTCTTTTAACGGACGCAAGATTAATGAATCATCTTGCCCAGCCCGCCTATCTGGCCTTGTCGGCAGCGAGCCGGGTGCATGTGGATCACGAGCCTAAGCTGCTTGCCTACAACTTTTGGAGGGTTCGGATAGTGGCTCGCCCATCCCTTGTGCGGACTCGGGTGAGCTCAGCTCACGACCGAATAGTCTTTGCGGCACCTCGGCGATCTGGTATAAATCTGCAGTGGGTCCATAAGTCGAAGCGTCGGGGCTCGTTTTGCTATCCGCACTTTTCCCGTCGGCGAAGCATTTTCCCGCCTTTTTACTTTCTATAAATAGGCCTTGTCGAACCTCTCTTACCTACCGCATTTAAGAGTCCCCCTTTCTTTTCTTCCTGCGTCTCCCGGCTCGCCAACTTCTTGCGAGAACTACTTCGTCCCCCTTTACAAATTTCCCGCGAGATGGGTGGTGGCGGCGGCGATGCGGATGGGCGGAGCAAGTGCCCTGGACCTTCTCCGAGCACGAATTCTCCCATTCCGCCATTTCAGAAGGTGAGTTCCATGAGGCCATAGGCGAGTACATACCGCCAGGCTTCGTGGCGAGGCAACCTGTGGAGGGAGAGAAGATCAACGACCTCTCGGGAGAGGAGCTCGCCATCCCCACGACGCATTTCAAGGCGGGTATCTGACTCCCTCTATGCCCGGAGGTTCGCCAAATACAAAAATACTTCGGGGTCATCCTAGGGTAGATGACCCCCAACTCCATCACTGTGGTGATCGGATTCGCGTGCTTCCTGTTGGAAGAGCAGATCGAGTTTAGCCTCGTGGTCTTCCGCAAGCTGTTCTCCTTCCGGGCGAACAAAGACGGGACCGCCAACTTCTCCAGCAACCACATCAAGGTGCGGGAGACCGTCAACAAAATTGGCTAAAGAAATTCATTTTTGTTAAGGGAGAATTCGGCAATGTCCCTTTCTCTCCAATCCAGCTCAGCGAGGCGAGCTATCGCCCCCTACCCTGGGGGGCCACGAGGCCGACCTCTGCGGGTTCTTCTATGGGAACAACTTTGAAGTTGCGTTCCTCCGCAGGAACATAGACAGCCTCGTCGTCGTCGCTCCCGAAGGAGGTAAAGTTGATGGAGACATTGCTGACACGGCCTCCATTGATCCCCGTCTAAGAGAGTTCGTCGATTGGGACGATCGCTGCCGCAAGCTCGAGGATGGGATCGATGTCCGCCGCCATTATTTAAAAATATATAATTATAAATTAAATAATTATAAATATATATTTTTAATTATTTTATTATTTTAAGCAATTTTATTTCAAGCATCTATATGTTTATTGCATTTAAATAACTCATGTAATGATAGGTGCTTATAACCATCATAGGTTGTTTTAATTATTTCATTTCATGTATTATGATGGGTGCATATAACCATCATAATTTTCAGTTTGAATTTTGAATTTTTGAATGGAGGGAGATTGAGTGGTGTATGCTTTATATAACCATGTTATAAATGATTAATTAGAGAGAATGAAATAGAAGAAAAAAATCCCCCTCAAAATCTTGTGAAGATTTCCTTCCTCCTCTCCTCTCCTCTTCTTCTCCTCTCCTTTCTCCTTCTCCAAATTTCGGCCCCCCTAGTCTCCTTTCTCTATCTCAGCTTCTCCTCCTCCCTCTTCCAAAGAGCACCACCCGAGTCCCTCCTTCTCCAAACAGAGCCCACTCTCATCCTTGCCAACCACAACCGACCACCAAAACACAACCACAACACAAGCCTCCTCCTCTCCACCAAACACCACCACCACCTTTGTTCCCTCCTCTATAATAATATTGTCTTCTTCAAGGAACTCCCTCTCCTAGGGTTTGGCAAAGGAAAAAAACAGCGAGCGTCTTCATCGTCTGGTGCGGATCCGAAGATTTTGAGTGGAAATAAAAAATATACCACCATTATGTGCACCTCCTCCACTCATCTAGTGGACGGATTAATATTGGGATTTGTGTAATGCTTTTCTAAACCAACTTCATTGTGTGCTTCTTTATTATATTAGTGAGAATTGGTGGAATTAGAAGACAAGTTTTTAGTCAAGTTTTATATTGAAATTAGTGCTTAATAAAATCTTAATTTTCCAGCATTTATTTCCCGAATATTCTTCGTATTAATTGGATGGGTAGATCTCGTGAACACTAGAGGAAATCGGGTTCATCACCCTTGACTTCCCCTTGAGTTCAAGTGATTTGGTATACCTTCTATTAATTAATTTTGGGATTGATTAGGACTTAATTTTAAATCACTTATTTAGTCTGGATATTCTCTTATTTGGATGTGTGAACGTCTGCGCTTAATTTAATTTGAATTGCTACTTGTCCGAATCGGGTGGGTCCAATTTACTTGAGCAAACATTGGCATATAGCCCTTGTTCAATCTAAAATAAGGGGTAGCGTCCCTTTGCATTGATTATTGTGGAAATTGTGCCATTAATTCCGTGAGTATTCGATAGTATTAAGTAGAGAAACCGCGCGCTAAATAATTAAATAAATTGTCGAACATATGAACGCGTAGATTAACCCGTCAAAACCATGGGCCTGCATCAATTTGGTATCAGAGGGAGGTTCACGTCAATTTCCTAATTATCACCCTCCCCCTTTTATTATTTTGCTGTCATGCACTTGCATGATATTATGTCAAAAATAGTAAAACAAAATTTCTAGTTTTGGTTTGCCAATTGCAATCTAAAATTCTCATTTTTTTCTCAAAATTCAAAAAAGAAAATTCTGAAAATTCTTCATCATTTTATTTGTAAGAAATCAAAAAAATATTTTATTTTTATTAAGCCATTATTTTTATTAAATCATTATAAAATTTTAATTTTGGTCTACAAAAAGCGGCCTATATTTTTATTTTTTTAGCAAAAAAATTCAAAAATATTTTTTAATAATCTCTTATTTATTTTCAGTAAGAAAATCCAAAAAAAAATTTATTGCCTTAGTTATTAAGCGGGAACAAATCCATCTGTTGAATTTTATATAGGGTCAGATTCATTATTCATTGCATGTGCACTAGTTCCGGGTGAGTTTTCTCTCCGGTTCTCATTATGGCCTATGACATTTATGCTTCATGTTTAGATTATTGGTATGTTAATCTCATGGCTAAACAAACCCCAGCCTTGCCTTCATACCATAGGAATACCAACCATCCCCACGCTTATCCTCCCACTAGAATTGAGGCACCTACTTATGACGGTTTAGGGTGTCCCCAAATTTTTAGAGACTGGCATAAGGGATTAGAAAATTATTTTAATTGTCACATATGGGACGACCACCAAAAGGTTAACATAGCCCGAGATCAATTAGAAGGTCAAGCCCGCGTGTTTTGGCTAAACGAACAGCGTTGTGTTGGTAGTTATAAACATGCTTGGCCGGCAATGCGTAGCCTACTCTCGGATCAATTTGATCCCGCCTATCTCCGCACTACTAACACCAAGCCTGTGAGTGAGTATCGTTATGGCGTTAGTCCCATACCTGCTTATAGGAATGATTATATACCTAATGCTAGATAATTTTCCCCCAGAGGTTGGCATGCCCATAGTGTACCTACTACCACCTTTAGGGAAACCATTCCCAATATATCACATATCTTGGACTTGAAAGATGTTACTACTAGAGCTTTCTCTCCTTTAGCCTCGACGTCTAAGCCCCTTGAGATAGTGATTGATACCTCTGAGGATTCTGATGTGGATATAATATCTCTGGATTCGGAAGTTGACAAGCTAGGTGAGAGTATTCCTTCACGTACGATAGTGCCCGACGACTCTGAAGATTCTGACAGTGAGGGAATCCCTAGTGATTTAAAAGACGATGTATGGGATGATTACGTTCCGAGCTGTGAGAGTATTCTACTACCTATTACTTGCCCTACTAGCATTGTGTCTATTCACCCTAGTATTGAGTTCCCTCTCCAGGATATGATCCCCATCGTGTTTGAGCCTACGATTACACCCACTGAGATTGTATCCGAGTTATTTTAGGAGTCTGAAAGTGAGGATGTCCCCATTATTATTGTGGATGAGTTACCATCTGAGGGAAGGGTATTTTTGGACGATTCTGTTATTGTACACACGGATGAGAGTTCTTTGATGTCGTCACCGTTGGGTGAAATTTTCACTGATTCGGATTTTTTCCTGGGTTTGATTTTACCGACCCTTTCCCCTATTTATTTGCCTATCTTAGATGACTTTTTAGGACGTGGAGCCGGTATTCCTAGTCTGAGTTGCTGTGTCACACCAACATTTTTAGTTCCTACTTTGACGTTTACTCGGCGTGTAGATATTACTATGTTGAGCACACTAGTATTTGGACTATTCACCTCACCTCATAGATATGACTACACGTCACTTTTGATAGCTCATTTTTCTGCGTGTCCATCTACGGTTTCATCCTCTACTAGATTGACTCTGTATCTTTGGCAATTATGCCTCTAGATGTGGTGTCCCCTAGATATACTTATATACCACACCCGGTTGCACACATTTATCCTCCGCCATTTGATTACCCTCATTTCCCAACGTTAGTGACTATAGTTGGGTCCCTTGAGTTGTTTCGCTCGCACATCTTTTGACATTCGGGAGCGTCCAATTCAATTGTTTATGATGAGTGTTTCCCCTTGGCATATCTTCTTGCCAAGCATAAAAAATATCAAAATTGAAATTAAGACTATGGTTCTTGAGCCCGTTAAAATCATCCCTGATTATAAGGCTCCCATGCCCCCTGACATAACCCCCTTATCCTCCGTGTTTGGCTCTAGTCATATAGCACATGGATTCTCTCCTCATGTGTCTTGGACGTTAGTATTTCTCCTTAAGTTATGTCGCGCGCACTTCCACGCCTTTTTGAGACTGTCCGACGTTAGAGCTAGTGATTTGGGTTTAGTCTGGTCAGTCCCCGAGTGGATGCCTTCTGGCTCCGTTGATAAATTAATATGTAGGAACGCCGAACTATCCATGATTATGAAGAACGTCGGATTTTATGCTTTTATTTTAGATTTTTATATAACACAGGGTGTTTTACATAATTTCAAGTTTTCGGACTTTTAACTGTATGTCTCTGTTCCACCTAAGTGCCTTTCTCCGTCGTCTCTTCCTACCACTAAATATTCTCTTGGGATGGGGAGTGTTTGTACTGTCGTGTCTATTTTCCAAGTTGACTCCTTGGTTCTTGAACTGGATGGTAAGATTCTTGTTTATTTTCTTTTGCTTGACACCCTTTCGAGTTTTCTCGAAAGTCTTGTTGTTTGTGTGCTAGACAGGTTCTTAGTGCTGATGGATGATCATGCTACTATGACACGGATTGCGGGGCCAGATTTGCCCCATGTTGCTGCTGCTTCTGACTGTTCCCCCCTCACGGGCCACTCATCGGTGCGTAGTAATTTTGAGAGGGGGAGGATTGATGGAGATGTTGCTGACACGGGCGCCATTGATCCCCGTCTGAGAGAGTTCGTCGATTGGGACGATCGCTGCCGCAAGCTCGAGGATGGGATCAACGTCCACTGCCGTTATTTAAAAATATATAATTATAAAATAAATAATTATAACTATATATTTTTAAAAATTTATTATTTTAAGCAATTTTATTTCAAGCATCTATATGTTTATTGCATTTAAATAATTCATGTAATGATAGGTGCTTATAACCATCATAGGTTGTTTTAATTATTTCATTTCATGTATTATGATGGCTGCATAAAACTATCATAATTTTCATTTTGAATTTTGAATTTTAAAATTTTGAATTGAGGGAGATTGAGTAGTGTATGCTATATATAGTCATGTTATGAATGATTAATTAGAGAGAATGAAATTGAAAAAAAAAATCCCCCTCAAAATCTTGTGAAGATTTCCTTCCTCCTCTCCTCTCTTCATCTCCTCCTCTCCTTTCTTCTTCTCCAAATTTTGGCCCCCCTTGTCCCCCTTCTCTATCTTGGCTTCTCCTCCTCCTCCTCCTCCTCTTCACTCTTCCAAAGAGCACCACCCAATACCCTCCTTCTCCAAACCAAGCCCACTCTCAACCTTGCCAACTGCAACCGACAAGCAAAACACCACCACCAACCCGAGCCTCCTCCTCTCCACCAAACACCACCGCAACCTTTGTTCCCTCCTCTACAATAATATTGTCTTCTTCAAGGAACTCCCTCTCCTAGGGTTTGGCAAAGGAAAAAACGGCGAGCGTCTTCATCGTCTGGTGCGGATCCGAGGATTTTGCGTGGAAATAGAAAATATAACACCGTCGTGTGCGCCTCCTCCACTCATCTAGTGGATGGATTAATATTGGGATTTGGGTAACACTTTTCTAAACCAACTTCGTTGTGTGCTTCTTTATTATATTTGTGAGAATTGGTGGAATTAGAGGGCTAGTTTTTAGTCCAGTTTTATATTGAAATTAGTGCTTAATAAAATCTGAATTCTCAAGCATTTATTTCCCGAATATTCTTCGTATTAATTGGACGGGTAGATCTCGTGAACACTAGAAGAAATCGGGTTCATCACCCTTGACTTCCCCTTTAGTTTAAGGGATTTGGTATACCCTCTATTAATTAATTTTGGGATCGATTAGGACTTAATTTTAAATCACTTATTTATTCTGGATACTCTCTTATTTGGATGTGTGAATGTCTACGCTTAATTTAATTTGAATTGATACATGTTCGGATCGGGTGGGTCCATTTCCCTTGAGCGAACATTGGGATATAGCCCTTGTTCAATCTAAAATAAGGGGTAGCGTCCCTTTGCGTTGATTGTTGTGGAAACTGTGCCATTAATTCCGTGAGTATTCGATAGTATTAAGTTGAGAAACCGCGCGCTAAATAATTAAATAAATTGTCGAACATAAGAACGCGTAGATTAACCCGTCGAAATCGTTGGCCTGCTCAAATAGTACTCGCGCTTCCTTCTCCTTTTTTTCACTATCATTCTTGTTTTAATTTTCCTTTTCTGCATGTGAGCGGGACGTTCCCCTGCACCCCCCTTATGAGAGTGCGCGACTTGCTTCCAGCGAGCTCGCCTGCGACGGGGTCGCAGCCTCCGCTAATCGCGAGACCCCGGCCTCTGTTCCCCTGAAGCTGCTTAGCAGCAAATCACTTTTACCGCCGCCGCCCAAGAAATCAAAGACCGCGGGCGGTGCACCTCTGCGAGTCGGGATAAGGGCAAGGCCCTGACGGACAAAATAGCTGGGAACCCATTTCCTCCGAGTGCTTCGACCAGTGACCATTCTAGCGAGGCAGTCGACTCCTCCGGGCCGCAAGGAGAGGAGCCCACAATCTAGAAGGTGCCGAGAGGTCACCATAACTTTGGCTTCGGCGAGCGGCCTTTAGATGAGCTCGGCATTATGCTCCTCTAGTGGGACAAGGAGACGAATCGGGCTTTCATCTGTACCTGCTGCCGAGCTGGCTGGAGCAGGAGACCATCAGCGGGGAGGCCTATAACTTTTTGTTCGGCCTCTACGCGTGGGAATACACCGCGATCTATGATGAGGAGGCCACACAGGTGTTGATTCATGAAAGCACGAAGGCCCATCTTCGCAGCCTAGAGCTGGCCCATATAGTCGGCCGATAATGAACTCAGATAGAGAAAAATGCCCCTTCGCTCAAGAAGTTGGCGGATGAAAAGGAAGATGCTCGTTGTCTCGTTTAGGAGGAGGCAGAGCGTCAGAGAGAGAGAGAGCGAACACGGCTGATGTCGTCCTCGCCACCTTGGAGAAAGAAAATGAGGCGTTAAAAGCACAGGTGCGGGAGCTGGAAGCCGCAGCAGCTGCTCCGCCGCCCTTCAGCAGTAATTTCCAGCTCGAACACTACACCGAGTACGAGCTGGAAGAGATGATGCAGAAGAATGCTTCCAATGCAGTGAAGTATACTCTCCATATGTTTTGGCGGGTGGACCTTATTAAGAGCGAGGGCACGGGCCTTTCCGCGAGCGATGTGGTACCGACATTATCCTTCTGGTACCCAAGCCGGGTGATGCGTCTTACCGACCAATCTAGGAGGACTCATCGCTCGAGGGCTCGCCTCGCTGAATCCCCGTGCCTCGCCTTTTATATGTCTGTTGTAATATAAACACGGGTCGAGCCCCAATCCCGTAATTTATTCCTTAGTTAATGAAATAAGTTTTTGGAACTGTTTCTTGTAATGTTGCTTCTCTGCAATATCGCTTCGTCCTTTCTCTTTTGTATTCACGGCCTACGTCGATCCTCATGTTCGCTGTCTCTTATCCCACATCTCATGAGCGGGGTCGCGTGTTTATTTGGAACTTAGCTCAGGAAATGTAGGAGCGTTATTTGGTCGGATCGCGAACTACGACCCGTATCCTTCGTTCAGATTCTTTAAGCCACTCACGAGATTGAGTAAGCAAGTCAAATCGGCTCGCACTTGAGTTGCCTGGCTCCGTGTGAGCTGGGCCCCATGAGGTCATGACGCGGTCTGAGCTCTTGCCGCCATGGTCTCTTTCCGGGTGCTCGCCGATAGTTAGTCTTGATTCGGCATGTCTGGATCATCGACCTGCTAAGGTAATCCTGTCAACCTTGCGATTTTTTCCTTCGTAATTTGAGTGTCTATGTCCCGGCTTTAGGCATTAATTTCATCAAGACTTCCTATCCTGCTAGACAGTTGGGAGCCTGAGTAGATACTCACGAGTGACATCCAGCCCTATCAGCTAGGTGAGAGCCTGATAGTGGGATCTACTAGGGATCTGGGTGGACACACTCGAGTGACATCTAGCCCTACCAGCTAGGTGAGATCCTAATAGCGGGATCTGCTCGGGGTCTGGGTAGACTCTCTCGTGTGACATCTTGCCCTACTATCTAGGTGAGAGCCTGACAGCGGGATCTTCTCGGGGTCTGGGTTGACTCTCTCGAGTGACATCTAAACCTGCCAGCTAGGTGAGAGCCTGACAGCAGGATCTGCTCGGGGTCTGGGTAAACTATTTTTAGTGGCATCCATCCCTGCCAGCTAATTGAGAGCCTAACAGCGGGATCTTATAAGTGTCTGGGGAGACTCCCTCGAGTAACATCTAGCCCAGCCAGCAAGTGAGAGCCTGACAGTGGAATGTGCTCGGGGTCTGGGTAGACTCTCTCGAGTGACATCCAGCCCTTCCAGCTAAGTGAGAGCCTGACAACGGGATCTGCTTGGGGTCTCGGTAGACTCCCTCGAGGGGCATCCATCCCTACCATCTAGGTGAGAGCCTGCCAGCAGGATATGCTCGGGGTCTGGGTAGACTCTCTCGAGTTACATCCAGCCCTGCCAGCTAGGTGAGAGCCTGACAGCGGGATCTACTCGGGGTCTGGGTAGACTCACTCGAGTGACATCAAGCCCTGCCAACTAGGTGAGATCCTGATAGAGGGATTTGATCGGGGTCGGGGTAGACTCTCTTGAGTGATATCCAACCCTTCCAACTAGGTGAGAGAAAGAAAGCAGGATCTTCTCGGGATCTGGGAAGACTCTCTCGAGTGATATCCAGCCCTGCCAGCTAGGTGAGATCTTGACAGCATGATCTGCTCGGGGTCTGGGTAGACTCTCTCGAGTGACATCCATCCCTTCCAGCTAGGTGAGAGCCTAATAGCGGGATCTTGTCGGGGTCTGGGTAGACTCCCTCGAGTGACATCCAGCCCTACCACCTAGGTGAGAGTCTGACAGCAGGATCTCCTCGGGGTCTGGGTAGACTCTCTCGAGTGATATCCAGCCCTGCTAGCTAGGTGAGAGCCTGACAGCGGGATCTGCTCGGGGTATTGGAAGACTCCCTCGAGTGGCATCCATCCCTGCCAGCTAAGTGAGAGCCTGATAGCGGGATCTACTCGGGGTCTGGGTAAACTCTCTCGAGTGACATCCAGTTCTGCCAACTAGGTGAGAGCTTGATAGTGGGATATGCTCAGGGTCTAGGTAGACTCTCTAGAGTGACATCCAGCCCTACCAGCTAGGTGAGAGCCTGACGTCGGGATCTACTCGGGGTCTGGGTAGACTCTCTCGAGTGACATCCCGCCATGCCAGCTAGGTGAGAGCCTGACAGTGGGATCTACTCGGGGTTGGGGTAGACTCTCTCGATTGACATTAAGCCCTACCATGTAGGTGAGAGCCTGAAAACGGGATCTACTCGGGGTCTATCAAATGAACACTTCACCTATTCATAAGAATCACGACAGGGGCATTGGCACATCAAGAAGCTTTATTAAAAAAGAACATTACCTACATGGCTCGAGGGTAAAAACGTTTCAAGTCATCACCGCACCAAGTGAGATTTAGGGTCTTGCCCTCCATATTCCTGAGGCAATACCCTCCTGATTTCAATGTTTCTTGTACAATTTATGGACCCTCCCAGTTAGGGTTGAGTTCCCCACGGCGGCTGATCTTCCTGCCGCATCCACTTTTTTTAAAACCAAGTCCCCTTCCGCGAACTGTTTGACCCTGACGTGCTTGTCAAAGTACTTAACCATCCTTCTTTTCACTTCTTCTTTCCGGATGGTGGAGAGATCACGTAGCTCCTCCACCATGTAGAGGGAGAACTGCAGCTCCTTCTCATTTTCAGCTTGCCATTCTTCCCTGGCAACCTTTTCCTCGACCACCCATCGAGTTCAGACTTTGAACTTGATTGGCAGCACTGCCTCACATCCGTGGGAGAGCTTGAAGGGGGTCTCCCATGTGGCCGTGTTGGGAGTGGATCTAATGGCCCAAAGAACCAAGGGAAATTGCTCCACCTATCTACCCTTCAAGTTTCAACTTTTTTCCTCAAGAGGTTCACCATGATTGTGTTTTCCACTTGCACCTGCTCGTTGCTCATAAGGTAATGGACCGAGGAAAATCTGAGATCAATCCCGAGCTGCCCGCAGAAGCTGATGAACTCGGCACTGGCAAACTGAGGTCTGTTATCCGTGACAACGACTTGCGGAAACCCATGCCGGCAGATGATCTCCCACCAAAAAAAATTCATGTTAACCTGGGAGGTCACCTTAGCCAGCGTCTTCACCTCCAACCACTTAGAAAAATAATCTATCACGACAAGTAAGAACCTCCTCTACTCGCTGGCCTTGGGGAATGTCCCTACCAGATCCATTCCCCAAATAATGAAGGACCAGAGGGCCATAATACTTTTGAGGCACTGGGCCGGTTACAGTTTGATGGGGGCAAACAACTGGCACTTGTGGCACTTCTTCGTAAACTCCACCGCGTCGTGTTCCAAGGTAGGCCAGAAATACCTTTGCCTGACAATCCTTCCTTCCAAGTTCCGACTCCCAGAATGACTCCCACGCTCTCCGGAGTGGACCTCCTCCAATATCTTATGTGCCTCCCTCTCGGCCACGCAATGTGCAAACATCACTAAGAGGGTCTTTTGATACAGATGCCCATCGCGGATGAGATAGTACGCTGAATTGTACTTGAATTTCTTTTTATCCATCCCTTCTAGATACTCTCCTTTGGAAAGTAAGGTTGCGAGTGGGTCCATCCACGAGGGGTGTTCGTCCACCTCCATTAGCTCTCCCTATTCGGTGGAAGGGAGGAACAGGTCAGTGATGATACCCCCTACCCGGGGACCATGCTTTGCCAGTTGGTCCACTTGCTCGCTCTCCTCCCTGGGCACATGTTGGATGGAGAAGGTCTGGAACATGCCGATGATCCCCTTTACTTTTGCTAAGTATGACTGGAGGGTAGGCTCCCTTGCCTCGAACTCCCTGATAATCTGGGAAGCCACCACCATGGAGTCAATGAGGACCTCCACATCATGCAATCCTAACTCCATGGATAGGCGGAGCCATGCGTTCACCACCTCGTACTCGGCCTAATTGTTAGTAATAGAAAAATGGATAACCATCATTTTTCCTATCTTTGTTCTGTGGGGGCTTTCCAAAATCACCCCACCCCTTGGGAATGCTTACCTGAGGCACCATCCACCATCACCGTCCAAGGAACCGGGCGGGTGAGCTCTTCCTCCGCCACCTCGACAAAATAGTCAGCCAAGAAGTTGGTCATCGCTTGGGACTTGATCGAGAGGCGGGGAACAAAGGAGATATCGAACTCACTAAGTTCCAAGGACCATTTATCCAACCTGCCCAAATGCTCCACCCCCTCAAAGATGTTGCGGAGGGGGTGGTCAGTCACCACTCAGATTGAGTGTGCTTAGAAATAGGGTCGGAGCCTGCGAGCTGAGATGATGAGGGAGAAGTCTAGCTTTTCCAAGATGGGGTATCGAAGCTCCGCCTTCCTCAGGACCCGACTCACATAATAGATGGGTAACTTCTTCTTCACCTCTTACCAGACAAGGATGGAACTCAAGGCTTCCGCTCCAACCCCAAGATACAAATACAGATCCTCCCCTTCCTATGGCCCTTGGAACAGGGGGGCCTGAGTCAACTGCCTCTTCATGGCTTGGAACGCCTCCTCACATTCCCCAGTCCACTCAAATTTCTTGCCTCCTCTTAATGCTTTAAAGAAGGGAGAGTACTTCTCCCCAGCCCGGGAAAGGAACCTGCTCAACCCTGCCAGCATCCTTGTCAATTGTTGTACCTCTTTAGCATTTCGAGGCGATCCCAGCTCCATGATCACTCGGACCTTGTCTGGATTTGGATCTACCACCACGGGGGTGAGAAGTTGACCCAGAAACATGCCCCTGCTGACCCGAAGACACACTTTAAGGGGTTCAGTCTCTTCTTATACTGGCGCAGGGTGGCGAAGGTCTCCTCTATGTCCTTGAGGTGAGATTCCACATCTTGACCCTTGATCATGAGGTCATCTACATACACCTCTAGGTTCCTTCCCCTCTATTCTTGGAAAACCCTATCCATCATCTTCTGATACGTTGCCCCTATATGTTTCAGCCCAAAAGGCTTCATTTTGTAGGAGTAGCATCCATACCCTATGATGAAGGAGACATATTTGACGTCGGGGGGGGTTCCTCCTGATCTGGTGGTAACCTGAAAATGCATCTAAAAAACACATTACAGGAAAACCGACGGCTGAGTCTACCAGCGTGTCGATCCGAGGCAAGGGATAACATTCCTTAGGGTATGACTTATTAAGTAAAGAAAAATCGACACACATTCGCCGGCCTTAAGGAGTTTGGCCACCTCCTCCATGATGGGTTCAGCAAGCTTGTCCGCAACGGACCTCATCTTCTGTTGGATTGGGTGAGCTACTGGGTACAGGTTGAGACGATGGCAGGCAATGTCCGCATCGATCCCTGGCATCTCCACGACGCTCTAGGAAAAGATGTCCACGTTCTTCTAGATGCATTCCAGCATCCTTCCATGGTCCTCCTGGGTCAGCCCCCTACTGATGCAAACCTTCTTCACCCTGCCTCTGAGGCTGAGAACCTCTATCTCCACCACCTCTTCCATAGCCTCCAAACGAGACTGGTCCCCCATTCTCCAATGTCCTCCCCTCCCGGGGCAAGGACTTCTTCCTCAGCTTCCTCCACGACCATTGCCTCGACTGGATCCTATGCTTCCTCCGCCACCTCGACCCGGGTGTGGTTCTCCTCCACCTCCATCTCCACTGTAGTATCTTGCTCTGCCTCTTCCATCCTCCGCTCCATCACCTCGTCCCCCTCTTGGCAAGATTTGGAGATTACGGTGGTGACGTGGCATTCCCTTGCCACCTTGGTGTCAGCCCGGACCCGGACCTTGATCCCCTCAGCGCTCAACTTCAGGAATTGGTGAAAGGATGAGGGGACACAGCGGAAGGATCTGATGAGGGGTTGCCCGAAGATGGCATTGTAGCTGCTAGGAGAGTCCACGATGACGAACATGTAAGTACGGGACTTCCCCCTAGAGTGGCATAGAGCCCCACTCCTCCTTGTACCTCCTTCCTCTCCCCCAAGAACCCAAACAAAGGCCCATCCGAGGCCAGCACCCTCTTGGCATCTACCTTCATCGCATCAAATGCCTTATTGAAGATGACGTTGACTGAGCTCCCGTTGTCAATGAGGATCCGGGATACGGTGAAGTTCTCGACTGCTGTATGGATGACCATCGCCTCATAGAAGGGGTACTCATTGTCTGGCATGTCCTTCCATGAGAATGTGATCTTCTCCTCCGGGGGCGGGGTCTGGGATGTGGAGCTAACGCTCCTGCGGTACATGGTGTGGAGATTGGCCATGCGTGCAGCCTCGACCCCCACCCCCCCCCCCTCCATGGATCACTCTGATCCCTCTCCGGGACCCAACATCTGCCCGATCCTCGCACCTGTCCTCCTCAGTTTGTGGCAGGAATTCCTCGATCCGCACTCCCTGGCAGTCTTATTGCTACTGGTCCCTGTTTCCTCTCATCTCGAGGAACTCAAGGCACGTGGACGTAGTGTGCCCTTCCTCCTGATGGAAGTCACAATATGGCAGCTCTAACCTAACTTCTCTTCTTTTTCTCCAGGATGCTCTCCTCCTCTCCCCCAGGTCTATAGCCATAGCCTTGTTCTGGTTGGGGAGAGGTTGTCTCTGGCCTTGCCTCCCACCTAGAGGGTAAAACTTACCCTAGCCCCCCTGGCGGTTGTCTCCTCTATGGAAACCTCTCCATGACCCCTGGTCTTTCCACTTCGGCCTCCAACCTAGCCGATGGTTTGGATTCTGGCACCCTTACCTAGGTTGCTGCTGCTGTTCCCTCTGTCAGGGTTCACCTCTCCTCTCCTCTTGACCTATTCCACCTCTTGACTTCTTTTCCTCTATGGCCCACCTGGCCAGCTTCCGGACAAACTCTGGGTTCGATGATTCCCCGTCGACTTCCCTTGCCGCCCTCTCCTTTAGATCCTCATAAGAGATGGGTGGCACCCTCTTTAGCTCCATTCTGAAGAAACCCTGCTGTAGCCCTAGGGTGAAGGCCATCATCAGGGTGTGTCATGATATTTATTGGACCTGGATCCCCTCCTCCTGGAATCGGTACACATATCTCCCCATGGTCTCGTTCACCCCCTGCATGATGTGGAACAGGGAATCCAACTCCTCCTCCTACTCTTGGAGGTGGTGAACCTCAGCATGAACCCTCAGCGTAGATCCTCGAAGAAATAAATGGAGTTGGCCGGCAGCTGGTGGAACCACTCTCTCACCTTCTCCTTAAGATTGATGGAAAAGAGCCTGCACTTGAACCCACCTGACATCTGTCGGATCAAGACCACATCCTCAAACAATTGGACGTGCTAGATCGGGTCTCCCTTCCCGGTATAGTAAGACATCTGCGGCTCCCTGAACCCCTCTAGAACCAGGGCAGAAGAAACCAATTCGCTAAAGGGGCTACCTCCCCCTGCTGGGAGAGCTGTAGGGTCTCGCACCCCCATCTCACCGAACCTGCCGCAACTTGCCGAGCCTGGGAAGAGCACTCGCTCAGGGAACTCGCATCCTCTCCCTTCCTCCGCAATTTCCTTCCCAGCTCACCGGCCGGGAGCGTCCTCGTCTAGAGGCGGGGCGGCTATGATTTGAACTGTTGGAGTCGAGCACTCGGCCCGCGCGCCGAGTGTGGACTTGACGAGGTTGAGCACCTCCTGCCTGAAGTCTTTGAACATCCCTACCATAGCAAGAGGAAGGGGGGAGGAGGGGGAGGGGTGTGGCGAGTCGGACCTGTCCGAGCCTTGCCCTGATCCTCCCATCATTGAGCCTGCTAAGGATTTTCTGTGCTGACCACGCTCCACTCTCACCGCACCAAAATGTTCAAACCGAGAATTCAGTCTCTGTGGAGTTTGCCCTTGAGGAAGGGGTGATCGCGCACCTACTTCTCTCCTGCAAGTAAAATGACAAAGTAAATGCAAAGGGGAATGACCCAAGGGCTCAGCATAGAGGTCCCACCACACACCCAGAAGATCTTAGAGTGCTTCCCCTCCCTTAGCCAAATACCGAGCTAAAGGCTATCTCAAAAAGTGCAAGAAGGTCTAGGAAGAAGTAAGTCTGCCTTCTGAGGTGCCTCTTGGGTCCTATTTATATATTTCTGAAAATGGTTTGCCAAAAGCCAACCTCCGCTATTTTAAACAAATATGTGCACCACAACTAGATCTGCCAACATCGTAACTCCGCTGTTTTGAACAGCTATTTGCACCTCCAGCAAGAGTATCCAAGTAATTTGGCCGCTGGGACCCGTGTGACAGGCTCCTAGGATCTAGAGGTTAGCTCGCCACAGCTCACCATCCCGCTGAGGCGGTGCAACCTGGCTCCCGCAGCTCGTCTTTCCTCCTTAGGCGGGCGCAAGCCAGGTCGCTGTAGTCCTCCAACCCTCGTTCTGAGATGGGTCGGTGGCCAGATTTCCTATAGGAGAATGGGCTGGATGACCTGGCTCACGCAGCTCGCGCGGCTTGCTTTGGCGAGAGCGAGCTGGCCGGCTTGAGTTCGCCGGCACACTATTCTAGCGCGGGCAGGTTGCCCTGGTCCACTCACCTGGCCTGGTGGACCCACTCGGCAAATATGGGGTTGTATAGCCCCAGATCCTCCTTTATTATTCTCTCATGAATCTGAAAATCCTCCGATGAATTTTCTCTCTACTTCCTCCTTCATCCTCTTCATTTCCTTCTCCCCCTATGAAGATCTTCAATCACTCCTTGAAGAACTCCTTCGTCTTCAATGCCTTATTTGATCATCTTCTCCGCCCGGAAAATCCCCCTACAGAATTTCTTTCTCCTCCTACAAAAATTCTCTCTCCTCCACTTCTCTTCCTTGTGCGCTCCTGCACAAACATCTTCCTTGAGTGCTATCGAGCTAATCTTTTCCACATGCACTCTCGTGTATGCTTCTTCCTTGCGTGCTCTTCCACGCATCACTTCCTCGCACACCCTCGCACGCTCCGCTACCTAGTGCGCTCTCATGCGCTTCGCTTCCTTACGCACTCTCATGCACATCTCTTCCATTCTCGCTCTCGCACGCTCAACTTCCTTGCGTGCTTCCACGCATGCCACTTCCTTGCGCGCTCTCGCGCACGTCTCATCCTTGCATGCTCTCGCGCACGTCTCTTCCGAGCGCTCCCCCGTTCGCTCTGCCTCCCAGCACGCACTTGCGCGCTCCTCCGCCTAATGCGCTCTCACGCTCATCAATTCCTTGTGCGCTCTCGCGCGCCCCTCTTCCTTGCTCACTCTTGCGCAAATCTCTTACCTGCACGCTTTCGCGCGCTTTCGCATGCTTTCGCGCACATCGCTACCTAGCGAGGGCCTCTTCCTCCCGCTCTCTGCGCGCTCTCCTTCAGCAAGCGACCTGCACGATCTCCTCCTATAAGCACTTTGTATGCTCTTATCTGGCAAGCACCAAGTGTGCTCTCTACCAGCAAGCGCATTGCGTGCTCTCCTCCAACAAGTGCCCTACACGCTCTCTACCAGCAAGTGCTTCACGCTCTCTCTACAATCTAGCGTTTCGCACACTCTCCTCCAGGAAGCGCCATGGGCAATCTCTACCAACATGTGCCCCATGCGCTCAAGATCATGCGCTCCATCTACCGTTAAGACAACCGCACCATGCTTCTCAAAAAGTCAATCAGAGACAAGAAGCAGAGGATAAGGCGCACTGAGCGCGCCCATGAGCTTCAAGTTCCAAACATCATAAGGAGTTGAAAGGAGGGGTTAGATCTGATTACTCTAGAGGGGGGAGGGGGTGAATAGAGTATTAAAAACATTGGTTATTTTTAATGTTTATATCAGAGTAAAATTGTGATACCATGTAACAGTTAAGAACAAGAAACTAGGCTAACTACTCCAGCAATCACAAACACAGCAAAAAGCAAAACAAATAGAAAAGGAGTAACCAGACAACACAAGAAGTTTATAGTGGTTCCCCTAAACTTGGGTACATCCATTCTTCTACCACCCTTTGTAGGAATCCACTAGCAGTTTTGATCAGATGACTGCCACCACAAGATCTGATTCAGGTAGATCAGGAAACCCTTTAGGCTTTTGATAAGGTGCCCAAAAACCAACTTCAAATCTTTTAGAGGGAGACTTGTCAACCAGACTAACTTTTGAAGGGAGTTAAAACCCTGTACAATGGGGTGGAAAGAGTTTGATGGAAGTCTTCTCTTTTCTCAATACAACTTGAGAAGACTATGTGGATTCTTTCTTTGTCAAAGCACCTTCTGAGAAGATGAATGCTTCAGGGAGAATGAGCTTTGCTTAAGGGTGAGTAGGTCTTCAGCTTGATCTGCCAAGGTCTAGGAAATCCAATGACTGATGTTGAAAGAGATGTCTATAGATTTCTGGAACAGAAGTTGAAGAAGACTCTTGATTTTGATGTTTTGTTCTTCTTCAGTCTTGAGTATTGGCAGAGTAAGAAAAGCATTGAGAGAGAATGAAAGAGTCGATTGCTTGATGAAAGTTCTTCTTTAGTGCTTCTGGTTTCTTCTATCTCTCTTTGTAACTCTGTATCTCGAAAGAGAGAGGATCTCATTAATTTTACTGCCAATTAAAAATTCTCTTTGAATTTTGAATTCTTTCCATAAATGCCGGCTGACCTGGAGAATTGAAAACGGCTGGAATAAAAGCATTAAGGAGTTTCCCCACCTGTCCTTGATAGAATTAGCAAATAATTATTTTGATGAATATCATATTTAATGCAGCCAATAACGGCTATATTCAGAAGAATATTTGCATTAAATACTCAGAGTAATACTGCTAATAAATAGAGAAAATAAGGAATAGAAGAAGTAAAAAACTCATTCTAGAACAGAACAGAAAACGTCAAACGCTGAACAGAATTCGTCGACCTGAGATCCAACATCGTCGACCAAAGATTTCTAGTTCGTTGACTTGAGCTCTGCGAACTTCTAACTGAGAAATACTTTCCAATTCTCCACTCTGAGTTCGTCGAGCTGAGAATCTGTCTGAAGAAAACTAAACGTCGACCTGAGCTCGAATATCGTCGAGCTCATCACAGAGAATTAACTCTGAGTTCGTTGTTCTGAGATCGACGATCATCGAACTGAGTTCGTAGAATTTCGAACTGATCATTGTCTTCTGAAAACTGTAAGTCTGAGTCTCTGAGTTCCTTTGCTGGCTGGTCCAAGATGGTACAGCTAAAGGGACTTAGCCTATAACACTAGGACTACTAGACATGACCATGGTTATACAATAGGGTCAGACTCAGCCTAACTTAGTGAACCTAGCCCAAATCCAACAAGGGATCCAACAATATCCCCCTATTTGGGTGAGGTCACTAATACAATACAAAATAAACAATCATAAAGCAGAAGGAAAATATATCTGACTGAACAAAATATTCAGCAGATATTTACAAGATTGTGCTTCATGACATAAACAAAAATTAGAGTTCATAAGTCAATAAGAAAATCACAGAAAATAGACTCATTTTCTCGGCTTGACGTTATCTTTGTCTGATCCTTTAGCAGGTTGTTTGAATTTGACTTCCCTGTTAGGATTGGAAGCTTCTTTCTTTGACATGTACATATCAGATGCTCCAATCACAGTTTGGGATGAAGTTTTGGGTACAACAGCTTCTGGGTGCAGTTTCATATAATCATCAACATTGAAAAACCTTTTAGCCTTAGAATACCTTTTTAATTCTTCTTTTCTGTAAGCTGACATAGTTGAATATTGAGATATGTCTTTGCCTTCAGCTTTAGCTTTGTTGATTTGAGAATGTCCTCTAACTTCATGGAATCTGGCCATCTTGGCAGAAGTCTCCTATTCAGGATCAACAAAAGGAATAGGTGGAGACTCTGGCCTTTTTGGACGAGAATCCTGCATTGGTTCTTCAGTAGGAAATTTCTTAGAAGAATCTGGAGGTGGATTGCTTGTAGAAGACTGTTATTGACAGCTTTGCCTGGGTTGTCTTTGATAAGTCCTGGTAACGGAAGCAGAATTCTGAGAGATGTTGCCTGAGGGGCCTGAAGAAGGTGGAGGAGGAGGAGGGTCTTTCCTGAAATGTCTAGGAGGAGACCTGTACCTTCTCCTCTTCTTCCTTTCTTTCTGCTCATTCTTTGATAGCCACATCCATTGTGGCATTCCAGGATAGGGAGTGATCTTCTGCAAAATGTAATATGGAGTGTCATTATGAGGATTAGTCTTTGGAACAGCCTTAGGTGGGGCTTTCCTTTTCTTAGACACTTTCTTTTTACTGTCATCAGAATCTGAGTCATCATCTTGAACATCATCAGAAGATCCTTGAGGATTATCATACATAGCATCAATCTCAGCAATAAAATCTTTTGGAATTTCCTTTTCAGCTGGAGGAGGGATAACTAGAGGAAGAATATCTTTAGTAGGAACTTCTGTTTCCTGATCCATGTCCTCAGCAAAGATTTAATCAAAGTCAAGAAAAGGTGATGTAGAGAAGACAAAAGTGGGAGGAGAAAGAGCCTTGGGCTCAGAGAGATCATCACAACCACTTGGATAAGCTCAGCCTCTGGAACTAAACTGAGTTCAGGCTCAGGAGCTTCAAAACTCTTTTGAAACTGCTGCAAGGTTTGTGAAGTGATGGGGGCAGAATAACAAACAATATCTGTACATAATTGAAAAGAAAAAAAAGGAAGACAGTCTCTGAACAAAAGATCAAAATAATTTAGAATTGATGTAAGGTCAAAGTCTAGAGCAATGCAGCAATCTCCATAAAGAATTTCCAAGGGTTCTTCATGAGTTTCAATATCAGTTTCCAAGAATTCAACAAAGTATTCATCTGTAATTTCTGTATCAAGAATATAAATATCGACATCTGAAACTGCTGCAGCAAAATCTTCAACTACTGCTGCTGCTGGAACATCAGCTGCTAGAGCTGCTAGGGCAACTTCTTCACCGAGTATCTCCCCCTGCCTTGTTTCAATGGCTACTAGAGCCAGGCCCCTGACAGAAGAAGATGGGATAGGTAAGAAAGCAAGTTGAGGAGCAAGGGTTGAGATAGAGGAAGCAAGAGGTGAGATGGCCTCTTTTATCAGCTATTTCAGAAGTGGTGTGATAGATTCCAAGATGGAATTGATGTAGGGTGAAGGGAATTCTAAGAATTCTTGTGGGGTTTTGGTAGAGATAGATGGATTGATGATGGAAGATGATGAGGGATGACAATCTATCATTGGTTCATTTGAAGGTGATATAGAATTGATTGGAGAGGAAATAAGATTGAAAGAAGGTAGTAAAGTGAGATTTTGGAGTGGAGGTATGTCTGCAAGATGAGATGGAAGGGGGGAAAGAGGTGGAGTAGCAAATTCTGGAGATAGAGGTTATTCTAGAAGTTGTTGTTGATGTTGTTGATGTTGTTGTTGAACTGGGGATGAAATGGGGGACTGAGGAGGTGTAGCTGAAGGTGTGGGTTGATGTTCTAGAGCTGGAGAAGGTTGTTGTATGGATGTGGAAGGATTTGGAATGAGGGGAGGAGGAGGAATTGAACTATCCTTTACAGGGTGGGGAGTGGTTGTAACTACCCTAGTACTCTCAGAAGTTTTTGAGGAGGAAGCCCTAGAAGGCTTTGGGATGCTCCTCTCCCACCTGCCAAACAAGGCACAGGTCAGCCTCTTAGAGGCATTGATGAATATGGTCGGAGCGACCAGGGATTATGCTGTCTTGGCATGAAGGAAGATTCCAAGAATCCTTCCAAAACAACTTGTTGTTCTTCTTCCTAATCAGATTGAACAAAATCTTAGCCCAATTAACAGCTTTCTTATTCACCACAACACACATCACTAAAAATTGTTGTCTGGCAATGTGATCATGGGATGTATGCTTGCCCAGTAACACCTTACCGACTACATCTGCGAGAAACTTATACTCGGCAGATAGGTGCTTCTTCAGCAATTTATTTGGGTTGTCTCCACAATATGTAACACCTCTACCCGTCAAGAAGAATATAATAGAGGGCCCGGTCGGGGCCCCCACACCATATTCCACAAACAGGCGGAGACGCTACTAATAATATCAAAACCAACACATCCTAACACAGAGCATTCTGGCGGAAGCTTCATGGTTGAAAACTTGAACTCAAGAGTTACAAGAACTGTCCACTAATAACATAGGAATGTATACAACCAAAGTATTTGGCCTTAAGGCCTTACAAATTTATCTTAACAAAGGTGTGGTTTACAGACATAGGCATGCAGGCTGGCCACACATGAACAAGAAGAAACAAAATAAAGCCTTCGAGGGCAGCAGCACAGCCTAGGGCTTCAACTCGCTAAGTCCCGCTCGGACCAGCACCTCATGCACCTACAAGAACCGATCCACCAATGGTGGCAAACAGGGCAATGGTCAGCATTCAGCTGACCAATTATAACGACCCTGCCCCTGGCACGGGGCAGCATAATTCCATCCCTACAAAGCATTTTTCAATAGTATGTATATAGCAACCAACGCAAGACGTGCACGACCGCACAGTCAATACATATCACAAACGCCGGCACGACGACCCGACGCTCTGTGCACTCAGGGAACATACGGGTGTACCGGAAACACCGGATCCCACCAATGAGCATTTAGTCTGGCACGCAAGCCCAAGACTCTCATTATGCCGCTGACGAAAGCCCAATGCCTTGGCGCTCTCATTTCCATCCTATATAACGCAGGTACGGATCAGCCACCCCCCCCCCCCCCCGTTGCTCAAATCGCCTTGCCACTACCAAGTACATCGTACCTGAGGCCACAAATAAAGGCGCGGGTCGGTTTCACCTTGCCTGTTCGGCACGAATCCTCATTTTATACAGTTGCAGCCCAACGGCTCAACACCACACAAAGTGACAACTCACGGTCACAAGAGTTGAACCCAACTCTCACAATTTCCTGGACTTCCTCCAGTACTTCCTGCGGTACCAGCCACAGGTATCTACCATGAGTTTCATGCATACAAGCAATGGCGTTGAGTGAGCTCAGCTCACTCAACGCCATCCGGATTATGGTGTTGTGTGAGCTCTGCTCACTCAACGCCACCAGAATATGTCCTTTTTAAAAGATGGCATTGAGTGAGCTTAGCTCACACAACGCCGTCCAGATTATGGCGTTGAGTGAGCTCTACTCACTCAACGCCATCCAGACAACACCAAATGGCGTTGAGTGCGGTTAGTGAACTCAACGTCGTTCAACTTATGGCGTTAAGTGCACTCAACGCACTCAACGTCATCCCGCTTGACAGTTTACGGCGTTGAGTGAGCTAAGCTCACTCAATGCCATCCAATCTACAGCGTTGAGTGAGCTCAGCTCACTCAATGCCAACCAGACGACACCAGATAGCGTTGAGTACAGTCTGTGCACTCAACACCATCTAGCTTATGGGTTTGAGTGAGATAATCTAACTCAACGCCATCCATACTAGGGCGTTGAGTGAGCTTAGCTCACTCAATGCCATTCCAAGGTCACGGGCGTGACGGATCGGTCACGGGCATGTCAGGCCCATATTTAAATTTGTGAGCTCGCCGATCGTCTTTCTGAGGTCGACGATCGTCGAAGGGGTCACGCCTTAGGTCACGGGCGTGATGGGTTGGTCACGGGCGTGACCACCCCTTGACTCGAAATCTTGGTCGATAAACTTCAATTCCTTGGTTTCCTAGGGTTCTGTTATGACAAAACCACTTCCAGGGGTCTAGCCGAAAATGGAATGTTACAAATCCCAATAAACAAAACAAAGATTTCGTCCCCGAAATCAAGGTTAAGCCTACGGGGGCTACAATCGGGAAAAAGAAGATTGTAACATCCCATGAAAGTCGAAAGATTTACATCTCTACGTTACGTTTGCTATGTGCGGTTTCAAATCTAAGACCAATTTTTCCAATTGACTAGGTATATACCCCAATAAACAAAAGATTAGCCCATATTCTTTAAATTTAAGTCCTATATGTTTAAAACAGGAACGCAAATTGATTGTCCAGAGGGGTTGTGAGGTATTCCTGATCGAAAAGCTCAGGATACTTTTGTCGCATCAAGTCCTGTGGCTCCCATGTATGCTCCTCCTGCCCATGATTGTTCCATAGAACCTTGACTAATGGTATCTTCTTACGTCGCAAGACCCGCACTGCCGTGTCATCGATCCTAAAAGGCTCCAAGTTAACTGACCGATCCGAGGCCACTGGGCCATCTGCCGAGGAAATCAGCTGCTCAGGGCATAGCAGAGCCGTCCAAAGTTAGGAGACGTGGAAGATGTCATGCAATCCCGCTAACTCTGGCGGTAGCTCCAGTCTATAAGCCAAGGGGCCGATCCTCTCCAGGATCCTATAAGGCCCCATATATCTCGGACTGAGCTTCTTCTGCCCGCGAATCCGCGAGACTCCGTGCATCGGCCATATTTTCAAGAAAACCCGGTCTCCCACCTGGAACTCCACTTGACGATGCCTCGCATTGTAATATTTGGCCTGCCTGCTCTGTGCTTCCAACATCATGTCCCGGATCAATCTAATCTGAGCATCTGTATCCCCCACAAACTCCGAGCCTAGTGCCTACGGATCCTCATCCTGAACCCATGATAGTGGGGTCCTGCACCTCCTTCCATACAACGCCTCGTATGGAGCCATGCCTATGCTGGACTGAAGGGAGTTGTTTTACGAAAACTCGACCAGTGGCAGCAATCTATCCCAAGGCTCGCCGCGGTCCAAAATACACAGGCGCAAAAGATCTTCTAGTGTACGGTTGGTGCGCTCTGTCTGCCCGTCGATCTGAGGGTGAAAAGCTATGCAGAATGTCAACTGAGAACCCAGATGGGCCTGGACTGACCTCCATTCCCTGAATGTAAACCACCCATCCCGATCCGAAATGATAGTCTTGGGCACCCCATGATAACGCACAAACTGCTCAATGAACCTCCGTACTAATACACTAACCGGAGCGTCCTTCGCCACTGGAATTAATTTTGCCACCTTTGTTAGCCTTTCCACTATCACCCAGATCGAGTAAATCCCCGCACGGGATCGAGGTAGCCCATGTATGAAGTCCATGGCTATATCCTCAAATTTCCACTCCGGCACCGGAAGTGGCTGCAACAATCCTGTCGGGTTCCTACACTCTGCCTTCACGAGTTGGCAGGCCTCGCAATGCGTCACAAAGTACGTAATATATTTCTTCATACCCAGCTAGTACATCGTCCTCTTCAAATCCTTTACCATTTTGGTGATCCCCGAGTGTACCGAATATCGGCTGCAGTAAGCTTCCGTCATGATGTCCTCCCGGATCTGGCTTCCTGCCGGTATGTAGACTCTTCCTCTGAAACACAAGAGACCATCCCTCAAATAGTAATCTCCTGTCGTGCCTTCCTCCAAGGCTCGGAATATCGGCTCAGCTCTCTCATCTAGCTTCTGCCCATCTCTAATGCGGTCCAGAATATCATCAATTGTAACCATCGACCCCAGGTACTCCATGTATAGCTCCGGGTCATCCTCGGACACTAGTGATATCTGCATCCCCTCGAATGATCTAACCAACTCCAATCCCATAACCTGCGGGCCTACTCCTGACGTACTCGCTCTCCGGGTCAGAGCATCTGTGACCATGTTTTCCTTCCCCGGATGGTAGTGCATGGTATACTAGTAGTCCGACAGATACTCTACCCAGCGTCTCTGCCTGATATTAAACTCCTTCTGGGTGTCGACGTACTTCAGATTCTTTTGGTCAGAGAAGATATCTAAATGTACTCCGTAAAGATAGTGTCGCCAGATCTTAAGAGCAAAAACGACTGCCCCCATCTCCAAATCGAGCACGGGGTAGTTCTGCTCGTGCTGCTTCAACTGAGGGAAGGCATTGGCTATTACGTGCCCGTTATGCATCAGAACAGCACCCATCCCCTGATAGGAAGCATCTGTGTACACCTGGAATCCTTCCTTCCCTGACGGAAGGGCAAGGATGGGAGCCGAGGTAAGACGATCCTTCAGCTCCTGGAAAGCAGATTTGCATCGTGGTGTCCAAATAAAAGGGGACTCCTTCTTCGTCAGAGACGTAAGAGGGAGAGCAATCTGAGAGAACCCCTTTACGAACTTCCGGTAATAACCGGCAAGTCCCAAGAAACTTCGAACATCCGAGGTCGACCTTAGCGGTGGCCAATCCCGTACTGCCTGGACCTTCGCCAGATCTACTGCCAGACCTTCTCCACTGATGACATGGCCCAGAAATGTCACCTCCTTTAGCCAGAACTGGCACTTGCTGTACTTGGCATACATCTCATTCTCCCGTAGCTTCTCCAAGGTCAAGGCCAGATGTCTCGCGTGCTCCTCCTCTGTCCTTGAATAGATAAAGATGTCGTCGATGAATATGATAACAAAGATGTCCAGATACTGTTTGAACACCCGATTCATCAAGGTCATAAATACGGAGGGTGCATTCGTGAGCCCAAAAGGCATCACGGTAAAATCGTACAAACCATATCTGCTGCTGAAGTCCGTCTTCGGGATGTCCTCTTCCCGAATGCGAAGCTGGTAGTACCCTGACCTCAGATCCAGCTTTGAGAACCAATGGGCTCCCTCCAGCTGGTCAAATAGCTCGTCTATCCATGGCAAGGGATAAGTATTCCAGACTGTCAACCGGTTTAGGGCCCGGTAATCTATACACAGTCGAAGAGTCCCGTCCTTCTTCTTAACGAATAACACCGGAGCTCCCCATTGTGAAGAGCTAGGCCAAACGAACCCGGCCTCCACTAACTCCTGAAGCTGGCTTCGAAATTCCACCAACTCCTTTGGGGTCATTCGATAGGGAGCTTTGGATACCGGCTTAGCCCCCGTTACGAGCTGAATCTGAAAGTCCTTCTCTTTGTGCGAGAGTAGCCCTGGTAGCTTCTACGGAAACACGTCGGCGAAGTGCCGTACTACTGGAATATCTGAAATGGAGTCCTTGTCCACGACTGCCTCAAAAAGGACCTGATAAACTTCTTCCGCCTGCAGATGGGCCTTAACGGCCTGCACAGGTGATAATAAGGTGTGGGGTGCTGGTATAATACCTTTGATGACAATGAAGGAGTCGTCGTGCCTCACGGTGATCCTCTTCGACATGCAGTCGATCTTGGCATGGTTCCAGCACAGCCAAGTCATGCCCAGGATCAGATCGTAATCTGGCATCTTCAAAATCGTCACTGGTGCCTCAACGCCTTCCCGCCGATCTTTGCTTCCATATTGCAATTAGCAGAGGTAATTATCTCTTATCCATCGGGTTGGCGCACCCTCATCATCTTCCCGGTGAATGGCTCCACACCTGCAAGTCCTTTCACGAAATCCTCCGGCACGAATGAGTGCGAAGCACCAGTATCGAAGAGGGTGTGAGCGGGCTTGCCGCTAATGAAGACTATGCCTGGGGTAATTAAGTTTCTTAGTATTCTTGTTGTAGTTGTCTTCTCTTAATTTCTAACTAGGTTATGTCTAGAATACTTGTTCATATGAAGAAAACTGGCCTCGATCCTGAAATCCTCGTCCTCGGTCCTGTCCTCATCCGCTAAACTGTCAGGGAGGATGAGCGCCCTGATGTGCTGGTGGGAGTGCTCGCCTCATAGGACAGTTCCTCTTGATATGCCCCGGCTAATTGTACTGAAAGCATACCGGTGCCTGCTCTGTTGTCCTTGGCATCTCCAGCATCTTTAAAGGTTGGGGAGCCAATACCTCCTGACTCCTCTGCTCCTGCCCACTCTCTTGATGAGGGTTCTCCCTGTTCCTTCTCTCCCCAATAACCTGGCCACGAGGACGATCTCTACGACCTCCAATCACCATATCATCAGCCGGCCTCTTCCGACTCCTGACTATAAGCTGATCCGCTTCTCTCTTCTTAGCCATCTCCAGAATCCTAGCCAGACTCCCCTCTGAGACGAAAAGGAGGGCCTGTCTCATGTCGTCTTGCAGCCCCTTATAAAACCTCCTGGAATAGCCAGCATCGTCTAACTTGTAAGCGTCCGCATAGCGGGCCAGGTGAGTAAAGTCCTGATAATACTCCACCACAGTCCTGTTCCCCTGCCTCAACCGCAGGAACCTATCCTCCAGGTCGTCCCTTGCCGACTGAGGTAAAAAATGTCCCAGGAGTGCTGCTCTGAACTCCTCCCAAGTAATATCTATGCAATCCATCCCCGCAAAGGTGGTGTCCAGCTGGGATTTCCACCACCTCTTCCCGTTTGACTCCAACCAGGAGACTTCCAAAGCAACTGCCTCCTCAGTGGGGCATCGAATCCCCGCAAGCGTCTCATAAATGGTATCCAACCATTCCTCCGTACGTACTGCAGACTCCGTCCCCAGGTAGGGTGGAGGGGAAAGTCCCCGGAATACAGTCATCAAATTGGCCCCGGGGTTTGGCTGTGGGGTCGGGGCTTCTAAGCTCTGAAGGCCTCCACAATGGCCGTCAGTGTTTGCCCCATCTCCGTCTGCTGGAACGGAGCTCGAGCCGGTGGAGGCGGGACCACATTCGGAGCCTGGGGTGTCCCCTGCTGTGATGTAGGGTTCATCGCAGGCTACAAGGAAAAATTCCACTTGTTAAAGGATGTATGAATTTAATATAAAAAGGGTAGGATGGACTTTCACATGTGATTTCCCTTATGGGCACACCACTGCTTCCGCTGCTAGTTTGTCCGCAAACTAAGCTCGCACGGGGGTGGCCCAGGGTTTTATGGACTACTTCTCTTCCGATCGAGGTCCGCTCTGATACCACTTGTAAGACCCCCTTTTTTTTCTTTTTCAACCACCGGGGTCTTAGCCCAGAATTGCCGCTTTGCGGTGGCACCGACTCACGGGAAGGCCGACACTACAAAACGCCAATTTTGCCAGCCCTTTTCGATCACAAAGAGAGAGAAGTAAGTATACATAAAATGTAAACAAGTCCACAGAAACATGTACGAATAGAAAATCACAACCAGTCCATCAATAGATAATAACAGAAAATAGAAGTACTGCAAAAATACAGATCAGATGAAATGTAGATAAATGGGCTCGAGCCCAGTATATCATAGTCCTCACTACAAATCACTCATCGCAGAAGCTATAAAAAACACTAATCACTCACGGAGATGGTCACAGGTGCACCGGTGCTAGACTGACCCACCTCCATGCGCACTGTACTCCGCTGGTGCTGGTCCCTAGACTGCTGGTCCCTGTCTCCCATCCGGAGCTCCTGTAATGTAATGGTTCGAAAACCATTAGTCATAAAGACTAACCCCTATCATCCCCTACCCCTCCCCCCACGGCTTCTAAGCACCGAGCGGAGAGGAGGAAAGGGAAGCTACAAAGGTGGAGAGTAATCAAGCAGATGACAATGGAGCTAATCTAACAACTATCATGGTGTATAAATAACTATCTAGAATAAAGTACATCTAGCAATTCTACGGTAGTAAGTTATAAAGTAGACATGTAGTAAGTAGCAAATATATAAGAAGGCAGATAGAGAACAAATAAGTAAATAAGTAAGTAACCTTAACTTATATAAATGCTCATACAAACTTATAAGTTAAGGGGTCTTCTGTAAGACTCCCATCGTATAAAAAGTCACATACCGATTTATACGTTGGGGTGTGGGTTGTATGTAAATATGAGTGTAGTGATATGCTATGCCATGATTCATGCAAGTGCAACTCACGCACACGACTCTATGCGCACAGACCTTTAGTTCCCCCTGTTCGGGCAGCTAGCTTAACTCCCAGGAACCTCCGTAGTGGAAATCGGAGATAGTGGGTCGGGCCCCCCACTCCTAGGCGGGTATCCACACTACCGGGCCTAGCCCTTCCGTACGCCCCTAGAAGAACACAACCTAGAGTATCCGCGTACTTGTGCTGGCTATCCGCCAGACTTTCTTTGGCAAAGTATCCCACACCGCCGAGTCAACGCACCGATGTCGGTGTGAACGACAATCAAATACCGAAGACCCACCACCTTTATTCTGTACTCAAACCCTCGAGCCCTCGCCTCCCCGGACTGTCCCATCCGTGCATCTACCTTCAGAGCTACCATCTGAATGGCAACCAAACCAACCTATTCTACCTCCCTAGCTACCGGGGTGTGTGAATTTGCAACCCTAGTTATACTAGTTGCTCTTTTAATTTATTATTCCTACGGTTTACGTTAGCCCATGATTGCCCCCGGTATTCCCCGCGAAGGCCTCTCAAAGGGCACTAGGAACTATGATGGTAGCTGAAGCTCACCGTTCCCTTTCGCAAGGCACTTATTATTATTGTTTAATCTCCCTTTACCCGATCCCTTTTTAAGTTACTTTAGATCTAGCCCTAGAGTATTAAGACTCTTCCTCTCCTACCCGGGGTGGACGATCTTTCGTCATTCCCGAACGCCACTTAACACTAGCCAATCTCACGCTCTACTTATCCTGACTTCCAATAATGAACTTAAACTTAACTTGCCCTATCCAAACTAGCAACTGCCAAAATTCCATCTCCCAAAGTTCATTACCCACTCTAGTTCAGTTTCTGTGATTTTACTATATGCAGACCGTCCTAAGATACATGAGGTATATAAGGGGAGGTACTCCAAATTGTCTTCCGAATCTCCTATAATGTTTACAGGAGGTCTATCATGACACAATATAACTAAGTCCAAGATTTCCAAATTTTCCCTATTATCGGGCATTTAATTTATTTATTCTAAGCCTCCCAATGACCTAGTATGAACATGAAGTGCACTAATGAGCCAACAATAAATCATCATAAAATCAATAAAAATCTTATGAGGCATTTAAGCAGTAATTCCAAATTTTGAGAAATTTTAGAGGTGTTTAGGCCTATATTTCCTAATTTACCATTTTAGGCCACTTCTTCCATATTATGAAGCAAGTATTGTAAATATGTACCCAAAAATCACAAGAAAATTACAGAAGCTTTATGGTGACCTAAAACTATCAGAAATTAAGTCCAATGATTTTTCTTTAATATTTTGGGCTCTGAATTTATTTTAATGCAAAATACTAATTTCCTAGCTTAGTGAAGGAGGTACTATTTTTAATTATCTAAAAGTCCTGAGAAGATTACAAGGTGACTAATATGGTTTAAAACACCCACTGACCAAAGTTCATAATTTTCCAATTAATAATTGGGCATTATTTGTATTTTTGACTACATATCTCAAATGGTAAGTTAAAGAAGCAAGTACCCAAAATAATCAGATAAAACTTCAAAAAAAATACAGAAGGTATAACATGCTATAAGATGCCCTAATCCAAGATTTCATAACTTTCTAGTGAACAGAAATTCCATAATAATCAAAATAAATATCTAGGGCACAACTAGAGTTATGAATAAAGTACTGTATAAATTAACCCAAAAATCTCAACAAAATTATATTATGGCCATTTAAACCATAAAATCACCATGCCCAAATTTTATTTCATTTTTAGTTCATTTGTCAACATAATAGTTCAAATTAAGATTGGTGCCCTAAACTAGGGTTAGGATTTTAGGTGGCCTAACTGTCTCCAAATCCCCTAAGATTTTGTCCAGAGAACTATAATGGCCCTATGGTCCTCTCCACCAAATTTTAAGTCAGTGCAAGGACATTTGACCCCATGACCTTCACAACCCTACAAATCCCCATTAAGGGACCTACCCTAGGGTTCTAGGGCTACCTGTTGGGTATTGTATCCACAATGTACCTTATTTGAAGAAGCCCCTGAACAAGCTAAGCTGAATAGATAATGTATTTGATGATTTTCTTCAAGATGTGCTTGCAGCTATTCCATGCTAAGTACACACCAATGTCAGGGTGCAGTGGGTCAATATACACGGGTCTGCGCAACGTAATCCCTCGTTGAGCAGATAAGTGTGTTGGCTCACGTGTACTCTCTCTATTGGAGTGTACTTATTTTTCAAGTACAGGGTTGAGATAGATCAAGAGCTGAAGAGGAGCAAGGATGGGTCAAAGACCAACTCATGGGAAGAAAGACGAAGATTCGTCTAAGTTAAATTCGACGGGAATCACTAAGTGACTCTCGCCGATTCGACGGGAATCACTAGTGATTCTCGCCGAATCGTCGAGAATCACTCACCGATTGCCGCCGACTGCATACGGCTGACTCAACGCCTTCAAGAATTCTGCCAAGTAAGAATCGTAGAGAATTAATAAGTGATTCTCGCTGATTCGTCGAGAATGACTCTGCATTCTTGCTGATTCGTCGAGAATGGTTTTGACTCTCGTCGATTCACTCCGGATGGAAAGCTTTTCAGCTAAAATTCTTCCAAGGATAAACCGACGGAAATCATAAGTGATTCTCTCCGATTCGTCGAGAATCACCAATGATTCCCGCCAAATTTGCCTTGGGCGATTTCTACCTACTTGCTGTACCGAACAAAGATTTCAGGCGCTATTTGGACCGGGCTTAGAGTTTGTAAGACCCCCTTTTTTTTTTCTTTTTCGACATCGGGGTCTTAGCCCAGAACTGCCTCTTTGCGGTGGCACTGACTCACGGGAAGGCTGCCACTACAAAATGCCAATTCTGCCGGCCCTTTTCGATCATAAGAGAGAGAAGTAATTATACATAAATGTAAACAAGTCAACAGAAGCATGAATAAAAGTGAAATCACATCAAGTCCATTAGTAGATAATAACATGAAATAGATAATAGAAGTACTGCAAGATACAGTTCAGATGAAATATAGATAAACGGGCTCGAGCACGGTACATAAGAGTCGTCACTACAAATCACTCATCGCAGAACTAAAAAGGTACTAATCACTCACGGAGCTAGTCGCAGGTGCACCGGTGCTAGACTGACCCACCTCCATGCGCACCGTACTCTGCTGGTGCCGGTCCATGGACTGCTGGTCCCTGTCTCTCATCCAGAGCTCCTGTAATGTTGTGGTTTGAAAACCATTAGTCATAAAGACTAAGCCCTATCATACCCTACCCCTCCCCCTACGGCTCCTAAGCACCGAGCGGAGAGGAGGAAAGGGAAGCTACAAAGGTGGAGAATAATGAAGCAGATGACAGGGGAGTTATTCTAACAACTATCTAGAACAAGGAACAACTAGCACTTCTATGGTAGTAAGTGGTAAAGAAGAGAAGTAGTAAGTTGCAATTGTATAAAAAGGCAGCTAGAGAACGGTAAGTAAACAAGTAAGTAAGTAGGTAACCTTAACTTATATGAATGCTCATACAAACTTATAAGTTAAGGGGTCTTCTACAAGGCTCCCATCGTATAAAAAGTCCCATACCGATTTATACGTTGGGGTGTCGGTTGTATGCAAATATGAGTGTAGTGATATGTTATGCCATGATTCATGCAAGTGCAACTCACGTACACGACTCTATGCGCACAGACCTTTAGTTCCCCCTGTTCGGGCAGCTAGCTTCACTCCCAGGAACCTCCGTAGTGGCAAACGGAGACAGTGGGTCGGGCCCCCCACTCCTAGGCGGGTATCCACACTACCGGGCCTAGCCCTTCCGTACGCCCCTAGAAGAACACAACCTAGAGTGTCCGCGTACTACTGCTGGCTATACCCACCAGACTTTCTTTGGCTAAGTTTCCCACACCGCCGAGTCAACGTACCGATGCCGGTGTGAACGACAATCAGATATCGAAGACCCACCACCTTTATTCTGTACTCCAACCCTCGAGCCCTCGGCTCCCCGCACTGTCCCGTCCATGCATCTACCTTCAGAGCTACCGTCTGAATGACAACCAAATCAATTATTCTACCTTCCTAGCTATCGGGGTGTATGTGTGTGCAACCCTAATTATACTAGTTGCTCTTTAGATTATTAATTCTACAGTTTACATTAGCCCAGGACTGCCCCTGGTATTCCCCGTAAAGGGCTCTCAAAGGGCACTAGGAACAATGATGGTAGCTGAAGCCCACCGTTCCCTTTCGCAAGGCACTTATTGTTATTGGTTGATCTCCCTTTACCCGATCCCTTGTTTTTTTTAAAATTACTTTGGATCTAACCTAGTGTATTGAGACTCTTCCTCTCCAACCAGGGTGGACGATCTTTCGTCGTTCCCGAACGCCACTTAACACCAGCCACTCTCACACTCTACTTATCCTGACTTCCAATAATGAACTTAATTTAACTCACCCAATCCAACCAGCAACTACCAAAATTCCATCTCCCCAAAATCATTACCCACTATAGTTCAATTTCTGTAATTTTACTATATGCAGAGCATCCTAAGCTATATGAGGTATACAAGGGGAGATACTCCAAATTGTCTTCCAAATCTCCTATAGTATTTACTGGAGGTCTATCTTGACATAATATAGCTAAGACCAAGATTTCCAAATTTTCCTATTTATCGGGCATTTAATTTATTTATTCTAAGATTCTGAATGCCCTAGTGTGAACATGAAGTGCACTATTGAGCCAACAATAAATCATCATAAAATCAGTAAAAATCCTATGAGACATTTAAATAGCAAATCCAAGTTTTTAGAAATTCCATAGGTGTTTAGGCCTATATTTCTTAATTTACCGTTTTAGGCCATTTCTACTATATTATGAAGGAAGTACTGTAGATATGTATCCAAAAATCCCAAGAAAATTATAGAAGCTTTATGGTGACCTAAAACCATCATAAACCAAGTCCCATAATTTTTATCTAACATTTGGGCTCTGAATCTATTTTAATGTAAAACACCAATTTTCCAAGCTTAGAGAAGGAGGTACTATTTTTAATCATCTACAAATCAATAGAAATTTACAGGATTACTATCATGGTCTGAAACACCCACTGACCAAATTTCATAATTTTACAAATAGTAATTAGGCATTATTTATATTTTTGACTACATATCATAATTAGTACGTTAAAGAATAAAGTACCAAAAATAATTAGATAAAACTTCCAAGAAAAATACATAAGGTATAACATGCTATAAGATGCCCTAATTCAAGATTTAATAACATTTCAGTGCATAGAAATTCCAAAATCATCAAGATAAATATCTAGGGAACAATTAGAGTTGTAAATGAAGTAGCGTATAAATTAACCCAAAAATCTCAACAAAATTATAACATGGCTATTTAGATTATAAAATCTCCCTACTCAAATTTTACTTGATTTAAAGTTCATTTGACAGCTTAATAATTCAAATTAATGTTGGTGACCTAAACTAGGGTTAGGATTTTAGGTGGCCTAGCTGTCTCCAAATACCCTAAACTTTTGTCCAGAAAACTATACTGGCCCTATGGTTCTCTCCACCAAATTTTAAGTCAGTCCAAGGTCATTTGACCCCATGACCTTCACAACCCCGAAAACCACGATTAAGGGATTTTCCCTAGGGTTCTTGGGCTGCCCTACACCAAACCACCCCAAACTCCCTTGGAGGGTGAGTCATGCCCTAAAAAGCCACTGGACAACACATCAGCCTCTGTTGAGGTGATATGACTACCCAAATACCAAGGGGGTGTTTGATCCTAAATTATCCTATAAGGATCAACCTAGGGTTGGACTCAAACCTAATCAAAACATCTCCAAATGAGATGAAATTTTTACCAAAACCTTATGATAAACCCAGGGACCACTCACCAAAATTTGGGAGGGTTTGGAAGTCATTTAGCCATCTAATTAAATTATGCTAGGATTATTGAATTTTTCCAAACACTATAGAAAAATATTTCCCAAAAATCCTAATTTTTGGATAGCATCTAGATATAGATAAGATTAGGCCACACCCCCAAATTTCAAGTCATTTTGATGACTAGTTTGGAGTGGGGAATTTTTCTAAGGTCCGGACAGCCCTATGGGTAGACCTCACCAAAGTGAGTGTTGAGGTCTATCCAGTGGTCCAAACTGTTTGAAACAAATTTTAAAATTTACTAGACTCAAAGGGCTACAATATTAATGTTGACCATTTTTCCTGTAGGAGCCTCTAGGTATTTTTCCTAAATTATCTAAAGTGATAGATATTTTCATTCAGAAATTTCTTATAAAATAAAATCTATTTAATTAGCACAGATCTTGAAGCAAGATCTAAAGGCTCTGGACTCGTCTTCTTCCTCCATCCAAGGGCCCTAATTTGCCCAACCTGGAGTTGTTTTCAAGAGCAGCCGCCGGCCGTCCAGCCTCCTCCCTGGTCGGCCACCGCCACCACCACCTTCGTTGAGGTGGCGGCCATCGCCTGGCGGCGGCGCAGCCGCCGGAGGGGATTTTTCCGGCGAGCCCGAACACGGGTTTCATGGAAAAATACATGAAAATGGAAGTTTCAACCGGGCTCAGTTGAGCCCGATCCTCAAAACTATTGAATCCTGAGATCTAACCGCAGAAGAAGAGGGAGGGGAGGACCTTGTTCGCGGGCTGGAGGCGTGCAGACCGTCAGGAAGCCATTTGCGCGGTGGCGGCGTCGCCGAAAATTCTTCAACAGCAAGGGGAGGCTCGAAAACTTCGGGTAACAGCTGGGAAAAACTCCCCTTGGGCCTCTAAAGGTGTTTAAAAGCTTGGGCAAGGAGGGGTATCGGCCAAAAGCTGGTGGCCATTAATGGCCCATAAAAGCTTGGCTCGGCCATGATGGAGGGGGGCTGAATCGGCCCTATGAAAGCTGGAGGAGGGCTGGAAACTCCTCCTCTCCCTGAGAGGAGTTGAATCCAGCAGTTTCAGAGGAAGGGAAAGAGTCATGGCATCAAATGCCATTGATGGCCGTGACTTCAAGCTTTCGGCCATGGACGCAACCGTCCTTTTGCAAAACCGGCGGTCCACGTGGCACAGCATGACTGGTAAACTTAAATCAAATAAAACTTATCAGGTCTTATTGGAGAAGATGGCTCACTCCTGAACCGGCCCGGTTCAGCTAATCCAGCACCCAGCTAGAAGTAAAAATGCTAGAGAAAAAAAAGTCTAAGTATAATGGCATTGAGTGAGCTCAGCTCACTCAACGCAATCAGGCTACGGCATTGAGTGAGCTCTGCTCACTCAACGCCATCCGGATTATGGCGTTGAGTGAGCTCAGCTCACTCAACGCCATCCGAATTATGGCATTTGCTCACTCAACGCCACCCGGAATATGTCTTTTTAGACGATGGCGTTGAGTGAGCTTAGCTCACTCAACGCCATCCAAGTTATGGCATTGAGTGAGCTTAGCTCACTCAACGCCATCCAGACAACACCAAATGGCGTTGAGTGCAGTCAGTGCACTCAACATCGTTCAGCTTATGGAGTTGAGTGCACTCAACGCACTCAATGCCATCCCTCCTGACCGTTTACGGCGTTGAGTGAGCTAAGCTCACTCAACGCCATCCAGTCTATGGCATTGAGTGAGCTCAGCTCACTCAACGCCATTCCTGCCGACACCAGATGGCGTTGAGTGCAGTCAGTCCACTCAACGCCATTCAAATTATGGCTTTGAGTGAGCTAAGCTCACTCAACGCCATCCTGCTTATGGCTTTGAGTGAGCTAAGCTCACTCAATGCCATCCAGCTTATGGCTTTGAGTGAGCTAAGCTCACTCAATGCCATCCGGCTTATGGCTTTGAGTGAGCTAAGCTCACTCAACGCCATCCATCCCACGGCGTTGAGTGAGCTTAGCTGACTCAACGCCATTCCAAGGTCACGGGCGTGACGGACCGGTCACGGGCATGTCAGGCCCATGTTGAAATTTCTGAGCTCGACGATCGTCTTTCTGAGGTCGACGATCGTCGAAGGGGTCACGCCCTAGGTCACGGGCATGATGGGTCGGTCACGGGCGTGACCACCCCTTGCCTTGAAATTTTTGTCGATAATCTTCAATTCCTGGGTTTCCTAAGGTTCTGTTATGACAAAACCTCTTTCAGGGGTCTAGCCGAAAATGGGATGTTACAAATCCCAATAAACAAAACAAATATTTCGTCCCTGAAATCAAGGTTAAGCCTACGGGACTCCAGTCGGGAAAAAGAAGATTGTAACATCCCATGAGAATTGAAAGATTACATCTCTACGTTATGTTTGCTTTGTGCGGTTTCAAATCTAAGATTAATTCGCCCAATTAACTAGGTATATACACCCCAATAGACAAAAGATTAGCCCCTATTCTTGAAATTTCAGTCCTATTGGTTTAAAATAGGAAAGAAAATTGATTTTCCAGAGGGGTTGTGAGGTATACCTGACGAAAAAAGTTTCGGGTATTTTTGCCGCATCAACTCCTGTGGCTCCCATGTATGCTCCTCCTGCCCATGATTGTTCCACAAAAACTTGACTAACGGTACCTTCTTCCGTCACAAGACCCGCACTGCTGTATCGTCAATCCTGATAGGCTCCAAGTTGACTGACCGATCCGAGGCCACCGGGCCATCTGCCGAGGAAATCAGCTGCTCAGGGCGTAGCAGAGCCCTCTGAAGTGAGGAGACGTGGAAGACGTCATGCAATCTTGCTAACTCCGGTGGTATCTCTATTCTATAGGCTAAGAGGCCGATCCGCTCCAGGATCCTATAGGGCCCCATATATCTCAGGCTGAGCTTCTTCCGCCCGCGAACCCGTGAGACTCCGTGCATCAGCCGTATCTTAAAGAAAACCTGGTCTACCACTTGGAACTCCACTTGACGATGCCTCGCATCGTAGTATTTGGCCTGTCTACTCTGGGCTTCCAAAATCCTGTCCCGGATAAATCTAATCTGAGCATTTGTACCTCCCACAAACTCTGAGCCTAGTGCCTGCGGATCCTCGTCCTGAACCCATGATAGTGGGGTCCTGCACCTCCTTCCATACAACGCCTCGTATAGAGCCATGCCTATGCTAGACTGATGGGCGTTGTTGTACGAAAACTCGACCAGTGGCAGCAACCTCTCCTAAGGCTCGCCACGGTCCAAAATACACAGTCGCAACAGATCTTCCAGTGTACGGTTGGTGCGCTCAGTCTACCCGTCGGTCTGAGGGTGAAAAGCTGTGCTGAATGTCAACCGAGAACCCAGATGGGCCTGGACCGACCTCCATTCCCTGGATGTTAACTGCCCAACCCGATCCGAAACGATAGTCTTGGGCACCCCATGATAACGCACAAACTGCTCAATGAACCTCCGTACTAGTACATTAACCGGTGCGTCCTTCGCCACTGGAATGAATCCGGCCACCTTTGTTAGTCTGTCCACTATCACCCAGATCGAGTCATTCCCCGCACGGGATCGAGGTAGCCCATGTATGAATTCCATGGCTATATCCTCAAATTTCTACTCCGGCACCGGAAGCGGCTGCAGCAAGCCTGCCGGGTTCCTACACTCCGCCTTCACGAGCTGGCAAGCCTCGCAATGCGTCACAAAGTACGTAATATCTTTCTTCATACCCGGCCAGTACATCGTCCTCTTAAAATCCTTTACCATCTTGGTGATCCCCGGGTGTACCGAATACCGGCTGCAGTGAGCTTCCGTCAAAATGTCCTCCTGGATCCGTCCTCCTGCTGGTATGTAGACTCTGCCTCGGAAACACAGGAGACCATCCCTCAAAGAGTAATCTCATGCCGTTCCTTACTCCAAGGCTTGGAATATCGGCTCAGCTCTCTCATCTAGCATCTGCCCATCTCTGATGCGGTCTCGAATATCATCAGTAGTAACCATCGACCCCAGGTACTCCATGTATAGCTCCGGGTCATCCTCGGACACTAGTGAAATCTGCATCTCCTCGAACGATCTAACCAACTCCAAGGCCATCAGCTGCGGGCCTACTCCTGTCGTACTCGCTCTCCGGCTCAGAGCATCTGCCACCACGTTCTCCTTCCCCGGATGGTAGTGCATGGTGTACTGGTAGTCCGACAGAAATCCCACCCAACGTCTCTACCTGATGTTTAACTCCTTCTGGGTGTCGACGTACATCAGATTCTTGTGGTCGGAGAAGATATCGCAATGTACTCCGTAGAGATAGTGTCGCCAGATCTTAAGAGCAAAAATAACTGCCCCCATCTCCAAATCATGCACGGGGTAGTTCTGCTCGTGCTGCTTCAACTAACGGGAGGCATAGGCTATTACGTGCTCGTTCTGCATCAGAACGGCACCCATCCCCTGATAGGAAGCATCTGTATACACCTGGAATCCCTCCTTCCCTGATGGGAGAGCAAGGATGGGAGCCGAGGTGAGACGATCCTTCAGCTCCTGGAAGGCAGATTCGCATCGAGGCGTCCAGGTAAAAGGGGACTCCTTCTTCGTCAGAGACGTAAGAGCGAGGGCAATCTGAGAGAACCCCTTTACGAACTTCCGGTAGTAACCGGCAAGTCCCAAGAAACTTTGAACATCCGAGGATGACTTTAGTGGTGGCCAATCCCATACTGCCTGGACCTTCGCCGGATCCACTGCCAGACCTGCTCCACTGATGACATGGCCCAGAAAGGCCACCTCCTTTAGCCAGAACTGGCACTTGCTGTACTTGGCATACATCTCATGCTCCCGCAGCTTCCCCAAGGTCAAGGCCAGATGTCTCGCGTGCTCCTCCTCCGTCCTTGAATAGATAAGGATGTCGTCGATGAATATGATGACGAAGATGTCCAGATACTCCTCGAACACCCGATTAATCAAGGCCATGAATGCGGAGGGTGCATTCGTGAGTCCAAACGACATCACGGTAAACTCGTACAACCCATATCTGCTGCTGAAGGCCGTCTTCGGGATGTCCTCCTCCCGAATGCGAAGTTGGTAGTACCCTGACCTCAAATCCAGCTTTGAGAACCAATGGGCTCCCTCCAGCTGGTCAAATAGCTCGTCTATCCTTGGTAAGGGATAAGTATTCTGGACCGTCAACCTGTTCAGGGCCCGGTAATCTATGTACAGTCGAAGGGTCCTGTCCTTCTTCTTAACGAACAGCACCGGAGGTCCCCATGGTGAAGAGCTAGGCCGAACGAACCCGGCTTCCACTAACTCCTGAAGCTGGCTTCGGAATTCCACCAACTCCTTTGGGGCCATTCGATAGGGAGCTCTGGATACCGGCTTAGCCCCCGGTATGAGCTGAATCTGAAAGTCCTTCTCTCAGTGCGAGGGTAGCCCTGGTAGCTTCTCCGGAAACACGTCGGCGAAGTCCCGCACTACTTGAATATCTGAAATGGAGTCCATGGCCACGACCGCCTCAAAAAGGACCTGATAAACTTTTCCCCCTGCAGGTGGGCCTTAACGGCCTGTACAGACGATAATAAGGTACGGGGTGCTGATATAATACCTTCTATGACAATGAAGGAGTCGACTTGCCTCACGGTGATCCTCTTCGCCACGCAGTCGATCTGGGCATGGTTCCAGCACAGCCAAGTCATGCCTAGGATCAGATCGTAATCTGGCATCTTCAGAATCGTCGCTGGTGCCTCAAATGCCTTCCCGCCAATCCTCGCTTCCATATTGCAATGAGCAGAGGTCATTATCTCTGACCCATCGGGTAGGCACACCCTCATCATCTGCCCTGTGAATGGCTCCACACCTTTTAGTCCTTTCACGAAATCCTCCGACACGAACGAGTGCGAAGAACCAGTGTCGAATAGAGTGTGAGCGGGCTTCCCGCTAACGAAGACTATGCTTGGGGTAATTAAGTGTCTTAGTATTTTTTTTGTAGTTGTCTTCTCTTAATTTCTAACTAGGTTATGTCTAGAATACTAGTTTATATGAAGAAAATTTAAAAGTACTGTCATACCTTCGATAACCTGCTCCGGGTTTCGGGGTTGTGTCAGGTGTAGAGCATACACCTACTCCCTCTCTGGTTTGCGGCCTCGATCCTGAAATCCTCGTCCTCGGTCCTGTCCTCGTACGTCAAACTGCCGGGGAGGTGGAGCGCCCTGATGTGCTGGTGGGGGTGCTCTCCTCATAGGGCAGTTCCTCTTGATATGCCCCGTCTGGTTGCACTGATAGCATACCGGTGGCTGCTCAGCTGTCCTAGGCATTTCCAGCATCTATATAGGCTGGGGAGCCAGTACCCCCTGACTCCTCTGCTCCTGACCAAACTCCTGATGAGGCTGATCCCCGTTCCTTCTCTCCCCAATAACCTGGCCCCGAGGACGGTCTCTACGACCTCCAATCACTATATCATCAGCCGGTCTCTTCCAGCTCTTCACTGTAAGCTGATCCGCCTCTCTCTTCTTAGCCATCTCTAGAATCCTGGCCAGATTCCCCTCTGAGACGAAAAGGAGGGCTTGTATCATGTCATCTTGCAGCCCCTTATAAAACCTCCGGGCATAGCCAGCATCGTCTAACTGATAAGCGTCCGCATAACGGGCCAGGTGAGTGAACTCCTGATAGTACTCCACCACAGTCCTATTCCCCTACCTTAATCGCAGGAACCAATCCTCCAGGTCATCCCTCGCCGTATGAGGTATAAAATGTCCCAAGAGCGCTGCTCTGAACTCCTCCCAAGTAATATCAGCGCAATCCATCCCCGCAAAGGTGGTGTCAAGCTGAGATTTCCACCACCTCTTTCCGTGTGACTCTAGGCAGGAGACCACCAAAGTAACTGCCTCCTCATTGGGGCATCGAATCCCTGCCAGCATCTCGTAAATGGTGTCCAACCATTCCTCCGTACGTACTGCAGACTCCATCCCCTGGTAGGATGGAGGGGAAAGTCCCCGGAATACAGTCATCCAATTGGCCCCGGGGTTTGGCTGTGGAGCCGGGGCTTGCTGAGCTCTGAAGGCCTCCAGAATGGCCGTCAGTGTTTGCCCCATCTCCGTCTGCTGGAACGGAGCTGGAGCCGGCGGAGGCGGGACCACATTCAGAGCCTGGGGTGTCCCCTGCTGGGATGTAGGGTTCGTCACAGGCTACAAGTAAAAATTCAATTTGTTAAAGAGCGAATGAATGGAATTTTAAGAAGGGTTAGGATGGACTTTCACATGTGATTTCCCTTATGGGCACACCACTGCTTCCGCTGCTAGTTTGTCCGCAAACCAAGCTCGCACGGGGGTGGCCGAAGGTTTTGTGGACTACTTCTCTTTCGATCGAGGTCTCCTCTGATACCACTTGTAAGACCCCCCCCCCCCCCCCCCTTTTTCTTTTTCGACACCGGGGTCTTATCCCAGAACTGCCGCTTTGCGGTGGCACCAACTCACGGGAATGCCGCCACTACAAAACGCCAATTCTACCGGCCCTTTTCAATCACAAGAGAGAGAATTAATTATACATAAATGTAAACAAGTTTACAGAAGCAAGAATAAAAGTGAAATCACATCCAGTCCATCAGTAGATAATAACATGAAATAGATAATAGAAGTACTGCAAGATACGGTTCAAATGAAATATAGATAAACGGGCTCGAGCCCGGTACATCAGAGTCCTCACTTCAAATCACTCATCGCAGAACTAAAAAGGTACTAATCACTCACGGAGCTGGTCGCAGGTGCACCGGTGCTAGACTGACCCACCTCCATGCGCACCGTACTCCGCTGGTGCCGGTCCCTGGACTGCTGGTCCCTGTCTCCCATCCGGAGCTCCTGTAATGTTGTGGTTTGAAAACCATTAGTCATAAAGACTAAGCCATATCATCCCCTACCCCTCCCCCTACGGTCCTAAGAACCGAGCGGAGAGGAGGAAAGGGAAGCTACAAAGGTGGAGAATAATCAAGCAGATGACAGGGGAGTTATTCTAACAACTATCTAGAACAAGGAACAACTAGCAATTCTATGGTAGTAAGTGGTAAAGAAGAGAAGTAGTAAGTAGCAATTATATAAAAAGGAAGCTAGAGAACGGTAAGTAAACAAGTAAGTAAGTAGGTAACCTTAACTTATATGAATGCTCATACAAACTTATAAGTTAAGGGGTCTTCTACAAGGCTCCCAACACTAGCCACTCTCACACTCTACTTATCCTGACTTCCAATAATGAACTTAATTTAACTCACCATATCCAACTAGCAACTACCAAAATTCCATCTCCCCAAGATCATTACCCACTCTAGTTCAGTTTCTGTGGTTTTACTATATGCAGACCATCCTAAGCTATATGAGGTATACAAGGGGAGATACTTTAAATTGTCTTACAAATCTCCTATAGTATTTACTGGAGGTCTATCTTGACATAATATTGCTAAGACAAAGATTTCCAAATTTTCCTATTTATCGGGCATTTAATTTATTTATTCTAAGATTCCAAATGCCCTTATATGAACATGAAGTGCACTATTGAGCCAACAATAAATCATCATAAAATCAGTAAAAATCCTATGAGACATTTAAATAGCAATTCCAAGTTTTGAGAAATTCCAGAGGTGTTTAGGCCTATATTTCCTAATTTACCGTTTTAGGGCATTTCTACTATATTATGAAGGAAGTACTATAGATATGTATCCAAAAATCCCAAGAAAATTATAAAAGCTTTATGGTTACCTAAAACCATCAGAAACCAAGTCCTATTATTTTTATCTAATATTTGGGCTCTGAATCTATTTTAATTTAAAACACCAATTTTCCTAGCTTAGAGAAGGAGGTACTATTTTTAATCATCTAAAAATCCATAGAAATTTACAGGATTACGATCATAGTCTAAAACACCCACTTACCAAATTTCATAATTTTAAAAATAGTAATTGGGCATTATTTGTATTTTTGACTACATATCACAATTAGTACGTTAAAGAATAAAGTACTCAAAATAATTAGATAAAACTTCCAAGAAAAATACAGAAGGTATAACATGTTATAAGATTCCCTAATCCAAGATTTCATAACATTCAAGTGCATAGAGATTTCAATATCATCAAGATAAATGACTAGGGCACAATTAGAGTTGTAAATGAAGTACTGTATAAATTAACCCAAAAATCTCAACAAAATTATAACATGGCTATTTAGATTAGAAAATATCCCTATTCCAATTTTACTTTATTTAAAGTTCATTTGACAGCTTAATAATTCAAATTAAGTTTGGTGACCAAAACTAGGGTTAGGATTTTAGGTGGCCTAGCTGTCTCCAAATACCCTAAACTTTTGTCCAGAGAACTATACTGGCCCTATGGTTCTCTCCACAAAATTTTAATTCATTCCAAGGTCATTTGACCCCATGACCTTCACAACCCCAAAAACCACGATTAAGGGATTTTACCTAGGGTTCTAGGGCTGCCCTACACCAAACCACCCCAAACTCCCTTGGAGGGTGAGTCATGCCCTAAAAAGCCACTGGACAAGTAATCAGCCTCTGTTGAGGTGATATGACCACCCAAATACCAAGGGGGTGTTTGATCCTAAATTATCCTATAAGGATCAACCTAGGGTTGGACTCAAACCAAATCAAAACATCTCTAAATGGGATGAAATTTTTACCAAAACCTTATGATAAAACCAGGGACCACTCACCAAAATTTGGGAGGGTTTGGAAGTCATTTAGCCATCTAATTAAATTATGCTAGGATTATTGAATTTTTCTAAAAACTATAGAAAAATATTTCCCCAAAATCCTAATTTTTGGATAGCACCTAGATATAGATAATATTAGGCCACACCCCAAATTTCAAGTCATTTTGATTACTGGTTTGGAGTGGGGAATTTTTCTAAGGTCAGGACGGCCCTATGGGTAGACCTCACCAAAGTGAGTGCTGAGGTCTATCCAGTGGTCCAAACTATTTGAAACAAATTTTAAAATTTACTAGACTCAAAGGGCTACAATATTAATGTTGACTATTTTTCCTGTAGGAGCCTCTAGATATTTTTCCTAAATTATCTAATGTGACAGATATTTTCATTCAGAAATTGCTTATAAAATAAAATCTATTTAATTAGCACATATCTTGAAGCAAGATCTAAAGGCTCTGGACTCGTCTTCTTCCTCCAGCCAAGGGCCCTGATTTGCCCGACCTGGAGTTATTTTCAAGAGCAGCCGCCGGCCGTCCAGCCTCCTCCCTGGCCGGCCACCGCCACTACCACCTTCGTTGAGGTGGCGGCCATCGTCGGGCGGCGGCGCAGCCGCCGGAGGGGATTTTTCCGGCGAGCCCGAACACGGGTTTCATGGAAAAATCCATGAAAATGGAAGTTTAAATTGGGCTCAGTTGAGCCCGATCCTCAAAACTATTGAATCCTAAGATCTAACCGCAGAAGAAGAGGGAGGGGAGGACCTTGTTCGCGGGCTGGAGGCGTACAGACCGTCGGGAAGCCATTTGCGTGGTGGCGGCGTCACTGGAAATTCTTCAACAGCAAGGGGAGGCTCGAAAACTTCGGGTAACAGCTGGGAGAAACTCCCCTTGGGCCTCTAAATGTGTTTAAAAGCTTGGGAAAGGAGGTGGATCGGCCAAAAGCTGGTGGCCATTAATGGCCCATAAAAGCTTGGCTCGGCCATGATGGAGGGGGGCTGAATCGGCCCTATGATAGCTGGAGGAGGGCTGGAAACTCCTCCTCTCCCTAAGAGGAGTTGAATCCAGCAGTTTCAGGGGAAGGGAAAGAGTCATGGCATCAAATGCCATTGATGGCCGTGACTTCAAGCTTTCGTCCATGGCCGCAACCGTCCTTTTGCAAAACCGGCGGTCCACGTGGCATAGCATGACTGGTAAACTTAAATCAAATAAAACTTATCTGGTCTTATTAGAGAAGACGGCTCACTCCTGAACCGGCACGGTTCAGCTAAACCAGCTCCCAGCTAGAAGTAAAAATGCCAGAGAAAAAAAAAGTCTAAGTATAATGGCATTGAGTGAGCTCAACTCACTCAACGCCATCAGGCTACAGCATTGAATGAGCTCTGCTCACTCAACGCACTCCGGATTATGGCGTTGAGTGAGTTCAGCTCACTCAACGCCATCCGGATTATGGTGTTGAGTGAGCTTTGCTCACTCAAAGCCACCCGGAATATGTCTTTTTAAACGATGGTGTTGAGTGAGCTTAGCTCACTCAACGCCGTCAAGGTTATGGTGTTGAGTGAGCTTAGCTCACTCAATGCCATCCAAACAACACCAAATGGCGTTGAGTGCAGTCAGTGCACTCAACGCCGTTCAGCTTATGGCGTTGAGTGCACTTAACGCAGTCAACGCCATCCGGCCTGACCGTTTACGGCGTTAAGTGAGCTAAGGTCACTCAATGCCATCCAGTCTACGGCGTTGAGTGATCTCAGCTCACTCAATGCCATTCCTGCCGACACCAGATTGCGTTGAGTGCAGTTAGTACACTCAACGCCATTCAACTTATGGCTTTGAGTGAGCTAAGCTCACTCAACGCCATCCTGCTTATGGCTTTGAGTGAGCTAAGCTCACTCAACTCCATCCAGCTTATGGCTTTGAGTGAGCTAAGCTCACTCAACGCCATCCGGCTTATGGCTTTGAGTGAGCTAAGCTCACTCAACGCCATCCAGCCCACGGCGTTGAGTGAGCTTAGCTCACTCAACGCCATTCCAAGGTCACGGGCGTGACGGACCAGTCACGGGCGTGTCAGGCCCATGTTGAAATTTCAGAGCTCGACGATCGTCTTTATGAGGTCGACGATCGTCGAAGGGGTCACGCCCTAGGTCACGGGAGTGACGGGTCGGTCACGGGCGTTACCACCCCTTGCCTTGAAATTTTTGTCGATAATCTTCAATTCCTGGGTTTCCTAAGGTTCTGTTATGACAAAACCACTTCCAGGGGTCTAGCCAGAAATGGGATATTACAGAGTTTCTCCTTGTGGGGCCCACAACGGTGATTTAGGGTTGGTCTACAGTATAAATACTCGCGTATTTCGAACTCCAACAGTAATCAATTACAAGAAATCAAAGCCACCGAGCGTAACCTAGCAAATCGCGAAACTCGTTCCGTCGCCGTCTCCGCTTGCAAGATAGTCGCCGCCGCTGATCTTAGAGGTCCTCTTTGATCGTCCGGCGGCAGAACCGAGGCTAAGCTTAGCGTCTCACGAATCTATCTTGAGATACTTTGTCTCTTGATTTGTTGAGAGGGAATATTTCTCCCCTCAGAATCGATTGAGATGATTGATCCAAGTAAGATCGTTGGTAGACCTTGCTAGCTTCATCAAGAAGTTTGGATCTACAAAGCATCGTCGCCGCAATCCTTTGCCACCACCGATCTCAGAGATCCTCTCCAAGAGAGTTCTCTGATAGTGGACTCTTCGTCTTCATCAAGAAAGCTTCATTGAACGAAGAGGGACATCGGGTTCTCCAAACGTAGTTTGTATTTCTTGCACATTCTATTTTAACTTTGTTATAAAGGAACGTTGTTTACTCGTTGTAAGGGTTGGGTGCAACCCGTGGTGGAGGAGTAGTGACTCCTTAGGGTGGAAGGGCTTCTTCTATAGTGTGAGGATTGGATTTCAATCCGGTTGGTGAAGTGACTGAGTCATCCCTTGTTGGGAGATAGGTCGAAGGGGGAGAGTGGACGTACCCAAATAGGGGAACCACTATAATTGCATGTGTGTTTCTATGTTGTGGTTGTTTTTTTTTTCTTGTGCAGGTTAATTTTTAATTCCGCAAAAGACTGCAGATCACCTATTCCCCCCCCCCCATAGGTGAAGATAGTTAACACTAAATAATTTTCAACTGGTATCAGAGCTAGGTTACTCGTCAATAAGGTTAACACCTTGAGTAAGTTCCCGCATCTAGTGTAAAGAAGAAAGAAGATCTATGAAATGGAAGGACTCAAGTATTCAGGGAAGATCCCAGTGTGCACCAAGTTGAACTTTCCTATCTAGAAGGAAAGGATCAGGTACTACATGGAAGCAGTCAACCCACGACTCTTCATGATAGTGGAGGAGGGACCTTATATCCCCACTAAGGCCTCCACCATTGATCCTACCAAGAAAGTGCCTAAGAAACTTTCTGAAATGGATAAGGATGAGATGGTGCTTGTCGGACTTGACAAGAAAGCTCAGAACATTCTGGTATGCGTCGTCGATGATTCCATGATGCAGGTTTTCTGCAACTGCAGGATGCCCAACGACATTTGGCACTGCCTGATCATCTTGATGGAAGGCACTGATGAAGTAAGGGATGATCGAAGATCCCTTCCTAACCAGAAGTACGAGGCCTTCAGGCAAGGTCCCAAGGAAGAAATCGGAGTGACATTCGAGAACTTCCTGAAGATCGACAATGCCCTGAAGGGCTATGGCAGAGTGTTCACCGATGGTGAACTAAATGACAAGTTCCTTAGATCCCTTACTAAGGAATGGGACACCAAGATCTGCGCCATCAGAGAATTTGTCAGGCTGGCAGAAACAGATCCCCAGATTCTGTTTGGGAAACTTCTGTCCTATGAACTTCAGCTGAACAACAGAAAAGCTGAAGAAGAAGCCGATAAAGCCGCTGTCAGAGAGAAGACTGTGGCCCTAAAAGCCAATCACTCAAGGAAAGGCAAGAGTGCAGCCTCATCCCGCTCTCGGAAAATGGATGAGGAAGAAGAATCTGAGCCATGCTCTTCCGGCTCAGAGCTATCTGAAGAAGACTTCTCCCTCATCACTCGAGAGTTCAAGAAGTTCCTCAAGTTAAGGAATCAAAGAATGAGAGACGGCTCCTCCTCCAGACATCAGAAGAAGAATTATTCTTCTAACAGGTATGAATCCAAACAGAACAAACATCGCTCTAATGACATTATTTTCTTTGGATGCAATAAGCCAGGTCACGTCATCGCTGACTGCCACCAAGGCAAGAGAGATAAGGGGAAGGGAGAGGATCACAAGTCCTCTAGATATAAGAAGAAGGAGAGGAGCTACATCGCCAAAAAGCCAAAGACACTGAGTGAGTCAGATTCCTCAGACTCCAGTGATGATGAGGAAGCCTACTTCGGGCTAGTGGCTCGCTCTGACTCAGAAAGAGACTACCCCCCCTTTACTTGGAAGGTAAAAGCTCGTACCCCCCTCTCTGACTCTGACTATGAGTCTCCTGATGATGATCTCGAGGACAGCCCATCTGCCTGTGAAGTTGAGCTCCTCGAAAAGTATGAGCTTCTGCTCAATACCTTTAAGGAATGCCGCAAGAGGTTGAGGGCTTAGAAAAAGGAAGTCAAATTCCTTAAGGCTGAGGGTGTGTCTCTAAGAGAAGAGATCACTAGCTTGATCTCTCTCCGACAGGAACACCTGGGCCTGACTTCTGAGCACTCAGAGTCTCTAAGGCTCCTTGACCTAAAATAAGAAGAAATTAACAAGTTGGAAGAACAAATTACGGCAGAAAGGAAGATTGTCAAAAGCTTCTCTATGCCAAAGACTGTTCTTCCACTGGTTGATACCTTCTCTGCTCAAGCTAAGGGGGCTGGCTTGGGGCATGTGGGTGTGTCTGGTAAATCATCTAGGAGAAATAGAAAGCAGAGGAAAAATAAGGCTGCTAAGAAGGCTTCTATTGCAGAAAATGGAAAGGCCCCACTCAACCCTGTTGTATTCAGGAAGCCTGGCTTTCCCTACAATGAACAGGACTTTGAGTCAACCTATGGCCACTTCTTCCGGCCCTCGGTTGAAAAGCCCAAGAGCCGGTATGATGGTTGGGCCTTCCCCCGCAACTACGGCGAGAGTGTCTTCAAGGCACCTTATGAGGAAATCCAAGTTGAGGATTATGGCCACTTATCTAGCGGCCATAATAGGAAGCAGGCACCAAAAGCCAAGCCTGTTATACTGAAGGAATAGGAGGTGAAGAAAGCATGTGACTGCTATCATCATGATGCCTCCACCTCTAGATCCAATGCCCCGGCTGGACCCACCGATCCAAGGGTGAAGCAGGAGCCTAGGAAAAGGTACAACAGATTTGACTGTTGGTACTGTGGCAAAGTTGGTCACTTTGCCGTGGATTGCTGGTTTAATCCAAGATTCAACGAGACTCCTCATGTTAGCAATGCGAGGCCGACCACTCGTAGGGTTAACCACCCAAGGGGGAGTATGCTAACAAGGAATCTAGGACCCAAGTTTGATTGGGTTCCTAAGGGAAAAACATTTTGTTTTACAGGTATGTCCAAAGGCCACCAAAACGCCTATCTGGTACTTGGACAGTGGATGCTCCCGGCATATGACTGGGACAAGAAGCCTGCTGCGTGAGGATCAGATCGAGGAGTCACCAGAGGTTACGGTATGATTTCCAACGGTGTAATCTCTATCACCGACGTGGCCTATGTTGAAGGGTTAAATCATAACCTGATCAGTGTAAGTCAGTTACGTGATAAAGGTTATGACGTTAAGTTCTGCAAGGATAAGTGCTTGATAATATCGTGTGCCTCTTCGGAGACGGAATTAACTGGCATTAGGAGCAGAAATATATTTTGTTTAGATTTTCTTAGCATAGATTTTTCTACCCCCGTGTGCCTAGTAGCAAAAGGCAGTGCATCTCTTTGTTAACAATGGCACAAGAGATTAGCACATATTAATTTCAAGACAATTAATATTTTGTTTTCTAAGAACTTAGTAAGGGATGCCCCTACTATTAAGTGCATCAAAGATAGCCCCTGTCCTGCTTGCCAGAAGGGCAAACAGACTCGGGCTACCTTTAAGGGCATTGAAGACAAAGACTCCTCCAGATGTCTTTATCTTCTGCATATGGACTTGTTCGGTCCAGTGCAAGTTCATAGCTTAGGAGGGAAATCGTATACGCTAGTGATTGTTGATGATCACTCTCGGTTTACGTGGGTATTCTTTTTGAAACGAAAGTCAGATATGTTTGATATCTTCACAAGTTTTGTCAAGCAGATTCAGAACGAACTTAAGTGCTCAGTGGTCAAAATCAGAAGTGACCATGGAACAGAATTCGAGTCTGGTGCTATGACACAATTTTGTGAGGAACTTGGTATCTTTCATGATTTTTTTCTCCCCGCATACTCCGCAACAAAATGGAGTTGCGGAAAGGAGAAATAGAACGCTCATTGAAGCATGTACGACAATGTTGAATGACGCCTCTCTTCTAGAGTACTTCTGGGCAGAGGCTGTCAACACGGCTTGTCATGTGCAAAACCGAGCATTGATCAACAAGAATCATTGCAAGATGCCTTATGAGCTATTGAAAGACAGGAAATCGACCATGTCCTATTTGAGGATTTTTGGCTGCAGATGCTATGTACTCAATAATGGGAAGCACCTACGTACTAAATTCAGAGAAAAATGCTTTGAAGGCATTTTCAAGGGCTATAGCAGCCATAGTCGTGCATATAGGGTCTTCAATAAGAAAACCCTAGTAGTAGAGGAGTCCATTAATGTTATTTTTGATGAAGGAAGCTTGCTTCACAGCAATTCTTCCAGTGGCATTCTTGAAGATGCAGGTGCAAGACTTGAACAGCTAAGTCTCGATGATACCGCTAAAGATGTAACTCCCCAGTACGTCAAGGTCTCCACCTCAATGCCAACTGGAGAAGTTTAAGATCAGGGTGGAGAAAATCTCCTAGAAGAAGGAGAAGTACGAGAAGATGTCAGAGCTCCAAATGCCAGACTCTTAGAGCTCCGACACGTGAGGGATCATCCCAAAGATAAGATCATAGGAGATCCTCGTGACGGTGTCAGAACTCAATGAGGTACAATTAACGAGATTTTGCACCTTATTTTCCTGTCACAGGTTGAGCCAAAGAAGTTCGACGAAGCGAACAAAGATGCAGCATGGATATTGGCCATGCAAGATGAACTGCATCAATTCGAACGATGCAACGTCTAGACGCTTATTCCCAGACCAAAGAACCAGAATGTGATCGGCACCAAGTGGATCTTCAGAAACAAACTGGATGAACACGGTGTTATCATAAAGAACAAGGCCAGGCTGGTGGCTCAAGGTTACATACAGGAGGAGGGGATTGAATTCGACCAGACCTTTGCACCAGTTGCAAGGCTCGAGGCGATCAGATTGTTCCTGGCATATGCTTCTACCAAAGGATTCACTGTCTATCAGATGGATGTGAAATCTGCATTCCTCAATGGAAAATTGAAAGAGGAAGTATATGTCACGCAACCCCCAGGTTTTGTTAATCCTACATCTCCTAATCATGTTTATTTTCTTAATAAAGCGTTATATGGCTTGAAACAAGCTCCTCGAGCTTGGTATGAGACTCTGTCTAGTTTTCTTCTTGAGAACAAGTTCTCGAGAGGAAAAATAGATACGACATTGTTTCTTAGGGAGGTCAAAGGCAAGATCCTTATGGTGCTAATCTATGTCGATGACATAATTTTTGGCTCTACGGACAACAATCTTTGCAAAAAGTTCTCTAAACTTATGCAAGGAAAGTTTGAAATAAGCAGCATGGGAGAGCTAAAGTATTTCTTAGGACTTCAAGTGAAACAGTCTGAGGATGGAATTTTCATCTCTCAGACGAAGTTCACAAATGAACTCCTCAAGAAATTCGGAATGGAGAATGCAACCTCTATGAGGACTCCAATGGGATCCACTGTGTCTCTGGACAAGGATGAGAAAGGGAAACCTTTTGATGAAACCAAATACAGGAGCATAATTTGATCCATGCTCTACCTTACTGCTAGTAGACCGAATATTATGTTTTTCACATGCGTATGTGCCAGATATCAGGTGAACACTAAGGAATCTCATTATGTCGCTGCAAAGTGAATTCTTAGATACCTTAAAGGTACACTAAATCTTGGCTTGTGGTACCCAAGAAACAATGATGTCGAGCTGATAGGCTTTTCAGATGAAGACTTTGCAGGAAGCAGGGATGATAGGAAAAGAACTTCCGGGACGTGCCAATTCCTTGGAAGAAGACTTATTTCTTGGAACAGTAAGAAGCAGAATTGTGTCGCAACCTCCATGGCTAAATCTGAGTACATCTCAGCAGGCAGCTGTTGCGCACAACTTCTATGGATTAGAAATCAGCTCAAAGATTATGACTTACAGTTCAGATAAGTTGCAATGTATTGCGACTCCTCGAGCGCAATAGCAATTGCGAACAATCCTGTGTCGCATAGTAGAACAAAGTATATTGAAGTGCGCTATCACTTCATTCGGGAGCATGTGGAAAACAAAGATATATCTCTCTACTATGTCCCCACGGATAAGCAGGTTGCAGATATCTTCACAAAGCCCCTAGACGAGGCCAAGTTCATTCTCTTCAAAACTCAACTCGGCATGCTGAACTATGAAGAGTGAAGACTATACGGCTCAAGGCTCTTTGATAAAGGGGGAGCATCAGCATGGAACTAAAGCTCGAGCATGGATTCAAGATCTGAGGGGGAGCATGTGGCTCCAAGTGAAGTCCCAGATTTGCAGAAGCCGAAAAGGGGGAGATTACCCTCTCGGCTAAGGCTAAGGTGGCTGCCAACGTTAAGTATGCTCTCAGGAAAATGGTAATGAATCTCACTCTCAACTGAAGTCTTAGGTAATGATTTTCATTCCATATGTTTTATTCACCTTAGCTTGTCGGGTTTAGGCTTCTTCAAATAGGGGGAGATTGTTGGGTATTGTATCCACAATGTACCTGATTTGAAGAAGCCCCTGAACAAGCTAAGCTGAATAGATAATGTATTTGATGATTTTCTTCAAGATGTGCTTGCAGCTATTCCATGCTAAGTACACACCAATGTCAGGGTGCAGTGGGTCAATATACACGGGTCTGCGCAACGTAATCCCTCGTTGAGCATATCAGTGTGTTGGCTCACGTGTACTCTCTCTATTGGAGTGTACTTATTTTCAAGTACATGGTTGAGATAGATCAAGAGCTGAAGAGGAGCAAGGATGGGTCAAAGACCAACTCATGAGAAGAAAGACAAAGATTCGTCTAAGTTAAATTCGACGGGAATCACTAAGTGACTCTCGCCGATTCGACGGGAATCACTAGTGATTCTCGCCGAATCGTCGAGAATCACTCGCCGATTCCCGCCGACTTCATCCGGCTGACTCAACGCCTTCAAGAATTCTGCCAAGTCAGAATCGTCGAGAATAAATAAGTGATTCTCACCGATTCGTCGAGAATGACTCTGCATTCTCGCCGATTCGTCGAGAATGGTTTTTACTCTCGCTGATTCACTCCGGATGGCAAGCTTTTCAGCTAAAATTCTTCCAAGGATAATCTGACGGGAATCATAAGTGATTCTCGCCGATTCGTCGAGAATCACCAATGATTCCCGCCGAATTTGCCTTGGGCGATTTCTACCTGCTCGTTGGACCGAACCAAGATTTCAGGCGCTGTTTGGACCGGGCTTAGGGTTTCTCCTTGTGGGGCCCAGAACGGTCATTTAGAGTTGGTCTACAGTATAAATACTCGCGTATTTCGAACTCCAACATCAATCAATTACGAGAAATCAAAGCCGTCGAGCGTAACCTAGCCGATCGCGAAACTCGTTCCGTCATCGTCGCCGCTCGCAAGATAGTCGCCGCCGCTGATCTTAAAGGTCCTCTTTGATCGTCCAGCGACTGAACCGAGGCTAAGCTTAGCGTCTCACGAATATATCTTGAGATCCTTTGTCTCTTGATTTGTTGAGCGAGAATATTTCTCCCCTCCGAATCGATTGAGACAATCGATCCAAGTAAGATCGTTGGTAGACCTTGCTAGCTTTGTCAAGAAGTTTGGATCTACAAAGCATCGCCGCCGCAATCCTTTGCCGCCGCCGATCTCTGGAAGATCCTCTCCAAGAGAGTGCTCCGATCGTGGACTCTTCGTCTTCATCAAGAAAGCTTCATTAAACAAAGAGGGACATCGGGTTCTCCAAACGTAGTTTGTACTTCTTGTACATTCTATTTTAACTTTGTTGTAAAGGAACGTTGTTTCCTCGTTGTAAAGGTTGGGTGAAACCCGTGGTGGAGGAGTAGTGACTCCTTCGGGTGGAAGGGTTTCTTCCATAGTGTGAGGATTGGATTTCAATCCGGTTGGTGAAGTGACAGAGTCGTCCCTTGTTGGGAGATAGGTCGAAGGGGGAGAGTGAAGGTACCAAAATCGGGGAACCACTATAACTGCTTGTGTGTTTCTGTGTTGTGGTTGTTTTTGTTTTCTTGTGCAGATTAATTTTTAATTCCGCAAAAGACTACAGATCACTTATTCCCCCCCCCATAGGTGAAGATAGTTGACACTAGATAACTTTCACTACCTTACACCAAACAACCCCAAACTCCCTTGGAGGGTGTGTCATGCCCTAAAAAGTCAATGACAAAAATATCAGCCTCTGTTGAGGTGATACGACCACTCAAATTACCAAGGGGTGATTTGCCCTAATTAGCCCTTTATGGGGCCAACTAGGGTTGAGTGAAACCCTAGTCAAAACACCTCCAAATGAGGTGAAAATTTTTCCAGTGTCCTATTATGTCCTCTAAGGCCACCCACCCAAGTTTGGGGGGATTTTGAGGTGTTTAGGACACTTGATTAAAATACACATGATTTATTAAATTTTTCTAAAAACTTTAGAAAAATGTTTTCTAAAAATCCTATTTTTTGGACAACACCTAGATATAGGTAAGATTAGGCCACACCCCAAATTTCAAGTCATTTTGATGACTGGATTGGAGTGGGGAATTTTTCTAAGGTCAGGACAGCCCTATGGATAGACCTAACCAAAATGATTGCTGAGGTCTATCCAGTGGTCCATATCACTTGAAATTTTTTTTAAAATTTCCTAAACTCATAGAGCTACAATATTGGTGTCTACAACTTTTTCTGTAGGAGCCTTTAAGTATTTTTGGAAATTAATGCATGTTACAGGCAGAAACATTACAGAAAATATATAAAAATTACTTTAATCAATATGTTTGCACAGATCTTAAGGGTTGATCCGTCGGCTGGGAGGTTGTCTTCAACCTCCAGCCGATGGTCTAGATAGAACGCACCTGGGAGGACTTCTCCCTCCCACAGCCGGCTGTCCAGCCTCCTCCCTGGCCAGCCACCGCCACCACCACCTCCGTTGAGGCGGTGTCCATCACCGGGCGGCGGCGCGGCCGCCGGCGAGGCTTTTTCCGGCGAGCCCGAGACTTCATTTTTGCGGAAAAATCGGGAAGAGAAGCTCTTCAGATCGGGCTCAATTGAGCCCGAATATTAATCCAAAGGAAGCTAAGATCTACCCGTAGAGAGAGAGAGGAGGGGAGGACCTTGTTCTGCTCACTCAACGCCATCCCAGACTATGGCATTGAGTGAGCTCAGCTCACTCAACGCCATCCGGATTATGGCATTGAGTGAGCTCTGCTCACTCAATGCCACCAGAATATGTCCTTTTTAAAAGATGGCGTTGAGTTAGCTTAGCTCACTCAACGTTATCCAGATTATGGCATTGAGTGAGCTCTGCTCACTCAACGCCATCAAGATAACACAAAATGGCATTGAGTGCGGTACGTGCACTCAAAGCCGTTCAACTTATGGCGTTTAGTGCACTCAACGCACTCAACGCCATCCCGCCTGACAGTTTACAGCATTGAGTGAGCTAAGCGCACTCAACGCCATCCAGTCTACGGCGTTGAGTGAGCTCAGCTCACTCAACGCCAACCAGACGACACCAGATGGCGTTGAGTGCAGTCTGTACACTCAACGCCGTCTAGCTTATGGCTTTGAGTGAGCTAAGATCACTCAACGCCATCCAGACTACGGCGTTGAGTGAGCTTATCTCACTCAATGCCATTCCAAGGTCACGGGCGTGACTGATCGGTCACGGGCGTGTCAAGCCCATGTTGAAATTTCTGAGCTCGCCGATCATCTTTCTGAGGTCGATGATCGTCGAAGGGGTCACGCCCTAGGTCACGGGCGTGACGGGTTGGTCACCGGCGTGACCACCCCTTGACTCAAAATCTTGGTCGATAAACTTCAATTCCTTGGTTTCCTAGGGTTCTGTTATGACAAAATAACTTCTAGGGGTCTAGCCGGAAATGGGATGTTACAAATCCCAATAAACAAAACAAAGATTTCATCCCCGAAATCAAGGTTAAGCCTACGTGGGCTCCAATCGGGAAAAGAATCTTGTAACATCCCATGAAAGTCGAAAGATTGACATCTCTACGTTACGTTTGCTATGTGCGGTTTCAAATCTAAGACCAATTCATCCAATTGACTAGGTATATACCCCAATAAACAAAAGAGTATCCCCTATTCTTGAAATTTAAGTCCAATTGGTTTAAAACAGGAACGCAAATTGATTGTCCAGAAGGGTTGTAAAGTATACCTGACCGAAAAGCTCCGGATACTTTTGCCGCATCAAGTCCTGTGGCTCCCATGTATGCTCCTCCTGCCCATGATTGTTCCACAGAACCTTGACTAACGGGACCTTCTTATGTCACAAGACCCGCACTGCCGTATCATCGATCCTGATAGGCTCCAAGTTGACTGACCGATCTGAGGCCACCGGCCCATCTGCCGAGGAAATAAGCTGCTCAGGGCGTAGTAGAGCCCTCCGAAGTGAGGAGATGGGGAAGACGTCATGCAATCCCACTAACTCCGGCAGTAGATCCAGTCTATAAGCCAAGGGGCTGATCCGTTCCAGGATCCTGTAAGGCCCCATATATCTCGGACTGAGCTTCTTCCGCCCGCGAATCCGCAAGACTCCGTGCATCGGCCGTATTTTCAAGAAAACCCGGTCTCCCACCTGGAACTCCACTTGACGATTCCTCACATCATAATATTTGGCCTACCTTCTCTGGGCTTCCAACATCCTGTCCTGGAATAATCTAATCTGAGCATCTGTATCCCCCATAAACACCTAGCCTAGTGTCTGCGGATCCTCATCCTGAACCCATGATAGTGGGGTCCTGCACCTCCTTCCATACAACGCCTTGTATGGAGCCATGCCTATGCTGGACTGATGGGCGTTGTTGTACGAAAACTCGACCAGTGACAGCAATCTCTCCCAAGGCTCGCCGCAGTCCAAAATACACAGGCGCAAAAGATCTTCCAGTGTACGGTTGGTGCGCTCTGTCTGCCCGTCGGTCTAAGGGTTAAAAGTTGTGCTGAATGTCTACCGAAAACCCAGATGGGCCTGGACTGACCTCCATTCCCTGGATGTAAACTGCCCATCCCGATCCGAAACGATAGTCTTGGGCACCCCATGATAACGCACAAACTACTCAATGAACCTCCGTACTAATAAACTAACCGGAGCGTCCTTCGCCACTGGAATGAATCTGGCCACCTTTGTTAGCCTGTCCACTATCACACAGATCGAGTCATTCCCCGCACGGGATCGAGGTAGCCCATGTATGAAGTCCATGGCTATATCCTCAAATTTCCACTCCGGCACCGGAAGTGGCTGCAGCAAGCCTGCCAGGTTCCTACACTCTGCCTTCACGAGTTGGCAGGCCGCGTAATGCATCACAAAGTACGTAATATCGTTCTTCATACCCGGCCAGTACATAGTCCTCTTCAAATCCTTTACCATCTTAGTGATCCCTGGGTGTACTGAATATCGGCTGCAGTAAGCTTCCGTCATAATGTCCTCCCGGATCTGGCCTCCTACCGGTATGTAGAATATGCCTCTGAAACACAGGAGACCATCCCTCAAAGAGTAATCTCCTGTCGTGCCTTCCTCTAAGGATCTGAATATCGGCTCAGCTCTCTCATCAAGCTTCTGCCCATCTCTGATGCGGTCCCGAATATCATTAATTGTAACCATCGACCCCAGGTACTCCATGTATAGCTCCAGGTCATCCTCGGACACTAGTGATATCTGCATCTCCTCGAATGATCTAACCAACTCCAAGGCCGTCAGCTGCGGGCCTACTCCTGACGTACTTGCTCTCCGACTCAGAGCATCTGCGACCACGTTTGCCTTCCCCGGATGGTAGTGCATGGTATACTGGTAGTCCGACAGAAACTCTACCCAGCATCTATGCCTGATATTTAACTCCTTCTGGGTGTCGACGTACTTCAGATTCTTGTGGTCAGAGAAGATATCACAATGTACTCCGTAAAGATAGTTTCGCCAGATCTTATAAGCAAAAACGACTGCCCCCATCTCCAAATCATGCACGGGGTAGTTCTGCTCGTATTGCTTCAACTGACAGGAGGCATAGGCTATTACATGCCCGTTCTGCATCAGAACGATACCCATCCCCTGATAGGAAGCTTTTGTGTACACTTGGAATCCTTCCTTCCCTGACACAAGGGCAAGGATGGGAGCCGAGGTAAGACGATCCTTCATCTCCTGGAAAGCAGATTCGCATCGAGGTGTCCAAATAAAAGGGGACTCCTTCTTCGTCAGAGACGTAAGAGGGAGAGCAATCTGAGAGAACCCCTTTACGAACTTCCGGTAATAACCGGCAAGTCCCAAGAAACTTCGAACATCCGAGGCCGAACTTAGCGGTGGCCAATCCCGTACTGCCAGACCTTCTCCACTGATGACATTCCCCAAAAAGGCCACCTCCTTTAGCCAGAACTGGCATTTGCTGTACTTGGCATACATCTCATGCTCCCGCAGCTTCTCCAAGGTCAAGCCCAGATGTCTCGCGTGCTCCTCCTCCGTCCTTAAATAGATAAGGATGTCGTCGATGAATACGATAACAAAGACATCCAGATACTGTTCGAACAACCGGTTCATCAAGGTCATAAATGCAGAGGGTGCATTCGTGAGCCCAAAAGGCATCACGGTAAACTCTTACAAACCATATCTGCTGTTGAAGGCCAACTTCGGGATGTCCTCCTCCCGAATGCAAAGCTGGTAGTACCCTGACCTCAGATCCAGCTTTGAGAACTAATGGTCTCCCTCCAGTTAGTCAAATAGCTCGTCTATCCTTGGTAAGGGATAAATATTCCGGACCATCAACCTGTTCAGGGCCCGGTAATCTACACACAGTCGAAGAGTCCCGTCGTTATTCTTAACGAATAACACCGGAGCTCCCCATGGTGAAGAGCTAGGCTGAATGAACCCGGCCTCCACTAACTCCTTAAGTTGGCTTCGAAATTCCACCAACTCCTTTGGGGCCATTCGATAGGGAGCTCAGGATACCGGCTTAGCCCCCAGTACGAGCTAAATCTGAAAGTCCTTCTCTTGGTGTGGGGGTAGCCTTGGTAGCTTCTCCGGAAACACGTCGGCAAAGTCCCGCACTACTGGAATATCTGAATTTGAGTCCTTAGCCACGACTGCCTCAAAAAGGACCTGATAAACTTCTTCCCCTTGTAGATGGGCCTTAACGGCTCGCACAGGTGATAATAAGGTGCAGGGTGCTGATATAATACCTTCGATGACAATGAAGGAGTCGCCGTGCCTCACGGTGATCCTCTTCGACACGCAGTCGATCTGGGCATGGTTCCAGTACAGCCAAGTCATGCCCAGGATCAGATCGTAATCTGGCATCTTAAGAATCGTCGCTGGTGCCTCAAACGCCTTCCCGCCGATCTTTGCTTCCATATTGCAATGAGCAGAGGTCATTATCTCTGATCCATCGGGTAGGCGCACCCTCATCATCTTCCCGGTGAATGGCTCCACACCTGCCAGTCCTTTCATGAAATCCTCCGACACGAACGAGTGCGAGACACCAGTGTCGAAGAGGGTGTGAGCGGGCTTGCCGCTAACGAAGACTATGCCTGGGGTAATTAAGTGTCTTAGTATTCTTATTGCAGTTGTCTTCTCTTAATTTCTAACTAGGTTATGTCTAGAATACTAGTTCATATGAAAAAAACTTAAAACTACTGCCATACCTGCGATAACATGCTCTGGGTTCCGAGGTTGTGTCAGGTCTAGAGCATACACCTGCTCCCTCTTTGGCCTACGGCCTCGATCCTGAAATCCTCGTCCTCGGTCCTGTCCTTGTCCGCTGAACTGTCGGGGAGGTGGAGCGCCCTTATGTGCTGGTGGGGGTGCTCGCCTCATAAAGCAATTCCTCTTGATATGCCCCAGCTGATTGCATTGAAAGCATACCGGTGCCTGCTCTGCTGTCCTTGGCATCTCCAGCATCTGTAAAGGCTGGGGAGCCAATACCCCCTGACTCCTCTGCTCCTTATGAGGCTGCTTCCCGTTCCTTCTCTACCCAATAACCTGGCCCCGAGGACGGTCTTTACGACCTCCAATCACCGTATCATCAGCCGGTCTCTTCTGGCTCCTGACTGTAAGCTGATCCGCTTCTCTCTTCTTAGCCATCTCCAAAATCCTGGCCATACTCCCCTCTAAGACGAAAAGGAGGGCCTGTCTTATGTCATCTTGCATCCGCTTATAAAACCTCCTGGCATAGCCAGCATCGTCTCACTAGTAAGCGTCCGCATAGCGGGCCAGGTGAGTAAACTCCTGATAATACTCCACCACAGTCTTGTTCCCCTGCCTCAACCGCAGGAACCTATCCTCCAGGTCGCCCCTCGCCCCTTGAGGTACAAAATGTCCCAGGAGTACTGCTCTTAACTCCTCTTAAGTAATATCTGCGCAATCCATCCCCGCAGAGACGGTGTCTAGCTGGGATTTCCACCACCTCTTCCCGTGTGACTCCAGGCAGGAGACTGCCAAAGCAACTGCCTCCTCAGTGGGGCATCGAATCCCCACAAGCATCTCGTAAATGGTATCCAACCATTCCTCCGTACATACTGCAGACTCCGTCCCCAGGTAGGATTGAGGGGAAAGTCCCCGGAAGACAGTCATCCAATTGGCCCCGGGGTTTGGCTGTGGGGTCGGGGCTTGCTGAGCTCTGAAGGCCTCCAGAATGGCCGTCAGTGTTTGCCTCATCTCCGTCTGCTGGAACGGAGCTGGAGCCGGCGGAGGCGGGACCACATTCGGAGCCTGGGGTATCCCCTGCTGTGATGTAGGGTTCGTCACAGGCTACAAGGAAAAATTCCACTTGTTAGAGGATGTATGAATGGAATATAAGAAAGGGTAGGATTGACTTTCACATGTGATTTCCCATATGGGCACACCACTGCTTCCGCTGCCAGTTTGTCCGCAAACTAAGCTCGCACGGGGGTGGCCCAGGGTTTTATGGACTACTTCTCTTCCGATCGAGGTCCGCTCTGATACCACTTGTAAGACCCCCTTTTTTTCTTTCCAACCACCGGGGTCTTAGCCCAGAATTGTAGCTTTGCGGTGGCACCGACTCACGGGAAGGCCGCCAATACAAAACGCCAATTCTGCCGGCCCTTTTCGATCACAAAGAGAGAGAAGTAAGTATACATAAAATGTAAACAAGTCAATAGAAACATGTACGAATAGAAAATCACAACCAGTCCATCAATAGATAATAACAGAAAATAGAAGTACTGTAAAGATACAGATCAGATGAAATGTAGATAAACGGGCTCGAGCCCGGTACATCAGAGTCCTTACTACAAATCACTCATCGCGGAAGCTATAAAAAAACACTAATCACTCACTGAGCTGGTCGCAAGTGCACCGGTGCTAGACTGACCCACCTCCATGCGCACCGTACTCTGCTGGTGCTGGTCCCTAGATTGCTGGTCCCTGTCTCCCATCTGGAGCTCCTGTAATGTTGTGGTTCGAAAACCATTAGTCATAAAGACTAAGCCCTATCATCCCCTACCCCTCCCCCCACGGATCCTAAGCACCGAGCGGAGAGGAGGAAAGGGAAGCTACAAAGGTGGAGAGTAATCAAGCAGATGACAATGGAGCTAATCTAACAACTATCATGGTGTATAAACAACTATCTAGAATAAAGTACATCTAGCAATTCTACGGTAGTAAGTAATAAAGTAGACATGTACTAAGTAGCAAATATATAAGAAGGCAGATAAAGAACAAATAAGTAAATAAGTAAGTAACCTTAACTTATATTAATGCCCATACAAACTTATAAGTTAAGTGGTCTTCTGCAAAGCTCCCATCGTATAAAAAGTCTCATACCGATTTATACGTTGGGGTGTCGGTTGTATGCAAATATGAGTGTAGTGATATGCTATACCATGATTAGCCCTTCCGTACGCCCCTAGAAGAACACAACCTAGAGTATCCGCGTACTTGTGCTGGCTATATCTGCCAAACTTTCTTTGGCTAAGTGTCCCACACCGCCGAGTCAACGCACAGATGTCGGTGTGAACGACAATCAAATACCGAAGACCCATAACCTTTATTCTGTACTCAAACCCTCGAGCCCTCGGCTCCCCGGACTGTCCCGTTCGTGCATCTACCTTCAGAGCTACCGTCTGAATGGCAACCAAACCAACCTATTCTACCTCCCTAGCTACCGGGGTGTGTGAAAGTGCAACCCTAGTTATACTAGTTTCTCTTTTAATTTATTATTCCTACGGTTTATGTTAGCCCAGGACTGCCCTCTGTATTCCCCGTGAAGGGCTCTCAAAGGGCACTAGGAACTATGATAGTAGCTGAAGCCCACCGTTCCCTTTCGCAAGGCAATTATTGTTATTGGTTAATCTCCCTTTACCCGATCCCTTTTTAAGTTACTTTAGATCTAGCCCTAGAGTATTAAGACTCTTCCTCTCCTACCTGGGGTGGACGATCTTTCATCATTCCCGAACGCCACTTAACACTAGCCAATCTCACACTCTACTTATCCTGACTTCATATAATGAACTTAAACTTAACTTGCCCTATCCAAACCAGCAACTACCAAAATTCCATCTCCCCAAGTTCATTACCCACTCTGGTTCAGTTTCTGTGATTTTACTATATGCAGACCATCCTAAGATATATGAGGTATATAAGGGGAGGTACTCCAAATTATCTTCCGAATCTCCTATAATGTTTACCATTTTAGGCCACTTCTACCATATTATGAAGCAAGTACTGTAAATATGTACCCAAAAATCACAATGAAATTACAGAAGCTTTATGGTGACCTAAAACTATCAGAAACTAAGTCCCATGATTTTTTTCTAATATTTTGGGCTCTGAATTTATTTTAATGTAAAATACTAATTTCCTAGCTTAGTGAAGGAAGTACTATTTTTAATTATCTAAAAGTCCTGATAAGATTACAGAGTGACTATCATGGTTTAAAACACCCACTGACAAAAGTTCATAATTTTTCAATTAATAATTGGGCATTATTTGTATTTTTGAGTACATATTCCAAATGGTAAGTTAAAAAAGAAAGTACCAAAAATAATCAGATAAAACTCCCAAAAAAAATACAGAAGGTATAACATGCTATAAGATGCCCTAATCCAAGATTTCATAACTTTCCAGTGAACACAAATTCCAGAATGATCAAAATAAATATCTAGGGCACAACTAGAGTAGTGAATGAAGTACTGTATAAATTAACCCAAAAATCTAAACAAAATTAAATTATGACCATTTAGACCAGAAAATCACCCTGCCCAAATTTTATTTGATTTTTTTTTCATTTGTCAGCATAATAGTTCAAATTAAGATTGGTGCCCTAAACTAGGGTTAGGATTTTAGGTGGTCTAACTGTCTCCAAATCCCCTAAGATTTTGTCCAGAGAACTATAATGGCTCTATGGTCCTCTCCAACAAATTTCAAGTCAGTCCAAGGTCATTTGACCCCATGACCTTCACAATCCTACAAATCCCCATTAAGGGACCTACCCTAGGGTTCTAGGGCTACCCTACACCAAACCACCCCAAAATCCCTTGGAGGGTGTATCATGCCCTAAAAATTCAGTGACCAAAATATCAGCCTCTATTGAGGTGATACGACCACTCAAATTACCAAGGGGGTGATTTACCCTAATTAGCCCTTTATGGGGCCAACTAGGGTTGAGTAAAACCCTAGTCAAAACACCTCCAAATGAGGTGAAAATTTTTCTAGTGTCCTATTATGTCCTCTAAGGTCACCCACCCAAATTTGGGGGGATTTTGAGGTGTTTAGTACACTTGATTAAAATACACATGATTTATTAAATTTTTCCAAAAACTTTAGAAATATGTTTTCCAAAAATCCTAATTTTTGGACAGCACCTAGATATAGGTAATATTAGGCCACACTCCAAATTTCAAGTCATTTTGATGACTGGATTGGAGTGGGGAATTTTTCTAAGGTCAGGACAACCCTATGAATAGATCTCACCAAAATAAGTGCTGAGGTCTATCCAGTGGTCCAAATAACTTGAAACAAATTTTAAATTTTCTAGACTCATATAGCTACAATATTGGTGTTGACAACTTTTTCTGTAGCAGCCTCTAAGTATTTTTGGAAATTAATGCAAGTTACAGGCAGAAACATTATAGAAAATATATAGAAATTACTTTAATCAATATGTTTGCACAGATCTTAAGGGTTGATCCGTCGGCTGGGAGGTAGTCTTCAACCTCCAGCCGATGGTCTAGATAGCACGCCCCTGGGAGCACTTCTCTCTCCCATAGCCGGCCGTCCAGCCTCCTCCCTGGCCGGCCACCGCCACCACCACCTCCGTTGAGGCGGTGGCAATCGCCGGGCGGCGGCGCGGCCGCCGGAGAGGCTTTTTCCGGCGAGCCCGAGACTTCATTTTTGCGGAAAAATTGGGAAGAGAAGCTCTTCCGATCGGGCACAATTGAGCCCGAATCTTAATCATAAGGAAGCTAAGATCTACCCGTAGAGAGAGAGGAGGGGAGGACCTTGTTCGCGTGCTGGAGGCGTGCAGACCGTCGGGATTCCATTGGTGCGGTGGTGGCGTCGCCGGAATTCTCAATAGCACAATGGGAGGCTCGAAAACTTCAGGTAAAAGCTGGGAAAAACCTCCTCGTGGGCCTCTGAGGGTGTTTAAAGGCTTGGTAAGGGAGGGGGAACGGCCAAAAGCTGGTGGCCATTAATGGCCCATTATAGCTTGGCTCGGCCATAATGGTGGGGTGGCTGAAACGGCTCTGTGACAGCTAGCTAACGGCTGGAAACTCCTCCTCTTCCCTAGAGGAGTTGAATCCAGCCGTAAAAGGGGAGGGGAAGGGTTTCCAAGGTGTCAAGTGCCATTACTGGCTATGAAGGCCGGGCTCGGCCATGGTAGTAACTGCTCCTTTTGCAAAACCGACGGTCCACGTGGCACAGCTTCACTTGACCGGTCAACCTTCTTTAAAATAAGACTTAATTGGGTCTTATTAAAAGAAAACGGCCCACTCCTAGACTGGCCCGGTTCAGCTGAACCAGCACCCAGCCCAAAACCAATTTGCCAGAAAAAAATTCTAAGTATAATGGCGTTGAGTGAGCTCACCTCACTCAACGCCATCAAAGCTATAGCGTTGAGTGAGCTCTGCTCACTCAAAGCCATCCAAGACTATGGCGTTGAGTGAGCTCAACTCACTCAACGCCATCCGGATTATGGCGTTGAGTGAGCTCTGCTCACTCAACGCCACTAGAATATATCCTTTTTAAAAGATGGCATTGAGTGAGCTTAGCTCACTCAACGCCGTCCAGATTATGGCGTTAAGTGAGCTCTGCTCACTCAATGCCATCCATATAACACCAAATGGCATTGAGTGCGGTCAGTGCACTCAATGCCATTCAACTTATGGCTTTGAGTGCACTCAACGCCATCCCGCCTGAAAGTTTACGGCATTAAGTGAGCTAAGCTCACTCAATGCCATCCAGTCTACGGCGTTGAGTGAGCTCAGCTCACTCAACGCCAACCAGACGAAACTAGATGGCGTTGAGTGCAGTCTGTACACTCAACGCCTTCTAGCTTATGGCTTTGAGTGAGCTAAGCTCACTCAACGCCATCAAGACTACGGCATTGAGTGAGCATATCTCACTCAATGCCATTCCAAGGTCACGGGCGTGACAGATCGGTCACGGGCATGTCAGGCCTATGTTGAAATTTCTGCGCTCGTCGATCATTTTTCTGAGGTCGACGATCGTCGAAGGGGTCACGCCCTAGGTCACCAGCGTGACAGGTCGGTCACCGGCGTGACCACCCCTTGACTCAAAATCTTGGTCGATAAACTTCAATTCCTGGGTTTCCTAGGGTTCTGTTATGACAAAACCACTTCCAGGGGTCTAGCCGGAAATGGGATGTTACACAGTTTGGACTCACCACTTTCTGCCCAAGCTAGCAGTGTACGGCACTTACGACCATATAGAGCTTCAAACGGTGCCATACTGATGCTCGCTTGGTAGCTATTATTATAGGCAAACTCCACCATAACAAAATGATCTTCCCATTTCTTACCGAAGTCCAGGGCGCACATACGGAGCATATCCTCCATTGTTCTGTTGGTTCATTTAGTTTGGCCATTCGTTTGTGGAAGAAAGGCCGTACTGAATGCTAACTTCATGCCCAACAGCTGATGAATTAGCCTCCAATCTTTCGAAGTAAATCGCCCATCTCGGTCACTTACGATGCTCCGGGGAACACCGTGTAATCGAACAATTTGCTCAACATAGAGCTTTGCCAACATATCCATAGAATCGTCCCGCTTGTTCGGTAGAAAGTGAGCCACCTTTGTCAACCGGTCTACAATCACCCAGATTGAATCATTCCCGTGTTGAGATCTCGGTAATCCGTGCACAAAATCCATAGAAATATCCTCAAACTTCCACTGCGGAACCGGCAATGATTTCAGGAAACCGCTAGGTCGTTGACATTCTGCCTTCACCAAAGCACAAGTACGACACTTAGCCACATACTCGGCTATGTCCTTCTTTAAACCAGGCCACCAAAACAATTTCTTCATGTCCTTGTACATTTTTGTGCTTCCAGGGTGAATTGAGTACTTTGTAAAGTGCGCTTCATATAACAATTCTTCTCGCAATTTACCCGCACAAGGGATGCACAATCGGCCATCCTTCCGTAATAAACTGTCATCCCAGGAGAATTGGTCACAAGACCTCTCCTTTGCATAGCGCTGGAGACTTTTATCAAACTCCGTTGCCCGCCGAACCCTATCCGCAAGGTCATATTGAACCTCCATCAAGTTCAAGCATGCATCGGCCGAAGAATCCCTTTCCACACAAGATATCTCCAATGCTTCCAACTCCTGGATTAGACGCTCATCATGTATCCGCAACCAACTTGCCTGCACCGGAGTCTGACAACTTAAGGCATCAGCGACCACATTTCCCTTTTCGGGAACGTAGTGAATGTCGAAGGTATAATCCCCTAGGAATTCCATCCACCTCCTTTGTCGCATATTCAAATCCTTTTGAGCGAGCAGATACTTTAGGCTTTTATGATCTATATAAATATCTACCTTCACGCCATAAAGATAGTGCCGCCACAACTTTAGTGAAAAGATCACCGCTGCCAACTCCAAGTCGTGGATGGGGTAATTACGTTCATGCACTTTCAATTGACGTGAGCCATAAGCGATCACCTTGCCAAACTGCAGGAGAACGCAACTTAAGCCGCTTCCTGACGCATCGCTGTATATCTCAAAACCGTCTGTACCACATGATGACGTCAAAACAGGCATCGTGGTCAAATGACTTTTTAGCTCCACAAAAGCTCGTGCGCACTCCGGCGTATAAACGAACTATAGTAGCCTGCCAGTCCAAGAAAACTCCTGACTTCGGCCACCGAAGACATCACTTGCCAATCACGAATGACACTTATCTTTGCCAGATCCACCGCTATGCCCTCTCCACTTACCACATGGCCCAGAAAAGCCACCGACGAGAGACAGAACTCACACTTAGAGAACTTAGCATACATCTTATTCCTCCGCAAGGTATGTAATACCAACCGCAAATGGTTTGCATGATCTTCCTCCGACTGAGAGTACACGAGGATATCATCAATGAACACGATCACTAACAGATCCAAGTATTCGTGGAACATTCGGTGCATGAGATCCATGAATACCGAAGGCGTATTACATAAGCCAAACAGCATCACTGTGAACTCATAATGACCGTAGAGTGTGCCAAACGCTGTCTTGGGAATGTCACCTTCTCGAATCTGCACTTGATAATACCCGGATTTCAAATCCAACTTGGAATAGATGGTTGAGCCCGCTAGCTGATCGACAAGTCATCGATCCGTGGAATCGGATACTTGTTTTTCTCCGTCAGCTTATTCAGTTAACGATAATCAATACATAGCCGCAAACTACCGTCTTTCTTTTAAACAAAAAGAACAGGCGCGCTCCAAGGTGACATACTTGGGCGTATGTATCCCTGCTCCAACAGCTCTTGTAATTGAACATTCAGTTCGGCCATCTCTTTTGGCCCTACCCGATATGGCGAACAGGCCAAAGGTTTCGAACCTAACACCAGCTCAATAGCAAAGTCGATTTCCCATCGGGGAGGTAACCCCGGAAGGTCCTTTGGAAACATATCAGCATACTCCAACACAATCGACACTTCACTCACACTGACCTTCGGCGCCACCGCCTCTACGAGTGTGAAGAACAACTCCGCACCCTTCCGAACTACCTAAACGACTTGGAGAGCAGATAACAACATCCCACTCATCCCTTGTGTACCAATGAACTTGGTCTCTTGTTCGGTATTCTGCCCGAGTGTGCCCTCTTTTGAAGTGCAATCTATACAGGCACGCTGCTCTGAAATCCAGTCCATATCAAAGATTATATCAAATTCCTTGATCGGCAATACTTATGTTTCCATCTTGAACTCCCAACTCCCTATCCTGACCTCAATACCGCAATATTTATCCGCGTACATCAAACATCCGTTAGGTAACAACACCTTTACACTGTCTGTCGTGGTCTGGATAGGTACCCTGATACGAAAGACGAAATCTTCAAACAGAAACGAATTGGAAGCACCTGTGTCAAACAGTGCTCGCGCCGGATACTCTCGTATAAGGAAAAACCCTATAACATCACAATCAAAACAAGCACAGCATACAGTATAAAATAACATTAAAAACTGCGCGCACCTGTGATGACATCGGCCTGCTTAATGGCCTCCTGTTGTCCAAGGTTGAAGACCCTGGGCTGCGCGTGCAAGGCAGAAGACTCCACCACAGTCTTCCCTTTCTCCACATAAGACGCTCCCGTCTTCTTGTCACCCTTTGGAGGACCAACTCGGCAATCACGTGCGAAGTGTCCAACCTTCCCGCATGTAAAACAAGCGCGAGATCCATACCCAGATGTCTCTATCACAGTCGCAGAAGGAGCTTGTCCAGTAGACTTGGACTTCTTTCCCCATCTCTTACGGTACCCAAACTTCTCCGGACGCGGTGGCTTGAACTATGTCTTTGTCACAGCCAAGGTCCCTTTTGCCTGCCCTCTTCTCATGTCCATCTCCAAAGACCGAGCCATACAGACTAAGGCTAGAAATCCCTGACTCACAGAACTCGAGAGCAAATACCGCAGCTCATCTCGCAGTCCCGCATAAAACCTACTAGTCTTACGCTCTTCTTCGGCGAAGATTGTACCCTTATATCTTCCCAACCGTGTACACTCATGTAGGTACTCATCCACACTACGATCTCCTTGGGTTAACCGTTGAAATTCCATTTCCATCGATATCCTTTGCTGCATTGGTAGATGTTGTGCCAAGAACAGCCGATAAAATTCGTCCATCGAGACCTCATCAAGTTGCCTACCGGCCAAGTGATGCAGTTCAATATCATCCCACCATAAACGAGCCTCTCCTTCCAGTAGGAAAGTGGCCAACATAACCTTCTGTCCCTCCTCAACCTTGATAGCTCTAATGATCCTCTTGATCCTTGCAAGCCAATCCTCTTCTTGGGCCGGTGAACCTTCCCCAGTCAATTGCGGAGGATTGAAGCTCAGGAATTGCTTCAATTGTTGATCTGCTACTCGCGGATCAACTACAGCTTCTACCGGTTCTTGTCGTACCCCAGCATGCGTTGGCATCACTGCAGGACGTGCCTGTCCAGCCTGCTGAGAATTCAACACAGCAAGTACTGTTTCCGTGATGAAACGTACCATTTCAGCGGATGGAGGAGGTGTGGGCACCTCAGTTGGTGCCGCACTTCTTACAGAATGTTGAGGTTCGGATTGACCCGCAACACTTCTAGTCACCTACATGTGTAAAACACACAATTTAGCGATCAAGTAAAACGACAAACATACAAAAGAATACACAGGTTCAACAAACAAGTGTATTTGCATTCCTAAGTGGACATTCTTAAGTTCAAGTTAAGTGTTATAACGATAGCACTGACACGTGCTCGCCACCTCTCAAAAGAATTCGTCTGCGAATTCGGAAGAGATCGACCAACAAGCTGATACCAAATTGTAACACCTCTACCCGTTAAGAAGAATATAATAGAGGGTCCGGCCAGGGCCCCACACCATATTCCACAAACAGGCGGGGACGCTACTAAATAATATCAATACCAACGCATCCTAACACAGAGCATTCTAGCGGAAGCTTCACAGTTGAAAACTTGAACTCAAGAGTTACAAGAACTATCCACTAATAACATAGGAATGTATACATCCAAAGTATTTGGCTTTAAGGCCTTACAAATTTCTCTTAACAAAGGTGTGATTTACAGACATCGGCACGCAGGCCGGCCACACATGAATAAAGAGAAACAAAATAAAGCCTTCGAGGGAAGTAGTGCAGCCTGGGGCTTCAGCCTGCTAAGTCCCGCTCAGACCAGCACCTCCTGCACCTGCAAGAACCAATCCACCAAGCGGTGGCAAACAGGGCAACGGTCAGCATTCAGCTGACCAATTATAACGACCCTGCCCCTGGCACGGGGCAGCGGAATTCCATCCCTGCAAAGCATTTTTAAAAAACAATATGTATATAGCAATCCATGCAAGACGTGCATGGCCGCACAGTCAATACATATCACAAACGCCGGCACGACGGCCCGATGCTCCGTGCACTCAAGGCACATTCGGGTGTACCGTAAACACCGGATCCCACCAATGAGCATTTAGTCTGGCACGCAGGCCAAAGACTCTCATTATGCCGCTGACGAAAGCCCAATGCCTTGGCGCTCTCATGTCCAGCCTACATAATGCAAGTACGGATCAGCCACCCCCCGTTGCTCAAACCGCCTTGCCACTACAAAGTACATCGTACTTGAGGCCACAAGTAAAGGCACGGGTCGATTTCACCTTGCCTGTTCGGCACGAAGCCTCATTTTATACAGTTGCAACCCAACGGCTCAACGCCACACAAAGTGACAACTCACGGTTACAATAGTTAAACCCAACTCTCACAATTTCCTGGACTTCCTCCAGTACTTCCTGCGGTGCCAGCCACAGGTATCCACCACGGGTTTCATGTTGATCTGGACTTCTCATCTCAGAAAATTTCTAAGTCCATATACTCGAGTAAATCTATTATGGTGACGGCGCTTCTGCTAGCTGTTCTGCACCTAAGAGAGAGCAAGCTCAAGCTTCAGAGGGCAGATCAGAGTCAGTACATTCAGAAGTTTGGAGTCCAACCTCCAAATCTTTAATCTTTGACACTCTAAAGCTGGTAACTGATTTTGGGGAAAATAAAGATCGAGTAACTTGAGAACTACTCGAGTAGGTACATACTCGAGTAAGTGACTTAGTACTCGAGTAGATTGGATTACATACTCGAGTAACTTGAGAACTACTCGAGTATTCTCAAGTTACTCGAGTATGTAATCCAATCTACTCGAGTACTAAGTCACTTACTCGAGTAGGTACCTACTCGAGTAGTTCTCAAGTTACTCGAGTAAACTGTCAGTCTATAGTGGGTCATTAAACACAGGACCATACAATGTAATTCCTCATTGTGTGATCCAAGGTGTTGACTCATGTATAGCCTCTCTATTATGGACTTAGAAATTTTCTGAGATGAGAAGTCCAGAACAACTCGAGTATGATCAGAACACTTACTCGAGTAACTTGAGAACTACTCGAGTATGTAATCCAATCTACTCGAGTGCTAAGTCACTTACTCGAGTATGAGAGTGCTAAGTTGTCAACCTAAATCACCTAGAGGGGGTGAATAGGTGAATTTCGTGTCAAATGCGGAATAAAAAATATAACACAGCACAGATCCGTAATCAAGTAATCACACAGACGACAAGAGATTTATAGTGGTTCCCCAATCTTGGGTACGTCCACTTTTCTCACCGATCTAGCAAATCACTAGACTCGGCTACTCCACTATCTCGGATTGCAAAAACAATGCTACACCTCGGAACCATGTTCCTACAAAAACTCGATCCCAAACGGATCTACACTCGAAAGATAAAACTTCCTACCACTCGGAGAAAGATCTCCTACAAAGAAATTTGTTTAAATAAAATTTACAACAAGAATATCACAGACCTGGATCTTTGACGTAATCTTCTTCTTGAGAGCTTTTCGGCTTGAACAGAAACAGTTGAAGAAGACTTGACTGAGATCCACGATTCTGAGATCTGGAATCACCACGATCAAGAAAGTAAATCAGAGACGAAGAAGCACGGAGAGATCGGATGATTCTTCTTGAGTCTGGATCGCTAGAGAAACTGAGATCGATAGCAGCGGCGTGAGAACGACGATCCAGAGCTTGTCCCGAAAACGGTAATGGCGGCGGATTAGAAAATTAGGGTTTTCGGGATTTTCTCTTTCTTAAAAGATAATCTCTGTAAAAAACGTATTTAGTCAAATCTGAAAGGACCTATTTATAGGCTAACTCCAACGGTCATAATCGTAATTAAGATTGACACGTGGACCAATCAGAAAAAGGTTAATTTCAAATCTCCGTCAATTCTGGACTTAATGATTTCTGGAATTCTGAGCCGACATACTCGGGTTAGATAAGATACTCGAGTGTAAAGGTCTGCTACTCGAGTAGATAAGAGAAACATGTACTCGAGTAAAAGAAATGACTACTCGAGTGCCTTGGAAGAACTACCCGAGTTACTCTAGACAAATTACTCGAGTAAGTAGAAACATCTACTCGAGTAGTAATCCAAACTACTCGAGTATAAGAAAAGTCTACTCGAGTGCTAAGCCAGTCTACTCGAGTATAAGAAGGATCTACTCGAGTGCTAAGCCACTTACTCGAGTATATGAGCGAAGTTACTCAAGTATGTGGACTTAGAAATATTTAGACTGAGCAGCTAGCCCTACTCGAGTATAACTAAGAGACTACTCGAGTATGACTAAGGCTCTACTCGAGTACACAAACACCTACTCGAGTAAGGAAAAGAGGTACTCGAGTATATGAATAGATTTACTCGAGTATATGGACTTAGAAATTTTCTGAGATGAGAAGTCCAGATCAACTCGAGTACGATCAGAACACTTACTCGAGTAACTTGAGAACTACTCGAGTATGTAATCCAATCTACTCGAGTACTAAGTCACTTACTCGAGTATATAGAATATACTACTCGAGTATGTGGACTTGGAAAAAATTTCTTCTGAGAAATTCTTCAATACTCCAGAGTCCAGTAGTCCAAGTGCATGGAAACAAAGTGTACCCCAATAGAGAGGCTATACATGAGTCAATACCTTGGATCACATAATGAGGAATTACATTGTATGGTCTTATGTTTAATGACCCACTATAGACTGACATTGGTTTACACTTGGCAATAGAGTCCTGCATGCACAACTTAAACACAACATCAAATACAACTTAATTCATCTTAGTTTCAGGTCTGACTTCCCACAAATCTGGGGTATTATGAAGACAATTCCCAACAATCTCCCCCTATTTATAGAAATCAGCACCCTTTGCACTAAGATGAATTTCTAGAAAAGAAATGATCATTTATAACAACAAGTAATAGAAAATGACTAAAACAGAGAATAATAACAAGTAAGGGAACCATAATTAGAATTAGATATATTAAATAGAAAGATTTTCCAGTTCCACAAAACACTTTCAGGGGTAATTTTCTCTGTGAAGTTTAGCTTTCTTCAGCTCTTGTCTTTCCAAATAACTGAAGGGTTTAGGAAAATAAGTCTTTGGCCTTGGAGGAGCTGCTGGATTGTTGAATCCCCATTGCCTGTCATGTAATCTGATCTTGATTTGAGATATATCATAGGCTTTCCATTCTGAGTAGCTGTAGAACTTATCTTTATTTTCCCCAAAATCAGTTACCAGCTTTAGAGTGTCAAAGATTAAAGATTTGGAGGTTGGACTCCAAACTTCTGAATGTACTGACTCTGATCTGCCCTCTGAAGCTTGAGCTTGCTCTCTCTTAGGTGCAGAACGGCTAGCAGAAGCGCCATCACAATATTTTCTTTTCTTGTTGGGGCCACCTTGATCAGCAGGTCTTCTAGAGGAGGAAGCACCTCGATCAAAGTGCCCCTGAGAGCTGGCAGGGACATCCTCTTTCCACACATCAGAATATGAAAGAGGAGGCTCAGACATCTCTCCAGCAGGTCTGGGAGAGATGGCTAACACTGCCTCTGGAATGGTAGCATGAACCTGGGCATCAGATGGAGGATGTTCCTCAAGAGGATCTAAGCTTTTAGGAATGATGGAGGGGTCGAGCTGGAATTCTGGAAAATTCTGATTATGTACCCAAACTGCAGTGTCATAAATGTAGAATTTAATAGACTGTAGCTGTGCTAGAATATCTGCTTTCATGGTGTTAACTAATCCATCCAGGGTCTCTTTAGACTTGGTAGAGATTTCAGTAGAAATTTTCTCAACTTGTTCTTTCACAATTTTCTCCCCCTTGCTGATTTCTACAGATAACTTTTCAATAGCTTCATATCTGAATGTGCCTACTTCTTCACAAACTTTCATCACATTGGCTTTAGCTCTTTGGTCTAGCAGAATCTGGTTATGTGCCACTGTTTTAGATTGGTTTTTGACTTCACCCAAGCTGGTGATGGTGTGATCTATCGCTTTTCCACCTATTTTGAAGAGTTGTTTAAGTTCATCAGTATTGGCTTGAATTTCTGCAAAGCCTCTGCTCATCTCAGTTTTAAGAGCAGAGACCTTGTTGTTAACTGATTTCAGAGACTCATCAAAGTAATGTCTATGTTCTTGGAGCATCTTCTCAATCTTACTGATTATGTCTGAGGAGCTAAGGGAAGCAGAAGATGGAGCACTGGCAGAAGTAGAGACCTGAGGGAGCTGAGAGACTGAGGGAGTCCAAGGAGGGATTTCTTTCACAACCACTGAGCTAGCAGTTCTCTTGGTGTGAGTGATTTATACTGAATCCAGGGGATCTGTGAAGGAGGGGAGAGTGAAGGCTAATGTCCTTAGAGGAGGTTCAACAGGTTCTGGGGATAACTCCTCTTCATCGGACAGGATGATACTATCATGTTGTTCTGCTTCTTCAATGGGAGACTGAGTTGAAGATGGAGAGGGTTCCTTGAGAGGGATCTGCTCATCTTGAACCTAAAGCTCAGGAGTACTAACAACTGGATCTGCAGGAGGTAGGGGACTGTCTGACCTTAGTTCTTCAAAGAGCTTATCAATCTATGCAGCTATGGATAGAAGGTCTTGCTGAACTTGAATATCTTCTGGAGGAGGAGGAGGAGAAGGATCTCTGACTATCTGGGAGGGAAGCTCTGTCAACAGAATCTGAGAACTAGATGAGGCAGGCTCCCCCTCAACTACTGCACCCAGGGTGTCAGTAGCTTGATGTAGAGGAGGAGATGGAGTCCTGTCATCAGCACCATGTTGTGGGCTGGGGACATCTTCATCTATAATGACTTTGGAGGCTTGGGCAGTGTTCTTGAGTTGGATTTCATATCTTTGGATGGAAGAGATGGATACCTTTTTCATGTGATGGAGGGGAGTTCCTTTGGAGAAATCAAACACTGTAGGATTAATCTCGTGGAGGAGGAGGGAGATAATCCTGGCATAGCTTGGTTTGTTCACAGTTTCTTTGATCTTATCCAGTATCATCATGCCAAACTGGAATTTCTTCCGGCATACTATGGCTTGTATAACATCAAAAAAAATTTGGGAGATTTCTCTGAGGGAATAGGTTTTGCAGAGAAGAACTTTGGCAATGACATCCACAAGAAATTTCCCCTCTAAGTTGAAATCTGCACGTCGAAACGAGTATCCTTCATACGGGTTTATTCCACAGAAGAAACTGGTTCTCTCGGAATCTTCAGAAGTCAGATCGTCTTCCTCATCCACCACTGGCAGTTTTAACAGGGTAGCTAATGAAGTTTTTTCCAGACGGATCTTTATCGCACTGACCTTGGTTTTGAGAACTGTACCATTTCGCTTGATCTTCAGATTCTTGTAGAACTCTTCCACTACAGAAAATAGGATCTTACACGGCATCTGTAGTAGGAACGACAGCCCGACTGTGTCAAAGAGAATGAGAAGGTTTCGGAAGTCGTCAGAGAGTTCGGCGATGCCATCGAGTTCTGGAAGACGGATTCTGGAGAAGACAACGCTCTGCGGTTCTGGAAGACGAAGTGCCGACGAGTACTCGAGAAAGGTTTCGTGGAAATGGATTACGGGATCGTTCTATTTATATACATAACCCTAATTAGGTTTAAGATTGGGTTTTAAAATAAAACATACCTTATGGGGGGCGGCAAAAATCGAGGTGTGTGAAAAGAGAAAAATGAGATTTTCAAAGTTCTGGACTTTCCAGGTACTCGAGTATATATATCGGCATACACGAGTAATCTGTTGTAACCTACACGAGTAAGTCGAAGACCAAGTAGATCATGAAGTACTTGAGTGAGTTACTAAGTACTCGAGTATGAAGAATATATACTCGAGTGAATTTTTACCTACACGAGTAGATACTTTGAGTTACTCGAGTATATTGTAATGTACTCGAGTGTAGTCGTGTAACTACTCGTGATTGTTTCCAAGTACTCGAGTATGTGAGTACACTTACTCGAGTAGGTCACTTTGACAAAATATTTTTCTCGAAGCACTGATCTTTACCTCCACCAACTTTTAACTCTGAGACTTTGATAGAGACCACTAATCTTCTTTGTTGAGCATCCCAAGTTCAGTTTTGAAGAATGAGAACTTGGTCTCATCTAGCGGCTTCGTGAATATATCTGCAACTTGCCTATCTGTGGAGACGTATTGTAGATCTATGTCTCCATTCTCCACATGCTCCCGAATGAAGTGATAGCGAAGCTCTATGTGCTTTGTCCGGCTGTGGGAGACTGGGTTGTTGGCGATTGCTATTGCACTCGAAGAGTCGCAAAGTAGAGGGATGTTCTGGAATTTCATGTTATAGTCTTCAAATTGATTCTTGATCCATAGAAGTTGTGCAAAACAGCTGCCAACAGAGATGTACTCTGATTCAGCCGTTGAAATTGCCACACAGTTCTGCTTCTTACTGCTCCAGGAAATAAGTCTCCTTCCCAGGAATTGGCAAGTCCCAGAAGTGCTTTTCCTGTTGTCTTTACTTCCTGCAAAATCTGCATCTGAAAATCCAATTAGTTCACTATCATTACTTCTTGGGTACCATAAGCCAAGATTTTGTGTACCTTTGAGGTATCTCAAGATTCGCTTTCCAGCAATGTAGTGAGATTCCTTAGAGTTCACCTGAAATATAGCACATACACATGTTGAAAACATTATGTCTAGTCTACTTGCGGTAAGGTAGAGCAAGGACCCAATTATGCTTCTGTACTTGGTTTCATCAAAAGGTTTCCCTTTCTCATCCTTGTCCAGAGACATAGCTGAGGCCATTGGAGTCCTCATAGAGGTTGCGTTCTCCATTTCGAATTTCTTAAGTAGCTCTTTGGTGAATTTAGTCTATGAGATGAAAATTCCATCCTCAGATTGTTTCACCTGAAGCCCTAAGAAATACTTCAGCTCTCCCATACTGCTCATTTCAAACTTCCCTTGCATAAGTTTAGAAAACTTCTTGCAGAGGTTGTTGTCCGTAGAGCTAAAAATAATGTCATCGACATAGATTTGCACTAGCAAAATCTTGCCTTTTATTTCCCTAAGAAATAATGTCTTGTCTATCTTTCCTCTTGTGAACTTGCTCTCAATAAGGAATCTAGACAGCGTCTCATACCAAGCTCGGGGAGCTTGTTTAAGACCATATAATGCTTTTTGCAGTAAGTTAACATGATTGGGAAAAGTTGAGTCAATAAAACCTGGCGGTTGCTCTACATACACTTCTTCCTTTATGTCATCATTCAGGAAGGCGGACTTGACGTCCATCTGATAGACGGTAAAGCCCTTAAGTGCAGCGTAGGCAAGAAATAACCTGATCGCCTCCAGTCTTGCCACTGGAGCATATGTTTGATCAAAGTCGATTCCTTCTTCTTGACGATAGCCCTTGGCGACAAGTCTTGCTTTATTCTTTATAATTGTTCCATCTTCGTCCATCTTATTCCGGTAGACCCATTTTGTCCCGATGACATTTTTACTCTTAGGTCTAGGAACAAGTGTCCAAACTTTGCAACGTTTGAACTGATTCAACTCTTCTTCCATGGCTAGTATCCAGGATGCATCTGAGTTTGCTTCCTCGAACTTCTTAGGTTCAACCTGTGATAGAAAGCTCAAGAATAAATTCTCGTTAGTTGTACCTCTCCGGGTTCTGACACCATCCTGAGGATCTCCTATGATTTGATCTAAGGGATGATCCTTCAAGTGTCTGAACTCTAGAGTCCTTGCATCTGGGATCTCTTCAGCCACTAGTGTTGCATCTTCAGCTGGGATGTGTTCTTCATCTTGATCATCTACCTCTCCAATAGGGGTTGTAGAGGTGATCTTGATGAACGTCTCATCTTTATCTTGAGTAGGCTCATCCAAGCTAAGTTCCTTCATCTTGGTACCTGCATCTTCAATGAGCACACTAGAAGAGTTGCTTTGCAGTAAACTCGTCTCATCAAATACAATGTGTATCGACTCTTCTACCACCAGAGTTTTTCTATTAAATACTCTATAGGCCTTACTATGGCTACTATAACCTACAAAAATACCTTCAAAGCTTTTCTCGCTAAACTTGGTAGTGCGATACTTGCTGATGTTAAGTACGAAGCACTTACAGCCAAAGATTCTAAAATATGAAATTGTTGGTTTCCTGCCTTTTAGAAGTTCGTAAGGAGTCTTATCATGGTTCTTGTTGATGAGAGCTCGATTTTGCACGTGACAAGCGGTGTTGACGGCTTCAGCCCAGAAATACTCTGGAAGTGAGGCATCACTCAACATAGTCCAGCAAGCCTCTATGAGTGTTCTGTTCCTTCTCTTAGCTACTCCATTTTGCTGTGGAGTGCGAGGAGAGGAAAACTCATGAAAGATACCTTGACTTTCGCAGAATTCTGTCATGGCTCCAGACTTGAATTCCGTTCCATTGTCACTTCTGATTTTGACTACGGAACAGTTGTATTCAATCTGGATTTGCCTAACAAAACTAGTGAAAGTACTGAAGGTGTCTGACTTATGTTTCAGAAAGAACACCCACGCAAAGCGCGAGTAATCATCCATAATAACCAACGTATATTCCTTACCTCCCAAACTTCTAACTTGTTGTGGACCGAACAAGTCCATATGGAGAAGTTGTAAGCTTCTATTAGAATCTTTGCCTATTATGCTTTTAAATGAACTCCTTGTTTGCTTGCCTTTGATACAGGCATGACAAAGACTGTCCGTAACGCACTTGACATTAGGGGCATCACGTACTATGTTTTGGGAGAATAATTTATTAATAGTTTTGAAATTAATATGTGCTAGTCTCTTGTGTCATTGGTCAGCAAGAGATGCACTACTTTTTTCTAAAAAACACACTGGTGTAGACGAGTCTATACAAATGAAGTTTAAACAGAAAATATTTCTGCTTCGAGTGCCTGATAAAACAGTTTCCATGTTGTCAACCGATTTTATCAAACACTTGTCAGCATGAAATTCAACCACATATCCTTTGTCGCATAGTTGGCTTATGCTGATGAGATTGTATTCCAATCCTTCAACATAAGCTACATCCGAAAAGGATACGCTACCGTTAGTAATCATATCGTAGCCTTTAGTTATTCCTCGATCTGAACCTCCAAAGATGACCTTTGGTCCATTGCAGACTGAGGTGAAATTCTAGAGTAGGCTTCTTATCCCGGTCATATGCCGAGAGCATCCACTGTCCAAGTACCAGATTAGCATTTTGGTGGTCTTTGGACATACCTGCAATTACAATCACTTAGCCTTAGGAACCCAAACAAGTTTGGGTCCTTGGTCTCGAGTTAGAATACTCCCCCTACGAGCATTAGCCTCATGAGTGGTCATTCTCACGTTGCTAACTTGAGGGGTTGCAACATTTCTAGGATTGAACCAACAATCGATGCCAAAAATGACCAATTTTGCCGCAGCACCAACAGTCGAACCTGTTGTATCTTTGCCCAGTGTATTCCTGCTTGATTTTCTTAAGTGATGGTCTAGCAGGAACTTCACTCTTGGAGGAAGAAGCTTCATGATGATGGCAGCTACATGAAGTCTTCTCCCTCATAGGCTTTTCCACAATAGGTTTTACCTTTGGTGTCTTCTTGATGTTATGACCATGAGCATATGGTCCATAGTTCTGAAGTTGAATCTCTTCATAAGGTGCCTTAAAGACACTCTCGCCAAATTTACGAGGATGAGTCCAACCTTGGTATCTTGACTTAGTCTTCTCGAGGATCGACCTAGAGAAGTGTCCATAGGTGGACTCATAGTCGTATTCGTTCGTAGGAAAGATAACTTTCTTGAACAAAACCGGTTCCAAGGGATCTTTCCCCTTTTCTTCTGCTAGAGCCTTCCGGGCAGCCTTATTCTTTCTCTTGGCCTTGTTTCTCCTAGAAGATTTACTAGAAGCACCAATGTGGCCTATACCAGCACCCTTGGCCTTAGCTGAGAACTCAGCAATGAGTGGAAGAACTGTCTTAGGCTTTGAGAAACTCTCAACAAGTTTCTTCTCATCCTCGAGTAGTTGTTCCAAATCTTTGATGATTTCATCTTTAAGGTCGAGGTGCTTGAGAGCTTGATTATATTCGTCCATAGCAGCATTGAAGTTCTCTTGAAGAGAATTAGTCTTGGTGACTTCTTCTCTCAAGCTGCTCTGAATAGCCTATAGAGATTTTATCTCTTTGGCTTGAGTTTTCACGACTCTGCGACATTTTTCGTAAGCCGTGAGTAACTCCTTATACTGTCCCATGAGTTCAAATTCATCTTCAGAGGAATAGCCCTCTTGCTCATTATCATCATCAGATTCAGAGAGAGGAGTGTGAGATTTTACCTCCCTAGTGAACTGGGGGACTTGTTCATCATCAGAGTGAGCCATGAGCCCGAAGTAAGCTTCCTCTTCTTCACTCGACTCAGATGAGTCGGAGTCGCTGAGAGTTTTGCTCTTCTTGGCTAATAAGCTCTTCTCTGTCCTCTTCTTGTGGTATGAAGATTTCTTTTCCTCTCTTTTGCCACCCTCTTTCTTCTTGTGAGGGCAGTCCGCGATGACGTGACCTGGCTTATTACAACAATAACAAACGATGTCAGTTGAAATTTGTTTGTTCTGTTTGGAGTTATACCTGTCATGGCTGATCGAGCCATTCTTTCGTTGATCACCGTTATGTCATGATCTTCTGTATGAGGCATCTTTGCCTCTCCATTGCTTCTTCTTGTTCAAGAATTTCTTGAACTGCCGCGAGAGCAAAGAGAACTCTCCTTCAGATAGTTCTGAGCCTGAGGTGCTTGGCTCGAAGCCTTCTTCTTCACTTACTTCTTGAGGAGGTGCTGGCGAGGCAGCTTTGCCCTTCCTTGAACTGTCAGTGATGAGTTGTAAATATACCTATATTTTCGTATTTTATTTAAGTCAATTTTGTTTGTTTTTTGTCTTTTTTTATCTGTTTTATCCAATAAATTGTTTATTTTTGTAAATATTATTTCTAACTTAGCTTTATTTTTATTGCAGAAAATTTCCAGAAAAATTCCAAAAATAGTCAAAAAGTTGACTGACACGCCCGTGTCACATGACCGACACGCCCGTGTCATGCCCTCGACGATCGCCGACCACAGGTGCCAGCTCGACGATCGGCGATCATCAAACCCAGCTCGACACGCCCTTCGACACGCCCGTGTCAAGGTGTGACACGGGCGTGACCTTGCCACCTGGCCCGACGTGACGCGCGCGACTTTGCGGCCGGACCGCGCCCAGATCGACCTCCCCGACACGCCCCAGTCACGCCCGTGACTGACACATGTCACGCCCGTGACCTAGGGCGTGACCGCCACGTTTTCAGCCGAAGTCAACTTTCCAGTCAAGTCACCCGATCAGCTCATGAATAGTGTCAACACGCCCCCCTGTCACGCCCTAGTCACGGGCGTGACCCACCCGAAATTTTGCCTATAAATAAGAGCTTCCAGGAAGCTTATTTTGTCCACTTTTTGGTCCATCTTACTTTGCTTCCCGTTTGGCTTCTAAGCTATGTAAGGAGAATTTCTCCCTATCTTTCTTAGTTTGTATTAGGTTGTTTGTTTTAGCTTTTCATGTAATAGCCTTTTTTATTCAATAAAATGGTAGATTTTCTATCTTGCAAAGTTGAAATGTTCAATTGGAAGCGCCCTTCTTAAGTAATTTTTTCGTTCCCTTTTTGTGTTTCTTTTATGTTTTCATCTTTTTAGCTTTCATAACTTAGTTAGATTTAGGATTTATCGGCATTTCTAGCCGTTGTGCCGTCCGTTTAGTTTTCATTCTCCGCACTTTTTAGCTTTAGCTTTTTCTTCTTTATCATTTTCATTCATATAGGTTTTATAAAAACTCCCCTAAAAGTGTTCGTTTTTATTTTCTTTAACTTAGGCTCTTAGGAATGTAAAACTTCTCGTTCCTTTTTATTTTTATTCTCACTTTTTAGAGGTTTTATAAAAACTTATGAATAAAAATTTAGTCGTTATAATTTTTCGCTCACTTCATTTTAGCTTTTTATTCGTAAAAATTTTAGTCCCTTTAATTTTTATTTCATCTTTTTATGCATTTCTACCGCATTCTAGCGGTAGAAATGCAGTTGTATTAATCGCATTCTAGAGGTAGAAATGCAGTCGTTTTAATTTTCTGAGCACTTTGTTTTTCTTATTTTTGCAAGTGTGTGTGCGTGTATGAGTTAGGTTTTACTGCTTTATTTCAACTCCTGTAGAGTGCATGTGTGCGTATGCATTTATTTCCGCTTACTCGTTAAGAGTTAAATGGCGCTCTGCTTTCATTTCCCGCCCACTCGTTTGAGTGGGACTTGTCTTCTTACTGCTTTCATTTTCTTCCTACTCACTTGAGTAGGAAAACTTTGTGTGGGTGCGTGTGTTTTCATTTCTGTAGAGTGTGTGTGTGTGTTTTACTTTCAAGTAGAGTGCGTGCGTGTATGAGATAAATTTACTCCCGCCCACTCATTTGAGCCGGGACTTGCAATTTTATCGCTTTCTCAATCAAGTAGAGTGTGTGCGTGTAGGAGATAATTTTACCGCTTTATTTATCCCTTTCTTCAATTAAGAAGAGTGTGTGCGTGTGTGCATTTATTTTCGCCTACTCATTTGAGTAGGGCTTGCTTTATTTAATTTTCTTTATGGTTTTGAAGTGTGCGTGAGTGCATGCATCAATTAGCCTTCAATTTATCTAATTGTCCTATTTTTCGTGTTTTCTCTTATAATTGTTCAGTGCTTAATTTAACACTCACGCTTCACCTAAAAACATAAAGCCGTCCCCATACCGATGAGTGGCTAATCTCTTTTAGCCTTCGGCATCGAAGAGCATTGGGACATAAAAAATGATTTGAAATAATTAAAAAACTTTATTTTTATTTTAATTTAAGGACTTAAGGTTTACCCCGGGTTAACGACGCATAGGACCACATAATCGATGTGTGGGCTCTATTTCCGTTATCCATACACGACACCGAGAGGCTGCACGTATGGACCGATCCCCCTTGGGTAAAGAGAACTGCGTACGCCCCCTCGAAAGAGGAGAAACGTAGTTCTGTCGGATTGGGTTCCCCACCCAATAGCGGGGTTCTTAGCGTAATGCAGGCGTTAAGGGGAATCCTTCGTCGGACTAACGTTCGGTCGAATAGCCTTAGCGCCCAGGTGAGCGATATCCCTAGACCAAGGTGAGCTCATGTTCTTGGAACCTCCACGGCCAAGTGCCTTTTATTAAATTAAAAACAAAGTTCAATAATTGTTAAGAATTATTTTAGTCTTAATCCGATTCGATGCCGAGCGTTAACCCGTCATCGAACTAATTTAGCAAAATTCCGCTTTCTTTCTTTCCGTTTTAATTAAACTAAAAAAATCCCACCTTACTGTTAGTAAGATAATAGTGTTCCTGGAAGAGTAGATATAATCAACGCGTCCCCGAGAATAATACGACCTCGGTATTTTCCCGAATACCGAGTACTACTTGCGATAGGTGCACTTGCCTCCTCTCGTTAGAAAACTCGATCTTCTAACCGGCCCGCGGAATCTGACCATTTCGAACCAACCACAGTAGGTCTCTGTTCCGCGGCCATCAAGTTTTTGGCGCCGTTGCCGGGGAGCACGGTTGTTATATTGAATCCGGGACTCTATTAATGTTACGTTATTTTCAAATAAAAAAATTTATACAAAAAAAATATATCCTTTCCCCTTTTCGTTTTTTTTAGGGTGTATGACCCGTGGACAACCTTCGAGTTCTGAAAATCTTGAATTCGACCCCGAGATCGACCACTCTCTTGCGCGTATCCGATCTCTCCGTCGAATTCCCTTTTTAGACCCCGCAGAATCTATCGGAGAACCCTCTTCTTCTTCTATGGCCGACCCGAATAATGCCCAACCGGCCGAGCGTACTATGTCTTACTGTGCTCGGCCCAATTTGGATGATACGGGGTCGAGTATTGTTCGTCCAGCTGTGGCCAACAATAATTTTGAAATTAAGTCAAGTGTGATTCAAATGATCCAAAATGCCGTGCAGTTCGACGGACTGCCGGATGAGGACCCCAATAATCACTTGTCTAATTTTCTTGAAATTTGCGATACTTTTAAAATTAATGGCGTCACTGATGACGCCATTCGTTTGCGCCTTTTTCCCTTCTCTCTTAAGTCGAAGGCTAAGGCGTGGTTACTCTCCCTCCCGCGAGGATCCATCACGTCCTGGCCGGAATTGGCTGAGAAATTCCTTACGAAGTATTTTCCGCCCGCGAAAACTGCAATACTGCGGGCGGACATATCTTCGTTCGTCCAAAACGACTCCGAGTCTCTTTACGAGACTTGGGAACGCTTTAAGGAGTTCCTCCGCCGGTGCCCGCACCACGCTCTGCCAACGTGGTTGCAGGTACAAATTTTTTATAATGGACTGAATAGTCAGACGCGTCAAATGATTGACGCGGCTGCCGGGGGCACTCTGAACAATAAGACCCCCGAGGCCGCCCAGGCCCTTTTCGAGGAAATGGCGGTGAACGCCTACCAGTGGAATGTCCCGCGGGCGCGCCCTAAGCAGGCGGGCATTTTTGAAGTGGATGCCACTGCTCAGCTAGCCCTCCAAGTGGAAAGGCTAACTAAGCAGGTGGCGGAGATGTCTGTTGCCTCCTCCACTCCGCCTTGTTTTCTCCCCCCCCCCCCTAACGTCTGCGTAGTCGACGAATTCGTGGACTACATGGGAAATCCGGTGCGTCCCTCATTTCAAAACAACCCTTATAGTAGCCACTATAATCCGGGTTGGAGGAACCATCCGAATTTCTCCTAGAGCAACCCGAACAACGCGCAGCGTCCCCCTCCCCCTCCTTTTGCGCCAACGTTTCCTCCTCCCCCTCCTATGAAGCCATCCCCGGTGGAGGAAAATTTTAATCGTTATGTCGCGTCCAACGAGTCTAATATCCGGAACATCACCGGATCGCTAAAAAATTTAGAACTCCAGGTTGGACAGCTGGCGCGACTTATGTCAGAACGCGCCCTGGGGGCACTGCCAGGGAACACGGAGCCCAATCCAAGGGAAACCGCCAACGCTATAACCCTCCGTAGCAGTAAGGAGGTGGTCGATCCAAAACGGATCGATCCTCAGGTACATATTTCACCTCCGACCCCTCTTCCCTCTTCTTCGATTACGCAACCCTTACCGATTTTTAACGACAAAACTATTTTAAACAAGGCGTTGCCCTACCCGCATAAGTTAGATAATGAGCGAGTAAACGCACAATATGAAAAATTTATTTTATTACTTAAACAAATTCATATTAATGTTCCTTTTTGCGAGGCTATCTCGCAAATGCCTAAATATGTGAAATTTTTAAAAGAACTACTTTCTAATAAACGCAAACTCGAGGATATTTCGCATATATCTCTCAACGCTGTCTGCTCGGCGGCTCTTACTAGTAAATTGCCCTTAAAACAAAACGACCCGGGAAGGTTCTCCATCCCGTGCCTTTTTGGCGATGTATTAGTAAAATACGCCTTGGCAGACTTAGGCGCGAGCATTAATTTGATGTCGTTCTCGCTCTTCCTGCGTTTAGGTTTGGGTACTCCTGCTCCTACCAATGTGCGCATCCAACTAGCGGATCGCTCGGTTAGGTTCCCCATCGGGGTTGTTGAGGATGTCCTTGTCCGAGTAGACAAGTTCACCTTCCCGGTGGACTTCGTCATCCTGGACATCGAGGAAGACGCCAACGTACCAATAATACTTGGTCGCCCTTTCCTCGCGACCTCACGTGCGTTAATTGATGTAAGTAATGGTCAACTTCTCCTTTGGGTAGGAGACGACCAAGTTACTTTTTCTATTAACTCCTCTATGGAAGACTCGTCGCCGAGCGACGATTTCTGCTATTCTTTAGATTCTTTTTATGGAGATTGTTCTTCTCCGGTTTTCGAGTCCGAATTTTTAAACGAAAATATTTTTTCGCTCGGAAATTTTTATTACGATGAGGACGCGTCTACGAACATGCCTTTTGAACCAATTGGTTCAAAAGACATTAGCACTAAAACCTCACTAGAAGAACCGCCCATCCTAGAACTCAAACCACTACCCGAATCCCTAAAATACGCCTTTTTGGGGAAAAATGATACACTCCCGGTAATCATTTCTTCGTATTTAAGCGATTCGGAGACCTCTGATTTATTGGAGGTTTTGCTTAAACCTCGCCACGCAATTGCGTGGCAAATTTCTGACCTAAAGGGGATTAACCCTTCTTTCTGCACTCACAAAATTTTCTTAAACGATAATTGCCGCAAAACCATTCAGCCGCAGCGGCGTCTTAACCCAAACATGAAAGACGTCGTCAAAGCTGAGATAATTAAATTATTAGATGCGGGGATTATTTATCCCATTTCTGATAGTGCATGGGTTAGTCCCATTCATGTCGTGCCCAAGAAGGGCGGTCTAACCGTAGTGGCAAATGAGCACAACGAGCTCGTCCCAACTCGTACTGTTACGGGTTGGCATGTGGTCATCGATTATCGCAAACTTAATGATGCCACCCGCAAAGACCATTTTCCACTACCGTTCCTTGACCAAATTCTTGAGCGTCTTTCCGGTCATCCTTTTTATTGTTTTCTCGACGGTTTATCGGGGTTTTTCCAAATCCCTATTTCCCCCGAAGACCAAGAGAAAACAAATTTTTCTTGCCCCTTTGGCACCTTCGCCTATCGAAGAATGCCATTTGGCCTCTGCAATACGCCGGCTACATTCCAAAGATGTATGCTAGCAATTTTTGGTGAGCTAGTAGAAGATATTATGGAAATATTTATGGATGACTTTTCTGTATCCGGATGCTCATTCCTGGATTGTCTTCGTAATCTCGATCGTGTCCTCCAGCGATGCGAGGACACGAATCTTGTTTTAAATTGGGAAAAGTGTAACTTTATGGTTCGAGGAGGTTTGGTCCTCGGCCATAAGATTTCGATTAAGGGGATAGAGGTCGATAAAGCCAAAGTTGAAATCATAGAAAAACTTCCTCAGCCGACAAACATAAAATCCATTAGGAGTTTCTTAGGCCACGCGGGCTTTTATAGGCGCTTCATTCAAGATTTTTCAAAAATAACAAAGCCGCTTACTCACCTCTTGGAAAAGGAATCACCTTTTTCTTTAGTAGCGATTGCGAGTCTGCTTTTAATTTTATAAAACAAAAACTTATCAATTCTCCAATTCTAGTGGCCCCTAATTGGTCCCTTCAGTTCGAAATCATGTGCGACGCTAGTGATATTGCCTTAGGCGCCGTTCTTGGCCAACGCGTAGAAAAACATTTTCATCCTATTTATTATGCTAGTAAGACGCTCACTTCCGCACAAGTAAACTACACGATGACGGAAAAGGAACTCTTAGCCGTCGTTTTCGCTTTCGATAGGTTTCGCTCGTATCTTACGCTATCTAAAGTTATCGTTTTTACCGATCACTCCGCCCTTAAGTATTTACTAGCCAAAACCGACGCGAAGCCCCGCCTTCTTCGATGGATTCTCCTCCTACAAGAGTTTGACTTGGAGATCCGAGATAAGAAGGGCGCGGAGAATCTAGCGGCAGACCACCTCTCCCGTTTAGAAAATCCGGGTGCGAAAGCGCTCGTCGAATCTGAAATAAATGACAGATTCCCCGAGGAACGCCTTCTCGCCATTCGTTCGTCTTCGTCATCTTCGCCTTGGTTCGCAGATTTTGCGAACTACTTAGTCGCGCGGGTACTTCCAAAAGACTTTTCAAGTCATCAAACGAAGAAATTCTTTTCCGACTTGAAAAATTTCTTTTGGGATGACCCATTTCTTTTCCGTATCTGCGTGGACCAAGCGGTTCGAAGATGCGTCGCGGGAGTGGAGTGCACACAAATCTTGAGGCACTGCCACGAGGGTCCAGCCGGGGGCACTATCAAGCCAACCGGACCGCTAGGAAGGCGCTAGAGGCGGGCTATTTTTGGCCCACTCTCTTCAAAGACGCGCACAATTTTGTGCGCGCATGCGATAGCTGTCAGCGGTCGGGTAACATCTCACGTCGCGATGAGATGCCCCAAAATATGTTTTTAGAATGCGAAGTTTTCGATTTATGGGGTATAGATTTTGTTGGCCCCCTACCTCCTTCTTATAAAAATATGTATATTTTAGTAGCGGTCGACTACGTATCACGGTGGGCGGAAGCGCAAGCTCTCCCCACCAACGATGCGCGAGTCGTCATTACATTTCTAAAAAAATTATTTTCTCGCTTCGGCACGCATCGCGCTATTGTTAGTGATAGGGGAACGCATTTCTGTAACGCTCTAATGGCTAAGACGTTAGCTAAATATGGAGTCACGCACAAACTTGCCACCCCCTACCACCCGCAAACAAGTGGCCAAGTTGAGGTAGTAAATCGAGAAATAAAACGCATATTAGAAAAAACCGTTTCACTTAATAGGAAAGATTGGTCCGCTAAGCTCGACGACGCGTTATGGGCGTATCGTACGGCTTACAAAACCGCTACCGGTTGTACCCCGTTTCGATTAGTCTATGGCAAAGCGTGCCATTTACCCGTAGAACTGGAGCACCGCGCACTTTGGGCATTAAAACTCTTAAACCTCGACTCTAACTTAGCCGCTCAAAATAGAAAACTGTAACTAAACAAGCTCGATGAATGGCGTGCGAACGCTTACGAGAGCAATAAGTTCTATAAGGAGCGTTCTAAGTTTTATCACGATTGAAAAATTAAAACACCCAAAATTTTTTCTCCGGGCGATCTAGTCCTTCTTTACAATTCACGTCTTAGGCTTTTCCCGGGTAAGCTTAAATCGCGATGGTTCGGCCCCTTCAAGGTTGAAGAGGTTTGGCCATATGGGACCATACTCATCTCCCACCCCGAAAAAGGCACTTTTAAGGTGAACGCTAATCGGTTAAATTCTGATATAGCGGGCGACCCTGTGATCAGTAGGAGCGAAACCATAACCCTTCTCCATATATAAACCTGCCACTATAGTCATGCTACGCGACTATAAACAAAGCGCTCCTGGGAGGCACCCCACGTCTATCTTTTTTTTTACGTCTTTATTTATTATGTTTTCTATTTTTCTAATAAATGCAGGGTTTCTAATGGGCTTCCCCGAGCGCGGATCAGGGACGTTTTCTGCCCCCCTCTTTCTCTTTCCCCTCTCCCTTTTTCCCTCTCATCCTTGTAAATATTTTTTCTTTTTCCAAATTTTTGTAAATAGAATGAAAATTTCATAAAAATACAAAAAAAAATTCACAAAACTTAAAAATTCAAACAAAAAATTTTTATTTTTGCATTTTTTCTTTCTTTTTAGTATGTATATATTAAAGATATAAATACAAAAATACAAAAAAAGAGCATAACTTCAAAAAACAACAAAAAAATTTTTATGTAAGTTTTGAAACAAATAAATCAAACATTTCATTCTTAAGTTTCTTGTTATCCAAAACTTTCATTTTGAGTTTATTTATATGCGAATTTGATCAATTCTTTGTTCTCTATTCGTTTGTTAATTATAGATTGAAAAATCTAAATAGCCGGGGTTAAGTTTTAAAGAATTTATTATACTTTGTTAAAAATAGGGGACTCGCTTTAGGCACTACTTCTAATTTTTCATAGATAGGAGCATGTGTACCATGTTAGAAAATAACGACTATAGAATTCAATTATGCTTGCTTTTAGCTTTCTGAAAAATTGGAACGTACAATTTATAAAGGTTGCTCTCAATTATTTTTCAATTAAAAATCTAGTTCTCTTTTCTCCCCTTACTTATCATAACCTACTTGGTATGATAAAATTATTTCCCCAAAAAGAAAAAGATCTTATGTCAATGGGAATAAGATTTCATTCCGTAAACATAGGCACCCAATAAATTAAAAGATTATACATTACGGAGTAAGAGGATAAAATTCATTACTCCAACACATATACATTGGGTTATTTATTATGAAGAAAAAATTTTATGTTAAGGAAAATAAGATTTCGTTTTCCTTTAAAATCCAAATCAAAAAAAAATTGGAGGTTCGAGAAAAAAATAACATCGCCTCAAAATCCAAGCATCTTCATAAACCAACATCAACCCCCCCCCCCCCCCTTAGCCAATTTCATGACTCTAGAATTAATTCAAAAATCTTTTTGAGAGCATAATTCGTAAATTGTATTATTTCCGATAACACTCCTATAAGCTAAAGTTCGTATAACTCCAAACTATTTTCTATTAATCTAACCAATACAATTATTGCTTTCTATTTGATTACATCAAGAAGTCTTTTGGCCAAAACTTTTGCCCTGTTTAAATCATCTAAATAATTTTAGGACTTAACTCTTATACCTCGTATATTTTTATTTGATCTCTCTTATAATTAATTCAGCGGTAGCAGAACTTAGGGTTTTTTTATTATTCCTTATAAGTTCACCTCAAACTTTTGCTCTGGAATAGCAAAAGCTTAAGTATGGGGGTGTTTGATGAGTTGTAAATATACCTATATTTTTCGTATTTTATTTAAGTCAATTTTGTTGGTTTTTTGTCTTTTTTTATCTGTTTTATCCAATAAATTGTTTATTTTTGTAAATATTATTTCTAACTTAGCTTTATTTTTATTGCAGAAAATTTCCAGAAAAATTCCAAAAATAGTCAAAAAGTTGACTGACACGCCCGTGTCACATGACCGACACGCGCATGTCATGCCCTCGACGATCGCCGACCACAGGTGCCAGCTCGACGATCGGCGATCATCAAACCCAGCTCGACACGCCCTTCGACACGCCCGTGTCAAGGTGTGACACGGGCGTGACCTTGCCACCTGGCCCGACGTGACGCGCGCGACTTTGCGGCCGGACCGCGCCCAGATCGACCTCCCCGACATGCCCCAGTCACGCCTGTGACTGACACATGTCGGCGTGACCTAGGGCGTGACCGCCACGTTTTCAGCCGAAGTCAACTTTCCAGTCAAGTCACCCGATCAGCTCATGAATAGTGTCGACACGCCCCCCTGTCACGCACTAGTCACGGGCGTGACCCACCCGAAATTTTGCCTATAAATAAGAGCTTCCAGGAAGCTTATTTTGTCCACTTTTTGGTCCATCTTACTTAGGGGAGGTGCTGCCCGTTTGGCTTCTAAGCTATGTAAGGAGAATTTCTCCCTATCTTTCTTAGTTTTTATTAGGTTGTTTGTTTTAGCTTTTCATGTAATAGCCCTTTTATTCAATAAAATGGTAGATTTTCTATCTTGCAAAGTTGAAATGTTCAATTGGAAGCACCCTTCTTAAGTAATTTTTTCGTTCCCTTTTTGTGTTTCTTTTATGTTTTCATCTTTTTAGCTTTCATAACTTAGTTAGATTTAGGATTTATCGACATTTCTAGCCATTGTGCCGTCCGTTTAGTTTTCATTCTCCGCACTTTTTAGCTTTAGCTTTTTCTTCTTAATCATTTTCATTCATATAGGTTTTATAAAAACTCCCCTAAAAGTGTTCGTTTTTATTTTCTTTAACTTAGGCTCTTAGGAATGTAAAACTTCTGGTTCCTTTTTATTTTTATTCTCACTTTTTGGAGGTTTTATAAAAACTTATGAATAAAAATGTAGTCGTTATAATTTTTCGCTCACTTCATTTTAGCTTTTTATTCGTAAAACTTTTAGTCCCTTTAATTTTTATTTCATCTTTTTATGCATTTCTACCGCATTCTAGCGGTAGAAATGCAGTTGTATTAATTTTTCAAGTACTTTCATTTTGCATTTATTTGCAAAACTTTTCGCTCCGGTTAATTTTTATTTTCACTTTTTATGCATTTCTACCGCATTCTAGCGGTAGAAATGCAGTCGTTTTAATTTTCTGAGCACTTTGTTTTTCTTATTTTTGCAAGTGTGTGTGCGTGTATGAGTTAGGTTTTACTGCTTTATTTCAACTCCTGTAGAGTGCGTGTGTGCGTATGCATTTATTTCCGCCTACTCGTTAAGAGTTAAATGGCGCTCTGCTTTCATTTCCCGCCCACTCGTTTGAGTGGGACTTGTCTTCTTACTGCTTTCATTTTCTTCCTACTCACTTGAGTAGGAAAACTTTGTGTGGGTGCGTGTGTTTTCGTTTCTGTAGAGTGCGTGTGTGTGTTTTACTTTCAAGTAGAGTGCGTGCGTGTATGAGATAAATTTACTCTCGCCCACTCATTTGAGCCGGGACTTGCAATTTTATCGCTTTCTCAATCAAGTAGAGTGCGTGCGTATAGGAGATAATTTCACCGCTTTATTTATCGCTTTCTTCAATTAAGAAGAGTGTGTGCGTGTGTGCATTTATTTCCGCCTACTCATTTGAGTAGGGCTTGCTTTATTTAATTTTCTTTATGGTTTTGAAGTGTGCATGAGTGCCTGCATCAATTAGCCTTCAATTTATCTAATTGTCCTATTTTTCGTGTTTTCTCTTATAATTGTTCAGTGCTTAATTTAACACTCACGCTTCACCTAAAAACATAAAGCCGTCCCCATACCGATGAGTGGCTAATCTCTTTTAGCCTTCGGCATCGAAGAACATTGGGACATAAAAAATGATTTGAAATAATTAAAAAACTTTATTTTTATTTTTATTTAAGGACTTAAGGTTTACCCCGGGTTAACGACGCATAGGACCACATAATCGATGTGTGGGCTCTATTTCCGTTATCCATATGCGACGCCGAGAGGCTGCACGTATGGACCGATCCCCCTTGGGTAAAGAGAACTGCGTACGCCCCCTCGAAAGAGGAGAAACGTAGTTCTGTCGGATTGGGTTCCCCACCCAATAGCGGGGTTCTTAGCGTAATGCAGGCGTTAAGGGGAATCCTTCGTCGGACTAACGTTCGGTCGAATAGCCTTAGCGCCCAGGTGAGCGATATCCCTAGACCAAGGTGAGCTCATGTTCTTGGAACCTCCACGGCCAAGTGCCTTTTATTAAATTAAAAACAAAGTTCAATAATTGTTAAGAATTATTTTAGTCTTAATCCGATTCGATGCCGAGCGTTAACCCGTCATCGAACTAATTTAGCAAAATTCCGCTTTCTTTCTTTCCGTTTTAATTAAACTAAAAAAATCCCACCTTACTGTTAGTAAGATAATAGTGTTCCTGGAAGAGTAGATATAATCAACGCGTCCCCGAGAATAATACGACCTCGGTATTTTCCCGAATACCGAGTACTACTTGCGATAGGTGCACTTGCCTCCTCTCGTTAGAAAACTCGATCTTCTAACTAGCCCGCGGAATCTAACCATTTCAAACCAACCACAGTAGGTCTCTGTTCCGCGGCCATCAGTCAGCCTTTAAAGCAACCGACTTCTCTTTTGAGGAGAAGCGACTTATCTCTTCTTCGGCTTTTCTGGAGTTGATTTGCAGTTTATAGGACATCAGCTTGCCAAATAGATTCTGTGGATCTGTCTCTGCTAGTCTGCCAAACTCTCGGATGGCACAGACTTTATTGTCCCATTCTTTGGTGAGAGATCTCAGAAACTTATCATTCAGCTCCCCATTAGTAAAGACTCGGCCATACACTCTCAGTCCATTGACTACCTTAAAGAAGTTTTCAAATGTGTCAGTTATGGGTTCCTTGTGACCTTGTCGGAAGGCTTCATACTTCTGATTTAAGAGGGATCTCCGATCATCCCTAACTTCCTCAGTCCCTTCCATCAGAGTCACCAGGGATTGCCACATCTCCTTGGCAGATTGGCAATGTATAAGATTTTGCAGCATTGAGTCATCGACTGCACTTGCGATAATATTTTTAGCTTTCTTGTCCAGGGAGACAAGTGCAATCTCGTCCTTATCCAAGTCCATCAACTTCTTTGGGACCTTTTTGGTTGGGTCTATTGTTGATGCAGTCATAGGAACATGCGGAGCTTCTTCCACAATCATGAAGATCCGGGGATCTACTGCTTCCATGAAGAGCTAAACTCTTTCCTTCCACATAGGAAAATTGTTATTGGTGCAGATAGGGAGCTTAGCAAAATCCTTGGTCTTACTCATGCTTGATACTTCTCTGGAGACAACTTGGTGAGGATTAGATCAAGGTGTTAACCTTTTAACGATCAACCTCCCTCTGATACCAATTGAGAGCGCTAAGTTGTCAACCTAAATCACCTAGAGGGGGGTGAATAGGTGAATTTCGTGTCAAATGCGGAATAAAAAATATAACACAGCACGGATCCGTAATCAAGCAATCACACAGACGACAAGAGATTTATAGTGGTTCCCCAATCTTGGGTACATCCACTTTTCTCACCGATCTAGCAAATCACTAGACTCGGATACTCCACTATCTCGGATTACAAAAACAATCCTACACCTCGGAACCACGTTCCTACAAAAACTCGATCCCAAACGGATCTACACTCGGAAGATAAAACTTCCTACCACTCGGAGAAAGATCTCCTACAAAGAAATTTGTTTAAATAAAATTTACAATAAGAATATCACAGATCTGGATCTTTGACGTAATGTTCTTCTTGAGAGCTTTTCGGCTTGAACAGAAACAGTTGAAGAAGACTTGACTGAGATCCACGATTCTGAGATCTGGAATCACCACGATCAAGAAAGTAAATCAGATATGAAGAAGCACGGAGAGATCAGATGATTCTTCTTGAGTCTGGATCGCTAGAGAAACTGAGATCGATAGCAGCGGCGTGAGAACGACGATCCAGAGCTTGTCCCGAAAACGGTAATGGCGACGGATTAGAAAATTAGGGTTTTCGGGATTTTCTCTTTCTTAAAAGATAATCTCTGTAAAAAACGTATTTAGTCAAATCTGAAAGGACCTATTTATAGGCTAACTCCAACGGTCATAATCGTAATTAAGATTGACACGTGGACCAATCAGAAAAAGGTTAATTTCAAATCTCCGTCAATTCTAGACTTAACGATTTCTGGAATTCTGAGCCGACATACTCGGGTTAGATAAGATACTCGAGTGTAAAGGTATGCTACTCGAGTAGATAAGAGAAACATGTACTCGAGTAAAAGAAATGACTACTCGAGTGCCATGGAAGAACTACCCGAGTTACTCTAGACAGATTACTCGAGTAAGTAGAAACATCTACTCGAGTACTAATCCAAACTACTCGAGTATAAGAAAAGTCTACTCGAGTGCTAAGCCAGTCTACTTGAGTATAAGAAGGATCTACTCGAGTGCTAAGCCACTTACTCGAGTATATGAGCGAAGTTACTCAAGTATGTGGACTTAGAAATATTTAGACTAAACAGCTAGCCCTACTCGAGTATAACTAAGAGACTACTCGAGTATGACTAAGGCTCTACTCGAGTACACAAACACCTTCTCGAGTAAGGAAAAGAGGTACTCGAGTATATGAATAGATTTACTCGAGTATATGGACTTAGAAATTTTCTGAGATGAGAAGTCCAGATCAACTCGAGTACGATCAGAACACTTACTCGAGTAACTTGAGAACTACTCGAGTATGTAATCCAATCTACTCGAGTACTAAGTCACTTACTCGAGTATATAGAAGTTACTACTCGAGTATGTGGACTTGGAAAAAATTTCTTCTGAGAAAGTCTTCAATACTCTAGAGTCCAGTAGTCCAAGTGCATGGAAACAAAGTGTACCCCAATAGAGAGGCTATACATGAGTCAACACCTTGGATCACACAATGAGGAATTACATTGTATGGTCCTGTGTTTAATGACCCACTATAGACTGACATTGGTTTACACTTGGCAATAGAGTCCTGCATGCACAACTTAAACACAACATCAAATACAACTTAATTCATCTTAGTTTCAGGTCTGACTTCCCACAAATCTGGGATATTGTGAAGACAATTCCCAACAATGCATACAAGCAATAATCACGGAGTCTTCTCCGATGTGCACACAAGCATCACCAATCCAACCAGCATGTCCAGATAGGCTTCACACAGCATGCCTAGATCCGTACTCCGATTCCGGACTCTAACAAGGGGGACTTCACATATCTACCCCAAGGGACACCGCAACCCACCGCACACTCGCGGAGAAGGGTTTTCCCTATGCAAATGCCATAAAATAGGACTTCACATGTCCAAGATGGAAATCGTTACCCTTGGAATTCGCCTGGGAGCCATGGAGATAATTGACATGGATGAAAGCCTTCGCAGCAGCCTTGCCTTCGCAAATCCGAACTCGGCTCGCGATTTGGACCATCGCAGCACCATCGGCGGCCGGATTCCTCTTCTTCTTCCTTGCCTTGCTCTCTTCTCTCTCTTAACTTTAGAAAGAGAATGATGAAACTCAAATGATCTTTCTCCTCTTCAATGCCGGCCTTATCAACCCAGGGAAGAGCCAAGACCATTGGATCTTGGTCAAAGAAAATGAACGGCTCTGATCAGCCCTGAATTTGATTTCCTGGGCCAAACACGGGTTGTGACACGCCCGTGTCATAGGACGTGTTCCTGAAGCAGTGCACAACCGACTTAAAATAAACAAGAACACGGGCATTGACACGCCCATGTCAAGCCTGACACGCCCGTGTCACCCAGTACACGACCGTGTACCTTGCTGTGTCACCCCTGTAACACGATCTCAAAAATCACCCGAGCAGGACACGACCAAGGAACACGCCCGTGTCCCTAGCCGTATGCCAAACACGCCCCTGTGACACGCCCATGTCACAGGCCGTGTTTAACACTCGACGATCAGTTCTCGAGTACTCGTCGAGAATAGGGACACGCCCGTGTCCCAGGCCGTGTACACCTTACACGCCCTGAGACACGCCCGTGTCTCAGGCCGTGTCAGCCAACCTGAATCCCACTTTGGCTTTTGAGATTTCTGGGGTGTTACACAATAACCCATTAACGTCAATATTTCATCATATTCAAAAGATTTAAGTTCAATATCTTCTTCCCCACTTACTAGTCCAAAAATTTCAGTAAGAATGGCTGGGGTTAAAAGAACGGTGTTACCCGATATAGTTCCAACCATAGTGTCAGCATCTGGAGTAGATGAAGTATAAACCCATTCTCTTATACAGTAGCAGCAATCTTCATTCCTGTAGTCATTAGGTTCTTCAAATTGAGGTCTTCAAATAGCTGCAGAATATCTATGAAGATCTGGTCTGATTGTTGAAATGAATCGAAATCGATGTCAAATCCCATATCAAATTTTATTGCAGAAAGAGCGCCTGCTGGAATCGTCATTAGTCGCCTGTAACAATAAAGTAGAAAGATCAAGTGTAAGGGAACAAAAAGCGCGAGATGGAGGTCGAAGAAAACTTAGATATAATGTTTTGTCAGAATATGAAACGACAAACTCCGTCCTGTAAAACAAGAGAAATCTTTGATCTGAGGTCGACGAAATATTTTATTGTCAAAAGAGTTTGTTTATCTTAGTCAAGAGAAGGGGAAAACTTTTCGTCATTCTTAGGTCGACGAAAATTTTTCTGAAGACAGATCGTCGATCTCAGGTCGACAAAAAATGACTTCCACAGACAGATCGTCGATCTCAGGTCGACGAAAAATCTCAAGAACTTCCCTTAGTTCGTCGAGCTCCATTCAATGAAATTTGTCAAATTCTTCGACCATAGACAGAGAATTAAATTAAGGTATCGCCATTCATCATGCCTAGTTGATTCATAAAGGATAGATGTTTCTTCTCATCCAAGGGTTTGGTGAAGATATTTGCCCTTTGCAAATAAGTGGGGATGAAGGTAATATTATTTTTCTTCTTGTCCACACACTCTCTAATGAAATGGTGTCTAACATCTATATGCTTGGTCCTAGAATGATGTACTGGATTCTATGCTATTGATATATCACTGGTACTATCACAAAATAGAGCTGAATTATTTAAGTTGTAACCATAATCCAGGAGTTGACTTTGTATCCATACAATATGTGAACAGCAACTGCCAGCTGCTATATATTCAGCTTCTGCTGTTAATATAGACACAGATGTTTGTTTTTTACAAAACCAAGAGACAAGTCTAGAACCAAGGAACTTGCATGTTCCTGATGTTCTTTTCCTGTCCACTCTACATCCAGAAAAATCAGCACCTGAGTATCAAGTTAACTCAAATTCTGACTCAGTTGGATACTAGAGTCTTAGATTTGAGCAACTCTTTATATATCTTAAAATTCTTTTTAATAAAACTAGATGAGATTCTTTAGGGTTCACTTGGAACTTAGCACAAAGATAAGTAGCAAACATTATATCAGGTCTACTTGTTGTGAGATATAGAAGGGACCCAACAATGGCCCTATACAATTTCTGATCAACAGGTTTCCATTGTTCATCAGAATCAACCACAACATTTATAGCCATAGGTGTTTTCTTAGCTGAGGCATCAGCCATCCCAAACCTTTTAATAAACTCTTTAACATATTTGGATTAGGATAAGAAAATGCCATCAGATGTCTACTTCAGTTGGAGACCAAGGAAGTAGGAGAGCTCACCCATACTACTCATCTCAAACTTGGAATGCATAAGGTTGGAGAACCTTTTGCATGGTTTGAGATCTGTAGAGCCAAATATAATGTCAACTACATATATTAGTGCTAAAAGAATTTTATCATTATGATGCTTGAAAAATAAAGTCCTATCTACCATGCCTCTATAAAACTTATGCTCTAAAAGAAAGCTTGCAAAGGTTTCATATCAAGCTCTTGGAACTTGCTTTAGACCATAAAAAGCTTTATGCAATCTAAAAAAATAAGAGGGATGAGATGAAGAGATAAAACTTGGAGGTTGTTCAACATAAATCTCTTCTTTTAGTCCTCCATTCAGAAAAGCACTCTTAACATCCATCTGGTAGACTTTGAATTTCTTGAAAGCAGCATAAGCAAGGAAGATTCTGATTGCTTCTAGCCTTGCAATAGGAGCAAAGGTTTGATCATAATCAATTCCTTCCTCTTGACTATAGCCTTGAGCAACAAGCCTTGCTTTATTCCTTATGATTGATCCATGGGCATCAAGCTTATTCCTGAAAACCCACTTAGTTCCAATGACTGGATAGTCTATGGATCTTGGAACTAAGTCCCAAACTCTGCATCTCTCATATTGATTGAGCTCCTCTTGCATGGCAATAATCCATTGTGTATCTTGCTCTGCATCTTCGAAGGATTGGGGCTCAATTTGAGATATGAATGTACCACCTAGATTTTAGAATTTGAATCGGGCAGCGTTTCCACCAAATTTCATTTTTTGGGTAGGGTGAACACGGCCTGTGACACGGGTGTGTCACATGGCTGTGTCATGCTCGGGTCATCCAGAGAAGGACATGGTCTGGGACACGGGTGTGTCCCAGGGCGTGTCGGTGCACACGGCATGCGACACGGGCGGGTCACATGGCCGTGTACTTCTCGGGAAGATTCAGGGTTCTATGCCGACTATTGGACACGGCCGAGGATCACGGTCGTGTACTGGTTATTACAGGTGTGTCACGTTTGACACGAGCTTGTTGACACCCGTGTCCAACAAACGACGTGGCGATTGGCATGGAGGTTTCTGGGGACACGACCCCTAGTCACGGGCGTGTCGAGTACCCGACACAGGCGTGTCAGGTCAGGATACGGGCATGTCCCAACCCGTGTTCTTTTCTGTGCTCGATTCTTGTGGTTGGATCGAGTCACACGGCCATGGACACGGCCGTGTGCGAAGCCGTGTTCGGCCCCTGGTTTTAGATTTCAGGCTAATCTAAGCCATTCGTTTTCTTTAAATAAGATCTAACGATCCAGATGAGTTCCTGCTTGTGTTTAATCCGGGAGTTGAGGTTTAATTCCTCATTTCATCCCTAACTCCCTCTTTCTAAGAGTTTAGAGAGAGAAGAGACTAGGGAAGAAGGAAGAGAGGAATCCGGCCGCCGGTGGAGCATCGGAGCGGCATTCTGAGAACCGAGACTGGATCCACGGACAGAATCCAGTTGCGAAGCTTTCTATCCCACTAGTTTTTCATGGCACCGAGGCGGACTTCAAGGGTAATAATTCTCATCTTGAGCACTTGTAGCTTTCTTCCCTTGCATGGGAAAAACTCGCTCCCGCGAGTGTGCAGAGAGTTGCAGTGTTCCTTGGGGTAGATATGTGAAGTCCCCCTTGTTTAGAGTCCAAAATTGAAGTACAGGCATAGGTATTGTGTGTGAAGCCTATCCGGACGTGTTTGTCTTGATCGGTGATGTTGCATTACATGAATATTCATAGAATACTCCGTGCGCTATTTTCGGGTTTCTACGCGGTAGATTGCAGCAGGGATCCTTGGGGACTAGCCCCAAGGCGCACCCGGAAAACTAGGCGGAAACGAAATTCTGCCAACCTGGCGGTTGGGGAGTCATCCTTGAACATAACTGGGTTATGTAATGGATTGGGTTTGATTTAAGATCCGTGAAGCTTGGCCCGCGCGTACGTCTTAAAGTTACTAGGCGGCATGAGCAACGAGAGGGTGGATACGGACATGGGCTATGTGGTTCGGTGTTAGAGGCCCTAAAGTGGAACTGGCCGATGACATAGTCGGGAGTCTTGGACTACGGTCGGAAAGACTCAGCAATGCTCACATTAGTTGTTGTCCTAAGGATGGTGGTGAAGCCACGGAATTGACCGGATTAACCGTGAATGTGCCCTGAGTGCACGGGGTGTTTGGCTGAGCGAGCCTACACCTGTGGCGAACGTATTTCTATGCACGTTTACTATTTAGTTGGGCTAACGATTTGCAGGGAAGAAGCGCCACCGTCCCGATTTAGGGGCGGGGTCGTTATAAAATGGTCAGCTTTAGCTGATCGTTGGTCTATTTGCCACTGTGCGGTGGAATGTTACTTGCAGGTGCTGCGGATCCAAGCGCCAAGTAGCAGGTTGAAGCCTAAGCTGCTGTGCTGACCCTAGATGGCCGAAGTGAACTGCTATCTTTTATTTTCTGTCATGTATGGAAGGCCTGCGATTCGATGTTTGTAAGACATTAATTTGTTTAGAGAAACTTTGTAAGGCCATAAGGTCGGATGCTTTGTGTATTTGCTTTATTTAATTCCTGGGCTGTTATGTGGACATTCATGCTAGTGTTGTGAATTCATGGGTTCTCTTTAACTGATTAAAAGCTTCCGCTAGAATGCACTGTGTTAGGGTGAGTAGTTAAGTTTTTGGTATTGTTTCGTAACCCTTCCGATTGTCCGTGGTATATAGCGTCGGGTTCTAGCTGGACCTTCTGTTATATGCCATACTACGGATGGGGGTGTTACAATTTGGTATCAAAGCTCAGGGGTCGGTCGTCTGTAGTCGAATTCGTGGGCGAATTCTTTTTAAGGGGTGGTGAGCATATGTACGTGTGTCATTGTTATAACATAAAAGAACCCATGAATGTCCACTTAGAAATGAAAAAAATGCATTTGTTTTGGGAACCTAAGTGTTCCAATGATTGCTTTTAGCGATTTGTGTATCGCCTAATCAAGGGTTTATGCTATTATAGGTGTCTAGAAGCAGTGCGGGGCAATCAGAGCGTCCGCAATCAACGGAAAGTAGTGCGCCAAGAGACGTGCCTACAATACGTCCTTCAGCAGAAACCATCAGAATGGTGGCTGAAGCAGTTTTTGCCATGATAAATGCCCAGCAAGTGCAGCGCGCACCACCTGCTAATGAGCAAGAACCGATTAGGGTGGCAGTGCAGGGAGTGGAAGAGCGTGAGGTAGTTGATCTGTTAGTACCAAGAAGAGCCACGGAGAAACAGCTCAAGCATGTGATGAGCTTTAATCCTCCGGTATTCGATGAGTTGGAAACGCCAACTCAAGCTGAGGACTGGCTCTCTGCGATGAAGAGGGTCATGACCACCACAAAAACTACCGAGTGGCAGAAGACAACAATAGCGACCTTCCTATTGGTTGGTGAGGCAAGGATGTGGTGGGACGAGTTGGAGGTCCATCTCTTAGTGGGAAGACAACTTGCTGACGTACCGATGGAGGAATTCTCAAGGTTATTCCTGGCTAGATACTTACCTTCTGCCCAAAAGCTTGAGATGGAGAACAAGTTCCTTGGTTTAGCACAGGGAGAGAGAATCGTGGATAAGTATCTCCACGAGTTTACCCGGTTAGGTCGTTATGCTAGTGCTATGTTTACTGAGGAAGAGCGAAAGACCAACCGATTTTATGAGGGTCTACAAAATGACCTGAAGCTACTCCTTGCTGGGCCTAAGGCGCATGGCTTTCTAGCCTTGGTAAATGCGGCTCGGTCTTTGGAAAGGGTTGCAAGCAAGGTGCAAGAGAAGAAGGACCCAGTGGGGAAAAAGTTAGATTTTAAAGTGCCAAATTCAAAGTCAAGTTTCCGCAGATGGAACAAGAAGCAGAGGACTATGATTTTAGCCCCTTTGACTAGTACAACGGGGCGAACCCTAGTCGAGTCCCAGGAGCCTGTTATAACTGTGGAAAGGTGGGACATTTTGCAAGGGAATGTTGGAGCGGACGTGCAAAGTTCGAGAAGAGGCAAGGAGCAACTTTTGAGGAAAAGGGTGATGTAGGCTACTGAGTTCGACACGGTGATGGCTGAGGGATTCACACGCTCGCTTAAATATAATTACTATTACGCTCACACGAAGAATAAACACAGCCACTACGCAAGTTGCCACAATTAATTTAATAGGATTCGGGCGGGGTTCGCTAGGCCCCTTAAGATAATATCAAGGCTATAGGCCAAGATCCTCTCAAGCGAAATGAACCCACACGGTTCGATCGAGCGTACGTTGTACCAAAAGAGACACCACCGAAATAAGGATTCGGATAACGGGTGGTTCTCTCCCAACGAAATAAAATGAGGGCCGCCACACCTCACGAATTCAAATGGGAATCAAATATCAATAACAATAATTTAATAGATATTATCCACGAAAATTCTACCAATCACAAATCACACGATTTGCTAAATGCCCAAAGAAAAGATCTAAGAGAGAACACACAAGAGTGGAGACGTTCGTTACCCAACCGGAATGGATGATTCCGATTTAACTCTCTTTGGATCGCTCCATTCCGGATCCACCGAAAGTTTGCCGGTTGGAGGGAAACTCCAAGTTCTTCGTTGTCTTCCGACGCCGTTGAAGTTTCACAAGATTCACCACAAGCTTTGGCCGATTCTTCTCTTAGATTAGAAGATGGGGATGATTTGGATCTCACCAAAGGAATCGGTTTTTGGGGAGAGGATATATGCAAGTGGTCGGCCTTCTTGAAGATGAAGAGGAGGGCTCGGTTTTTGGAGAGGGATTGAAGGTTATGGTTGATTATTGGAAAGGAGGAGGTGGAGGTAGAGAGGAGGCCGAAATAGGGAGACGAAGGAGAGGGGTGGCCGGCGGCCAAGAAGGAGAGGGGTTAGGGGAGCCGAACTCCAAGAGGAAGAGGGAAGAGGGAAAACCAATTTAGGATTTCAATTTTATTTCATTCATTCACTAAATCAAAATCCAATACAACATAGCCTTATATAGGCTTTACAAAGACAAGGGTTATAAACACCCCAAATGAGGCTAAACAAAGGCCAAAATGAAATGACAAATAATTAAAACTTTTGGCTAAATAAAGGCCAAAATGAAATGACAAATAATTAAAACTTTTGGCTAAACATTGGCCAAATAAAAACATCATTAAAATCTGAAATAATATTTAAAATGACGCGGCGGAGATTTGACACGACATTGGCGGAGATGTTGACGTGGCCATGGCGGAGGATGTCGTGACAAATCTTCATCTCGAGGCGACAAAGGAACATCAAGCTTGAGTCGGCACCCACATAAACCGGGTCACCATAATCATCTAGAAGGGGATCTTCTTCGGCAACATGACGTGGATCTTTGACATGTACCGGATCACCAACATCGTCCAGTGGGGGACGCTCCAAGTCAACATGTCGGGGGATGGCGGCGCCATCAATCCTCCCGCTGTCAAAAATACTCATCACTGATGAGTAGTCCCGGGTATAATCGTTGAGGAAGAGGAACCTGCAAAGCAAAAGGTGGTCTTGGGGGACCTCACACACGCATTAGACAAAAAAGAACAAAGTATTTCCACAACGTCAACCAACATACCTCCGATGGAGACCAGAGAAGAGAACGATCCAAACAAACTATCACCACCCAACCCAATAGAAAGCATAGTGGAATATGTAAACGGAGAGATAGACTTTTCAAGTGGCATAGAAACATGACGCGTAAAGTATGAAAAGTAGAAAATAGGAGCGATGCCCCAATCAATGGAAAATTCTACAAGAAATGTCATGCTACTAAATTTCCATAAGATTCGCAAATAATGGACTGGCCGGTTAATAAATATTTTTGAGGTGCCCGGAGGCATCCGTTCAGGGACAAGACAAACCAAAACCAAATCACTTATATAACGGTAAGATACTCTCTGATTCCAACAAACAATCTTAGAACTGTGTGGGAAGAACCCATGTGCAACGTGACTTGCTTTAACAGTGGGCAGTAACAGGACCAAGTCAGGTGGCACGGGTGCTAATAAAGCAGTGGTGAAATCAACGCCATACAACGTCGTAGTTTTAGATTTAAACTTAAATTTAAATTTTAAAACGTCATGAATAAACGCTAACGGAAAACACTCATCACTATATATAGAACGGGGCGCTCCCGGATTTGACATTACGTGCGAGAAACACAACTTAACATTCGCAACTACGTTCACTAACGTGTGCGTGCACGAGTCATCAAAAGGCGGGGGATAAATGCGTACGACCGGGCTTGGAAAATAAGTTTGTCGAGGGGACATAACGTCATAAGGCACCATCGGCAAGGTACCACTAGTAATCCAATTCGAAACTTCAAAACACGGATTTGACTTCCAATAAAGATCATCCGGTCGCAACCCAATAAAATCGTAAGAAAATTCAAACAGTGAATTCGCTCTTACGGAAAAATCATCCGACATGTCTTCTAAATCATGTGGTAAATCATGTATTTCAGATTCAGTGATCGTATCATAGATCGGCAACACTACAACGAGATCAGGCATTACAAACGGTAGAGAGTTAAAATCACATTCAAGTTTAGGCAAAGGAGTTAGCATTAGGGGATGCTCATCCGGTTCCACTTCAATATCGTATTCCAAAAGTTTAACTCCTTTACTAGAACAATCTTCCAACACATCAGTCCGGACATCAATTATAGTGAAAATCTCAGAAACGGGCACTTCGATACGTCTCGGACTAGAAATAGCAAGCTCATGTCCTAACAGATCGTTAAATGAATCACGACTGGGTAATCTCTCAGCAGGCTGTAACTCTTCTGACTCAGCTAGAATATTAATCGACTTAGGATCATCAAAAGGCTCCACAACAGTCAAAGGGAATGGCTCCAAAATTTCGTCGAAAAGGAGTGGAGAGGGTTCCTCAAATGAGAAATCCTCATCCAAGTCACTCGGGTAACCAATCTCCTCATCATCGCTCATGTTGTCAACATTAACAGCATCGTCCTTAGTGACGGGCGTACTCGTAATCGCAAGCTCAGATTCAATCACGCTGATAGGAACACTCTCATAAACAGGAAGGGGTCTAGTGCCCTGGCGGGGAGAAATAAAATCATGAGACGTCCTCATACGGGAGTACGAGGGAACATGCTGGTTCGATGTAGGCAAAATTTTAGGCGGCGACTCACTCAGATAATCAGTAGGCGGAGAACGGCAGTATGGAGGGTAATACTCATCTGTTAATAAATTCTTCATAATCTGCCAACCTATACGTGGGTCGACGGAGGGCCTTCCTAAACGTCTTTCCTCATTGAGCCAGAAAGTATGGGCTCGACCAAATAATTGCAGTCTCGCAACGGGAATCCTGTGGGGATCCACAATACGATATTGCTCAAAATAATGCTTCATGTCGTTCACCCAACATAGAAACACTCGCGGTCCACCTAGCCCATCATATGTCGGAGCAGGAATCCTAACACGCCTAGAGGTGCGCGGTGTAACTTGATTAGCTTTTAGTTGGCCAATCAACCCCTTAATCTCTTCCACTACCGGGCAATGGACTGGCTTTCTAACTTTCATGACGGAACCTAAAGATTTCATTCGGGAAACGTGAACATCGTAGGCCATTTTTTTGTTTTAATTTTCAGCGGGAAAATCGGGATAGACTACTCGGATTAAGTGCACAAAAACAAAGAAAAATAGTCTAGTTCTATTTAATTTTCAAAGATCGATTTGTTCCCGCTAATATTTCAAAATACTATATATATATATTTTGATAGTCTTGCTGGCAAAAATATGGAGATTATTAATAAATTTTTTATTTTTGAATTTTGCTGAAAAAATAAAAATATAGGCCGCTATTGGCAGACCAACTATTAAATTTTAAAATAACTTAATAAAAATAATGACTTAATAAAAAATAAAATTTTTTTGGATTTCTTATTAAAAATAAGATAGAGAATTTCCAGAATTTTATTTTTTTAGATTTTGAGAAAAATTTGAAATTGGAAATTTGAAATTTCGAATTTTAAAATTTTAAATTTTGAAATTTGAAATTTGAAATATTAAATCTTGAAATTTGAAATTTGAAATTTGAAATTTCGAAATTTGAAATTTTTAAATTTGAAATTTGAAATTTGAAATTTGAAATTTGAAATTCGAATTTTGAATTTTAAATTTTGAAATTTGAAATTTTGAAATTTGAAATTTGAATTTTGAATTTTGAAATTTGAAATTTGAATTTTGAATTTTGAAATTCAAATTTTGAATTTTGAAATTTGAATTTTGAATTTTGAAATTTGAAATTCGAAATTCGAAATTAGAATTTTAAATTTTAAATTTTGAATTTTGAAATTTTGAAATTTGAAATTTATATTTTCTTTAGCCTACCTAAAATAGAAGGATGGTGCCGATTAGGAAATCGACAATAACCTCACTCTGATACCAAATTGATGTAGGCTACTGAGTTCTACACGGTGATGGCTGAGGGATTCACACGCTCGCTTAAATATAATTACTATTACGCTCACACGAAGAATAAACACAGCCACTACGCAAGTTGCCACAATTAATTTAATAGGATTCGGGGGGGTTCGCTAGGCCCCTTAAGATAATATCAAGGCTATAGGCCAAGATCCTCTCAAGCGAAATGAACCCACACGGTTCGATCGAGCGTACGCTGTACCAAAAGAGACACCACCGAAATAAGGATTCGGATAACGGGTGGTTATCTCCCAACGAAATAAAATGAGGGCCGCCACACCTCACGAATTCAAATGGGAATCAAATATCAATAACAATAATTTAATAGATATTATCCACGAAAATTCTACCAATCACAAATCACACGATTTGCTAAATGCCCAAAGAAAAGATCTAAGAGAGAACACACAAGAGTGGAGACGTTCGTTACCCAACCGGAATGGATGATACCGATTTAACTCTCTTTGGATCGCTCCGTTCCGGATCCACCGAAAGTTTGCCGGTTGGAGGGAAACTCCAAGTTCTTCGTTGCCTTCCGACGCCGTTGAAGTTTCACAAGATTCACCACAAGCTTTGGCCGATTCTTCTCTTAGATTAGAAGATGGGGATGATTTGGATCTCACCAAAGGAATCGGTTTTTGGGGAGAGGATATATGCAAGTGGTCGGCCTTCTTGAAGATGAAGAGGAGGGCTCGGTTTTTGGAGAGGGATTGAAGGTTATGGTTGATTATTGGAAAGGAGGAGGTGGAGGTAGAGAGGAGGCCGAAATAGGGAGATGAAGGAGAGGGGTGGCCGACGGCCAAGGAGGAGAGGGGGTAGGGGAGCCGAACTCCAAGAGGAAGAGGGAAGAGGGAAAACCAATTTAGGATTTCAATTTTATTTCATTCATTCACTAAATCAAAATCCAATACAACATAGCCTTATATAGGCTTTACAAAGACAAGAGTTATAAACACCCCAAATGTGGCTAAACAAAGGCCAAAATGAAATGACAAATAATTAAAACTTTTGGCTAAACAAAGGCCAAAATGAAATGACAAATAATTAAAACTTTTGGCTAAACATTGGCCAAATAAAAACATCATTAAAATCTGAAATAATATTTAAAATGACGCGGCGGAGATTTGACACGACATTGGCGGAGATGTTGACGTGGCCATGGCGGAGGATGTCGTGACAAATCTTCATCTCGAGGAGACAAAGGAACATCAAGCTTGAGTCGGCACCCACATAAACCGGGTCACCATAATCATCTGGAAGGGGATCTTCTTCGGCAACATGACGTGAATCTTTGACATGTACCGGATCACCAACGTCGTCCAGTGGGGGACGCTCCAAGTCAACATGTCGGGGGATGACGGCGCCATCAAAGGGGAAGGCAGCGGAGTCAACCGCATCCCATCATGCTCCAGCCCAGCCTAGAGTGTACAACCTTGGTCTGAAAGAGGCCATCAAGAAAGCTAACGTGGTGATAGGTATGAGTTAAATTTATAATAGTTTAGCTTTTTGTGCAACTGTTACCTTTGTTCATGTTAGCTTACTTACGTTGATCATAGGCTTTGTTTTGATTTTCGATCGTCCGGCGAGAGCCCTGTTTGATATGGGAGCATCGCATTCCTTCTTGTCCGAAAGATTTGTATCGCTCATCGGATTCCCTTCTTCGATGGAAAAGGACAAGCTGGATGTGTTGTTGCCCAATGGGTGCTCAATGCGCGCGGATAGAATCTGCGTGGTAAAGTTGCAGATTGGGGATCAAGAGTTTGATTTACAAGCGTCGGTGCTGCTGTTAGTAGAGTTCGACGTAATCTTTGGTATGGACTGGCTTTCGGAGCGGCGAGTCGGCATTGACTGTAAATGAAAAGAGGTTAGGTTGGGACTGGATACTGAGCAGGAGACTACGTTCACGGGCATGAAAGGGTCGAGTAAGATTATGATGTCAGCTCTTCAAGTGATGAAGGCAGTTCGATCTGGCACTGAGCTGTTTGTCATTTCATTTCAGGCTTCAGCGCCTAATATTAATCTAGACAGTATTGCAGTGGTGTCCAAGTATCCTGATGTATTCCCAGACGATCTCCCGGGAGCCCCTCCTCAACCGGAGATTGATTTTACAATTGAGCTAGTGCCGGGTGCCAAACCGGTGTCAAGCTCTCCGTATCGGATATCACCTAAGGAGATGGCGGAGTTGAAGGTACAACTATAAGAGTTGTTAAAGCAAGGGTATGTGCGTCCAAGTTCGTCGCCTTGGAGTGCACCGGTCCTTTTCATTAAGAAGAAAGATGGGAGTTTGCGACTTTGTATTTATTATCGGGAGTCTAACAAACTTACGGTAAAGAATAAGTATCCGATCCCTAGGATTGACGATCTATTTGATCAGTTGGTTGGGTCAACAATATATTCGAAACTAGACCTGAAATCCGGATACTACCAATTAAGGATAAAGGAATGTGATATCCCTAAGACAGCTTTCAGCACGCAGTTTGGACATTACGAGTTTACGGTCATGCCGTTTGGGCTGACCAATGTGCCATCCGTGTTTATGGATCTAATGAACAAGACGTTCAAAGAATACCTGGACCAATTCGTGATAGTGTTTATCGACGACATCTTGGTGTACTCGCGGTGTGAGGATGATCACTACAAGCATCTACATATGGTGTTGGAGACGTTGAGGAAGAATCAGTTGTATGTTAAGTTCTCCAAGTATGAGTTCTGGTTATCCTCAATAGCATTCCTTGGGTATATTGTTAGTGGTAAAGGGATTGCGGTGGTTCTGACGAAGATAGTGGCAATTCAGGAGTGGCCTGAGTTGACTTCGGTGGCGGAAGTCCGGAGCTTGCTAGGGCTTGCCGTCTATTACAGGCGCTTCGTGGAGAATTTCTTGCGGATCGCGCGACCACTCACGACGTTGATAAGGAAGGACCAAAAGTTCGTATGGACTCTGGATTGCGCGCAGGCTTTTGAAGAGTTAAAGAGGCGGTTGATCTCAGCACCTATCTTGTGTTCACCGAGTGGGTCCGAAGGATTTGAAATTTATAGTGATGCTTCGGGCAGTGGTTTGGGTTGTGTTCTGCAACAGCATGGGAGAGTAATAGCATACGGATCGCGATAGTTGAAGGTCCATGAGAGAAATTATCCGGTCCATTATTTGGAATTAGCGGCCGTGATATTTGCTCTAAAGCTGTGGAGACACTATCTGTATGGTGTAAAGGTTGACATTTACACTGATCCTAAGAGCTTGAAGTATTTACTAGATCAGAAGGACCTAAACATGAGACAGATAAGGTGGATGGAGTTCTTGGGGGACTACACTTTCAAGATACATTATGTTCCTGGGAAAGGAAATGTAGTGGCGGATGCTTTGAGTCGTAGGGCTCCGACACTGGCCAACTAGTTGGCGGTGCATGATGAGAGATTAGTCCGTGATTTGGAGGCATTGGAGATCTCTTGCATCGACAAGCAATCTCGTTCTGAAGTAATATTATGTTGGACGGAGGTGCAGTATGACCTAGCTGATAGGATTCGGCAAGCTTTGGTTCAATATAGCACTATGAAGCAGGCATTGGATGAATCGTTGGACGGGTAAAATTCCCAGTTTGCTGTTGTGGATGGACTGCTAAGGAAGGATGGTCACCTATGCATTCCAAGTGCGGATAATCTTCGGGAGGAGTTGATGTATGAGGCTCATCACACCAAGTACTCAATCCACCCGGGGAGCACGAAGATGTATAGGGACATGAAAAAGTTCTTCTGGTGGCCAAGGCTGAAGAATAATGTAGCGCTGCATGTGGCAAAGTGCCAAACATGTGCCTTAGTGAAGGCAGAGTGCCAGAATCCCGGAGGTTTCCTAAAGTCCTTGCCAATTCCGGAATGGAAGTTCGACGACATATCCATGGATTTTGTGCACGGTTTTCCAAAGTCACAGAAGGGAAATGACGCCATTTGGGTGGTCGTAGATAGGCTGACAAAAGTGTCGCATTTCATTCCGAATAAGAAGGAAGATCCGGTGGAAAATTTAGCCAAGCTCTATGTGGATAATATTGTACGGTTGCATGGTGTGCCACGCAGTATTGTTAGTGATCGAGATGGGCGCTTCACGTCTAATGACTGGAAGCTGGTGCATAGGTTGTTGGGACTTAAGCTGAGTTTCAGCACAGCCTTCCACCCGCAATTGGATGGTCAGACCGAGAGGGTCAATAGGACGATGGAGGACATGCTCCGCATGTGCGTCCTAGATTTCGTAAAACACTGGGAGGATCACCTATACATGATAGAGTTTGCATATAATAACAGTTTTCAAGCAAGTATTGGAATGGCGCCTTTCGAGGCCCTTTATGGGAGAAGGTGTCGCACACCATTGTCTTGGTTGGAGGAAGGCGAGTCAAAGTTATTCAAACATCAAGCGGTAGAAGATGCCACTTCAATGGCACGTACGATTCAGGAACGATTAAAAATCGCTCAGGGCAGGCAGGCAAAATACTATAATGCCAAGCATAGAAACGTGAAGTTTAGTGTTGGCGATTGGGTGTATCTGAAAATTAAGCCGTTCAAGGGTGTATCGCGGATTCGACATCTGAAAAAGTTGAGTCCGAGATACCTTGGGCCGTTTGAGATCCTGGAGCAGATATGGGAAGTAGCGTATCGGTTGAAGCTATTGGTGGAGTTGAGTGGGCTATACGATGTGTTCCACGTATCGGTATTGCGGAAGGTGGTTCAAGAGCCTTCGAAAGTCGTTGCTGCTGATCAAGTGCCGATTGATAGTGAGTTGACGACAAAGGTCAAGACGATTCGCATCGAAGACTTTGAGGTCAAACGGCTCCGCAACAAGGAAATTTGTATGCTCAAGGTCCGTTGGGATAACTGCGGACGTGAGGAGCTTTCTTGGGAGCGAGAGTAGACTATGTTGGAGGATTATCCTGAACTTTTTTACTCAGGTAATGTTTAACTTATTTTGAATACCCCTTTACTTTAATTTCGTGGAAGAAATTCTTTAAGGAGGGGAGGTTTGTAACAACCCAGATTTTAGAATTTGAATCGGGCAGAGTTTGCACCAAATTTCATTTTTTTGGTAGGGTGAACACGGCATGTGACACGGGCGTGTCATATGGCCATGTCATGCTTGGGTCATCCATAGAAGGACACGGCCTGGGACACGGGCGTGTCCCAGGGCGTGTCAGTGCACATGGCATGTGACACGGGCGTGTCACATGGCCGTGTACTTCTCGGTAAGATTCAGGGTTCTGTACCGACTGTTGGACACGACCGAGGATCACGGTCGTGTACTGGTCGACACGGGTGTGTCACGTTTAACACGGGCATGTTGACACCCGTGTCCACCAAGCGATATGGCGGTTGGCATGGCGGTTTCTGGGGATATGGCCCCTAGTCACGGGCGTGTCGAGTACCCGAAACGGGCGTGTCCGGTCGGGACACGGGTGTAACGCCCCCGATTTTTCTGCGATTTTTTAATTCTCGTTTGGAGTTACGTCGACGCGTTTTATTGGCTTGTGTCATCTGTGGAGTGTGGTCTTAACTCCTTAGAACTAAGTGGCTTATTTTGTAGCCTATTGGCAAGATCTCCCTAGCAAGCCGAGTCATTTTGGGTGACCCGGTGTGGACTCTCGGGGGATGCTTGTGTTTTGGCTTCGGGTGGGTATAACTCGAGTTCTGTTCGTCAAAAGTTAGTTTCGACTTCGTCGTTGCGTTCGTAGCATGGTTATTTAGCTACGGTGCGAGTTTCGTCGAATTCCGAGGTATTTCGGTTTTCGCGTCATTTTGGGTGTGCTAATAATAAATGTAAATAAGTAATATATTAAGCAATTTAAATGATTCTTTTCGGTCAAAAGCTTTGAGAGTGAACCGACGGCTTAGGAGGCGGTTAAGGCTGACTATACATGTTAGATTTATTTAAAAGCCTGAAGCCAAATCAGAGGGCCCATACTTCTTCTTCCCGAAAACGTCGCCTGCTCCTGTTCGCGGAAAACAGAGGAAAACCGCCGGACCTGCTACCCTTTCGGACGGCGATTCCGGGAGCGTTTGTGGACGGATTTCGATTTCAAAAACGGATTTGGATTGCTCTCTCTTAGATCTTTGTTTCTACGGTAAGAGATTTGATTTTCGTGGAGTTTTTAGGAGATTTGGATTTTCTATTTTGCTCTTTCCGCCATTAAAGCTCGGGATGTGCTGGCTAGGTGTTGCTGCTGCTGGTGCCGAGGGAGAGGAAGGGTTCGAGTGAAGCTTCGCTGAAAAATCGAGGCATGTGGTTCTTGCACTTGCTGTTTTGATTTTTCCCCCTCTTAACAACCCGGTTAGCCCTAGGATAGAAGCCAAGCTTTTCTCTTTTTCTTTGTTAGAATTCTGTACAGAGGTTTTCCCTTTTGAGCCCTCCCCTTGTGCTGTTTTTGCTCAACCCGCTGGTTGTGTTCACCATATAGACTCCAAATTTTTATTTATGGTTTGGTGCTATTGCGGGTGGAGCCGAGAGAGAGAGAGGGATATTTTTGTGGTTGTGCTCTGGTTAGAACCAGTCTTGGTAAGCTCTCGGGTTTTGGCGTTGAGTGTAGTGTACACACTCAAAGCCAAAAGCCGCCCGGGTTTTGCATTGAGTGTGGTGCACACACTCAAAGCCATAGTTCGTCCTATTTCTTTTTTGGCTAAGTACTAGGGCGTTGAGTGAGGTGGACTAACTCAACGTCGCAGCCCCTTCTAGCGGCTAAGTACTTTGGCGTTGAGTGAGTTGACCTCACTCAACGCCATTTACATTTTGGCGTTGAGTGAGGTGAACTCACTCAACGCCGTGGCTTTCTGAGTGGCCAAGTACTTTGGCGTTGAGTGAGGTGGGCTCACTCAACGCCGCAGCGTTTTCTGAGGCTAAGTACTTTGGCGTTGAGTGAGTCGACCTCACTCAATGCCATTTCGGTTTTGGCATTGAGTGAGGTGAACTCACTCAATGCCGTAGCTTTCTGTGCGGCCCAGTACTTTGGCGTTGAGTGAGGTGGGCACACTCAACGCCGCAGCCTTTTCTGAGGATAAGAACTTTGGCATTGAGTGAGTCGACCTCACTCAACGCCATTTCGGTTTTGGCGTTGAGTGAGGTGAACTCACTCAACGTCGTAGACCTATTTGCGGCCAAGTCCTTTGGCATTGAGTGAGTGAACCTCACTCAACACAATTGCTGTTTTGGCGTTGAGTGAGGTAGACTCACTCAATGCCACAACCCTTCTTTGCGGCTAAGTGCCAGGGCGTTGAGTGAGTTAACCTCACACAACGTCATTGCTGCTTTGGCGTTGAGTGAGGTGGACTCACTCAACGCCGCAGTCTCTATTTGGCTCTAAGTGCCAGGGCGTTGAGTGAGTGAACCTCACTCAACGCCATTGCTTCTTTGGTATTGAGTGAGGTGGACTCACTGAACGCCGCAGTCTTTGTTTGCGGCTAAGTGCCAGAGCGTTGAGTGAGTGAACCTCACTCAACGTCATTGCTGCTTTGGCAATGAGTGAGGTGGACTCACTCAACGCCGCAGTCTCTGTTTACGGCTAAGTGCAAGGGCGTTGAGTGAGTTAACCTCACTCAACGCCATTGCTTCTTTGGCGTTGAGTGAGGTGGACTCACTTAATGCCGTAGTCTCTGTTTGTGGCTAAGTGCCAGGGAATTGAGTGAGTGAACCTCACTCAACGCCATTGCTGCTTTGGCATTGAGTGAGGTTGACTCACTCAATGCCGCAGTCTCTGTTTGCGGTTAAGTGCCAGGGCATTGAGTGAGTGAACCTCACTCAATGCCATAGCTATTTTGGCGTTGAGTGAGGTTAGCTCACTCAATGCCGGAGTTTTCTTGCGGGAGGCGTTGAGTGAGTTAACCTCACTCAACGCCATAGCTATTTTGGCGTTGAGTGAGGTTAGCTCACTCAACGCCAGAGCTGTTCTTGTGGAGGGCGTTGAGTGAGTGAACCTCACTCAATGCCATGGTTGTTTCTGGCGCTGAGTGAGGCTAACTCACTCAACGCCAAGGTCTGGTTAGGCGTTGAGTGAGTGGGGCTCACTCAACGCCAAGCCGTGTTGAGGCATCTCAACACTTTTCCCTTACCTTGATTTTCTCTCCCGAGTGAATTCCTTGATTTTAATGTTCCTTATCGGCTATGTTTTCTTTCCCAAAGGCCGAATCGTGGGTCGTGGTTAGTTGTGGTGGTTTGAAGCTCTTATGGGGGGTGGTGTTGTGTAATTTAGCCGTGGACACCCTTTTCTTTTATCTTGCTCCAGGTACGGGCTGGGCAAGGGGGTGGGAGGTCCCTAGTACTTTCATATGTAGACCCTTGAGCTTTGTTTGCTTAGAAATGGTGGATGGGGGGACTGAGTTTGCCTCCATCCCGGATCCGCGTTGTTTATTTTGCTACTACCATCTCTCACAGCTTAGGGTGTTAGACGTTTCTTCCTTGGTAGATTACAGCATTTGGGCTCATGGTAGCCTTATAGACTCTGCAGCATTTGGGCAGAGTTAATGTTGTGTCCTCGCACTTAGTGCACTTCCTTTTTGTCTTGCCTTGGGCAGTTGTGACTGTTACTGCTTTGTTTTCCTCTTTTACTTATCTTCTGATTGACACTTTCGTGCACTTTTCTTGTTTTGCTTGCTGAGGTATTCTTTCTTCTTTGAATGCCTCAGGTTCAGGATAGTAGCCGCTCTGACGGCTAGTGGCGCTTTGCAGTTGTTGGTGGTCTCTGGTGCAATAGAGATTAGTTCCTTGTTTTTGCGAGGTAGTTTTTGTGTTGTTTTTCTTACAGACATACATACTTGCCAGTGGGTTCGTATTAGTTTGTTGGCGCCCACTGGTAGTTTTACCTTGATACTAGATATGTTATCTTTTTGTTGCTACCTTTTTTATTTAGAGATTGTCTACTTGCTCTGGGAATGATTTATGCTTGGTTGCTAGTTACTTTTAAACCTAAAAATACTATTATAAGTATATCTCATGATCAGCATGTTTTATAAAACTCAAACACTAATTTTCAAACAACGTAAAAAGATCGTTTTTTTATATATAGTATAAATTAAATGTAGGGTCTTGCATAGTATAAGTTGTCCTCTAGGGGGCACTCATGCACTCTTTTAGGATGTCAACCCTGAATGAAGTATTTTCCGCTACGTATAAGAATAGTTTTTAAACTGTGGACTAGATGATCCACCGCGACGAGGGATACAGCCTTTAAAAATATAACTGATTTTCTAATCATTTAACTCATAAATTTTCTTAAAGTATAGTTGTTACTGGTTTTCCTGAGCGTCGGCAGCTATCCCCTGCTCGACATGGCATCACGATGCGTGTTTTCTCCTACTCTGATAATTCGTTTTCCCTCGGAGAAAATGCGGGTTTTGATAGTTGGTATCAGAGGGAGGTTGCTTGACAAGCTAGTCGGGCAACCTTCCCTTTTGATTGCATTAGTAGATCAGCATCATGTCATTCACACACCGATATGTCATCAGCACGTCTTGGCAAAAGCACGAACACTACACTCATAGCATAACATGAAGTATACGGGGCATATTATGTAGTATGGGATGCATAATATGTGTTCGTATATGGATCCACCATAGGGGCAACATGTGAGGGTTATGTAGTATGGGATGTATAACCTCACCACATGGCTGCGACTAGCTCATTTTCTTTTTTGTTGCATGAGGATGTTATGTAATATGGGATGCATAACATTTTCATGTGTACGCCGCTGATAACATGCATTACGGCCTTTTAGAATTCATAGCACAAACATGCATAGCATAACATTGCATAAGCACAACGTGCGAAGCTCAAGACTGGCAGGATGACATATGTACACACATAAGTTTTTGAGTCAAAAATAATATAAAGTTATGCATTCCCGATCTAGGCACAAGAGTTATTATGGTGGTGGTTAACCATCATAAGTTAAGGCATAACATCAATTTTTGTAAAAAAAAATAAACTCGCAGAGCAAGTTTAGCAGCTTTAAGTTCATATTTATGTATGTATTGTCTGTACTTGTAGATAGTTGCAGCTGTTGTACTAGGATCTTACTAACGTTATTATGATTTTAGGATGGCGATATGTCCTTCGACTAGATCGACTCCCCTATCTGAGGGTGAGACATCTAGAGCGCAGAATGATGCGGTGATCAAGAGCCTGCGTTAGAGTAGCGATTCCTTGAGCAGGCAGATGGTGGAGGTGCGAGCCCAGATCTAGTCTTTGGTGGCAGTTGTGGTAGGACAGACTCAGGGAGTGCAAGGCCCTGCAGGGGGGATTGCTGTTCCTCCTCCTCCTGCACCCCTGAGACCTCCAGTGGTGGTGCCAGCACATATGGCATTTATCTCACAATTTCAGAGACTTAGCCCTTCTACTTATGATGGGAAGGCAAATTTCATGGTCATAGACGATTGGCTGATCTCGATGGAGGAGATTTTTCGTACTCTGATATTTCAGATGATCAGAGAGTATGATAGCTGCCTATCAGCTCAAGGGTTTGGCTAAGAGTTGGTGACTTAGAGAAAAGGAGAGCTTGGTAGCTGGTTGCTCTTGGGAAGTGTTCAAGGAAATGCTGCTGAGGAAGTTATTGCCTTCGGTCGAGCGTGACCGTCTTATGAACGACTTCCTCCATTTGAAGCAAAGGCAACTCACGGTCGGTGAGTATGAGATAGAGTTCAGCAAGTTGAGTCGGTTTGCTCCTGGGTTGGTGAGTGTTGAGGCTGATCGAGTCAAGCAGTTTCTTGGTGGCTTAAGGAGCGAGGTACAGCAGTTGACCAGTGCTTATGGATCAGAGACTTATGCGGGGGTAGTGGAGGCTGCTCTGAAGGTGGAGGATATCGAGACCGCAAAGAGCAGAGACTAGCAAATGAGGAAAGACAAGAGGAAGTCAGTCGAGGAGAATTAACCCCAGGTACCCGGTGCTGCTTCGGGAAAGAAGAGCAAGGTGGTATGTAGCTTCTGTGGTCGGTCGGGCCACCCTGTCGAGAGGTGTTTCAAGAAGGCAGCAGCTCAGAAGAAGGAGCAAGTTCATGCTATTTAGGGTGCTCATAGGAGGGATGTTTCCTATTCTGTTTGCAAGCGACCCGGGCATGATGCTGCCCAGTGCTGGTCCAAGGATAAAGTCTGTTATTAGTGTGGGCAGAACCCAACACATCAAGTCTAGGTGTCCTCAAGTCCAGCCTGCTCTTCATGCAGTTCCACTTCAGGCGCTACCTCCACCTCAGCGTGTGGACAAGGGCAAGGGAAAGCTGAACGTGATCACTTCCAAGGAGGCTCAAGCTTCGACTGAGGTCATCTCAGGTTAGTTTTTTTTCCAGCTTGAAGGTTTTATTTTTGTTTTACTAGAATGATTGCAGTTTTGTTTTGTTAGTTCCTTAGTTGTATATACTCTTATAGGGAAATTTAAGGTGAAGAACCGCTGGGCGCGTGTTCCGTTTGACTCTGGCGCTACCCACTCATTTGTGGCTAGAGCCTTTGTGGAGCGACATCGAGTTACTCTAGATCGAGTTCGGGATACCTTCCGTATCAAGTTCCCCTCTGGTGAATCTGTGTTATCAGATTTTGGCATTCTAGATTGCCCTATTTTGTTGGGAGACTTTCTTTCGAAGGCATAGAATGATTGATCTGGAGGACTTCGATGTTATTCTGGGCATGGACTGGCTGTCTAAGTATGATGCGGTTATTCAGTGAAAAGGGAAGCACTTGGATTTCATCAAGGACAACGGTCAGCCCAGAAGCGTGTATGCTGATCCATGCCAGGATTCTCCTATCATCTCTGCGGTATGTGCTCAGAAGCTGTTTCATTCTGATTGTTTTGCTTGTTTAGTCTCGGTGGTTGGAACCGCTGTTAGCGTACCACGCTTGGAGGAGATTCCTGTTGTTCGTGATTTTGCTGATATTTTTCCTGATGATCTTCCTGGTCTTCCTCCCGATCGGGATGTTGAGTTTGTGATTGATTTGGAACCGGGTACGCGTCATATTGCTAAGGCGCCGTACCGGATGTCCCCCCATGAGTTAGTGGAGTTGCAAGTCAAGTTGGATGAGCTGTTGGCAAAAGGGTTTATCAGGCAGAGTTCGTCGCCTTGGGGTGCTCCTGTTCTATTTGTGAAGAAGAAAGATGGGTCGATGCAGCTTTGTATTGACTACAGGGAGTTGAACAAAGTCACTATTAAGAACAGGTACCCTCTGTCGAGGATCGATGACTAATTTGATCAGTTGCGCGGTAGCACAGTGTTCTCCAAGATCGATCTTCGTTCTGGCTATCATCAACTAAGGATCTGTAAGGCAGATATTCCGCGGGCTGCATTTAGATCGAGGAATGGACATTTTGAGTTCTTGGTGATGTCGCTTGGTCTGACCAACGCACCATCAGCTTTCATGGATATGATGAACCGGGTGTTCAAGGATTTCCTAGACAAGTTCGTTGTGGTTTTCATCAATGACGTGTTGTTCTATTCCCGCAGTGCTGAGGAGCATGAGCAGTATCTGCGCTTGGTTCTATCGGAGTTGAGGAATCACAAGTTATTCGCTAAGTTGAGCAAGTGCGAATTTTGGTTGTCTCTAGTCTCGTTTCTGGGCCACGTGGTGAACAAGGATAGGATCTCGGTCGACCCAGAAAAGATCGTGGAAGTGATGGATTGGAGTAGGTCGGGCACGCCCAAGGAGATCAGGAGCTTTCTAGGGTTGGCCGGCTACTACAGGAGGTTCATGGAGGGTTTCTCTACCCTAGCTGCAACTTTGACCAGGTTGACTAAGAAGAACGCGGCCTTTGTTTGGAGCGAGAAGTGCGAAGAAGCCTTCCTGGAGCTAAAGAACAGATTGTGCACTGCTCCCGTTCTGACCCTACCTACTGAGGGTGTGGAGTATGATGTGTACGTGGATGCTTCGCATGTTTGTCTGGGTTGCGTGTTGATGAAGATTGGAAAAGTGATTGCATATGGGTCAAGGAAATTAAAGACTCATGAGAGAAATTACCCTACGCATGACCTTGAGTTTACAGCGGTGATTTATGCGTTGAAGCTGTGGAGGCATCTACTTTATGGGGCTCAGTGCAAGATCTTCACTGATCACAAGAGCCTGAAGTATGTGTTCACGCAGAAGGAGTTGAATCTGCGCCAGCGTCGGTGGCTAGAGTATATGGCCGATTATAATGTGGAGATCAAGTATCATCCAGGCAAGGCCAATGTGGTTGCCGACGCCCTGAGTCGGAAGATGGGGAAGATCTTTAATCTCTCCGCCGACCGTTTAGTGGAAGAGTTCTTCCTTATGGATATCTCAGTGGGATGCTGTGACATGCAGAGTAGTTTGGCAGTGGCAGAGCCGTCTTGGATTTCTCTTACTAGATTGCACCAGAAGGATGATCCGGACCTTCTGCACTTATACTCCAGGACTGAGAGAGGTGTGTTGCTTGATTTTTCTATCGATGATGCGGGTACTTTGAACTACCACGGTAGATTTTGCATCTCCGCTGTTGGGGACATCAGGGGTATGATATGCAGAGAGGCTCATGGATCAAGTGTTGCCTACCATCCAGGATCTACAAAGATGTATCGTGATTTGAAGCAAATTGCCTAGTGGTATGGGATGAAGAGTGATATAGCCCGATTTGTTGCTGAGTGCCACACTTGCAAGCTTGTGAAGGCCGATCACGGAAGGCCTGGTGGCAAGTTGACTCCGTTAGAGATCCCGACTTGAAAGTGGGAAAGTATTTCTATGGACTTCATCACGGGCTTACCGAAATCTCCAAGGGGATTTGATTCTGTTTGGATCATAGTGGATAGACTGACGAAGTGTGCTAACTTCGTGCCATATAAGATTGACTATCCGATGAAGAAGATAGCAGAGTTGTACTTGAATGAGGTCATCAGATTGCACGGTGTGCCTGTTAGCATCATTTCTGATCGAGACTCCCGGTTTACTTCTCGTTTTTGGCAGAGTCTGCAGGAGGGTTTGGGTACAGATCTGAGGTATTCTACTGCTTACCACCCACAGACCAATGGTCAGACAAAGCGGGTGAACCATATAGTTGAGGATATGATCAGATGCTACATTCTAGACCACGGTGGAGCCTGGGATGAGCGGTTGCGACTTATTGAGTTTGCATACAACAATAGTTATCAAGAAAGTTTGCAAATGGCTCCGTTTGAAGCTTTGTATGGGAGGCGCTGCAGAACCACCCTGTTTTGGGCTGAGGCAGGTGAGAGATCCTTGTTGGGTCCGGATGCGCTCGAGGAGATGGAAGTCGCAGTGAAGCTTATTCGAGAAAAGCTTCGTATAGCTTAGGAGAGATACGAGAAGAACGTCAATCGGCGTAGGTCTGACTTGGAGTTTTCTGTAGGGGACCTTGTGTTTCTTAAGGTTTCCTCGATGGTGGGTGTTAAGAGGTTCGGTAAGAATCGGAAATTGGACCTGAGGTATGTGGGCCCGTTTAAGATTGTTGAGCGGATTGGCGTGTCAGCTTATAGGTAGGATTTGCCAGCAAACTTCCCAGGTGTTCACAATTGTTTTTCATGTAAGTCAATTGCGGAAGTGTGTGCGCAGAAATGGGCAAGTCTTGGATGTTGTGCCCCAGTTGGAGACTAATCACTCTTTTGTTGAAGTGCCAGTCCGCATTTTGGATACTCAAGATCGGGTGCTGCGAAGGAAGTCCATCCCGATGGTCAAGGTTCTATGGAAGAATCAAGATTTGGAAAGCGCGACTTGGGAGTTAGAGTCGGCTATGAGGGAGGCTCACCCTCAGCTGTTTCCCTGATTGGATTGGTATGTTTCCTTCTTGTAATGTTTGGCTTGTTACTTTTCCTTCTATAGTAGAAGTGTTGTGCGTAAAGTTTCGGGACGAAACTTTCTTTTAGGGGGAGTGACTGTAACACCCCCGATTTTTCTGCGATTATTAAATTCTCGTTTATCATTTTCTCGACGTGTTTTCTTGGCTTGTGTCATCTGTGGATTGTGGTCTTAACTCCTTAGAACAGAGTGGCCTATTTTGTAGCCTATTGGCAAGATCTCCCTAGCAAGCCGAGTCGTTTTGGGTGACCCGGTGTGGCCTCTCGGGGGATGCTTGTGTTTTGTCTTCGGGTGGGTATAACTCGAGTTCTGTTCGTCGAAAGTTAATTTCGACTTCGCCGTTGCGTTCGTAGTATGGGTATTTAGCTACGGTGCGAGTTTCGTCGAATCCCGAGGTAGTTCGGTTTTCGCGTCATTTTGGGTGTGCTAATAATAAATGTAAATAAGTAATATATTAACCTATTTAAATGATTCTTTTCGGTCAAAAGATTTGAGAGTGAACCGGAGGCTTAGGAGGCGGTTAAGGATGATTAAACATGTTAGATTTATTTAAAAGCCTTAAGCCAAATAAGCGGGCCCATTCTTCTTCTTCCCGAAAACGTCGTCTGCTCATGTTCGCGGAAAACAGAGGAAAACCGCCGGACCTGCTACCCCTTCGGACGGCGATTCCGGGAGCATTTGTGGACGTATTTCGATTTCGAAAGCGGATTTGGATTGCTATCTCTTAGTTCTTTGTTTCTACGGTAAGAGAATTGATTTTCGTGGAGTTTTTAGGAGATTTGGATTTTCGGTTTTGCTCTTTCCGCCATTAAAGCTCGGGATGTGCTGGCTAGGTGTTGTTGCTGCTGGTGCTGAGGGAGAGGAAGGGCTCGAGTGAAGCTTCGCTGAAAAACCGAGGCAAGTGGTTCTTACACTTGCTGTTTTGATTTTTTTCCCCTCTTAACTACCCGGTTAGCCCTAGGATAGAAGCCAAGCTTTTCTCTTTTGCTTTTCTAGAATTCTGTATAGTGGTTTTCCCTTTTGAGCCATCCCCTTGTGTTGTTTTTGCTCAACCCGTTGGTTGTGTTCTCCATATAGACTACAGATTTTTATTCCTGGTTTGGTGCTATTGCGGGTGGAGCAGAGAGAGAGAGGGAGATTTTTGTGGTAGTGCTCTGGTTAGAACCAGTCTTGGTAAGCTCTCAGGTTTTGGCGTTGAGTGTGGTGCACACACTCAAAGCCAAAAGCCGCCCGGGTTGTGCGTTGAGTGTGGTGCACACACTCAAAGACATAGTTCGGCCTGTTTCTTTTTTGGCTAAGTACTAGGGCGTTGAGTGAGGTGGACTCACTCAACGCCGCAGCCCCTGCTAGCGGCTAAGTGCTTTGGCTTTGAGTGAGTCGACCTCACTCAACACCATTTCCGTTTTGGCGTTGAGTGAGGTGAACTCACTCAACGCCGCGGATTTCTGAGTGGCCAAGTACTTTGGCATTGAGTGAGGTGGGCTCACTCCCCTCTAGTGAATCTGTGTTATCAGATTTTGGCATTCTAGATTGCCCTATTTTTTTGGGAGACTTTCTTGCAAAGGCAGACTTGAAGATGATTGATCTGGAGGACTTTGATGTTATTCTAGGCATGGACTGGCTGTCTAAGTATGATGCGGTTATTTAGTGCAAAAAGAAGCGCTTGGATTTCATCAAGGACAACGGTCAGCCCGGAAGCGTGTATGCTGATCCGTGCCAGGATTCTCCTGTCATCTCTGCGGTATGTGCTCAGAAGCTGTTTCATTCTGATTATTTTGCTTCTTTAGTCTCGATGGTTGGAACTGCTGTTAGCATACCACGCTTGGAGGAGATTCCTGTTGTTCGTGAATTCGCTGATATTTTTCCTGATGATCTTCCTGGTATTCCTCCCGATCAGGATGTTGAGTTTGTGATTGATTTGGAACTGGGTATGTGTCCTATTGCTAAGGTGCCGTACCGGATGGCCCCCCATGAGTTAGTGGAGTTGCGAGTCAAGTTGGATGAGCTGTTGGCAAAAGGGTTTATAAGGCAGAGTTCGTCGCCTTGGGGTGCTCCTGTTCTATTTGTGAAGAAGAAAGATTGGTCGATGCGGCTTTGCATCGACTACAGGGAGTTGAACAAAGTCACTATTAAGAACAGGTACCCTCTGCCGAGGATCGATGACTAATTTGATCAGTTGTGCGGTAGCACAGTGTTCTCCAAGATCGATCTTCGTTCTGGCTATCATCAACTAAGGATCCGTGAGGCAGATATTCCGTGGACTGCATTTAGATCGAGGCATGGACATTTTGAGTTCTTGGTGATGTCGCTTGGTCTGACAAACGCACCATCAGCTTTCATGGATATGATCAACCGAGTGTTCAAGGATTTCCTAGACAAGTTCATTGTGGTTTTCATCGATGACGTGCTGGTCTATTCCCGCAGTGCTGAGGAGCATGAGCAACATCTGCGCTTGGTTCTATCGGAGTTGAGGAATCACAAGTTATTCGCTAAGTTGAGCAAGTGCGAATTTTGGTTGCCTCTGGTCTCGTTTCTGGGCCACGTGGTGAACAAGGATAGGATCTCGGTCGACCCAGAAAAGATCGCGGCAGTGATGGATTGGAGTAGGCCGGGCACGCCCAAGGAGATCAGGAGCTTTCTAGGGTTGGCCGGCTACTACAGGAGGTTCGTGGAGGGTTTCTCTACCCTAGCTGCACCTTTGACCAGGTTGACTAAGAAGAACACGGCCTTTGTTTGGAGCGAGAAGTGCGAAGAAGCCTTCCTGGAGCTAAAGAACAGATTGTGCACTGCTCCCGTTCTGACCCTACCTACTGAGGGTGTGGAGTATGAAGTGTACGTGGATGCTTCGCATGTTTGTCTGGGTTGCGTGTTGATGCAGATTGGAAAAGTTATTGCGTATAGGTCAAGGAAATTAAAGACTCATGAGAGAAATTACCCTACGCATGACCTTGAGTTTGCAGCGGTGATTTATGCGTTGAAGCTGTGGAGGCATCTACTTTATGGGGCTCAGTGCAAGATCTTCACTGATCACAAGAGCCTGAAGTATGTGTTCACGCAGAAGGAGTTGAATCTGCGCCAGCGTCGGTGGCTAGAGTATGTGGCCGATTATAATGTGGAGATCCAGTATCATCCAGGCAAGGCCAATATGGTGGCCGACGCCCTGAGTCGGAAGACGGGGAAGATCTTTAATCTCTCCGTCGACCATTTAGTGGAAGAGTTCTTCCTTATGGATATCTCAGTGGGACGCTGTGACATGCAGAGTAGTTTGGCAGTGGCAGATCCGTCTTGGATTTCTCTTACTAGATTGCACCAGAAGGATGATCCGAACCTTCTGCACTTATACTCCAGGACTGAGAGAGGGGAGTTGCCGGATTTTTCTATCGATGATGCGGGTACTTTAAAGTACCGCGGCAGATTTTGCATCCCCGCTGTTGGGGAGATCAGGGGTATGATATGCAGAGAGGCTCATGGATCAAGTGTTGCCTACCATCCAGGATCTACAAAGATGTATCATGTTTTGAAGCAAATTGCCTAGTGGTATGGGATGAAGAGTGATATAGCCCGATTTGTTGCTGAGTGCCACACTTGCAAGCGTGTGAAGGCCGATCACGGAAGGCCTGGTGGCAAGTTGACTCCGTTAGAGATCCCGACTTGGAAGTGGGAAAGTATTTCTATGGACTTCATCACGGGCTTCCCGAAATCTCCAAGGAGATTTCATTCTGTTTGGGTCATAGTGGATAGACTGACGAAGTGTGCTAACTTCGTGCCATATAAGACTGACTATCCGATGAAGAAGATAGCAGAGTTGTACTTGAATGAGGTCATCAGATTGCACGGTGTGCCTGTTAGCATCATTTCTGATCGAGACTCCCAGTTTACTTCTCGTTTTTGGCAGAGTCTGCAGGAGGGTTTGGGTACAGATCTGAGGTATTCTACTGCTTACCACCCACAGACCAATGGTCAGACAAAGCGGGTGAACCAGATAGTTGAGGATATGATAAGATTCTACATTCTAGACCACGGTGGAGCGTGGGATGAGCGGTTGCGACTTATGGAGTTTGCATACAACAACAGTTATCAAGAAAGTTTTCAAATGGCTCCGTTTGAAGCTTTGTATGGGAGGTGCTGCAGAACTCCCCTGTTTTGGGCTGAGACAAGTGAGAGATCCTTGTTGGGTCTGCATGCGCTCGAGGAGATGGAAGTCGCAGTGAAGCTTATTCGAGAAAAGCTTCATATAGCTCAGGAGAGATACGAAAAAAACGCCAATCGGCGTAGGTCTGACTTGGAATTTTTTGTAGGGGACCTTATGTTTCTTAAGGTTTCCCCGATGGTGGGTGTTAAGAGGTTCGGTAAGAATCGAAAATTGGACCCGAGGTATGTGGGCCCGTTTAAGATTGTGGAGAGGATTGGCGTGTCAACTTATAGGATGGATTTGCAAGCAAACTTCCCAGGTGTTCACAATTGTTTTTCATGTAAGCCAATTACGGAAGTGTATGCGCAGCAATGGGCAAGTCTTGGATGTTGTGCCCCAGTTGGAGCCTAATCTCTCTTTTGTTGAAGTGTCAGTACGCATTTTGGATACTCAAGATCGGGTGATGCGAAGGAAGTCCATCCTGATGGTCAAGGTTCTATGGAAGAATCAAGATTTGGAAAGCGCGACTTGGGAGTTAGAGTCGGCTATGAGGGAGGCTCACCCTCAGTTGTTTCCCTGATTGGATTGGTATGTTTCCTTCTTGTAATGTTTGGCTTGTTACTTTTCCTTCTATAGTAGAAGTGTTGTGCGTAAAGTTTCGGGACGAAACTTTCTTTTAGGGGGAGTGACTGTAACGCCCCCGATTTTTCTGCGATTATTTAATTCTCATTTGGCGTTTTGTCGATGCGTTTTCTTGGCTTTTGTCATCTGTGGAGTGTGGTCTTAACACCTTAGAACAGAGTGGCCTATTTTGTAGCCTATTGGCAAGATCTCCCTAGCAAGCCGAGTCGTTTTGGGTGACCCGGTGTTGCCTCTCAGGGGATGCTTGTGTTTTGGCTTCGGGTGGGTATAACTCGAGTTCTGTTCGTCGAAAGTTAATTTCGACTTCGTCGTTGCGTTCGTAGTATGGGTATTTATCTACGGTGCGAGTTTTGTCGAATTCCGAGGTAGTTCGGTTTTCGCGTCATTTTGGGTGTGCTAATAATAAATGTAAATAAGTAATATATTAAGCTATTTAAATGATTCTTTTCGGTCAAAAGCTTTGAGAGTGAACCGGAGGCTTAGGAGGCGGTTAAGGATGATTAAACGTGTTAGATTTATTTAAAAGCCTTAAGCCAAATCAGCGTGCCCATTCTTCTTCTTCCCGAAAACGTCGTCTGCTCATGTTCGCGGAAAACAGAGGAAAACCGTCGGACCTGCTACCCCTTCGGACGGCGATTCCGGGAGAGTTTGTGGACAGATTTCGATTTCGAAAGCGGATTTGGATTGCTATCTCTTAGATCCTTGTTTCTACAGTAAGAGATTTGATTTTCGTAGAGTTTTTAGGAGATTTGGATTTTCAGTTTTGCTCTTTCCGCCATTAAAGCTCGGGATGTGCTGGCTAGGTGTTGTTGCTACTGGTGCTGAGGGAGAGGAAGGGCTAGAGTGAAGCGTCGTTGAAAAATCGAGGCAAGTGGTTCTTGCACTTGCTGTTTTGATTTTTTTCCCCCTCTTAACTACCTGGTTAGCCCTAGGATAGAAGCCAAGCTTTTCTCTTTTGCTTTGCTAGAATTCTGTACAGTGGTTTTCCCTTTTGAGCCCTCCCCTTGTGTTGTTTTTGCTCAACCCGCTGGTTGTGTTCTCCATATAGACTCCATATTTTTATTCCCGGTTTGGTGCTATTGCGGGTGGAGCTGAGAGAGAGAGGGAGATTTTTTTGGTAGTGCTCTGGTTAGAACCAGTCTTGGTAAGCTCTCAGGTTTTGGCGTTGAGTGTGGTGCACACACTCAAATCCAAAAGCCGCCCGGGTTGTGCGTTGAGTGTGGTGCACACACTCAAAGACATAGTTTGGCCTATTTCTTTTTTGGCTAAGTACTAGGGCGTTGAGTGAGGTGGACTCACTCAACGCCGCAGCCCCTGCTACCGGCTAAGTACTTTGGCGTTGAGTCAGTCGACCTCACTCAACGCCATTTCCGTTTTGGTGTTGAGTGAGGTGAACTCACTCAACGTCGCGGCTTTCTGAGTTGCCAAGAACTTTGGTGTTGAGTGAGGTGGGCTCACTCAACGCCGCAGCCTTTTCTGAGGCTAAGTACTTTGGCATTGAGTGAGTCGACCTCACTCAACGCCATTTCGATTTTGGCGTTGAGTGAGGTGAACTCACTCAACATCGTAGCTTTCTGTGCGGCCAAGTACTTTGGCATTGAGTGAGGTGGGCTCACTCAATGCCGCAGCCTTTTCTGAGGCTAAGTACTTTGGCGTTAAGTGAGTCAACCTCACACAACGCCATTTAGGTTTTGGCGTTGAGTGAGGTGAACTCACTCAACGCCGTAGACCTGTTTGCGGCCAATTCCTTTGGCGTTGAGTGAGTGAACCTCACTCAACGCCATTGCTGTTTTGGCGTTGAGTTAGGTTGACTCACTCAACGTCATAACCCTTTTTTGCGGCTAAGTGCCAGGGCGTTGAGTTAGTGAACCTCACTCAATGCCATTGCTGCTTTCGCGTTGAGTAAGGTGGACTCACTCAATGGCGCAGTCTATGTTTGCGTCTAAGTGTCAGGGCGTTGAGTGAGTGAACCTCACTCAATGCTATTGCTGCTTTGGCGTTGAGTGAGGTGGACTCACTCAATATCGCAGTCTTTGTTTGCGGCTAAGTGCCAGGGCGTAGAGTGAGTAAACCTCACTCAATGCCATTGCTGCTTTGGCATTGAGTGAGGTGGACTAACTCAATGCCGTAGTCTCTGTTTGCGGCTAAGTGCAAGGGCGTTGAGTTAGTGAACCTCACTCAACGTCATTGTTGTAACGCCCCCGATTTTTCTGCGTTTATTTTTATTCTCGTTTGGCGTTACGATGACGCGTTGCCATGGCTTGTGCCATTTGTGGAGTGTGTGTTGGAACACCCTTTTTATATTTGGGTCAGGATAACTATGCTAAGGATGTTGACCTAATTGTATAGCATAGGTCATTGAGTGTGAGTTTAGAACTTAGGTTATTTGAGATTTAGTTCTGCTCAGCTCGATGGAGAGTCGACCCCAGCTCGACGTAGAGTCGTCCTCAGCTCGACGCATAGTCGACCGCTGCTCGACGCACAGTCGATCGCAGCTCGACGCAGCGTCGTTCTCAGTTCGACGTAACGTCGAGTTCTGCTCGACGTTTTGGCGTGTATCTCTCTGCTTCAATTTGACTCTCTGATCGACGGTCAGTCGAGCTCAGATCGACGCTTCAGGATGAGTTCGACGTTTTAAGTTCTCCCGTCTGTCAACATTTGAAATTCAAATGAGAGATTTTTCAAGCAGTTATTGCAAGAGATCCCCTGGCCGTTTCAAGACTTAATTGCTCCATATCTCAAGGAATTTTCAATGGAAATCAATTAAGGCTTTCCTTCTAGGCATGGACAGTTATGGAATACATTAAATGCCCTGCCAACGGCTATCAATCAAAAAGAAGTAATACTCAGAGATCTATTCAAGAGAGACAAGTAGAACAAAAAGAACATTCATTCTGATAACACAGAGAACATCTATCTTCATCTCTCTCTAAAGAAATCAGTCTGCAGAGAATTTACAGAGAAGAACTACACTCAGAGAAACATCTTGATCAACATTCTCTGAAACCTCTTCTGCCTCTGCATTCAACTCTTCTCAATTTGCTTTCTACCTTCAGACATCAAACACTCAGTTTCTGAGTCATCTATTGCTGAAAAAGGACAAGCAGTGAAGAGCCTGTCACCCTTGTGCAAAGCTTCTTCTACCTGAACTTCTATATCTCAGGGGGAGCTTTGACAACATCTACATCCACTAGCTTCTCTCTGATTGTTGACAGAGAAGCAAACTCAACCCTTTTTACCTTACCTCTTCTGTACAGGGTTTTAACTCCCTTCAAAAGTTACCTTTTGGTTAGCTGAGACCTTGTCAAAATCAGTGGTGGCAAGACACCTTATCAAAAAATCTGGTGGTGCCCAGGACACCTGATCAAGCATCCTACAGTGGATTCCTATCAAGGGGTGATAGAAGAGTGGACTACCCAAGTTTGGGGAACCACTATAAATTTCCTTGTGTCTTCTGTGGATTGCTTTTCTTCTTGCTTGTGTGCTGTGTGATTTTACTTTAAATATATTTATCTGTTTGCATCACTCACTACCTACACTAAGTAAATCTAAAGGTTTTAAATATATCAATTTATTTGAACTTACTCTATTCACCCCCCCTCTAGAGGCTGTTAGATCTTATCACCTAACTTTCAATTGGTATCAGAGGGAGGTTGGTCTTTACTTCAGGCTAACACCTGGACCACAAAGATCTTTGATAAGATCAAACCCTATAGAGTGGTTACTTTATTTTGTTTTGTTATAAATTGTTTTTATAAAACTCATGGCACAAAACAAGGAGTATGCAAGCACAAGACCTCCAGTGTGCAATCTTTCCAAGTTTGGACTCTGGAAAGCAAGGATAAAACTTTACATGAATTCTTTTGATGAAGATATCTTTAATTGTGTCTTAACAGAATGTTCAAGACCTCCTACTTCAACAAGTACTTCAGCTGTTCCACCTCCTGCAGGAACAGACACTGATATAAAGAAGTGGAAAGTTGCTGATGCAAAAGCAATGAACATATTGGCACAAACTATGTCTGATGACATATTCCAAAAAGTTGCTGACTGCAATTCTGCCAAGGAAATCTGGGACAAATTAACTGAAATAGTCTCAGGTTCAGCTGATGAAAGAAAGGATAGAAGAGCTCAACTGATAACACAGTATGAGAACTTCAAAATGGCTCCAGCTGAATCTGTGGCTGACATGTACAACAGATTCAGTCTCATTGTCAGTGAGTTGAAAACTCTGGACAAGGATATATCTCTCACTGAGATAAATGATAAAATTCTCATGTGCCTACCTAGCACTTGGGATTCAAGAATCTGGCCAATCAAAGATGGCAGAAGTCAAATTGAGCTATCCACTGAAGCTCTCTTAGGCAAGCTCAAATCCTATGAGCAATTTGTCAAGACAAGAGAAGGGGAGCAAAACACATCTTCTCCTGCACCCAAAGTGGAGAAGACAATAGCTCTCAAAGCTTCAGAGGAAGTACCTAAAGAGAAGGAGATAGTCAATGAAGAACTTCTAAGCCTACTAGCCAAAAGATTCAACAGGATGGCTAGGAAGAATTTCAGAAAATGGTCTTCTAAGGACCAAGACAAGCCAAGGTATGATATATCTAATAATAAAGAAATTATTTGCTATGGCTGCAGGAAACCAGGACACACTGCACCAAACTGTCCTGAGAATCAAGGCAAAGACAAGAAAGATAAGAGAGAAAGAAAAGACAAGAGAAGAGAGAAAGATTCAAAGAAATATTATGAGAAATCCTCTTCCAGCAACACCAAAAATACAAGGAAAGGATTTGTTGCAGAAACTTGGAGTGATACTGAAGATTCTGAAGAATCATCCAGCACAAGTGATGATGAGGATGATGCCACAGAAAAAGGATTCTGCATGATGGCAATCAATGCATCACAAAGCAGCTCAGATTCAGAGCATGAATCTGAATATATGACTGATCAGGAATTGAGTGAAGATCAGGTACTTGACTCATTTGATTTTTCTTCTGATGATTTCAAGTTTAAATTTAAATCAATGTGCATAGACTTGCTGACAGCAGAGAAGACAAATGATTCTCTTAGAAGTCAACTGTCTGATTACAGCACATTAAGTGCAAATAATCTCAAGCTCTCTGATGAGTTAGAGTGCTGTAGGGAGGAGATAGCTTCACTAAAGAGTGAGCTATCCAAGGCTAAACAGCTAGAGGAAACTCTCAATAGGAGGAGCCTCAAGCTAATAGACATCACAAGCACAGTGAACTCAAGAATGAGTGGTTCACTAGGTTTGGGTGCCTCTCCAAGCCAACCTATAGTGCTAACAACTCCCATAAAATTTACCAGTAACAAGGGTAAAGGAATTATGGTAGTAGCCAGAAAAAATTCTGATCTACCTAAGCAACTTCAAGTTCAACAGAAAACGTCGAACAGAGCTCGACGTCCTTCGACCAGAGCTCGACGCCGTTCTAACAAGAATCAGCAACACCTTGCTGAAGCGTCGAACTCAGGTCGACACACGTCGAACTCAGGTCGACTTGCTGTTGTCCCTGAAAGTAAGCCTGTTCAAGCGTCGAATGGAGCTCGACTTCCTGAAACTTCAGCGTCGAACTTAGGTCGACGTGCGTCGAACAGAGCTCAGAGTTCTGGGTTGTCTGCACAGGATAAATCTAAATTATATATCAAGTATCCTACATCTCAGCCTAACCCTTATGCTGAATGGGTGATTCCTCCTAGGAGATATCATCCTGAAGGCTATAAGAGTCAGCCTGAAATGTCATTCATTTCTGATTTCATTGGTTATCAACCTCAACCCAAGGTGAACTGGGTGAAAAACAACTAAGCTGTTACATGTGCAGATGAAGAGCTATCCAGTGGTGAACCAGCATTGGTACCTGGATAGTGGTTGCTCCAAACATATGACAGGAACCAAAAGCAATCTTTCATCCTTCAAAGCAAAGCTTGGACCAAGAGTAATCTTTGGTGACTCCAATTTTGGACAAACCAAGGGATATGGTCAAGTCAAAATAGGCTCAATCACTTTCAAGAAGGTAGCCTATGTGGAAGGACTGAAGCACAACTTAATCAGCATCAGTCAACTTTGTGATGCTGGTTATCAGGTTTGGTTCACTGATCTAGTATGTAATATTGCTCTAGATAATAATATTGTGTTGATTGGAAATAGGCAAGATAACATATACCTAGTAGATTTTAATTCTTCTAAAGTAGACATATGCCTTTTTAATTCCCTTAGTAAGCCAAATGAGCTTTGGCATAAAAGATTAGGACATGTTAACCTTAGAACTATTGCTAGGTTGTCTAAACTCAACCTTGTTAGAGGACTACCTTCTGGTCCCTACAAGAAGGAAGGACTCTGCAAGGCTTGCCAACTAGGAAAGCAAACTAAAAATAGTTTCAAATCACTTAACAAGAGTGATTCACCTAGGGTTTTGTATCTGTTGCACATGGACCTTTTTGGACCTACTACAGTACAAAGTCTAAGGGGGAAATCTTATGCCTTAGTGATTGTAGATGACTTCTCAAGATTCACTTGGGTGTTCTTCCTAAGAAAGAAGTCTGATAACTTCAAAATTTTGACAGATTTTCTCAAGAGCATACAGATTGAGTTCAATACTCATATAGCCCTGATCAGAAGTGATCATGGGACAGAGTTTGATTCTCTTCTTATGCAAGAGTTCTGTCAGAATGAAGGGATCAGGCACACTTTCTCAGCTCCTAGAACTCCTCAACAAAATGGGGTAGTTGAAAGGAAAAATAGAACCTTAATTGAATCAGCCACAACATTATTGACAGATGCTCATCTTCCTCTAACCTTTTGGGCAGAGGCAGTGAACACCTCCAATTATGTTTTGAATAGAAGCCTGATACATAAACTAAAGGATAAGACTCCTTATGAATTGCTCAAAGGGAAGAAACCTAAAGTTAGCTTTTTCAAAATTTTTGGTTGCATTTGTTTCATTCACAATAATGACAAGAGATATTTAGCAAAATTTGAAGCTAAGGCTGATGAAGGAGTGTTTCTGGGATACTCTTTGAACAGCAAAGCTTATAGGGTGTATAACAAATCATCTCATAAAATTGAAGAGTCCATGCATATTACCTTTGATGAATCTAATATGTCTTATAAGGAGAAGAATTCTTCTACCATAGATCACTTACAGGTACAATCATTAGCTGAAAATATTAATCAGTTAACCATCATGGATGAGGGAAATCTATCTTCAACAACTCAACAAGAAGCTGCTAGCAATAAGAGTGAAGATACAGATCAATCTTCAGAACCAAATGAAGAGCCAGTTGTTGTTCCACAAGAGGAAACAACAACACAGGTTGGTGAACAATCAACACCCACTGTTGATTTAGTAACAATAAGAGATCATCCAATCTCCCAAGTGATTGGAGAAATTTCAGAAGGTGTGCAAACCAGAAATCAGATAAATCAACATCTGATGCACACCTGTTTTCTCTCCCAAATAGAGCCTCAAACTATTCAAGATGCAGAGCAAGATCCAAACTGGATCATTGCAATGCAAGAGGAACTAAACCAGTTTGAAAGGAACAAAGTATGGGAATTGGTTCCAAAACCAAGAAACCATCAAATTGTTGGAACTAAGTGGGTTTTCAGGAATAAGCTAGATGATCAAGGGATTATTGTGAGAAACAAGGCAAGGCTTGTTGCTCAAGGCTATTGTCAAGAAGAAGGGATTGATTATGACCAAACCTTTGCACCAGTTGCAAGGTTGGAGGCCATAAGAATTTTCCTTGCTTATGTTGCACACAAGAAGTTCAAAGTTTTCCAAATGGATGTTAAAAGTGCATTTCTCAATGGAGACATCAAGGAAGAAGTCTATGTCAAGCAACCTCCAGGTTTTATCTCTTCAACCCTTCCTGAACATGTTTTCAAATTACATAAGGCTTTATATGGCCTCAAGCAAGCTCCAAGAGCATGGTATGAGACCTTAGCCTCCTTTTTGCTTGAGAATGATTTTAAAAGGGGTAGAGTAGACCAAACTCTTTTTATTAGAACCCATAAGTCCCATATCCTACTAGTACAAATATATGTAGATGATATAATATTTGGATCTACTGATACAAGCTTATGCAAAAAGTTCTCACAACTTATGCACTCAAAGTTTGAAATGAGTAGCATGGGTGAGCTTTCCTTTTTCTTAGGATTGCAAATCAAACAACATGCTGATGGCATATTCATTTCTCAAACCAAGTATGCAAAAGAATTGGTTAAGAAATTTGGTATGTCAGATGCATCTTCTATGAAAACACCTATGCCTACTAATGCTGTCTTAGATGCTGATGAATCTGGTAAACCAGTTGATCAGACTAATTTTAGAGCAATCATTGGCTCTCTTTTATATCTTACAGCTAGCAGACCAGATATTATGTTTGCTACATGTGTATGTGCTAGGTTCCAAGTGAGCCCTAGAGAGTCACACCTCACATTAGTTAAGAGAATTCTTAGATATGTAAAAAGTTGTCCAAATCTAGGTCTCTAGTATCCACATGATTCAGGATTTGATCTCACTGGATTTTCAGATGCTGATTATGCTGGATGTAGAGTAGACAGGAAAAGCACCAGTGGAACCTGTCAATTCCTGGGTGATAGACTTGTCTCCTGGTTTTGCAAAAAGCAAACATCTGTGTCTACATCAACTGCTGAAGCTGAATACATGGCTGCAGGAAGTTGCTGCTCACAGATATTGTGGATTCAAAACCAGCTCCTAGACTATGGTTACAACTTAGAGAAGTCAAAAATTCTTTGTGATAATACTAGTGCAATTTGTATTGCTCAAAATCCAGTTCTCCATAGTAGGACAAAGCACATAGAGATCAGACATCATTTCTTAAGGGATAATGTAGAAAAGAATAAAATAGCACTAGAGTATATTTCTACTGATTTACAAAGGGGAGATATTTTCACCAAACCTTTGGATGAAAAGAAACACTTCTTCTTCCTTAATCAGTTGGGAATGATAGATGGAGATAGCATAAATTAATTTACAAGATTTTGAAACCATAAAAATAACAAAATCTAGGCAAATGTATCTCTTCCTTAAGGATCTAGAGGCTGTTAGATCTAGAGGTTCTGTCTGAACTCTGCTCGACGCTTGACGCTTTTCACTTGAAAACGTAGACCGGAGATCGACTGACCGTCGACCGCTAAATAGCGTCGACCGTCGACCTCATCTTTTGCGTCGACCAGAGATCGGCTCTGTCTAGAGTTTGTTAAGTTTCTGTTTCGGTCGACGACGTTAATTGACGTCGACCAGAGCTCGACGTTCAGCATCCCTAATAGCGTCGACCGTCGACCTTCAAAACGTCGAACGTCGAACTCAGCTGAACACCATCGAGTCTCTTCGTTTCCCCTAGAGCCTCTTAGCGTCGAACTAAGCTCGACGTTATTTCCTTTTCTGCGTCGAACCCTAGTATAAAATCATCTTCTCGGCGTCGATGTCCTTTGCGCTTTCGTATTTCCTGCAACTACATTCTCCCTCCAAAGCTTTTACACTTGTTCTTGAGAGGTATTCTGCAGATAATGGCGATTCCAGCAAACATATTGACGGCAATGAAGTTCGATTATGGTTTCGACATCGACTTGGATTCTTTTGAAGGTTCCTCACAGAATTTTCTGGATATCCTGGAGCTATTTAAAGAACAGAAACTAGTGAAGTTTATGTCAACAAGAATGCCCATGGCAGAGACTGAAATTAAAGAGTGGATATATACAGCAGCTAATACAGATGAGAGCACTATTACTGGTTCTATTTCTGGAACTCAGGTATCAATATCTCCTGCTACTTTTACTGAAGCTTTTGAATTAGAGAATGGAAATGACAGCTTGGAATTGTCAAATGAGGAGTATGCTGCAATGCTAGACAGAATGGGTCATTCTTCTGAGAATGCCTCCAAATTGCTGAAAGTTGATCTTGCCATTGAATTTAGGCTTTTAGCTGATGTGGTAGGCAAGGTCATCTGTGCTAAGAGGACAGCACATGATGCTATTACCAGGCAACAATTCTGCATCATGGCTGCCCTCCTAGATAAAAAGCACCTAAATTGGGGAGAATTACTGTTTGATTTAGTGAAGAAAAAGGTCAATAAGACCTATGTTCATTTTGGAAGGACTTTGGGATTGTTGCTTCATCATGTCTGCCCACAGCTTCTGGTAACCTCCAAGCACATTAATGCTTCAAAGAGATTGACCTGTGCCCTGATTGGAAAATGGGACAGGAAGATTGTAAATCCCAAGGCTGCTGCAGCAATGAAATCCTCTACTGAAACAAGGGCTGTTGTGGCCACTCACCCTCAGTCAACTGACCTAGTAGAAGAAGCCAGGCCATCAATCACCATCTCTCCTTCATTCAGCTTTCCAACCACCTTCACTCCATCAACTTCTCAGCTCTCATCCCCTTAGCAAACATCATCCATTGACACTATTGCATCTTCTCTTCCTCCATCAACTATTGCCACTTCTGAAGTATTTGATCCTCTTCATTACTTCCCTACAATGGACATTGAGATCAATCAAGATGATTCCTTCTTGGATGATTCACATGATAACATTGCTGAGCCCTCATTCTCAGACCTCATCATGTCCTCCATTATTGAACCCTCCATTCCTCTTCCTTCTATACCATCATCTTATCCTGCTGCATCTGTTTCTCTCCCCTCTACCTCTGCTCAACAGTCTGAGCAAGTAGATCTGCTTCCCTTGGCTAATAAGCTCTATGAGCTCTTGGCTCCAAGGTTGTCCTCCTTATTGGATGCTTCCCTAGCTCCAATAATCAGATCTTTGGACTCTATTTCTTCAAAGCTCTCTTCCCTCTCTCCTGCTGTGGCTGGCCCTTCTTCTAGGGGCCTAGAATCAGTTGCTACTGAATCTAGGCAGGGGGAGATTTTGGTAGAAGAAGAGCTGCCTTCTGTTGATTGTGAAGAGATGCTTGTTTCAGATGTTCAGATTGCAGATAGAGAATTCAGTCCACCTCCAGTTAAAGATTCTATTGTGACAGTACCAGCATCATTTTTCAGAAGATCCTTCAGCTCTCACAAGTTACTGCTTGCTGAAGATCTGTCCAGGGCCATCATTCCCTTTGCTGCTGCTGTTGTTGGTTGTGATAAGATGATTCTTGAAGATGATGCAGTGGTAGCTGATGCTCCTGCAAATGAGTCTGTTGCTCATATTTGTTCTGATTCTGTTGATATTATTGATGATGATCAGTCTGTTGATAACATGACTGTTGATAAGGTTCTTAACACTTCTGATGCAGTGGAAGCCCTTGCTCCTGCTGAAGTTGTTGTTTCTGAGGCAGTGGTAGCTGTTGCTCCTGCCAGTTCTTTTGTTTCTTCTGTTTCTGATGCAGTGGTAGCCTCAGCTCCTGCTAGTGAAAGTTATCCAGCCATTTCTGTTGAGGCTGTGATTTCTGAAGTCTTGAGTGACTTAGCTGATTCAGTGCCTGCTGCTCCTGAAACCATTTCTTTCCCTGCAGTGCTAGATAAGTCATCTACACTGGCAGATGCTCCTCCTTCTGTTTCAGAAAGTGCATCAAAAGATGATTATTATGATCCCTATGATCATATCCAAAGCAGCTCCTCTGACAAGTTTGCAACTAGCTCTGATGACTCTTCTGCAACTATTGCTAAAAAGAGGAAAGCTAGAAGCAAAGCTCTAAAGAGAGTTCCAATGGAAAGGGCTACTGACCATGACATCCCTTATTACATACAACACAAATGCAAGATTACTGAGCCATGGATGCAGTTCTCTAAAAATCAGCTCAAGGCAATGAGAAAGAAAAAGAAGTTCAAGAAAGGAGATTCCAAGTCTTTTGACTTTCCTCCTCCTCCACCTCCTCCTTCTCCAGGTGCAGGAGGCAGTGCTAACCCAGTAAGCAAACCTCCAACATCCTCCTTCCAAGGCAAGACTTATCAGTCAAGGAGAGGACAAGGAGGTGGCCAATCTAGAGGTTATCAATCAAGAGGAAATCAATCCAAAGGATCTTCTAGAGGTTATCAAGCTAGAGGTCAAGCCAGACCCCAACCTTATCAAAGGGAAGGAAAGACCATTGCTTCAACCACTGGTCCCTTTCCCTTTAAGCTCAATGAGGGTGTAAGGCAGAAACCTATTCCTTCAGATCAAAGTAATAAGTATGAGCCTCCTATTCCATATGATGATCCAGTTAACAACCCTACTGCATGGAAGGCTAGGATGACTGAGCTTGCTGCCCTAGACCTAATTAAGAAGAACAAAGAAAGGGGACTGGACACATCCAACATAAGCACAATGTCAGACCAAAGAAGACAGGAATTAGACAAATATCATTCTAGAAAATTCTTTGATGCTGATAGATACATGGAGTTACATCCTGCTGCTGTTCCTCCCTCTGGAAAGAGCATAACTTCATTGGGGACTTCTGAAGATTACAGATCAAAGAAAGACATTGCCAACCCTCAAAGGGAAATCAAATTCAAGAAAGGCTTTGAAGAAGAGCCTAAGAAGAAGTAAATGTAAGATGGCTTATCTTCTATGCTACTGCCATAAACATTTTTGATAGTTGCTTATCTGCTCCTGCTTCCATCTGTGTTCTTGATTTTCAGTATTTCAAATGTCTGTATGCATTTTTAATTTCCTTAAATTCATGTAAATAGTAATCCTAATCCAAATAGGGGGAGATTGTTGGAACACCCTTTTTATATTTGGGTCAGGATAACTATGCTAAGGATGTTGACCTAATTGTATAGCATAGGTCATTGAGTGTGAGTTTAGAACTTAGGTTATTTGAGATTTAGTTCTGCTCAGCTCGACGGAGAGTCGACCCCAGCTCGACGTAGAGTCGTCCTCAGCTCGACGCATAGTCGACCGCTGCTCGACGCACAGTCGATCGCAGCTCGACGCAGCATCGTTCTCAGTTCGACGTAACGTCGAGTTCTGCTCGACGTTTTGGCGTGTATCTCTCTGCTTCAATTTGACTCTCTGATCGACGGTCAGTCGAGCTCAGATCGACGCTTCAGGATGAGTTCGACGTTTTAAGTTCTCCCGTCTGTCAACATTTGAAATTCAAATGAGAGATTTTTCAAGCAGTTATTGCAAGAGATCCCCTGGCCGTTTCAAGACTTAATTGCTCCATATCTCAAGGAATTTTCAATGGAAATCAATTAAGGCTTTCCTTCTAGGCATGGACAGTTATGGAATACATTAAATGCCCTGCCAACGGCTATCAATCAAAAAGAAGTAATACTCAGAGATCTATTCAAGAGAGACAAGTAGAACAAAAAGAACATTCATTCTGATAACACAGAGAACATCTATCTTCATCTCTCTCTAAAGAAATCAGTCTGCAGAGAATTTACAGAGAAGAACTACACTCAGAGAAACATCTTGATCAACATTCTCTGAAACCTCTTCTGCCTCTGCATTCAACTCTTCTCAATTTGCTTTCTACCTTCAGACATCAAACACTCAGTTTCTGAGTCATCTATTGCTGAAAAGGACAAGCAGTGAAGAGCCTGTCACCCTTGTGCAAAGCTTCTTCTACCTGAACTTCTATATCTCAGGGGGAGCTTTGACAACATCTACATCCACTAGCTTCTCTCTGATTGTTGACAGAGAAGCAAACTCAACCCTTTTTACCTTACCTCTTCTGTACAGGGTTTTAACTCCCTTCAAAAGTTACCTTTTGGTTAGCTGAGACCTTGTCAAAATCAGTGGTGGCAAGACACCTTATCAAAAAATCTGGTGGTGCCCAGGACACCTATTCAAGCATCCTGCAGTGGATTCCTATCAAGGGGTGATAGAAGAGTGGACTACCCAAGTTTGGGGAACCACTATAAATTTCCTTGTGTCTTCTGTGGATTGCTTTTCTTCTTGCTTGTGTGCTGTGTGATTTTACTTTAAATATATTTATCTGTTTGCATCACTCACTACCTACACTAAGTAAATCTAAAGGTTTTAAATATATCAATTTATTTGAACTTACTCTATTCACCCCCCCTCTAGAGGCTGTTAGATCTTATCACCTAACTTTCAGTGTGGTTTAGCTCCTTAGAACTGAGTGCCCTATTCTGTAGCCTGTTGGCAAGATCTCCCTAGCAAGCCGAGTCGTTTTGGGTGACCCGGTGTGGCCTCTCGGGGGGATGTTGGTGTTTGGCTTTATTTGGGTATAACTCGAGTTCTGTTCGTCGAAAATTAATTTCGACTTCGCCGTTGTGTTCGTAGCGTGGGTATTTAGCTACGGTGCGAATTTCGTCGAATTCCGAGATAGTTCGGTTTTCGCGTCGATTTGGTGTTTTATGTAATTTTGTAATTAATTATATTATTATATAATTATATATATATATATAATGAAAAGGCACCCCATCATCATCTTCTTCACGTTAATAACCGCCGCCCCTGTACGAGAGGAAACGGAGAAACCGCCGAGCCTTGCCTTCCACCGCCGATTCTCGGAGCGTTTGTGGACGGAATTCGATTCCGAGAGTGGATTCGGATTGCTCTCGTCGAGACCTTCATTCCTACGGTAAGAAATTCGATTTTCGTGGAGCTTTAGGGGGATTGGAATTTTTGGTTTTTGAGGTTTCTGCCATTAAAGTTCGGATTTGCTTGTTAGGTGAGTTTGTGGTGCTGCTCCTTCTAGTGCAGCGTGAAGAGGAGGGAAAGCCGACCAAGCTTCGCCGGAAATCGAGGCAAGTGGTGTTCTTGCCCTTGCCAAGTTGTTTTATTTTGTTTAAAGCCTATTGTTTCTATCGTTTTATCTCTTATTTTTCCGTCTCGGATGATTAGTCATAGTTTGAATGGTAGTGGCGTGCGTCGTTGGTAGTTTCCTACTGCTACTGTAGTTGCGTGGGTCATGTGCGCGTTCTGGTGTCGTCCGGGAAATCCCAACGGTACAGGTTACCCGCGCACGGTCATCAACCGTTAGGGCGCACGACCACTGGTCGTGTGCCTCTGTTCGTGCGCGGATGTCTTTTTATTTTCCAAAGTTCTGTCTCGGCAATCGCACGAGCGCTGACAACAGTGTGCACGACCAGTGGTCGTGCGACACTGATCGTGCGCAGTTGCTAGGTTTTCTGTCAGGTTTCCCTGGTTCACTTCGCACGACCATCAACCAATGACTGCGTACGACCACCGATCGTGCGCCACCGATCGTGCGCTTTGACTATTTCCTTTCGCTCCGTATTTAGCTGGCGTCGATACGCGGGTTAGGTGGGCATGGGTGTTTTGTGTAGTGTTAAGGTAGTAAGGTAAGAGTTATTGTTGTGATAGTTCGCCTTGCGTGGCACGTTGAGTGGGTGAAGCTCACTCAATGCGGTGTCGAGAGGACCCAGCGCCACGTCGTGTTGAGTCATTTCAACACTTTCTTTTTCTCTTTCCTCGATTTACGTTCCCGAGTGAATTTCTTGTTTATATTTGTAATTTCCTTGTCGGTCATGTTTCTCTTTCCTAATGGCCGAATCGTGGGTCGTGGGTAGTAGTGGTGGTTTGTAGCTCTTTATGGGGGTGGAGTTGTGTAATTTAGCCAAGGCCACTCGTGTTTTTCTTGCTCCAGGTACGGGCTGGGCATGTGTGGGTGGAAGGTCCCTTGTGCCTTCACGTGTAGACCCTCGAGCTTGTTGACTTGGACATGGTGGATGGGGGGGACTGAGTTTGCCTCCAATCCGGTTCCTCGTTGTTTGATTTTGCTACTACCGCCTCCCACAGTTTAGGGTGTTAGAAGTTTCTTCCTTGGTAGTTTGCAGCACTTTGGGCTCTTGGTAGCCTAGTAGGCCCTGCAGGATGTTGTTCTTGGGCTGGGTTGTTGCTGTTTCCCCGCACGTAGTGCTTTTCTTGTTGTCCTGTTTTGGACAGTTGTGACTCTTTCTACTGCATGTTTTTCAGGTACTTTTCCCCTTTTGGTTGACTCTTTCATGCAGTTTTACTTTGTTTAGCTTGCTGAGGTATTCTGTTTTCTTTTGGAATACCCCAGGTTCTAAGTCGTAGCCAGTTGGGTGGCTAATTTGCAGTGGTGGTGTTGGTGGACTCTTGGTCTTTGGAGTTCCGTTTGTCGTGTTGGTGAGGTAGTTTTTCAGTACTTTCTTACAGACATACATATATGTCAGTGGGTTCGTGTCAGCTTGTTGGCGCCCACTGGTAGTTGTTACCTTTGTACTGGATATATTTACTTATGCTGCTACCGTTTTCTGGAGATAGTCTACTTGCTCTGAGAAGGTTTTATGCTAGGTTGCTAGTTATTTTTAAACTATAATTATTATTATAAATAAAGCTCATGATCAGCATGTTTTATAAGACGTATTCACTATTTTCCAAATCACGTATAAAGACCGTTTTCTTATATATTATATAAATTAAATGTAGGGTCTTGCATAGCATGAGTGGTTCTCTTGGGACCCTTATGTGCTCTTTAGGATGTCAAACCTAAATAAAGTATTTTTCCGCAGCGTATAAATATAGTTTTTCTTTTGTGGACTAGGTGATCCACTGAGCCGAGGGATACGGTCTCTAAAATATAACTGATTTTCTAATCATTAATCACATGATTTTCTTTCATTAAGTTGGTAATTGGTTTTGCCTGAGCGTCAGCAGTTATCCCCTGCTTGACGTGGCATCATGACGCGTGTTTTCTCTTACTCTGATATTTCTTAATTCAGAGAAAATGCGGGTTGTGACAGTTGGTATCAGAGGGAGGTTGCTTGACAAGTTAGTTGAGCAACCTTCCTTTGTTTGCTTTTTAGTAGTTCAGCATCATGTCATTCACACACCGATATGTCATCAGCACGTCTTGGCAAAAGCACGAACACTACACTCATAGCATAACATGAAGTATACGGGGCATATTATGTAGTATGGGATGCATAATATGTGTTCGTATATGGATCCACCATAGGGGCAATATGTGAGGGTTATGTAGTATGGGATGCATAACCTCACCACATAGCTGCGACTAGCACGTTTTCTTTTTCGTTGCATGAGAATGTTATGTAGTATGGGATGCATAACATTTTCATGTGTACGCCGCTCATAACATGCATTAGGGCCTTTTTTAGAATGCATAGCACAATCATGCATAACATATCATTGCATAAGCACAACGTGCCAAGCTAAAGATTTGCAGGATGACATATGTACACACATAAGTTTTCAAATTAATATAAAAGTCATGCATTGCCGATCTAGGCACAAGAGTTAGTAAGGTGGTGGTTAACCATCCTAGGTTAGGGCATAACATCTAACTCTTGTTAAAAAGATAAACTCTCAGAGCAAGTTTAGCAGCTTTAAGTCTATATCTATATATGTATTGTCTGTACTTGTATTTGGTTCTAGACGTTGTAGTAGAGTCTAATTTGTGTTGTTATGATTTTAGAATGGCAAGGCGTCCTGCGACTCGATCGACTCCCCTGTCTGAGGGTGAGTCATCTGGGGCTCAGAACGATGCGGTGATCGAGAGTCTGCGTCTGAGTAGCGAAGCTATGGGCAGGAATTTGGAGGAGGTGCAAGCCCAGATTCAGTCTTTGGTGGCTGTTGTGGCAGGTCAGGCTCAGGGTGTGCAAGTCCCTGCGGGGGGGTTAGCTGTTCCTCCTCCTCCTGCACCCTTGAGACCTCCAGTGGTGGTGCCAGCAGAGATGGCCTTCATCTCGCAGTTTCAGAGGCTGAGCCCTCCCACTTATGATGGGAAGGCAGATTTTATGGTGATAGACGACTGGCTGATCTCCATGGAGGAGATGTTCTCGTACTCAGGGATTACAGATGATCAGAGGGTGATGATAGCCACCTATCAGCTTAAAGGTTTGGCTAAGAGTTGGTGGCTGAGAGAGAAGGAGAGCTTGGTAGCCGGATGCTCTTGGGAGGTGTTCAAGGAGATGCTGTTGAGGAAGTTCTTACCCTCGGTCGAGCGTGACCGCCTCATGAACGACTTCCTCCATCTGAAGCAAAGGCAACTCACGGTGGGTGAGTATGAGATAGAGTTCAGCAAGTTGAGCCGTTTTGCCCCGGGATTGGTCAGCATTAAGGCTGATCGAGTTAAGCGATTTCTCGGTGGTTTGAGGAGCGAGGTGCAGCAGTTGACCAGTGCTTATGGGTCAGAGACTTATGCAGGTGTAGTAGAGGCTGCTCTGAAGGTGGAGGCTATTGAGACCGCGAAGAGCAGAGGCCAGCAAATGAGGTTGGACAAGAGAAAGTCAGTGGAGGAGAAGAAACCCCAGGTACCCGGTGCGGCTCCGGGAAAGAGGGGCAAGGTAGAGTGCAGCTTTTGTGGCCGGTCAGGCCACCCTGCCGAGAAATGTTTCAAGAAGGCAGCAGCTCAGAGGAAGGAGTAGGTTCATGCGATTCAGGGTGCTCCTAAGAGAGATGTCTCCTGTTCCGTTTGCAAGCGATCCGGCCATGATGCGGCCCAGTGTTGGACCAAGGATAAAGTCTGCTTTCAGTGTGGGCAGAAGGGTCACTTCAAGTCGAGGTGTCCTCAGTTTCAGCCAGCTCTTCCTGCAGTTCCGTTACAGGCTTTACCTCCACCTCAGCGTGTGGACAAGGGAAAGGGGAAGCTGAACGTGATCTCTTCCGAGGAGGCTCAGGCTTCGACCCAGGTCATCTCAGGTTAGTTGTTTGTTGTTTTTCCAGCCTGGTAGTTCTATTTGCTAGAATGTTTGCAGTATTGTTGTGGTAGTTCCTTAGTCTTCTATGCTCCTATAGGGAAATTTAAGGTAAAGAACCGCTGGGCGCGGGTTCTGTTTGACTCCGGCGCTACCCACTCGTTCGTGGCTAGAGCCTTTGTGGAGCGACATCGGTTGACCTTAGATCGTGTTCGGGATTCCTTCCGTGTCAAGTTTCCCTCTGGTGAATCTGTGTTGTCAGATTTGGGCATTTTGGATTGCCCTGTTTTGTTGGGGAACTTTCTTGCGAAGGCGGACCTGAAGATGATTGATCTGGAGGACTTCGATGTTATTCTGGGCATGGACTGGCTCTCTAGGTATGATGCAGTCATTCAGTATAAAGGAAAGCGCTTGGACTTCATCAGGGACGACGGTCAGCCCGGCAGCGTGTATGCTGATCCGTGTCAGGATTCTCCTGTCATCTCTACGGTATGTGCTCAGAGGTTGTTTCTTTCTGGTTGTTGTGCTTGTTCAGTCTCGGCGGTTGAAACCGCTGTTAGCATACCACGCTTGGAGGAGATTCCTATTGTTTGTGGTTTCGCCGATGTTTTTCCTGATGACCTTCCTGGTCTTCCTCCCGAGCGGGATGTTGAGTTTGTGATCGATTTGGAGCCGGGTACGCGTCCTATTGCTAAGGCGCCGTACCGGATGGCCCCTCGTGAGTTAGAGGAGTTGCGAGGTCAGTTGGATGAGCTGTTGGCTAAAGGTTTTATCAGGCAGAGTTCGTCGCCTTGGGGTGCTCCTGTTTTGTTTGTAAAGAAGAAAGATGGGTCGATGCGGCTTTGCATCGACTATAGAGAATTGAACAAGGTCACTATTAAGAACAGATACCCTCTGCCGAGGATCGATGATTTATTTGACCAGTTGTGCGATAGCACGGTGTTCTCCAAGATCGACCTTCGTTCTGGTTATCATCAGCTCAGGATCCGTGAGGCGGATATTCCACGGACTGCGTTTAGATCGAGGCATGGACACTTTGAGTTTTTGGTGATGTCGTTTGGTCTGACCAACGCACCATCAGCCTTCATGGATATGATGAACATGGTGTTCAAGGATTTCCTCGACAAGTTCGTTGTGGTCTTCATTGATGACGTGTTAGTTTATTCTCGTAGTGCTGAGGAGCATGAGCAGCATTTGCGTTTGGTCCTTTCAGAGTTGAGGAACCATAAGTTATTCGCCAAGTTGAGCAAGTGCGAATTTTGGTTGCCTCAGGTTTCTTTTCTAGGCCACGTGGTGAGCAAGGAAGGGATCTCGGTCGATCCAGAAAAGATTGCAGCAGTGATGGATTGGAGTAGGCCGAGTACGCCTAAGGAGATCAGGAGTTTCTTAGGGTTGGCTGGATATTACAGAAGATTTGTGGAGGGTTTCTCTTCCCTAGCTGCACCGTTGACCAAGCTGACTCTGAAGAATGTGGCATTTGTTTGGAGCGAAAAGTGCGAGGAGGCTTTTCTGGACCTAAAGAAGAGATTGTGCACTGCCCCCGTTCTGACCCTGCCTACTGAGGGTGTGGATTATGATGTATATGTGGATGCTTCACTTGTAGGTCTGGGATGCGTATTAATGCAGGTTGGGAAGGTGATTGCCTATGGGTCAAGGCAACTGAAGACTCATGAAAAGAATTATCCTACGCATGACCTTGAGTTCGCAGCGGTTATTTATGCGTTGAATCTGTGGAGACACCTACTTTATGGGGCTCAGTGCAAGATCTTCACTGACCACAAGAGCCTGAAGTACGTGTTCACGCAGAAGGAGTTGAATCTGCGCCAGCGGCGGTGGCTAGAGTATGTGGCCGATTATGAGGTAGAGATCCAATATCATCCGGGCAAGGCCAATGTGGTGGCCGACGCCCTGAGCCGAAAGACGGGAAAGATCTTTAACCTCTCCGCCGATCGGTTAGTTGAGGAGTTCCTCCTTATGGATATTTCAGTGGGATGCTGTGGTTTGCAGAGTAGTTTGTCAGTGGCAGAGCCGTCCTGGATTTCTTTGACCAGACTGCACCAGAAGGACGACCTGGATCTGTTGCACTTGTTCATCAGGACAGAGAAGGGAGAGTTGCCAGATTTTGCTATCGATGATGCGGGTACTTTGAAGTACCGCGGCAGGTTTTGCGTTCCCGCGGTTAAGGATATTAGGAGGATGATTTGCAGTGAGGCTCATGGATCTAGCGTTGCCTATCATCCAGGATCTACGAAGATGTACCGTGACTTAAGGCAAATTGCCTGGTGGTATGGCATGAAAGGTGATATAGCCCGATTTGTTGCTGAGTGCCACACTTGCAAGCGCGTGAAGGCCGATCATGGAAGGCCTGGTGGCAAGTTGACCCCGTTAGAGATCCCGACTTGGAAGTGGGAGAGTATATCTATGGACTTCATTACGGGCTTACCAAAATCTCCGAGGGGATTTGATTCTGTTTGGGTTATAGTGGATAGATTGACGAAGTGTGCTCACTTCGTGCCTTATAAGAATTATTACCCGATGAAGAAGATAGCGGAGTTGTACTTGAATGAAGTCATCTGACTCCATGGTGTGCCGGTTAGCATCATTTCTGATCGAGACTCCCGATTTACTTCTCGTTTTTGGCAGAGTCTGCAGGAGGGTTTGGGTACGGATCTGAGATATTCTACTGCGTACCACCCACAGACCAATGGGCAGACGGAGCGGGTGAATCAGATTGTTGAGGATATGATCCGATGCTATATTTTAGACCACGGCGGAGCGTGGGATGAGCGGCTGCGACTTATGGAATTTGCTTACAACAACAGTTATCAGGAAAGTTTGCAGATGGTTCCGTTTGAAGCCTTGTATGGGAGGCGCTGTAGGACTCCGTTGTTTTGGGCCGAGGCTGGTGAGAGGCCGTTGTTGGGTCCTGATGCGCTGGAGGATATGGAAGTCGCCGTGAAGCTTATTCGGGAGAAGCTTCGTATAGCTCAGGAGAGGTACGAAAAGAACGCCAATCGGCGTAGGTCTGCTTTGGAGTTCTCTGTAGGGTACCTTGTATTTCTTAAGGTTTCCCCAATGGTGGGTGTAAAGAGGTTTGGTAAGAATCGGAAGTTGGACCCAAGGTATGTGGGCCCGTTCAAGATCTTGGAACGGGTTGGCGTGTCAGCTTATAGATTGGGTTTGCCAGCAAACTTCCCAGGAGTTCATAATGTTTTTCATGTTAGCCAATTGCGGAAGTGTGTGCGCAGTAGTGGGCAGGTCTTGGACGTTGTGCCCCAGTTGGAGCCCAACCTCTCTTTTGTTGAGGTGCCGGTTCGTATTTTGGATACTCAGGAGCGAGTGCTGCGAAATAAGTCCATACCGATGGTGAAAGTTCTGTGGAAAAATCAGGATTTGGAGAGAGCGACTTGGGAGCTAGAGTCGGCCATGAGGAGGGCTTACCCTCACCTGTTTCCCTGATTTGATCGGTATGTTTCCCTTCTTGTAACTCCTATTGGTTACTTTTCCTTCTTTAGTAGGAGTGTTGTGCGTAAAGTTTCGGGACGAAACTTTCTTTTAGGGGGAGTGACTGTAACGCCCCCGATTTTTCTGCGTTTATTTTTATTCTCGTTTGGCGTTACGATGACGCGTTGCCGTGGCTTGTGCCATTTGTGGAGTGTGGTTTAGCTCCTTAGAACTGAGTGCCCTATTCTGTAGCCTGTTGGTAAGATCTCCCTAGCAAGCCGAGTCGTTTTGGGTGACCCGGTGTGGCCTCTCGAGGGGATGTTGGTGTTTGGGTTTATTTGGGTATAACTCGAGTTCTGTTCGTCGAAAATTAATTTCGACTTCGCCGTTGTGTTCGTAGCGTGGGTATTTAGCTACGGTGCGGATTTCGTCGAATTCCGAGGTAGTTCGGTTTTCGCGTCGATTTGGTGCTTTATGTAATTTTGTAATTAATTATATTATTATATAATTATATATATATATATATAATGAAAAGGCACGCCATCATCATCTTCTTCATGTTAATAACCGCCGCCCCTGTACGAGAGGAAACGGAGAAACCGCCGAGCCTTGCCTTCCACCGCCGATTCCCGGAGCGTTTGTGGACGGAATTCGATTCCGAGAGTGGATTCGGATTGCTCTCGTCGAGACCTTCATTCCTACGGTAAGAAATCCGATTTTCGTGGAGCTTTAGGGGGATTGGAATTTTTGGTTTTTGAGGTTTCCGCCATTAAAGTTCGGGTTTTCTTGTTAGGTGAGTTTGTGGTGCTGCTCCTTCTAGTGCAGCGTGAAGAGGAGGGAAAGCCGACCAAGCTTCGCCGAAAATCGAGGCAAGTGGTGTTCTTGCCCTTGCCAAGTTGTTTTCTTTTGTTTAAAGCCTATTGTTTCTATCATTTTATCTCCTATTTTTCCGTCTCGGATGATTAGTCATAGTTTGAATGGTAGTGGCGTGCGTCGTTGGTAGTTTCCTACTGCTACTGTAGTTGCGTGGGTCGTGTTCGCGTTCCGGTGTCGTCCGGGAAATCCCAACGGTACAGGTTACCTGCGCACGGTCATCAACCGTTAGGGCGCACGACCACTGGTCGTGTGCCTCTATTCGTGCGCGGCTGTCTTTTTATTTTCCAAAGTTCTGTCTCGGCAATCGCACGAGCGCTGACAAAAGTGCGCACGACCAGTGGTCGTGCGACACTGATCGTGCGCAGTTGCTAGGTTTTCTGTCAGGTTTCCTTGGTTCACTTCGCACGACCATCAACCAATGACTGCGCACGACCACCGATCGTGCGCCACCGATCGTGCGCTTTGACTATTTCCTTTCGCTCCGTATTTAGCTGGCGTCGATACGCGGGTTAGGTGGGCATGAGTGTTTTGTGTAGTGTTAAGGTAGTAAGGTAAGAGTATTGTTGTGATAGTTCGGCTTGCGTGGCACGTTGAGTGGGTGAAGCTCACTCAATGCGGTGTCGAGAGGACCCAGCGCCACGTCGTGTTGAGTCATTTCAACACTTTTTTTTTCTCTTTCCTCGATTTACGTTCCCGAGTGAATTTCTTGTTTATATTTGTAATTTCCTTGTCGGTCATGTTTCTCTTTCCTAATGGCCGAATCGTGGGTCGTGGGTAGTAGTGGTGGTTTGTAGCTCTTTATGGGGGTGGAGTTGTGTAATTTAGCCAAGGCCACTCGTGTTTTTCTTGCTCCAGGTACGGGCTGGGCATGTGTGGGTGGAAGGTCCCTTGTGCTTTCACATGTAGACCCTCGAGCTTGTTGACTTGGACATGGTGGATGGGGGGGGGACTGAGTTTGCCTCCAATCCGGTTCCTCGTTGTTTGATTTTGCTACTACCACCTCCCACAGTTTAGGGTGTTAGAAGTTTCTTCCTTGGTAGTTTGCAGCACTTTGGGCTCTTGGTAGCCTAGTAGGCCCTGCAGGATGTTGTTCCTGGGCTGGGTTGTTGCTGTTTCCCCGCACGTAGTGCTTTTCTATTTGTCCTGTTTTGGACAGTTGTGACTCTTTCTACTGCATGTTTTTCAGGTACTTTTCCCCTTTTGGTTGACTCTTTCATGCAGTTTTACTTTGTTTAGCTTGCTGAGGTATTCTGTTTTCTTTTGGAATACCCCAGGTTCTGAGCCGTAGCTAGTTGGGTGGCTAGTTTGCAGTGGTGGTGTTGGTGGACTCTTGGTCTTTGGAGTTCCGTTTGCCGTGTTGGTGAGGTAGTTTTTCAGTACTTTCTTACAGACATACATATATGCTAGTGGGTTCGTGTCAGGTTGTTGGCGCCCACTGGTAGTTGTTACCTTTGTACTGGATATATTTACTTATGCTGCTACCGTTTTCTGGAGATAGTCTACTTGCTCTGAGAAGGTTTTATGCTAGGTTGCTAGTTATTTTTAAACTATAATTATTATTATAAATAAAGCTCATGATCAGCATGTTTTATAAGACGTATTCACTATTTTCCAAATCACGTATAAAGACCGTTTTCTTATATATTATATAAATTAAATGTAGGGTCTTGCATAGCATGAGTGGTTCTCTTGGGACCCTTATGTGCTCTTTAGGATGTCAAACCTAAATAAAGTATTTTTCCGCAGCGTATAAATATAGTTTTTCTTTTGTGGACTAGGTGATCCACTGAGCCGAGGGATACAGTCTCTAAAATATAACTTATTTTCTAATCATTAATCACATGATTTTCTTTCATTAAGTTGGTAGTTGGTTTTGCCTGAGCGTCAGCAGTTATCCCCTGCTTGACGTGGCATCATGACACGTGTTTTCTCTTACTCTGATAATTCTTAATTCGGAGAAAATGCGGGTTGTGACAATTGCTGCTTTGGCGTTGAGTGAGGTGGACTCACTCAATGATGCAGTCTCTGTTTGCGGCTAAGTGCCAGGGCATTGAGTGAGTGAACCTCACTAAACGCCATTGCTGCTTTGGCATTGAGTGAGGTGGACTCACTCAACGCCGCAGTCTCTGTTTGCGGTTAAGTGTCAGGGCGTTGAGTGAGTGAACCTCACTCAACGCCATAGCTATTTTGGCATTGAGTGAGGTAAGCTCACTCAATGCCAGAGTTTTCTTATGGGAGGCGTTGAGCGAGTGAACCTCACTCAATGCCAAGATGTTTTGGCGTTGAGTGAGGTTAGCTTACTCAATGCCAGAGCTGTTCTTGCGGAGGGCGTTGAGTGAGTGAACCTCACTCAACCCCATGGTTGTTTCTGGCGCTGAGTGAGGCTAACTCACTCAACGCCAAGGTCTGGTTAGGCATTGAGTGAGTGGGGCTCACTCAACGCCAAGCCGTGTTGAGTCATCTCAACGCTTTTCCCTTACCTTGATTTTCGCTCCCGAGTGAATTCCTTGATTTTGATGTTCCTTATCGGCTATGTTTTCTTTCTCAAAGGCCGAATCGTGGGTCGTGGTTTGTAGTGGTGGTTTGAAGCTCTTATGGGGGGTGGTGTTGTGTAATTTAGCCGTGGCCACCCTTTTCTTTTATCTTGCTCCAGGTACGGGCTGGGCAAGGGGGTGGGAGGTCCCTAGTGCTTTCACATGTAGACCCTTGAGCTTTGTTTGCTTGGAAATGGTGGATGGGGGGACAGATTCTGCCTCCATACCGGATCCACGTTGTTTATTTTGCTACTACCATCTCTCACAGCTTAGGGTGTTAGACGTTTCTTCCTTGGTAGATTGCAGCATTTGGGCTCATGGTAGCCTTGTAGACTCTACAGCATTTGGGTAGAGTTACTGTTGTGTCCTCGCACTTAGTGCACTTCCTTTTTGTCTTGCCTTGGGCAGTTGTGACTATTACTTCTTTGTTTTCCTCTTTTACTTATCTTCTGATTGACACTTTCGTGCACTTTTCTTGTTTTGCTTGTTGAGGTATTCTTTCTTCTTTGAATGCCTCAGGTTCAGGATAGTAGCCGCTCTGATGGCAAGTGGTGTTGTGCAGTTGTTGGTGGTCTCTGGTGCTATAGAGATCAGTTCCTTGTTTTTGCGAGGTAGTTTTTGTGTTGTTTTTCTTACAGACATACATACTTGCCAGTGGGTTCGTGTCAGTTTGTTGGCGCCCACTGGTAGTTTTACCTTGATACTAGATATGTTATCTTTTTGCTGCTACCTTTTTTAAGAGATTGTCTACTTGCTCTGGGAATAATTAATGCTAGGTTGCTAGTTAATTTAAACCTAAAAATACTATTATAAGTATATCTCATGATCAGGATGTTTTATAAAACTCAAACACTATTTTTCAAACAACGTAAAATGATCATTTTCTTATATATAGTATAAATTAAATGTAGGGTCTTGCATAGTATAAGTTGTCCTCTAGGGGGCACTTATGCACTCTTTTAGGATGTCAAACCTGAATGATGTATTTTCCGTCGCGTGTTAGTATAGTTTTTAAACTGTGGACTAGATAATCCACCGCGCCGAGGGATACGGCCTTTAAAAATATAACTGATTTTCTAATCATTTAACTCATAAATTTTCATAAAGTATAGTTGTTAGTGGTTTGCGTGAGCGTCGGCAGCTATCCCCTGCTCGACGTGGCATCACGACGCGTGTTTTCTCCTACTCTGATAATTCATTTTCCCTTGGAGGAAATGCGGATTGTGACAACGGGCGTGTCCCGAACCGTGTTCTTTTCTGTGTTCGGTTCGTGTGGTTGGATCGAGGCACATGACCATGGACACGGCCGTGTGCGAAGCCGTGTTCGGCCCAGGGTTTTAGATTTCAGGCTAATCTGAGCCGTTCATTTCTTTAAATAAGATCTAACGGCCTAGATGAGTTCATGCTTGTGTTTAATCCGGGAGTTGAGGTTTAATTCCTCACTCATCCCTAAATCCCTCTTTCTAAGAGTTTAGAGAGAGAAGAGACCAAGAAAGAAGTAAAAGAGGAATCTGGCCACCGGCGGAGCATCGGAGCGGCATTTTGAGAACCGAGACTTGATCCGCGGACAGAATCCAGTTGCGAAGCTTTCTATCCGACTTCATGGCACCGAGGCAGACTTCAAGGGTAACGATTCTCATCTTGAGCACTTGTAGCTTTCTTCCTTTGCATGGGAAAAACCCGCTCCCGCGAGTGTGCGACGAGTTGTGGTGTTCCTTGGGGTAGATATGTGAAGTCCCCCTTGTTTAGAGTACGGAATCGAAGTACGGGCATAGGAATTGTGTGTGAAGCCTATCCGAATGTGTTTGTCTGGATCGGTGATGTTGCATTGCATGAATAGCCTGAGAAGACTCCGTGCGCTGTTTTCGGGTTTCTACGCGGTAGATTGCAGCAGGGATCCTTGGGGACTAGCCCCAAGGCGCACCCAGAAAACTAGGCGGAAACAAAATTCTGCCAACCTGGCGGCCGGGGAGTCAGCCTTGAACATAACTGGGTTATGTATTGGATTGGGTTTGATTTAGGATCCGGGTGAAGCTTGGCCCGCGCGTACGTCTTAAAGTGACTAGGCGGCGTGAGCAACGGGCAGGTGGATACGTACCTGGGCTATGTGGCTCGGTGCTAGAGGCCCTAAAGTGGAACTGGCCGATGACATAGTCGGGAGTCTTGGACTACGGTCGGAAAGACTCAGCAATTCTCACATTGGTTGTCGTCCTAAGGATGGTGGTGAAGCCACGGAATTGTCTGAATTCACCGTGAATGTGCCCTAAGTGCACGGGGTGTTTGGCCGAGCGAGCCTACACCTGTGGAAAAAGTCATTCTATGTATTTTTATTATTTAGCTGGGCTAACGATTTGCAGGGAAGAAGCACCGCCGTCCCGATTAAGGGGCGTGGTCGTTATAAATTTGTCAGCTTTAGCTGACCGTTGCTCTATTTGCCACCGTGCGGTGGAATGTTACTTGCAGGTGCTGCAGATCAAGGCGCCAAGTAGCGAGTTGAAGCCTAATCTGCAGTGCTGGCCCTAAAAGGCCGAAGTGAACTGCTATCTTTTATTTTCTGTAATGTATGGCTGGCATGCAAGCCAATGTGTTTAAGACATTAATTTGTTTAGAGAAACTTTGTAAGGCCATAAGGTCGGATGCTTTTTGTATTTGCTCTATTTCATTCCTGGGTTGTTATGTGGACATTCATGCTAGTATTGTGAATTCATGGGTTCTCTTTAACTGATTAAAAGCTTCCGCTAGAATGCACTGTGTTAGGGCGAGTAGTTAAGTTTTTGGTATTGTTTCGTAACCCTTCCGACTGTCCGTGGTATATAGCGTCGGGTTCCAGCTGGACCTTCTGTTATATGCCATACGACGGATGGGGGTGTTACAATGAAGCAGGCATGCATCATATCCTAGTGTAGTTGATGCCTTGTCTCCACACTAGCTGATATGTCTCCAATCACATGAGATAAGGGGTGATCTCTAAGTGTGACAAGTTAAGTTGGTGGAGTTGGTCGAGCAATAGCCTGGGGAGTTAATTCCTATGGTGGAATTGGATTAGCTGTTGTTGGTTCAACATATTTGTCAGCTTCTTCATCATCACTTTCTTCATCATCATGTGGAGGAGAGTGAGTAACAGCCTCATCTGTGAGGGTTAACTCATTCAGCTTTTCACATATGTTAGGTACCTACATAGAATTACTAGTTGAAGCTTGCTTCTCCTTATTAAGCATGTTAGTCTAATCATAAGAAACATGAATGGATTCTTCTATTTTTAAGGTTGATTTATTATAAACCCTATAAGCCTTGCTTACTTGGGAGTATCCAAGAAAAATTCCCATTTCATACTTGGCTTCAAACTTTCTAATGTATTTCTTATTGTTGTTGTGAATGTAACATAAGCAACCAAAATTTTTAAAGTAATCTACTTTAGATTTCTTCCCTTTAAGTAGCTCATAAGGAGTCTTATTCTTAATCTTTTGTATAAGACTTCAATTCAGTATATAATTTGTTGTGCTTACAGCGTCTTCCCAAAAGTATAGGGGCAAATAAGCATCTGCAAGTAATGTGCCTGCTAATTCAATCAGTGTTCTATTCTTCCTTTCAGCAACCCCATTTTGTTGAGGTGTTCTAGGAGCTGAGAAGTATTGTCTAATGCCTTCCTTCCTACAGAACTCTTGCATAAGAAGAGACTCAAACTCAGTACCAAGATCACTTATGATCAATGCAACTGGAGTAGAGTACTCAATCTGTAAGTTCTTGAGAAAGTATGTAATAATCTTAAAGTTATCAGACTTTGATCTCAGAAAGAAAACCCAAGTGAATCTAGAGAAGTCATCAACAATTACTAAATATAAGATTTCCCTTCTAGACTTTGTACTGCTATAGGGCCAAAAAGGTTCATATGTAGTAAGTACAGAATTCTAGGTGTGTCACTTTTAGTTAATGATTTAAAACTACTTTTAGTTTGTTTGCCTAACTGACAAACCCTGCAAAGGCTTTCCTTCTTATAGGGGTAAGAAGGCAATCCTCTAATAAGGTTGTCTTTGGATAACCTAGCAATATTTTTTAGGTTTACATGCCCTAATCTCCTATGCCAAAGGTCATTGTTATTACTAGTTGAGTTAAATAGACAGATTTCTGATTTAACTGGTTTTAAATTAACTAGTTAAATGTTTCCTACACTAGTTTCAGTCAATACTACACTATTGTCTAAAGAAGTGATAAAACAGGAGGTTTTAGTAAATGATACCTAAAACCTTTCAACATATAACTGACTTATGGAGATGAGGTTGTGCTTCAGTCCACTTACATAAGCTACATTCCTGAATATGATAGCTCCAACTTTAAATTTTCCATAGCCCTTAGTCTGGCCACAATTAGAGTCACCAAATATCACTTTTGGTCCTAGCTTTGCCTTGAAGTGAGTTAGGTTGGCCTTATTTCCCGTCATATGCTTAGAACAGCCACTATCCAAATACCACTATTGCTCTGTGGTAGAACAGTCTTTTTTCCTGCAAAATAGATTAATCATTTTTGACCCAGGTTACCTTAGGTCCTTCTCTATTCACATAATTAAAACTGGAAATGAAAGAGTATTCTGGTTGACTTTTATAACCTAAAGGATGATACTTCCTAGGTGGAATAATCCATTGATTAAAGTTATTATTAAAATTTCTTGGTGGATTAAAGGTTTGAAAAGAATTAAAAGATCTGTTGAATTGATCTGCATTCGACGAATTGAGGTGAGTTCATCGAGCTGAGTTCGACGATCAGGGTTTAGTTCGTTGAGCTCCATTCAGAGAATGAAAGTATTCATTTTCTGGGCCCCAAAAACATCAATCTCTGGTCGACGAACCATACTGGTTTCGTCGATCGTAGTTCAAAGAATAGTTATAATACATGTTTTCGTTCGGAGTTCGTGATGAGTCCTCTTTATATACCTATTTTCGGACTCATCTAGGCTTATTTTCTTGTCTTTGCACACCGTTTAGCGTCATTTGCACTCCTTTTGGTTCGCTACGGTTATTCCACGTCTTGTGCACTTTATTAGCCTATTTCTGTGCGTGTGTGTATTTCCCTTTTTGCTTTGCATAATATTTATGTCTGTGATTGCCATGTCGACTTCCCGTCCAGTTTTCCTGCAGGTTCTGGGATCGCGTGGGCGTCCGGGGTAGGATTTTCACCCTGCTTGGCAAAGGAGTCAATGGTCGTGCGTTTTTACCCACGCACGACCGTCGACCTCTTTGGCGCACGATCATCGGTCGTGCGCAGCCATAACCTCTCCTGTGAAAGTTCTGTCCCGGCATATCGCACGATCACCAGCCATACCGCGCACGATCACTGCTCGTGCGCTGCCGGTCGTGCGCAGTCATTATATCTTTTTCCACTTTTCTGCCTCCATATCGCACGATCACTGACTATATCGCGCACGACCACTGGTCGTGCGCCGGTGATCGTGCGCGCTGTTTAAATCTGTTTTCTATAAATAGCGCAGGTCCGCCCTAATTTAGATCGATCCGGGATCTCTCGACACTTCCGCCGTTTTTCGTCCCGAACGAGGGTTTCCGCCGTCTTCCTCCATCTCCCACCTTAGGGAGGGTCTCCGGGCAAGCTTTCAACGCCAAATCAACGCCGGAGCATCCTCTCGGCCTCCTCCTTCATCCTAGAGCTTCAAGCGGAGTTTTGACCTAGCTTTCTCCATCAAGTTAGGAGGAGCTGGAGCCGCAATCTACGGGTCATTTCAACGAAGAAGACGGGTCCATTGGGAGTGAGTGACAGCCTCCTCTACCCCGGACGCAGTTGAGGACCGAGCTTGGACTCGGATTGACAACCCGGGATTCCAACCGTGAACCCTCAACAAGGCTTCGGATTCGGTCGATTCGCACACCTCTTCCTCTTGTATTTGATAGCTTAGCTTAACTCTTTGTATTGATGAAGTACATTTTATTGTAGTTAATGATCTTGCACTTTATCATGTCTATGTGATTTGTGTATTTTCGTTATTATTGCTTGAGGTGCGCCTTAATATTCCATCCACCATCCACCCTTGCCGCACTAGCAATTGCTAGTGGCGTGCGTTGCGAAGAGGTGCTCACGACCCTCATTCCGCCGTTCTCTCCACCTCATCCGCTAGCCTACTCTTCCATCCGCCAAGCGATTCGGTGCATAGCGGCCCGTGTAGTTTCCATCCCGCCTGGCGAAGCAGTGCATAGCGGCCTGCATAGTAGGATTTCCGCCGTTCTCTCCACCCCATCCGCTAGCCTACTCTTCCATCCGCCAAGCGATTCGGTGCATTGCGGCCCGACTAGTCTTCCATCCCGCCTGGCGAAGCATCGCATAGCGGCGTTGCATAGGAGTAGTTGTTAGATTTTTACTTTATTTTCCACAACCATCAAAACCCCCATCGTTACCTTCGCCCCGAGGACTTCAATCTCAAGTCCTCCTCGACATTAACTCATCCCTTACTGTGTTCCTCAAGAGACCGACACTCGGGGATTTATTCCCAAACTTTATTACTTGTGCGACCGGTGCGCTTGCCGTTTTCCACGCATCAAGTTTTTGGCGCCGTTGCCGGGGAACACAGTCGTTTGAGTTTTTGAAGAGGTAGATTTGAGATAGAAGCCCTTTTCCATCTGTTCATTCCATGTTTTATTTTTCTTTACTTTAGTTTTTATAATTTGTTGCTTATTTTTCTTTATTCCTTTTCTAATTTTTTATATTCCAGTAGCAGGTATTCCTTTTTATTTATCTGCTTGTGCGTAGTTAATTTTTGCTTAGAAAAATCTTGTGGTGAATTCTTTCTTGCTGCACCATGTATTCTTATGTGAATATTTGTTGTCGTTGGTGCGGGGATTATAGGCATAACAGTGATGAGTGCCCCACTGAAGAATGGGAGCATAATTCTCGTGGTTCAGTGTATGGAGCACCGTTGTCTTATGGTACTTCATACACCGCACCCCAGTCTTATGGTCACTACTCTTCTCCGCCTTCACCTTTTTCTTATTCCTCCCCGGTCCCTTCTGGACCGAGGGGTAATGGAAAACGGTGTTTGTGTTGTCATAGCACCGACCATGTGTTGAAAGATTGCGCAGAATTTCAGCGCCAGTTGGAGGCGGATGATGAACCGGATATCCGGATTGTCTCATCCACCTCTCAAATGGCCGCTCCTTCTGATTCTGATGATGTATCCGCAGTACCACCTTGTCTATGGGGGACTGCTGTGGATACACCCATCAGACTTTCTACTGGTCAGTGCGACGACATTGCGGCGCCTTCTCTCCTTGTGCCTTCTTCCCCTATTTTTGATTCACCCCCGGAGGAACCTGCGCATATTATCTCTGATGATGTTGCTCCTCCGCTTTCTTTGCATGAATTACCTACTCCCCTTTCTAGTGAGTTGGTTGATGATGTTGTGCCCTTTGGAGATTGGGAACATGAGGATGCGTCGTGGTGTGACGAGGACATTATTCTCATCAATGGTGAGTACTATGTCTTGGAACACCGTGACGTACCGAGGTGTGATGAGGAAATCCTTGCCGGCGAGGAGGTTTCTACTTCCTTGTTGGTTGAGGAGGTCCGAATCACCACCGAGGACCTCATGGTCTCAGCTTCCCCTCGCCATGACTCACATGACACCGACGATGATCATTGTTTGGAGCCTGCTGGGAGTGAGACCGGGACCACTCCCCCGATTAGTTCCTTATGTTCTTCGTCTCCTTTATTCCTTGACCCCCCTTCTCCTTCTGCGCCTGTGCGGGGTGACTCCCTGCAGGTGAGTTGGGTTGACATTGAGCCTTGCGCTCAGGTCGTGGGCGAGTGCCTCAGCTTGCATGAGGAGTTTCCTACTCCTTTTGCAGTCGAAGCCTCTACCTTCACCTTCGCCCCCAACGAGCTTGTGGTGGACGATACCTTGCTAGGCAAGGATTCTTTTTGTGATGAGATGAGCGAGGACCAGGTCTCCTCCTCATCTTATTTCCTGCTTCCTCTACCTGAGCTTTTCAGGTATTATTATCTAGGTAGAGGGGTAACTGTTCTATCACCGTATCGGTACCCGTTACCGACACGAATATTGGGACAGTTACCTGTGCATTTTTCCTTTCATAGGCCCATTAGCTAGAACTTTTCTTTTGCCAAATAAGTCGTGCTGGGATGACAATAACCCCAGTACTTATCTTAAATTTTCTGCATTTTTATTTTTATTTTATGTCTAGCTTAGTTTAGTATTTTCTTTTGGTATATTTTTCTTTTGTTTTTGCGGAGCTCATCCCTGCAGGTATTCATGGAAACTACGCATTGGCGGGGTTGTGATTCTTCGTATGGCGGGCCTGCTCCTAGTTTTCACGCGTCTTCTGGTATGCTCACTAGCTGAGCATTGGGTAACCTCTTCCCTTAGCTCATTCTGATTTTAATTTCTATATCATTTGCTGTGTAGTTTAGTTTAAGTCTGGGGGAGAGCTATCTATTGTTGCCTTTTGCACGTGCACATTGCTTGCGCATACTAGAAGCTTTTGTAGTTGTATTTTGTTTATGTTCATTGCATCGCACACCACTGCACCCGCATGAGCGCGAGCTTAACTGTTAGCGTGCCACGAGTTGAACTTGTATCTTTGTTAGATTTGGAAAATTTCTGTGCTATTTTAGGATTGTGCGACGGAGTAAAATGTTGGCCTTGCTGTGTTTCTAGTCAACTGCTCTCGTCTCGTGTAGAAATTTGAGTAGATTTAATTTTTCTGTATGCTTATAGCTTTATATTTCTCTATCTGCGTAAATTCTTTTTATTCTACTCAAAAGTTGGTGAATCCGGTGTGAATCAAACGTAGCGTAGGAATGTGTGTAGCCGCCACTAGACTCGTATTGCTTGAGTCGGGAGGAAGGATTATCTTTCTCGGTTGCTAAGAACTTGCCCCAAGCTATTCTTGAAGCATTGGTACTCGGTTAGTCTAGCGTGAGAGTGATGTAGGCCACCTTTTGGCCCGGTTGAGCCTTGTACCCATTCCTAACATCGCCCTTGCTAGCCCCTTTGTGCCTACCCTTCTTTTGATTCAGCTCCACTATATTCGCCAAAGCCTCATAGCCGATCCTAGTCGCACACCCAAGTCGAGCTTAAAGTTTGTATTTTCAAGTTGGGTTGTGATGTGGTGATTCGCATTTGTGATATGTGGTTGTGCCCAAAAGAAAAATGTGCTGATTTTGTAAAAAGAAAAAGAAAATATTGAAAAGAAAAATATTTGAAAAAGAGAAAAAGAGAAAGAGAAAGAAAAAGTTTGATTGAAAATCTTTATTTGAGATGATTTGGATTTCGAGTAGGCGGTGCACACACCCATTTAGTAAAAGTTAAGTCTGGGGGTGTGGTGCACCCGTGTTTATTTTGTGGGCAGCGGGTACTAGTTTTGTACGTTAGCTCATTTGGGTTAGGTGCATACCCTTCATGTTTATCATTGTTTATCTCACCGTAACCCAAGCCCCATTATTACCCGAAGTCCTACGGACTTGCGCTTGAGTTGACTAGTGCCGTGGAGAGAGTGCGATCGGGCAAGCTTATGGTTTCCGACATTGGTGGATTCCTTTGGGGGTAATCTTGAGCCCCGGTCTTCGGCAATGCTCACCTTAGTGGCCTGTCTACTTTCTTCCAGCGTAGGACCGGATGATTCACCGTGATTCCACTTTTGAGTAATAATAAATTTTTAATACGCATTGTGAAAAATATAAAATATTTTGTATACTTAAAAATTTCCTCTACTTTATTTTTTATGCACGCGAGCATGCGACTTCGCATGGTACTCCGTTTTGCAATTTCTTTGTTAGCTAGTTCATTTTCCCCGTCTGCTTAGGTTTTGTTTGCTCGGGACGCGCAAACGGTTAAGTCTGGGGGTGTGATGAGTCCTCTTTATATACCTATTTTCGGACTCATCTAGGCTTATTTTCTTGTCTTTGCACACCGTTTAGCGTCATTTGCACTCCTTTTGGTTCGCTACGGTTATTCCACGTCTTGTGCACTTTATTAGCCTATTTCTGTGCGTGTGTGTATTTCCCTTTTTGCTTTGCATAATATTTATGTCTGTGATTGCCATGTCGACTTCCCGTCCAGTTTTCCTGCAGGTTCTGGGATCGCGTGGGCGTCCGGGGTAGGATTTTCACCCTGCTTGGCAAAGGAGTCAATGGTCGTGCGTTTTTACCCACGCACGACCGTCGACCTCTTTGGCGCACGATCATCGGTCGTGCGCAGCCATAACCTCTCCTGTGAAAGTTCTGTCCCGGCATATCGCACGATCACCAGCCATACCGCGCACGATCACTGCTCGTGCGCTGCCGGTCGTGCGCAGTCATTATATCTTTTTCCACTTTTCTGCCTCCATATCGCACGATCACTGACTATATCGCGCACGACCACTGGTCGTGCGCCGGTGATCGTGCGCGCTGTTTAAATCTGTTTTCTATAAATAGCGCAGGTCCGCCCTAATTTAGATCGATCCGGGATCTCTCGACACTTCCGCCGTTTTTCGTCCCGAACGAGGGTTTCCGCCGTCTTCCTCCATCTCCCACCTTAGGGAGGGTCTCCGGGCAAGCTTTCAACGCCAAATCAACGCCGGAGCATCCTCTCGGCCTCCTCCTTCATCCTAGAGCTTCAAGCGGAGTTTTGACCTAGCTTTCTCCATCAAGTTAGGAGGAGCTGGAGCCGCAATCTACGGGTCATTTCAACGAAGAAGACGGGTCCATTGGGAGTGAGTGACAGCCTCCTCTACCCCGGACGCAGTTGAGGACCGAGCTTGGACTCGGATTGACAACCCGGGATTCCAACCGTGAACCCTCAACAAGGCTTCGGATTCGGTCGATTCGCACACCTCTTCCTCTTGTATTTGATAGCTTAGCTTAACTCTTTGTATTGATGAAGTACATTTTATTGTAGTTAATGATCTTGCACTTTATCATGTCTATGTGATTTGTGTATTTTCGTTATTATTGCTTGAGGTGTGCCTTAATATTCCATCCACCATCCACCCTTGCCGCACTAGCAATTGCTAGTGGCGTGCGTTGCGAAGAGGTGCTCACGACCCTCATTCCGCCGTTCTCTCCACCTCATCCGCTAGCCTACTCTTCCATCCGCCAAGCGATTCGGTGCATAGCGGCCCGTGTAGTTTCCATCCCGCCTGGCGAAGCAGTGCATAGCGGCCTGCATAGTAGGATTTCCGCCGTTCTCTCCACCCCATCCGCTAGCCTACTCTTCCATCCGCCAAGCGATTCGGTGCATTGCGGCCCGACTAGTCTTCCATCCCGCCTGGCGAAGCATCGCATAGCGGCGTTGCATAGGAGTAGTTGTTAGATTTTTACTTTATTTTCCACAACCATCAAAACCCCCATCGTTACCTTCGCCCCGAGGACTTCAATCTCAAGTCCTCCTCGACATTAACTCATCCCTTACTGTGTTCCTCAAGAGACCGACACTCGGGGATTTATTCCCAAACTTTATTACTTGTGCGACCGGTGCGCTTGCCGTTTTCCACGCATCAGTTCGCCGACTTGATTTCGACGAACTGTACACATTTCGTTTATCTGAGTTCGACAAAATCTGCTAAACATAGTTTTTATTATTATTCTTATTACTTCTTTTCTTTCTCTTAGTTTTGTGTTTTAGGTCTGTTTGTTTAGGAATATTATTTTCTACTTTTTCTTTTCCCTTTTCAGAAACAAATTTAACTGGTGTGGTTAATATATTTTTCTAAATTAGGGGGTAGGCTTGATGAAGCACCCAAGCCTATCTTGTCATTCAATCTGGCATTGAATGTGTTTGTAATGTCCATCAGCTTAAGGCTTCTCCCATTGAGAGATTCCTCAAGTTGCCTGGCCTCACATAATTCAGTCTTTAGTTTTATGATTTGTTCATTAGCTAGTGTTATTTCATTCTTTAACTTATCATTTTCTAGCATTAAGTAATTCTGTTCAGTTAATTTCTCTCTAAGTTGTGTTATAACCTTTTCAGAATTAATTAAATCTAAGCACATTATTTTAAATTCAGTTTTGAAATTATCAGAACTATAATCAAAAGATGAAAATACCTTATCAGCTTCTGATTCTGATACTTCTTCGTTTTCAGATTCATTTTCAGCATCTGAAGGGCTGCAAGAGGCATTGATAGCCATGAGGCATATTTCCTTTGCCTTTGCCTCTTCTTTTTCTTTACTAGAGCTGGAAGATGTGGATTCATCTTCTGTGTCACTCCATGTTTCAGCCACAAATCCTTTTTCCTTCTTTTTGTGCTTGCAGGAAGAGGGCTTGTTGTAATACTTGCTTCTTGATTCCTTTTCTCTTTTCCTCTCCTTGTTTTGATTCTCAGGACATTCAGACATGAAGTGTCCTGGTTTCCTGCATCCAAAACACACTACTTCTTTAGTGGAAGTTTTGTCATACCTGGGCTTGCTGTCATTTCTGGATGACTTTCTCCTGAAGTCCTTCCTTGCCATTTTATAGGATCTCTTTACAAGGAGACTCATCAGCTCTTCATTTGGAGATTCAGTCTCTTCAGCATCTTTGAATGCAATGTTTTGTTCTTTTCTTGCTAGAGGAGGAGTTCTTTGCTCACCAGCTTCTCTGGATTTTATCAACTGCTCATAAGATTTGAGCTTTCCAAGGAGAGATTCAGTTGAAATCTCATTCAAGCTTCTGGCCTCTTTGATTGGCCATATCCTTGTGTCCCATGAGCTTGGGAAGCACATTAGGATCTTGTTATTCACCTCTGTGAGAGAGATGTCTTTGTCCAGTGTCTTCAGCTCACTGATGATAGAGCTTAGTCAATTGTACATATCACTAACAGATTTAGCTTCATCTTTCTTGAAGTTCTCATACTGTGAGATGATAGTTGATCTTCTGTCCTTTCTCTCATCTACTGAGCCAATAACCATCTGGTTGAGAGAATCCCAAATTACTTTTGTAGAGGTGCATTAAGTCACCTTTTGAAAAATGTCATCTGACATAGTTTTAGCCAATATGTTCATGGCTTTAGCATCTGTAATCTTGGATTTCTTCTGGGCATCTGTCCACTCAAGTGGTGGAACAACATGAGTGTTTGAGGTTGAAGTTGAAGCAGTTGCTGCAGTAGAAGGTCCTGTCAAGATAGAATTAAATATATCCTCATCAATAGAGTTCATATACAACTTAATTCTTGCCTTCCAGATAGCAAACCTATTTAGGTTGCATACTGGAGGTCTGGTACTTGCATAATCCTTGTTTTGTGCCATTGTGATTGAGAATAGTTGGGAAGAGTAAAATCTGATCAAACTCGATCTTGGTTCAAGTGTTAACTTGTACAACCAAAAAAACACAACCTCTGATACCAATTGAAAGGAGGGGTTATATCTGATTACTCTAGAGGGAGGTGAATAGAGTATTAAAAACTTTGGTTCTTTTTAGTGTTTATATCAGAGTAAAATAGCGATACCACATAACAGTTAAGAACAAGAAACTAGGCTAACTATTCCAGCAATAACAAACACACCAAAAAGCAAAATAAATAGAAAATGAGCAACCAGACGACACAAGACGTTTATAATTGTTCCCCTAAACTTGGGTACATCCACTCTTCTACCACCCTTGGTAGGAATCCACTAGCAGGTTTTGATCAGGTGACTGCCACCGCAAGATCTGATTCAGGTAGATCAGGAAACCTTTTAGGCTTTTGATCAGGTGCCTAAAAACGAACTTAAAGTCTTTTGGAGGGAGACTTGTCAACCAGACTAACTTTTGAAGGGAGTTAAAACCCTGTACAATGGGGTGGAAAGAGTTTGATGGAAGTCTTCTCTTTTCTCAATACAACTTGAGAAGACTATGTGGATTCTTGCGTTGTCAAAGCTCCTTTTGAGAAATTTAATGCTTAAGGGAGAATGAGCTTTGCTTAAGGGTGAGTAGGTCTTCAACTTGATCTGCCAAGGTCCAGGAGATCCAATGACTTATGTTGAAAGAGATGTCTATAGATTTCTGGAACAGAAGTTGAATAAGACTCTTGATTTTGATGTTTTGTTCTTCTTCAGTCTTGAGTATTAGCAGAGTAAGGAAAGAGTCGAGAGAGAATGAAAGAGTCGACTGCTTGATGAAAGTTCTCTGTTAGTGCTTCTGATTTCTTCTCTCTCTCTTTGTAACTCTGTATCTCGAAAAAGAGAGGATCTCTTTTATTCTACTGCCAATTAAAAATTCTCTTTGAATTTTGAATTCTTTCCATAAATGTTGGCTGACCCGGAGAATTGAAAACGGCTGGAATAAAAGCATTAAGGAGTTTCCCCAACTGTCCTTGATAAAATAAGCAAATAATTATTCTGATGAATGCCATATTTAATGTAGCTAATAACTGCTATATTAAGAAGAATATTTGCATTAAATACTCAGAATAATACTGCTAATAAATAGAGAAAATAAGAAACAGAAGAAGGAAAAACTCATTCTTGAACAGAACAGAAAACGTCGAACGCTGAACGGAATTCGTCGACCTGAGATCCAAGATCGTCGACCATAGAATTCCAGTTCGTCGACCTGAGCTCTATGAACTGTTAACTGAGAAATACTTTCCAATTCTGCACTCTGAGTTCGTCGAGCTGAGAATCTATCTGAAGAAAACTAAACGTCGACCTGAGCTCAAATATCGTCGAGCTCAGCACAGAGAATTAACTTTGAGTTTGTCTATCTGAGATCGACGATCGTTGAGCTGAGTTTGAAGAATTTCGAACTGATCACTGTCTTCTGAAAACTGATAAGTCTGAGTCTCTGAGGTCCTTTGCTGGCTGGTCCAAAATGGTACAGTTAAAGGGACTTAGCCTACAACACTAGGACTACTAGACAGGACATTGGCTATACAATGGGGTCAGACTCAGCCTAACTTAGTGAACCTAGCCCAACTCCAACAAGGGATCCAACAAGAGTGTAGCAAGCTACTCCCGCATCCAAGAACTATAAGAGGACTCGAGAATACAATGAGCGCATCGCTCCTCACAGCATAAAAAGAAATAATTAGCTATGGTAGCGGTGGCCTATCATCCTACGAGCTCACTCTCCTAGTAATTGTAACGAGAGGCGGCATGTCACACTCGAGTTCTACAAAAGCCCTGTAACAATGCTCAGATCTAGTGGAGATTTGGTCAGCACAGATCCGGGCACGTGGTTTTTCACCAAGTTGGCGGGTTTTTCACGTTAAAAAATTATCCTCTCAGCTTTCTATTTTTTATGGATTTGTGCACGCTCGACTGCTCATGGCCTAAGACGGTCTAAGTTAATACAGTTCGATTGGGGCGTCGAGTTTGCCCACAACATCCCAATTTACACTCAAATCTTTAAAAAAAAATTTATTATTATTTTTCAAAAAATTAAATTCAATGAACTTAAAAGTAAATCTTATTTTAAAAAGAATGTTTATTAAACCACCTTTTTTATTTATAAGTATCAATATGACATTTATTTATGATTTTCATTATATCTATTATCATTAAAGCACGTGTCTTATAACAATCGATATGATATTTGTTTTCATACTTCTAGTTATATCATTTTTTTAATGTTACTGCGATAGTACACGAGGGTCTCTGTTCGCCCAATCGGGACGAACTTATTGTCATGCGGGGCAAAGGCCCCCCCACGTACTACCAGTCGTGTGTACACACACACACACAGACACATACACACACATATATATATATATATATATATATATATGTTTGTGTGTGTGTGTATATATGTGTGTGTGTATATAGACACACACACAAGTTTATCACTAGGTAAGCATTGAGTTTGGGTATAATTAACAATTTTGTAATTATATTTTATGACAAAGTAGATAAGAAAATTTATTGACTAATTTTAAGTTATTATATACCATCTTCATTTTTTTCGGAAATTATATTAAAAACATAGTGTCATATTTATATTCACTTTTAAATTTGATATATTTATCGTAACAAAATTCTAATAATAAAATATTACTAATAGTAAAGAAAATATCTTTGTTATAAAATATTTCAAGGTATGGTTACAATTGCTAGTTATTGTGAGAGCATTTTACTATTTGTAGCGTTTCATTGATTTTTTTACAAATGCTTGCTTTTATAGTAACGAATTATTTGTTATTGTAACAGAATATAAAATACATGTTACAAAAAAACACTCTTTTGTAATGACGTAAAAATCTCGTTACTAAATATAACTATTAGTAATAAATTCTGTTTTAGTTGTACTTTATTCCTTAAAAAAGGTGCATTTTGTTGTAGTGAATGGATGAAAGTTTGCTTAGTGACATATATTGAAAAAGACATTTTCCATCATCAGCAATGAGGACAATATGAAATGCTTTCAAAACATGAAAGCTCGCAGAACAATCTTGTAAGCAATGTTATTTATATCTTTGTACTATTGTATGTGCATTTTTTGTATAATTCTTCGTATTAATTTAGTTCCATATTTTTTTGATTTATTTATTTTTTAATTTTTAAGACAGTTCCCACTAAAAACAATCCTACATCCTCCACTGAACATATCGCCAAAGAAATTCAGGAAAAAAAATGTAAAACAATGTTCGGTCGGATTTTAACAAAATCAGGTCTCCGACCAGATAATATTTTTAAAATATTTATTCTATGTGCTTAAATTTTTTTAAAAATTTTATAATTAATATTCTGAAAATTGGTAAAAAAAAAAAACAATTGTTTTTTGATAAAAATTAATTTTTCATGTGTCACCATTCCATTCTCGCATACTGGCAAGGTTGGCTAGAATTTCCCCCCTTACACACGAGTAATATTTCTGTACGGGTAGTGTTCCCTGCATTGGTAATGAGTGAGATCAAAGTCGCTCAGCTTTAAATCTAACATTTGTGCTTTAACAAAATAAAAAAATAATAAAAAATCAAGCAAAACATAAATTTTGAAACGTAATTGGATGGCTACTGTGCTACACGCGCTACTTCCTCTGAGAACAAATAGTGCAGGAAAAAATAATTTCTTGCACACAGGTCGGTCCGCAGGGCTTAGAGACAACACAAGACTACTGTCTTATCAATGTCAACGGATTCGTGTGAAAGAAGAAATTGGAGGGTCACGTCGACATCTCACTTTTATGCAGACACTGCACGTGAACTTTGAAGATCCAAAGGCGCGCATTAATGACTTCCCATCCCCTCAACTAGAAACTAGACACCGTCTATCCTCCTCAATAATTAGCTAAGCCACTCAGTTTTCAACTCTCTCAGGCTATATATAGTGGCCAATAACGAGTAAGTTGAAGGCATCACTGACTCAGATATAACTACTGCATACACAAATCTCTTCAATCCTTCTCTCCAAGAAAACAAAAATGGTGTCAAAGGCTCTGCTGGTTCTTTGTGTTCTCCTTTTCACCGCGCTCCTAGTTTCCGCTGAGGTGGCAGCTCGAGACCTGGCTGAGGAAACCAGTGGGTTAATTTTTCATAGCCTATCTATTTAATTCTTCCCGCATGTGATATATATATATATATATATATATCTAACTACGTGCAGATAAAGACAAAGAAGGTGGAAAAGGACAACAAGACTACGGTCACGACGGCGGCAATTACGGCCGTGGAGGTGGAGATTACAACCGAGGTGGCGGCGGTGACTACAACCGTGGTGGCGGGGGTGATTACAACCGTGGTGGCGGGGGTGATTACAACCGAGGTGGCGGCGGTGACTACAACCGTGGTGGCGGGGGTGATTACAACCGTGGTGGTGGGGGTGACTACCACCGTGGTGGAGGTGGTGACTATCACCGCGGTGGCGGCAGTGACTACAATCATGGCGGGGGGAACCATGGTTATTACCCGCCTCGTTGCCCCTACGGTTGCTGCAGTCGTGGGAACTACGGCGGATGCTATTGCTGCGCCAGCGCAGATGAGATACCGGAGACGGCCTACTTGCCTGAACGCAACGTCTGAGGAATTGGCAGTGAGTTTTATATTTACTCGTGTTATGTACTCTCTTAAGTTCTGCATGCATGCACAGATGCATGCATGTACAGGTGAAGAAGGGCGTGAGTAAAGCTATAGATAAATAATCATGATTAGGGGAGAACTGCAAGTAGTGGGTCTAGTTGTTTTTCATTTCTCTCATTCTATATAAAAGCTTGTAGCTGCTGAAGTTTATTATATTACCTGCATTCGGAAATATGAAAGTTGACTCTTGTTAATATTTTTTTTAGTTTCTCAAAACAGTATCGTTCTTGAAGGTCGCCGCTTGGTTATCCTACTGTTAGGAGAATTAGACCGTTTTAGCTCCACTGCAGATAGGATGCGGAAACGGTAAAATTAAAACAACAAATCTCACTATTCTCCATTTGTTTATAAGTATTTTCATTCTCTGGAGAGTGACAGATCATCTCTTCGTCATAAGCTTTGATTATATGAAAAAAAATAGAAAACAAAGTCCACAGAGCTTCCACAATGTGTCGATAAGAGCATCCGCGAGAGCGTTCTCTTATGCCTTCTCATTGACTCAATAAAGCGTCCAAGTGAGCGTTTATCGTTGAGCGAACTAGAGAGGGAGCAGAGTGTGTAACACGCCAGGTTTCCCACAGTTAAAAAACAACAAATTGTCTTTTTGGAGCTATCGCTGGCGATAGCGATATCGCCTGGCGTTAGTGATCAGACCAATATAGTTGATGCAGTCGATTTGCTACCGCTGGCGAGAACGATATCACATGCCGATAGTGATCAGGACGATGCAATAGATGTTGTAGATGCTATCAATGAAGTCAAATTGCTACCGCTGACGATAAAGATATCGCTTGGCGATAGTGTGTCATGTTGTAACGCCCCCGATTTTTTGCTACGATTATAAAATTCTCGTTTGGCGTTACGTCGACGCGTTTTCTTAGCTTGTGCCATCTGTGGAGTGTGGTCTTAACTTCTTAGAACTGAGTGCCCTATTTTGTAGCCTGTTGGCAAGATCTCCCTAGCAAGCCGAGTCGTTTTGGGTGACCCGGTGTGACCTCTCGGGGGATGCTTGTGTTTTGGCTTCGGGTGAGTATAACTTGAGTTCTGTTCGTCGAAAGTTAGTTTCGACTTCGTCGTTGCGTTCGTACTGTGGATATTTAGTTACGGTGTGAATTTCGTCGAATTCTGAGATAGTTTGGTTTTCACGTCGTTTTGGGTGTGTCATTAGTAAAATCTAATTAGTAACCCTCTTAGTTTAAGTGAACCAGTGGATTGGGAGACGGTTAGGCTGATCAGGCATGGTAAGGCTTATTTATAAAGCTTTGGTTAGAAGTTGGTGGGCCCACTCTCTTCTTTCTTCCCAAGACCGAAACCGCTGCTCCTGTTCGCGAAAAGAAGAGGCGGAAACGACGGGCTGCCCTAGCTTTCGGATGGTGATTCCGGGAGTGTTCGTGGACGGATTTCGATTCTGAGAGCGGATTTGGATTTCTCTCTCTTAGACCTTGGTTTCTACGGTAAGAGATTTGATTTTCGTGGAGTTTTTAGGAAGCTTGAATTTCTGGTTTTGGCCCTTTTCCGCCATTAAAGTTCGGGATTTTTTTTGTTAGGGTGTTGTTGCTGCTGGTGCCGTGTGCAGTTAAGGGAAAGCCGACCAAGCTTGGTCGAAAACCGAGGCAAGTGGTTTTTGCACTTGCTGTTTGAAATTTTTTTCCTTACCTACCCGGTTAGCCCTAGGATAGAAGCCAAGTATCTCTCTTCTGCTTGTTAAAATTCTGTTCAGTGGTTTTAGGCTAACCCTAAAATTCTTTTTGATCTTCCCCTCCTTGTGCTGTTTTGCTCAACCTGCTGGTTGTTTTCACCATTTAGACTCCAGATTTATAGTTCTGGTTGGGTGCTTTTGCGGGTGGAGCCGAGAGAGAGAGTGAGGGTGGTTTTTGTGGTAGGGCTCTGGTTAGAACCAGTTTTGGTGGGTTCTCGGGATTTGGTGTTGAGTGTGGTGCACACACTCAAAGCCAAAAGCCGCCCAGGCTTGGCGTTGAGTGTTGTGCACACACTCAAAGCCATAGTTTGGTCATTTCTTTTGTGGCGAAGTAGTGAGGCGTCTGAGTGAGAATTTTTGTCTAAGTCAAAATCGACGGGAATCACTAGGTGATTCTCGCCGATTTCGACGAGTATCGTCAATGATTCCCGCCGATTCGGCGAGAATCATTCTGGATTCCCGCCGATTCGGCGAGAATCATTCTGGATTCCCGCCGATTCGGCGAGAATCATTCTGGATTCTCGCCGACCTCTTCCTGTTGGTGTTGGGTTAGGGTTTTCCTGCGGGTAAGTACTTTGGCGTAGAGTGAGTTGACCTCACTCAACGCAAAAGCTATTTTTGCATTGAGAGAGGTGGACTCACTAAACGCTACCGTTGGATTTTGTGGTTTAGTGCTAAGGCATTGAGGGAGTGGACCTCACTCAACGCCGTAGCTTTTTTGGCATTGAGTGAGGTTAGCTCACTCAACTCCACTGCCACTTTTGCTGAAGGCGTTGAGGGAGTGTACCTCACTCAACGCCATGGCTGTTTTGGCGTTGAGTGAGGATAACTCACTCAACGCCAGAGCTGTTCTTGCGGAGGGCGTTGAGTGAGTGATCCTCACTCAACGCCATGGCTGTTCTGGTGCTGAGTAAGGCTAACTAACTCAACGCCAAGGTCTGGTTAGGCGTTGAGTGGGTCCCACTCAACGCCAAGCCGTGTTGAGTCATTTTAACACTTTTTCCCTTATATTATTTTTTGAGTTTCTTTGTCGGCCATGTTTTTCTTTCCTAAAGGCCGAATCGTGGGTCATAGTTAGTAGTGGTGGGTTGAAGCTCTTCATGGGGGAGGTGTTGTGTAATTTAGCCAAGGCCACCCTTATTCTTTTATCATGCTCCAGGTACGGGCTGAGTAAGGGAGTGGAAGGTCTCTTATGCTTTCACATGTAGACCCTTGAGCTTGTTGGCTTGGAAATGGTGGTTGGGGAACTGAGTTTTCCTCCAACCCGGATCCATGTTGTTTGTTTTTTTTTCTACTACCACCTCCCACAGCTTAGGGTGTTAGATGTTTCTTCCTTGGTAGATTGCAGCATTTTGGGCTCTTGGGTGCTTAGTAGACTCTGCAGGATGTAGTTTCTGGGCAGGGTTGATGCTATTTCCTCGCACGTAGTGTATTCCTTATTGTCTTGCCTTGGGGCAGTTGTGACTTTTACTGCTATGTTTTTCCTCTTTCATTTATCATCCGGTAGACACTTTCATGCAGTTTTTCCTTGTTTTGCTTGCTGAGATATTCTTTCTTCTTTTGAATGCCTTAGGTTCTGAGCAGTAGCTAGTTTGGGGGCTAGGTTGCGGTGGTGTTGCTGGTGGTCTCTTGGACCTTAGAGATCCTTCTGGATTTGTTTAGTGAGGTAGTTTTCTGCACTTTTCTTACAGACATACATATTTGCCAGTGGGTTCGTGTCAGGTTGTTGGCGCCAACTGGTAGTGTTTACCTTTGTACTAGATATATTACTTTTGCTGCTACCATTTTCTAGAGATAGACTACTTACTCTGGGGAGGATTTATGCTAGGTTGCTAGTTATTTTAAAACTACAATAATTATTGTAAGTATATTGGATGATCAGCATATTTTATAAAAGTAAATCACTATTTTCCAAACAACGTATAAAGATCGTTTTCTTATATATAATATAAATTAAATATAGAGTCTTGCATAACATAAGTGGTCCTCTTAGGGCTCTTATGCACTTCTTAGGATTTCAAACCTGAATAAAGTATTTTTCCACAGCGCTTAAGTATAGTTTTTAACTGTGGACTAGGTGATCCACCGAGCCGAGGGATACGACCTCTAAAATATAACTGATTTTCTAATCATTAAACTCATGAATTTCTTTCATAAAGTATAGTAGATGGTTTTTCCAGAGCATCAGTAGTTATCCCCTGCTTGACGTGGCATCATGACGCGTGTTTTCTCATACTCTGATAATTCTTTAATTCGGAGAAAATGCGGGTTGTGATAGTTGGTATCAGAGGGAGGTTGCTTGACAAGTTAGTTGGGCAACCTTCCTTTGATTGCTTTAGTAGTTCAGCATCATGTCATTCACACACCAATATGTCTTCAACACGTTTGGGAAAAAGCACGAACACTACACTCATAGCTGATGGGCTAAAACCCGAACAGGAAAGCGTACCTGTCAAATCGTAGTATCAAGGTCATATTTAAAACTCGGGGCAGGCAAGTACTATTACTCATAACGACTCTATTATCCTACCGAATGATTAATGAGTTTGAAAATTAAAATAAACTATTACGAGAAAAGAGTGCTCGATCGACGATTCACTTTGAAATAAAATAACGGAATAAATTAGTTTAGCATTTGTAAATCTATTAAGACCATGACGGATCCGATATTAGGAAATAATCTTGCTAGAGAATTAAATCCCCTAACTTGTAGACGTTTTGACCGAAATCTCTTTCAAGTCAAAAAGGCCTAAAGTCGCATTATCGAGGTGACCCGCACTATTGGATTTGACTCCAATCCAGAGGATTTACGTCATCCTATCTGTTGGGTATTGCATCCACAATGTACCTGATTTGAAGAAGCCCCTGTGCAAGCCAAGGTAAATAGACAATGTATTTGATGAAATATTTCTAGTTGTACTTGCAGATATTCCATGCTAAGTACACACCAATGTCAGGGTACAGTGGGTCAATATACACGGGTCTGTGCAACGTAATCCCTCGTTGAGCAGATCAGTGTGTTGGCCTACGTGTACTCTCTCTATTGGGGTATACTTAATTTCAAGTACAGGGCTATGGTAAAGCAAGAGCAGACAAGGAGCAAGGATGGACCAAAGACCAGCTCAAGGAAAGAAAGAGGAGAAATCACTCAAGTAAGAATCGACGAGAATCACTAAGTGATTCTCGCCGATTCGGCGAGAATCACTAGTGATTCTCGCCGAGTCGTCAAGAATCACTAGCTGATTCTCGCCGGTTGAAGCCGGCAGCTTCGACACAGACAGGGAAATTTTCTAAGGCAGAATCGTCGAGAATTACTTATGATTCTCGCCGATTCGTCGAGAATGACCTTGCATTCTCGACGATTCGGTGAGAATCAAAAGTGACTCCCGCCGATTCTCCCCGGCTTCTGTATCTGTGCAGTCAGATTTCGGCTAAGTAGAAGTCGGCGAGAATCATAAGTGATTCTCGCCGATTCGGCGAGAATCACCTATGATTCTCGCCGAATTTGACTTGGCAATCTTTCTGAAAGTTCTGGACCGGTCCAAGTTATCTGCAGCTGTTTGAACCGGACTTTGGTCCTTACTTTGGTGGGACCCACAACGGTCATCTTCTTGACCTAAGGTATATATACACTGTAGTTGTGAACAGTAAAGACAACGGATATACGGTATTTCAAAAAGAACGAGCGGCCGACGACAAACCCTAATCTCGCGATCTTGCTCCGCCGTCTTCTCTGCCGCTCGTACGGTTGTCGCCGCTGCTGATCTCAGGTTCTTCCAGATCTCCGGCGACTGAAGCTTAGGCTAGCATTGCGTCTCGCGCGTCTAACGAGAGATCCCTTGCCTCTTGATTCATTGATCGGGAAAATCTTTCCCCTTCCGAATCGATCGAGACGATCGATCCTTGTGTGACCGTTGGTAGATCTTGCTCCCTTTGCTACGAAGTCTGAATCAAGTTGGCACTGCTGCTGCTCTTCATCGCCGCTGCTGATTCCGAGAACGTTGCCGCCGCCTCAAGCCGCCGCCGGTCTCGGGAAAGATTCACTCCAAGTGAGATCTAGGGCTGTGCACTCTTCGTTGTCTTCAAGAGCACGTCGTCAAACGAAGAGGGTCACCTTCTCTCCAAACGTTGTTTGTATTTCTTACAAGCTAGTTTTTATCTTCTTTGTAACTGACCGATTGGTCCCTAGTTGTAAGGGTTGGGTGCAACCCGGATTGTGGGAGTGTTGACTCCTACGTGTGGAAGGGTTCCTTCCGTTAGTGCAAGGATTGGATTTCAATCCTGTTGGTTAAGTGACCGAGTCGTCCCGTGTTGGGAGATAGGTCGAAGGGGGAAAAGTGGATGTACCCAAATCGGGGAACCACTATAAATTGCCTGTGTATTTTCTGTGCTTGGTTGCTTTGTTTTCTTGTGCAGGTAAAATCACAATTCCGCAAATACGCTGCAAAGAAACCTATTCCCCCCCCCCATAGGTGAACACAGTTGACACTAGGTGGACTTTCAAGTGGTATCAGAGGGAGGTTACTCATCAAAAAGGTTCACACCTTGAGTAGAATCCTGCCACCCGTGTCAAGAAGCAGATAGATATCTTCCATGGAAGGACTCAAGCACTCCGGCAAAATCCCAGTATGCACCAGACTGAACTTTCTTATCTGGAAGGAAAGAATCAGATTCTACATGGAAGCAGTCGACCCCCGGCTCTTCATGATTGTGGAGGAGGGACCTTACATTCCCACTAAGGCCTCCACCATTGATCCTACCAAGAAAGTACCCAAGAAACTCTCTGAAATGGACAAGGACGAAATGGTGCTGTTCGGACTCGACAAGAAAGCTCAGAACATTCTGGTGAGCGCAGTTGACGACTCCATGATGCAGAACTTCAGCAACTGCAGGACAGCCAAGGATCTCTGGAGCTGTCTGATTGTCCTTATGGAGGGCACAGACGAAGTGAGGGACGATCGGAGATCCCTCCTCAATCAGAAATATGAGGCCTTCAGACAAGGGCCAAAGGAGGAGATCGGAGTCACCTTCGAAAATTTCCTCAAGATTGTTAATGCTCTCAAAGGATATGGAAGAGTGTTCACTGACGGTGAACTCAATGATAAGTTCCTTAGGTCCCTCACTAAGGAATGGGACACAAAGATATGCGCCATCCGCGAGTTTGGTAGACTTGCGGAAACCGACCCTCAGATCCTGTTCGGGAAGCTCATGTCCTATGAGCTTCAGTTGAACACAAGGAAGGCCGAAGAGGAAGCAGAGAAAGCCGCGGCCAAGGAAAAGACGGTGGCCCTAAAAGCCATTCACTCCAGAAAGGGTAAGGGTGTCACTTCCTCCCGGGCATGGAAGAGGGATGAAGAGGAAGACTCTGAGCCAAGCTCCTCCAGATCAGAGTTATCTGAGGAAGATTTATCCCTTATCACAAGGGAATTCAAGAAGTTCCTCAAGCTGAGGAATCAGAGAAAGAGAACCGGCTCCTCCTCAAGGGATCAGAAGAAGAACTATTCCTCTGACAGGTATGTTTCCAAACCGAACAAACACCGCTCTTCTGACATTATATGCTTTGGTTGCAACAAGCCAGGACACGTCGTGGCCGACTGCCATCAAGGCAAGAGAGAAAAGGGAAAGGGAGAGGAGCACAGGTCCTCAAGAGACAAGAAGAAGGAGAGGAGTTACATCGCAAAGAAGCCAAAGACGCTGAGTGAATCTGACACGTCAGACACCAGCGATGATGAGGAAGCCTACTTTGGGCTAATGGGTCGCTCTGACTCAGAAGGAGATTGCCCCCCATTTACTGGGAAGGTAAAAGCTCACACCCCTCTCTCCGACTCTGACACTGATCCTGAGTCTCAGGATGATGAAGCTGAGGATTGCCCCTCTGCCCTTGATGCTGAGCTCCTAGAGAAGTATGAGCTTCTGCTCAACACGTTCCTGAAATGTCGAAAGAAACTGAAGGCGGAGAAAAAGGAAGTCAAATTCCTTAAAGGTGAGAGTGTCTCTCTGAGGGAAGAGATCACCAGTTTGATCACCCTCCGACAGGAGCACTTGGACCTGACTTCAAAGCATTCAGAGTCTCTTAAACTCCTTGATCTTAAGCAGGAGGAAGTCGACAAGTTGGAAGAACTACTTGCGGCAGAAAGGAAGATCGTCAAGAGCTTCTCTATGCCAAAAACTGTTCTTCCATTAGTTGACACCTTCTCTGCTCAAGACAAAGGGGCAGGCCTGGGGCACGTAGGGGTATCTAGCTCCTCGTCCAGGAGAAACAGGAACAGGAGAAAGAATAAGGCTGCCAAGAAAGCCTCTGCTGATGAGAAAGGAAAGGCCCCACTCAGTCCTGTTGAGTTCAGAAAGCCTAGCTTTCCCTGTAACCAACATGACTTTGAGTCAACATATGGGCATCACTTCAGGCCCTCGGTTATAAAGCCGAAGAGCCGATATGATGGGTGGACCTTTCCCCGTAACTTCAGTGAGAGTGTCTTCAAGGCACCCTATGAGGAAATCCACTTGGGAAATTATGGTCAATTCTCTAGCGGCCATAATAGGAAGCTGGCACCTAAGGCCAAACCTGTTACACTGAAAAACCTAGAGGTGAAGAAGTCATGTGACTGTGGTCATCATGTTGCCTCCACCTCCAGGTCTTCGGCCCCAGTTGAACCCCACGTTTCATGGGTAAAGCAGGCACCTAAGAGGAAGTATAACAGGTTTAACTGCTGGTGCTGTGGCAAAATTGGTCACTTTGCCGTGGATTGTTGGTTTAATCCAAAGAATAACGAGACTCCTTATGTTAGTAATGCGAGGCCGACCACTCGTAGAGTTAACCAATCAAGGGGGAGTATGCTAACAAGGAATCTAGGAACCAAGTTTGATTGGGTTCCTAAGGCAAATTAATTCTATTTTGCAGGGATGTCCAAAGGCCAACAAAACTCCTATTTGGTATTTGGACAGTGGATGTTCCCGTCACATGACCGGGACAAGAAGCCTGCTGAGGGAGTACTCTCCAGTCGAGGATGGACCCAAAGTCATATTTGGGGGATCTGATCGGGGAATCACCAGAGGTTACGGTACGATTTCCAACGGTACACTCTCTATCACTAACGTAGCTTATGTTGAAGGGTTAAATCACAACCTGATCAGCGTAAGCCAGTTATGTGATAAAGGGTATGACGTTAAGTTCTGCAAGGATAAATGCCTGATAATATCATGTGACTCTTCGGAGACCGTATTAACAGGTATTAGGAGCAGAAATATTTTCTGTTTAGACTTTCTTAGTTTAGACTCTTCTACCCCTGTATGCCTAGTAGCAAAAGGCAGTGCATCTCTTTGCGAACAATGGCACAAGAGATTGGCGCATATTAATTACAAGACGATTAATATGCTATTTTCAAAAGACTTAGTAAGGGATGCTCCCATTACTAAGTGCATTAAAGATAGTCCATGTCCTGCATGTCAAATGGGCAAGCAGACTCGGGCTACCTTTAAGAGCATCCCAGACAAAGATTCCTCCAGGTGTCTTTACCTTCTGCACATGGACCTATTTGGTCCTATGCAAATTCATAGCTTAGGAGGGAAGTCGTATACGCTAGTGATTGTAGATGATCACTCTCGGTTTACGTGGGTGTTCTTCTTAAAACGCAAGTCGGATACGTTTGACATCTTCACTAATTTTGTCAAGCAGATACAGAACGAACTTAACTGCTCGGTGGTCAAAATCAGAAGTGACCATGGAACAGAGTTTGAGTCTGGGGCTATGACAGAGTTCTGTGAAGAACTTAGTATCTTCCATGAATTCTCCTCCCCTCGCACTCCTCAACAGAACGGAGTGGCGGAGAGGAGAAATAGAACACTCATTGAGGCAAGCACGACAATGTTGAATGACGCCTCTCTCCCAGAATACTTCTGGGCCGAGGCTGTCAATACGGCATGTCATGTCCAAAACCGGGCATTGATTAACAAAAGCCATCGTAAGACTCCCTATGAGCTACTGAAAGGCAAGAAACCAACCATGTCCTACCTGAGGATCTTTGGGTGCAAATGTTATGTACTGAATAATGGGAAGTACCCCCTTACGAATTTCGGTGAAAAATGCTTCGAAGGCATATTTATGGGTTATAGTAGCCGCAGCCGGGCTTATAGAGTTTTCAACAAGAAAACCCTAGTGGTAGAGGAGTCAATCAATGTTGTATTTGATGAAGGAAGTTTGCTTAATTGCAAGACTTCTAGTCCTCTTCCTGAAGATGTAGGTGACAGACTCGAAGGGTTGCAACTGGATGAGCCTGAGAAAGATGCACCTCCAACATTCGTCAAGGTATCCACTTCTACACAGATCGGAGAAGTTGAAAATCAAAATGGAGCAAATCCTCTAGAAGAAGGCGATGCCCAAGAAGTAGTCGACGCTCCTGACGTCAGACTTCTACAGCTCAGACACGTGAGGGATCATCCCAGAGATCAGATCATCGGAGATCCTCGTGACGGGGTCAGAACTCGCCGAGGTACTATTAACGAGATTTTGCATCTTAGCTTTCTGTCCCAGGTTGAGCCAAAGAAGTTCGACGAGGCAAACAAGGATGCTGCATGGATTTTGGCCATGCAAGATGAATTGCATCAGTTCGAAAGATGCAACGTTTGGACGCTTGTGCCCAGACCTCAAAAGCAGAATGTGATTGGCACCAAGTGGATCTTCAGAAACAAACTGGATGAACATGGTGTCATCATAAAGAACAAGGCCAGGCTCGTGGCTCAAGGTTACCGTCAGGAGGAGGGAATTGATTTTGACCAGACGTTTGCACCAGTTGCACGGCTCGAAGCTATCCGGCTATTCCTAGCTTATGCCTCCCACAAAAGATTCACAGTTTATCAGATGGACGTGAAATCAGCTTTCTTAAATGGAGATTTGAAAGAGGAAGTATACGTCGCTCAACCCCCAGGTTTTGTCAATCCTACTTATCCTAGTCATGTATATTTTCTTAATAAAGCACTATATGGCTTAAAACAAGCTCCTCGAGCTTGGTATGAGACACTGTCTAGTTTTCTTCTTGAGAACAAATTCTCTAGAGGAAAAATAGACAAGACACTGTTTCTCAGGGAAGTCAAAGGCAAGATTTTGCTGGTGCAAATCTATGTTGACGACATTATATTTGGCTCCACAGACAACAATCTTTGCAAAAAGTTTTCCAAACTTATGCAAGGAAAGTTTGAAATGAGCAGTATGGGGGAGCTGAAGTACTTCTTGGGACTTCAAGTGAAACAGTCTGAGGATGGAATCTTCATCTCTCAGACGAAGTTCACAAATGAACTCCTCAAGAAGTTCGGAATGGAGAATGCAACCTCTATGAGGACTCCAATGGGATCCACTATGTCTCTGGATAAGGATGAGAAAGGTAAACCTTTCGATGAAACCAAATACAGAAGCATCATTGGATCCCTGCTCTACCTTACTGCCAGTAGACCAGATATCATGTTCTCCACATGTGTTTGTGCCAGATATCAGGTGAACACTAAAGAATCTCATTATGTCGCTGCAAAGCGAATTCTTAGATACCTTAAAGGTACTCCCAATATTGGCTTGTGGTACCCGAGAAACAATGATGTCGAGCTAATAGGTTTTTCAGATGCTGATTTTGCAGGGAGTAGGGATGACAGGAAAAGCACTTCCGGGACGTGCCAATTCCTCGGAAGAAGGCTTATCTCCTGGAACAGCAAGAAGCAAAATTGCGTTGCAACCTCCACAGCAGAGTCTGAGTACATCTCGGCAGGGAGCTGTTGTGCACAACTCCTATGGATAAGGAACCAGTTAGCAGACTATGATCTTCAGTTCAAGGAAGTACCCATGTTCTGCGACTCCTCAAGTGCAATTGCCATCGCAAACAATCCAGTATCGCATAGCAGAACAAAACATATTGAAGTGCGCTACCACTTCATTCGGGAGCACGTGGAAAACAAGGACATCTCTCTCTGCTATGTCCCTACGGACAAGCAGATTGCAGATATTTTCACAAAGCCCTTAGACGAGGCCAAGTTCAGTCTCTTCAAAACTGAATTGGGGATGCTCAACTATGAAGAATAAAGCCTCCAGACGCTCCTGGCTCGTGCCTCTAGGGGGAGCATCTGCCAGCATTTCAAGTGACAACATAAGTGCACGAACTGAGGGGGAGCATGGTGTCCGGTGCACCAGACCCAAATTTGCAGAAGCCGAAAAGGGGGAGATTACCCTCTCGGCTAAGGCTAAGGTAGATCAATGCTCTCGTTTGCTCTCACGTAACGGGTAATGCTTATCCCTATCACCTCATTTTTAAGTTTCGGTTTTTCATTCCTATATGCTCTATTCACCTTAGCTTGTAGGGTTTAGGCTTCTTCAAATAGGGGGAGATTGTTGGGTATTGCATCCATAATGTACCTGATTTGAAGAAGCCCCTGTGCAAGCCAAGGTAAATAGACAATGTATTTGATGAAATATTTCTAGTTGTACTTGCAGATATTCCATGCTAAGTACACACCAATGTCAGGGTACAGTGGGTCAATATACACGGGTCTGTGCAACGTAATCCCTCGTTGAGCAGATCAGTGTGTTGGCCTACGTGTACTCTCTCTATTGGGGTGTACTTAATTTCAAGTACAGGGCTATGGTAAAGCAAGAGCAGACAAGGAGCAAGGATGGACCAAAGACCAGCTCAAGGAAAGAAAGAGGAGAAATCACTCAAGTAAGAATCGACGAGAATCACTAAGTGATTCTCGCCGATTCGGCGAGAATCACTAGTGATTCTCGCCGAGTCGTCAAGAATCACTAGCTGATTCTCGCCGGTTGAAGCCGGCAGCTTCGACACAGATAGGGAAATTTTCTAAGGCAGAATCGTCGAGAATTACTTATGATTCTCGCCGATTCGTCGAGAATGACCTTGCATTCTCGACGATTCGGTGAGAATCAAAAGTGACTCCCGCCGATTCTCCCCGGCTTCTGTATCTGTGCAGTCAGATTTCGGCTAAGTAGAAGTCGGCGAGAATCATAAGTGATTCTCGCTGATTCGGCGAGAATCACCTATGATTCTCGCCGAATTTGACTTGGCAATCTTTCTGAAAGTTCTGGACCGGTCCAAGTTATCTGCAGCTGTTTGAACCGGACTTTGGTCCTTACTTTGGTGGGACCCACAACGGTCATCTTCTTGACCTAAGGTATATATACACTGTAGTTGTGAACAGTAAAGACAACGGATATACGGTATTTCAAAAAGAACGAGCGGCCGACGACAAACCCTAATCTCGCGATCTTGCTCCGCCGTCTTCTCCGCCGCTCGTACGGTTGTCGCCGCTGCTGATCTCAGGTTCTTCCAGATCTCCGGCGACTGAAGCTTAGGCTAGCATTGCGTCTCGCGCGTCTAACGAGAGATCCCTTGCCTCTTGATTCGTTGATCGGGAAAATCTTTCCCCTTCCGAATCGATCGAGACGATCGATCCTTGTGTGACCGTTGGTAGATCTTGCTCCCTTTGCTACGAAGTCTGAATCAAGTTGGCACTGCTGCTGCTCTTCATCGCCGCTGCTGATTCCGAGAACGTTGCCGCCGCCTCAAGCCGCCGCCGGTCTCGGGAAAGATTCACTCCAAGTGAGATCTAGGGCTGTGCACTCTTCGTTGTCTTCAAGAGCACGTCGTCAAACGAAGAGGGTCACCTTCTCTCCAAACGTTGTTTGTATTTCTTACAAGCTAGTTTTTATCTTCTTTGTAACGGACCGATTGGTCCCTAGTTGTAAGGGTTGGGTGCAACTCGGATTGTGGGAGTGTTGACTCCTACGTGTGGAAGGGTTCCTTCCGTTAGTGCAAGGATTGGATTTCAATCCTGTTGGTGAAGTGACCGAGTCGTCCCGTGTTGGGAGATAGGTCGAAGGGGGAAAAGTGGACGTACCCAAATCGGGGAACCACTATAAATTGCCTGTGTATTTTCTGTGCTTGGTTGCTTTGTTTTCTTGTGCAGGTAAAATCACAATTCCGCAAATACGCTGCAAAGACACCTATTCCCCCCCCCATAGGTGAACACAGTTGACACTAGGTGGACTTTCACTATCTCTAGGGGTGCGTTCAACTCCTTTCTTCCTTGAGTGATCTTTCATATTCACGAGCCTCTCGGCTACTCAAATATGAGATCAAATGCCTACTACCGTATACCGGAATACAGAGTCGACACGATAAAAATCAAAGAAGGATCAAAAATAGAAAAATACAAATCCAAACATAAAATTAAGAATGTGTCATTTCATCGCAAAGATCGTCGCGATCGGGCACAAAATAAAATTAGCTTGTCATGATTGAGAAAGAAAACAAATGAAAAGGAAATTGCATTATCATTAAACTAGGAATAAGAGTACATGAAAAGATGAACAATACTAAACTATTGCTTGGAGAAATGAAATAAAACAACAAGAAAATAAAGAAGAAAACTTGAACTAGTACTCCACTAAACTACTCTTCATTAGCATTCTAACAACTACAACAATAACTCTCTCCAAAAACTACTTAACATAAACAAGAGGTAAGGGGTCCTTTATATAGGAGAGGGAGAAGGATCTAGAATGTAGTGGAAATGAAGAAGGAGGAAGATAATAGGGTGGCCGGCCATGCTAGGGGGGATGGTTCATGCATATAATAAATAAAGGGGAGAGAGAAAGGGCAAAGTGCATGCATTTCATTTATGAGAATAAAATAAATAAAATATAGAATAAAGAGAGGGAATGAATGGAAGTTTGTAGAAGGGGAAAAAGGGAGGGGGCCGACCACACCATGGGGAAAATTCATGCATGCTAATTAATGGAGAGAGAGGGAGAATTTAAGTGGAGGGAAAGGAGGTGGTCGGCCAAGCAAGGGGAAAATATGCATTCATGTAATAAATGGAGAGAGAGGAAGAGAGAATGAATCAGGTGGCAAGGAAGTGAATAGTGGCCGACCACATCATGGGGGCTGCATGTAGTGGGCTCGGGTAGAGGCCTAGGTTGCTTGAGGGCTGCTCCATGGGCTCGGGTAAGCTTGGTGGGCTGCTCCATGGGCTTGTGAGGGCTCGGGTAGGCTTGGTGGCTTGAGGGCTGCTCCATGTAGCATGTACCTACATGGAAAAACAAATTAATAAAACATAATATTAGTTATATAACAAAACAAACATAAAGATAACAATGACAAAAATAAAACATCATAACAACATAAAATAAAATACATTAAAATGTTAAAATTAAAACATTAACACAAGACATAACATTAATTATAATTACTAAACATAATATAATCTAATACAAATAGTAGCATAATACATACAATAAGATTATATTGATTTTTATATCAAAACATAAAATAACTATAATAAAATTAGGATTTTATAAAAAGACATTAAAACATGAAATGACAAGCATAAATTATAGATAAACTTAGACATTTAGGCTACTAAATTACCCCAAAAACGATGACTAAAAGTAGTCATCAAACACCCCCATGCTTAGTCTTTTGCTATTCCAGAGCAAAAGGAAGAGAAATATTTATAAGACATTATATAATTTGCAATTAAACTAAAAATTTATTTACATCAACATCTAGCCAAAATTAAAATTTAGGGATTTAAGAATTAAGTCCTAAATTATGAAATTAAAGTGAAAAGAGAGAAGTACTTAGCCAAGAATTCTCAAATAAATTAACTAGCACTCAAAATGGAGTAAAGTGCAAACAAGGTTAGATTGAAATTATAAAAACCATAACTTGAAAGAAACTTAAGGAAAAATGTCAACCTACTACTTATGCTCTCCACATATTTTAATTTAAAATCTAAGACAATGATATTGGCTAAGGGGTTTTGGGGAGGAAATTAACATGAAAAGGTCTTTGATTGGAGGTGATCATTATTTTTTTTTCTTCACACCCCACACAATTTTTTTCTTTTTAATAATATATATGTAATACCAGAAAATGATAGACTAACATCCTATCACTTCCCACGACATATATGAACTTTTAATTCCTCTCTTCATTTTTGGGATGCATATGTGTACCAGAGAATAAGGAACTAACATCTCCTTATTCCCATGACATATGATCTAACAATAAAAAGAAAAAAGAGAATTAGGGAAAGGATAAGGGGTTAAACAAGATTTTAGAAAATAAACTAAAATACTAGAGAGCAACTACTAGTAGATTGAGATTTCCTAATAATCTAAAAGCATGAGGTAATAATCATTAGAATCCAAAATTGTTTAAGCAAAATTACTATAAAATTGAAACTATTTAAAATAAAAGAGAAAAAGTGCTAAATAAATTACTCTAAGCAAAGTAAAATCATAAGATGATCCTCAAAACTAAATCACTAAATATTAGATTTACCTAATCATGATGAAATAAAAGATTAGCAAAATAAAAAGTAATGCTTATAAACTAACTCAAACTAAATTTCTAAAAATAACAAAAAGCTAAGCATGAAGTTTATTATATTTTTTTTGATTTTTTGACATTTTTTCATTTTTTTGGGTTTTGAAATATGATCTTTTTTTTTTGGAATTTTTGATTTTTCTAATTTTTTTGGTTTTTTGATAAGGCTAAATAAAAGCATTACTAAAAAAAAACTTAATAAAACTAAATATTTTTTTTTAGAAAAGAAAGAAGAAAGAAAACAACCAAACCCTCCCCCATGCTTAAATTTTGCATTGTCCTCAATGAAAAATAAAAAACAAGAAAGAAAAAGGAAGAAGAAAGGGGAGGGGGATGCAATAAAGTAAAATAATAAAAAAAAGAAAACGACTTCCCCGGAGTCATAAGGCCGAATGCAGATGTCACTCCCCCATGCTTAAGATGGACACCGGCTCAGGCCTAAGGAAGAGAGGAAATGATGGAGCCAAACGAACCGCCGGAGGGGGTTTTATTCCTGCAAAACAAAACAAAACAAAAAGAAAAAACAAAAAGGATAAGGAAGGGGCGCCTCCCAAGAGCGCTCTTTGTTTAACGTCGTATGAGCCCGACGTTATTTGTTAGCTAAATGGATAATAAAAATTAAGGTGAAGTGGTAACTCCCTAAGTATGCGCTTAGGGGAGTAAATCAAAAAAAAGAAAAATTGAAGAATCACACCGACATGCGGTGGAAACTTCAAGAGAATGACGCCCAAAAAAGAACGGACAGAGTTATAGAAGAACTCCGCCGTATGAAAAATGGGAAAGAATGGGTCGTCAAAAGAAGAAGAATAAAAAGAAGAAGAAATAGAAAAAGGAATAAAAGAAGCAGAAGAAGAATTTTCATCAAAGGAAATTTCACAAGGAGAAGAAGAGTCTTGTGAAATTTTGGGAGAAGAAGGTGTAGAGAGAACTAAAGAAGAATTATCTAAAAGAAGAAGAAGAAGACTCGCTAAAACTAGAAAAATTTGGAACAGTTAAAAATTTAAGCGAACTGGAATCACAAACGTCTTCAGAAGGAGAAATAGGAGACGTCTCGTCATCCTCAACGGGTAAGAAGCACACCAGAATATCCATAGAGGTGTCTTCCAAAGGAGGAAGGAAACAATCCGGGATATCCGAATAGTTATCCTCCTCGAGAGGAACAAGACAAGCCGGGATATCCGGTGACTCATTACATGAAGAAATTGGAGGAGACGGAGAAGAAGACGAAGAAAAAGATGCGGCCTCACGAGAAAGATAATCCATAATGGTCTTGAAATGCGAATTAATATTATTAATAGAGGTTTGCAATTCAAGATACCCATTATTGATAGAATTAAAATTAAAATTTGAAGGCACAGTGCTTTGCGGGGAAAAATCATAAGAAAAAGAAGATGGGTTCCCCTCCTCCCAAGTAGGATAAAGAGTGGAGTAAGGGTCAAATTGGCCATTTTGACCTTCCCCAGAAAAATTAAAATCAAAAGAGGGAGGGGTTCCCGAAAGACATTCAGAATAAAAGTGGTCAGGCGACCCGCAAGAAGCGCAAAAATACGATGATTCCATAAAAATTAAATAAACTGTTACCAAAAAGAAAAAGAAAAACTAATTTTTTTGATTTGTTTTCTTTTTTTTAGATAGATATATATTTTTGAAAAATAGATTTTTTAGTGGATTGGCTCTCGAACTTCCCAAGGGCTACCCGGTGAAGGGTTCGCAAGGTACTAGGTAAAATGGTGGCACTTAAAGCCCCTTACACTTTTCGAGAGATTTTAGGTTTGGTATAAATTAGATGATGTGGGTGGATTATATAATAATAATAATAATAATAATATTTTTTTTGTTTTTTTAGTAGAAGTAATAAACTCGGTGCTTTCGTAATATTGCCAAAAATATCCCCGGCAACGGCGCCAAAAACTAGATGGGCTAAAATCCGAACAGGCAAGCGTACCTGTCAAATCGTAGTATCAAGGTCGTATTTAAAACTCGGGGCAGGCAAGTACTATTACTCACAACGACTCTATTATCCTACCGAACGATTAATGAGTTTGAAAATTAAAATAAACTATTACGAGAAAAGAGTGCTCGATCGACTATTCACTTTGAAATAAAATAACAGAATAAATTAGTTTAACATTTGTAAATCTATTAAGACCGTGATGGATCCGATATTAGGAAATAATCTCGCTAGAGCATTAAATCCCCTAACTTGTGGACATTTTGACCGAAATCTCTTTCAAGTGAAAAAGGCCTAAAGTCGCATTATCGAGGTGACCCGCACTATTGGACTTGACTCCAATCCGGAGGATTTACATCATCCTATCTCTAGGGGTGCGTTCAACTCCTTCCTTCCCTGAGTGATCTTTCATATTCACGAGCCTCTCGGCTACTCAAATATGAGATCAAATGCCAACTACCGTATACCGGAATACGGAGTCGACACGATAAAAATCAAAGAAGGATCAAAAATAGAAAAATAAAAATCCAAACATAAAATTAAGAATGCGTCATTTCATCGCAAAGATCGTCGCGATCGGGCACAAAATAAAATTAGCTTGTCATGATTGAGAAAGAAAACAAAAGAAAAGGAAATTTCATTATCATTAAACTAGGAATAAGAGTACATGAAAAGATGAACAATACTAAACTATTGCTTGGAGAAATGAAATAAAACAACAAGAAAATAAAGAAGAAAACTTGAACTAGCACTCCACTAAACTACACTTCATTAACATTCTAACTACTACAACAAAAACTCTCTCCAAAAACTACTTAACATAAACAAGAAGTAAGGGGTCCTTTATATAGGAGAGGGAGAAGGATCTAGAATGTAGTGGAAATGAAGAAGGAGGAAGATAATAGGGTGGCCGACCATGCTAGGGGGGTGGTTCATGCATATAATAAATAAAGGGGAGAGAGAAAGGGCAAAGTGCATGCATTTCATTTATGGGAATAAAAAATTAAAATATAGAATAAAGAGAGGGGATGAATGGAAGTTTGTAGAAGGGGAAAAAGGGAGGGGGCCGGCCACACCATGGGGAAAATTCATGCATGCTAATTAATGGAGAGAGAGGGAGAATTTAAGTAAAGGGAAAGGAGGTGGCCGGCCATGCAAGGGGAAAATATGCATGCATGTAATAAATGGAGAGAGAGGAAGAGAGAATGAATGAGGTGGCAAGGAAGTGAATAGTGGCCGGACACATCATGGGGGCTGCATGTAGTGGGCTCGGGTAGAGGGCTAGGTGGCTTGAGGGATGCTCCATGGGCTCGGGTAAGCTTGGTGGGCTGCTCCATGGGCTTGTGAGGGCTCGGGTAGGCTTGGTGGCTTGAGGGCTGCTCCATGTAGCATGTACCTACATGGAAAAACAAATTAATAAAAAATAATATTAGTTATATAACACAACAAACATAAAGATAACAATGACAAAAACAAAACATCATAACAACATAAAATAAAATACATTAAAATGTTTAAATTAAAACATTAACACAAGACATAACATTAATTATAATTACTAAACATAATATAATCTAATACAAATAGTAGCATAATACATACAATAAGATTATATTGATTTTTATATCAAAACATAAAATAACTATAATAAAATTAGGATTTTATAAATAGATATTAAAACATGAAATGACAAGCATAAATTATAGATAAACTTAGACATTTAGGCTGCTAAATTACCCCAAAAATGATGACTAAAAGTAGTCATCAATAGCATAACATGAAGTATTCGTGGCATATTATGCAGTATGGGATGCATAATATGTGTTCGTATATAGATCCACCATAGGGGCAACATGTGAGGGTTATGTAGTATGGGATGCATAACCTCACCACATGGCTGCGACTAGCTCGTTTTCTTTTCGTTGCATGAGGATGTTATGTAGTATGGGATGCATAACATTTTCATGTGTACGCCGCTCATAACATTCATTAGGGCCTTTTTAGAATGCATAGCACAAACATGCATAGCATAACATTGCATAAGCACAACGTGCCAAGCTAAAGACTAGCAGGATGGCATATGTACACACATAAGTTTTCGAGTCAAAAATAATATAAAGTCATGCATTCCTGATCTAAGCACAAGAATTAGTATGGTGATTGTTAACCATCCTAGGTTAGGACATAACATCAATTTTTGTAAAAAGATAAACTCCCAGAGCAAGTTTAGCAGCTTTAAGTTCATATCTATATATGTATTGTCTGTACTTGTAGTTGGGTCTAGCCGTTGTACTAGGATCTAACTAGTGTTGCTATGACTTTAGGATGGCGAGACGTCCTTCGACTAAATGATGTAGGGACGACCGTGATTCGGACGTGACTACAATACGGACACCTAGACGTTACCAAACAAGAAATAAAAGAGGGAACGCCGACCAAAAGCGAACGAAAAGAGGTCGGTTGGTTCCCAAAATCCGGGACTCGATACCACGTCCTTAGGACCTACTTCTCCAACAAGCACACAACTCACTGTAAGCCGGACTCGATACAACGTCCTTAAGACCTACCTCTCCAACAAGCACACAACTCACCGCACCTACACAAGCATCTATTCATTTCAATATAGCCATTTCAAGCGCAGCAATAGTTTATTTCGGAGCGGCGGAAAACCTTTAAGAGCGATCGAAATTCGAGTCGTGATTAATTCCCTTGTTGGCACATAAAGTGCGTCGAATGGAAGAGCAAATCGAAGCTAGGCCACGTTGCACTCCCAAGACGGATCTACCCGTTCCGGAAAACAAGAGATTCAATAACAACACCGTCAAATTCAGATTTTGCAAGCGACGGATTTAAAAATCACGAAAAAAACGGTGCATGAAAAACCTCCACAATTCCAAAGCAAGAATCACACAAAGGGAAGAGTTTACCCAACCGGGATGAAAGTTTCACACAAAGATAAGGTGGGAGAATCACTCTCTCCACGGATCCGTCGACGTCACACCGAAGGGTTTGCAACCTTCTTCCACGGAGTCGCACCAAGGAAGCCGCGCCGGAGTCACACCGAACGGATGGAGGGAGCAAGGGGGCGGCGGCTTCACACCACACAAGGGGGCTGGCGGTTTCACACCACCAAGGGGGCTGGCGGCTTGGAGAAAGCTCTTGGCCGAATTTTCTCAAAGGAGAGGGAATTTAGGTTTCAAATATTCAATGATCTTATTCCTCATAATCACCTCCTTAAATAGGAGTTTACAATAACTCTTAGCCCTCCATGATGGAGATGTAATCTCATCCATCCAAAAGGCTAAATGCACACCAAAATAAAATATTGTTCCAAATGAAAAAATAACACATGCCATGAATATAAAATTATCACTTAGACATAGGATAATTTTATATTCCCAAAATATAAAATAAAGTGCATGAAAATAATAAAATTAGGCTAATTTTTCATGGCGGTTTTAGCACGCCGCGGGCGGAGGTGGTAGCGTGTACTTCCTTCGGCGTCATCACGGCGTCTCAGATCTTTATGTCGTAGAGCCTCGATAATCGGGTCATCATCAAGTAGCGGTGGCGCTGTATCAATCCTCCCCCACTCAAAATCACGTATCTCTGATGCGTGAGTGGAGAGAGAGCGGTGGAGAAGCTCGGCATCCAAACGTTGAAGCTCTGTCGCGAGTACCCAAGAGTCGTCCGAAGGGGGGGTGGTCACGCCAACGGACGAGGAAGCGGTAAGTAGTACCATCCGGAATAGTGAATGGTTCCGTAGCGAGTATCATATCTGGATGAGAAATGTCCTGGGGAACCTGGGAAACATGTCAGCAGTAGGAGTAAAAGAAGGTAACGTGCCATCCGATGTTATACCTGCGGGGACCGAAGGAGAGAGATCATCCGAACTACCACTCCCCAACCCATTAGAATTTTCAGTGGAAGGAGAAGACGACAGAGAATTCAACTCAGGTGGAGGTAAAACAAACAGCGTCAAATCCGAGACATTAAAAATAGGGGAGATACCCCAATCAGCCGGCAAATCCAAAACGAAAGCGTTGTCACCTAGTTTCTTGATAATCCGAAAAGGGCCGGCGCGCTTCGGTGCCAACTTCTTAACGGTGCCAGATGGCAAGCGTTCGAGAACTAACCGGACTAGGACCAAATCGCCAACTTTAAAGTGCAACACCCTCCTATGTAAATTAGCGTGCGACTGATAAGACTCGTATTGAGCAGTCAAGGTAGCTCATATACGTGCATGTAAGTCATGAATATGTTGGGCGAAGGATTGTGCAAACTGACTTGTCTTGTATGTTGGGGGAAACGGTACCAAGTCAATAAGCACAGGGGCCTTGTGTCCATGAACAATCTCATTTGGTGACAGACCAGTAGACCGATTTTTGGAATTATTATAAGCTAATTTGGCATGGGGAAAAATAAGATCCCACGTGCCTTTGTGATCGCTTACGAGACATCTAAGAAGGCTACCCAAGCTTCGACTATCAAAAACCAAACCATTCACATAACGGTGGAAGACTATTCGAAACAACCTCGCAAGTAATTTAAAGGACGCATTTAGAAGGGTCAAGAAATTAAAAATGCGCCTAATTAAATTAAAACCATGAGGGGAGAACCCATGCGCCACATGACTTGAATTAATAGTATAAAATAACGGAATTATGTCCCGTGGCACATGTGCTTTAAATTCAAATATTAACGTAGTGGGTTCCAACGTTTTCGTTTTAAATTTAAATTTAAATTTTGATTTAAAAATATCATAATAAATAGTCAGCGGAAAACGTTCATCATCAACTACGTTCGCCCACGTCCTTCTAAGTAAGTTTAACAGGATGGCGGGAATAATAAACTTCTCCAAATATGAAGGGCTAGAAATGACTAAATCATCTACTCGAGCTAAGGGAACCGGAGGGAGAGTCGACAGGGTTGACGCCGTAGGGGGAACCAAGTCACACCCAACGTCAAAGCATAGATTAAGCGTCCAAGAGAACGCCTCCAGTTGCAAGCCTTTAAAATCAAAAGTAAACTCGAATAGTGGATTCGTCCTCACTGAAAACTCATCCTTAGTTAACGTTTCGCCCCAGAATGAATCCACCAAATCATTAGAAAATTTACTTAAGTCAGAAACAGTGATCGTCTCAATAGTAGGCAAATTCGTATCCGATAAAATTTCCAAACTAACGTGGGCCTCAGGCGAAGGGGCTATCATCAAAGAAAAGTCAGTTGGGCCTATCGTCATCCAAACATAATTCTTCCCTTGAGGTGGGGACATCGTCTAAGTCATAATAGGGGGATGGGCAAATCGAATCATGGGGAGTATGATAATTAGCTTGAGTTCCAAGCGGCAATAATAATGTCAAAGGACTAACTCCCGGATGTATCACACTAAGCTTATCCCAAACTGAACATCCATCCCAAGGTGACTCTACCAATACCGTAGAAACCTCTAATAATCCTGGGTCAACCAATATAACATCAGATCCTAGCAAGTCATCACCTAAATCAGTGACATGTAAGCTCTCAGCATCGGATGACTCTACCGACTCAACCGGAATGTCTACTGGCTCAGGGTCAACAGAAGATTCCATGACTAAATTATCGTCGAAGGGGATTGGAGATGATTCCTCAGGGGAGAAATCCTCTTCCAGGTCACTAGGATAACCAATCTCCTCAACGTCACTAAAAGCGTCAGTGAAACTTGCCTTGTCCTCAGTGACGGGCGCAGTCCTAATCACATCCTCAGATTCAACAGGAGAGTCAGGCACTATCGTAAGTGAAGGAAGACTCTCACCTAGCTGATTAATTTCATCTTCCAGAGATTCCATATCCACATAAGCATCCTCAGAGGTATCAATCACTATATCAGAGGGCTTAGATGTCGAGGCTAAGGAAGCAAGCACCCTAATAGTAACCTCTTTCGAGTTAAAATTTTTGGGTCGGAATGGCTTATGTTTCCTATAGGTGGGACTAGGCACACTCTGGGTAATACTACCTCTCTGGGGATAGGATCTATCCTGAGGCGTAGGGTCACTCCTATAAGCAGATACGGGTCTAGTGCTGTAACTATTCTTACTAACGGGTGTGGTGCTATTAGTGCGCAGGTAGGCGGGATCAAATTGATCCGAGAGGAGGTTACGCATGTGCGGCCAAGCATAACGATTGCTACCAACACGACGCTCTTCGTTTAACCAAAATAATCGAGCCCGACCTACTAATCGCTCTCGGGCAAAGCTAACCTTTTCGTAGTCATCCCATAAGTGATAATTAAAATATTGTTCTAATCTCTTAAGCCAGTCTCTAAAATTTTGGGGATACTCTAAACCGTCATAAGTAGGATAAATGTGGTGTGCCCTAGGGGTGTGTTTAGCCATATCCTTAGCATAGGAATAGTCTAACCGAGAAGCATATACGTCATAGGCCATTTAGTGAGAACCGGAGAGAAAACTCGATCTGATACTTGTGCACATGCAAAGAAAAGTAAACTGGCCCTAATTAAATCTCAAAGATTTAATTGTTCCCGCTAGTTTCAAAAAATGATATATGTATATTTTTTATTTTCTGAGCAAGAAAATTATAAGGATTATTAATTAATTTTTTTCAGATTTTTTTATTGCAGAAAATAAAATTTAGCCAGCTATTAGCACACCAAATACTAAATTTTCAAATTAATTAATAAAAATAATTACTGAATGAAAAATAATAATTTTTTTTTTGTTTTCTTACTAAAAATTAGATGGAGAAATACCAGAAATTCTAAATTTTAGATTTTGAGGAAAAAAAAATAATATTTTTAGGCCCCTATTTGCAGACCACTATTATTTTTTTTTTGTAATTTTTGAGAAAAATTTGAAATTTGGAATTTGAAGTTGGAAATTTGAAATTCGAAATTTATTATTTGAAATTTGAAATTTGAAATTTTGAATTTTATTTTTCGAAATTTTGAAATTTGAAATTTTGAAATTTGAAATTTGAAATTTGAATTTTGAAATTTGAATTTTGAATTTTGAATTTTGAAATTTGAATTTTGAAATTTGAAATTCAATTTCAAATATGAATTTTAAAATTTGAAATTTAAATTTTGAAAATTTGAAATTTAAGATTCGAAATTTGAATTTTAAATTTTGAAATTTGAAATTTTGAAAATTTAAAATTTGAAATTTTAAATTTGAAATTTTAATTTTGAGATTTGAAATTTTTTTTTGAAATTTCGCTGAAAAATAAAGATTTCAGCCCGCTATTTGCAGACCAACTAGACAGAATTACGATGTTCCAATTTTCAGGTTGACCTAACGAGGACGAATCGAAAAATTTTCTGTTTTAATGTTGCTGGAAATAAGTGCAGGAAGCTACAGAATTTTTTTCAGATTTTTTTGACAAGTTTAAAATTCCGAAGGGTTTTACTAAACGCAGACCAATCCGAAAATTTCAAATCCTAGAAAAATGAGATCGACCAACGAAGAACGCAGAGAGGATGTTTGCAACTTGGGAGTTGAAACGACCGCCTCTGATACCAAATTTGTGTAGGGACGACCGTGATTCGGACGTGACTACAATACGGACACCTAGACGTTACCAAACAAGAAATAAAAGAGGGAACGCCGACCAAAAGCGAACGAAAAGAGGTCGGTTGGTTCCCAAAATCCGGGACTCGATACCACGTCCTTAGGACCTACTTCTCCAACAAGCACACAACTCACCGTAAGCCGGACTCGATACAACATCCTTAAGACCTACCTCTCCAACAAGCACACAACTCACCGCACCTACACAAGCATCTATTCATTTCAATATAGCCGTTTCAAGCGCAGCAATAGTTTATTTCGGAGCGGCGGAAAACCTTTAAGAGCGATTGAAATTCGAGTCGTGATTAATTCCCTTGTTGGCACATAAAGTGCGCCGAACGGAAGAGCAAATCGAAGCTAGGCCACGTTGCACTCCTAAGACGGATCTACCCGTTCCGGAAAACAAGAGATTCAATAACAACACCGTCAAATTCAGATTTTGCAAGCGACGGATTTAAAAATCACGGAAAAAACGGTGCATGAAAAACCTCCACAATTCTAAAGCAAGAATCACACAAAGGGAAGAGTTTACCCAACCGGGATGAAAGTTTCACACAAAGATAAGGTGGGAGTATCACTCTCTCCACGGATCCGTCGGTGTCACACCGAAGGGTTTACAACCTTCTTCCACGGAGTCGCACCAAGGAAGCCGCGCCGGAGTCACACCGAACGGATGGAGGGAGCAAGGGGGCGGCGGCTTCACACCACACAAGGGGGCCGGCGGTTTCACACCACCAAGGGGGCCGGCGGCTTGGAGAAAGCTCTTGGCCGAATTTTCTCAAAGGAGAGGGAATTTAGGTTTCAAATATTCAATGATCTTATTCCTCATAATCACCTCCTTAAATAGGAGTTTACAATAACTCTTAGCCCTCCATGATGGAGATGTAATCTCATCCATCCAAAAGGCTAAATGCACACCAAAATAAAATATTGTTCCAAATGAAAAAATAACACATGCCATGAATATAAAATTATCACTTAGACATAGGATAATTTTATATTCCCAAAATATAAAATAAAGTGCATGAAAATAATAAAATTAGGCTAATTTTTCATGGCGGTTTTAGCACGCCGCAGGCGGAGGTGGTAGCGTGTACTTCCTTCGGCGTCATCACGGCATCTCAGATCTTTATGTCGTAGAGCCTCGATAATCGGGTCATCATCAAGTAGCGGTGGCGCTGCATCACTAGATCGACTCCCTTGTCTGAGGTTGAGTCATCTGGAGCTCAGAATGACGCGGTAATCGAGAGCCTGTGGCAGAGTAGCGATGCCATGAGCAGGCAGATGGTAGAGATGCAGGCCCAGATTCAGTCCCTGGCGGCAGTTGTGGCAGGTCAAACTCAAGGAGTGCAAGGTCCTGTAGGGGGGTTAGCTGTCCCTCCTCCTCCTGCACCCTTAAGACCTCCAGTGGTGGTGCCAGCAGAGATGGCCTTCATCTCGCAGTTTCAGAGGCTGAGCCCTCCCACTTATGATGGGAAGGCAGACTTTATGGTCATAGATGATTGGGTTATCTCCATGGAGGAGATGTTCTCGTACTCCGGGATTGTAGATGACCAGAGGGTGATGATAGCCGCCTATCAGCTTAAAGGTTTGGCTAAGAGTTGGTGGCTGAGAGAGAAGGAGAGCTTGATAGCTGGATGCTCTTGGGAAATGTTCAAGGAGATGCTGTTGAGGAAGTTCTTACCCTCGGTCGAGCATGACCGCCTTATGAATGACTTCCTCTATCTGAAGCAAAGGCAACTCACGGTGGCTGAGTATGAGATAGAGTTCAGCAAGTTGAGCCATTTTGCCCCTGGATTGGTCAGCATTGTGGCTGATCGAGTTAAGCGATTTCTCGGTGGCTTGAGGAGCGAGGTGTAGTAGTTGACCAGTGCTTATGGGTCAGAGACTTATGCATGAGTAGTGGAGGCTGCTCTGAAGGTGGAGGCTATTGAGACCGCAAAGAGCAGAGGCCAGAAAATGAAGAAGGACAAGAGGAAGTCTGTGGAGGAGAAGAAACCCCAGGTACCCAGTCCGGCTCCGGCAAAGAAGAGCAAAGTGGTGTGCAGCTTCTGTGGCCGGTTAGGCCACCCTATCGAGAGATGTTTCAAGAAGATAGTAACTCAGAGGAAGGTGCAGGTTCATGCGATTCAGAGTGCTCCTAGGAGAGATGTCTCCTGTTTTGTTTGTAAGCGACCCGGGCATGATGCGGCCCAGTGCTAGTCTAAGGATAAAGTCTGCTTTCAGTGTGGGCAGAAGGGACACATCAAGTCTAGGTGTCCTCAGGTCCAGCCTGCTCTTCATGCAGTTCCACTACAGGCATTACCTCAACCTCAGCGTATGGACAGATGAAAGGGAGAGCTGAACGTGATCTCTTCCGAGGAGGCTCAAGTTTCGACTCAGGTCATCTCAGGTTTGTTGTCTTTCCAGCCTGAAGGTTTTGTTCTTGTTTTGCTAGAATGTTTGTAGTATTTTTGTGGTAGTTCCTGAAAGTCACTCTAGTGTCAACTACCTTCACCTATGGGGGGGGATAGGTGATTTGCAGTCGTTTTGCGGAATTAAAAATTTACCTGCACAATAAAACAAAACAAGCACAACATAGAAACACACAGGCAGTTATAGTGGTTCCCCAATGTGGATACGTCCACTCTCCCCCTTCGACCTATCTCACAACAAGGGACGACTCAGTCACTTTACCAACAGGATTGAAATCCAATCCTTTCACTATGGAAGAAACCCTTCCACCCGAAGGAGTCACTACTCCTCTACCACGGGTTGCACCCAACCCTTACAATGAGGAACCAAAGTTCCGTTACAACAAAAGTAAAAATAGAATGTAAAAAATACAAACTATATTTGGAGCGCTCGGTGTCCCTCTTCGTTCGATGAAGCGTTCTTAAAGAAGACGAAGAGTCCACGACCTAAGCACTCCCTTGGAGAGGATCTCCCCGAGATCGGCGGCGGTAAGGATTGCGGCGGCGATGCTTTCGAGATCCAAACTTCGTAACAAAGCTAGCAAGGTCTACCAACAATCTTACTTGGATCGATCGTCTCAATCGATTCGGAAGGGGAAAGTATTCCCGTTCAACAAACCAAGGGACAAAGGATCTCAAGATAGAAACGTGAGACGCGTTGCTTGGCTGAGTTTCTGCCGCCGGGAGATCAAGAAAAATCCAAGACCAGCGGCGATAACAACCTCTCGAGCGGCGACGGAGGCGGAAGAAGTTCCGCGATGAGCTAGGTCAAGTCGGCGGCTCGTTTCTTTTTTGCATTTAGGGATTATCTGTAATGTTCAAAATAAGCGAGTATTTATACGGCAGATCATCTTTTATGAACGTTGTGGGTCCCACCAGAAGAAACCCTAATTCCGGTTCAAACAGCGCCTGAGTTCATGGTCCGGTCTAGCGATTTGACGGAAAATACCTAAGGCAAATTAGGCGGGAATCATTGTTGATTCTTGACGATTCGGCGAGAATCACTTATGATTCCCGTCGAATTCTACTTAGAAGAATTCCTGCTAAAAAGCTTGCCATCCGGAGAGAATCGGCGAGAATCACAACTATTCTCGACGAATCGGCGAGAATGCAAAGTCATTCTCGACGATTCGGCGAGAATCAGTTGACGATTCTTGTCGATTCTGCCTTAGCAGAAATCTTGAAGGCATTGAGTCAGCTGGATGTAGTCGACGAGAATCGGTGAGTGATTCTCGACGATTCGCCGAGAATCACTAGTGATTCCCGTCGAATCGGCGAGAATCACTTAGTGATTCTCGTCGACTTTAACTTAGACGATTCTTTGTCTTCCTGCCCATGAGTTGGTATTTGACCCATCCTTGCTCCTCTTTTACTCTTCATCTATCTCAGCCATGTACTTGAAAGTAAGTACACTCCAATAGAGAGACTACACGTGTGCCAACACACTGATCTGCTCAACGAGGGATTACGTTGCGCAGACCCGTGTATATTGACCCACTGCACCTTGACATTGGTGTGCACTTATCATGGAATAACTGCAAGCACAACTTGATAGAAAATCATCAAATACATTATCTATTCACCTTAGCTTGTTCAGGGGCTTCTTCAAATCAGGTGCATTGTGGATACAATACCCAACAATCTCCCCCTATTTGAAGAAGCCTAAACCCTACAAGCTAAGGTGAATAGGACATATGGGAATGAAAATCATAAACGTAGAATCCAGTTGAGAGAGAAATTAATTACCATTTTCTTGAGAGCATTCTTGGAGCCACCTTAGCCGAGAGGGTAATCTCCCCCTTTTCGGCTTCTTCAAATCTGGGACTTCACTTGGAGCCACAAGCTCCCCCTCAGATCTTACATCCATGTTCAAGCTTGAGTTCCTTGCTGATGATCCCCCTTGATCTAAGAGCCTTGAGCCGTACAGTCTTCATTCTTCATAGTTCAGCATGCCGAGTTCAGTTTTGAAGAGACTGAACTTGGCCTCGTCTAGGGGCTTTGTGAAGATATTTGCAACTTGCTTATCCATGGGGACATAGCAGAGAGATATGTCTTTGTTTTCCACATTCTCCCGAATGATGTGATAGCGCACTTCAATATGCTTCGTTCTGCTGTGTGACACAGGATTGTTCGCAATTGCTATTGCGCTCGAGGAGCCACAATACATCGGAACTTCTCTGAACTGCAGGTCATAATCTTTGAGCTGATTTATGATCCATAGAAGTTGTGCGCAACAGCTACCTGCTGAGATGTACTCAGATTCATCCGTGGAGGTTGCGACACAATTCTGCTTCTTACTGTTCCAAGAAATAAGCCTTCTTCCGAGGAATTGACACGTCCCGGAAGTGCTTTTCCTATAATCCCTGCTTCCTGCAAAGTCAGCATCTGAAAAGCCTATCAGCTCGACATCATTGTTTCTTGGGTACCACAAGCCAAGATTTGGTGTACCTTTAAGGTATCTAAGAATCCGCTTTACAGCGACATAATGAGATTCCTTAGTGTTCACCTGATATCTGCCACAAACGCATGTGGAGAACATAATATCCGGTCTACTAGTAGTAAGATAGAGCATGGATCCAATTATGCTTCTGTACTTGGTTTCATCAAAAGGTTTCCCTTTCTCATCCTTGTCTAGAGACACAGTGGATCCCATTGGAGTCCTTATAGAGGTTGCACTCTCCATTCCGAATTTATTGAGGAGTTCATTTGTGAACTTCGTCTGAGAGATGAAAATCCCATCCTCAGACTATTTCACTTGAAGTCCCAAGAAATACTTCAGCTCTCCCATACTACTCATTTCAAACTTCCCTTGCATAAGTTTGGAAAACTTCTTGCAAAGGTTGTTATCCGTTGACCAGAATATTATGTCATCGACATAGATTTGCACCAACAAAGTCTTGCCTTTGACTTCCCTAAGAAACAATTTCTTATCTATTTTTCCTCTAGAGAACTTGTTCTCAAGAAGAAAACTAGACAGAGTCTCATACCAAGCTCGAGGAGCTTGTTTTAAGGCATATAAGGCTTTATTAAGAAAATAAACATGATTGGGAAATGTAGGATTAACAAAACCTGGGGGTTGTGCGACATATACTTCCTCTTTCAGGTTTCCATTGAGGAATGCAGATTTCACGTCTATCTGATAGACAGTGAATCCTTTGTGCGAATCATACGCCAGGAACAATCTGATCGCCTCGAGCCTTGCCACTGGTGCAAAGGTCTGGTCGAAGTCAATCCCATCCTCCTATCTGTAACCTTGAGCCACCAGCCTGGCCTTGTTCTTTATGATGACACCGTGTTCATCCAGTTTGTTTCTGAAGATCCACTTGGTGCCGATCACATTCTGTTTCTTTGGTCTTGGAATAAGCGTCCAGACATTGCATCTTTCAAATTGATGCAGTTCATCTTGCATGGATAGTATCCATGCTGCATCTTTGTTCACTTCGTCGAACTGCTTTGGCTCAACCTGTGACAGGAAACTAAGGTGCAAAATCTAGTTAATTGTACCTCTTCGAGTTCTTACACCGTCACGAGGATCTCCGATGATCTGATCTCTAGGATGATCCCTCACGTGTCGGAGCTCCAGGAGTCTGGCATCTGGAGCTCTGACGTCTTCTCGGGCTTCTCCTTCTTCCGGAAGATTTTCTCCATCCTGCTCGTCAACTTCTCCAGCTGACGTCGAGGTGGAAACCTTGACGTACTTGGGAGTAACATCCTTAGCAGTCTCATCGAGACTTAGCTGTTCAAGTCTTGCACCTGCATCTTCAATAATGCCACTAGAAAAATTGCTGTTAAGGAAGCTTCCTTCATCAAATACAACATTAATGGATTCCTCTACCACTAGGGTTTTCTTATTAAAAACCCTATATGCCCGACTTTGGCTACTATAGCCCATGAATATGCCTTCGAAGCATTTTTCACCAAATTTAGTACGCGGGTTCTTCCCGTTATTGAGTACATAGCATCTGCAGCCAAAGATCCTTAAATAGGACATGGTTGGTTTCCTGCCTTTCAGTAGCTCATAAGGCGTCTTACGATGACTCTTGTTGATTAAAGCCCGGTTTTGTACATGACAAGCTGTATTGACAGCCTCTGCCCAGAAGTATTCTGGGAGAGAAGCATCATTCAACATTGTCGTGCAAGCTTCAATAAGAGTTCTATTTCTCCTCTCCGCAACTCCATTTTGCTGAGGAGTACGCGGGGAGGAAAACTCATGAAAGATACCATGTTCTTCACAAAATTCTATCATAGCACCAGACTCGAATTCTGTTCCATGGTCACTTCTTATTTTTACCACTGAGCAGTTAAGTTCGTTCTGAATCTGCTTGACAAAACTAGTGAAGATGTCAAATATATCTGACTTTCGTTTTAAGAAGAACACCCACGTAAACTGAGAGTGATCATCAACAATCACTAGCGTATATGACTTGCCTCCCAAGCTATGAACTTGCATTGGACCAAACAAGTCCATATGAAGAAGATAAAGACATCTGGAGGAGTCTTTCTCTGCAATGCCCTTAAAGGTAGCCCGAGTCTGTTTGCCCTTCTGGCATGCAGGACAGGGGCTATCTTTGATGCACTGAATAATGGGAGCATCCCTTACTAAATTTTTAGAAAATAACATATTAATCGTCTTGAAATTAATATGTGCCAATCTCTTGTGCCATTGTTCACAAAGAGATGCACTGACTTTTGCTACCAGGCACACGGGGGTAGAAGAATCTAAACTTAGAAAATCTAAACAAAAGATATTTCTGCTCCTAATGCCGGTTAATACCGTCTCCGAGGAGGCACACGATATTATCAAGCATTTATCCTTGCAGAACTTAACGTCATATCCTTTATCACATAATTGTCTTACACTGATCAGTTTATGATTTAAACCTTCAACATAAGCCACGTCGGTGATAGAGATTATTCCGTTGGAAATCATACTATAACCTATGGTGACACCTCGATCTGATCCCCCAAAGATGACTTTGGGTCCATTTTCGACTGGAGAGTAATCACGCAGCAGGCTTCTAGTCCCAGTCATATGCCGGGAACATCCACTGTCAAAGTACCAGATTGCAGTTTTGGTGTCCTTTGGACATTCCTGCAAAACAGAATTAATTTCCCTTAGGAACCCAATCGAACTTGGGTCCTAGATTCCTTGTTAGCGCACTCCCCCTCGGATGGTTAACCCTACGAGTGGTCGGTCTCGCATTGCTAACATGAGGAGTCTCGTTATATCTCGGATTAAACCAGCAATCCACGACAAAGTGACCAACTTTGCCACAGCACCAACAGTCAAATCTGTTGTACCTTTTCCTAAGCTCCTGCTTCACCCTTGGAACGGTGGGTCTAGCCGGGGCCTTGGATCTGGAGGTGGAGCCATCATGATGACAGCAGTCACATGATTTCTTCACCTCATGTTCCTTCAGTATAATAGGCTTGGCTTTTGGTGCTTGCTTCCTATTATGGCCGCAAGAGAAGTGGCCATAATCTTCCACTTGGATTTCCTCATAAGGTGCCTTAAAGACACTCTCACTGTAGTTTCGGGGGAAGGACCAACCATTATACCGGCTCTTGGGCTTTTCAACCGAGGGCCGGAAGAAGTGGTCATAGGTTTACTCAAAGTCCTGTTCATTGAAGGGAAAGCCAGGCTTCCTGAATTCAACAGGGTTGAGTGGGGCCTTTCCCTTTTCTGCTGTAGAGGCATTCTTAGCAGCCTTATTTTTCCTCTGCTTTCTATTTCTCCTGGATTATTTACCAGGCAAACCCACATGCCCCAAACCAGCCCCCTTAGCATGAGCAGAGAAGGTATCAACCAGTGGAAGAACAGTCTTTGGCATAGAGAAGCTTTTGACAATCTTCCTTTCTGCCGCAAGTTGTTCTTCCAACTTATTGATTTCTTCCTGTTTAAGGTCAAGGAGACTTAGAGACTCAGAGTGCTTAGAGACCAGGTCCAGGTGCTCCTATCGGAGAGAAATCAAGCTAGTGATCTCTTCCCTTAGGGAGACACCCTCGACCTTAAGGAATTTGACTTCCTTTTTCTGAGCCCTCAATCTCTTGCGGCATTCCTCGAAGGTATTGAGCAGAAGCTCATACTTTTCGAGGAGCTCAGCTTCTCGGGCAGAAGGGTTGTCCTCGAGATCATCATCAGGAGACTCATAGTCAGATTCAGAGAGGGGAGTACAAGCTTTTACCTTCCTAGTAAATGGGGGGCAGTCTCCTTCTGAGTCAGAGCGACCCACTAGCCCGAAGTAGGCTTCTTCATCATCACTGGAGTCTGAGGAATCAGACTCACTAAGTGTCTTTGGCTTTTTGGCGATGTAGCTCCTCTCTTTCTTCTTATCTCTAGAGGACTTGTGCTCCTCTCCCTTCCCCTTATCTCTCTTGCCTTGGTGGAAGTCAGCGATGACGTGACCTGGCTTATTACATCCAAAGCAAATAATGTCGTTAGAGCGATGTTTGTTCTGTTTGGATTCATACCTGTCATAAGAATAATTCTTCTTCTGATGTCTGGAGGAGGAGCCATCTCTCTTTCTTTGATTCCTCAACATGAGGAACTTCTTGAACTCCCGGGTGATGAGGGAGAAGTCTTCTTCAGACAGCTCTGAGCCGGAGGAGCATGGCTCGGAGTCTTCCTCCTCATCCTTTTTCCATGAACGGGATGGAGCAGCCCCCTTGCCTTTCCTGGAGTGAATGGCTTTCAGGGCCACAGTCTTTTCTTTTGCTGCGGCTTTCTCGGCTTCTTCTTCTGCTTTCCTCGTGTTCAGCTGAAGCTCATAGGACATAAGCTTCCCAAATAGTATCTGAGGATCAGTTTCTGCAAATTTGCCAAACTCTCGGATGGCGCGGATCTTCGTGTCCCGTTCCTTAATAAGGGACCTAAGGAATTTATCATTCAGTTCACCATCAGTGAACACTCTTCCATATCCCTTTAGGGCATTGGCGATCTTGAGGAAATTTTCGAAGGTAACTCCGATCTCTTCCTTGGGCCCTTTCCTGAAGGCCTCATATTTCTGGTTCAGGAGGGATCTCCGATCATCCCTCACTTCATCTGTGCCCTCCATCAGAATAATCATGCAGTGCTAGATATCCTTGGCTGTCCTGCAGTTGCAGAAGTTCTGCATCATGGAGTCATCGATTGCGCTGACTAGAATGTTCTGTGCCTTCTTGTCAAGTCCGACCAACACCATCTCGTCCTTGTCCATTTCAGAAAACTTCTTAGGCACTATTTTGGTAGGATCAATGGTGGAAGCCTTAGTGGGAATATAAGGTCCCTCCTCCACGATCATGAAGAGTTGGGGGTCGACTGCTTCCATGTAAAATCTAATCCTTTCCTTCCAGATAGGAAAGTTTAGCCTAGCGCACACTGGGATCTTGCATGAGTACTTGAGTCCGTCCATAGTAGATATCTGCCTTCTTCTTGACACTAGTGGCAGGAACTTACTCAAGGTGTTAACTTTTTTGATGAGCAACCTCCCTCTGATACCACTTGAAAGTCACTCTAGTGTCAACCACCTTCACCTATGGGGGGGGGATAGGTGATTTGCAGGCATTTTGCGGAATTAAAAAATTACCTGCTCAATAAAACAAAACAAGCACAACATAGAAACACATAGGCAGTTTTAGTGGTTCACCGATTTGGGTACGTCCACTCTCCCCCTTCGACCTATCTCCCAACAAGGGACGACTCGGTCACTTCACCAACAGGATTGAAATCCAATCCTTTCACTATGGAAGAAACCCTTCCACCCGAAGGAGTCACTACTCCTCCACCACGGGTTACACCCAACCCTTACAATGAGGAACCAAAGTTCCGTTACAACAAAAGTAAAAATAGAATGTACAAGATACAAACTACGTTGGGAGCTCTCGGTGTCCCTCTTCGTTCGATGAAGCGTTATTGAAGAAGACGAAGAGTCCACGACCTAATCACTCTCTTGGAGAGGATCTCCCCAAGATCGGCGGCGACAAGGATTGCGGCGGCGATGCTTTCGAGATCCAAACTTCGTAACAAAGCTAGCAAGGTCTACCAACGATCTTACTTGGATCGATTGTCTCAATCTATTCGGAAGGGGAAAGTATTCCCATTCAACAAACCAAGATACAAAGGATCTCAAGATAGAAACGTGAGACGCGTTGCTTGGCTGAGTTTCTGTCGCCGGAAGATCATGAAAAATCCAAGACCAGCGGCGGCAACAACCTTTCGAGCGGCGATGGAGACGGAAGAAGTTCCGCGATGAGCTAGGTCAAGTCGGCGGCTCGTTTCTTTTTCGCGTGTAGGGATTATCTGTAATGTTCAAAATAAGCGAGTATTTATACGGTAGATCATCCTTTATGACCGTTGTGGGTCCCACCAGAAGAAACCCTTATTCCGGTTCAAACAGTGCCTGAGTACATGGTCCGGTCCAGCAAGTCGACGGAAAACGCCTAAGGCAAATTCGGCGGGAATCATCTGTGATTCTCGACGATTTGGCGAGAATCACTTATGATTCCCGTCGAATTCTACTTAGAAGAATTCCTGCTGAAAAGCTTGCCATCCGGAGAGAATCGGCGAGAATCACAACTATTCTCGACGAATCGTCGAGAATGCAAAGTCATTCTCGACGATTCGACGAGAATCAGTTGACGATTCTCGTCGATTCTTCCTTAGCAGAAATCTTGAAGGCGTTGAGTCAGCCGGATGCAGTCGGCGAGAATCGGCGAGTGATTCTCGATGATTCGGCGAGAATCACTAGTGATTCCCGTCGAATCGGCGAGAATCACTTAGTGATTCTCGTCGACTTTAACCTAGACGATTCTTTGTCTTTCTGCCCATGAGTTGGTATTTGACCCATCCTTGCTCCTCTTCTGCTCTTGATCTATCTCAACCCTGTACTTGAAAGTAATTACACTCCAATAGAGAGACTACACGTGAGCCAACACACTGATCTGCTCAACGAGGGATTACGTTGCGCAGACCCATGTATATTGACCCACTGCACCCTGACATTGGTGTGTACTTATCGTGGAATAACTGCAAGCACAACTTGATAGAAAATCATCAAATTCATTATCTATTCACCTTAGCTTGTTCAGGGGCTTCTTCAAATCAGGTGCATTGTGGATACAATATCCAACAATTCCTTAGTTTTATGTTCCTATAGGGAAGTTTAAGGTGAAGAACCGCTAGACGCGTGTTCTGTTTGACTCCGGCGCTACCCACTCGTTCGTGGCTAGAGCCTTTGTGGAGCGACATTGGTTGACTTTAGATCGAGTTTGGGATACCTTCCGTGTCAAGTTCCCCTCTGATGATTGATCTGGAGGACTTCGATGTTATTTTGGGCATGGACTGGCTGTCTAGGTATGATGCGGTTATTCAGTGCAAAGGGAAGCTCTTGGACTTTATCAGGGACGACAGTCAGCCCGGAAGCATGTGTGCAGATCTGAGCAAGGATCCTACTGTCATCTCTGCGGTATGTGCTCAGAAGCTGTTTCTTTCGGATTGTTTTGCTTGTTAGGTCTCGGTGGTTGGGACCGCTGTTTGTGTACCGCGCTTGGAGGAGATTCCAGTTGTTCGTGATTTCGCCGATGTTTTTCCTTATGACCTTCCTGGTCTTCCTCCCGAGCGGGATGTTGAGTTTGTGATCGATTTGGAGCCGGGTACGCGTCCTATTGCTAAGGCGCCGTACCGGATGGCCCCAGGTGAGCTAGAGGAGTTGCGAGTCCAGTTAGATGAGTTATTTGTGAAAGGGTTTATCAGGCAGAGTTCGTCGCCTTGGGGTGCTCCTGTTCTATTTGTGAAAAAGAAGGATGGGTCAATGCGGCTTTGCATTGACTATAGGGAGTTGAACAAAGTCACAATTAAGAACAGGTACCCTCTGCCGAGGATCGATGATTTATTTGACCAGTTGCGCGGTAGCACAGTGTTCTCCAAGATCGACCTTCGTTCGGGCTATCATCAGCTTAGGATCCGTGAGGCAGATATTCCATGGACTGCGTTTAGATCGAGGCATGGACATTTTGAATTCTTAGTGATGTCATTTGGATTGACCAACACACCATCAGCATTCATGGATATGATGAACTAGGTGTTCAAGGATTTCCTAAATAAGTTCGTGGTGGTCTTCATCGATGATGTGTTGGTTTATTCTCACAGCGCTGGGGAGCATGAGCAGCATTTGCGCTTGGTTCTATCGGAGGTTAGGAACCACAAGTTATTCGCCAAGTTGTGCAAGTGCGAATTTTGGTTTCCTCAGGTCTCGTTTCTGGGCCACGTGGTGAATAAGGATGGGATCTCGGTCGACGCAGAAAAGATCGCAGCAGTGATGGATTGGAGTAGGCCGGGCACGCCTAAGGAGATCATGAGCTTCCTAGGGTTGGCCGGCTACTACAGGAGGTTCGTGGATGGTTTCTCTACCCTAGCTGCACCTTTGACCAAGCTGACTCAGAAGAACGTGGCTTTTGTTTGGTGTGAGAAGTGCGAAGAAGCCTTTCTGGAGTTAAAGAAAAGATTGTGCACTTCTCCCGTTCTGACCCTGCCTACTGAGGGTGTGGATTATGATGTATACATGGATGCTTCGCATGTAGGTTTGGGATGCGTATTAATGAGGGTTGGTAAGGTAATTGCCTATGGGTAAAGGCAACTGAAGACTCATGAGAAGAATTATCCTATGCATGACCTCGAGTTCGTAGCGGTTATTTATGCGTTGAAGCTGTGGAGACACCTACTTTATGGGGCTCAGTGCAAGATCTTCACCGACCATAAGAGCCTGAAGTACGTGTTCACACAGAAGGAGTTAAATCAGCGCCAGCATCGGTGGCTAGAGTATGTGGCCGATTATGACGTAGAGATCCAGTATCATCCAGGCAAGGCCAATGTGGTGGCCGATGCCTTGAGCCGAAAGACGGGAAAGATCTTTAATCTCACCACCGATCGTTTAGTGGAGGAGTTCCTCCTTATGGATATATCAGTGGGATGCTGTGGCTTGTAGAGTAGTTTATCAGTGGCAGAGCCGTCTTGGATTTCTTTGACCAGACTGCACCAGAAGGACGATCCGGATCTTCTACACTTATTCTACAGGACTGAGAGAGGAGAGTTGCCGGATTATTCCATCGATGATCCGGGAACTTTGAAGTACCGTGGTAGATTTTGCATCCCCGCTATTGGGGACATTAGGGGTATGGTTTGCAGAGAGGCTCATGGATCCAGCATTGCCTACCATCCAGGATCTACGAAGATGTATCGTGACTTAAAGAAAATTGCCTGGTGGTATGGCATGAAAGGTGATATAGCCCGATATGTTGCTGAGTGCTACACTTGCAAGTGTGTGAAGACCGATCATGGAAGGCCCTTGTGGCAAGTTGACTTCGTTAGAGATCCCGACTTGGAAGTGGGAAAGTATATCTATGGACTTCATCACGGGATTACCGAAATCCCTAAGGGGATTTGATTCTGTTTGGGTCATAGTAGATAGATTGACAAAGTGTGCTCACTTCGTGCCATATAGGATTGATTACCCGATGAAGAAGATAACAGAGTTGTACTTGAATGAAGTCATCCGACTGCACGGTGTGCCGGTTAGCGTCATTTTTGATCGAGACTCCCGGTTTACTTCTCGTTTTTGGCAGAGTCTGCAGGAGGGTTTGGGTACGGATCTGAGGTATTCTACTGCTTACCACCCACAGACCAATAGGAAGACGGAGCGGGTGAACCAGATAGTTGAGGATATGATCCGATGCTATATTTTAGACCACGGTGGAGCGTGGGATGAGCGGCTGCGACTTATGGAATTTGCATACAACAATAGTTATCAGGAGAGCTTGTAGATGGCTCCGTTCGAAGCCTTGTATGGGAGGCGCTGCAGAACTCCGTTGTTTTGTGCTGAGGCTGGTGAGAGGCCTTTGTTGGGTCCTGATGCGCTTGAGGAAATGGAAGTCGCAGTGAAGCTTACTCGAGAGAAGCTTCGTATAGCTCAGGAGAGGTATGAGAAGAACGCCAATCGGCGTAGGTCTGCCTTGGAGTTTTCTGTAGGGGACCTTGTATTTCTTAAGGTTCCCCAATGGTGGGTGTAAAGAGGTTTGGTAAGAATCGAAAATTGGACCCGAGGTATGTGGGCCTGTTTAAGATTTTGGAGCGGATTGGCGTGTTAGCTTACAGGTTGGATTTTCCAGCAAACTTCCTAGGTGTTCATAATGTTTTCCATGTTAGTCAATTGCGGAAGTGTGTGCGCAGCAGTGGGCAAGTTTTGGACGTTGTGCCCCAGTTTGAGCCCAACCTCTCTTTTGTTGAAGTGCCGGTTCGTATTTTGGATACTCAGGAACGGGTGCTGCAAAGGAAGTCCATTCCGATGGTGAAAGTTCTATGGAAGAATCAGGATTTGGAAAGCGCGACTGGGGAGCTAGAGTAGGCTATGAGGGAGGCTAGCCCTCAACAGTTTCCCTGATTGGTTTGGTTGTTTCCTTCTTGTAATGTTTGGATTATTACTTTCCATCTATAGTAGAAGTGTCGTGCGTAAAGTTTCGGGACGAAACTTTCTTTTAGGGGGAGTGACTGTAACGCCCCCGATTTTTTGCTACGATTATTAAATTCTCGTTTTACGTTACGTCGACGCTTTTTCTTGGCTTGTGCCATCTGTGAAGTGTGGTCTTAACTCCTTATAACTGAGTGCTCTATTTTGTAGCCTGTTTGCAAGATCTCCCTAGCAAGCCGAGTTGTTTTGGGTGACCCGGTGTGGCCTCTCGGGGGATGCTTGTGTTTTGGCTTAGGGTGGGTATAACTTGAGTTCTGTTCGTCAAAAGTTAGTTTTGAATTCGTCGTTGCGTTCGTAGCGTGGATATTTAGCTACGGTGTGAATTTCATCGAATTCCGAGATTGTTTGGTTTTCGCGTCATTTTGGGTGTGCCATTAGTAAATTCTAATTAGTAACCCTCTTAGTTTAAGTGAACCTGTGGCTTGGGAGACGGTTAGGCTGATCAGGCATAGTAAGGCTTATTTATAAAGCTTTGGTTAGAAGTTGGCGGGCCCACTCTCTTCTTTCTTCCTAAGACCGAAACCGCTACTCCTGTTTGCAGAAAGCAGAGGAGGAAACGACGGGCTTCCCTAGCTTTCAGACGGTGATTTCGGGAGTGTTCGTGGACGGATTTCGATTCTGAGAGCGGATTTGGATTGCTATCTCTTAGACCATCATTTCTACGGTAAGAGATTTGATTTTTGTGGTGTTTTTAGGAGGCCCGAATTTATTGTTTTGGCCCTTTTCCGCCATTAAAGTTTGGGATTTTTGTTGTTAGGGTGTTGCTGCTGCTGGTGCCGTGTGCATTTAAGGGAAAGCCGACCAAGCTTCGTCGGAAATCGAGGCAAGTGGTTTTTGCACTTGCTTTTTGATATTTTTTCCCTTCTTAACTACCCGGTTAGCCCTAGGATAGAAGCCAAGTATCTCTCTTCTGCTTGTTAAAATTTTGTGCAGTGGTTTTAGGCTAACCCTAAAATTCTATTTGATCTTCGCCTCCTTATGCTGTTTTGCTCAACCTGCTGGTTGTTTTAACCATTTAGACTCCAGATTTGTAGTTCTGGTTGGGTGCTTTTGTGGGTGGAGCCGAGAGAGAGAGTGAGTGAAAGTGAAGGGATAGATACTACTCTAGAGGGGGGGTGAATAGAGTTGTCAAATTTTGCACTAGACAAAACTTAATAGTCTACCCAACTCCCTTGGAGTGAAATGCGGAATGAAAAGATTATAGATATAGAAATAACCCTAAAGCCTAACACAAGTGTTGTGCACAAACTCAAGCTAACTGTAATTACAGTTAAGGCTTGGAAATCCTAATCAGCAACTAGCAGACCTAGTTATATCTAATCACAGCCACAATGCAGGAATTAAACAAGGCAATCCAGACGACACAAGGAATTTATAGTGGTTCCCCAAACAACTTGGGTACGTCCACTCTTCTACCAACAAGGTAGGAATCCACTACAGGTTTTTGATCAGGTGCCCTGCCACCAACAGGATCTGCTTCAGGTAGATCCAGAAACCCTTTAGACTTTTGATTAGGTGTCTAAAAACCAAACACAGGTTTTTGATCAGGTGCCCTGCCACCAAGGGATACTTTTGAAGGGAGTAATAACCCTATACAGGAGGGGGAAAGAAGGTTAAGATATCTTCTCTATTTTACAATAGATTAGAGAAGCACAAAAACTTGCACTGAGCTAGAAAGCTCTAAAGAATCAAGGCTCCCCCTGGCTCAAAGATGTCCAGGTGAAGTCTTGCTTCAGTGCAGAAAACTCTTCAGAAAGATCTGAAGGAAAAACTACAAGAAGATAATAAATAATAAAATTAGAAATCTTCAAGCAGCTGTCTTCTTCTTCTTCTTCTTCAAAAGAACTCTGAGTCTAAACTTCCTGGAATAGGAGAACTCAGGTTGAAGAAGAGCAGAAGAGCTTAACACTTCTCAGATGAATGGAAATTGCTGAGAGCAGAAAACTTGATCTTGATGAAGGCTTGAATGCTTAAATGAATAAATGGTTAGCTAGCTGAAATCCTTCTCCAAAGGATTCCTTTTATAGCAGCAACAAGCAACGGCTCTCTTCAATTTGAATTGTTTGCCTTCTTCTGAAACTTGAGACCTGGGCTGCAAATATCAAAAAGGCAAACAATCTCTGCAGCAAAAACATTCTATAAAAGGAATAAACCTCTTTCGAAGAAGCTGCAGGAAGCAATCTGATAATAAAGTACTAAATAAAGTCACATCAGAAACAAACTTTTTATAGCAGAAGAAAGACTTTTCAGTCTAACGGCTATAAAGGACTGACAGCAGATAAAGTAAAATACAATGTCAGCTAATAGGACAAACAACTTTATCTCAAAAGATTTTACTCAGGCAGAAGGGATGGAGCAGATATTGCCTGGAAATATTATCATAAAACAACTGAAATAAAATGCCAGATAATGTATTAATTAATTAAATATAATAAATAAATACAAAATAAAAAGGCAGACAGAAAACGTCGAACGACCCTCGGAGATCGTCGAACGAAGACCGGAGATCGTCGAACTATCGGACAGATAGTCGAACGATCCAGATAGTCGAACTATCAAAGGAGATAGTCGAACTATCGCAACAGATAGTCGAACTATCAGAAGATAGTCGAGCTATCAGATAGTCGACCTATCAGCAGATAGTCGAACTATCAAAGCAAAACCGATAATCGACCTATCAACAAATAGTCGAACTATCAACGGAGAACAGATAGTCGAGCTATCACCAGATAGTCGAGCTACCAGATAGTTGAACTATCAAGGCATATTGTCGAACTACCAACGAAAAACAGATAGTCGACCTATCAACAGATAGTCGAACTATCAGAAGAAAGCAGATAGTCGATCTATCAACAGATAGTCGAACTATCAAACAACGCAGATAGCCGACCTATCAAACAGATAGTCGAGCTATCAGATAGTTGAACTATCCAAGCAGATAGTCGAACTATCAAAGCACACAGATAGTCGAACTATCAACCGATAGTCGAACTATCCTCGCAGACTGAAAGTCGAACAACTGATAGACGATCGTCGAACAGTTAGTCGACGATATTCGAGCGGCATTCGACCATAGTCGAACGAAAAAACTACTTAACCAAATTCTTTATCTGGAAAAGCGGGGACTCTACAGCTAGACCACTAACCAATGACCATAGATATTTCTTGGGTCAAGGGACAAAAGGAGAAGACTAAACTCAAATCAAACTAGGGTACCAACAATCTCCCCCTATTTGAGTTAAGTCTCTCAAAAACTAAAACATAGAACTAGCTATAGAGCAATAAAATTAGTACAGGAAATAGATAAACAATTAACAGTCAATCAGATAAATATAACAGCAGTCAAACAAAATTAAGAGTCTACAGCATCAGGCTTAGGGTTAGAAGAGCTAGGAACAAAGGAAACTTTCCGCAAAGGATCAATGGCCTCTTTCTTAGACATCTTCAAGTCTTGCATGCCAATAATCTTTAATTCTGCAGCCCTTGGAACAACTGCTTCTGGGTGCTTTTCCATATATTTAGAAGGATCAAAAACTTCAGGATTAACCTGGAACTTTTCGAACTCCTTCTTTCTGAATGTAGACATTGTGGTTAATCCACTAGTGTCCTTTCCTTCAGCTTTTGCTTTCCTGATTTGAGCTACTCCAACCAATTCGAGAAAACGAGCCATCCTAAAGTTAGGATCAAGCTCAGGACTTTCATAAACAGTCTCAGAAGGAGTATCATCTGGTTCTTTATCTTGATTAACTAGATAAGACGGGGGAGCAGACTTAGCAAAGTTCTTGCTAGAATTTTTAAACAAAATAAACTACTTACCTATTGAAACAACTTTTTCAGAATGCACTGGCATTGGAGATGAAACCCTTTTCTCTGGAGAAGGAGGAGGGGAAAAAGTTGGTCTTTGATACACAACCTCCTTCACTTGTTCTCTCACTGTATCAGTTCTTTGATAGCCAGAATATGATTTACCTTGAAAACCTTGAGAGCTTTTCCTTGAAGAAGACTGAGAAGGAGCAGATTTTGCTGACGGAGCAGAAGGATTAGCAGAAAGGTTGCCAGAGGCTCCTGCATCGGGAGGTGGAGGAGGAGGACCTCTGGGATTCCATCTGGGGGTAGGACTATCATATTTCTTAGATCTCTTTCTCTCTTTTTGCTGGTTTTTGGAGAACCACATCCAATGTTGAAACTCTTTTGACTTGGGGTCAATTCCTTTCAGAATATAATATGGAGTGTCATTATCACGATTGAGAGGAGGAGGAGCAACAGCTTTTCTTTTCTTCTGTGCAGCTTTCTTTTTCTTTGAATTCTCAGATAAATCTGAATCCTCTTCATCTTCAGAGTGAGATGATGGAGGATTGTCATATGGGTCATAGGCTTCAGAAACAGCCTTTTCCTTTAAAGCAGCTTTCTCCTTTTCTTCTTCTATGGCATCCTGAGCTAGAAGGGAATCCAGGTCAAGTCCTGGGGAATCATCCCAAACAGTTGATTTTTCAACTTGTAAATCCTTTTCTTTTTCTTCTAACAAAGATTGTACTCTTTGATTCCAAGCATCTCTTGCTTTCTCTTTGATTTCATCTTGATTTTCAGACATATCTTCTATATCTTTTTGAACAACTAAAGCATCTGCAACAGATTCTCGAACAACTACTTCTATTTGAGCAGCTATATCTTCTTTAATATAATCTGTAGATTCATGAACACAAATCTGCTAAATAAGCTAAAATCATTCCTTCTAGGTATTCACAAGCTAGCAAATCAATTGACTCGTCAATAAAACGGATGAGTGAATTACCTTCATACTTTACCAACTCCCAGGATTCATCTAGATAGGATGTAATAATGCCTTCTAGGAAACAGGCAACCAAGGGAGTGGTGAGATCTTCTAAACAGACTTTCACAGCAAATTCAGATAACATAACTGCATCAGATATTTCTTTGTCAGATAATACTGAAGCTGATTCATCTTGAGCTGGAGCAGTCTCTTCTTGAACTATCATTACTACATCTGTCACTGCTGGAAGATCTGCTGGAAGGGAGGCTGGAAGCTCTGAGGCTGGAGGCTCTGAGACATCTTCACCGAACATCTCCCCCTGCATGATTTCAGTGGGAACTGAAACCAGGCCCCTGGAAGAAGAGGGCTCAGCAGATTTAGAGAGGGATTGGATGGTAGTAGTCAAAGTAGCAATAGAGGAGGCAAGTGGAGCAATTGCCTCTTCAATCATGATTTTGATTGAAGGGGTAATCAACTCCAAAATGCTGGATATGAATGCTGGGGTGACTTCATAAGAATGAGGGGGAACTGGAAGATCAGCAGGAGGAATGTATTCCTGTTGAACTGGAGAATGAGCAGGAGATGGAGAATGATGTGGAGAAAGAACTGGAGAACGAATAGGGGACTGAAGAGGTGTTGGAGTCCTCTCAGATCCTATCAAATCAAAACTAGTAGCAGATATCCTAGCCAGATGAGAAGGAATAGGAGATGCAGGAGGAGAAGGAATGACAACCGTGGTTGTATCTTGAACAGGAGAAGCAGGAAGTCGTACTTCAGCTGAAGTTGATGGAACTTCAACTGAAGCAGACTGCATAGCAGAAGAAGATGAGGGAAGGGAAAGATGAGCTGAGCCAGCTTCTTGAGGGTGAGGAGCGACTGAATAAGTCCTAGTGCTCTCTGATGTCGCTGGAGCAACCCCTGTGAGAGCGGGCTTCACAAACGTCCTCTTCCACTTGGAGAACAAATTCGGATCCATCTTCTTGCTTGCATTTATTGTTGTTGCAACGGAGACCAGCAGCTGAGGATACTTTTCCTTCAGGAAAATTCCAATAACCCTGCCTAGGGTAACCTCTTTCTTACTGTTCTTTTTCCTTATCAGATCGAACATTACTCCTGACCAATCAATCCTTTTCTGATTAACAATTGCACACATCAGTGCAAATTGTTGCCTTGTAATGTTGTCATGAGCAGAGTGCTTTCCAAGAAGCACTTTTCCAACTAACTCAGCAAGAAATTTGATCTTGAAGGGGAAATTGACCTTGAGCAGCTTCGTGGGAATGCCCTCCGCATGTCCCAGCTCAGTCAGCATTCTTCCAAACTCTTGAGCATCTTGCTCATAATCTTCTTCGCCATTAATCAAGCCAAAAACATCAGTCAGAATGGCGGGAGTTACAATAACCTCTTCTCTGCCAATAGTGCCAGTCATCGAATCGTCAGAGGAGGACGAAGTGAAAGCCCATTCCTTAATCTCGGGAACATTTAACTTTATCCTTGTAGACATTAATCTTTCTAGACCTTGATCTTGGCATAACTGAAGTATTTCCACAATCCCTGCTTCACAGCAACTGAATGCGTCAAAATCGACGCTGAAACCTGCATCGAACTTTATAACAGCTAGCACTGCTGGAGAAATCGCCATTGAAGTGCTGGAGAGAGCGCGAGAAAGACGGAGAAGATGAAGGAGACGAAGCGGCAGAAAATCGCAAGCGGGAAGACAGAATGCGAAAAGTCACGCTCCGTCGACGATAAAACAAAAGATCTTTTAACCTAGGTCGACTATCGACTTTATATTAGACCGGAGATAGTCGATCTATTAAAAAGATACTGGACCCGATGGTCGAATGGCCGTTCGACGATCGGCCCAGAAGCAGAGTAGTCGATCAATCGTTCGACTATTTCTGGCTTCTTAAACAACAAGCTGTCGTCATCCAGAGATCGACGATAAGCTCGACCTGTTCGACGATCTTCGAACGCCGGTCGACGATCTTCAAACAGATAAGCTATCATTAACCAGAGATCGAGGATAGGCTTGATCCGTTCGATGATCTTCGATCATCGTTCGACGATCTTCAAGCAGGTTTCAACATTGGCAGATATAGTCACACTTAGTCTCGTCCATTGATCATGCCTAGTTGAACTAAAAAGAACAGATGCTTCTGTTCATCTAAGGGCTTGGTGAATATATCACCTCTCTGAAACTCAGTGGATATGAACTCAAGATAAATCTTGTTCTTTTCCACACAATCTCTCAGGAAATGGTGCTGAATCTCAATGTGCTTCGTTCTAGAGTGGTGCACTGGATTTTGTATAATGGAGATAGCAATGGTACTATCACACATGATTTTGGTGTTCTTGTGTGAGTAACCATAATCCACAAGCTGGTTTTGAATCCATAGGATCTGTGAACAACAACTAGCAGCTGCTATATATTCAGCCTCTGCAGTTGAAGTTGAGACAGAAGCCTGCTTCTTACAGAACCAAGAGACCAATCTCTCTCCCAGGTACTGACAAGTTCCTGAGGTGCTCTTCCTGTCAACTCTGCAACCAGCATAATCAGAATCAGAATATCCAATTAATTCGAATTCTGACTCAGCGGGGTACCAAAGTCCTAGATTTGGACATCCCTTCAGGTATCTCAGGATTCTCTTGAGAAGAATCAGATGAGATTCCTTGGGGTTGACCTGGAATCTAGCACAAAGGCATGTAGCAAACATTATATATGGCCTACTTGCAGTTAAATATAATAGGGAACCAACAATGGCCCTATAATTCTTTTGATCAACTGACTTGCCGTGATCATCAGAATCAATAACTACATTAGTAGCCATAGGTGTAGGCATTGCTGAAGCATCAGCCATCCCAAATTTCTTTACCAATTCCTTGGCATATTTGGATTGGGAGATGAAGATACCATCAGCATCTTGCTTAACTTGGAGACCAAGAAAGTAAGACAGCACACCCATACTACTCATCTCAAACTTAGAGTGCATCAGGTCAGAGAACCTTTTGCAAAGTTTGGAATCAGTGGAGCCAAATATAATATCATCCACATACACTTGAACTAACAGGATTGTGTCCTTGTGGTGCTTGACGAAAAGGGTTCTATCAACTACTCCCCTAGTAAAGTTGTGCTCTAAAAGGAAACTAGCTAGAGTCTCATACCAGGCTCTGGGAGCTTGCTTTAGTCCATAAAGAGCTTTCTGTAACTTAAACACATGTGAGGGCTGAGTTGAAGAAACAAACCCAGGTGGTTGTTCAACAAACACCTCTTCCTTAAGCTCACCATTTAGGAAAGCACTTTTGACATCCATCTGAAAGACCTTAAACTTCATGTAGGCTGCATAGGCCAAGAAGATCCTTATTGCTTCTAGCCTTGCAACAGGAGCAAAGGTTTGGTCATAATCTATACCTTCCTCCTGTCTGTAGCCCTGAGCTACAAGCCTTGCTTTATTCCTTACAATAATTCCATTTGCATCCAACTTGTTTCTATACACCCACTTGGTGCCTATGATCAGTTGGTCTTTAGGTCTTGGAACCAAAGTCCAAACTTTACATCTCTCAAACTGATTGAGTTCCTCTTGCATAGCAATGATCCAGTGGGGATCTAGCTCTGCATCTTTAAAGGTGAGGGGCTCAACCTGTGAGAGGAAACAAGCGTGCATCACATCCTGTCTTAATTGGTGTCTTGTTTGCACACCAGCTGATATGTCTCCAATCACTTGAGATGTGGGGTGATCTCTAAGTGTGACAATATCAACAGGTGGGATGTGATCTTCAGCAACAGTTGGGATTAATTCCTCAGGAGGAATTTGATCTACTGTTGGTGGTACAACAACAGCTTCAGCAATGTCTTCATCACTGTCTGATTCAGTGATCTGAAGAGTTGATAGTTAAGAATTTCTTGAGTAGCATCAGGTACCTGCAATGAACTAGAGGAAGGAGAATTTTCCTTCTCCTTGTAAAATATCTGAGACTCATCAAAAGATACATGCACAGATTCTTCAATTTTACAGGTTGATTTGTTATAAACCCTATAAGCTTTGCTTACTTGGGAATATCCGAGCATAATTCCCATTGAAGCTTTTGCTTCAAATTTTCTAAGATATTCTTTATTGTTATTATTAATATACACTACACAACCAAATACTCTAAAATAATTAATTTTAGGTTTCTTTCCTTTAAGCAACTCATAAGAAGTTTAACACTTAAGCTTGTGTATCAAACTTCTATTCAAGACATAATTGGCTGTACCAACGGCTTCTGCCCAATAGGAGAGAGGCATATTAGCATCTGCCAACAATGTGCTAGCAGCTTCAATGAGTGTTCTGTTCTTCCTTTCTGTACAACCCATATTCGACGAGGGTGGGCCCTACCATCGCCAGGTCATCAAAAGTCAAAGTCAACAGGACAAGGTGGGGATCCAGACCAGCACCCCAGGCCGCGGAAGGTTCGGGCGAGTATGGCGAGCTCCCCAGGCCAACTCGCCAGGTGGCGACTATGACCAGATACTCGCCTCTTCCAGGCGAGCTCCCCAGGGAAGTCGCCAACTCGCCAGGGTGGGGGTATAAGTAAGACCCCCCCTTCTCTTTGGTTTTCCCTATAAATAGGACCCCAGGGGTACGAAGGAGGGACAAGCAATTCTCGGCCTGAGCCCTCGCGAGTTCCAGCAACTGCCCTTGACTCGTTATTGCTCAAGCTCGCCTCCTTCGTACCTAGCTCGGCCAATCTGGTTGAGAAGGGGTTGCTTCTCCTAAGCAACTGGGTACGTGGTGGGACCTTCCCGCCGTAGCAACCTGGGGTCTTGTTTGCGGAATTCGTTCCTATTTTCTGACCAGAGATCATCTTCCCGACTGGCCGACCAGTAACTTCAGGTTACCTAGTCCGATTTCTGAGGTTGAGAAATTTCTCGGCTTCAACACTTGGTGCGGTGAGCGTGGATAGCGACCGAAGAAGAAAGTCGTGGTTGGAAGATGGCCGATGGTGGAGACCGGGGCGAGTTGGGAGATAACTCGGGGGGAGCTGGAATCCCGGGGCAAGGTAGCGAGTATGTGACAGTGGCGGCTTTTGCAGAGTTCGCGAGGAGAGTGGAGAAGGCGATACTCGACGGGTTGTCCAATCCGCCTGAGGTGACGGCGACTTCTCCCCGCCGCCGGACACCCCCGGGCGAGGAGATACCAACTCGGCGAGCAGGGAAGGAGCCCGCTTGGGCGAGTGGAGAACAGGTGATCCCGCCGCGACATCACCCGGCGAGTAGTCAGGGAATCCGGTTTTGAGATCCAGATCTCTCGGCGAGGTATGGAGATACTCGCCGATGGAGCGAGTATGATTGCTCGAGCGGGGAGGATACTCGCCGCCGCCAGGAAGGGAGGAGCCCCTTTTGCGACGAGATCCTCGCAGCCCTCGTCCCCGACAACTTCAGAGAGCCAGTCCTCTCGTACTACTCCGGCAAGGACGACCCGGTGGGACATCTTCAGTGGTTTGAGGATGTGGTCTCCATTCGCAACATGTCCGATGCTCTCAAGTGCCGGCTCTTCTCCATTACCTTCAAGGGTAGCGCGAGAGATTGGTTCCACCAGCTGCCAGCTGGGTCAGTCTACTGCTTCTCAGATCTTCGAAGGGGCCTTTTAGCAAGGTTTGCGACGTCCAAGCGGAGGAAGAAGGAGGCAACCGCCCTCTTCAAGATCGTGCAGGGGCAGCACGAGAGTTTGGGCCGATACATCGATCGATTCCAGGAGGAAGTGTTGGAGGTGGAAGAGGTAGACGGGTTCACCTTGATGGTGGCCCTCAAGTTTGGGCTGAAGCAGGGCCTGTTCAACATGGAGTTGGGACACAGGCCGCCCAAATCATTCGAGGAGATGGTGGAGAGAGACAATGTGTTCATCCAGGGAGAGGAGAGGAATAAGGAGTTCCTGGCACGGCTCGATGGAGACCGACCGCTTGGGCAAGACAAGGGAAGACTGCTGGAGAGGGAGAGGGCGCCGGAGGGGCGCAACGACAGGAAGCAGGAGAGGCCGCAGGGGAAAGAGGAGAAGGGAGAAAGGGGAAGGGAGATCAGAAAGGCGGAGAGGCAGGAGAGGCGGGAGAGGCCTTGAAGGCAGGAGGATAGGAGGCCCGTCGGAGGTCGAGAAGCGAGCAGCGAGGAGAGAAGATTCCAGTACCCGAGGGATCGTCCCCAGTGGAGGCGGCCCATCCGTCAGGAGGAAAGGAGGGCTTACAACCCTCGGGAGCAGGGAGGAGGAAGAAGGGAAACTATGGCCATCACGCAGCGAGCTGCTAAGCGCCGGCGGAAGGAGAGGCAGCAGGAGAGGAGGCAGGAACGGCAGCAGGAAGCGGCGATTCCCCTCTACTGCGATATCCATCGAGTGGAGGGGCACGAAACCTTGGCTTGCCCTGAGTTCTGGGAAGCAAGGAGGAGGATGGAAGCAACGGCGGCCGAGAGGGAGCAGCCGCAGCAGGAGGCCCAGGTTGGGCAGGTGGCTTACCAGGTACCGCAAAGGAGGAGAAACGAAGACAGGATCGACCAAGGAGGAAGGGGGAATGTCATTCCCGGTCCGGGAGGCGGACACGTCGGAGTAATCAACGGAGGGGCTGGGCTAGGAGCTTCCCGCAAGGGAAGTCTCCACCAAATCTACAAAAGGAGCGTCGCCTCGATGTCTCAGACCCCCCTCCCTTGAACGAGATCACCTTCTCGGAGGAAGACATGCTCTGGAACGAGAACCCCTTTCACGACGCCCTGGTGATTCAAGCAGCAATCGAGGACTTCACCGTCGACCGAATCCTCGCGGATAACGGGAGCTCGGTGAATGTCATCTTCAAGAGAACCTTCGTCGGCCTTCAGGTGGAAGCGTCCTGGGTTCAGGCAGCGGATGGGCCTCTCTTCGGCTTCTCCGGGGAGAAGAAAGAGGTGGAAGGAGGAGTTGAGTTGCTGGTCACCCTCGGGGGAACTTCGATCCGATGCCGCTTCGTCATCGTCGACGCACCCAGCGGCTACAATGCCATCTTCGGACGGCCCCTCATCAACTACTTCAAGGCCGTCCCCTCGTCATATCATCAATGCCTGAAGTATTGCAGGGACGACGTCCAAGTCAGGATCAGGGAAGATCCCAGGGCCTCCAGGGAATGCTACCTGAACGCGGTCAGCACCATCAACTGGATGGGCGACGCAGAAAGGTTGGAAAGGATGATGGAGCAGGAAGAGGGCCTGCAAGCTGCTGAGGAGCTGGAAGAGGTAGAGGTGATCTCCCTGAGAGGAGAGCCGGAGCTGCTGAAGATCGGAGGAGCCTTACCCCCGGAAGAGAAGGTGGAGATAGCTGCCTGCCTACAGGAAAACGCGGACGTCTTCGCATGGAGCGCCGCCGAGATGCCAGGGATTGATGCTGATGTCGCCTGTCATCGCCTCAACCTGGATCCAGCGGCGGCCCTAGTCCATCAGAAGCAAAGAAAGAGCGCCACCACTCTAGCGGGACCCATCCGAGAGGAAGTAGGGAAGCTGCTGGAAGCAGGTTTTGTTTCGGAGATCCAGTATCCAGGCTGGGTCTCCAATGTTGTAATGGTAAAAAAGTCCGGAGGGGGCTGGAGGTTATTGTTGGGTACATTGGAAAATGTGTACCTGATTTGAAGAAGCCCAACCTAGCTCAATGATATACATCAAGGTGTATTTGATGTTATTTTAAGTTGACATGTGCAGGTGAAGAATTGATAAAGTATGCAGAAAAAATTCTAAGTCCAAGTGTCGACACAGAGGAAGCAGTGTCGACACATAGAAGAAAATAGTCGACACAACACTGGGAAGCAGTGTCGACACATAGCAGTTAGTCTACAACTACACTGGGTGAATGTGTCGACTCAGAAGAAGTAAGTCGACACATCACTGGGAATTTGTGTCGACACAGAAGAAAAGAGTCGACACAACTCTGGAAATTTGTGTCGACACAGAAGAAAAGCGTCGACCTCAAGTTTGTCGACACCAGCAGAATGTGTCGACACATTGTGATTAAGTCGACACATTAAAGCAGATTTAAGAAATGAATGTGTCGACACCTGAAGGCTAAGTCGACACTTACTAAGTTATAATTCTACAACAACTGTGTCGACACACAGGACTTGTGTCGACACACTGAAGAGTCAAGACCAAGTTATTTTCAGAAGAAGCTGTGTCGACTCAAAGGCAACTTAGTCGACATCACTGAAGACTGTGTCGACACCAAAGTCAATTGTGTCGACACAGATAGACAGATGGTCTCGACACTTTCTGACAGACTGTTTCAACAACTTGTGGTTCAAGACTAAGGCACAGGACTTGTTTGAAGACTTGACAGCTGTGGGTTACCACCGGTTAACTGAAGCTGTCAGACTTGTCAGAAAACGGTTAGAAACCGGATCAGCCGGTTACCATGAAGAATGTCTATAAATAGACTGATTCAGAAGGAGAACAACAACCATAACAGATAGTCCTTTTTGAATAACTTTGAATCAAAAAGGAAGAGAAGGATCACAATCCAATTCATTTCAAGAAAGTGCTAGTCACTTAAGAAGATCTTCTCCGGGAGATCTAAGAAGACTATCTAAGGATAGATCTAAGAAGAGTTCTAATCAGAATTCAGAAGAATCTTTCAAAGTGCTGGATAGAGAGAGGTCAAGCCAGAATTAGAAGAAGAAGAAAGAAACCACCAGTGGATTCTCAAGAAGCTGTTTGAAATCAACTCAGCTAAGTACATTTTCAAGAAGCTTTGAAGAAGGCTCAGATACAGTTGATTGCATCAGCTGATCAAGAATTGTCTTGGCCTTTTCTCTCTCAACTTTGGCAAGACAGTTTAATAATCTTTTCTATATTTCTGTAGGATCTGTTTACACAGATCTGAGTTGTAAGCCTATGTTATAAAGGCTGAGTGTAGGAGTGTTGAACTCTGAGTGGTAGAGCTGTTTGCCTGAGTGTAGGAGAAGGATATTCTCTGAGTTGTAGGCCTTGGGGCAAGGCTGAGGTAGGGCAGTTGTGCCTGAGTTGTAGGAACCAGTTGGGTTCTGAGTTGTAGGATCTATTAATCTGAGATAAGAGGAAGTTTGGCCGAATCTAGCATACTGCTAGATAGGTGAAGGGGGAAAGTGGATGTACCCAGACCTTGGGGAACCACTATAAAACATTGTGCAATCTGTGATGTTTTAATTTCTGTGATTGCTGTGCTCATTGTGTTAGCTATTGAATTGAATTCTGCCTAGAAGTTTTTATAAGAAAAGCAGAACCTATTCACCCCCCCTCTAGGTGTTTAGGCTGCCTTGAAAGTTAAACTATCAAGTGGTATCAGAGGGAGGTTCCTCAAAAAGGACTTAACAGTCTGAGGTAGATCTGAAAGGCAGATTCAAGATTCAAGAAGATGGGTTCTGGAGAGAATCATAAGGAGCTAGGGTCTATGAAATTACCCATATGCAAGAAGGAAATCTTTGGGATCTGGAAAGAGAGAGTCAGATTGTTTATGGAAGCATCTGACCCAAGGATTTACATCACAGTACAAGAAGGGCCCTTCATTCCAATGAAGATATCTGTTCTTGATGCAAATATCCAAATACCAAAGACTTATTCAGAAATGACCAAGGATGAAATCATCTTGGCAACCATGGATAAAAGGGCACAGAATATCATTGTCAGTGCCATAGATGATTCAACATTTCAGAATCTGATTCACTGCAAGACCTCCAAGGAGATGTGGGACACATTGATTGTCTACATGGAGGGATCTGAAGAAGTAAGGCTGGACAGAAAGTCTATGCTGAATCAGGAGTATGAAAGCTTTAGACAAGGAAAATCTGATAGCATAACTGAGTGCTATAAGAAATTCTATAGAATTGTGAATGAGCTAATATCCTATGGAAGAGTCTTCAGTACCTATGAACTGAATGACAAATTCTTAAGATCCTTATCAAAGGATTGGGATACAAAGATCTGTGCCATAAGAGAAGTGGCTAAATTGGCAGAAATATCTCCTCCAACCCTGTTTGGAAAGTTGTTATTCTATGAAATGCAACTTATGGTAAGGAAGGAGGAGGAAAGAAACTCAAGAGGAGAGCATAGAGAAAAGACTGTGGCATTTAATGCTGAAGCCACCAGAAAGAATAGGAGGAAATCACCATCTCCTCCTAAGGAAGTTGAAGAAGATAGTTCTTAAAATTCAGATAAGGGTTCAGTTAGCTGTGATTCAGATGCAGACTTTGCTGCATTCACTAGACAATTCCAAAGGTTCTTGAAAAAGAAGCAATGGAAGTCTAGGCCTTCCACATCACAGCAAGTTGATGACTATTATCAGAAGAGAAGGTCATCAAGGAAAGAGAAAAGCAGATCAAAGCCCAGCAAAGCCACTACTTCAAAGATTGTCTGCTATTGTTGCAACAGGCCTGGACATGTAGTGGCTGATTGTCCTGACAAAAGGAAGGAATCTTCAGAAAAGAAGAAGACTTATCAGAAAGGCAAGAAGGAGAAATCCTTTGTAGCAAAGAAAGATAAAAGTCTGTCAGACCAGTCAACTTCAGAATCAGGATCTGAAGCTGAAGCATATATTGGACTATATGCTGCATCTGAGGAAGAGGAGTTTATGCAGTTGCTAGACTCCATCAATGAACATCAATGCATGGGTTTGATGACAAGATCAGAAGAGGACATATGCCAGAATCAGTCTGGTCCTAATGAGGTAAATTGTTCTTCCTGTACATCTGTTTGTAGTACAAGTGAAGAATCAGCTACATCTGCATCAAGTGATGAAGATGCATCTGGATCTGAAGGAGATGTCTATCAATTGATAGACAAGTATGGGGACTTGTTGCAGGCCCTTAAGAAAAGCAAGAACCTGGTTAAAACACAGGCTCAGGAAATTGCTGAACTAAGGGTAGCAACAACTGAGTTAGAAAAAGTCCTTGATCAAAAATTAAATGAAATTGCCAAGCTGAAGAATATAACTATTATTCAGATGGGCACAATTAATTATACTAATGATCAAGTAAAGAGTCTGGAGGCCAGACTTAGAATTGAAAGGGATTTAGTGGCTAGTTACTCTAAGCCAAAATCTGTCTTACCCTTGATAGATGAATTTGTCACTCAGAAGGGTAAGGCTGGATTAGGATTTAACGGTAACTCCAGGGCTGGCAGATTCAAGAGGAAAGGCAAAGTCCCTATTCAGCCACTAAACCTTTCAGTCCCCATAAGGTTTAGTAAGGAGAAAGTGCCTTCTAACATATATGATCATGAAGACATTCAAGGTCATATTAAGACAAATGTTCTGAAGAACAAGGGTGTTAAGGCAAGCAGGCCTACCTATGGTCATAAACCAAATGGTTTTAAGAAATCAGTAGGTGAAGTAGCAACAGCACCAATAATGAACAGAAATTCTACTGACAAGGATGTATCTAGATCTAGATACAATAAGTTTGAATGTTGGTGCTGTGGCAAGAGGGGCCATTTTGCATTGGACTGTTGGTATAACACAAGTGTTATAAAGAATAAGAGTCTACCTGTTAGAAGAGGTTATGATAACTTTATTAATGCTAACCTGAACCAAGGACCCAAGACTTACTTGGGTTCTAAGGGTAAGTAATTCTGTATTGCAGGTGAATCCAAGTAACCATGCCCCTATATGGTACTTGGATAGTGGTTGTTCCAGGCACATGACTGGAACAAAGGGGCTGCTGAAGGAGTATTCATCTGTCAAAGATGGACATAAAGTGATCTTTGGTGGATCTGAAAAAGGAGTCATCAAAGGGTTTGGTAACATTTCCTCTAACCTAATTACTATCACCCAAGTGGCCTATGTAAAAGGTTTGAAACATAATCTAATAAGCATAAGCCAGCTGAGTGATCTAGGATATGACATTTCATTTGGTAAGGATGGATGTCATATCAAAAGATCAAGTGATCAAGAGATCATTTTGACTGGGTATAGGAAGAGAAATGTATATTGCCTTAATTTTGAGTGTGAAAATAAGGCTTCCCCCATTTGTCTTGTAGCTGATGACAATGCTTCCCATTGTGTTAAGTGGCACAAGAGATTGGCTCATCTAAACTACAAGACAATTGGCCAACTCATTAGTAAAGAACTAGTGAGGAATGGGCCTCAAGTTAAGTGTATAAAGGAAGGGGTATGCTCAGCTTGTCAAAAGGGCAAGCAGACAAAATCCTCATTTCAAAGCCTTGAAAACAAGGATTCTGTGAGGTGCTTATACCTCTTGCATATGGATCTTTTTGGTCCTATGCCAGTTCATAGTCTAGGTAGGAAGGTCTACACTTTTGTGGTTGTAGATGACTATTCTAGATTTACATGGGTGTTCTTTCTAAAACAAAAATCTGAAACCCCAAGTGTACTACTTAATTTTGTAAAGCAAATTCAGAATGAACTGAATAGTACAGTGGTCAGAATCAGAAGTGATCATGGTACTGAGTTTCATTTTGAAAGCATAACAAATTTGTGTAAAGACTTTGGGATTTTCCAAGAGTTCTCCTCACTAAGAACACCTCAGCAAAATGGAATTGCTGAAAGAAAGAATAGAACATTAATTGAAGCTGGTAGAACTCTATTGAGTGACACCTCTCTCCCAGAATATTTTTGGGCTGAGGCAGTTAACACTGCTTGTCATGTCATCAATAGGGCTTCTATCACCAAAAGCCACAGAAAGACTCCCTATGAGATTGTGAAAGGCAGAAAACCAAATCTATCCTATTTCAGGATCTTTGGTTGCAAGTGCTATATACTTAACAATGGCAAGTCATATTTGACTAAGTTTGCTGCCAAATCCCAGGATGGGATATTTGTTGGGTACAACACAAATAGTAAGGCCTATAGAGTCTTTAACTTAACTACTCAAGTTGTTGAAGAATCTGTGCATGTTGTATTTGATTAAACAAGATTAATCAATAGTGAGTTGTCTTGTAGATCAAATGACTCAACAGGTATAAGCAAGAAGATGGACAAGCTCTCCATTGCTGAAGCTTCAAAGGAAGATGAAGCATTGGAAAATGAAGGCTGCTGTCCAGGGGGAGTACAAGAGATAATGGAAGCTGATGAAAACCAGGAGGCTCAGCAGAATGAAGAAGCTGGAGATGCTCAACCTGAAGGGAATCTTCCTCCAGCTATAAGATATCTGAGAGATCATCCAACTGATCAGATAATTGGTGATCCAAGACAAGGAGTGCAAACTAGAAGCAGAAATCAAAGCACAGTTTTGCATTCAAGTTTCTTGTCCCAGATGGAACCTAAGAAGTTTGAAGAAGCTATCCAAGACCAGCACTGGATTGATGCTATGCAAGAGGAGCTGAATCAATTCAGAAGATGCAAAGTCTGGGAGCTGGTTCCTAAACCAAGAGGCCACAATATAATTGGCACTAAGTGGATCTATAGGAACAAGCTAGATGAGAGTGGAATAATAGTGAAGAATAAAGCAAGGTTAGTTGCAAAAGGATACAGGCAGGAAGAAGGAATTGACTTTGATCAAACCTTTGCTCCAGTAGCAAGGCTGGAGGCAATCAGAATGTTCCTTGCCTATGCAGCCTACCAAGACTTCAAAGTATACCAGATGGATGTGAAGTCAGCATTTCTGAATGGTGATCTTAAAGAAGAAGTATATGTAGAGCAGCCATCAGGTTTTATAGATTCTCTTAAACCTGATTATGTGTATAAGCTTAGGAAAGCTTTGTATGGGTTAAAACAAGCTCCAAGGGCTTGGTATGAAACCCTATCTACCTTCCTCATTGAGAATAAATTCTCAAGAGGAAAGATAGACAAAACTCTATTCCTTAGGGAATCCAAAGGAAAGATCATCTTAGTCCAGATCTATGTTGATGACATAATCTTTGGATCTACTGAAAACAACCTTTGTAAAAAGTTTGCCAAACTTATGCAAGGGAAGTTTGAGATGAGCAGTATGGGAGAACTTAAGTTCTTCTTGGGACTCCAAGTAAGACAGACTGATGATGGATTGTCCATATCCCAGTCTAAGTTCACCAAAGAATTAATTAAGAAGTATGGTATGGAGTCATCCTCCACCATGAGAACTCCTATGGGAACTAGTATGCCTATATGCAAAGATGAGACAGGTAAACCTGTTGATGAATCATTGTATAGAGGAATAGTTGGGTCTCTACTATATCTCACTGCTAGTAGACCTGACATTGTGTATGCAACATGTGTCTGTGCTAGGTACCAAGCCTGCCCTAAAGAATCTCATTATACTGCAGTCAAAAGGATTCTGAGATATCTAAAGGGCACTCCTACTCTAGGTGTTTGGTACCCTAGGAATAGAGATTTTCTACTAACAGGCTATTCAGATGCAGATTTTGCAGGATGTAGAGAGGATAGAAAGAGTACTACAGGTACTTGTCAATTCCTGGGAGGAAGACTAATATCTTGGAGTAGTAAGAAGCAGACCAGTGTGGCAATTTCCACAGCTGAGTCAGAGTATGTTGCTGCTGGAAGCTGCTGTGCACAGCTATTGTGGATGCAGCATCAGCTTAAGGATTATGGTATTCAGGTAAGTAGAACACCTCTTTTATGTGATTCAAAGAGTGCTATTTCTATTGCTAATAATCCAGTTTCTCATAGTAGAACTAAGCATATAGAAATCAAATACCATTTTCTTAGAGAACATGTAGAAAGAGGAGACATCTCATTGGAATTTGTAAAAACAGATTATCAAATAGCAGATGTATTTACTAAGCCTTTAGATGAAACCAAATTCAATAAATTCAAAATTAAATTAGGTATGTTAACCATTGATTAATGTATTAACAAAATCATTAACAATGCAATTGAAGTGGTATTAGAAATTACAGAAATTGGCTAAGTAAGAATGTGTCGACACATTCAGTAGTAATGTGTCGACTCAGAGAAATTATGTCGACAAGTCAGAAATATTGTGTCGACACAGAGAATATGTGTCGACACTTGAGAGTTATATTGTCGACTTAACCAGGAATGTAATGTCGACTCAACCAGGAAAATGGTGTCGACACTTACAGAATATGTGTCGACACTTATCCTTAGAGTCGACACAGAATTTCTGTTTATCTAAGGTGTCGACATAACCACAAATTGGTGTCGACACATAATAGGCTGAAGTAATGTCGAGACAATAGAAGTTTGTGTCGACACATTCCGTCTGTGTCGACACATTTTGACTGTTTTTGGCGCCTTTTGAACTTCTTTCAACTGAGGCTATAAATAGGTCAAAAACTCATTCTGTCGACACGCTTCCAAGGTTTTCGAGACTAAAACCCTGTGTCGACAGTCTATCTTTCTCTCTTCTCTCAAGCTTTCTCGACGAACCGATGGCGCCAAGGATTGAAGACAACATAAATGAAGGGTATGAGTTGGTGCGCCAGGCCTTTGCAGAGGCGCCACCAGATGTTCAAGGAGTAATCACCCTCCTTTCTGAGTCAGGGTTAGAATTTCTCATCTCAGAACCTACTAAAATCTGGAAGAAGGAGGTGCACGAGTTCTTTATCTCTGCATCAGTCCACTCTACTGGCCTCAAGATTAAGTCCACTGTTCAAGGGACTAAGGTGAAGATTAATCAAAGAAGTTTAAGAAAGATCTTTCAATTGAAAGTAGTTGAGAATGAAGAGGAAGTTCCTATATCTAAGACAAGGGAAGCCCTTCAATGGTGTGGACTGGACTCAGGATTGAAGATTGGAGCTGCCTTCAACAGGAAGGGTATGAATCAACAAGGGAAATTCTTGTCAGAAGTAGTTGGGAAAGTAATCCTCTGCAAGACAGGTGGACATGATAGGATTTCTGCCTATATGTTCAGCCTGATGACCAGGATAGTTTTTACTATTCCTACTGATTGGTCAGGAGTGATCTTTGACAAGATCAAAGAAGGAATCAAGAAGCCTAACATGGCTAGGATCATGAGCCTGTACCTCACTGGAGTGATTCCTGAAGTGATGCAACAACTGCAAGGGAGTAAAATAAATCATATGAGAAGAATGGATATGAGATTATTCTCAAGGTGGGATAGGGTGCTGTCCAAGGATGTGCCTGAAGAGAGCAGGCCAGACACCCCTGTGAAATCCCCTACACAAAATCAAGAATCTGAACAATTACAAGAAGATCCACTGAGGACACAGGTTGAAGAACAGCTTGACTCAACTATGGTCCAGGAAGTATCAACACCTGCACAAATGCAGGGGGAGCCAGTTTCCACTCCTGCTCCAAAGGTATCTACTCCTGCTCAGGTATAGGGGGAGCTAATGTATTTTACTATAAAAGACATTGCTCATATTCTTATTACTGCACAGGTTCAGGGGGAGCTAGTGTCCACTCCTACTCCTAACACTACAAATACTGAAGTGCAAGTACAAGAGGAGGCACAGTTAAACTTATCTCAAGATTTAACTGCTGCAGAAGTTACAGCTCAACTGGAATTTACTATGGAGGAGTTATTCCCAGATATTGATACTACTGCTGATAACGTAGGAGGTGGACCAGATATTGAGAAGTCCATAGGAATGGACATTGATCAGGAAGCTGCAGTTGAACCACAGGTTGAGGGTGAGCCAGTGGATATTGAAGCTGTGCAAAAGGCTCCTGGAACAGATACAATTTATCATCCTCAAGAAAGAATTCATGTAGATACTTCATCTGAAACAGAAACTGAAGATGCCAGGATGGCAAAGAAGAGAAAACTTGTTGTATTTAAAAGAAGGAGCAAGCATTATAAGCAGGCTTTACAGACCACACCTCTACAAGTATCTCCAGCATTTGATTACAACAAATTTATGATAGATCTACAAGTAAAATTGGATGAACAAAGGATGGCTATGGAGAAGTATGTTGATGAAAATAGCAAGTCACTTCAGTTTGACTTAGCTCAGGATATAAAGTCCATCCAGTTTCAGGTCAACATGCATAAAACTGAAATGACAGATTGCTTCCACAAGGGTGGCAATGCTGTGGTTTATCTAGCTAAACAACAGGAGGCTATTACTACAAAGGTGGATGACATTGCTTTGAAGCAAAGTTATGTTTTGGAAAATCAGATCAGAATGAATGATAATTTAACTGAATCTCATAATGAGATCATTGAGGAGGTAAAGAAGATTGTTCCAAGTCTGCCTGCAGATAGAGCCAAAGAAAGGGAAGAATTTGATAAGAATTTTCAAGCTGCCATTGCATCTGTTAAGACTGCCATCACAACCTCTCAAAAAGAAATATCTGAAAAGCTTCAAAAGTTAAAACCATTTTTCAAAGAGGGTGTGAATTATTTGGATGGCCAAATCCGATTTCAAAAGGAAGATCTAAGAGATCATGTATCTAGAGTAGCCATAAAGGGGGAGAGGATGCTAATTCATGCAGGCTCAGAGCACACCAAATGGGTGACCAATAGCATTCGAGCCACTTTGGGATATCCCCCATTGTGTGATGATGCTATGGTGGCTGAGTCAGGAATACAATCAAATCTACTTGAAGGCAATCAACTTGAGGTTGCCCAAGTCATTTACCCCCCTCCAGATTTTGACTTGATTGATCAGAAAGTTCAAGGAATGTATAGTCCTCCAAAGGAGGTTACTAATATTGTCTTTGGAAAGGTTGATAAGCCTGAGGCTACTCTGAAAGAACAGCAAGATGCTCTATTAGCAAAGAAGAAATTCAGAGAGCAGGCTGTACTTAAGCCAGATTATGAGCAGTGGAGTCCTACTTCAAGGAACATAATACTCACTGCATGGAAAGCTGTACAAGATAAAGTTCATGAGAGAGGCAAGTGGTACAATGAAATAGAATGGCAGAAGTATGAGGCAAGACAAGAAGCAATAGTTCAATTCAGAAGGAAAGCTAAGCTGGGAAGACTGCCATCAGATGCTAAGGAGCCAAGCAAATACTTCCCAAAGCCTTTTCATTATTTTGAAAGGCAAAGGATTAAGGAAGAATCTCAGAAGAAAGCTGATCTTAAAGGAAAGAAGATAGCTGAAGAATCAGAAGCTCCTGTGACAGCTATAATTCAATCTGGCAAAGGGATTATAATTAAAGAGCCTGATCAAGCCTGATTTTGTTTCAAGTTCTTTTATAGTGTTTTGTAATGTTATGATGTAATCATTAAATGTAAAACATTGTAATCAAACATTACCCAGTTATAAACAAAATGTTGTTTGGCATATTATAATGTGCATTCTGTGATGATTTGTTTTTATGTTTTGTTTATATTAAAGTATTCCTGTTATGTCATTAATCATCATTTAGTACTGTTTATAAATGGTGTATATCATTGGCTATAGGGGTTATGACTTCTCCAAATAGGGGGAGATTGTTGGGTACATTGGAAAATGTGTACCTGATTTGAAGAAGCCCAACCTAGCTCAATGATATACATCAAGGTGTATTTGATGTTATTTTAAGTTGACATGTGCAGGTGAAGAATTGATAAAGTATGCAGAAAAAATTCTAAGTCCAAGTGTCGACACAGAGGAAGCAGTGTCGACACATAGAAGAAAATAGTCGACACAACACTGGGAAGCAGTGTCGACACATAGCAGTTAGTCTACAACTACACTGGGAGAATGTGTCGACTCAGAAGAAGTAAGTCGACACATCACTGGGAATTTGTGTCGACACAGAAGAAAAGAGTCGACACAACTCTGGAAATTTGTGTCGACACAGAAGAAAAGCGTCGACCTCAAGTTTGTCGACACCAGCAGAATGTGTCGACACATTGTGATTAAGTCGACACATTAAAGCAGATTTAAGAAATGAATGTGTCGACACCTGAAGGCTAAGTTGACACTTACTAAGTTATAATTCTACAACAACTGTGTCGACACACAGGACTTGTGTCGACACACTGAAGAGTCAAGACCAAGTTATTTTCAGAAGAAGCTGTGTCGACTCAAAGGCAACTTAGTCGACATCACTGAAGACTGTGTCGACACCAAAGTCAATTGTGTCGACACAGATAGACAGATGGTCTCGACACTTTCTGACAGACTGTTTCAACAACTTGTGGTTCAAGACTAAGGCACAGGACTTGTTTGAAGACTTGACAGCTGTGGGTTACCACCGGTTAACTGAAGCTGTCAGACTTGTCAGAAAACGGTTAGAAACCGGATCAGCCGGTTACCATGAAGAATGTCTATAAATAGACTGATTCAGAAGGAGAACAACAACCATAACAGATAGTCCTTTTTGAATAACTTTGAATCAAAAAGGAAGAGAAGGATCACAATCCAATTCATTTCAAGAAAGTGCTAGTCACTTAAGAAGATCTTCTCCGGGAGATCTAAGAAGACTATCTAAGGATAGATCTAAGAAGAGTTCTAATCAGAATTCAGAAGAATCTTTCAAAGTGCTGGATAGAGAGAGGTCAAGCCAGAATTAGAAGAAGAAGAAAGAAACCACCAGTGGATTCTCAAGAAGCTGTTTGAAATCAACTCAGCTAAGTACATTTTCAAGAAGCTTTGAAGAAGGCTCAGATACAGTTGATTGCATCAGCTGATCAAGAATTGTCTTGGCCTTTTCTCTCTCAACTTTGGCAAGACAGTTTAATAATCTTTTCTATATTTCTGTAGGATCTGTTTACACAGATCTGAGTTGTAAGCCTATGTTATAAAGGCTGAGTGTAGGAGTGTTGAACTCTGAGTGGTAGGGCTGTTTGCCTGAGTGTAGGAGAAGGATATTCTCTGAGTTGTAGGCCTTGGGGCAAGGCTGAGGTAGGGCAGTTGTGCCTGAGTTGTAGGAACCAGTTGGGTTCTGAGTTGTAGGATCTATTGATCTGAGATAAGAGGAAGTTTGGCCGAATCTAGCATACTGCTAGATAGGTGAAGGGGGAAAGTGGATGTACCCAGACCTTGGGGAACCACTATAAAACATTGTGCAATCTGTGATGTTTTAATTTCTGTGATTGCTGTGCTCATTGTGTTAGCTATTGAATTGAATTCTGCCTAGAAGTTTTTATAAGAAAAGCAGAACCTATTCACCCCCCCTCTAGGTGTTTAGGCTGCCTTGAAAGTTAAACTATCAGTTATGTATCGACTTTTCAATGTTGAATAAAGCTTGCCCGAAGGATTGTTATCCCCTGCCTCAGATCGACGTGCTGGTTGATTCCGTCGTCGGGTTCCCTGTGATGAGTTTCCTTGATGCTTTTTCAGGATACCATCAGATCCGGATGCATCCCCCCGATTGTCGCGACGTTTCCTTCATCACCAGCGACGGATGCTATAGCTACAAGATGATGCCCTTCGGGCTCAAGAACGCTGGCGCGACATATCAAAGAATGATGGATCACGTCTTTAGAGAGCAAAAGGGGAGGAATCTGGAAGTCTACGTGGATGACCTGCTCGTTAAGAGTAAGAGTGCCTCAGAGCACGTGGCGGATCTGACAGAGACCTTCGCCACCCTGAGGAGGTACAAGATGCGGCTCAACCCGGCCAAGTGTGTTTTCGGCGCGGGAAGGGGGAAGTTTCTAGGCCACCTCCTTACTCCCCTAGGGGTGGAGCCTAACCCCGATAAGGTAAAGTCCATCGTGGAGATTGCGTCCCCGAGGGATTCCAAGGAAGTTCAAAGGTTGACCGGAAGGCTGGCAGGTCTTAGCCGGTTTCTCTCCAAGGCCGGAGAGAAGTGCTCCCCATTCTTCAAAGCCCTTCGGGGGAACCAGAAATTCGAGTGGACCCCAGAGTGCGAGGAGGCCTTCATGAAGCTCAAACAACAGCTGACTCGAGCTCCTCTCCTTCAGGGTCCGCAGGGCGGCGAGGACCTCTTGCTCTACCTAGGGGTAGGGGCTAAAGCAGTCAGCTCGGTGTTGGTCCGAGAGGAGGGAAAGAAGCAGTTTCCAATCTACTACGTGAGCCGGGTGCTAAGGGAAGCCGAAACACGGTACCCCATCCTGGAGAAGTTAGTCTTTGCCCTGGTAGTTTCGGCCAGGCGACTCCGTCCATATTTCCAAGCCCACTCTATCAAGGTAGTCTCCGACCACCCCTTGAGGAGTATCTTGGACGGAGTAGAGCACTCCGGCAGGCTCGCCAAGTGGGCTGTAGAGCTGAGCGAGTTCGACATCTCCTACCCCCCAAGGGTCGCGATCAAAGCACAAGCCGTGGCGGATTTCCTGGCCGACTTCTCGGCCGAGGTCGAGGCAGACACGGATGTCTCTCGGCCGTTCCCCTGGAAGATGTTCGTAGATGGCGCGTCAGGGAGACACTCCGTGGGAGCCGGGGTGGTGCTGATTAGTCCTCAGGGGACCAGGATTGAGCAAGCCGTCAAGATCTATTTTTCGGTCACTAACAATCAGGCGGAGTACGAAGCCATGGTGGCTGGTTTGCGACTCGCCAAGGAACTGGCAATCAGAGATATCAGGGCTTTCACCGATTCCATGGTGGCGGCATCTCAGATTCGGGGAGAGTTCGAAGTCCGAGATCCCATCTTGCAGCAATATCTGGCTAAGGTCAAAGGCCTGATCGGGGGGTTCCAATCCTTTCACATTAAGCACGTGCCCTGAGAACGCAACTCCGAGGCAGACAATCTTGCGAAATACGGCCCTCGGGCTGGGGGAACCGCCATCGAGTTGTTTCGACCATCCATCGAAGAAGGCGAGTTGATGGAGATCGATCAGCGGGCCTCGTGGAGAGATCCGTTCATCGTGTTCCTGGCAACAGGCCGACTACCATCTGACGGGCAAGATCAAAGAAAGTTTCGGTATAAGGCCGCGTACTACTTGCTGCAGGATGGCGAACTCTATCGCAGGACCATCTCAGGCCCTCTGGCCCGATGCTTGTCAGAACTCGAGATTCCCCGGGTCCTCGAGGAGATTCACTCAGGAGAGTGCGGCAGTCACTCCGGGACCCGCACCTTGGAGCAAAGGATTCTGAGGCACGGTTACTTCTGGCCGACCATCCGAAAGGACGCAGAGGCCCATTCCAGAAAGTGCTCCCAATGTCAACTCTTCGCGCCCCTCGCACTCCAGCCGGCTCAGCAGCTTCGCTCGATTACCGCTCCGTGGCCCTTCGCAATTTGGGGAATGGATTTGATCGGCCCATTCCCTCAAGCTAGCGGGCAAAGGAAGTTTGTTCTGGTAATGGTCGACTACTTCACGAAGTGGATCGAGGCTAAAGCTCTGGCCAGGACCACGTCTCAAATCGTCAAGAACTTCATCTGGGGGGAAATTGCATGCAGGTTCGGGATCCCTCTGGCCATCATCACCGACAACGGGCCGCAGTTCGCCAGCCTGGAATTGGGAGACTTTTGTAAACAGTTGGGAACCGACCTTCGGTTCGCCTCGGTACATCACCCTCGGAGCAATGGGCAAGTAGAAGCCGCGAACAAGCTTATCATCAACTTGCTAAAGAAGAAGATCACCAATCTCAAGGGGAATTGGGCCGAACAGCTCCCTTCCGTCCTCTGGGCCCTCAGGACCACCCCGAACTCGGCCACAGGGGAAACACCCTTCAAACTGTCACACGGGTCCGAGGCGCTTATCCCGGTCGAATTTGAGGTGCACAGTCCAAGGGTCATCGCAGCCGAAGACAGAAGCGAAGAATGGCGGCTAGAGAATGAAGAGGCTCAGAGGCTCTCCCTAGATTATGTGGAAGAGCTTCGGGACTTGGCCTCCATGCGCCAGGAAGAAACCAAGAGGCGCATGGCGAGACACTTCGACAAAAACGTCCGCTTAAAGAACTTCCTCACAGGGGACTTGGTCATGAAGAAGGTGGACGCCGCCGGTCGGGGAGCCGCCGTAGGCAAGCTCCATCCCAACTGGGAAGGACCTTTCATCGTCCAAGAAGCCTTGGCCACAGGAGGCTATTACCTACAAGACCAAGCGGGCGAGCAGCTGCCTGGGACCTAGAGCGGGGATGATCTGAAAAGATTTTACCCGTAGCGGTAACTCATGTATCTATTTCTGTAAACATACTTAATATACAAAGGATGCGGGATTTCATCTCTTTTGTGTTAAATGCGCATCGAGGCTTCTGAGTGTTTCCATGGTCCGCCTCGTAGTCGACCTCGGGAGGCGGCGGTCGGTTTGTTCCTCATACGTAGCCCAGTACGGATGATGGGACGATGCTTCGGGATTTTAAGCGCTTTTGTAAGACCGAGCCTCTGCATTGTCGGCCGAGATCAGCTCCCCCCTTGCATGTCGGCCTATGTCTCCCCGAGTGCATCTCTCTTCCGTCTGGAGGACCTACGAGGAACAGATCTGCACCCTGATCTCCCGGACTTGAGGAGAGGCCGGCCTCGTAAAACACCCAGAAGGGGAAGATCTCAAGCGGGCAGCAAGACAGGATAACCTGCCAAAGAAAGGGTATGGACGAGCCCGGAGGGAGGTGTGTGAATTCCGAGCGCGTTCGAAAAAGGACCCTCGATGAACACCACCCCCATCCTAATCGTACCCGGAAGCGACCTTCACTGTCAAATCGGGATGCGGGACTCCAACCCATTCTCATTGAATAGCCTAGTTCGGACGATGGGACGAGGTTTCGGGACTTTAAGCGCTCTTGTAAGACCGAGCCTCTGCATTGTCAGCCGAGATCAGCTCCCCCTTTTTTTTTGCATGTCGGCCTAGGTCTCCCCGAATGCATCTCTTTTCCAACTAGGGGAATTCTGAGGGACGGGTCTGGACACCAATCCCCCGATTCGGCAGGATCAAGAGCGTCCCTCCGGGGGGAGTTTCTTTCTTGCCAAGATGTCTCTGGGATTAATCTCCAAAATGTGTAAGGATGCAGGATGTAATTCAAGACTTCGAGTTGAGCAGCGTCGTAAGACCGGTATCCCCACGAGCTCCTCTCCTCGGGAATCGGCCGATCTCCTCGATTGTAATTCAAGACTTCGAGTTGAGCAGCGTCGTAAGACCGGTATCCCCATGAGCTCCTCTCCTCGGGAATCGGCCGATCTCCTCGATTGTAATTCAAGACTTCGAGTTGAGCAGCGTCGTAAGACCGGTATCCCCACGAGCTCCTCTCCTCGGGAATCGGCCGATCTCCTCGATTGTAATTCAAGACTTCGAGTTGAGCAGCGTCGTAAGACCGGTATCCCCACGAGCTCCTCTCCTCGGGAATCAGCCGATCTCCTCGATTGTAATTCAAGACTTCGAGTTGAGCAGCGTCGTAAGACCGGTATCCCCACGAGCTCCTCTCCTCGGGAATCGGCCGATCTCCTCGATTGTAATTCAAGACTTCGAGTTGAGCAGCGTCGTAAGACCGGTATCCCGACGAGCTCCTCTCCTCGGGAATCGGCCGATCTCCTCGATTGTAATTCAAGACTTCGAGTTGAGCAGCGTCGTAAGACCGGTATCCCCACGAGCTCCTCTCCTCGGGAATCGACCGATCTCCTCGATTGTAATTCAAGACTTCGAGTTGAGCAGCGTCGTAAGACCGGTATCCCCACGAGCTCCTCTCCTCAGGAATCGACCGATCTCCTCGATTGTAATTTAAGACTTCGAGTTGAGCAGCGTCGTAAGACCGGTATCCCCACGAGCTCCTCTCCTCGGGAATCGGCCGATCTCCTCGATTGTAATTCAAGACTTTGAGTTGAGCAGCGTCGTAAGACCGGTATCCCCACAAGCTCCTCTCCTCGGGAATCGGCCGATCTCCTCGATTGTAATTCAAGAGTTCAAGTTGAGCAGCGTCGTAAGACCGGTATCCCCACGAGCTCCTCTCCTCGGGAATCGGCCGATATCCTCGATTGTAATTCAAGACTTCGAGTTGAGCAGCGTCGTAAGACCGGTATCCCCACGAGCTCCTCTCCTCGGGAATCGCCCGATCTCCTCGATGACGAGAATAAGGGGCGCGCGAGCAGGCGAGCAGACCTCGCGCGAGCAGGCGAGCAGACCTCGCGCGAGCAGGCGAGCAGACCTCGCGCGAGCAGGCGAGCAGACCTCGCGCGAGCAGGCGAGCAGACCTCGCGTGAGCAGGCGAGCTGATCTCGTGCGAGTAGGCGAGCAGATCCCATGCGGGGAAGCGAGCTGGAACCGCGCGAGTAAGCGAGCCCCGGGGGGCATGCAAGTATGTCCCACACGCCACCCGCGCGGTTATCTCAGCAGGTTCATGAGTATCCGGGTGCAGGGGCGAGTAAATCCCGGCGAGCGGATGGTCGATGTCGGGACCATCCCCCTGCGACCCAACGAGCGTTCCTCTCCGAGCCTATGAGCCTAAGCGAATAACATCCAGTCAGAAATAAAAACCAAAACCTTGTATAAATCATTTGTCAAAAATTTGGTTTTCAATACAAAAAGAATATCGGCGAGCAACTAGGACTCGTCGTCGCCAGTATCAGGCCGATATTCATCATCCCCTATATCGCCGATATCTGCAAAGTCGTCGCTCTCTGCGCTCTCGCCGCTGCTGCTTCCGCTGCCGCCACTGCTTCCGCTGCCGCTGCCGCTTCCGCTGCTGTCAGAATCACTGGAGTTGGTCGGCGACGACGCGCTATACGGCGGGACGGTCCCCTCGGAGAGCAGCTCGGGAATGAGCTCGTCGACAGTGAGTGGCTTCTCCCCCTCGACGAGCTGACCCCCAAGCCTAAGGCGCGCGAGTATGACGTTCCCCGCCGCCCGCGCAATCTCGCGGCGAACAGAGGATCTCTCCTCCCAGAGGACGCGAGATTGCTTCACCACTCGTGCCGGGTCCTCGGGTAGCGGGGTTGAGGAGCTCAGCCGTCCTTCAGCAGCGACCAGCCTCGTCTCTATCACCGCTGCGCGAGTCTGGGCCGCCTCCAGCTCGGCCTGGGAGGCGGCGAGCTTCTCCTCGCACTCGGAGAGTTTCTTCGCCGCTTCTATCTCGGCAGCCTGCGAAATGATCGACGTCATGATCTATCAAACGAAGCAAATCGAGCAAACCCACCCAAGGACAGCTCACCTCGAAGTCCTTCCAGGTCCCGGAGGGGGTCATATTTTTTAGCAGCCATGTCTGCACCTTGGTTGGGACCGCTAAAAAAGATGACCCCCTCCGAGGTCGCCGCAAAGGCGAAGATGCGGCGGAAGACGGAGAGGTCGAAAGCGATCCTCTCTTCCCGAAGGAAGCATAGGAATCCCATGCTGATCGCCACGCCGTTAGGATTGATCTGTGCGGGGACAATCCCGAAGTAGTGCAGGATCTCGCAGAACTCCGGCCAGAAGGGCAGCCGGAGGCCTGCGTCGAAGTGACGCAGCGACATTACAAGCGAACCCTCAATATGGGTATTGAGGCGCTCGCTGCGAGTGGGGAGTCTGGCCGAGTATCCTTCAGGCAGGGAGCGTTCCTTGAAGGTCGCCAGTTCCTTCTCGGTAGTTATGGACTTCTTAAAAGCCGCGTCTGCGAAGTTAATTGCGTGGGCCTGTCGGCGAGCGCTGGCGTCATCACCGACCATTTTGGCGAGATCCGAAAGCGATGAGAGCGGCGAGTTGATTGATCAGATACTCGTCAGGAGGAAAGAAGGTCGCTACAGCAATACGCTTTATGACCCACCTACCCCTCCTATTTATAGATATGACAAGCCCAAGGGGGGGGGGGGGTCAGTCGTCCCGGCGAGTATCTAACGAGCTCGCACGATGAAGATAAACCTGCGACATTATCAGGACTTTGCACATCAAAAAATAAAGCGCGTACACAGAGGCGAGAATATTCGCGCACACGAATTAATCAAATTAAAAATAGATGTCCGGAAGCACAAGTCGCGCGAGGCGAGTTACATTCGAAAAACAAAAAAAAAACTATGGCGCCCTCGGCCGCTCAGGAGGGTGCGGATGTCGCCCAGCCCAGCCAATCTCGCGTGCACGCCGGTAATGCTCCGTCGCCAGCACTGTCGCGTCGTCGCCAAGCCTGAGCTGCTCCTCCATCCTCGCCAGACGTCCAGCAGACCCCATGCTCGCCCGAATGCCGGCCAGCTCGTCAAGCACCAGCTGCAGGCGGTGGTTGTTCAACTGCAGCTGGCGGTCATTCTCTTTAACCACGTGGAAGCGAGCTTCATAGTTCTCCAAGGTCGCCTGGAGCCCTTCGACCTTAGCCATCCTCGCCTCCAGAGCCGAGATGCGTCGGTGAGGATCGCAGATAGCGAGCTGGTCGAACTTGCTCTCCAGCTCCATGTGGGCGCGAATGGCGGCCTGGCGATACTCGCTCCCGGACAGCCCGAGAGCGTCGATGAAAGCCGCCCCAGAGGTCGCCGGGCGATCTGACAAGGCAGGAAGATGAGTCATCAGGTGAGAAAAGGCAGAGCGGTAGTCAAAGTAGTAGGAGCCTCACCATGGCGAGGAGATCGGGATCGGCGCGGCGAAGGAAGTCGCCCGGAGGTATCTCGCCTCCCCGAAGAGCTACTCGGAAGATCGGCAGGCCTGCCCTGCCCGCGCTCTCCAGACCCTTGGCCGACGTAGTCAGGGTCTCCAACCCGCGGAGGAAAGTAGGGTGGTCGCGGCCTCCCCGTCTTCTTCACCAGCGGTGGAGCTTGAGATGAGCTCGCAGAGTGGTGCGGAGCCCTCGATGCAGGAGGCGGAGGAGGTCGCGGATGGTCCGACTTCGGCAGGGCAGACAGAGGCGGCGGAGGGGGCAAGCCGGTGCTTGGCGCCTGGCCAGGAGTGGCGACCGCGGGCGGCGGCGGCGGTAATGGAGCGCTCACCGGGGGTATCTTCCCGCCGCTCGCAACAACACCAGCCGCCGTACTCGCCGGAGGAGCCTCGCGCGCCGGCCCAGATGGCCCGGCAGGAGTGGCTTTCGCCGGCAGCTCCTTACTCGCAGGCGGGGGGGCCTTCACCAATGCCGCCCCAGACGCCTTCCCCGAGCCGAGGCCTATCCTGACCGTGTAGGCGGTCTTGGACGGCCTGTCGGCCGCCAGGGCGAGTAAGGGCGCCGAGCTGAGGGGGATGACATCAAGTGCCGCGTCCGCGGCAATCGGAGAATCTACATAAGAAAAGAAGTCAGCAAAGGAGCAGCGACAACCCAGCGGGGAAGAGTTTGAGGTAGCAACCTGTCACGGTGACGACCTCGGCCTGAGACGCCGCGGACTCCTTCACGGCCGCGAGCTCCTCGGTCACCCCCGGGTTCTCCAGCGGGCTTCCTCGGGTCGACCTAGGGAGGTCATCGAGCCCTAGGTCGTTCAACACCCTCTGGGTGCTGGACGACACTATGGGATTTTCAGTCGCCGCGGCGACCTGATGCGGCAGTGGAGGCGAGCTGACCACCGTAGTGGCGGGCTCCTTAACCTTTTTCACCTTCTTCTTCTTCGGCGGGGGCAAGGCAGTAGGGTCATCCTCGCGCGATCTTTTCGACCTGGCTATGCTGAGGAGGCCAGACAGGGTGGCGAGATTGTCCTTCAACAATTGCTCAGCGTCCGACATCTTCGGCGAGCTCCAGGGACCGTCTCAAAAACGAAGCCCCCCTATTTATAGACTACTCTACCAGCAGACGACGATGCGAGCTGATCATATACCCGGCAGGGATGTTCGCCGAATAAGTGTTGGATGAATCTTTTCGGGCTCCTATGTCGCCCAAAAAGAGCGGGGATTGTGTACAACCCATATTCGACGAGGGTGGGCCCTACCATCGCCAGGTCATCAAAAGTCAAAGTCAACAGGACAAGGTGGGGATCCAGACCAGCACCCCAGGCCGCGGAAGGTTCGGGCGAGTATGGCGAGCTCCCCAGGCCAACTCGCCAGGTGGCGACTATGACCAGATACTCGCCTCTTCCAGGCGAGCTCCCCAGGGAAGTCGCCAACTCGCCAGGGTGGGGGTATAAGTAAGACCCCCCCCTTCTCTTTGGTTTTCCCTATAAATAGGACCCTAGGGGTACGAAGGAGGGACAAGCAATTCTCGGCCTGAGCCCTCGCGAGTTCCAGCAACTGCCCTTGACTCGTTATTGCTCAAGCTCGCCTCCTTCGTACCTAGCTCGGCCAATCTGGTTGAGAAGGGGTTGCTTCTCCTAAGCAACTGGGTACGTGGTGGGACCTTCCCGCCGTAGCAACCTGGGGTCTTGTTTCCGGAATTCGTTCCTATTTTCTGACCAGAGATCATCTTCCCGACTGGCCGACCAGTAACTTCAGGTTGCCTAGTCCGATTTCTGAGGTTGAGAAATTTCTCGGCTTCAACACTTTCAACTACCCCATTTTGTTGGGGAGTTCTAGGAGCTGAGAAGCTATGTTTGATACCTTCTCTCTCACAGAATTCTTACATGAGAAGAGAGTCAAACTCAGTACCATGATCACTTCTGATCAAGGCCACATGAGTAGAGTACTCAGTCTGCACACATAATAGAAAGTCTGTAAGGGCTTTGAAGTTATCAGCCTTAGTTCTCAAAAAGAAAACCCAACTGAACCTAGAGAAGTCATCTACAATTACTAAGGTGTAATACTTCCCTCCTAAACTCTGTACATTTATTGGGCCAAAAAGGTCCAAATGTAATAAGTACAAGATTCTAGGAGAATCACTCTTATTTACTGATTTAAAAGAGTTTTTGGTTTGCTTGCCTAGCTGACAGGCCTTGCATAGGCTCTCCTTCTTATAGAGGCAAAAAGGTAAACCTCTAACAAGGTTGTGTTTAGATAACCTAGATATATTTTTAAGGTTAACATGACTAAGCCTCTTATGCCACAAAAAATTATTATTAATTGTTACTTCATTAAATAAACAGATTTCAGAGTGAGTTGAATTGAAATCTACTAAATAAATATTACCTATTCTAATTCATACTAAAACAACGTTATTATTTAAAGTAATATTACAAGAAGAGTTAGAAAATGATACTACTCTAGAGGGGGGGTGAATAGAGTTGTCAAATTTTGCACTAGACAAAACTTAATAGTCTACCCAACTCCCTTGGAGTGAAATGCGGAATGAAAAGATTATAGATATAGAAATAACCCTAAAGCCTAACACAAGTGTTGTGCACAAACTCAAGCTAACTGTAATTACAGTTAAGGCTTGGAAATCCTAATCAGCAACTAGCAGACCTAGTTATATCTAATCACAGCCACAATGCAGGAATTAAACAAGGCAATCCAGACGACACAAGGAATTTATAGTGGTTCCCCAAATAACTTGGGTACGTCCACTCTTCTACCAACAAGGTAGGAATCCACTACAGGTTTTTGATCAGGTGCCTTGCCACCAACAGGATCTGCTTCAGGTAGATCCAGAAACCCTTCAGACTTTTGATCAGGTGTCTAAAAACCGAACACAGGTTTTTGATCAGGTGCCCTGCCACCAAGGGATACTTTTGAAGGGAGTAATAACCCTGTACAGGAGGGGGAAAGAAGGTTAAGATGTCTTCTCTATTTTACAATAGATTAGAGAAGCACAAAGACTTGCACTGAGCTAGAAAGCTCTAAAGAATCAAGGCTCCCCCTGGCTCAAAGATGTCCAGGTGAAGTCTTGCTTCAGTGCAGAAAACTCTTCAGAAAGATCTGAAGGAAAAACTACAAGAAGATAATAAATAATAAAATTAGAAATCTTCAAGCAGCTGTCTTCTTCTTCTTCTTCTTCAAAAGAACTCTGAGTCTAAACTTCCTGGAATAGGAGAACTCAGGTTGAAGAAGAGCAGAAGAGCTTAACACTTCTCAGATGAATGGAAATTGCTGAGAGCAGAAAACTTGATCTTGATGAAGGCTTGAATGCTTAAATGAATAAATGGTTAGCTAGCTGAAATCCTTCTCCAAAGGATTCCTTTTATAGCAGCAACAAGCAACGACTCTCTTCAATTTGAATTGTTTGTCTTCTTCTGAAACATGAGACCTGGGCTGCAAATATCAAAAAGGCAAACAATCTCTGCAGCAAAAACATTATATAAAAGGAATAAACCTCTTTCGAAGAAGCTGCAGGAAGCAATCTGATAATAAAGTACTAAATAAAGTCACATCAGAAACAAACTCTTTATAACAGAAGAAAGACTTTTCAGTCTAACGGTTATAAAGGACTGACCGCAGATAAAGTAAAATACAATGTCAGCTAATAGGACAAACAACTTTATCTGAAAAGATTTTACTCAGGCAGACGGGATGGAGCAGATATTGCCTGGAAATATTATCATAAAACAACTGAAATAAAATGCCAGATAATGTATTAATTAATTAAATATAATAAATAAATACAAAATAAAAAGGCAGACAGAAAACGTCGAACGACCCTCGGAGATCGTCGAACGAAGACCGGAGATCGTCGAACTATCGGACAGATAGTCGAACGATCCAGATAGTCGAACTATCAAAGGAGATAGCTAGTCGAACTATCGCAACAGGTAGTCGAACTATCAGAAGATAGTCGAGCTATCAGATAGTCGACCTATCAGCAGATAGTCGAACTATCAAAGCAAAACCGATAGTCAACCTATCAACAGATAGTCGAACTATCAACGGAGAACAGATAGTCGAGCTATCACTAGATAGTCAAGCTATCAGATAGTTGAACTATCAAGGCAGATAGTCGAACTACCAACGGAAAACAGATAGTCGACCTATCAACAGATAGTCGAACTATCAGAAGAAAGCAGATAGTCGATCTATCAACAGATAGTCGAACTATCAAACAACGCAGATAGTCGACCTATCAAACAGATAGTCGAGCTATCAGATAGTTGAACTATCCAAGCAGATAGTCGAACTATCAAAGCACACAGATAGTCGAACTATCAACCGATAGTCGAACTATCCTCGCAGACTGAAAGTCGAACAACTGATAGACGATCGTCGAACAGTTAGTCGACGATAGTCGAGCGGCGTTCGACCATAGTCGAACGAAAAAACTACTTAACCAAATTCTTTATCTGGAAAAGCAGGGACTCTACAGCTAGACCACTAACCAATGACCATAGATATTTCTTGGGTCAAGGGACAAAAGGAGAAGACTAAACTCAAATCAAACTAGGGTACCAACAGTGAGGGAGGTTTTTGTGGTAGGGCTCTGGTTAGAACCAGTCTTGGTGGGTTCTCGGGATTTGGTGTTGAGTGTGGTGCACACACTCAAAGCCAAAAACCGCCCAGGCTTGGCGTTGGGTGTGGTGCACACACTTAAAGCCGTAGTTTGGTCTATTCTTTTGTGGCGAAGTAGTGAGGCGTCTGAGTGAGAATTTTTGTCTAAGTCAAAATCGACGGGAATCACTAGGTGATTCTCGCCGATTTCGACGAGTATCGTCAATGATTCCCGCCGATTCGGCGGGAATCATTCTGGATTCCCGCCGATTCGGCGGGAATCATTCTGGATTCCCGCCAATTCGACGGGAATCATTCTGGATTCCCGCCGACCTCTTACTGTTGGTGTTGGTTTAGGGTTTTCCTGCGGGTAAGTACTTTGGCATAGAGTGAGTTGACCTCACTCAATGCCAAAGCTGTTTTGGCGTTGAGAGAGGTGGACTCACTCAACGCCACCGTTGGATTTTGTGGTTTAGTGCTAAGGCGTTGAGGCAGTGGACCTCACTCAATGCCGTAGCTGTTTTGGCGTTGAGTGAGGTTTGCTTACTCAATGCAACTTCCTCTTTTGCTGAAGGCATTGAGGGAGTGGACCTCACTCAACGCCATGGCTATTTTGGCGTTGAGTGAGGATAGCTCACTCAACGCCAGAGCTGTTCTTGCGGAGGGCGTTGAGTGAGTGATCCTCACTCAATGCCATGGCTGTTCTGGCGCTGAGTGAGGCTAACTCACTCAACGCCAAGCCGTGTTGAGTCATTTCAACACTTTTTCCCTTACCTCGATTTTCGTTCCCGAGTGAATTCCTTGTTTATATTTTTTTTGAGTTTCTTTGTCGGCCATGTTTTTCTTTCCTAAAGGCTGAATCGTGGGTCATGGTTAGTAGTGGTGGGTTGAAGCTCTTCATCGGGGAGGTGTTGTGTAATTTAGCCAAGGCCACCCTTATTCTTCTATCTTGCTCCAGATACGGGCTGGGCAAGGGGGTGGAAGGTCCCTTGTGCTTTCACATGTAGACCCTTGAGCTTGTTGGCTTGAAAATGGTGGTTGGGGGACTGAGTTTGCCTCCAACCCGGATCCATGTTGCTTATTTTTTCGCTACTACCACCTCCCACAGCTTAGGGTGTTAGATGTTTCTTCCTTGGTAGATTGCAGCATTTTGGGCTCTTGGTAGCTTAGTAGACTCTGCAGGATGTAGTTTCTGGGAAGGGTTGATGCTGTTTCCTTGCACGTAGTGCATTCCTTGTTGTCTTGCCTTGGGGAAGTTGTGACTTTTACTGCTGTGTTTTTCCTCTTTCATTTATCATCCAGTAGACACTTTCATGCAGTTTTTCCTTGTTTTGCTTGCTGAGGTATTCTTTCTTCTTTTGACTGCCTCAGGTTCTGAGCAGTAGCCAGTTTGGGGGATAGGTTGCGGTGGTGTTGCTGGTGGTCTCTTGGACCCTTGAGATCCTTCTAGATTTGTTTAGTGAGGTAGTTTTCTGCACTTTTCTTACAGACATACATATTTGCCAGTGGGTTCGTGTCAGGTTGTTGGCGCCCACTGGTAGTGTGTACCTTTGTACTAGATATATTACTTTTGCTGCTACCATTTTCTCGAGATAGTCTACTTACTCTGGGGAGGATTTATGCTAGGTTGCTAGTTATTTGAAAACTACAATAATTATTGTAAGTATATTGCATGATCAGCAGGTTTTATAAAAGTAAATCACTATTTTCCAAACAACGTATAAAGATCATTTTCTTATATATAATATAAATTAAATATAGAGTCTTGCATAGCATAAGTGGTCCTCTTAGGGCTCTTATGCACTTCTTAGGATGTCAAACTTGAATAAAGTATTTTTCCGCAGCGCTTAAGAATAGTTTTTAACTGTGGACTAGGTGATCCACCGAGCCGAGGGATATGACCTCTAAAATATAACTTATTTTTGAATCATTAAACTCATGAATTTCTTTCATAAAGTATAGTAGATGGTTTTGCCTGAGCGTCAGCAGTTATCCCCTGCTTGACGTGACATCATGACGCGTGTTTTCTCATACTCTGATAATTCTTTAATTCGGAGAAAATGCGGGTTGTGACACATATGGCAGACTATAACGTGTCAGTTGGCAGCGAAGTAGTCGGTAAGCGGTGTAACATTCCTGGACTATAAAGAGAATATAGCATGGGTCCGACTGGGGCCCCACGACATACAAGATTCACAAACCATAATGCTATTAATTGATATAATGAAACTACAAAACCACCTCATTAAATTATAACAAGCTACAACAGAAACTTAGAGAATGCCCCATACAATAAGGGGCCCGAATGTCCAAGACTATAAGAAAAGTACTCCACCGAAAGTAATGTACACAACCTTAAGGCCTTACATGGCTTTTAATGAAACAAAATAAAAAAGTACACAAAAACCCAAAAATGGAGAAAACACTGCCCAACTCCTCAGCAATCCATGGGCTTCAACCCATTACACACCACAACAAGCTCCGCCACCTGAAACAAAAAACAAACAGGTGGTGTAACGAAGGTGTTGGGAATATTGCCCTCGATGTTCCTTAGATTTGAAGAGGCATCACAATTAATACTAAGAGCATAATTATATTTGATGTTGTTAAAGTTTATTATGCGCAGGATGTTTCTTAGAACAAGTTTAGAAAGGTTGTCTAAGTGATAGTGACAGGTTGTCATAAGAAGAAAGGTGGAGTGACAGAAATTTATCTAAGTCCACAGGAGTTGAGTGAAACCAGTTCACTCAATGCCAGATGTCAAGAAAGGATGCAGAAAAGATAGAAAATAATCTAAGTTCACATGCATCGAGTGAAGCCAGTTTACTCAATGCCAGATGTCAAGGAAGGATGCAAAAAAGACAAAAAATCGTCTAATACCACAAGCGTCGTCAAGTGAAGCCAGTTAACTCATTGCCAGATACCAAAAAGTACTGAGTAAATCTAGACATTCAAAGACCAGTAGTTTACATAGGCAGAATTACGGCTAAGTCCACAGGCATTGAGTGAAAATAGGTCACTCAATGCCACACAATAAGAGGCATCGAGTATAGCTGAGTCTGTCGAAGCCTCAATATTGGCAAGGATGAAATATGGCCAAGTCCACAAGCGTTGAGTGAAGAAAAGTCCACACGCTAAGTCCACTAGCAAAGATGAATCATTGAGTGAGGACAGCTCACTCAATGCCTTAATAAAGAAGCGTTCAATCATGCTTAAACAGTAAAGTAGTTGAAGAATCTGTCAAGAATTCTAGCCAAGTACAGAAGCATTGAGTGAGGATAGCTCACTAAACGCCTAAAGAGGAAAGCGTCGACAGGACAGTGTTCAGTCAAAGCTTAAGAAGATAGAAAGAAAAATACGTCTAAGTCTAGAGTCGTTGAGTGAGGACAGCTCACTCAACGCAAGCTCATCAAGAAGATTGGCTAAATACAGAAGCGTTGAGTGAAGCCAGTTCACTCAACGCCTCAGCAAGATGGAAGACATTCAAAGAAGCATCTTAGTCCAGGGATGTTGAGTGATGAAGGTTCACTCAATGCCTGCCAGCATAGAAGTATTGGCTAAGTCAAGTTGGTGTTGAGTGATGAAGGCTCACTCAACGCACTCAACACCTAAACATTAGAAAAATTGTCAAAGGACAAAAGCGTTGAGTGAAGGCTATTCACTCAATGCACTCAACGCTTGGAAGTGAAGATCATCTGACTAAGGGTTTTTGCGCTGAGTTATGGCTATTCACTCAAAGCACTCAATGCCTGGGATGAAACGGAGAATTTGGCAAAGTCCACAGATACTGACGTCAGCATGAGTCAGCAAAAATCCAAATTGTTGCGGGAAGTCTGCAGTATGTGATAATGACGCTGCTTGCCTTCCATATTGCAGTTAATGCTAAAGCGTGGTTACAGCTTGCAAACCCAAGTGGGCCCATGAGTAAAAGAGTCGTTGGATGACGAAAGATAAAAGGAATGAGATCGGCAAAGACAACAAGAACTTTTAGGGTTTTTATCTTTTTGCAAAGAGGCGTAACTTCATCTTCTTCCTCTAGCCAAAGTTGCAGAGCCCGAAGAACAAAATTCACAGTGCTGATCTAAAAGTTCACTTAGTTAGCTGTAGCGATCTTCATCTGCTACAGCAAGTTCAGAAGGTATTTCTGAGAAAGAAGAAGACGCAGATCATTTTAATTTCTACAGTCGAGGTTAGCTGTTTGAAGAATTCAATTCACTGTCAAGTCATTTGTCTTCAACAATAAGATAAGAAACTTGAGTTTTTGAGTTACTTCCAGCACAAGCAGTATTGTCTTGAAGATCAACATTCTTGATGCTGACAAGAAGTTAGGACTGGGATTTTCTCAGCTCAGGAAGCAGAAGGCTCAGTGAAATCTCTCTGGAGTCAAATCAACACAATCACTTTCTTTTCTGTAGGATCCTTTTGATCTGAGTTGCAGGCCTATTCTATGAAGGCTGAGTGTAGGAACAATTGTTGATCTGAGGTAGGATCCCTGTGTGGATCTGAGTGTAGGTAAGTTTGCCTGAGGTAGGATCTATTTCAGATTTGAGGTAGGAGAGTCATTCTCTTTGAGTTGTAGGGCCTTTGTGCCTGAGTTATAGAATCCTCTTATGGATCTGAGGTAGGGCCTTTGTGCCTGAGCTGTAGGAGAGTCATTCTCTCTGAGTGGTAGGGATATCCTTCTAGCCTAAGTGTAGGACTTGTGCTTAAGTCTGAGGTAGGTGATCATTGGATCACTAAGCTGTAGGAGTAAATATTTACTCTAAGTTATAGGGCTTTGTGCCTGAGCTATAGGTCTTGGAGGATACTGAGAGATCCTGCGAGATCTGTGTTGTAAGCTAGGAGTCGAGTTTTAGAGAAGTGTCTTGTCTAATACACTATTATAAAGGTGGGAGGGAAAATTCATGTACCCATAATATAGGGAACAACTATAAATTCGGTGTGCTTTTTATGGTGTGTCTTGAAAGCAGAAAACTACTAACTCACAACACACATAAAGAAGGAAAATTATAAAGAGACTAAAAACCTATTCACCCCCCTCTAGGTGTTTAGCTACCTTTGAAACTAAAGACTATCAAATAAAATTAGAGGGAGGTTGCTCAAGAAGGACTTAACAATCTATTTAGATCTCAAAGGGTAGCTAAAAGTATAATACTTATTGGTTCAGGAGAGAACCATAAGGAGCTGGGTTCCATGAAGTTTCCTATCTGCAGGAATGAGAGCTTTGGAATCTGAAAGGAGAGGGTATGACTCTTCATGAAAGATGAGCTCATATTTGCTAAAATGGACAAAAGAGCTCAGAATATCATAGTCAGTGTTATTGATGATTGTACCTTCCAGAATCTTGTTCACAACCAGACCTCCAAGGAGATGTGGGACACTCTAGTGGTCTACATGGAAGGAACTGAAGAGGTCAGAGATGATAGGAAGTCCATGCTCAACCATAATTATGAGGCTTTCAGGTAGTCTAAGAAAGATAGCATAGCTAAATGATATCAAAAATTTTTCAAAATAGTGAATGAGCTGAGGACTTATGGGAGGGTCTTCAGCCATTATAAGATTAATGATAAGTTCCTAAGGTCGTTAACCAGAGACTGAGTCACCGAGATCTGTGCTATTAGAGAGGTGGCAAAGCTGGCTGATAATCCACTATATACAGTGCATGGGAAGCTACTCTCTTATGAGATGCTGCTTGCTGCTAGGAAAGAGGAGAAGACCATCGACAAATCCTAGGCCAAGGAAAAGTCTTTGGCCTTCAAGGCCGAGATCACCAAGAAGAACAAGGAGAGGATTGCCTCTCCTCTAAGGAGGCCTTCTAATTCAGATAGCATAGGGCTAAGCTCATCAGATTGCAGCATGTCTGATGAAGACTTTACTGCCTTCTCCAGGCAGTTTCAGAATTTGATGAAGAAGAAGTAGTGGAGGAGCAGACCTTCCTACTCCTCTCATCACAAGAAGAAACACTCCAAGGGAGACAGGTATGAATCCAAACCTGGTAAACATGTTTTCTCTAAAGTTGTTTGTTAGTGTTATAACAAACCTGGGCATGTAATTTCTGACTGCCAAGTAAAGAGAAAAGAGAATGATGAGAAAACTGTCCACCATTACAAGGGTAAGAAGGAAAGGACCTTCATTGCTAAGAATAAGAAGAGCTCGAGTCAGTCTGACTCATCTTCCTCAGAGTCTAATGAATAAGAGGAATCCTTTTTTGGGCTGTTGGCTGCTATTATAGATGAAACTGAAGTCTATCATGATGCCAGGATTGGTAATAGGGCCCCTCTATCACATTCAGACAGTGAATCAGAGGAGGATGATGTAACGACCCCATCCGTTAAATGACGTATAGTAGAAGGTCCGGCCGGGGCCCCACACTATATGCCACAAACAGACGGTGAGGTCACAGGATAATACCAAACCAAACGAGTCCTAACTCAGAGCATTCTAGCGGAAGCTTATTAAGTGCAAGAACTCATACCATCGAATGTCCACTAATATATAAATATCACATTTATATATAAAACCAGGAATGTTTACAAAACCACACCGCACACGGCCTTACGGCCTTACAAGTTACTCTTTACAACACATATAATTTCATACATCGGCACGCAGGCCGGCCACACATGAAATCCAACACTTCGCACGGCCTTCAAGGGCCTACCAGCAGCATGGGCTTTTGCCCGCTCAATCCATCAGCCCGCAACACCTGCATAAGGACGTCCACCCCATGGGTGATAAACAAAGCAACGGTCAGCATTCAGCTGACCAATTATAACGACCCCATCCCTTACCCGGGGCAGTGGTTCCTTCCCTGCATGTCTAGCAAATTCAACATATAAAGCACATACACCCAACATCACAAACGCCGGCCTCAATGCCAGGCGCTCCGTGCACTCAGGGCACCTTTTATGGTTTGTACTTGGTAGGCGGGCATAAGCCTCCAAACCCTTGTTGAAGACCTCACGCACCCGTCTCACTCAGAGGTACGCACCACACCAAAACCCGTGAGCACTATCAGTCGACCTACCCCCGTAGTGTAACAAGCCTAGGGAATTCGCCCTGCTGCTTTGCTACCAATCGACCGCTCACCCGATCTTAACATTGCCACTTGGTGAAATGGGCATAAGCCTCCAAACCCCTGTTGAAGACCTCTCGCACCCACCCACTCAGAGGTGTTCATCGCCACTTGGTAGAATGGGCATAAGCCTCCAAACCCCTGTTGAAGACCTCACGCACCCACCCACTCAGAGGTGTCCGCACTCCATCAACCAGCTCTTACAAGCATGCAACCAAAGGAGCTATACAAAGCATCCTACACATCGTCCTCACCATCTCCGCAGGCTAAACGATGTATACACGGAGTCTTCTCCAGATCGCAATATAAACATCACCAATCCCGACATACGTCTGGATGGGCTTCACACAACATGCCTATGCCGTACTACAGACTTCCGGCTCTAGATGCAGACTCAACTGCTGGAATCACTTCCGCGTTTCCATCTCTTGATGGAGGATCCCATGCACATGCAAAACAAAGGGCTTCACCTGCCCAAGGAAGAAAGATCGTTACCCTTGACGATCGCTTCGGCGCCATAGAAAACTGGCCGGATGGAAATCACCGCAGCGGCCTTGCCTCCGCAACGCTGCACTCGGCTCTCTATTCGGCTCGACGAAGCTCCACCGGCCTCCTCCTCCTCCTCCTCCAAGCTCTCCTCTCTTTCTTAAGAAGAAAGGCTAAGTGGAATGAGCTTTCAACTCAATCCACGGCCTTAAAGAGGCTGGAAATGCTATGGACCACACGATCCAAATAGAAGGAAACGAACGGCCGAGATCTGCCCAAGAAACCCAATTTTGCCTGACACGGCCTGTGACACGCCCGTGTCACAGGCCGTGTACCCTTAAGCGGCACACGCGGTTTGGAACCGACTGAACAACACGGGGCTTGACACGCCCGTGTCGAACCTGACACGCCCGTGTCATTCTTGAGACACGCCCGTGTCCCCTGCTACACGGCGCTCAACGGCTTCCAAAACTAGTACACGGGTCGGAACACGGCAGCCGACACGCCCGTGTCCAGCCTGACACGCCCGTGTTCATGGCCGTGTTCACGGCCGTGTACGGCTCTGACCCGAATAGGCCAACTTCGGAATTTAAATCGAACACGCCCTGGGACACGCCCGTGTCCCAGGCCGTGTACCCCCGACACGCCCTGGGACACGCCCGTGTCCCAGGCCGTGTCTACCAGCCTGCTACTCAAAATTGTGTACAAACATATTTTGAGTTCTGGGGTGTTACAGATGATGAGGATGAAGATTCATATATCTGATATAGGCTAATGGAAATGTCAGATGAAGAATCCAGCTAGGATCAGCCTTGTCCAGCTAAGGTATATTCTCTATCTATCTCATCATCTGATTCAGAATATAAGATAAGTTCCAATTCTAGTGCATCTTCATCTAGTGGTGAAGAGTGCTCAGAATCTAAGGAAGATATCAATCAACTGATTGATAAGTATAAATACCTTCTGGATGCCTTCAAAAGATACAAGAAGCTGGCCAAGAAGCAAGCTCTGGTGATCACCTCCCTACAACTAACTGCTTTCCAGTAGGCTGAGACAGTATCCTTTCTGGATCAAAAGGCTAGGGAAGTTAGCCAACTAAAAAACATAACAATCATCCAGATTGGGACCATTAATTTCAAGAATAGTCTCATTAGGGATCTTCAAGATAAACTCCAGAGAGAGAAAAGTATAGTGGCAAGTTACTCTAATCGAAGTTCTGTGTTACCCTTGGTAGACTCCTTCTCCTCTCAAAAGGATAAGAAGGGGCTGGGATTCAAGGGAAGCAAAAGAGTTGCCTATTCCAAAGGTAAAGGTAAAGCTCCAGCTCAGCCTCTGGCATTCAAGCCTCCCAATCCTTTTAAGAAAGTTTTGTTACCTTCAAACAGGTATGACCAAGAGAGCATCTATGGTCACTAGATGAATGGTAGATCCACTAGTCTGAACAAAAATGTTTACAGCTATAGTGGAAGATATAGTAGGGGAATGAGTACCTTTAAGGCTCCCCATGAGAAAATTCAAATGGTCCATCATGGACCATTTGTCTTTGGTACCCCAACTCCCACACTCAAGAACACGGCAGTGGCCTTCACTCAAGACCCTCCAGAAAAGACTTAGACCAAGGGTAAGTCTATTAGTAGTCTAGATCTGGCTATCCCTGATGCTATAAATATCATTTCCTCTACAAAGAAGACTGCTGTAAATGGTATTCAGAGCAAGCCAAGAAAGTATGCTGAAAGACTCACCTTCAGTCAGATCCTTGCTAAAAGGAACTTAAAGAAGGCTGTTTCTCCTCTTACTTTTGTTAGTCTATAGTTAACCAAACTCCCAAACCTGCTCAGAAAAGAAGATATAATATTCATGAGTGTTGGTGTTGCAGGGAAGTGGGGCATTTTTCCCTAAATTGCTGGGATAATCTGAGTGTGCCCAGAGCAAATGTTAGTACTCCTATCAGAAAATCAGCAGGATGACATTTTTCTTTTCAAACTAATTAGAACCTAGGACCGAATAATTATTATGGTCCTAAGGTAATATAAATTATATCTTGTAGGTTTGTCCAAGTGCCCATAACCCTATATTGTACTTGGGCAGTGGTTATTCCAGGCACATGATTGGAATAAGGAGCAACTTAAAGGAGTACATTCCAGTGAAAGATGTACCCAAAGTAATCTTTGGTGGTTCAAAGATAGGAGTGATAAGAGGATATGGTAAGATTACCAATGGCATAGTCACCACCTCAAAAGTGGCTAATGTTAAAATGTTACAACACAGTCTGATAAGCATAAACCAACTCTGTGATCTTGGTTATGTCATTGCATTCTGAAAGATAGGGGATAGATCTTAATTTTACATAAGAGATAAATACAAAAAGAAATCACAACATATAAAAGAAAAGAAATAAAGTAAGCAAGCACAAACGACACAATGATTATAGTTGTTCCCTAATAACCTGGGTACATCCACTCTTCTACCACCCAGATAGGAATCCACTAATAGGTTTTTGATCAGGTGCCTTGCCACCAACAAGTTTTTGCCCAAATTAGAACTAGGATTCCAACAATCTCCCCCTATTTGGTTGAGGACACTATTTACAAAAACTAATAAAATACAAAGCAAAACAATCTGCCTGACTTATAAATTTTTCAGCAGATGTACAAGGATGCTTTGAGAAAATAAATAAAACAAATCTACTGCTGCAATCTCTTAAGCAAAATCTCCTTTAAAAAATAAACAATCTCCCCTGCTATTGTAGCCATCTAAACAATCTCCCCCTATACAGCCACTCATGTATTCTCTGTATTGACTGAGATTATAGCTTTTGATTACTATCAAATACCACTGCTACTTTGTGGTAAGATAGGTCTTTTCCTGAAAAGAGATGTTAGGAGTTCTGGACCCAGATTACCTTGGGTCCTGGTTTCTTTTCATAATAATTAGATATAAAAGAGTATTCAGGTTGATCCTTGTATCCAAGTGGATGATATTTCCTAAGAGAGATAGTTCACTCAGTAAAAGGATTTCTAAGATGTTGAGATTGATTATGATCTTGAAATAAGTTAAAATTTCTGCTCTTAAAGTTTGGGTTCGTCGAAAAAATAATTTCGTCGTTCTGAGTTCGATGATTGTTATTGAGTTCGTCGACCTCTGCTCATAGAATGATAAGAGTTGTTTTCTGTGTTCCACGATCATCGATCTCGGTTCGACGAAGTGTATTTATTTCGTCGAGTATAAATTCCTGAATAGTTAAAAACAAAATCTCTGTTCATAGTTCGTCGATCTGAGTTTGACAAATAGTGTTGTTTTCGTCGAGCTTGGTTCGACGAAATATATTGAGCAAAAAATTTCTTAAGATTTTTAGTTTGATTTAGTAAAACTTCAGTTATTTTGTCTAAATCTATTAACTTTTCTTTGTCTTTAACTGATTCTAGTGAGGCTATTTGTTCAGAAGTATTTTTTAAATCTTCTTTGAGTTTTATGTTTTCAGAAGATAAATTATTTACTTTCTCTCTGAGAAATTTTATTTCTTTCTCAGATTGAATTAAATCTTTACATAGGATTTTAAAATCTTCTTTAAATTGATCTGAAGAAAAATCAATGGAAGAGATTACCTGATCCTCTTCTGATTCAGATTCTGCTTCAGAGTCTAATTGTTCATCTGAGTTGCTGCAAGAGGCATTTATTGCCATTAGGCAAAATTCTCTTGCTCTTGATTCTTCTTCATCTTCAGTTGCACAGGATGAAGCTTCAGAGTTAGAGTCACTCCAAGTGTAAACATCAAATCTTCTCTTTTTTGCTGATCCATCAACCATTGTTTTGGGGGGGGGGGGGAGTCCCACATTTCCTTTGCTGATGAACATTCAGCAATTTCCTGAAAAATGTCCTCAGACATTGATTGTGCAAGAATGTTCATTACTTGTGCATCAACAGTCTTTAGCCTTTTCTGGTCTTCTGTCCATTGAGGTGGTGGAACAACATTGATGCTCGATGTTTCCACTGGTTGATAATGACCTATCAAAATGGAATTGTAAATAGCTTCATCAATAGAGTTCATAAAAAGCCTAATCCTTGCCTTCCATAGTGCAAACTTATCTAGATTGCACATAGGAGGTCTGGTGCTTGAAAACTCTTCATTTTGTGCCATGATTAACTCTTAGGAATGATAAGATCTATCAGATCATTTTGGTTCAAGTGTTAGCATGTACAACCAAAGAAACAACCCTATGATACCAATTGAAAGATAGGGGATAGATCTTAATTTTACATAAGAGATAAATACAAAAAGAAATCACAGCATATAAAATAAAAGAAATAGAGCAAGCAAGCACATACGACACACGGATTATAGTGGTTCCCTAATAACCTGGGTACATCCACTCTTCTACCACCCTACTAGGAATACACTAATAGGTTTTTGATCAGGTGCTCTACCACCAACAGGTTTTTGCTCAGGTGCCCTGTCACCACAAGATCAATTTGCATGGAGATCTCACAACCCTTTAAGCTATTGATTAGGTGCCCAAAAAACAATAAGAAACTTTTGAAGGGAGTTAATAAACCATTTTTATAGTGAGGAAGGAAGGTAATGTTGTCTTCTCTTTTCCCTATACAATAGAGAAGACTAGTGGATTACTATTATCAAAGCTCCCCCTGAAATGTTGAATGGTTCAGGAAAGAAGGAAGCTTTGTTCAGGGTGTAGGCCTTCAAATGATGTTTATCTCCAACAAGTTTTTAGACTTATATTGATTTGTGTCCTTTTGAAAGCGTGGAGCAGATGAAGAACTCTATAACTTGATGTTATTCTCCAGATGAAGATCTCTGTTCACAGTTTCTATCCCTCTCTTCTACTTGCCTTTTGTAAAGCTGTATTATTATATTCCCCTGAAGAATTCAAATAATTTGAATTCTGAAAGTTCACCTAGTGTCAACTACCTTCACCTATGGGGGGGGGGGGATAGGTAACTTTTAATGTATTTGCGGAATTAAAATTGTACCTGCACAAGAAAACAAAAAAACACAGCACATAAAATAACACAGGTAAATTATAGTGGTTCCCCGATTTGGGTACGTCCGCTTTCCCCCTTCGACCTATCTCCCAACCCGGGACGACTCGGTCACTTCACCAACAGGATTGAAATCCAATCCTTGCACTATCGGAAGGAACCCTTCCACACGTAGGAGTCAACACTCCCACAACACGGGTTGCACCCAACCCTACAACTAGGAACCAAATGTTCCTTTACAATGAAAAAGAAATTGGAGTGTATAAGAAATACAAACAACTTGAAGATCTAGGTGTCCCTTTTCGTTAGACTACTTGTTCTTGTAGGCAACGAAAAGTCCACAACCCTTGATCTTTTCTTGGAGAAAATCTCCCCGAGACCGGCGGCGGCAAAGGGTGGCGACAAGGCTCTCGGTGTTGGCGACGGCAACTGAAAATAGCGGCGATGCACTGGAGATTCAATCTTCTTAGCGAAGTCGGCAAGGTCTTCCAACGGTCACACTAGGATCGATCGTCTCGATCGATTCAGACGGGGATGGATTTCCCTATCTCAAATCAAGAGACAAAAGATCTCTGGTTAGACGCGTGAGACGCTGTGCAAGACTTGGCTTCTGTCACCGGGGATCTGGAGGAGATCGAGATCCGCTACGATGACTACTGCACGAGCGGCGGCGGAGACGATCGGCGGAGCAAGTTCGCGAAATTATGGTTAGTCGGCGGCCCGACTTTCGTATATCTTTTCGTTAAAAAACACTGTACACAAATACCTGTGTATTTATACAATAGGTCATGGAGATGACCGTTGTGGGCCCCACCAAAGCAAAGACCAAAGTCCGGTTCAAATAGCTGCAGGTACCATGGACTGGTCCAGGAATTCGGAAAAATCGACCAAGGTAAAATCGGCGAGAATCGTAGGTGATTCTCGACGAATCGGCGAGAATCACTTACGATTCTCGCCGAATTCTACTTGGAGAATTCTGGCTGCACAGGTTATAGAGGCCGGGGAGAATCGGCGGGAATCACATTTGATTCTCGCCGAATCGTCGAGAATGCAAAGTCATTCTCGACGAATCGGCGAGAATCACTTAGTGATTCTCGACGATTCTGCCTTAGAGAATTTTCTGACTGCGTCGAGACAGCCGGCCCAACCTGGCGAGAATCATCTAGTGATTCTCGTCGACTCGTCGAGAATCACTAGTGATTCTCGACGAATCGGCGAGAATCACATAGTGATTCTCGACGATTTATACTTAGACGATTTCTCGTCTTTCCACCCGTGAGCTGGTCTTTGGCCCATCCTTGCTCCTTGTCTGCTCTTGCTTTATCATAGCCCTGTACTTGAAATTAAGTACACCCCAATAGAGAGAGTACACATAGGCCAACACACTGATCTGCTCAACGTGGGATTACGTCGCACAGACCCGTGTATATTGACCCACTGCACCCTGACATTGGTGTGTACTTAGCGTGGAATAACTGCAAGCACAACTTAAAAGATTTCATCAAACACACTGTCTATTTACCTTAGCTTGTTCAGGGGCTTCTTCAAATCAGGTACATTGTGAATACAATACCCAACAATCTCCCCCTATTTGAAGAAGCCTAAACCCTATAAGCTAAGGTGAATAGAGCATATAGGAATGAAAATCATAAACATAAAATTGAGTTGAGAGAGATATTCATTACCAATTACTTGAGAGAAAACTTGGAGCCACCAATTACTTGAGAGCAAACTTGGAGCCACCTTAGCCTTAGCCGAGAGGGTAATTGGAGCCACCTTAGCCTTAGCCGAGAGGGTAATCTCCCCCTTTTCGGCTTCTGCAAATCTGGGTCTGGTGCATTTGACACCATGCTCCCCCTCAGTTCTTGCACCTATGCTTACACTTGAGTTCCTGGCAGATGCTGCCCCTAGATGCACGAGCCAGGAGCTTCTGGAGTCTTCATTCCTCATAGTTGAGCATCCCCAATTCAGTTTTGAAGAGACTGAACTTGGCCTCGTCTAAGGGCTTTGTGAAAATATCTGCAATCTGCTTGTCCATGGGGACATAGCAGAGAGATATGTCCTTGTTCTCCACGTGCTCCCGAATGAAGTGGTAACGCACTTCAATATGCTTCGTTCTGCTGTGCGATACCGGATTGTTGGCAATTGCAATTGCACTGGAGGAGTCGCAGTACATCGGTACTTCCTTGAACTGGAGATCATAATCTGCTAACTGATTTCTGATCCATAAAAGTTGTGCGCAACAGCTCCCAGCCGAAATGTATTCTGATTCCGCTGTGGAGGTTGCAACACAATTCTGCTTCTTGCTATTCCATGAGATGAGCCTTCTTCCGAGGAATTGACACGTCCCGGAGGTGCTTTTCCTGTCATCCCGACTTCCTGCAAAATCAGCATCTGAAAAACCTATTAGCTCGAGATCATTGCTTCTCGGGTACCATAAGCCAAGATTAGGGGTACCTTTAAGGTATCTAAGAATTCGCTTTGCAGCGACATAATGAGATTCCTTAGTGTTCACCTGATATCTGGCACAAACACATGTGGAGAACATGATATCCGGTCTACTCGCAGTAAGATAGAGCAGAGATCCAATGATGCTTCTGTATTTGGTTTCATCAAAAGGTTTCCCGTTCTCATCCTTATCCAGAGACATGGTGGATCCCATTGGAGTCCTCATAGAGGTTGCATTCTCCATTCTGAATTTCTTGAGGAGTTCATTTGTGAACTTTGTTTGAGAAATGAAGATTCCTTCCTCAGACTGCTTCACTTGAAGTCCCAAGAAATACTTCAGCTCTCCCATACTGCTCATTTCAAACTTTCCTTGCATAAGTTTGGAAAACTTTTTGCAAAGATTGTTGTCCGTTGAGCCGAATATAATGTCATCAACATAGATTGGCACCAGCAAAATCTTGCCTTTGACTTCCCTGAGAAACAATGTCTTGTCTATTTTTCCTCTAGAGAACTTGTTCTCAAGAAGAAAACTAAACAATGTCTCATACCAAGCTCGAGTAGCTTGTTTTAAGCCATATAGCGCTTTATTAAGAAAATATACATGATTAGGATAAGTAGGATTGACAAAACCTGGAGGTTGAGCGACGTATACTTCCTCTTTCGAATCTCCATTCAAGAAAGCCGATTTCACGTCCATCTGATAGACTGTGAATCCTTTATGAGAGGCATAGGCTAGGAATAGCCGGATTCCCTCGAGCCGTGCAACTGGTGCAAACGTCTAGTTAAAGTCAATCCCCTCCTCCTGTCTGTATCCTTGAGCCACCAGTCTGGCTTTGTTCTTGATGATGACTCCATGTTCATCCAACTTGTTTCTGAATATCCACTTGGTGCCAATCACATTTTGTGTCTTCGATCTGGGAACCAGTGTCCACACTTTGCATCTTTCGAATTGATGCAGCTCATCTTGCATGGCCAAAATCCATGACGCGTCTTTGTTCGCTTCGTTGAACTTCTTTGGCTCAACCTGCGACAGAAAGCTAAGATGAAAAATCTCGTTAAGAGTACCTCGGCGAGTTCTGACACCGTCTCGGGGATCTCCAATGATTTGATTTCTGGGATGATCCCTCACGTGTCTGAGCTCTAGAAGTCTTGCATCAGGAGCTTCGACTACTTCTTGGGCATCTCCTTCTTCTAATGGATTTGCTTCATTTTGATCTTCAACTTCTCCGATCAGCGTTGATGTGGAGACCTTGACGTATTTTGGAGTTGCATCTTTCTCGGGATCACCCAGTTGTAACTTTTCGAGTCTGGCACCTGCATCTTCAAGAAGACAACTAGAAGTATTGCAATTAAGCAAACCTCCTTCATCAAATACAACATTTATTGATTCCTCTACCACTAGGGTTTTCTTGTTGAAAACTCTATAAGCCCGGCTATGGCTACTATACCCCATGAATATGCCTTCGAAGCATTTTTCACCAAACTTAGTACGAGGGTACTTCCCATTATTCAGTACATAACATTTGCAGCCAAAGATCCTCAGATAGGACATGGTTGGTTTCTTTCCTTTCAGTAGCTCATAAGGAGTCTTACGATGGCTCTTGTTAATCAACGCCCGGTTTTGTACATGACAAGCCGTATTGACAGCCTCGGCCCAGAAGTATTCTGGGAGAGAAGCGTCATTCAACATTGTCGTGCACGCCTCAATGAGTGTTCTATTCCTCCTCTCCGCCACTCCATTTTGTTGAGGAGTGCGAGGGGAGGAGTACTCATGACAGATACCAAGTTCTTCACAGAACTCTGTCATAGACCCAGACTCAAACTCTGTTCCGTGGTCACTTCTGATTTTGACCATTGAGCAGTTAAGTTCGTTCTGTATCTGCTTGACAAAACTGGTGAAGATGTCAACCGTATCAGACTTACGCTTTAAAAAGAACACCAATGTAAACCGAGAGTGATCATCTACAATCACTAGCGTATACGACTTCCCTCCTAAGCTATGAACTTGCATTGGACCAAACAGGTCCATATGCAGAAGATAAAGACATCTGGAGGAGTCTTTGTCTGGGATGCCCTTAAAGGTAGCCCGAGTCTGCTTGCCCATTTGACATGCAAGACATGGACTATCTTTAATGCACTTAATAATGGGAGCATCCCTTACTAAGTCTTTGGAAAACAGCATATTAATTGTCTTGTAATTAATGTGTGCCAATCTCTTGTGCCATTGTTCACAAAGAGATGCACTGCCTTTTGCAACGAGGCATACTGGGGTAGAAGAATCTAAACTAAGAAAATCTAAACAGAAAATATTTCTGCTCCTAATGCCAGTTAATACAGTCTCCGAAGAATCACATGATATTATCAGGCATTTATCCTTGCAGAACTTAACGTCATACCCTTTATGACATAACTGGCTTACGCTGATCAGGTTATGATTTAACCCTTCAACATAAGCTATGTTAGTGATAGAGAGTATACCGTTGGAAATCGTACCGTAACCTCTGGTGACTCCCCGATCAGATCCCCCAAATATGACTTTGGGTCCATTCTCGACTGGAGAGTACTCCCGCAGCAGGCTTCTTGTCCCGGTCATGTGACGGGAGCATCCACTGCCCAAATACCAAATAGGAGTTTTGTTGGCCTTTGGACATTCCTGCAAAACAAAATTAATTTGCCTTAGGAACCCAATCATACTTGGGTCCTAGATTTTTCGTTAGCATACTCCCCCTCGGTTGGTTAGCCCTACGAGAGGTTGGCCTCCCATTGCCAACATGAGGAGTCTCAATATTCCTTGGATTAAACCAACAATCCATGGCAAAGTGACCAATTTTGCCACAGCACCAGCAGTCAAACCTGTTATACCTCCTCTTGGACGCCTGCTTCACCCTTGAAACGTGGGGTTCAGCCGGGCCCGAAGACCTGGAGGTGGAGGCATCATGATGACCACAGTCACATGTCTTCTTCACCTCTTGGCTTTTCAGTGTAACAGGCTTGGCCTTAGGTGCCTGCTTCCTATTATGGCCGCTAGAGAATTGACCATAATTTCCCAAGTGGATTTCCTCATAAGGTGCCTTGAAGACACTCTCACTGAAGTTATGGGGAAAGGTCCACCCATCATACCGGCTCTTCGGCTTTGCAACCGAGGGCCTAAAGTGATGGCCATATGTTGACTCAAAGTCATGTTGGTTACAGGGAAAGCTAGGCTTTCTGAACTCAACAGGGCTGAGTGTGGCCTTTCCTTTCTCAGCAGCAGAGGCTTTCTTGGCAGCCTTATTCTTCCTCTTGTTCCTGTTTCTCCTAGATGAGGAGCTAGATACCCCTACATGCCCCAAGCCAGCTCCTTTGGCCTGAGCAGAGAAGGTTTCAACTAATGGAAGAACAGTTTTTGGCATAGAGAAGCTCTTGACGATCTTCCTTTCTGCCGCAAGTAGTTCTTCCAACTTGTCGACTTCCTCCTGCTTAAGATCAAGGAGCTTAAGGGACTCTGAATGCTTTAAAGTCAGGTCCAAGTGCTACTGTCGGAGGGAGATCAAACTGGTGATCTCTTCCCTCAGGGATACACTCTCACCTTTAAGGAATTTAACTTCCTTTTTCTCAGCCTTCAGTCTCTTTCGACATTCCAGGAAAGTATTGAGCAGAAGCTCATACTTATCGAGGAGCTCAGCTTCACGGGCAGAAGGGCTATCCTCAGGGTCATCATCCTGAGACTCAGGATCAGAGTCAGAGTCGGAGAGAGGGGTGTGAGCTTTTATCTTCCCAGTAAATGGGGGGCAATCTCCTTCCGAGTCACAGCGACCCATTAGCCCAAAGTAGGCTTCCTCGTCATCGCTGGTGTCTGATGTGTCAGATTCACTCAGCGTCTTTGGCTTCTTCGCGATGTAACTCCTCTCCTTCTTCTTGTCTTTTGAGGACCTGTGCTCCTCTCCCTTTCCATTTTCCCTCTTGCCTTGATGGCAGTCGGCCACGACGTGTCCTGGCTTGTTGCAACCAAAGCAGATAATGTCAGATGAGCGGTGTTTGTTCGGTTTGGAAACAAACCTGTCAGAAGAATAGTTCTTCTTCTGATCCCTTGAAGAGGAGCCGTTTCTCTTTCTCTGATTCCTCAGCTTGTGGAACTTCTTGAATTCCCTTGTGATAAGGGATAAGTCTTCCTCAGACAATTCTGAGCCGGAGGAGCTTGGCTCAGAGTCTTCCTCTTCATCCTTCTTCCACGCACGGGAGGAGGCAACACCCTTGCCCTTTCTGGAATGAATGGCTTTCAGGGCCACCGTCTTTTCCTTGGCCGTGGCTTTCTCTGCTTCCTCTTTAGCCTTCCTTGTGTTCAACTGAAGCTCATAGGACATGAGCTTCGCGAACAGAATCTGAGGGTCGGTTTCAGCAAGTCTGCCAAACTCGCGGATGACACAGATCTTTGTGTCCCATTCCTTATTGAGGGACCTAAGGAACTTATCATTAAGTTCACCGTCAGTGAACACTCTTCCATATCCTTTGAGTGCATTGCCGATCTTGAGGAAGTTTTCGAAGGTAACTCCAATCTCCTCCTTTGGCCCTTGCCTAAAGGCCTCATATTTCTGATTGAGGAGGGATCTTCGATCGTCCCTCACTTCATCTGTGCCCTCCATTAGGACAACTAGACAGCTCCAGAGATCCTTGGCTGTCCTGCAGTTGCAGAAGTTCTGCATCATAGAGTCGTCAACTGCGCTTACCAGGATGTTCTGAGCTTTCTTGTCGAGTCCGAACAACACCATTTTGTCCTTGTCCATTTCCAAAAGTTTCTTGGGCACTTTATTGGTAGGATCAACAGTGGAGGCCTTAGTGGGAATGTAAGGTCCCTCCTCCACTATCATGAAGAGCCGGGGGTCGACTGCTTCCATGTAGAATCTGATTCTTTCCTTCCAGATAGGAAAGTTAGGTCTGGTGCATACTGGGATTTTGCCGGAGTGCTTGAGTCCGTCCATGGAAGATATTGGTCTTCTTCTTGACATTGGTGGCAGGATTCTACTCAAGGTGTGAACCTTTTCGATGAGTAACCTCGCTCTGATACCACTTGAAAGTTCACCTAGTGTCAACTACCTTCACCTATGGGGGGGGATAGGTGACTTTTAATGTATTTGCGGAATTAAAATTGTACCTGCACAAGAAAACAAAAACACACAGCACAGAAAATAACACAGGTAAATTATAGTGGTTCCCCGATTTGGGTACGTCCACTTTCCCCCTTCGACCTATCTCCCAACCCGGGACGACTCGGTCACTTCACCAACAGGATTGAAATCCAATCCTTGCACTTTCAGAAGGAACCCTTCCACACGTAGGAGTCAACACTCCCACAACACGGGTTACACCCAACCCTACAACTAGGAACCAAATGTTCCTTTACAATGAAAAAGAAATTGGAGTGTATAAGAAATACAAAAAACTTGAAGATCTAGGTGTCCCTTTTCGTTAGACTACTTATTCTTATAGGCAACGAAAAGTCCACAACCCTTGATCTTTTCTTGGAGAAAATCTCCCCGAGACCGGCGACAGCAAAGGGCGGCGGCAAGGCTCTCGGTGTTAGCGTCGACAACTGAAAACTGCGGCGATGCACTGGAGATTCAATCTTCTTAGCGAAGTCGGCAAGGTCTTCCAACGATCACACTAGGATCGATCGTCTCGATCGATTCGGACGGGGATGGATTTCCCTATCTCAAATCAAGAGACAAAAGATCTCTGGTTAGACGCGTGAGACGCTGTGCAAGACTTGGCTTCTGTCACCGGGGATCTGGAGGAGATCGAGATCCGCTACGGTGACTACTGCACGAGCGGCGGCGGAGACGATCGGCGGAGCAAGTTCGCGAAATTAGGGTTAGTCGGCGGCCCGGCTTTCGTATATCTTTTCGTTAAAAAACACTGTACACAAATACCTGTGTATTTATGCAATAGGTCATGGAGATGACCGTTGTGGGCCCCACCAAAGCAAAGACCAAAGTCCGGTTCAAATAGCTGCAGGTACCATGGACCGGTCCAGGAATTCGGAAAAATCGCCCAAGGCAAAATCGGCGAGAATCGTAGGTGATTCTCGACGAATCGGCGAGAATCACTTACGATTCTCGCCGAATTCTACTTGGCGAATTCTGGCTGCACAGGTTATAGAGGCCGGGGAGAATCGGCGGGAATCACATTTGATTCTCGCCGAATCGTCGAGAATGCAAAGTCATTCTCGACGAATCGGCGAGAATCACTTAGTGATTCTCAACGATTCTGCCTTAGAGAATTTTCTGACTGCGTCGAGACAGCCGACCCAACCTGGCGAGAATCATCTAGTGATTCTCGTCGACTCGTCGAGAATCACTAGTGATTCTCGACGAATCGGCGAGAATCACTAAGTGATTCTCGACGATTTATACTTAGACGATTTCTCGTCTTTCCACCCGTGAGCTGGTCTTTGGCCCATCCTTGCTCCTTGTATGCTCTTGCTTTATCATAGCCCTGTACTTGAAATTAAGTACACCCTAATAGAGAGAGTACACGTAGGCCAACCCACTGATCTGCTCAACGAGGGATTACGTCGCACAGACCCGTGTATATTGACTCACTGCACCCTGACAGTGGTGTGTACTTAGCGTGGAATAACTGCAAGCACAACTTAAAAGATTTCATCAAACACACTGTCTATTTACCTTAGCTTGTTCAGGGGCTTCTTCAAATCAGGTACATTATGGATACAATACCCAACAAATTCTTTATGACTAAAACGGCTTGAAGCATTACCAAGAGTAGAAAATGCCTTGGGAAATAAATCAGAATTAATTTCTGAAACATCCCACATTTAATGTTACTTGGAATGGCTATTTCCATTAGGAATGGTTAGCATTAAATGTTCTGGGCTTTAAATGACTGTAATTAATCCTTAAGATAATCTGCCAACTATAAATAAATAGGCCTGGAAAAACTACACAGATTTCGTTGACCGTAGCTCGTAGATCATCGAGCTGAATTTCTGACTTGAGTTCGAAGTTCGTCGACCAGAGATAAGAGTTTGTCAAGCTGAACTGGATTTCATCAAACTGAACTTCTGGCTTGAGATCAGAGATCGTCGACCTGAATTCGAATATCGTCGACCTGAATTCCTGACTTTTGTCGTACTGAATTTCTGACTGTTCAAATCTGAATGGCTGGAATTCTTTCAGCATTTCAAGACAGACCTTCTGAGGCAAAACTGAAAATAAACCTATGACCCTTACTATACAATGTGGGCCAATCTAAGCAATCCTAATAGTGATCCTTTCCCAAATTAGAACTAGGGTTCCAACACATTCCACAAGGATTAGTGCCAAATTAAGAGGTCAAGTGACAAAGAGGTCATCTTGACAGACACTAGGAGTGGAAATGTTTATTGTTTAAACGTTCTATGTCTTAATAAAGGCTCTCTTATATGTCTAGTTGCAAATGAGAAAGTCTCATACTATATAAAATGACACAAGAGGCTAGCTCATTTTAACTATAAGACCATTGGCAAGCTCTTTAGTGAAGAGTTAGTTAGGAATGGTCCCAAGATGAAATGCATAAGGAAGGCATCTGCTCAACATGCCAAAAGGTAAAGTGGATTAATGCTTCCTTCAAAAGCATTAGGACCAAAGAATCTATGAGGTATTTATACCTCCTGCATATGGACTTGTTTGGTCCTATGCTAGTTCATAGTCTAGGTAGAAAAGTATACACCCTTGTGGTGGTTGATGACTATTATAGGTTTGCTTGGGTTTTCTTTCTTAAGAAAAAGTCTGAAACCCCTGATATCTTCAAGTCATTTGTCAAGCAAATTCAGAATGAGCTAGACAGTACTGTGGTTAATATCAGAAGTGACCATCAGACTGAATTCATGTCTGAATGCATGATAAGGTTCTATGAAGAGAAAGGGATTCATCAAGAATTTTCTTCTCCAAGAACACCCCAGCAAAATGGGATTTCTGATAGGAAGACTAGAACTCTCGTAGAAGCTGGTAGGACCTTGCTAAGTGACACATCTCTCCCAGAATATTTCTATGCTGAGATAGTAAATACTGCATGTTATGTCCTTAATAGAGATTTTTATCACCAAGAGAAACAAGAAGACTCCCTATGAGATCTTGAAGGGCAGAAAACAAAACCTGGTCTATCTCAAGATCTTTGGTAGTAAGTGTTATGTGCTCCAAAATGGTAAGTCCTATGTGACTAAGTTTGCTGCCAAGTCTTATGAAGGGATTTTTGTTGGGTACAACAATCATTGTAAGGACTATAAGATCTGCAAATGAAAAGTCAAGTTGTAGAAGAGTTTATACATATGGTATTTGATGAGTCTACCATGATTAATAGTGAGCTACCAAGCTCCTCTTCTAGACCTACATGTATAGATCTGATGATGGATAAGCTAACCATCAAAGATGCTGCTCCATCAGTCCAAGATGGAGTGGATATTCCAGAAGAAGTATAAGGCACACCTGAAGTTGATGAAGATAAGCAAGATGCAGACACTGAAGCTGATGATGAAGGAAGATTGCCTCCTACTGTCAGGCATTTAAGAGATCATCCAAGACACCAGATTATTGGGGATACAAACCAAGGAGTTGTGACAAGAAGCGAGAGCCTTAATATAACTTTGTAATCAAGTTTACTATCACAAGTTGAGCCCAATAGATTTGATGAGGCCAACATATATCAGTTCTGGATTGTAGCAATGCAAGAGGAATTGAACCAGATTAAGAGATGTAAGGTCTGGAAGCTTGTTCCCAGACCACAGGGACATAATGTCATTGAAGTCAAGTGGATTTACATGAATAAACTTAATGAAAATTGCATTATAATTAAGAACAAGGCTAGGGTGGTAGCTAAATGGTACAAATAACTTTGATCAAACCTTTTCCCCTGTAGCAAGATTGGAGCCATCAGACTCTTCCTTGCATATACTGCATGCAAAAGATTTAAAGTCTACCAGATGGATGTGAAGTCAGCCTTCTTGAATGGTGACTTAAAGGAAGAAGTCTATGTTGAACATCCTTCAGGTTTTATTTATTCTAACTCTCCTTACTTTGTATATAGACTCAGGAATGCTCTATATGGGTCGAAGTAGGCCCGTAGAGCATGGTATGAGACATTGTTTAGCTTCTTTATTAAGAACAAATTCTCAAGGGGGAAGATAGACAAGACCATATTCCTAAAGGAATCTAAGGGCAAGATTATCATAGTACAAATTTATGTAGATGACATAATTTTTGGGTCTATTGATGATTACCTTTGCAGGAAGTTTGCCAAACTTATGCAAGAGAAGTTTGAGATAAGAACTATGGGTGAGCCTAAGTACTTCTTAGGCATCCAAGTAAGGTAGATTGAAGATGGATTGTCCATCTCAGAGTCTAAGTTCAATAGGGAGTGATTAAAAAGTTTGGTATGGAGAATGCCTCAACTATGAAAACTCCCATGGGGTCAAGTATGCCTATAGACAAAGATGAGGCAGGGAAACTTGTTGATGAAACTTTGTATAGAGGGATAATTGGCTCCCTTCTATATCTCACTACTAGTAGGCCTTAAATCATGTATGCTACATGTGTTTGTGCTAGGTATCAGGCTATCCCTAAAGAATCTCACTGCTCTGTTGCTAAGAGGATTTTGAGGTATCTTATGGGCACACCAGATCTTGGCCTCTAGTACCCTAGAAATAGGGATTTTAAACTAACATGCTATTCAGATGCAGATTTTGCAGCCTGTAAAGAGGACAGGAAGAGCACATGAGGCACCTGTCAGTTTTTGGGAGGAATACTAGTATCTTTGAGCAGCAAGAAGTAGACTAGTATTGCAATCTCTATAGTTGAGTCAGAGAATTTATCAGCAGGTAGCTGCTGTGCTCAGTTGTTGTGGATCCAGCATCAGCTCTAGGACTATAACCTCAAGAAAAGTAACACCACTATGTTCTTATGATTTAACTAGTGCAATCTCAATTGCTAGGAATCCTGTCTCTCATAGTAGGACTAAGCATATTAAGATTAAGTATCATTTTATTAGGGAGTATGTGGAAAAGGAAATTATCTGTCTTGAGTTTGTCCCCACAGACAAGTAAGTGACAGACATCTTTACTAAGCAACTAGATGAAGTCAAGTTTAACACCTTCAAGTTTGAGTTGGGTATGTTGAACTTGGTATAGTTTCAGTTGCTCCCAATTTTCTTTTGTTGCAGGACTCACTTTTCTTGCAGGTGTATCGGTCTTTCAAATGATATCATGACTTAGATGGACTCAAGTGTCCACTAAAGAGAATGACAACAGATGCTCCTGTTGAGGGGGAGCAAGTCAAGATGGTCTTGTTGAGGGGGAGCAAATCCTGTAGTTATAGGAACATGTTTATCTTCCTGGACAATGCATATAATGAGGGGGAGATCAAACCTAGTGGATAGCTGCTACTGAAAAGATAATACTACTATAGGAGAATATGAAAAACCAGCACCTCCTTGACTACAACTGCATTATGCAAAAGTTTTAAGTTGTATGTGGAGTGGTATTAGCTCAAGTGGATCACTGATAGCAACTAGCTCAAGTGGATCAATTAACCATTCAAGTGTCAAGTGGTTGTAGTGATGTGTTGTATCAGTAGTATCAACACAATAGGTATGATATCTAATCAAGTAGCTTGATCACTAGGATAATTTCTCAAGTGGTATTAACATAAGATTTTGGCTGGATTAAGAGAAAAATTCTCTAGTGCATGATGTAACACCCCCATCCGTCGTATGACATATAACAGAAGGTCCAGCTGGAACCCGACGCCATATACCACGGGCAGCCAGAGGGGTTACAGAATAATACCAAATACCCATCTACTCGTCCTAACACAGAGCATTCTAGCGGAAGCTTTTTAAACAGTTAATAGAACCCAAAATTTGCACAAGCATGACATGAATGTCCACTAATCAAATAGGAATGAAATAAAACAAATCTACAAAAGAGTACATGGCCTTACAAAGTTTCTCTTAACAAAGTAATGTCTTACAGACATCGGCTCACATGCTGGCCATACATGATAGAAAGTAAAGATAGTAGTTCGCTACGGCCTTCGAGGGCCTGCACATCAGCTTAGACTACAACCCGCTACTTGGCGCTTGGTTACGCAGCACCTGCAAGCAATTATTCGATCGCATGGTGGAAAACAGAGCAACGGTCAACTAAAGCTGACCAAATTATAATGACCCCGTACCCTTAATAGGGACGGCGGTGCTCCTTCCCTGCATATCGTTAGCCCAGCTAAATAATAAAGTACATAAAAAGACTTTCGCCACAGGTGTAGGCTCGCTCAGCCAAACACCCCGTGCACTCAGGGCACATTCACGGTGAATCCGGTCAATTCCGTGGCTTCACCACCATCCTTTAGATGGCAAACAATGTGAGTATTTTTGAGTCCTTCCGACCGTAGTCCAAGGCTCCCGACTATGCCAACGGCCAGTTCCACTTCAGGGCCTCTAGCACTGAACCACATAGCCCAGGTCCGTATCCACCTGCCCGTTGCTTACGACACCTAGTCACTTTAAGATGTACGCGTAGGGCCAAGCTTCACCATGATGCTAAATCATTTCCAAACAAAACATAACCCAGTTATGTTCGAGGCTGACTCCCCGACCGTCTAGTTAGCAGAATTACGTTTCCGCCTAATTTTCTGAGTGTGCCTTGGACCTAATCTCCAAGGATCCCTGCCGCAATCTACCGCGTAGAAACCCGAAAACAATGCACTGAGTCTTCTCCAGCTATTCATGCAATGCAACATCACTGATCCAGACAAATACGTCCGGGTAGGCTTCACACACAATGCATATGCCCGTACTTCGATTCCGGACTCTAAACAAGGGGGACTTCACATATCTACCCCAAGGAACACCGCTCACTCACCGCACACTCGCGGGAGCGGGTTTTCCCATGCAATGGAAGGAAAGCTTCAAGTGCTCGAGTTGAAAATCGTTACCCTTGAAGTCCGCTTCGGTGCCATGAAAAACTAGTCAGATAGAAAGCTTCGCAAAGGAATTCTCTCTACGGATCCGGTCTCGGTGCTCAGATTGGCGCTCCGATGCTCCGTCGGCGGCCGGATTCCTCCCTTCCTTCTCCTTTGATCTCTTCTCTTTCTTATTTCTTAGAAAGAGGGAGTTAAAGGTGAAAAATGAGGAATAAAACCTCTAATCCCGGATTAAACATCAGCAAGAACTCATTTGGGCCGTTGGATCTTATTTAAAGAAAACGAACGGCTCAGATTAGCCTGAAAACTTTCATCCTGGGCCGAACATGGCTTTGCACATGGCCGTATTCCAGGCCGTGTGCCTCGATCCAGCCACCCAAATCAAGCACAGAAAAGGACACGGGTTGGGACACGCCCGTGTCCCAACCTGACACGCCCCGTGTCGGGTCCTCGACACGCCCGTGTCCAGGGGACGTGTCACGGATAACTGCAATGAAAACCACCACGTTGCTTGGTAGACACGGGTGATGACATGCCCGTGTCGGATTTGACACGCCCGTGTCAACCAGTACACGGCCATGTTCGACAGTCGATACAAAACTACGAAAAATTCCAGAGAACTACACGGCCAGGTGACACGCCCGTGTCCCATGCCGTGTGCACTAACACACCCTGGGACACGCCCGTGTCCCAGGCCGTGTCCTTCACTGGACGACCTGAGGCTGACACGGCCGTGTGACACGCCCGTGTCACAGGCCGTGTTCACCCTACCAAGATCCACACTTGGTACAAACACCGCCCGTTTCAACTCTACATTTTGAGGTGTTACAATTTTCCTCCCCTTAAAGAATTTCGTCCACGAAATTAAGAAAAGGGTGCACAAAACAATTTAAACATCACATGAGTTGAAAAGTTCGGGATATTCCTCCAACATAGCCCGCTCTCATTCTAAAGAAAGCTCCTCACGTCCGCAGTTGTCCCATCGGACCTTAACCATTCGAATTTCCTTGTTGCGGAGCCGTTTGAATTTAAAGTCTTCAATGCAAACTGGCTTGAACTTCGTCATCAACCCACTATCAATCGGCACTTGATCGACAGCAACGACTTGTGAAGGCTCTTGAACCACCTTCCGCAAGACCGATACGTTGAACACATCGTGTAGCCCACTCAACTCCACCGACAGCTTCAACCGATACGCTGCTTCCCCTATCCGCTTCAGGATCTCAAACGGCCCAAGGTATCTCGGACTCAGCTTCTTCAGGCGTCGAATTTGCAAGACACCCTTGAACGGCTTGATTTTTAGATACACCCAATCGCCAACACTGAACTCCACATTTCTATACTTGGCATTATAGTATTTTGCCTGCCTGTCCTGAGCGATTTTTAACCGTTCCTGAATCGTACGTACCATTGAAGTGGCTTCTTCCACCGCCTGATGTTTGAATAACTTTGACTCGCCTGCCTCCAACCAAGACAACGGTGTGCGGAACCTTCTCCCATAAAGTGCCTCGAAAGGCGCCATTCCAATACTTGCTTGAAAACTGTTATTATACGCAAACTATACCATGTATAGGTTATCCTCCCAGTGTTTTTCAAAATCTAGGACGCACATGCGGAGCATGTCCTCCGTCGTCCTATTGACCCTCTCGGTCTGACCATCCGTTTGCGGGTGGAAGGCTATGCTGAAACTCAGCTTAGTTCCCAACAACTTATGCACCAGCCTCCAGTCATTGGACGTGAAGCGCCCATCTCGGTCACTAACAATACTGCGGGGCACACTATGCAACCGTACACTATTATCTACATAGAGATTGGCTAACTTTTCCACCGGATCTTCCTTCTTATTCGGAATGAAGTGCGACACTTTTGTCAGCCTATCTACGACCACCCAAATGGCGTCATTTCCTTTCTGTGACTTTGGCAAACCGTGCACAAAATCCATGGATATGTCGTCGAACTTCCATTCCGAAATTGGCAAGGACTTTAGGAAACCTCCGGGCTTCTGGCACTCTGCCTTCATTAAGGCACATGTTTGGCACTTTGCCACATACAACACTACATATTTCTTCAGCCCTGTCCACCAGAACAACTTCTTCATGTCCCTATACATCTTCATGCTCATCGAGTGGATTGATTAGTTGGTGTGATGAGCCTCATACATCAATTCCTCCCGAAGTCTATCTGCACTAGGAATGCATAGGTGACCGTCATTCCTTAGCAGTCCATCCACAACTGCAAACTGGGAATTTGACCCATCAATTGATTCATCCAATGCCTGCTTCATAGTGCTATCTTGAACCAAAACCTGCCGAATCCTATCAGCTAGGTCGTACTGCACCTCCGTCCAACATAATATTGCTTCAACACGAGATTGCTTGTCGACGCAAGAGATCTCCAATGCCTCCAAATCACGGACTAATCTCTCATCATGCACCGCCAACCAGTTGGCCTGTGCTGGAGCCCTACGACTCAAAGCATCGGCCACTGCATTTCCTTTCCCATGCACATAATGTAGCTTGAAAGTGTAGTCCCCCAAGAATTCCATCCACCTTCGTTGTCTCATATTCAGGTCCTTCTGATCTAGTAAATAATTCAGGCTCTTATGATCGGTGTAAATGTCAACCTTAACACCGTATAGATAGTGTCTCCACAGCTTTAGAGCAAATATCACGGCCGCTAATTCCAAATCATGGACCGAATAATTTCTCTCATGGACCTTCAATTGTCACGATCCATAAGCTATTACTCTCCCATGCTGTAGCAGAACACAGCCCAAACCACTGCCCAAAGCATCACTATAAATTTCAAATCTTTCGGACCCACTCGGCGAACACAAGATAGGTTCCGAGATCAACCGCCTCTTCAACTCTTCAAAAGCCTGCGCGTACTCCAACGTCCATACATACTTCTGATCCTTCCTTGTCAATGTCGTGAGTGGTAGCGCGATCCGTGAGAAATTCTCCACAAAGCGCCTGTAGTAGTCGGCAAGCCCCAAAAAGCTCCGGACTTCCGCCACCGTAGACAGCTCAGGCTACTCCTGAATTGTCGTTATCATTGACGGATCCACCGCAATCCCATTACCACTAACAATATGCCCAAGGAACGCTATTGTGGACAACCAAAACTCACACTTGGAGAACTTAGCATACAACTGATTCTTCCTCAACATCTCCAACACCATATGCAGATGCTTGTAGTGATCATCCTTACACCGCGAGTACACCAAGATGTTGTCGATAAACACTATCACGAATTGGTCCAGGTATTCTCTGAACGTCCTGTTCATTAGATCCATAAACACGGATGGTGTATTGGTCAGCCCAAACGGCATGACCGTAAACTTGTAATGTCCAAACCGCGTGCTAAAAGCTGTCTTAGGGATATCACATTCCTTTATTCTTAACTGGTAGTATCCGGATTTCAGCTCTAGCTTCGAATATACTGTTGACCCAACAAACTGATCAAAAAGATCGTCAATCCTTGAGATCGGATACTTATTCTTTACCGTAAGTTTGTTCAACTCCCGATAATCAATACAAAGTCACAAACTCCCATCTTTCTTCTTAACGAAAAGGACCGGTGCGCTCCAAGGCGACGAACTTGGACACACATACCCTTGCTCTAAGAACTCTTGTAGTTGTACCTTCAACTCCGCCATCTCCTTAGGCGCTATCCGATACGGAGAGCGTGACACTGGTTTGGCACCCGGCACCAGCTCAATTGTAAAATCATTCTCCCGCTGAGGAGGGGCTCCCGGGAGATCGTCTGGAAAAACATCATGATACTCGGACACCATTGCAATACTGTCTAGACTAGGATTAGGCATCGAAGCCTGCACTGAAATGACAAATAACTCAGCACAAGAACAAACTGCCTTAATCACCTGAAGAGTCGACATCATAATCTTGCTCGACCCTTTCATGCCTGCAAACGTAGTCTCCCGCTCAGTATCAAGTCCCAACCTAACTTCTTTTCGGTTATAGTCAATGCAGGCTCGCTGCTCCAAAAGCTAGTCCATACCAAAGATTACGTCGAACTCTACTAACGGTAGCACTGACGCTTGCAAATCAAACTCCTGATCCCCAATCCGCAACTTTACCACGCAGATTCTATCCGCGCGCATTGAGCACCCATTGGGCAACAACACATCCAGTTTGTCCTTTTCCATCGAAAAAGGGACTCCGATGAGCGATACAAATATTTCGGACAAGAAGGAATGCGACGCTCCCGTATAAAACAGGGCTCTCGCCGGACGATCGAAAATCAGTACAAAGCCTAACACCAACACAAATAAGCAAACCATACAAAGGTAACAGTTACAACAAAAGCTAAACTATAATAAATTTAACTCATACCTGTAACCACATCAGCTTGTTTGATGGCCTCTTGCAGGCCAAGGTTGTACACTCTAGGCTGGGCTGGAGCATGATGGGATGCAATTTGACTCCGCCGCCTTCCCCTTTTCCTCATACGTTGCTCCTTGCCTCCTTTCGGACTTTGCACATCCGCTCCAATAATCTCTTGCAAAACTTCCCACCTTTCCACAATTGTAACAGGCTCCTGGGACTCGACTTGGTTTTGCCCCCGTCGTACCAGTCGAAGGGGCTGAGCCCGAAGTCTTCTATTTCTTGTTCCATCTGCGGAAACCTTACTTTGAACTTTGCACTTTAAACTCTTACTTCTTGTCCACTGGGTCCTTCTTATCTTGCACTTTCCTTGCAACTCTTTCCAAAGACCGAGCAACATTTACCAAGGCTAGGAAGCCCTGCGCCTTAGGCACAGTAAGTATTAGCTGTAGGTCGCTCCGTAGACCCTCATAAAATCGGTTGGTCTTCCTCTCTTCTTCAGTAAACATTGCACCAACATAACGACCTAACCGAGTAAACTCGTGAAGATACTCATCCACGCTACTCGCTCCCTAAGTCAAACCAAGGTACTTATTCTCCATCTCAAGCTTCTGGGCAGAAGGTAGGTATCTGGCCAAGAACAACCTTGAGAATTCCTCCATCGGTACGTCAGCAAGTTGTCTTCCCACTAAGAGATAAACCTCCAACTCGTCCCACCACATCCTTGCCTCACCGGCCAATAGGAAGGTTGCTATTGTGGTCTTCTGCCATTATGCAGTTTCCGTTGCGGTCATGACCCTCTTCATCGTAGAGAGCCAATCCTCAGCTTGAGTTGGCGTTCCCAACCCATCGAATACAAGAGGATTAAAGCTCATCACGTGCTTGAGCTGTTTCTCCGTGGCTCTTCTTAGTGCTACCGGATCAACTGCCCTGCGCTCTACTACTCCCGCCACTGCTACTCTAATCGGTTCTTGCTCATTAATAGGTGGTGCGTGCTGCACTTGCTGGGCATTTATCATGGAAAAAGCTGCTTCAGCTACCAATCTGATGGTTTCTGCTGAAGGAGGTGTTGTAGGCACGTCTCTTGGCGCACTACTTTCCGCTGATTGCGGATGCTCCGATTGCCCCGCACCGCTTCTAGACACCTATAATAGCATAAACCCTTGATTTAGCGACACACAAATTGCTAAAAGCAATCATTGGAACACTTAGGTTCCCAAAACAAATGCATTTTTTCATTCCTAAGTGGACATTCATGGGTTTTTTTTGTTATAATGATGACGCACATACATGTGCTCACATCCCCTTAAAAAGAATTCACCCACGAATTCGATTACAAACGACCAGCACCCTAGTCTGATACCAAATTGTAACACCCCCATCCGTCGTATGGCATATAACAGAAGGTCCAGCTGGAACCCGACGCCATATACCACAGACAGCCAGAGGGGTTACAGAATAATACCAAATACCCATCTACTCGTCCTTACACAGAGCATTCTAGCGGAAGATTTTTCAAATGTTAATTGAACCCAAAATTTGCACAAGCATGCCATGAATGTCCACTAATCAAAATAGGAATGAAATAAAACAAATCTACAAAAGAGTACATGGCCTTATGGCCTTACAAAGTTTCTCTTAACAAAGTAATGTCTTACAAACATCGGCCTGCAGGCCAGCTATACATGACAGAAAGTAAAGATAGTAGTTCGCTACGGCCTTCGAGGGCCTGCACAGTCCCTTATACTTCAACCCGCTACTTGGCGCTTGGCTCCGCAGCACCAGCAAGCAATTATTCCACCGCATGGTGGCAAACAGAGCAACAATCAGCTAAAGCTGACAAAATTATAACGACCCCGTCCCCTTAATAGGGACGACGGTGCTCCTTCCCTGCATATCATTAGCCCAGCTAAATAATAAAGTGCATAAAAAGACTTTCTCCACAGGTGTAGGATCGCTCGGCCAAACACCCCGTGCACTCAGGGCACATTCACAGTGAATCCGGTCCCCGTGGCTTCACCACCATCCTTTAGATGGCAAACAATGTGAGCATTTTTGAGTCCTTCCGACTGTATTCCATGGCTCCCGACTATGCCAATGGCCAGTTCCACTTTAGGGCCTCTAGCACCGAACCACATAGCCCAGGTCTGTATCCACCTGCCCGTTGCTTACGCCGCCTAGTCACTTTAAGATGTACGTGCGGGCCAAGCTTCACCCGGATCCTAAATCATTTCCAAACAACACATAACCCAGTTATGTTCGAGGCTGACTCCCCAGCCGCCTAGTTAGCAGAATTACGTTTCCGCCCAGTTTTACGGGTCCGCCTTGGAGCTAATCTCCATAGATCCCTACCGCAATCTACCGCATAGAAACCCGAAAACAACGCACGGAGTCTTCTCCGGCTATTCATGCAATGCAACATCACCGATCCAGAAAAATACATTCGGGTAGGCTTCACACACAATACCTATGCCCGTACTTTGATTCCAGACTCTAAACAAGGGGGACTTCACATATCTACCAAAAGGAACAGCGCTCACTCACCGCATACTCGCGGGAGTAGTTTTTCCCATGCAAAGGAAGAAAAGCTTTAAGTGCTCGAGTTGAAAATCGTTACCCTTAAAGTCCGCTTCGGTGCCATGAAAAACTAGTCGGATAGAAAGCTTCGCAAAGGAATTTTCTCCACGGATCCGGTCTCGGTTCTCAGATTGGCGCTCCGATGCTCTACCGGCAGCCAGATTCCTCCCTTCCTCCTCCTTTGATCTCTTCTCTCTCTTATTTCTTAGAAAGAGGGAGTTAAAGGTGAAAAAAGAGGAATAAAACCTCTAATCCCGGATTAAACATTAGCAGGAACTCATTTGGGCCGTTGGATCTTATTTAAAGAAAACGAACGGCTCAGATTAGCCTGAAAACTTTCATCCTGGGCCGAACATGGCTTTGCACATGGCCGTGTTCCAGGCCTTGTGCCTCGATCCAGCCACCCAAATTGAGCACAAAAAAGAACACGGGTTGGGACACCCCCGTGTCCCAACCAGACACGCCCGTGTCGGGTCCTCGACACGCCCGTGTCCAGGGGCCATGTCACGGATAACTGCAACGCCAACCGCCACGTTGCTTGGTGGACACGGGTGACGACACACCCATTTCGGATTTGACACGCCCGTGTCAACCAGTACAGTCGATACAAAACTCAGAAAAATTCCAGAGAAGTACACGGCCAGGTGACACGCCCGTGTCCCATGCCGTGTGCACTGACATGCCCTTGGACACGCCCGTGTCCCAGGACGTGTCCTTCACTGGACGACCTGAGGCTTACACGGCCATGTGACATGCCTGTGTCACAGGCCGTGTTCACCCTACCAAGATCCACACTTGGTACAAACACCGTCCGTTTCAACTCTACATTTCGAGGTGTTACACATGATCCTTTAACCTTCCTCATTAGATAATTTTTTTGGAAGAAGCCAGAAAGGGGGATATGTGGGCAATACCTAAAACCCCAAAGGGGGAGGTGTGAACAATACTTGACATGACCAGGTGTTGGGTATTGTATCCATAATGTACCTGATTTGAAGAAGCCCCTGAACAAGCTAAGTTGAATTGACAATGTATTTGATGATTTTCTATCAAGTTGTGCTTGCAGCTCTTCCATGCTAAGTACACACCAATGTCAGGATGCAGTGGTTCAATATACACGGGTCTGCTCAACGTAATCCCTCGTTGATCAGATCAGTGTGTTGACTCACGTGTGCTCTCTCTATTGGAGTGTACTTATTTTCAAGTACAGGGTCAAGATAGATCAAGAGCAGAAGAGGAGCAAAGATGGGTAAAAGACCAAGTTCATAGAAAGGAAGAGAAAAATCGTCTAAGTTAAAATCGGCAAGAATCACTAAGTCATTCCCGCAGACTTCGACGGGAGTCACTTTTGATTCTCGCCGATTCGACGGGAATCAGGCTTCATTCCCGCCGACCTATTCCGGATGACTATTTTCCTATCAGAAATTCTGCTAAGGCAGAATCGACGGGAATCACCAAGTGATTCTCGCCGACTTCGACGGGAATCGTTTTGATTCCCGCCGATTCAACGAGAATCAGGTTGCATTCCCGCCGATTCCCACAGGCTGACTAGTTTTTCAACTAGAAATCGGCCAAGGCAGAATCGACGGGAATTGTGAGTGATTCCCGCCGAATTCGACGGGAATCACAAACGATTCTCGCAGATTTTGCCTTAGGCAATTTTTGCCTGTTTGCTGGTCCGAACCAAGAAGCCGTGCGCTGTTTCTGCCAGGGCTAGGGTTTTTCCTTGTGGGCCCCACAACGGTCATTAGGGTTGGCTCGGGTATATATACATGCTTATTTCGAACATCTACAGTAACTCATTCACGCGAAATCAAGAAGCCGACGCCGTGCCCTAGCAGATCGCGAAAATCGCCGATCGCTGTCGCCGCTCACAAGCTCATCGCCGCCGCAGATCTCAGAGATTCTTTGATCTTCCGACGACAGGACCGAGACTAGCAGTGTGTCTCACGCATCTCTCTTGAGTTCTCTTATCTCTCGAATTGTTGAACGAAGTTTGTTCTTCATTCCGAATCGATCGAGACGACTGATCCAACTGAGATCATTTGTATACCTTGCTTGCTTCGTCAAGAAGATTGGATTCACAAAGCATCGCCGCCATAACCTCTTGCCACCGCTGATCTTGTCAAGATAATCTCCAAGAGAGTACTCCAGTCGTGGACTCTTTGTCTCATTCAAGAAAGCATCAACGAACGAAGAGCGATATCGGATTCTCCACAAGTTTGTTTGTATTTCTTGTACATTCAATTTTTATTTTGTTGTAAATGAATTTTTATTCCTTGTTCTAAGGGTTGAGTGCAACCCGTGGTGGAGGATGAAAGTCACTCTAGTGCCAACTAACTTCACCAAGGGGGGGGGGGGATAGGTGATGCACAGTCTTTTTGCGGAATTAAAATTTTACCTGCACAATAAAAGAAAACAAACAAAGCACAAAAAGGCACAAGCAGTTATAGTGGTTCCCCGACTTGGGTACGCCCACTTTCCCCCTTCGACCTATCTCCCAACCAGGGACGACTCGTCACTTCACCAACCGGATTGAAATCCAATCCTCACACTAATGGAAGGAACCCTTCCAACCGAAGGAGTCACCACTCCTCCACCACGGGTTGCACCCAACCCTTACATTGAGGAACCAACGTTCCTTTACAACAAAAGTAAATATGGAATGTATAAAATAAAAACTAATTTTGGAGCGCTAGGTGTCCCTCTTCGTTCGATGACGCGTTCTTGAAGAAGACGAAGAGTCCACAAACTTAGCTCTCACTTGAAAAGGATCTCCTCGAGATCGGCGGCGGCGATTCTTTCGAGATCCAACCTTCGTAGCAAAGCTAGCAAGGTCTACCAACGGTCTTACTTGGATCGATCGTCTCTATCGATTCGGAAGGGGATGGTATTCCAGTTCAACAAATCAAGAGACAAAGGATCTCAAGATAGACAAGTGAGACGCGTGTCTTGGATAAGCTTCTGTCGCCGGGAGATCAGGAAGAATCCACGATCAACGGCGGCGACTACCTTCACGAGCGGCGATGGCGGCGGAAGAAATACCGAGATTGATTAGGTCACGCGAGGAGGCTGATCCTTTTCTTGGTCTTCGCTGCTGTTTACTATTCAAAATATTCGAATATATATACTGTAGGTCATCCTTTATGACCGTTGTGGGCCCCACCAAAAGTAGCCCTAAATCCGGTTCAAAACAGCGCCTGTATATTTTGTCTAGTCCGCGCGCCAACAAAAATCGCCTAAGGAAAATTTTGCGGGAATCATTAGTGATTCTCGACGAATCGACGAGAATCACTAATGATTCCCGTCGAATTCTACTTAGAGGATTTCTAGCTGAAAAGCAAGCCATCCGGAGTGAATCGTTGAGAGTCATCATCCATTCTCGACGAATCGTTGAGAATGCAGAGTCATTCTCAACGATTCTGACTTGGCAGATTCCTTGAAGGCGTTGACTCAGCCTGGTGATTCTCGCCGATTATGACTTGGCAGAATCCTTGAAGGCGTTGAAGGCGTTTAGTTAGCCGGATGCATTCGGCGAGAATCAGCTAGTGATTCTCGACGATTCGGCGAGAATCACTAGTGATTCTCGTCGAATCAGCGAGAATCACTTAGTGATTCTCGTCGAATCATACTTAGACGAATTTTCGTCTATCTTCCCGTGAGCTGGTTTGACCCATCCTTGCTCCTTGTCTGCTCTTGATGTGTCTCAGCCCTGTACTTGAAAATAAGTACACTCCAATAGAGAGAGTACACGTAAGCCAACACACTGATCTGTTCAACGAGGGATTACGTTGCGCAGACCCGTGTATATTGACCTACGAAACCCTGATATTGGTGTGTACTTAGAGTAGAGTAACTGCAAGCACAACTTAAAGATATATCATCAAATACATTGTGAATTCATCTTAGCTTGACAGGTGGCTTCCTCAAATCCAGGTAATTATTGATACAATACCCAACAATCTCCCCCTATTTGACGAAGCCAAAATCCTACTAGCTAAGATGAATACCACCATCCAGAGAATATACACAGCATATTAACAGAGATAAGACACAAAGAAATAAAGGCAATCAGAACAATACTTGAGTCAATTATAAAATCATATATATGTATATCCACAAGAATTGTTCAAATGATTAACATGAGCGGACAAATAAGCAACAAAAAGTAGATAAGCCCAAGTCCTAAGTCTATTTTTCCTTAGCAATTTCATCCTTCAATTGCTGCGCAAAGTGCTTCCTGCTCTGTCTCTCAAAGTATTCTTTGGGTACCTGGGAGGAGGAGCTTTATTTGCCACGATGTTGGACCTGAAAAAGATGTTCCTTTTAGCTTCATATGTCTTGTGCAGCTCCCACTCATACTGACTGTATACATCATTCAGATTGATTTCCCCCTTTTGCTGTAGCATAAAAGTATCAAAAATAATACTCCTTGAAACAGGACTCCATCTTTCATTTCTCACTTCATCCTCCTTCAATCTTACTTTTTTTTCGGTTGTAGTTTCCTTGGATGTCCCTTCTTGGAGTTTCCTCTTTCCTTTTGCTTTTGCTAAGGCTACTTGGTCAAACATGGTACTAAGGGTAGCTTTGGCAGCAGCCTTAGCAGCCTTTTTAGTCTAAGCCTCACTGAGTGGAACTTCTTCAACACTAACTTCTTCGTCAGCAGCAGTATAAACCTCCTCCGGAGGGGCAACTGGAACGTGAATGCCATAAGCCTGTTGTACTAACCAATGAAAACTCTAAAAAACATACTTATTGGATTGATCAAAGTTGTCAATGATTATCTGTTGAAGCCCTGCCATCTTAGCTTTATAATCTTCCTCCCCCTTTTTGGCTTCGAGGGCAATTGAGTTTGCATAAGTGTGCAGTGACTCATCGATGTGAGTTATAGTCTTTGGAAACTCATTCAGCAGGGTTTGTTGATTTGCGTTTAGAGTCACCATGCTGGCATCGAATTTCTGGATGGTATTAGCCACAACATGCGCATTCTGATTAACCACTGCCAGGTCATCCGTGTTCTTTTTGAGTCCTTGCATGAGAAGAGTAACAGCAGTGCCAGCCTCTGTATACTTGGCCTCGAACTTCTTTTCCATCACATCCAGCTTGTGATTAATTTCCACGACGTTCTTGAGCATTAGATCCTCAGATTTCTTAATCCTTTTACCTACTGTGTTCTGTACTTGCTCAAAAGATAGTTTGAGCTCATCCACTATGCCTTGAATGACGTTCAATGTGTGATTTGCTAGATTAGATCGAAGTGGATGTCCCGGAGGCAAGCCTTGGTCTTGCTCTTCAGCAGATTCACTAGGGGAGCTTGATACATGCACTCTCTCTACTGGGGGATAGGGGCAGCCTCTGTAGATTGCTCAGGAATGCTCATAAGTCTCTGCTGAGAGGACTCCCCCTCCATTGGTGCACTAGATTTCTCATGATCTATCACTGGAGCTTGCTCCTCAGATGGAACTTCAGCATCATCCTGAGGCTCCATCATCTCCACCCTCTCCCTCAGGGATGTTTCATCTTCAACTTCATCACTCTCTTCTTCAACAGACTCATCTTCCATATCCTCATTCTCAACAGCAGCATCGTCCAAATCCTCCTGGTCTTCCTCCTCATTACCTAGATCAGTGGCCAGTGTGTCAACTACATCTTTGGCTATCTGTGAGATATCAGAAACAACATCAGCAGGTACTGAGAGATCTATCCTGTGAGTTCCAGATGCAGGGGGTAGAGACTCCCCCTCGGTTCCTGCAGCCAGCAGATCAGGAACTTCACTGGGTTCAGCCACGGAATCTGCTAGGGTTCAATTGTCCTCATCCCCATGGGACTGAGTCGGGGATTCATCATGTTCTTCGGCAACGGCTGCTTGACCAATTCTTCTTTCCCATCGATCAAAGACACCCGAATCAATTTTCTTCAGATATTGTAGAGGAACTCCTTTGCTCATATCGAACCTATCTCCATCCAACTGATTGAGATATAGGCTGATGATTCTTCCAAAACTTGGAGTTCTGAGAGTATCCTTAATCTTCTCAAATAGCATAGCCCCCCAGTTGAATCTCTTTCGGCAGATTATAGCCACTAGAATCTTGAACATGTAAGCTGAGATGTGGTCGTGGGAGCCGGGTTTGCATATCAGTACTTTCCATATAATGTCTTACAAGAGCTTCCCTTCCTCATTCATTTCCTTCCTCTTGATAGATTTGGTTCCTCTAGCTAGTCCACGGAACAGAAGGGTCTTGGCTCGATCTTGTTCTTCCAGATAATCCTCTTGATTAGAGTTGGAGAGCTGCAGATATCTTGACATTTTTCCTGCTGTCATCTTGATCCGATCTCCGACAATCTTACTCTTGATTATTGTGTCCTCATGACGTAGGTTTGTAGTAGCAAAGAATTCCAACACCTCCTTGTCCAAAATTTTGCAAGGATGCTCCAGGATGAAAGTGAGTCCGACCTCTTCAAGCATGAGGATTATATTCCTGAATTCATCCGAGGCATGAGAGAAGCCTGTTCGAACCAGTTCGCATCCAGTGACAAGGCCTGCTATGGTTCTTGGAGCCATTTCAAACCTAAGTAGGAAGTACCCAAGTGTCTAAACCTTATTAGTCATTCTAGTATAGAAGCTACACTTCAGACAAGCCATTTCAAGGAGGAAACGTTACCCAAACACCGAATGGTTGGCGGGATGACGAAGACGGGATCGACGGGATCGCCTGACCGGAAGAAGTCGACGGAGAAGGAGTTTGAAGCTCTTGCGTCCTTAGGACTTTGTCGACGGAAACACAGAGGTCGAAGCCGCGATCGACGGGAAACCTGGAAGAGCTCGGGAAGAAGTCGGGATGCGAATCGTCGCCGGGATTCGTCGCCGAGATCGTTGGGATGCTTGTGATTCCGGGAAGTCGACGGAACTATGTGAGAAGCAGGGATGCAAATCGTCAGGATGTGAAGGGTCGGCGGGATTTAAGATATTTGTATCATTACGAACCGGGGGGAAAGTCGGTGGGATTAGGCGGGATTTTCCAATTGCTTCTTTTGCGCGGCTAAGGAGAAATCAGACGGCTATTTTCCTGAATATGAAGAGTCATGAGGGATTTTATGCTATTTTCCTTAGCCAACTATTGTTTGCTAATGAGAATACGACGTTTCTATGCAAGCTAACAGAGGCACATTAATTTCACGCCTTTTCCCCCATTTTGATTCTTGATCACGAACCCTCGATCGAGTGGAGCGGTACACCAGCCCTATACATAATTACAGTGCAACACTAGGTGAAGAATTGGAGTATTCTGTTACACTCACGGGCAGACATTTCTTGATTTCAAATGGACTAATTTACACCCATTGAGGTTCATTATCAATTACATAAATATGTAATTACAAGGAATTCTTCAAATTATACTTAAGTGTCATTTAGCAGTTGCATTCGTTCATCAGGCGTGTAAACATATATGTGTATGTGTTTCTATGTCTATATAAACATTTGCTTTTAGAGTATGAAATGACATATTCGTGTGGATATACGTATATAAACATATATAAGCATCAATATAATATAACTCAAGTATTGAAACAGATGCGTGTACCTGGGATCATAAGATAGATCATGCAGATCCTCTATTTGAAATACACTAGATGTCCAGTTTGAGTATGCCATTGTAGTTAGCACTACTCTTATTCCAAATACTTGTTCCAAGTCATTCTTAGAACATCACATGTCTAGTTCCCATCATATTTACGGGAACCTAGACTATCCTGCGAAAAAGAATTACCCTACCTTAGGAACCCAATATGTATTGGGTCCTAGGTTCTTGTCAGCATAAAATATTGAATGCCTTCCTACAGGAATCCTATCAGGAAGGCTAGCTCTGCCCAGAGGAAGTGGACATACCCTAGCCCTTGGCACAGAGGGATTGTGCCAACAATCTATGGAAAAGTGACCCACCTTGCCACAGCAACAACACTCGTGAATGTTGTATCGCCGTTTCTGACCTGATCTGCTGACTGAGGTAGTCATGATCTTAGGTATAAACGGGATAGAGCTGGTTCTGCTCACAAATTTGCCCTTTCCACCGTGACACGTGGGAGAGTGGAAAGAATGCATGAGGTGAGTGTCATGAGGCCTGGGAGGTGGTGCCTTCCTTTCAGTCAGCACACTTCCAGAGGCCCCACGGGTACTTACCATATGTTTCCTGACCCCCGTTTCCTGTGTCCTAGGGTGGAAAGAGATGCAGTGAGAGCTGGTTCCTGCAGATTCATGATGAGTTGGGGCTGAGGCCGAGAATACGAAGGGTTCAGGAAGAGCCTTGGGTATTATCTTATGGGTAGCCATGTCAGCTCTTGTACTGTGGGTATTTCCACCTAAGGGCTGATCATTCTTGCAGTGACCATGGTTGTTCTTGTGGTCATACCTGAAAGCATGATCAGTGCCCTTCCTACTCGGGGTGGGGGGTCTGAACACAGTTTCCCCATTTCTCCATGAATTAATAATTTGGGAGATCCACCCATTTTTTGCTTTTCTCTTGATAGCATCTATCTTGGAAAAGTTAGAAACAATCCTCTTCTCGGTCTCTAGACGACTCTCTAGATCCGAGATCTTTGAGTCCTTTACCTTGATGGATTCTAGTTGGAGATTAATCAAGATCTTTAGCTGAGCAATCTCCTTAGCTTGTTCCTCAACAAGTAAGTTGCTCGTCTAAAGGGCACTCTCAAGGGAATCAAGATTTTCAATCATTTGATTGAAGCTATCCATATCCATTGCATCACTAGAGGGACAACCCTATGAACTATTCCTGTCTTCAGGAATATCAAGAGGAGAGGGGCAAGATGAAGAAGTTACCTGCTCCTGGCTTTGCTGTTCAGGGTTACCGTCAAGATCGGCAGCGACTGTTGAGTCAGCTTCATCAGAACTGCTTTCCTCAACTTCTTCTTCAGTCTCTGATAAGGACACAGGAGCCCGTATACTGACAGATTGATCATGCCCTTCATCTTCAGAAATGAGGGCCCCCACACAGGCTTCATCCTCTTGCTGACAACTAGTCCCTGCTTTCTCTGATCCCTCCATGAGGTCTGAGATGGTTTCCCACATGGACTTGGCCGTCCTACACTTGTCCACTCTTGAACGAGATATACTGGACCAGACGTCAGTGATGATCTGACGAATCACTTTGTCCAAGTTGAACAGTGAGAGCTCGGTCTCAGACATCTCTTCGGGACTCTTGGGGATTTGGAGATTGTTTCCTGGGGTGGAAGCCTTCATAGGAATGAAGGGACCCTCTTCCAAAATGAGTGATGCGCGAGGGTCAATGGCCTCCAAATGAAACATAACTCTCATCTTCCAGATGGGGTAATACTCCGTTGTGCAAGCATGGAGTCTCAGAGGAGGGACATCAAATTCCAGCTCCATGCTTGAGTTTCGTCTTCTTCTTGAGACTAGAACCGGGATCTTACTCAAGGAGTTAATCTTATTGCTGAGTAACCTCCCTCTGATACCACTTGAAAGTCACACTAGTGCCAACTAACTTCACCTAGGGGGGGGATAGGTGATGCGCAGTATTTTTGTGGAATTAAAATTTTACCTGCACAATAAAAGAAAACAAACAAAGCACAGAAAGACACAAGCAGTTATAGTGGTTCCCTGACTTGGGTACGTCCACTTTCCCCCTTCGACCTATCTCCCAACCAGGGACGACTCGGTCACTTCACCAACCGGATTGAAATCCAATCCTCACACTAATGAAAGGAACCCTTCCAACCGAAAGAGTCACCACTCCTCCACCACGGATTGCACCCAACCCTTACAATGAGGAACCAACGTTCCTTTACAACAAAAGTAAATATGGAATGTATAAAATACAAACTACTTTTGGAGCGTTAGGTGTCCCTCTTCGTTCGATGATGCGTTCTTGAAGAAGACGAAGAGTCCACGACCTTAGCTCTCATTTGGAAAGGATCTCCTCGAGATCGGTGGCGGCAAAGATTGCGGCGGCGATTCTTTCGAGATCCAACCTTTGTAGCAAAGCTAGAAAGGTCTACCAACGATCTTACTTTGATCGATCGTCTCTATCGATTCGGAAGGGGATGGTATTCCCGTTCAACAAATCAAGAGACAAAGGATCTCAAGATAGACACATGAGACGCGTTGCTTGGCTAAGCTTCTGTCGTCGGGAGATCAGGAATAATCCACGATCAGCGGCGGCGACTACCTTCACGAGCGGCGACGGCAGCGGAAGAAATACCGCGATTGATTAGGTCACGCGAGGCGGTTGATCATTTTCTTGGTGTTCGCAGTTGTTTACTGTTCAAAATATACGAATATATATGCTGTAGGTCATCCTTTATGACCGTTGTGGGCCCCACCAAAAGTAGCCCTAAATCCGGTTCAAAATAGCGCCTGTACATTTGGTCCGGTCCAGCGCGCCAACGAAAATTGCCTAAGGCAAATTCGGCGGGAATCATTAGTGATTCTCGACGAATCGACGAGAATCACTAATGATTCCCGTCGAATTCAACTTAGAGGATTTCTAGCTGAACAGCAAGCCATCCAGAGTGAATCGTTGAGAGTCATCATCCATTCTCGACGAATCGTCTAGAATGCAGATTCATTCTCGACGATTCTGACTTGGCAGATTCCTTGAAGGCGTTGACTCAGCCTGGTGATTCTCGCCGATTCTGACTTGGCAGAATCCTTGAAGGCGTTGAAGGCATTGAGTCAGCCGGATGCATTCGGCGAGAATCAGCTAGGGATTCTCGACGATTCGGCGAGAATCAGCTAGTGATTCTCGTCGAATCAGCGAGAATCACTAAGTGATTCTCGTCGAATCATACTTAGACGAATTTTCGTCTATCTTCCCGTGAGCTGGTTTGACCTATCCTTGCTCTTTGTCTGCTCTTAATCTGTCTCAGCCCTGTACTTGAAAATAAGTACACTCCAATAGAGAGAGTACACGTAAGCCAACACACTGATCTGTTCAACGAGGGATTACGTTGCGCAGACCCGTGTATATTGACCTACTGCACCCTGACATTGGTGTGTACTTAGAGTGGAGTAACTGCAAGAATAACTTAAAGATATATCATCAAATACATTGTGAATTCATCTTAGCTTGACAGGTGGCTTCCTCAAATCCAGATAATTGTGGATACAATACCCAACAGAGGAGTAGTGACTCCTTTAGTTGGAAGGGTTCCTTTCGTAGTGTGAGGATTTGATTTCAATCCGATTGGTGAAGTGACCGAGTCGTCCCTTGGTGGGAGATAGGTCGAAGGGGCAGAGTGGAAGTACCCAAATCGGGGAACCACTATAATTGTTTGTGTGTTTTTCTGTGCTGTGTTTGTTTATTTGTGCAGGTAATTTAAATTCCACAAAAGACTGCACGACACCTATTCCCCCCCCCATAGGTGGACTTAGTCGACACTAGATACTTTCAAGTAGTATTAGAGGGAGGTTACTCACCAATAAGGTTAACACCTTGAGTAAGATCCCGTGTCTAGTGTCAAGAAGATCTCAGAAATGGACGGACTCAAGTATGCAGGAAAGATTCCAGTGTGCACCAAGCTAAACTTTCCTATCTAGAAGGAAAGAATCAGGTTCTACATGGAAGCAGTCGACCCTCGACTCTTCATGGTAGTGGAGGAGGGACCTTATATCCCCACTAAGGCCTCCACCATTGATCCGACCAAGATGGTGCCGAAGAAGCTCTCCGAAATGGACAAGGATGAGATGGTTCTAGTCGATCTTGACAAGAAGGCTCAAAACATTCTTGTCAGCGCTGTTGATGACTCCATGATGCAGAACTTCAGCAACTGCAGGACTGCTAAGGACACCTGGCACTTCCTGATCATCCTGATGGAAGGCACATATGAAGTAAGGGATGATCGAAGATCCCTTCTGAACCAAAAGTATGAGGCCTTCAGGCAAGGTCCCAAGGAAGAGATCAGAGTGACTTTCGAGAACTTCCTAAAGATCGTCAATGCCCTGAAGGGCTATGGCAGAGTGTTCACCGATGGTGAATTAAATGACAAATTCCTTAGATCCCTTACTAAGGAATGGGACACCAAGATCTGCTCCATCAGAGAATTTGGCAAGCTGGCAGAAACTGATCCCCAGATTCTATTTGGGAAGCTTATGTCCTATGAGCTTCAGCTGAACACCAGAAAAGCTGAAGAAGAAGCCACAAAGCCGCTACCAAAGAAAAGACTATAGCCCTGAAAGCCAATCACTCAAGGAAAGGCAAGGGTGCAACATCGTCCCGCTCTTAGAAAAGGGATGAGAAAGAAGACTCTGAGCCATGCTCTTCCGGCTCAGAGCTATCTGAAGAAGAATTCTCCCTCATCACTCGAGAATTCAAGAAGTTCCTCAAGATGAGGAATCAAAGAAAGAGAGACGGCTCCTCCTCCAGACATCAGAAGAAGAATTAATCTTCTGATAGGTATGAACCTAAACAGAACAAACATCGCTCTGCTGACATTATTTGCTTTGGATGCAATAAGTCAGGTCACGTCGTTGCTGACTGCCACCAAAGCAAGAAAGACAAGGGGAAGGGAGAGGAGCACAGGTCCTCTAGAGATAAGAAGAAGGAGAGGATCTACATTGCCAAAAAGACAAAGACACTGAGTGAGTCTGATTTGTCAGACTCTAGTGATGATGAGGAAGCCTACTTCGGGCTAATGGGTCACTCTGACTCAGAAGGAGACTGCCCCCCATTTACTGGGAAGGTAAAAGATCGTACTCCCCTCTCTGACTCTGACTCTGAGTCTCCTGATGATGATCTCGAGGACAGCGCATCTGCCCGTGAAGCTGAGCTCCTCGAAAAGTATGAGCTTCTGCTCAATACCTTTGAGGAATGCCGCAAGAGGTTGAGGGCTCAGAAAAAGGAAGTCAAATTCCTTAAGGCTGAGGGTGTGTCCCTAAGAGAAGAGATCACTAGCTTGATTTCTCTCCGACAGGAACACCTGGACCTGACTTCTGAGCACTCAGAGTCTCTAAGGCTCCTTGTCCAGAAACAGGAAGAAATCAACAAGTTGGAAGAACAACTAGCGGCTGAAAGGAAGATTGTCAAAAGCTTCTCCATGACCAAGACCGTTCTCCCTCTGGTTGATGAATTCTCTGCTCAGGCTAAAGGGGATGGCTTAGGGCATGTGGGTGTGCCTAGTAAATCATCCAGGAGAAACAGAAAACAGAGGAAAAATAAGGCTGCTAAGAAGGCCTCTGCTGCAAAAAAGGGAAATGCCCCACTCGATCCTGTTTTATTCAGAAAGCCTGGATTTCCTTACAATGAGCTGGACTTTGAGTCAACCTATGGTCACTTCTTTCGGCCCTCGGTTGTAAAGCCCAAGAGCCGGTATGATGGTTGGGCCTTCCCCCGCAACTACGGTGAGAGTGTCTTCAAGGCACCTTATGAGGAAATCCAAGTGGAGAATTATGGCAACTTCTCTAGCGGCCATAATAGGAAGCAGGCACCAAAGGCCAAGCCTGTTATACTGAAGGAACAGGAAGTGAAGAAAATGTGTGACTACTGTCATCATGATTCCTCCACCTCCAGATCCAAGGCCCCGGCTGGACCCACCATTCCAAGGGTGAAGCTGGAGCCTAGGAAGAGGTACAACAGGTTTGACTGTTGGTGTTGTGGAAAAGTTGGTCACTTTGCCGTAGATTGCTGGTTTAACCAAAGATTCAACGAGACTCCTCATGTTAGCAATGCGAGGCCGACCACTCGTAGGGTTAACCACCCGAGGGGGAGTGTGCTAACAAGGAATCTAGGACCCAAGTTCGATTGGGTTCCTAAGGGAAATTAATTATTTTTTGCAGGTATGTCCAAAGGCCACCAAAATGCCTATCTGGTACTTAGACAGTGGATACTCCCGATATATGACCGGGAAAATAAGCCTGTTGCGTGATTACTCCCCAGTCGAAAATGGACCCAAAGTTATCATTGGAGGATCTGATCGAGGAGTCACGAGGGGTTATGGTATGATTTCCAACGGTGTATTCTCTATCACTGACGTGGCCTATGTTGTAGTGTTAAACCACAACCTGATCAGTGTAAGCCAGTTGTGTGATAAAGGATATGACGTTAAGTTCTGCAAGGATAAGTGCTTGATAATATCGTGTGCCTCTTCGGAGACGGTATTAACTGGCATTAGGAGCAGAAATATCTTTTGCTTAGATTTTCCTAGCTTAGATTCTTCTACCCCTGTGTGCCTAGTAGCAAAAGGCAGTGCATCTCTTTATGAACAATGGCACAAGAGATTAACATATATTAATTTCAAGACAATTAATATGTTGTTTTCTAAGAACTTAGTAAGGGATACCCCTACTATTAAGTGCATCAAAGATAGCCCTTGTCCTGCATGCCAGAAGGGCAAACAGACTCGGGCTACCTTTAAGAGCATTACAGACAAAGACTCCTCCAGATGTCTCTATCTTCTGCATATGGACTTGTTCGGTCCAGTGCAAGTTCATAGCATAGGAGGCAAATCGTATACGCTAGTGATTGTTGATGATCACTCTCGGTTTAGGTGAGTGTTCTTCTTGAAACGAAAGTCAGATACATTTGACATCTTCACTAACTTTGTTAGGCAGATTCAGAACGAACTTGACTGCTTCGTAGTCAAAATCAGAAGTGACCATGGAACAGAATTCGAGTCTAGTGCTATGACAAAATTCTATGAAGAACATGGTATCTTTTATGAGTTTTACTCCCCGTGTACTCCTCAGTAAAACAGAGTTGCAGAGAGGAGAAATAGAACGCTCATTGAAGCATGTACGACAATGTTGAATGACGCTTCCCTTCCAGAGTACTTCTGGGTAGAGGCTGTCAATACGGCTTGTCATGTGCAGAACCGGGCATTGATCAACAAGAATCATCGTAAGACGCCTTATGAGCTACTGAAAGGTAGGAAACCGACCATGTCCCATTTAAGGATTTTTGGCTGCAGATGCTATGTACTCAATAATGGGAAGTACCCACGTACTAAATTCGGAGAAAAATGCTTCGAAGGCATCTTCATGGGCTATAGTAGCCATAGTTGGGCATATAGGGTCTTCAATAAGAAAACCCTAGTGGTAGAGGAGTCCATTAATGTTGTTTTTATTGAAGTAAGCTTGCTTCATAGCAATTCTTCCAGTGGCATTCTTGAAGATGCAGGTGCAAGGCTTGAACAGCTAAGTCTCGATGAGACTGCAAAAGGTGCAACTTCCAAGTACGTCAAGGTTTCAACCTTAACGCCAACTGGAGAAGATGACGATCAGGATAGAGCAACTCTCCCAAAAGAAGGAGAAGCCAAAGAAGCTGTTAGAGCTCCAGATTCAAGACTCTTGGAGCTCCGACACGTGAGGGATCATCCCAGATATCAGATCATAGGAGATCCTCGTGACGGTGTCAGAACTCGGAGAAGTACAATTAACGAGATTCTGCACCTTAGTTTTCTATCAGAGGTTGAGCCAAAGAAGTTTGACGAAGCGAACAAGGATGCATCATGGATATTGGCCATGCAAGATGAATTGCATCAATTCGAACGATGCAACGTCTGGACGCTTGTTCCCAGACCAAAGAAACAGAATGTGATCGACACTAAGTGGATCTTCAGAAACAAGCTTGATGAACATGGTGTCATCATCAAGAACAAGGCCAGACTGGTGGCACAAGGTTACAGATAAGAGGAGGGGATTGACTTCGACCAAACCTTTGCACGGGTTGCAAGGCTCGAGGCGATCAGATTGTTCCTGGCATATGCCTCTCACAAGGGATTCACGGTCTATCATATGGACGTGAAATCTACGTTCCTAAATGGAAATTTGAAAGAGGAAGTATATGTCGCGCAACCCCCAGGTTTTGTCAATCCATCACTTCCTAATCATGTTTATTTTCTTAATAAAGCATTATATGGCTTAAAACAAGCTCCTCGAGCTTGGTTTGAGACTCTATCTAGTTTTCTTCTTGAGAAAAAGTTCTCGAGAGGAAAAATAGATAAGACATTGTTTCTTAGGGAAGTCAAAGGCAAGATTCTGCTGGTGCAAATCTATTTCGATGACATAATATTCGGCTCAACGGACAACAATCTTTGCAAAAAGTTTTCCAAACTTATGCAAGGAAAGTTTGAAATGAGCAGCATGGGAGAGCTAAAGTATTTCTTGGGACTTCAAGTGAAACAGTCTGAGGATGGAATTTTCATCTCTCGGACAAAGTTCACAAATGAACTCCTCAAGAAATTCGGAATGGAGAATGCAACCTCTATGAGGACTCCAATGGGATCCACTGTGTCTCTGAACAAGGATGAGAAAGGGAAACCTTTTGATGAAACCTAATATAGAATCATAATTGGATTCCTGCTCTACCTTACTGCTAGTAGACCGGATATTATGTTTTCCACATGCGTTTGTGCCAGATATCAGGTGAACACTAAGGAATCTCATTATGTCGCTGTAAAGCGAATTCTTAGATACCTTAAAGGTACACCAAATCTTGGCTTGTGGTACCCAAGAAACAATGATGTCGAGCTGATAGGCTTTTCAGATGCTGACTTTGCAGGAAGCAGGGATGATAGGAAAAGCACTTCCGGGACGTGCCAATTCCTCAGAAGAAGGCTTATATCGTGGAACAGTAAAAATCAGAACTGTGTCGCAACCTCCACGGCTGAATCTGAGTACATTTCAGCAGGCAACTATTGCGCACAACTTCTATGGATCAGAATTCAACTCGAAGATTATGACTTGCAGTTCAGAGAAGTTCATATGTATTGCGACTCCTCGAGCGCAATAGCAATTGCGAACAATCCTGTGTCGCACAGCAGAACCAAGCATATTGAAGTGCGCTACCACTTCATTCGGGAGCATGTGGAAAACAAAGATATCTCTCGCTGCTATGTCCCAACAGATAAGCAGATTGCAGATATCTTCAAAAAACCCCTAGACGAGGCCAAGTTCAGTCTCTTCAAAACTGAACTCGGCTTGCTGAACTATGAAGATTGAATCATGAAGGGCTCAAGGCTCTTTGATAAAGGGGGAGCATCTGCTATGGATTCAAGATCGAGCACGGATGCAAGAACTGAGGGGGTACATTTGGCTCCAAGTTAAGTCCCAGATTTGCAGAAGCCGAAAAGGGGGAGATTACCCTCTCGGCTAAGGCTAAGGTTGCTGCCAATGTTAAGTATGCTCTCAGGAAAAGGGTAATGAATTTCACTCTCAGCTGAATTTTCATTTTATAATTTTCATTCTCATCTATTCTATTCACCTTAGCTTGTAGGGTTTATGCTTCTTCAAATAGGGGGAGATTGTTGGGTATTGTATCCACAATATACCTGATTTGAAGAAGCCCCTGAACAAGCTAAGTTTAATTGACAATGTATTTGATGATTTTCTATCAATTTGTGCCTGCAGCTATTCCATTCTAAGTACACACCAATGTCAAGGTGCAGTGGGTCAATATACACGGGTCTGCCAACGTAATCCCACATTGAGCAGATCAGTGTGTTGACTCACGTGTGCTCTCTCTATTGGAGTGTACTTATTTTCAAGTACAGAGTCAAGATAGATCAAGAGCAGAAGAGGAGCAAAGATGGGTCAAAGACTAAGTTCATAGAAAGGAAGAGAAAAATCGTCTAAGTTAAAATCGGCGAGAATCACTAAGTCATTCCCGCCGACTTCGATGGGAGTCACTTGTGATTCTCACCGATTCGACGGGAATCAGGCTTCATTCCCGCCGACCTCTTCCGGATGACTATTTTCCTATCAGAAATTCTGCCAAGGCAGAATCGACGGGAATCACCAAGTGATTCTCGCCGACTTCGATGGGAATCGTTCTGATTCCCGCTGATTCCCACAGGCTGACTAGTTTTTCAACTTGAAATCGGCCAAGGCAGAATCGACGAGAATCGTGAGTGATTCCCGCCGAATTCAACGGGAATCACCAACGATTCTCGCCGATTTTGCCTTAGGAAATTTTCGCCTGTTCGCTGGTCCGAACCAAGAAGCCGTGCGCTTTTTCGGCCGGGGCTAGGGTTTTTCATTGTGAGCCCCACAACGGTCATTAGGGTTGGCTCGGGTATATATACATGCTTATTTCGAACATCTATAGTAACACATTCACGCGAAATCAAGAAGCCGATGCCGTGCCCTAGTAGATTGGGAAAATCGCCGATCATTGTCTCCGTTCGTAAGCTTGTCGCAGTCGCAGATCTCAGAGATTCTTTGATCTTCCGACGACAGGACCGAGAATAGCAGTGTATCTCATGCATCTCTCTTGAGATCTCTTGTCTCTCGAATTGTTGAACGATGTTAGTTCTTCATTCCGAATCGATCGAGACGACTGTTCCAACTGAGATCGTTTGTAGACCTTGCTTGCTTCGTCAAGAAGATTGGATTCACAAAGAATCGCCGCCGCAACCTCTTGACGCCGCCGATCTTGTCAAGATCCTCTCCAAGAGAGTACTCCGGTCGTGGACTCTTTGTCTCATTCAAGAAAGCATCAACGAATGAAGAACGACATCGGATTCTCCACAAGTTTGTTTGTATTTCTTGTACATTCAATTTTTATTTTGTTGTAAAGGAATTTTTATTCCTAGTTGTAAGGGTTGGGTGCAATCCGTGGTGGAGGAGTAGTGACTCCTTTGGTTGGATGGGTTCCTTCCGTAGTGTGAGGATTGGATTTCAATCCGGTTGGTGTAGTGACCGAGTCGTCCCTTGGTGGGAGATAGGTTGAAGGGGGAGAGTGGACGTACCAGAATCGGGGAACCACTATAATTGTTTGTGTGCTTTTCTGTGGTGTGTTTGTTTATTTGTGCAGGTAATTTAAATTCCTCAAAAGACTGCATGACACCTATTCCCCCCCATAGGTGGACTTAGTCGACACTAGATACTTTCAACAGGTCATGTTTAGACAATGCATATTACTTGAAAGAATTCAAGTAGTGTGAGGAGTGTAATGAATGCATATTGGGCCATTGCACATTACTTTCCCACCTCCAAGTGGTATGAGGGAAATGCTCCACTTAAGTGTTAGGTGGTATGAATGAGCTACAGATGCTTTGAATTTTCAAGTGGTATTAGAAAGCTACATCTGCAAGCTAACATCTGTTCTGAGTTTATATGCTTTATGTGAAAATGCTTCTTAGGATTGCTGTGTGTTCTGCCTTCTTCAAATAGGGGGAGATTATTAGGAATATTTCCCTCAATGTTCCTTATATTTGAAGAGGCATCACAATCAATACTAAGATCATAGTTATATTTGATGTTATTCAAGTTCATTATGTGCAGGATGTTCCTTAGAACAAGTTTAGACAGGTTGTCTAAGTGATAGTGACAGGTGGTCACAAGGAAGAAAGGTGGAGAGATAGAAATCTGTCTAAGTCTATAGGAATTGAGTGAAGCCAGTTCACTCAACATCATATGTTAAGGAAGGATACAAAAAAGATAGAAAATTGTCTAAGTCCACAAGCGTTGTAACGCCCCCGATTTTTCTGTGATTGTTTAATCTTTGTTTGGCGTTACGTTGGCGCATTTTCGGCCCTTGCCATTGTTAGAGCGTGGTCTTAGCTCTTTTGGCTCTCTGAGTGGCTTGTTTTGTAGCATGTTTGCAAGGTTCCCTAGCGAGCCGGAGTCTGTATTTGTGACTCGGTGGAGCCTCTGCGGGAATGCTTATGTTTTGGCTTCGGGAAGTGTTAGCCCGAGTTTTGTTTGTCGGATGACGATTCCAACTTCGCCACGAGATTCGTAGCGTTTGTATTTGGATACGGTGTGAATTTAATCAAATTCCGAGAACGTTTGTTTTTCGCATCGTTTTGGCGTGTTATTTAATTGGCTGATATAATGATATAAGTGGCCGATTTTGCTTTCCTATATGTTGTTAGCTTGTTAGCTTGAATTTTCTATATGTATATATATGTACATATATATACAGTGGCTGCTTTATAATATTATATTCTCAGAGATAATATTATATCATGTATAATAGTTTAGTGGCTGGGTGTGGCTGTACTATAATAATATTATAATAGATATTTATGTAAAGCATATCTTTGTCTTATCACTATTCCTCTTCCCCAAACCCAATGGATAGCTTCCAGTGGAAGGAGACGGGTGACCGAAAAGCTTGAGCTCCGGCCGGTGATTTCTTGCAATCTAGAGCTTGTTTTTCTCCGGTAAGGGAATATCTGGACTGCTCTCACCCGGATCTTCCTCCCTAGGTAAGTATTTCTTATTCTAGAGTTGTCTTTGTAAGCTAGGGTTTTTCGGGTTTGCTCATCTTCCCTCTAAAGCTTCAGGTTGGCCTCTTAGGTGGCCGATCTTGCCGCCGGTGCCGGATTTTTGAAGGCAGCTGCTGTTTCTTGGAGGTAGAGGCAAGTGGCGCTCTTTGCCCTTGCCAACCTTGATTTTACTCCAATTAATCTTATTCTAGTAGCTCATTATTTCTTTTTCCTAAATTCTAGGGTTGCTGTTGTTTTCATCCCAGCTAGATCTTGCTTAATCTTGTCTAGTTTTAATTTATTCTCTCTCTTCTTATTCATTATTTGTTGTCCAATTAAGTTGCTAGAGATAGAATCTTAGCTGGTTGGTTTAGGCCCAGAGTGTGTGGTTGCTGTAGCCGGGTAGGAGGGGTAGATATAATTTTTGCCAACTCTCTGTGAGCAGGCGTTGAGTGTTAGCGTAGGGCAGAAGTTCATTTTGTAGGCTAAGTTTAACAGCATTTAGTGTCGTGGACACACTCAACGCCTAGCTGTTTGGTCTAGAGTCTAAGTACAAAAGCATTGACAACATTGAGTGAGTTGAGCTCACTCAACACCGTCTGCCTTTGGCGTTGAGTGAGTTGCGCTCTCTCAACGCCGTCTTGCCAGAGAATTTTTCTAAGTCTTTTGGAGTTGAGTTAGTTGAGCTCACTCAACGCCGTCTGCCTTTGGCGTTGAGTGAGTTGCACTCACTCAACGCCGTCTTGCCAGAGACTTTTTTCTAAGTCTTTTGGTATTGAGTAAGTTGAGCTCACTCAACGCCGTCTTCCTTTGGCGTTGAGTGAGTTGCGCTCACTCAACGCCGTCTTGCCTGACTTTTAGCGTTGAGTGAGTTGAGCTCACTCAACACTGTCTAGTCATGGATTGTTTTATTCTAAGTCTTTTGGCGTTGAGTGAGTTGAGCTCACTCAATGTCATCTAGTCCGGCGATGTTTTCCTTCTAAGTCTAAAGTGTTGAGTGTGGTGAAGTCACTCAACGCCATCGGCTGTTTAGCATTGACAGCATTTAGTGAGATGAACTCACTCAACGCCGTCGTCCAGTGAGATTTTGCGGCTAAGTCTTTTGGCGTTGAGTGAGTGGAGCTCACTCAACGCGGCGTCGAGTAGACTCGACGCCTTCCCATCTTAGATTTTGGCGTATAGTGAATGGTACTCACTCAACGCGGAGTCGAGTGTACTCGACGCCTTCTTTGCTTAATGTTTGGCATTGAGTGAGTAGTACATACTCAACACAGCGTCGAGTGGACTCGACGCTTTTTTCCTTAGGCTGGTAATTTTCTATCGAGTTGGTTAGTGTGGGTTTTATTTCGGTTTGGTGTTGTTTTTTCGGCTAGTTTTTTGATGCCGAATCGTGGATTATGGTAGGTGGTTTTTCTGGTGGCTATGTAAGGGGTGATTTGTGTGTGCTGATCTGTGGCCACCACCAGTTAGGCCCCAGTTTGGGCTGGTTTTGTTAGGTGTGTGGACCCTGGAGCTGCCACTAGTTGTTTCACCCTGGAGAATGTTTGGGTCTGGTTGTTTGGAAGAGGGCTGTTTTTGGCTACCAACCCGGACCCAAGGTTTTACCACTGCTATTAATTCACAAGATAGGACTGTTAGTTCCTTCTCTTTTCTAAATGGCTATATTTTGGCATATGTTTGCCTTGTTGCTGCTATAGGTTTTTAGCAGGGCATGTTGCTAATTTCTCGCACTTGGTGCGCTTTGATTATTCTATGGACAGTGTTTTACTTTTGCTGCCTCGTTTATTTTCTTTTGCTAAGTTTGATAGCATTCTACTGTAAGGGTATGGTAAACCCCTTCCTTTTTATTGCTTATGACCTAATGCTCCATTTCTATTTGATTATATTTTTGTCGAGGTGTTCTTTCTTTGAATGCCTCAGGTTCAGAGCAGTAGCCGGTTGGACGGCTAGTTTTCTTTTGGGGGCTTGCTAGTGATTTCCTAGGCTGTCTAGATTCCCCTTCCTCAGTTTGTGAGGGAGATCTTTTCTTGTTTCCTTCTGTATAGACATGCATACTTACCAGTGGGTTCATGTGAGATTGTTGACGCCCACTGGTTATTTTCCTTGTGATGCTAAGTATGTGACTTAAACTGCTAATTTTGCCTATTTGGAGGTTGTTTACTTGCTCTCTGGGAATGATTTATGCTAGGATGCATGTTAGGTATTTTAACTCGTAAAAGCATTATTATATGTAATTCATACATGCCATATTTCTAAACCTAAATTTCTATTTTCAAAAGTAACGTAAAGACTAATTTCATATTATACTAAATTTTGAGTCTTGTATTTCATTAGTTGTCCTTTGGGGATGTTTACACTCATATAGGATGTCAAATCACCTTAACCAAGGTATTTTTCCACAGCGTATAAATATATTTTTACTGGACTAGTTGATCCACTTTGCCAAGGGTTACATCCATCCATCTAATTTTAAAGATGTTTTTCATAATAACTTATGATTTCGATTTAACTTGTTTAGGTTGGTGCCTTGCCTGAGCGTATGCAGTTATCCCCTGCATGGCCTGGCATCACGATACGTATTTTCTCTTACTCTGATAAAAGTTTGTTGCTGAGAAAATGCGGGTCATGATAGTTGGTATCAGAGGGAGGTTGCTTGACAATTGGTCGGGCAACCTTTCCCTTTTTAGCATTAGTGGTTTAGCATCATATAATAGACACACCTATATGTCATCAGTACGTATTGGCTAAAGCATGAACACTACACTCATAAGCATGAATCTCTGGTATACGGGGCATATTATGTAGTATGGGATGCATAATATGTGTTTGTATATAGATCCACCATAGGCGGCAACATGTGAGAGTTATGTAGTATGGGATTCATAACCTCACCACATGAATGCCCATTAACACGTTTTCTTTTTTTTCATTGCATGCAATGTTATGTAGTATGGGATGCATAACATTTCCATGCGTACGATCGCTCATGACATGCATTAAGGTTTTTTTTAGAATGCATAACACAACATGCATAGCATAACAATGCATAAAAACAACGTGCCAAGCTAAAGATTTGCATGATGACATATGTATACACATGGTTTTGAGTCAAAAGAGATACAAATTCATGCATTCATGGTCTAAGCACATGAGTTACTATAATGGTGGTGAACCATCCTAGGTTAAGCATAACATCATTATTATAAAAATCCCAGAGCAAGTTAGTAGTTGAAGTTCATATTTAAGTATGTTTGTCTGTACCGGGTAGTTTTGTTCTAGCAGTTGGGCTATGTTTTGGTTAGTGCTAGTACGATTATAGGATGGAGAGGCGTCCTTCGAAGAGACTGACTCCCCAATCTGAGGGTGTGTCTTCAGCAACACAAAGCGAGGCGTTGATTGAAAGTCTGAGGCAGAGTAATGAATCCTTGTCCAGGAAGATGGTGGGTATGTAGACTCAGATCCAGTCTCTATTAGCAGTTGTGGCAGGACAGCCTCTGAGAGTGTCGGACCCTGCTGTAGGCATAGCTTTTCCTTTTCCTCCTGCTCTAATGGTACCTCCTGCTGTGTTGCCCCCGGAGATAACGTTTATCTCTCAGTTACAGAGACTAGGACCTCCTACTTATGATGGAAAGGCAGGCTTTATTATTTTGGACGATTGGCTTATAGCCATCGAGGAGATGTTCTCATATTCTGGAGTTACCCCTGATCAAAGGGTGATGATCACCGCCTATCAGCTTAAGGGATTAGCGAAAAGTTAGTGACTGAGAGAGGAGAGCTTGGAAGAGGGATACTCTTGGGAGACCTTCAAGGAACTGTTGCTAGGGAAGTTTCTGCCTTCGGTCGAGTGCGACCGCCTGATGAATGATTTCCTACACTTGAAGCAGAGACAGATCACAGTTAGTCAGTATGAGATCGAGTTCATCAAACTGAGTCGGTTTTCCCCCGGCTTGGTAAGCTCAGAGGAGGATCAAGTTAAGAATTTTCTTGGTGGCCTAAGAAGTGATGTCTAGCAGTTAGGAAGTGCTTATGGATCAACGAGCTATACTGGAGTGGTGGAATCTGCTTTGAAAGTTGAGCCAATTGAGAATGCTAAGCAAAGAGGGCAGCAGATGAGAAAAGATAAGAGGAAATCGGTTGAAGAAAAGAGCCCTCAGGTACCCGGTGCTGCTTTAAGAAAGAAGAGCAAGGAAGTTTGTAGCTTCTGTGGCCGGCCAGGCCACCCGTTGGAGAGATGTTACAAAAGGGATAGAGCTCAGAAGAAAGAGAAGGTTCACGCGATACAAAGTGCTCCTAGGAAATATTTATTTTGTTCTGCATGTAAGCGGCAAGGGCATGATGTTGCCCACTGCTGGGGAAAGAATAAGACAAGAAGTTGTTTTCTATGTGGTCAAGAAGGGCATATCAAGGCTCAGTGCCCGCAGCTCCAGCCTGTGCTTAAACCAGTCCCACTTCAGGAATTGCCACTGCCTCAGCGATTGGATAAAGGTAAAGGAAAGCTGAATGTGATTTCCTCAGAGGAAGCTCAGACTTCTACTCAGGTTATTTCAGGTTAGACTTTCTCCCTAGTTTTAATGTTTTAGTTTGTAGTTATAATTTTAACAATTGTTTCCTTAGAGGCGTGCGCAATCTTATAGGAAGATTTAAGGTAAAGAACCGCTAGGTGCGTGTTCTCTTCGACTCTGGCGCTTCCCACTCGTTTGTGGCTAGATACTTCGTGGAGCGGTACCGTTTGGATCTAGATCGAGTTGGGGATGCCTTTTGCGTTAAGTTCCCTTCCGGTGATTCTGTTGTTTCAGATCGGGGCATTCAGGATTGTCCGATTATGTTAGGGGATTTTGTTGGTACCCTAGTTTGATTTGAGTTTAGTCGTGTCTTTTTAGTCCCTTGACCCAAGAAATATCTATGGTCAATGGTTAGTAGTCTAGCTGTAGAGTCCTCACTTTTCCAGATTGAGAATTTGGTTAAGTAGTTTGTTCGTTCGACTATCGTCGAACGCCGCTCGACTATCGTCGACTAACTGTTCGACGATCGTCTATCAGTTGTTCGACTTTCAGTCTGCGAGGATAGTTCGACTATCGGCTGATAGTTCGACTATCTGTCTGTTTTGATAGTTCGACTATCTGCCTAGAGAGGTCGACTATCTGATAGCTCGACTATCTGTTGATAGTTCGACTATCTGCTCTGCTTTGATAGTTCGACTATCTGCTTGGATAGGTCGACTATCTAATAGCTCGACTATCTGTTGATAGGTCGACTATCTGTTCTCGCTTGGTAGTTCGACTATCTGCTTTGATAGTTCGACTATCTGATAGTTCGACTATCAGTTGATAGGCCGACTATCTGTTTGTTTCTGATAGTTCGACTATCTGTTGATAGGTCGACTATCTGTTTGTTTTTGATAGTTCGACTATCTGTTGATAGTTCGACTATCTGTTTTGCCTTGATAGTTCGACTATCTGTTGATAGGTCGACTATCTGATAGTTCGACTATCTTCTGATAGTTCGACTATCTGCTGTGATAGTTCGACTATCTCCTGTGATAGTTCGACTATCTGGATCGTTCGACCATCTGTCCGATAGTTCGACGATCTCCGTGCGTCGGTCGACGATCTCCGAAGGTCGTTCGACGTTTTCTGTCTGCCTTTATATTTTGTATTTATTTATTATATTTAATTCATTAATACATTATCTGGCATATCTTTTCAGTTGATTTATGATAACATTTCCAGGCAATATATGCTCCATCCTTTTTGTCTGAGTCAAATCTTTTCAGATAAAGTTGTTTGTCTTATTAGCTGACTTCGTATTTTACTTTATCTGCTGACAGTCCTTTATAGCCGTTAGACTGAAAAGTCTTCCTTCTGCTATAAAGAGTATTTCTCTGATGTGACTTTATTTAGTCCTTCTGTTATTTGATTTGATCCTACAGCTTCTTAGAAAGAGGTTTATTCCTTTTATAGGATGTCTTGCTGCAGAGTTTGTTTTGCTGTGTGTTATTTGCAGCCCAGGTCTCAAGTTTCAGAAGAAGACAAGTAATTCAAATTGAAGAGAGCCGTTGCTTGCTGTTGATATATAAAGGACCCTTTGAAGAAGGATTCAAGCTAGCTAATAGCTATCCAGTGGTTCACTTAAGCATTCAAGCCTTCATCAAGATCAAGTCATCTGCTCTCAGCAATACTCATCCAACTGAGAAGTGTTAAGATTTTCTACTCTTCTTCAACCTGAGTTCTCCTGCTTTCAGGAAGTTCAAACTCAGAGTTCTTTTGAAGAAGAAGTAGAAGAAGATAGCTGCTTGAAGATCTTTAATTTTATTATTTATTATCTTCTTGTAGTTTTTTCTTCAGAGCTTTCTGAAGAGTTTTCTGCACTGAAGCAAGACTTCACCTGGACATCTTTGAGCCAGGGGGAGCCTTGATTCTTTAGAGCTTTCTAGCTCAGTGCAAGTTTTTGTGCTTCTCTAATCTATTGTAAAATAGAGAAGACATCTTAACCTTCTTCCCCCTCCTGTACAGGGTTATTACTCCCTTCAAAAGTATCCCTTGGTGGCAGGGCACCTGATCAAAAACCTGTGCTTGGTTTTTAGACACCTGATCAAAAGTCTAAAGGGTTTCTGGATCTACTTGAAGCAGATCCTGTTGGTGGCAGGGCACCTGATCAAAAACCTGAGTGGATTCCTACCTTGTTGGTAGAAGAGTGGACGTACCCAAGTTGTTTGGGGAACCACTATAAATTCCTTGTGTCGTCTGGATTGCCTTGTTTATTTCCTGTATTGTGGCTGTGAATAGATATAACTAGGTTGCTAGTTGCTGACTAGGATTTCCAAGCCTTAACTGTAATTACAGTTAGCTTGAGTTTGTGCACAACACTTGTGTTAGGCTGTAGGGTTAATTTTATATCTATAATCTTTTAATTCCGCAATTCACTCCAAGGGAGTTGGGTAGACCTTCAAGTTTTGTCTAGTGCAAAATTTGATAACTCTATTCACCCCCCCTCTAGAGTAGTATCTATCCCTTCACTTTCAATTGGTATCAGAGGGAGGTTAACTGACTGAATAGGCTAACACCTAAGTCACATGATCCTGATAGATACCAAAGCTTATAGATATTCACTATCATGGCCCAGTCCAAGGATTATTCTAGCACCAGACCTCCAGCATGCAACTTAGCTAAGTTTGGCATCTGGAAGGCAAGGATAAAATTATATATGAATTCTATTGATGAAAGCATCTTTGCTTCTATTTTGTCAGGTCCCCCAAGAGCACCTGCTGCTGCTACTGCCTCATCATCTGATATGAGTGCAGTGCCTCCTCCATATTACAACTATTAGTACATGAAGGCCAAAATAGCAGATGCCAAGGCAATGAATATACTGGCTCAGACAATGTCTGATGAGGTATTCCAGAAGGTAGCTGACTGCTCTTCAGCAAAAGCTATGTGGGATACACTGAACCAGATTGTGGCTGGTTCAGCTGATGAAAGGAAGGACAGAAGGTCCAACCTGATCTCACAGTATGAGAACTTCAAGAAAACTGATGCTGAATCAGTTGAAGCCATGTACACCAGGCTCAGCTCAATCATCAATGAGCTGAGGACCCTTGACAAGGACATATCATTGACAGAGGTCAATGATAAGATTCTTATGTGCTTCCCTAGCACATGGGATCTAAGGATCTGGCCCATCAAGGAAGCCAGAAGTACAAATGAGATTTCAACAGAGGCCCTTCTCGGCAAGCTCAAGTCTTTTGAGCAAGTGCTGAAGACAAGGGAAGCAGAAGCTGAAGCAAAGACCCCTACTCCAACAAGAAAAAAGCAATCTCTAGCTCTTAAGGCTGCTGATGCTTCTGAAGGCAGCCAATCAAATGAGGAGCTAATGGCATTGTTTGCCAAGAGGTTTCTCAAGATGGGGAGAAAGGAGTTCAGAAAGAAGTCTTCACGCTATGAAGACAAACCAAGGTATGACCGTTCTCCTGCTAAAGAAATTATTTGCTATGGTTGTAGGAAGCCTGGACACATCTTACCAGATTGTCCAGAGGAGAAAAACAAAGACAAGAGGAAAGAAAAGGAACACCACAGGAAGCACTCCAAGCCATCCTCCTACAAGAACAAGAAGAAGGAGAGAGGTTTCATTGCTGAAACCGGGAGTGATACAGAAGAGGAATCTTCCTCCTCAAGCTCCAGTGAGGATGAGGAAGAGAAGAAGGCAAAAGAAGTTTGCCTCATGGCAATAGATGCCTGCAGCAACCACTCAGCTGTAGAGAGTTCAGATTCAGATGAAGAGATGCCAACAGAAGATGAGGTACTATCTTCTTATGACTTTACTTCTGAAGAATTTAAATTAGATTTTAAATCTTTATGCTTAGATTTGATTAGCTCAGAAAAGGAGATAAAAGAACTTAGAAATAAGTTAGCTGACTCAGAATCAATTGCTACAGAAAATGTTAGGTTAAAGGAAGATCTCACTACTTGTAGTGAAGAAATTAAATTTCTTAAAATGGAGTTAGCTAAGTCTAAGAGGTTAGAAGAATCACTTAATGGTAGAAGCCTTAAGTTGTTAGAAATTACCAGCATGACTAACACTAGGTCAGGTAATGACAAACTACGCTTAGGAGCTTCTCCAAGTGAACCCCCAGTTCTACTTAAAAATAATCTTTCAACTCCAGTAAACTTCATTTCAGCTAGTGGAATGAAGAACACTAAGCAAGTAAACCTAGTTAACAAAACTTTAAATAAGGCTAAGAGAGAGAAAAGAAAGAAATTTTTTAAAGAAATGCAAAGAGCGTCGAACGCCGCTCGACGATCGGAAGCTCAATGGTCGAACGAAGCTCGACGATCTGAGCGCCCATCGTCGAACGTCGATCGACGTTTTCAACATGACTTTCAAAATCATAATCAGTACCATAGAAACCTAAATGAAAATAGAAACCCTAGGTTTGTCGACCCATCATCTGCATGGAGAATTCCACCTAGGAGATCTCACCCACTAGGTTATCACCCTCAGCCTGCATTTTCATATATTTCCAGTTTTTCTTATGTGAAAAACAAGAGACCCAAGGTTACCTGGGTCCACTCTGTCTAAATAAATGTCTTGCAGGTGAAGGCCTATCCAATCACTCAAAATAAGTGGTATTTGGATAGTGGATGTTCCAAGCATATGACAGAAAATAAAGATCATCTGTCAAAATTCAAAGCTAAGCTTGGCCCAAAGGTTATCTTTGGAGATTCCAGCTGTGGTCAGACAGAAGGCTATGGCAGGATTACTATTGGAGATGTTACTTTCAAGAGAGTTGCATATGTGACAGGACTGAAGCACAATTTGATTTCAGTCAGCCAGCTGTGTGATACTGGCTACCAGGTTTCATTTTCTAACTCTTCTTGCAATATTACTTTAAATAATAATGTTGTTTTAGTAGGTATTAGAATAGGTAATATTTATTTAGTAGATTTCAATTCATCTCATTCTGAAATCTGCCTGTTTAATGAAGTAACAATTAATAATAATTCTTTGTGGCATAAGAGGCTTAGTCATGTTAACCTTAAAAATATATCTAGGTTATCTAAACACAACCTTGTTAGAGGTTTACCTTCTTGCCCCTACAAGAAGGAGAGCCTATGCAAGGCTTGTCAGCTAGGCAAGCAAACCAAGAATTCTTTTAAATCTGTAAATAAAAGTGATTCTCCTAGAATCCTGTATCTATTACATTTGGACCTCTTTGGCCCAATAAATGTACAGAGTTTAGGAGGGAAGTATTACACCTTAGTAATTGTAGATGACTTCTCTAGGTTCAGTTGGGTTTTCTTTTTGAGAACTAAGTCTGATAACTTCAAAGCCCTTACAGACTTTCTACTATGTGTGCAGACTGAGTACTCTACTCATGTGGCCTTGATCAGAAGTGATCATGGTACTGAGTTTGACTCTCTTCTCATGCAAGAATTCTGTGAGAGAGAATGTATCAAACATAGCTTCTCAGCTCCTAGAACTCCTCAACAAAATGGGGTAGTTGAAAGGAAGAATAGAACACTCATTGAAGCTGCTAGCACATTGTTGGCAGATGCTAACATGCCTCTCTCCTATTGGGCAGAAGCTGTTAGTACAGCCAATTATGTGTTAAATAGAAGTTTGATACACAAGCTTAAGTGTAAAACTCCTTATGAGTTGCTTAAAGGAAAGAAACCTAAAATTAATTATTTTAGAATATTTGGTTGTGTTGTTTATATTCATAATAATAATAAAGAATATATTAGAAAGTTTGAAGCAAAGGCTTCAATGGGAATTTTTCTAGGATATTCCCAAGTAAGCAAAGCTTATAGGGTTTATAACAAATCAACCTGTAAAATTGAAGAATCTGTGCATGTATCTTTTGATGAGTCTCAGATGTTTTACAAGGAGAAGGAAAATTCTCCTTCCTCTAGTTCATTGCAGGTACCTGATGTCCCTCAAGAAATTCTTCAACTATCAACTCTTCAGATCACTGAATCAGACAGTGATGAAGATATTGCTGAAGCTGTTGTTGTACCACCAACAGTAGATCAAATTCCTCCTGAGGAATTAATCCCAACTGTTGCTGAAGATCACATCCCACCTGCTGATATTGTCACACTTAGAGATTACCCCATATCTCAAGTGATTGGAGACATATCAGCTGGTGTGCAAACAAGACACCAATTAAGACAGGATGTGATGCATGCTTATTTCCTCTCACAGGTTGAGCCCCTCACCTTTAAAGATGCAGAGCTAGATCCCCACTGGATCATTGCAATGCAAGAGGAACTCAATCAGTTTGAGAGATGTAAAGTTTGGACTTTGGTTCCAAGACCTAAAGGCCAACTGATCATAGGCACCAAGTGGGTGTATAGAAACAAGTTGGATGCAAATGGAATTATTGTAAGGAATAAAGCAAGGCTTGTAGCTCAGGGCTACAGACAGGAGGAAGGTATAGATTATGACCAAACCTTTGCTCCTGTTGCAAGGCTAGAAGCAATAAGGATCTTCTTGGCCTATGCAGCCTACATGAAGTTTAAGGTGTTCCAAATGGATGTCAAAAGTGCATTCCTGAATGGTGAGCTTAAGGAAGAGGTGTTTGTTGAACAACCACCAGGGTTTGTTTCTTCAACTCAGCCCTCACATGTGTTTAAGTTACAGAAAGCTCTTTATGGACTAAAACAAGCTCCCAGAGCCTGGTATGAGACTCTAGCCAGTTTCCTTTTAGAGCACAACTTCACTAGGGGAGTAGTTGATAGAACCCTTTTCGTCAAGCATCACAAGGACACAATCTTGTTAGTTCAGGTGTATGTAGATGATATTATATTTGGCTCCACTGATCCCAAACTTTGCAAAAGGTTCTCTGACCTGATGCACTCTAAGTTTGAGATGAGTAGTATGGGTGTGCTGTCTTACTTTCTTGGTCTCCAAGTTAAGCAAGATGCTGATGGTATCTTCATCTCCCAATCCAAATATGCCAAGGAATTGGTAAAGAAATTTGGGATGGCTGATGCTTCAGCAATGCCTACACCCATGGCTACTAATGTAGTTATTGATTCTGATGATCACGGCAAGCCAGTTGATCAAAAGAATTATAGGTCAATTGTTGGTTCCCTATTATATCTAACTGCAAGTAGGCCTGATATAATGTTTGCTACATGCCTTTGTGCTAGATTCCAGGTCAACCCCAAGGAATCTCATCTGATTCTTCTAAAGAGAATCCTGAGATACCTGAAGGGATGCCCAAATCTAGGACTTTGGTACCCAACTGAGTCAGAATTTGAATTAATTGGATATTCTGATTCTGATTATGCTGGTTGCAGTGTTGACAGGAAGAGCACCTCAGGAACTTGCGAGTTTCTGGGAGAGAGATTGGTCTCTTGGTTCTGTAAGAAGCAGGCTTCTGTCTCAACTTCAACTGCAGAGGCTGAATATATAGCAGCTGCTAGTTATTGTTCACAGATCCTGTGGATTCAAAACCAGCTTGTGGATTATGGTTACTCACACAAGAATACCAAAATCATGTGTGATAGTACCAGTGCTATTTCAATTGCACAAAATCCAGTGTACCACTCTAGAATGAAGCACATTGAGATTCGGCACCATTTCCTGAGAGATTGTGTGGAAAAGAACAAGATCTGTCTTGAGTTCATATCCACTGAGTTTCAGAGAGGTGATATATTCACCAAGCCTTTAGATGAACAGAAGCATCTGTTCTTCTTAGTTCAACTTGGCATGATCAATGGACGAGACTAAGTGTGACTATATCTGCCTATGTTGAAACCTGCTTGAAGATCGTCGAACGATGATCGAAGATCGTCGAACGGATTAAGCCTATCGTCGACCTCTGGTTAATGATAGCTTATCTGTTTGAAGATCGTCGACCGGCGTTCGAAGATCGTCGAACAGGTCGAGCTTATCGTCGATCTCTAAACGACGACAGCTTGTTGTTTGAGAAGCCAGAAATAGTCGAACGATGGCTCGACTACTCTGCTTCTGAGCCGATCTTCGAACGGCCGTTCGACTATCGGGTCTAGTATCTTTTTAATAGATCGACTATCTCCGGTCTAATATAAAGCCGATAGTTGACCTAGGTTAAAAGATCCTTTGTTTTATCGTCGACAGAGCGTGTCTTTTCGCATTCTGTCTTCCCGCTTGCGATTTTCTGCCCCTTCGTCTCCTTCGTCTTCTCCGTCCTTCTCGCGCTTTCTCCAGCAATCAATGGCGATTTCTCCCGCAGTGTTAGCAGTTGTAAAGTTCGATGCAGGCTTCAGCGTCGATTTTGACGCGTTCAGTTGCTGCGAAGCAGGGATCGTGGAAGTTCTTCAGTTGTGCCGGGATCAAGGACTAGAGAGATTAATGTCATCAAGGATTAAGTTAAATATACCCGAGATCAAGGAATGGGCTTTCACTTCGTCATCCACCGACGATTCGATGACTGGCACCATCGGCGGAGAAGAGGAAATTTTAACTCCGGCCATTCTGACTGATGTTTTTGGTTTGATAAATGGTGAAGATGATTATGAGCAAGATGCTCAAGAATTTGGAAGGATGTTGACTGAGCTGGGACATGCGGAGGGCATTCCCACCAAGCTGCTCAAGGTCAATTTTCCCTTTAAGATTAAATTTCTCGCTGAGTTAGTTGGAAAAGTGCTCCTCGGAAAGCACTCTGCTCATGACAATATAACAAAGCAACAATTTGCACTGATGTGTGCAATTGTTAATCAGAAAAAGATTGATTGGGCAGGAGTAATGTTTGATTTGATAAGGAAAAAGAATAAAAAGAAGGAAGTTACCCTCGGAAGGGTTATTGGAATCTTCCTGAAGGAAAAGTATCCTCAGCTGCTGGTCTCCGCCACAACAACAATAAATGCAAGCAAGAAGATGGACCCAAACCTGTTCTCCAAGTGGAAGAGGACCTTTGTGAAACCCGCTCTCACAGGGGTTGCTCCAGGGACATCAGAGAGCACCAGGACTGATTCGGTCGCTCCTCACCCTGTAGAAGCTGGCTCAGCTCTTTCCCTTCCCTCATCTTCTGCTATGCAGCCTGCTTCAGTTGAAGTTCCATCAACTTCAGCTGAAGTACGACTTTCCCCTTCTCCTGTTAGAGAAACAACCACGGTTGTTCTTCCTTCCCCTCCAGCATCTCCTCTTCCTTCTCATCTGGCTAGGATATCTGCTCCTAGTTTTGATTTGTTAGGATCTGAGAGGATTCCAACACCTCCTCAGTCTCCCATTCATTCTCCAGTTAACACTCCTGTTAACTCTCCAGCTCCATCTCCAATTCGATCTCCAGTCCACACCACTTCTCATCCTAACACTACAACCATCTCTGCTGCATCTCCATCCTCTGCAGTTCCATCATCTTTTGAGATCACCCCAGCCTTCATTTCTAGCATTTTGGAGTTAATTACCCCTTCAATCAAAATTATGATTGAAGAGGCAATTGCTCCACTTGCCTCCTCCATTGCCACCCTGACTGCTTCCATCCAATCACTTTCCAAATCTGCTGAGCCCTCTTCCTCAAGGGGCCTGGTTTCAGTTTCCACTGAAATCAGGCAGGGGGAGATGTTCTGTGAAGATGCCTCAGAGCCTCCAGCCTCCCTTCCAGCAGTTCTTCTAGCAATTCAAGAAGAGACTGATGTAGTTCAAGTTCAAGATCAATCAGTTTCTGTGTTATCGGAAAAAGAAATATCTGATGCTATTATGTTATCTGAATTTGTTGTGAAAGTTTGCTTAGAAGATCTCACCTCTCCCGTGATTGCCCATTTTCTAGAAGGGATTATTACATCCTACCTAGATGAGTCTTGGGAGTTGGTAAAATATGAAGGTAATTCACTCATTCGCTTTATTGACGAGTCAATTAATTTGCTTGCTAGTGAATACCTAGAAGGAATGATTCTAGCTTATTTAGCAGATTTGTGTTCATAAATCTACAGATTATATTAGAGAAAAATATAGCTGCTCAAGTTATAATAGTTGTTCAAGAAGCTGCTCCAGATATTCCTGATATTCAAGTAGATCCAGAACTAGATTCCTTTCTAGATGATAGAGAAGATGAGTCTGAAAATCAAGATGAAATCAAAGATGACACTCCTGTTCTGAGTGTGGAAGAAGAAAAAGCAAGAGCTGCTTGGAATCAAAGAGTACAAGATTCTTTAAAAGAGAAAGAAAAAGAGTTGCAAGTTGAAAAGTCAACTATTTGGGATGATTCCCCGGGACTTGATTTAGATTTCCTTCTGGCTCAGGATGCCATTGAAGAGGAAAAAGAGAAAGCTGCTTTAAAAGAAAAGGCTGTTTCTGAAGCCTATGATCCTTATAACAATCCTCCTTCATCTCACTCTGAAGATGAAGAGGATTCTGATTTATCTGAAAATTCGAAGAAAAAGAAAGCTGCTCAGAAGAAAAGGAAAGTAATTGCTCCTCCTCCTCCCAGCTGAGATAATGATACTCCATACTATATTCTGAAAGGAATTGACCCAAAATCAAAAGAATTTCAACATTGGATGTGGTTCTCCAAGAACCAGCAGAAAGAGAGGAAAAGATCTAAGAGGTATGATAGTCCTGTTTCAAGATGGACTCCCAGAGGTCCTCCTCCTCCACCTCCCAGTGCAGGAGCCTCTGGGAACCTTTTGGCTAATCCATCTGCATCTTCTGGAAAATCTGCACCTTCTCAGCCTCAGCCAAGGAAAAGCTCTCAAAGTTCCCAAGGCAGATCTTATTCTGGTTCTCAAAGACATGTTACTGAAGTAAGAGAACAAGTGAAGGAGGTTGTGTATCAAAGACCAACCTTTTCCCCTCCTCCTTCTCCAAAGAAAAGAGTTCCATCTCCAATGCCAGTACAGTCTGAAAAAATTGTTTCAAAAGGTAAGTAGTTTATTTTGTTTAAATATTCTAGCAAGAACTTTGCTAAGTCTGCTCCCATGTCTTATCTAGTTAATCAAGATGAAGAATCAGATGCTACTCCTCCTGAGTCTGTTTATGAAAGTCCTGAGCTTGATCCTAACTTTAGGATGGCTCGTTTTCACGAATTAGTTGGAGCAGCCCAAATCAGAAAAGCAAAAGCTGAAGGAAAAGATACTACTGGGTTAAATACCATGTCTACATTCAGAAAGAAAGAGTTCGAAAAGTTCCAGATTAATCCTGATGTATTTGACCCCTCAAAGTATATGGAAAAGCACCCTGAAGCAGTTGTTCCAAGGGCTGTAGAATTGAAAATCATTGGTGTGCAGGACTTGAAGATGTCAAAGAAAGAGGCTGATGATCCTCTGAGGAAAATTTCTTTTGTTCCTAGTTCCTCTGACCCTTTGCCAGATTCTGTAGACTCTTAATAGTTTGATTGACTGCTGTGTTATATTTGTCTGTTACTTATCTGTTTGATAACTGCTAGTTAATTGTTAACTATTTCCTGTATTAATTTTATTGCTCTTTAGCTAGCTCCTTGTTTTAGTTTTTGAGAGACTTAACTCAAATAGGGGGAGATTGTTGGTACCCTAGTTTGATTTGAGTTTAGTCGTGTCTTTTTAGTCCCTTGACCCAAGAAATATCTATGGTCAATGGTTAGTAGTCTAGCTGTAGAGTCCTCACTTTTCCAGATTGAGAATTTGGTTAAGTAGTTTGTTCGTTCGACTATCGTCAAACGCCGCTCGACTATCGTCGATTAACTGTTCGACGATCGTCTATCAGTTGTTCGACTTTCAGTCTACGAGGATAGTTCGACTATCGGCTGATAGTTCGACTATCTGTCTGTTTTGATAGTTCGACTATCTGCTTAGATAGGTCGACTATCTGATAGCTCGACTATCTGTTGATAGTTCGACTATCTGCTCTGCTTTGATAGTTCGACTATCTGCTTGGATAGGTCGACTATCTGATAGCTCGACTATCTGTTGATAGGTCGACTATCTGTTCTCGCTTGGTAGTTTGACTATCTGCTTTGATAGTTCGACTATCTGATAGTTCGACTATCTGTTGATAGGTCGACTATCTGTTTGTTTCTGATAGTTCGACTATCTGTTGATAGGTCGACTATCTGTTTGTTTTTGATAGTTCGACTATCTGTTGATAGTTCGACTATCTGTTTTGCCTTGATAGTTCGACTATCTGTTGATAGGTCGACTATCTAATAGTTCGACTATCTTCTAATAGTTCGACTATCTGCTGTGATAGTTCGACTATCTTCTGTGATAGTTCGACTATCTTGATCGTTCGACCATCTGTCCGATAGTTCGACGATCTCCGTGCGTCGGTCGATGATCTCCGAAGGTCGTTCGATGTTTTCTGTCTGCCTTTATATTTTGTATTTATTTATTATATTTAATTCATTAATACATTATCTGGCATATCTTTTTAGTTGATTTATGATAACATTTCCAGGCAATATATGCTCCATCCTTTTTGTCTGAGTCAAATCTTTTCAGATAAAGTTGTTTGTCTTATTAGCTGACTTCGTATTTTACTTTATCTGCTGACAGTCCTTTATAGCCGTTAGACTGAAAAGTCTTCCTTCTGCTATAAAGAGTATTTCTCTGATGTGACTTTATTTAGTCCTTCTGTTATTTGATTTGATCCTGCAGCTTCTTAGAAAGAGGTTTATTCCTTTTATAGGATGTCTTGCTGCAGAGTTTGTTTTGCTGTGTGTTATTTGCAGCCCAGGTCTCAAGTTTCAGAAGAAGACAAGTAATTCAAATTGAAGAGAGCCGTTGCTTGCTGCTGATATATAAAGGACCATTTGAAGAAGGATTCAAGCTAGCTAATAGCTATCCAGTGGTTCACTTAAGCATTCAAGCCTTCATCAAGATCAAGTCATCTGCTCTCAGCAATACTCATCCAACTGAGAAGTGTTAAGATCTTCTACTCTTCTTCAACCTGAGTTCTCCTGCTTTCAGGAAGTTCAAACTCAGAGTTCTTTTGAAGAAGAAGAAGAAGAAGATAGCTGCTTGAAGATCTTTAATTTTATTATTTATTATCTTCTTGTAGTTTTTCCTTCAGAGCTTTCTGAAGAGTTTTCTGCACTGAAGCAAGACTTCACCTGGACATCTTTGAGCCAGGGGGAGCCTTGATTCTTTAGAGCTTTCTAGCTCAGTGCAAGTTTTTGTGCTTCTCTAATCTATTGTAAAATTGAGAAGACATCTTAACCTTCTTCCCCCTCCTGTACAGGGTTATTACTCCCTTCAAAAGTATCCCTTGGTGGCAGGGCACCTGATCAAAAACCTGTGCTTGGTTTTTAGACACCTGATCAAAAGTCTAAAGGGTTTCTGGATCTACCTGAAGCAGATCCTGTTGGTGGCAGGGCACCTGATCAAAAACCTGAGTGGATTCCTACCTTGTTGGTAGAAGAGTGGACGTACCCAAGTTGTTTGGGGAACCACTATAAATTCCTTGTGTTGTCTGGATTGCCTTGTTTATTTCCTGCATTGTGGCTGTGAATAGATATAACTAGGTTGCTAGTTGCTGACTAGGATTTCCAAGCCTTAACTGTAATTACAGTTAGCTTGAGTTTGTGCACAACACTTGTGTTAGGCTGTAGGGTTAATTTTATATCTATAATCTTTTAATTCCGCAATTCACTCCAAGGGAGTTGGGTAGACCTTCAAGTTTTGTCTAGTGCAAAATTTGATAACTCTATTCACCCCCCCCTCTAGAGTAGTATCTATCCCTTCACTTTCAGATTTTCTAGCAAAGGCAGATCTGAAGGTGATCGACTTGGAAGACTTTGATGTTATCTTAGGTATGGACTGGTTGTCCAGGTATGATGTGGTTATCTAGTGCAAGGGTAAGCGCTTGGAATTCAGAAAGGACAACAGTCAGCCTGGGAGTGTTTATGGTGATCTGCGCCAGGATTCTCTAGTTTTTTCTGTGGTATGTGCTCGGAAGCTGCTAGTTTCCGGCTGCTTTGCTTGTTTGATCTTAGTTTTGGGGACCGTTGGTAGTTTGTCGCATTTAGAAGAGATTCCTATTGTGCGCGAGTTTTAAAATGTGTTTCCTGATGATCTTCCTGGTCTTCCACCTGATAGGGATGTTGAGTTTGTGATAGATTTGGAGTCGGGAATGCGTCCTATTGTGAAGGCGCCATACCGGATGGCCCCTCGAGATCTGGAGGAGTTGCGTATCCAGCTGGATGAGTTGTTAGAGAAGGGTTTTCTAAGGCCGAGTTCGTCGCCTTGGGGTGCTCATGTTCTGTTTATTAACAAGAAAGATGGATCGATGAGGCTTTGCATCGATTATAGAGAGCTAAATAAGGTCACTATTACGAACAGGTATCCCCTACTGAGGATTGACGATTTGTTCGATCAGTTGCGTGGTAGAGCAGTGTTTTCTTAGATTTATCTTTGTTTTGACAACCATCAACTCAGGATCCGTGAGTCAGATATTCCACAGACTGCTTTTCGATCGAGGCTTGAGCATTTTGAATTTTTGGTAATGCCGTTTGGTTTGACCAACACGCTCTCAGCCTTTATGGATATGATGAATCGTTTGTTCAAGGATTTTTTGGACAAATTTTTTTGTCGTGTTTATAGACGACGTTCGGGTATATTCCCGCAATGCTGAGGAGCATGAACAACATCTGCGATTAGTTTTATCTACTTTGAGGGACCACAAGCTATTCACCAAATTAAGAGAGTGCAAGTTTTGGTTGCCTCAGGTTTCATTTCTGGGCCATGTGGTTAATAAAAATGGGATTTCAGTCGACCCAGAAAAAATTGTTGTTGTGATGGAATGGAGTAGGCCTGGCACACCCAAAGTGATTAAGAGCTTCTTAGGGTTGTCCGGCTACTACAGGAGGTTTGTGGAGGGTTTTTCTACATCGACTGCACCTTTGACTAGATTGACTTAAAAGAATGCGGCTTTTATTTGGAGCGAGAAGTGTGAGGAAGCCTTCCTTGAGCTCAAGAATAGATTGTACACTGTTCCCGTTTTGACTCTCCCTATGGAGGGCATGGATTATGAGGTTTATGTGGATGCATCGCATGTTGGGCTTGGATGCATGTTGATGCAATACGAGAAAGTGATTGTGTATGGGTCAAGGCAACTGAAGACTCATGAGAGGAACTACCCTGCGCATGATTTAGAGTTTGCAGCCGTGATTTATGCACTGAAGTTGTGGAGACATCTACTTTATGGCGCGCAGTGCAAATTTTTTACCGATCATAAGAGTTTAAAGTACGTCTTCACCCAGAAGGAATTAAATCTGCGCCAGCGGTGATAGTTAGAGTATGTTGTCGACTACGATATTGAGATCCAGTACTATCTGGGCAAGGCTAAAGTGGTGGTCGATGCCCTAAGTCAGAAGACCGGGAAGATTTCTAATCTCTCCGTCGAGCTATTAGTTAAAGAATTTCTTTTGATGGATATTTATGTGGGGAGCTGCGACTTGTAAATTCCTTCTTGGATTGCGCTTACGAGGTTACATCAGAAAGATGATCCAGATCTGTTGCATTTATATCTTAGAGCCGAGAAAGGGGAGTTACCAGATTTCTCGATTGATGATGCAGGTACTTTGAAGTACCACGATAGATTTTGCATCCCCGCCATTAAAGATATTCGAGTTATGTTGTGCAGAGAGGCGCATAGTTCTAGTGTTGCCTACTATCCAGGATCTACCAAGGTTTATCATGACTTAAAGCAAATTTCCTGGTGTATGGGATGAAGGGAGACATAACAAGGTTTGTTTCTGAGTGCTATACTTGTAAGCTTGTTAAGGCCGATCATGGAAGGCCTGGTGGTAAGTTGACACCATTGGAGATTCCGACTTGGAAGTGGGAGACGCTGCAGAACTCCCCTCATTTGGACTTAGGTTGGCGAGAGATCTTTGTTAGATCCAGATGCGCTTGAAGAAATGGAAGTTGTTGTGAAAATTATTCGAGAGAATCATTGGATATCTTATGAACGATATGAGAAGAACGCCAACCGGTGTAGATCCGATTTGGAGTTTGCTGTAGGGGACTTTGTATTTCTTAAGGTTTCCCTGATGGTTGGGATCAAGAGGTTTGGTAAGAACTGGAAGTTTGACCCGAGGTATGTGGGGCCGTTTAAGGTCATTGAGCGGATCGGTGTGGCAGCTTATAAGCTGGATTTGCCCGCGAACCTTCCTGGCGTGCACGATGTTTTTCATGTTAGTTAGCTATGGAAGTGTGTGCTGAGCGACATGCAAGTTTTGGATTCTGTGCCTTAGTTAGAGCCAAATCTTTCTTATGTGGAGATGCTTGTCCACATTCTGGATTCTCAAGATCGTGTGTCTCGGAGGAAATCAATTCTTATGGTTAGGATTTTGTGGAGAAATTAGGGCGTAGAAAGCGCGACTTGGGAGTTAGAGTCTGCTATGAGGAAGGCTTACCCTCATTTATTTCCCTGACTTGTGCCTGGTATGTTTTGCATTTTCTATTATAGCTCTTGCTTGGCTATTTCTTTTTTCCTTCTTGATAGAAGTGTTATGTGTAAAGGTTTGGGGAGAAACTTTCTTGTAGGGGGAGTGGCTGTAACACCCCCTGTTTTTCTGTGATTGTTTAATCCTTGTTTGCCGTTACGTTAACGCATTTTCAGCCCTTGCCATTGTTATAGCATGGTCTTACCTCTTTAGGCTCTCTGAGTGGCTTGTTTTGTAGCCTGTTTGCAAGGTTACCTAGCGAGTCGGAGTCTGTTTTAGTGACTCGGTGGAGCCTCTCTGGGAATGCTTGTGTTTTGGCTTTGGGAAGTGTTAGCTCAAGTTTTGTTCGTCAGATGACGATTCCGACTTCGCCACTAGATTCGTAGCGTGGGTATTTAGCTACGGTGTGAATTTTGTCTAATTCTGAGAATGTTTTTTTTCCAGGGCATTTTGGTGTGTTATTTAATTGGCTGATATAATGATATCAGTGGCCGGTTTTGCTTGGCTATATGTTGTTAGCTTGTTATCTTGAATTTTCTATATGTATATATATACATATATATACAGTGCCTGCTTTATAATATTATATTCTAAGAGATATTATTATATCATGTATAATAGTTTAGTGGCTGGGTGTGGCTGTACTATAATAATATTATAATAGATATTTATGTAAATCATATCTTGGTCTTATCCCTATTCCTCTTGTCCAAACCCGACAGATAGCTTCCAGCGGAAGAAGACGGGCGATGGAAAAGCTTGAGCTTCGGCCGGTGATTTCTTGCAATCTATAGCTTGTTTTTCTCAGGGAAGGGCAGATCTGGACTGCTCTCACCCGGATCTTCCTCCCTATGTAAGTATTTCTTGTTCTAGAGTTGTCTTTGTAAGCTAGGGTTTTTCGGGTTTTCTCATCTTCCCTCTAAAGCTTCAGCTTTGCCTCTTAGGTGGCCGATCTTGCCGCCGGTGCTGGTTTTTGGAAGGCAGCTGCTGTTTCCTGGAGGTAGAGGCAAGTGGCGCTCTTTGCCCTTGCCAACCTTGATTTCACTCCAATTAATCTTGTTGTAGTGGCTCATTCTTTCTTTTTCCTAGAAGTTAGGGTTGTTGCAGTTTTCATCCTAGCTAGATCTTGCTCAATCTTGTCCAGTATTAATTTATTCTCTCTCTTCATATTCACTGTTTGTTGTCCAGGTCAGTTTCTGGGGGTAGAATCTTAGCTTGTTGGTTTAGGCCAAGAGTGTGTGGTAGCTGTAGCCGGGTAGGTGGGGTAGAAATTATTTTTGCCAACTCTTTGTGAGTAGGCGTTGAGTGTTAGCTTAGGGAAGAAGTTCATTTTGTAGGCTAAGTGTAAAAGCGTTGAGTGTGGTGGACACACTCAACGCCTAGCTATTTGTTCTTGAGTCTAAGTCCAAAAGCACTGACAGCATTGAGTGAGTTGAGCTCACTCAACACCGCTTGACTTTGGCGTTGAGTGACTTGCGCTCACTCAACGCCGTCTTGCCAGAGAATTTTTCTAAGTCTTTTGGCGTTTAGTGAGTTGAGCTCACTCAATGCCGTCTGCCTTTGTCGGTTAGTGAGTTGCGCTCACTCAATGCCGTCTTGCCAGAGACTTTTTTCTAAGTCTTTTGGCATTGAGTGAGTTGAGCTCACACAACACTGTCTACCTTTGGCGTTGAGTGAGTTGCGCTCACTCAATGCCGTCTTGCCAGACTTTTGGCGTTGAGTGAGTTGAGCTCACTCAATGCCATCTAGTCAGGGATTGTTTTTTTTTTCTAACTCTTTTAGCATTGATTGAGTTAAGCTCACTCAACCCCGTCTAGTCCGACAATGTTTTCCTTCTAAGTCAAAAGTGTTGAGTATGGTGAAGTCACTCAACGCCATCGGCTGTTTAGCGTTGACAGCATTGAGTGAGCTGAACTCACTCAATGCCGTCATCCAGTGCGATTTTGCGGCTAAGTATTTTGGCATTGAGTGAGTGGAGCTCACTCAACGTGGCGTCGAGTAGACTCGACGCCTTCCTTTCTTAGATTTTGGTGTTGAGTGAATTGTACTCACTCAACGCAGCATCGAGTGGACTCGACGCCTTCTCTCCTTAGTGTTTGGCGTTGAGTGAGTAGTACACACTCAACGCGACATCAAGTGGACTCGACGCTTTTTCCTTAGGCTTGTGTTTTTCTCCCGAGTTGGTTAGTTTGGGTTTTATTTCGGTCTGGTGTTGTGTTTTCGTCTAGTTTTTGGATGTCGAATCGTGGATTATGATAGGTGGTTTTTCTTGTGGCTCTATAAGGGGTGATTTGTGTGTGATGAGCTGTGGTCACCACCAGTTAGGCCCCGGTTTGGGCTGGTTTGGTTAGGTGTGTGGACCCTGGAGCTTCCACTGGTTGTTTTCACACTGGAGAATTTTTGGGTTTGATTGTTTGAAAGAGGGCTGTTTTTGGCTACCAACCCGGACCCAAGGTTTTACCACTGCTATTAATTCACAAGATAGGACTGTTAGTTCCTTCCCTTTTCTAAATGGCTATATTTTTGGCATATGTTTGCCTTGTTGCTGCTGTAGGTTTTTAGCAGGGCATGTTGCTAATTTCTCGCACTTGGTGCGCTTTGATTATTCTTTGGACAATGTTTTACTTTTGCTATCTCATTTATTTCCTTTTGCTAAGTTTGATAGCATTCCACTATAAGGGTATGGTAAACCCCTTCCTTTTTATTGCTTATGACCTAATGCTCCATTTCTATTTGATTATATTTTTGTTGAGGTGTTCTTTCTTTGAATACCTCAAGTTCAGAGCAGTAGCCGGTTGGTCGGCTAGTTTTCTTTTGGGGGGCTTGCTAGTGATCTCCTTGGCTGTTGAGATTCCCCTTCCTCAGTTTGTGAGTTAGATCTTTTCTTGTTTCCTTCTGTATAGACATGCATACTCACCAGTGAGTTCATGTCAGGTTGTTGACACCCACTGATGGTTTTCCTTGCGATGCTAAGTATGTGACTTAAACTGCTATTTTTGCCTATTTGGAGGTTGTTTACTTGCTCTCTGGGAATGATTTATGCTAGGATGCATGTTAGGTATTTTAAATCGTAAAAGCATTACTATATGTACTTCATACATGCCATATTTCTAAACCTAAAATACTATTTTCCAAAGTAACGTAAAGACTAATTTCATATTATACTAAATTTAGAGTCCTGCATTTCATGAGTTGTCCTTTGGGGACGTTTACACTCATGTAGGATGCCAAATCACCTTAACAAAGGTATTTTTACGCAGTGTATAAATATATTTTTACTTATGGAATAGTTGATCCACTGTGCCGAGGGATACGACCATCCATCTAATTTGAAAGATGTTTTTCATAATAACTTATGATTTCGGTTTAACTTGTCTAGGTTGGTGCCTTGCCTGAGCGTCTGTAGTTATCCCCTGCATGGCGTGACATCACGACATGTATTTTCTCTTACTCTGATAAAAGTTTATTGTTGAGAAAATGCTGGTCGTGACAGGCATCGGGTGAAGCTAGTTCACTCAACGCCAGATGACAAAAAGCACTGAGTAAAGCTTGACAGTCAAAGCCCAATTATTTGCAAAGGTAGAATTGCGGCTAAGTCCATAGGTGTTGAGTGAAGGCAGTTCACTCAACGCCATACAAGCAGAGGCATCGAGTATAGCTGAGTCTATCAAAGCCTCAACATTAGTAAGGATGAAATACGACCAAGTCCACAGGAGTTTAGTGAAGCCAAGTCAATACGCTAAGTCCACTAGAAAGGATTAATCATTGAGTGAGGACAACTCACTCAAAGCCTGAAGAAAGAAGCATTGAGTCAAGCTCAAGCAACCAAAGGAATTGCAGAATCTGTCAAGAATTTTGTCCAAGACCAAAAGCGTTGAGTGAGGATAGCTCACTCAACGCCCAAAGGGCAAAGCGTCGATAGGATAGTGTTCAGTCAAAGATTAAGAAGATATACAAAAAAATCCATCTAAGTCCAGAGGCGTTGAGTTAGGATAGCTCACTTAATGCAAGCTCATCAAGAAGATTGGCTAAGTACAGAAATGTTGAGTGAAGCCAGTTCACTCATCACCTCAGCAAGATGGAAGACATTCAGATAAGCAGCTTAGTCCAGGGGCATTGAGTGATGAAGGTTCACTCAACGCACTTAACCCCAGGCAGCGCAAAAGTATTGGCTAAGTCAAGTTGGCATTGAGTGATGATGGCTCACTCAACGCACTCAACACCTAAATAGTAGAAAGACTGTCTAAGGATAAAAGCATTAAGTGAAAGCTATTCACTCAACACACTCAATGCCTGGAAGTGCAGATCATCTGACTAAGGGTTTTTGTGCTGAGTGAAGGCTATTCACTCAATACACTCAACACTTGGGATGAAATTAAGAATTTGGTAAAGTCCTTAGATGCTGATGTCAGCATGAGTCAGCAAAATTCAAAAATTGTCGCGGAAAGTCTGCAGTACGCGACAATGGTGCCGGTTGCCTTCCATGCTGCAGTTAATGCAAAAGTGTGATTGCAGCTTTGAAATCCAAGTGGGCCCACAAGTAAAAGAGCTGTTAGATGGCGTAAGATAAAAGGAATAAAATCAGCGGTGATAATATGAACTTTTAGGGTTTTTATCTTTTCGCAAAGAGGCGCAACTTCATCTTCTTCCTCTAGCCAAAGTTGTTGAGCCTGAAGAACAAAGTTCACAGTGCTGATCTAAAAGTTCACTTAGTTAGTTGTAGCGATCTTCAACTGCTTAGGCAAGTTCAGAAGGGATTTCAAAGAAAGAAGAAGATGCAGAGCATTCTAATTTCTGTAATCAAGGTTAGCTGTAGGAAGAATTCAAAGAACTGTCAAATCATCTGTCTTCAACAACAAGGTTAAAAACTTGAGTTTTTGAGTTACTTCCAGCATAAGTAGTAGTGTCTTGAAGACCAACATTCTTGTTGCTGAGAAGAAGTTAGGGTTGGGATTTTCTCAGCTCAGGAAGTAGAAGGCTCAGAGAAATCTCTCTGGAGTCAAATCAACATAATCACTTTCTTTTCTGTAGGATCCTTTGGATCTAAGTTGTAGACCTATTTTATAAAGACTGAGTGTAAGATCATTTGTTGATCTGAGGTAGGATCCCAGTATGGATCTTAGTGTAGGACAGTTTACCTGAGGTATGATCTATTTCATATCTGAGGTAGGAGAGTCATTCTCTCTGAGTTATAGGGCCTTTATGCCTGAGTTGTTAGATCCTCCCGTGGATCTGAGGTAGGGCCTTTATGCCTGAGCTATAGGAGAGTCATTCTCTCTGAGTGTTAGGGCTATCCTCTAGCTTGAGTGTAGAACTTGTGCTTAAGTCTGAGGTAGGTGATCTTTGGATCACTGAGCTATAGGAGTAAATCTTTACTCTGAGTTATAGGGCTTTGTGCCCGAGCTGTAGGACTTGGAGGAGACTGATAGATCCTGCGGGATCTGTGTTGTAAGCTCTTAGGACCCGAGTTTTAGAGAAGTGCCTTTTCTAACACACTATTATAAATATGGGAGGGAAAGTGGACGTACCATAATCTGGGGAACCACTATAGATTTTGTTTGTGGTTTTTGTGGTGTGTCTTGAAAGCAGAAAACTAATAACTCACAACACACATAAAGAAGGAAAATTATAAAGAGACCAAAAACCTATTCACCCCCCTCTAGGTGTTTAGCTACACTTGAAACTAAAGACTTTCAGAAGGTTATTATGGGGTTGACCAACACAACGTAATGACCCTCCTCCCAGCCATCCTAGCAGACTCCGAGGCAAGTACATCTCTCGCTTGCAAGTACGCACAATTATCGAAATAGAAAAGAACATAGAGAACATAGGGGGTACACAAGGGGCCCCTGCAACTATATCATCACACATGTGGCAAGGTATCCAAAGTCATACGACCCACAAAGAGAGGCGTGATCTCTCCTTTCACACTCAAATGTAACGTTAGGAGGACAAGACCTCGCAACAAAGAGCGCGATTGAAAGGCACAAAGGCCCTAACTGTCCATAAGATCGCGATAGGAAGGAAAATATTCCACTACTGTCTAAATGAGCACGACGGTGGGAAAATAGCTCGCAACCATCTGAGAGAGCGCGACGGGGAGTGTAATATCATTCCCAGTCCTGAAACACCATGACAGTAGAAACGATCTGTATCTGAACGCAGCTTAACGAGGCTATCAAAATGATAACGTGGAAAAAACCAAACGCACCACCAAGTGACAATGAAATCACTCGTCCTATGAAAGTCCTCAAAGCGACGTTCTACCAGGCCTAATAGGCCCGTCTTGTGAATGCACACGAATTCTTGCCAACACTACGATGAATTGCACAGGAAATTTCTACTACCGCACCCAGGGCTAATCGTAATGCATCACCACAACTTCACTGATCCAGGCGTATCTTCACGTGTAGGCTTCATACAGTATGCCTTAATCCAGACTCATGTTTCGGATTTCTAATGCAAATTCATGATGGGGATAGACACAATCGACCCAAAGGCTCACAATGAGTTGATGGAAAACATGCACAACCCTAATTAGCGATGGGTGAGCCTCCTATGCAAACAAAATAGAAAAGTTATGCCAGGGTCGCAATACCACGTCTTGACAGAGTCCTAGATCTCCACTGCATAGTAGGAGAGGGACACTACTTGCAACAAATACAAACATACAACAGAGTTGCAATCCCACGCCATGGAGGTGTCCCCATCCTCAATTGAAACGGCGTGAGGGGACTCTCATTGTACGAAAAATTAATATAAGCATAAATAAATCGAAACAACGGTCCTAAGACTGGAAAAAAGGGGTCGTTACCCTTGAACCATGTCACCGAGCAAAAGGACTTGCCTAGATTTGATGACTAGCGACCATAGTGCTATCCACACCCAGATCTGCTTTCCAAATGATGATTTGAGCTCCTAATCGACGTTATACATTGAGTTTCAACAACTCCCACCTCGAACACCAAAAATCACACAACACCATAGAACAAAATACCACCTCCCTCCTATCACCAGCCACCAAGGAGACAAAGGGAGTCGAGCTCCTCCCAAATGTCGACGTAGGCACCTGAAATTGTGGCTTCGAACAAGGAAAACCATCGACCTCCACTCTTCAGAGGCAAGGAAGAGTGATTGGGAAAGGGGCATTAGATAAACTCAGCCTCCTCCTTCTAAGTGGCACGCAGGCCGACACTCAATAGAGTAGAGAGAGCGAGAGGGAAAGAGAGATAGGGAGAGGGGCTCTTCCTCCAGGTCAATGGTGTGTTCTGGGAACATTGAGAGAGAGAGAGAGAGGACGAGAGTGGGAGATGAAAGTCTTGTTTTAAAGGTCAGCTAAACACCTAGAGGGGGGGGGGGGGTTAATAGGTTCTACGTCTCTTTTTGATTTATTTAAACCATAACAAATTTTGCTGTGCTTAGTGATTATGTTAGTTTTGCTTTCAAGATCAATCACAGATTACAAAGTTTTTTTATAGTGGTTCCCCGATCTTGGGTGCGTCCACTGTCCCTCCCACCTCTCTAACAGCTTATTAAATAAGGCACAACACCAACACTCAGCTCTTAAGAGCTTACAACACAGATCTCGCAGTACCTCTCAGTCTTCTCCAAGACCTACAATTTGGCCCCTAAGAACTACCTCAGATTCAAAGGATCTTACAAATCAGGCCAAAGCCCTATACTCAGATCCAAAATGGATCCTACACTCAGCCTTTATAACACATGCTTATAACTTAGATTCTATACAGAATCCTACCACTTGGCCTTTAAAGAAATGCTTACAACTCAGATCCTAGACAGGAACCTATAGAGAATGAAAACTTGTTTGTGTTGAATTAACACTAGAGTAAATACTATGTTTACTTCTTCCTTGGCTGAACAGATTTTAGCCCAAACTTTTTGTAACATTCCATTTCCGGCTAGACCCCTGTGAGTCGGTGCCACCGCAAAGCGGCAATTCTGGGCTAAGACCCCGGTGTTTAAAAAGAAAAAAAAGGGGGTCTTACAAGTGGTATCAGAGCGAAACCTCGATCGGAAAAGTAGCAGTCCACTAACCCTGGGTCACCCCCGCTCGAGTTTAGTTTGGGGACAAACTAAGCAGCGGAAGTAGTGGTGTGCCCATAAGTGAAATCACATGTGAAAGTCCACTTCATCGTTAATTGGAATCCTTCTCTGTAGCCTGTGGCCTACCCTGCCCCCAGCAGGGAACGCCTTCGGCGGCAGAGAACATTTCACATAATTCTCTAGTCTACGACGTAGACTCAACCAACTAGGACTCGTGACTAACCATGGCAATTTATAGTGTGCCCTAGTTCAAAATAGACCTTGGGTATGAATTTGGTTAAGGTAAGGAGATACCCAAAGAGAATAAAGGGGAGTTTAGCACGTGAATGACTACCTAAGATGAAAACTCAGGTGTCCCTACTATCCCAATCAACGATTATTCGAAGCGGTAGACTACTTTAAGGAGAATTGAGACAAATAATACATTAGTAGAATGGTAAAATATAAGTAGTCTTAACCCTCAACACCAGTAACAAAATTACTTAGAGGCAACCACCGAGACAAACACTGAGGGTCGGATAGGAATGCAAGTTCGGAAGATACCCATGTGGGATTGGGAACATTTTGACCCAGATAAAGTTGTCGTAAATGTGACTCAGAGAGTTTAATGTATGGAGTATATTAACGAGTTTCAGGGTGGAACCCCAAGTCGAAGATTGATGCCCTAGAAATTGTGCACCCAGCTAGGACAGATGTAACAGGGTGATATCCAGGATACTTAGCCCAAGATAGGTAGGGGCTGATCTTTTGTTTATTGGGGGCTAAACCTTTGTTTATTGGGCAAATTAGTATTGGCTTGTGTTTTCCTGGGTTCAGGACGAAGATCCGAAGGCTTTGGGATCGGATTTTGTCAAAGACGCCGAGGCTCAGGTGAGACTAATCAGAGACAGAATGTTAGAAGCGCGAAGCAGACAGGCTAAGTATTATGACGCCCGACATCGTCAGGTGGAGTTCAGGTGGGGAGACCGAGTGTTTTTGAAGATCCGGCCCATGCATGGAGTTTCACAGGTGCGTGGTCGGAGGAAGAAGTTCAGCCCTAGGTATATGGGCCCTTACGGGATCCTAGAGCGGATCGGGCCCTAGCTTACAGGCTAGAGTTGCCACCAGAGCTGGCAGCTCTGCACGACGTATTCTACGTTTCTTCACTTAGGAGGTCTTTACTGTGCCTGGAGCAGCAGATTTTGACCACAGATGGACCGGTAGCTTCCAACTAGTCAGTTCACTTGGAGCCGATTCGGATCGATGGCAGAGGAGTACGGACTTTGCGTCGGAAGAAGGTTCCGTTAGTCAAAGTTCTGTACAACAAGCATGGACAGGAGGAGCATACATGGGAGCCACAGGACACGATGCGACAAAGGTATCCGGAACTTTTCGGTCGGGTATACCTCACAACCCCTCTGGAAAATCAATCTGTGTTCCTATTTTAAACCAATAAGACCGAAATTTCAAGAATAAGGGCTAACCCTTTGTTTATTGGGGGTATATACCTTGATAATTGGACGAATGGTTCTTAGAATCAAAACTGCATACTGCAAACGTAACGCAGAGATGTAGATCTTTCAACTCTCATGGGATGTTACAAGCTTCCCCTCCCGATTGGAGCCCCGTAGACTTAACCTGGATTTCGGGGACGAAATCTTTGTTTTGTTTATTGGGATTTGTAACATCCCATTTCCGGCTAGACCCCTGTGAGTCGGTGCCACCGTAAAGCGGCAATTCTGGGCTAAGACCCCGGTGTTTAAAAAGAAAAAAAAGGGGGGTCTTACACTTTTGCCGGTGAAGACTATGGAGTTGACAGTTTGATTCTTCTTCAATCAGCTACCTTTTCTTGCAGAACTTGTTTTGATCTGCCTCTTCTTCTTTCTTCTAAGAAATTGCTTCTAAACCTGCTATCACAGATGAAGATTGCGTCAGCAATTTTTTTGCATTCAGATTCACTATGCTGAACAACTTCTTCAGGCTCGACATGAGAGGCGAGGAGGAAGATGAAGTTCGACCGCAAGAATGCGTAAACAAAAATTTCTAATTGCTGTCGTCGACTTAGCCAATCTCCCCTTTTATTGTACGCTGATCAACAGCTCTTTTCTGTGTGGGATCAACCTTAATTTCCTGAATATTACCTTCCATTTACACAAGGAGACAATCAGCTGGCCATCAACACCATTTACGCTATTCTACAGCTTTCCCGCAACTATTTTGAATGGCGTTGACTTTGTTGACTTTTGCTAACGTCACCCTTTGTTATGTAACACCCCCATCCGTCGTATGGCATCTAATAGAAAGTCCAGCTTGAACCCGACGTCATATACCACAGACAGTCGGAAGGGTTATGGGATAATACAAAAAACTCATCTACTCGTCCTAACACAGAGCATTCTAGCAGAAGCTTTTAAACAGTTTAAGAGAACCCAAAATTTGCACAACACTGACATGAATGTCCACTATACATCACAGGAATGAAATACAACAAATACATAAAGCAGTACATGGCCTTAAGGCCTTACAAATGTTCACTTGACAATAAAATGTTTTACATACATCGGCTAACAGGCCGACCACACATGACAAAAGTAAAACAACAGTTTGCTTGGCCTTTAGAGGCCAGCTAAGTAGCTTAGGCTTCGACCCGCTATTTGGCGCTTGGTTCCGCAGCACCTGCAAGCAACATTCCAATGAATGGTGGCAAACAAAGCAATGGTCAGCTAAGGCTGACCAAATATAATGACCCCGCCCCTTACTCGGGACGTCGGTGCTTCTTCTATAACACCTCTACCCGTCAAGAAGAATATAATAGAGGGTTCGTCCGGGGCCCCACACCATATTCCACAAACAGGCGGAGACGCTACTAAATAATATCATAACCAACGCATCCTAACACAGAGCATTCTAGCGGAAGTTTCACGGTTGAATTATTGAACTCAAGATAAATAACATTGTCCACTAACATAGGAATGTATATATATACATCAAAAGAGTCTGGCCTTAAGGCCTTACAACAGTTTCTCTTAACAAGAGTGTGGTTTACAGACATCGGCACGCAGGCCGGCCACACATGAACAAAAGAAACAAAACAATGCCTTCGAGGGCAGCAACGCAGCTTTGGGCTTCAGCCCGCTAAGTCCCGCTCAGACCAGCTCCTCCAGCACCTGTAAGAACCAATCCACCAAACGGTGGCAAAACAGGGCAACGGTCAGCATTCAGCTGACCAATTATAACGACCCTGCCCCTGGCACGGGGCAGCAGAATTCCATCCCTGCATAGCATTCATCCAACATGATATATAGCCATTCAAGCAAGACGTGCACGCCCGCACCGTCACATATCACAAACGTCGGCTCGACGGCCCGACGCTCCGTGCACTCAGGGCACATTCACACCGTTCAGAGGTCCCAGACATAACGGCGCACTATGAGCATTCTAGTCTGATCGGCTCACCGGCCGTCGACTCTCGCTATGTGATCCTAACAGGGTCTTAAGCACCCAAGGTTAGACAACCATAATGCGGGTACAGATCCACCTTTCCCGTTGCTCACATCGTCAGACTCACGCCTGGACTGACGCGGGTACAGTTTCACCTTGCCCGTTCCACCATTTCCTAGTTGCAGCCTCACGGCTCAACTTTCCACCAGTAGCACTCACGGCCACAAGAGAGTCCAACTCTCATAAATTCCTGGACTTCCTCCAGTACTTTTATCCATCATGCATACAAGCAATAATCACGGAGCCTTCTCCGATATGCAACCAAGCATCACCAATCCAGACCATGTCCAGATGGGCTTCACACAGCATGCCTAGATCCGTACTCCAATTCCGGACTCTAACAAGGGGGACTTCACATATCTACCCCAAGGGACGCCACAACCCACCGCACACTCGCGGGGAAGGGTTTTCCCTATGCAATGCAGGAATTAAGGACTTCACATGTCCAAGCAGGAAATCGTTACCCTAGGAGTTCGCTTCGGAGCCATGGAGAGAAATTTGAGACGGATGAAAGCCTTCGCAGCAGCGTTGCCTTCGCAAATCCGAACTCGGCTCGCGATTTGGACCACCGTAGCACCACCGGTAGCCGGACTCCACTTCTTCTTCCTCCTTGCTCTCACCTCTCTCTTAAACTTTAGAAAGAGAGTAGGATTTTAGAAATGAGCCCTCTTTTCCTTCTTTCCCGGCCTTATTTGCCCAGGAATGAACTCCAGCCACAGGATTCTACTTAAAGAAAATGAAGGGCCAAGATCTACTGAAAATTCCCTTTTCTTTTGGCCGACACGGCCTGTGACACGCCCGTGTCACAGGCCGTGTACCCTTAAGCGGCACACGCGGCAGTCGCACCGACTGAAATATTCGAGAACGCGGGCATCGACACGCCCGTGTCGAACCTGACACGCCCGTGTCAGTCATGAGACACGCCCGTGTCTCCTGTTACACGGTACTCACCGATTTCCAAAACCAGTACACGGGTCGGAACACGGCAACTGACACGCCCGTGTCCAGCCTCACACGCCCGTGTTCCCGGCCGTGTTCAAGGCCGTGTCCGGCTCTGACTTGAATAGGCCAATTTCGAAAATTAATTCGAACACGCCCTGGGACACGCCCGTGTCGAAGGCCGTGTCCCAGGCTCGACGATCGTCGACTCTCAAACGTCGACTAGCCTGAACACGCCCTGGGACACGCCCGTGTCCCAGGCCGTGTACACCCGACACGCCCTGGGACACGCCCGTGTCCCAGGCCGTGTCTAACAGCCTCCAACCCAAAATTGTGTACAAACATATTTTGAGATTTTTGGGGTGTTACAATCCTCCCCCCCTTAATAAAATTTCGTCCCGAAATTTGAAGACAATAGGGAGAAAATAACAAAACATTTATATGTTTCTATTATATATACAACGAGCGAACAAGTTAAGAAAATAACTCGGGAAACTCGGCTTGCATGGTCTGCTCGCGCTCCCATGTTAGCTCTTCTCGGCCACAATTGTCCCACCGGACTTTAACCATCCCGATCACCTTGTTCCGCAACTGTTTCTCGGCTCGATCCTCAATCCATATAGGCTTCACCTTTGTCGTTAGCCCATACTCAACCGGCACTCGATCATTGTCAACTATATGAGCTGGATCCTTGACTGCTTTGCGTAACACCGAGATGTGAAACACGTCATGCAATCCACTCAATTCCGATGAAAGAGCTAACCGATAGGCAGCTTCCCCAACTCGCTCCACCACTTCAAACGGACCAAGGTAGCGCGGACTTAGCTTTTTCAACCGCCGAATCCGAGATACGCCTTTGAAGGGCTTAATCTTTAAATAGACCCAGTCACCCACCGCGAACTCCACGTTCCGGTGCTTAGCATTATAATACTTGGCCTGCCGATCTTGGGCTATTAGGAGCCTCTCTCGAATAGAGCGTATTGTTGAGGTAGCATCCTCGACTTCCTTTTTGCCTAAAAGTTTGGTCTCGCCAGTTTCTGCCCAAGCTAGCGGTGTACGACACTTACGACCATACATCGCTTCAAATGGGGCCATGCCTATACTCGCTTGATAGCTATTATTATAGGCAAACTCCACCATAACAAGATGTTCTTCCCACTTCTTACCGAAGTCCAGGGCGCACATACGGAGCATATCCTCCATCGTTCTGTTGGTTCGTTCAGTTTGGCCATCCGTTTGCGGGTGAAAGGCCGTACTGAATGCTAATTTCGTGCCCAACATTTGATGAACTAATCTCCAATCCTTTGAAGTAAAGCGCCCATCTCGGTCACTTACGATGCTCCGGGGAACACCGTGCAATCGAACTATCTGCTCCACATAGAGCTTTGCCAACGTTTCCACTGAATCGTCCCGCTTGTTTGGTATAAAGTGAGCCACCTTTGTCAACCGGTCTACAATCACCCAGATTGAGTCATGGCCACGCTGAGATCTCGGCAATCCGTGCACGCAATCCATAGAAATATCCTCAAACTTCCATTGCGGAACCGGCAACGACTTCAGGAAACCACTTGGCCGTTGACATTCTGCCTTTACCAAAGCACAAGTGCGACATTTAGCCACATACGCGGCTATGTCCTTCTTTAAACCAGGCCACCAGAACAGTTTCTTCATGTCCTTGTACATTTTTGTGCTCCCAGGGTGAATTGAATACTTTGTAAAGTGCGCTACATACAATAATTCTTCCCGCAATTTACCCGCACTAGGGACGCACAATCGGCCATCTTTTCGTAATAAACCATCATCCCAGGAGAACAGATCATCAGATCCCTCCTTTGCATAGCGTTGGAGACTTTCATCCAACTCCGTTGCCCGCCGAACCCTGTCAGCAAGGTCATATTGAACTTCCAACCAGTTCACGCCTGCTTCAGTCGAAGAACCTTTTGCTACACAAGATATCTCCAGAGCTTCCAACTCTTGGACTAACCGCTCATCATGTATCCGCAACCAATTTGCCCGTACCGGAGCCCGACGACTCAAGGCATCAGCGACCACATTTCCCTTTCCGGGAACATAGTGAATGTCGAAGGTATAATCCCCAAGGAATTCCATCCACCTCCTTTGTCGCATATTCAACTCTTTTTGATCAAGCAGATACTTTAAGCTTTTATGATCGGTATAAATATCTACTTTCACGCCATATAGATAATGCCGCCATAATTTTAGCGAAAAGATCACCGCCGCCAACTCCAAATCATGGACGGGGTAATTACGCTCATGCACTTTCAATTGACGTGAACCATAAGCGATCACCTTGCCAAACTGCAGGAGAACGCAGCCTAAGCCGCTTCCTGACGCATCGCTGTATATCTCAAATCCATCTGTACCACATGGCGACGTCAACACAGGCGCCGTGGTCAAACGATTCTTCAGCTCATTAAAAGCTCGTGCGCACTCCGGCGTCCAAACGAACTTCTGCTCCTTTCTCGTCAACGTAGTCAGAGGCAAAGCAATCCGGGAGAAGTTCTCCACGAACCTCCTATAGTAGCCTGCCAGTCCAAGGAAACTCCTGACTTCGGCCACCGAAGACAACACTGGCCAATCACGAATGACACTTATCTTAGCCGGATCCACCGCTATGCCCTCTCCACTTACCACATGGCCTAGAAAAGCCACCGACGAGAGCCAAAACTCACACTTAGAGTACTTGCCATACAGCTTATTCCTTCGCAAGGTATGCAATACTAATCGCAAGTGGTTTGCATGATCTTCCTCCGATTGTGAATATACAAGGATATCATCAATAAACACAATCACAAACAAATCCAGGTATTCGCGGAACGTCCGATGCATGAGATCCATGAATACCGAAGGCGCATTACACAAGCCGAACGGCATCACTGTGAACTCATAATGACCATAGCGTGTGCCAAACGCTGTCTTGGGAATGTCACCTTCCCTAATCCGCAACTGGTAATACCCGGACTTCAAATCCAACTTCGAATAGACGGTTGAGCCTGCTAGCTGATCGAACAAGTCATCGATCCGAGGAATTGGATACTTGTTTTTCTCCGTCAGTTTGTTCAGTTCGCGATAATCAATACATAGTCGCAAACCACCGTCTTTCTTTTTCACAAAAGGAACAGGCGCGCTCCAAGGTGACATACTTGGGCGTATGTATCCCTGCTCCAACAACTCTTGCAACTGAACTTTCAGTTCGGCCATTTCTTTTGGCGCTACCCGATACGACGAACGGGCCACGGGTTTTGCACCCGGCACCAGCTCGATAGCGAAGTCGATTTCCCTTTGGGGAGGTAATCCTGGAAGGTCCTTTGGAAACACATCAGCATATTCCGACACAATAGGCACTTCACTCACACTGGCCTTCGGCGCCACCGCCTCTATGAGTGTGAAGAACAACTCCGCACCCTTCCGAACTGCCTTAACAACTTGGAGAGCGGATAACAACATCCCACTCATCCCTTGCATACCAATGAACTTGGTCTCTCGTTCGGTATTTTGCCTAAGTGTGACCTCTTTTGAAGTGCAATCAATACAGGCACGCTGCTCTGAAAGCCAGTCCATACCAAAGATTATATCAAACTCTTTGATCGGCAATACTAGTGTTTCCACCTTGAACTCCCGACTTCCTATCTTGACCACAAGACCGCAAGATCGATCCGCGCACATCAAACATCCGTTAGGCAACAACACCTTCACACTGTCTGTCTTGGTCCGGATAGGCACCCCGACATGCAAGACAAAATCCTCAGACAGAAACGAATGTGAAGCACCTGTGTCAAACAGTGCTCGCGCCGGATACTCTCGTATAAGGACAAACCCTATAACATGACAATTAAAACAAGCACAGCACACCAAAAGTACAAACATTAAAACTTAAGCGCACCTGTGACGACATCAGCCTACTTAATGGCCTCCTGTTGTCCAAGGTTGAAGACCCTGGGCTGCGCGTGCGAGGCAGAAGACTCCACCACAGCCTTCCCCTTCTCCGCATAAGACGCTCCCGTCTTCTTATCACCCTTTGGAGGACCAAATCGACATTCACGTGCGAAGTGTCCAACCTTCCCGCACGTAAAACAAGCACGAGCTCCATTCCCAGATGTGTCCGTCACAGTCGCAGAAGGAGCTTGTCCAGAAGACTTAGACTTCTTATTCCATTTCCTTCGGTAGCCAAACTTGTCCGGACGCGGCGGCTTAAACTCCGGCTTCACAACCGCCAAGTTTCCCTTTGCTTGCCCCCGTTTCATGTCCGTCTCCAAAGAACGAGCCGTACAGACTAAGGCTTGGAATCCCTGACTCACAGAACTCGAGAGCAAATACCTTAGCTCATCTCGCAGTCCTGCATAAAACCGACTAGTCTTACGCTCTTCTTCGGCGAAGATCGAGCCCGCATATCTTCCCAACCGGGTGAACTCATGCAGGTAGTCATCCACACTTCGATCTCCCTGTGCTAACCGTTGGAACTCCATTTCCATCGATATCCTTTGCTGCATCGGCAGATGTTGTGCTAAGAACAACCGAGAGAATTCTTCCATTGTAATCTCTGCCAATTGCCTGCCGGCCAAGTGATGCAGTTCAATCTCATCCCACCACAATCGCGCCTCTCCTTCCAGTAGGAAAGTGGCTAACATGACTTTCTGTTCCTCCTCAACCCTGATAGCTCTCATAATCCTCTTAATTCTTGCAAGCCAATCCTCTGCTTGGGCCGGTGTACCCGCCCCATGAAACTGCGGAGGGTTAAATCTCAAGAATTGCTTCCATTGTTGATCTGCTACCCGCGGATCAACTTCGGCTTCTACCGGTTCTTGCCGTACCCCAGCTTGCGCTGGCACCACTGCAGGACGTGCTTGCCCAGTCTGCTGAGCATTCATCACAGCAAGTACCGTTTCCGTGATAAGACGGACTGTTTCAGCGGATGGAGGGGTTGTGGGCACCTCGGCTGGTGCCGCACTCTCAACAGAACGTTGTGGTTCGGACTGACCCGCAACACTTCTGGTCACCTATATGTGTAAAACACACAGGTTAACGACCAATAAAAACGGCAATCATACAAAGAGAATACACAAGTTCAACAAACAAGTGTATTTGCATTCCTAAGTGAACAATCTTGAGTTCAAATTAAGTGTTATAACGACGGCACTGACACGTGCTCGCCCCCTCTCAAAAGAATTCGTCCGCGAATTCGGAAGAGATCGACCAACAAGCTGATACCAAATTGTAACACCTCTACCCGTCAAGAAGAATATAATAGAGGGTCCGGCCGGGGCCCCACACCATATTCCACAAACAGGCGGAGACGCTACTAAATAATATCATAACCAACGCATCATAACACAGAGCATTCTAGCGGAAGTTTCACGGTTGAATTATTGAACTCAAGATAAATAACATTGTCCACTAACATAGGAATGTATATATATACATCAAAAGAGTCTGGCCTTAAGGTCTTACAACAGTTTCTCTTAACAAGAGTGTGGTTTACAGACATCGGCACGCAGGCCGGCCACACATGAACAAAAGAAACAAAACAATGCCTTCGAGGGCAGCAACGCAGCTTTGGGCTTCAGCCCGCTAAGTCCCGCTCGGACCAGCTCCTCCAGCACCTGTAAGAACCAATCCACCAAACGGTGGCAAAACAGGGCAACGGTCAGCATTCAGCTGACCAATTATAACGACCCTGCCCCTGGCACGGGGCAGCGGAATTCCATCCCTGCATAGCATTCATCCAACATGATATATAGCCATTCAAGCAAGACGTGCACGCCCGCACCGTCACATATCACAAACGTCGGCTCGACGGCCCGACGCTCCGTGCACTCAGGGCACATTCACACCGTTCAGAGGTCCCAGACATAACGGCGCACTATGAGCATTCTAGTCTGATCGGCTCACCGGCCGTCGACTCTCGCTATGTGATCCTAACAGGGTCTTAAGCACCCAAGGTTAGACAACCATAACGCGGGTACAGATCCACCTTTCCCGTTGCTCACATCGTCAGACTCACGCCTGGACTGACGCGGGTACAGTTTCACCTTGCCCGTTCCACCATTTCCTAGTTGCAGCCTCACGGCTCAACTTTCCACCAGTAGCACTCACGGCCACAAGAGAGTCCAACTCTCATAAATTCCTGGACTTCCTCCAGTACTTTTATCCATCATGCATACAAGCAATAATCACGGAGCCTTCTCCGATATGCAACCAAGCATCACCAATCCAGACCATGTCCAGATGGGCTTCACACAGCATGCCTAGATCCGTACTCCAATTTCGGACTCTAACAAGGGGGACTTCACATATCTACCCCAAGGGACGCCACAACCCACCGCACACTCACGGGGAAGGGTTTTCCCTATGCAATGCAGGAATTAAGGACTTCACATGTCCAAGCAGGAAATCGTTACCCTAGGAGTTCGCTTCGGAGCCATGGAGAGAAATTTGAGACGGATGAAAGCCTTCGCAGCAGCATTGCCTTTGCAAATCCGAACTCGGCTCGCGATTCGGACCACCGTAGCACCACCGGTAGCCGGACTCCACTTCTTCTTCCTCCTTGCTCTCACCTCTCTCTTAAACTTTAGAAAGAGAGTAGGATTTTAGAAATGAGCCCTCTTTTCCATCTTTCCCGGCCTTATTTGCCCAGGAATGAACTCCAGCCACAGGATTCTACTTAAAGAAAATGAAGGGCCAAGATCTACTGAAAATTCCCTTTTCTTTTGGCCGACACGGCCTGTGACACGCCCGTGTCACAGGCCGTGTACCCTTAAGCGGCACACGCGGCAGTCGCACCGACTGAAATATTCGAGAACACGGGCATCGACACGCCCGTGTCGAACCTGACACGCCCGTGTCAGTCATGAGACACGCCCGTGTCTCCTGTTACACGGTACTCACCGATTTCCAAAACCAGTACACGGGTCGGAACACGGCAACTGACACGCCCGTGTCCAGCCTCACACGCCCGTGTTCCCGGCCGTGTTCAAGGCCGTGTCCGGCTCTGACTTGAATAGGCCAATTTCGAAAATTAATTCGAACACGCCCTGGGACACGCCCGTGTCGAAGGCCGTGTCCCAGGCTCGACGATCGTCGACTCTCAAACGTCGACTAGCCTGAACACGCCCTGGGACACGCCCGTGTCCCAGGCCGTGTACACCCGACACGCCCTGGGACACGCCCGTGTCCCAGGCCGTGTCTAACAGCCTCCAACCCAAAATTGTGTACAAACATATTTTGAGATTTTTGGGGTGTTACATCTTCCCTGCATATCAATAGCCCAGCTAAATTGTAAAGTGCAAATATATATTTCTCCACAGGTGTAGGCTCGCTCGGCCAAACACCCCGTGCACTCAGGGCACATTCTCAGTGAATCCAGTCAATTCCGTGGCTTAACCACCACCCTCAGGATGGAAAAAATATTGAGCATTTTTGAGCCTTTCTAACCGCATTCCAAGACTCCCGACTATGCCAACGGCCAGTTCCACTTTAGGGCCTCTAGCACCGAATCGCAAAGCCCAGGTCTGTTTCCACCCGCACGTTGCTCACGCCGCCTAGTCACTTTAAGGCGTATGCGTGGGCCAAGCTTCACCCGGATCCTAAAACATTCCCAAACATCACATAACCCAGTTATGTTCAAGGCTGGCTCCCCGGCCGCAAAGTTAGCAGAATCACGTTTCCGCCCAGTTTTCCGGGTGCGCCTTGGAGTTAATCCCCAAGGATCCCTGCTGCAATCTACCGCATAGAAACTCGAAAACAACGCACGGAGTCTTCTCCGGCTATTCATGCAATGCCACATCACCGATCCAGACAAACACGTCCGGGTAGGCTTCACATACAATGCCTATGCCCGTACTTTGATTTCAGACTCTAAACAAGGGGGACTTCACATATCTACCCCAAGGAACACCGCAAACTCTCCACACACTCGCGGGAGAGGTTTTTCCTATACAAAGGAAGAAGAGCTTCACATGCTCAAGTTGAGAATCGCTACCCTTGAAGTCTGCTTAGGCTCCATGAAAAACTAGCTGGATGAAAGGCTTCGCAAGGGAATTCTCTCCCTGGATCTGGTCTCGATTCTCAATTTCATGCTCCGAGGCTCCGTCGGTAGCCGGATTCCTCCCCTTCCCTCTTCCTTGCTCTCTCCTCTCTCTAACTCCTTAAAAAGAGAAAACCTAAGAGGAAATGAGGAATTAATCCTCTATTCCCGGACTTAAGGAAGAAGGAACTCGTCCGGGCCGTTAGATCTTGTTTAAAGAAAACAAACGGCTCAGATTTGCCTTAAATCTCCAAACCCTAGGTCGAACACGGCTTTGCACACGGCCGTGTCCTAGGCCGTGTGCCTCGATCCAGACACGATTGTCGAGGACAGAAAAGGACACGGGTTGGGACACGCCCATGTCCCAACCTGACACGCCCGTGTCGGGTCATCGACACGCCCGTGACTAGTGGCATGTCACGAATAACCGCCACACCAACCGTCACGTCTCTTGGTGGACACAGGTGACCACACTCCCGTGCTGAATCTAACACGCCCGTGTCATATAGTCCACGCCCGTGTTCTGGGCTGTGTCCCTCAGTCGACACAGGACCAAACTTCCAGAGGAGTACACGGCCATGTGATACGCCCGTATGATATGTCGTGTTTCAGACATGCCCTGGGACACGCCCGTGTCCCAGGCCGTGTTCGAGCACTCAGTGCTTGTCGACCTCGACTCGATGACCCGAGCACGACACGGCCATGTAACACGCCCGTGTCACAGGCCGTGTTCACCCTACCAAGACCCGAACTTGGTTTGAACACCTCCCGTTTCACTTTTATGTTTCGGGGCGTTACAAATCCCCCCCTAAAGAATTTCGTCCACAAAATTAAGTAAAGGTACGCAAAACAATTTAAATATTACCTGTGTCGAATAATTCGGGGTATGCTTCCAACATAGTCTGCTCTCGCTCACAAGAAATCTCCTCACGTCCGTAGTTATCCCATCGGACTTTAACCATTCGAATTTGCTTGTTGCAGAGCCGTTTGACTTCAAAATCTTCAATGCAAACTGGCTTGACCTTGGTCATCATCCCACTATCAATCGACACTTGATCGACCACAACAACCTAAGAAGGCTCTTGTAACACCTTCCGCAATACCTAAACGTGGAATACATCGTGTAGCCCACTCAATTCCACCGACAACTTTAATCGATACGCTGCTTCGCCAATCGGCTCCAGGATCTCAAACGGTCCAAGGTATCTCAGACTCAGATTTTTCAAGCGTCGAATCCGCGAGACACCCTTGAACGACTTGATTTTCAAGTACACCCAATCGCTAACATTGAACTCCACATTCCTATGCTTGGCATTATAGTATTTTGCCTGCCTGTCCTGAGCGATATTTAAACATTCCTGAATCGTACGTACCATTGAAGTGACGTCTTCCACTGCCTGACGTTTATATAACTTTAACTCGCCTGTCTCCAACCAAGACAAAGGCGTTCGACACTTTCTCCCATATAGGTCCTAGAATGGCCCCATTCCAATACTCGCTTGAAAACTGTTATTGTAAGCAAACTCTACCATGTACTGGTGATATTTCCACTGCTTTCCGAAATCCAAGACGCACATGCAAAGCATTTCCTCCATCGTCCTGTTGACCCTTTCAGTCTGACCATCCGTCTGCGGATGGAAGGCTGTGCTGAAACTCAGCTTTGTTCCCAATAACTTATGCACAGCCTCAAGTCATTAGACGTGAAGCGTTCGTCTCAGACACTAACAATACTGCGTGGCACACTGTTGGAACACCCTATTACTATTTGGGTCAGGATGACTATATTTTTATAGGGATTTTGTGTTGTGACCTCCTTGTTGTTATAAAGGTCACATAGGTTAGTTAAAGTCTTCTTCAGCTCGACGCAGAGTCGACTTCAGCTCGACGCAGAGTCGAACTCAGCTCGACGCTGAGTCGACCTCAGCTCGACGCTGAGTCGACCTTAGCTCGACGTGGAGTCGACCTCAGCTCGACGTTTCGTCGACCCCAGTTTTGCTTTCTGAAACCACTCTCTGGCCGACGTGTGTCATGCTCAGATCGACGTTTTATTGTGAGCTCGACGTTTTCCTGGCTCCCGTCAGTTTTGAATAGGAATTCAAATTCCTTCTGTCAGAACAATTAATGCTGAAGATTTATTGACCGTTACAGCAAATCTAGTGCATGGCTCAAGGAATTTTCTAAGGAATGTTTGCCTGACACTTCCTTTGGAGACATGGACATTTAAGGAAAGCATTTAATGCTGGCTGCCAACGGTTATCAAAGACTCAGAAGAAGAATTCAGAGATATATTCTATCAGTCAACAGAGAACAAAAAAAAGGACCTCTCTTCTTCTTGCTCTCTGTGATATTCATTCAAGCTTACACACAGGAATTCTGATTGCTTCAGACACAATCATCCAACTTGTTTGGATCATCTTTTGCTGGAGCAGATCGGATCATTGAAGACCTGTCACCCTTGTGCAAAGCTCTCCTTCCTGAACTACTTCTTGATCTCAGGGGGAGCTCTGACAACATCAACAGATCCACTTTGCTTCTCTCTACTTATTGTTAGAGAAGACACCATAAGCTTTTTCTTTTTCTTTCTGTACAGGGTTTTAACTCCCTTCAAAAGTTACCTTTGGTTTTGCTGAAACCTGGTCAAAAATCAGCCCCTTTGGTTTGTGAGAACCTGGTCAAAAACTCTCTGGTGCTCAAGACACCTGATCAACTCATCTTGAAGTGGATTCCTATCAAGGGTGATAGAAGAGTGGACTACCCAAGATTTTGGGGAACCACTATAGCTCCTTGTGCATTCTGGTTGCTTGTTTCTTTGTGTTTTGCTTTGTGCTGTGATTCTCTTCTTTCTTTGATTAATTGCTATAGCACCATACACTAAGTAAATCTAAGCCTTTTCTCCACATAAGTTTTAATTTTCAAAATTATTTTAAATCACTCTATTCACCCCCCCTCTAGAGTTAGGATTGATCTTATCCCTCACTTTCAATTGGTATCAGAGGCAGGTTGATCACTCATACAGGCTAACACCTGGATCAAAGGATCTCTGATAAGATCATCTCTCTCAAAAGGGTTATTTCTTTTAGTTTTACTTATCTTTAAAACTCATGGCACAAAACAAGGACTTTGCTAGCACCAGACCTCCTATGTGCAATCTCTCTAAGTTTGCACTATGGAAAGCAAGGATTAAACTTTACATGAATTCATTTGATGAGGACATCTTTAATTCTGTGTTGATAGATTGTCCAAGGCCTCCCAAAGAAACAAGTACATCAGCTGTTCCTCCTCCTTTAGGAACTGATGCTGACATAAAGAAGTGGAAGGCAGCAGATGCTAAAGCCATGAACATCTTGGCTCAAACCATGTCAGATGACATTTTCCAGAAAGTAGCTGAATGCAATACTGCCAAAGAGATCTGGGAAAAACTTTCAGAAATTGTATCAGGTTCTGCAGATGAAAGAAAGGATAGGAGATCCTACCTCATCACCCAGTATGAGAACTTCAAAAAGGCAGAGTCTGAGTCAGTTGCTGACATGTACAACAGACTGAGCCTAATCATCAGTGAGCTTAGATCACTAGAAAAGGACATATCTCTCACTGAGATAAATGATAAGATACTGACTTGTTTCCCTAGCTCTTGGGACTCAAGAATCTGGTCAATTAAAGATGGAAGGAATGTCTGTGAGTTATCCACAGAAGCTCTTCTAGGAAAGCTCAAGAGTTATGAGCAATTCATTAAGAAGAGAGAAGAAGAGCAGAAGATATCCACACCAACTGAAAAGGTTGAGAAAACCATTGCCTTCAAGGCACAAGAAGAACAACCTAAAGAAAAGGTGTTGGGAAATGAAGAGCTTATGAGCCTACTTGTCAAAAGGTTCAATAAGCTGAATAAAAAGAACTTTAGAAGATGGTCATCCAAAGATAAAGACAAAGACAAGCCAAGGTATGACAGATCTACTAATAAAGATATTATCTGTTTTGGCTGTAGGAAACCAGGACACATTGTCACCAACTGTCCAGAAAATCAAGATAAGGACAGAAGGGACAAGAAGGAAAGAAAAGATAAAAGGAAGGATAAGGAGTCAAGGAAGTACCATGACAAGCCTTCCTCCAGCAACAACAAGCACACCAGAAAATGATTTGTGGCTGAATCCTGGAGTGACTTAGATGAGTCTGATTCATCATCCAGCTCTAGTGATGATGAGGATGATGCAGAAGAAAAAGGATTCTGCATGATGGCCATCAATGCATCTCAAAAAAATACTGATTCAGAGCTTGATGATGACCACCTATCTGATCAGGAACTTACTGAGGATCAGGTAATAGATTCATTTGATTTTAATTCTGATGAGTTTAAATCTGAGTTCAAATCTATGTGCGTTGACTTGATTGAATCTCAAAAGTTAATTATAACTCTTAGAGAACAATTGATTGAATGCAAATCAGTTAACTCAGATAATCTTAGACTCTTAGAAGAGTTGAAGCAGTATGGGGAGGAGATAGCTTCACTGAAAGGTGAGCTATCTAAGGCCAAAAAATTTGAAGAAACCCTTAATGGGAGAAGTATCAAATTAATGGACATCACAAGTACAGTGAACTCAAGATTGAATGGTTCACTGGGCTTGGGTGCTTCATCCAGCCAACCCATAGTGCTGATAACTCCAATCAAATTTACCAGTGACAAAGGTAAAGGAGTCTTGATAGTGGCTAGGAAGAATGCTTACTTAACCCAGGAAACTGGACAAAAAGCGTCGAACGAAGCTCGACGGACGTCGACCAGAGCTCGACGTAATCGCAAGAAAACGTCGAACTCAGGTCGACGCCTTCTACCTTCTGAACAAAGCAAGACTTCGCCGTCGAATGGAGCTCGACGCACTCACCAGAGTCCGTCGACCGAAGCTCGACGTGCGTCGAGCCAAGTTCAGAGCAAAAGTCAGTTCTCAGGGGTTAATTCAAGATTTAATTCCAGCTCCACATCTCATCACTTTAACCCTTATGCTGAATGGATAATACCTCCTAGGAGATATCACCCTGTAGGCTATAAGAGCCAACCTGAGATGTTTTTTATTTCAGAATTTAAAGGATATCAAGAAAGGCCCAAGGTAAACTGGGTCAAAAACAATTGATTTGTTGTATGTGCAGATAAAGACCTATCCAATTGAGAACCAGCAGTGGTACTTGGACAGTGGGTGCTCAAAGCACATGACTGGCAACAAGGAGAACCTTGTGTCCTTCAAAGCCAAACATGGACCCAAAGTAATCTTTGGAGATTCAAATTTTGGACAAACAAAAGGCTATGGCCAAGTCAAAATAGGGTCAATTACATTCAAGAAAGTGGCCTATGTGGAAGGACTAAAGCACAACTTAATCAGCATCAGCCAGCTATGTGATGCTGGTCATCAGGTTTGGTTTACCAACTCAGCATGTAATATTACATTAAATAACAACACTGTTTTAATTAGTAATAGACAAGATAACATATACCTAGTTGATTTCAATTCATCTAAAGTAGATATTTGTTTATTTAACTCCCTGAGCAAACCTAATGAACTATGGCATAAAAGATTAGGACATGTGAACCTTAGAACCGTTGCTAAGTTATCCAAAGACAACCTTGTTAGAGGACTACCTTCTGGTCCCTACAAGAAGGAAGGACTTTGCAAGGCTTGTCAATTAGGCAAGCAAACTAAAAATAGTTTCAAGTCACTTAATAAGAGTGATTCACCTAGAATTTTGTACTTATTGCACATGGAACTTTTTGGACCAATTAATGTACACAGCCTAGGAGGGAAATCTTATGCTTTAGTAGTTGTAGATGACTTCTCAAGATTCACTTGGGTGTTCTTTCTGAGAAAGAAGTCTGATAACTTCAAGATTTTGACAGATTTTCTCAAAGGCATACAGACTGAGTTCAATACTCACATTGCCCTGATCAGAAGTGATCATGGGACAGAGTTTGATTCTCTTCTTATGCTAGAGTTCTGTCAGAAGGAAGGTATCAGGCACACTTTCTCAGCTCCGAGAACTCCTCAACAAAATGGGGTAGTTGAAAGGGAAAATAGAACCCTTATTGAATCTGCCACAACATTGTTGACAGATGCTCACCTTCCTCTAACCTTTTGGGCAGAGGCTGTGAACACCTCCAACTATGTGTTGAATAGAAGCCTGATACATAAACTGAAGGGTAAGACTCCCTATGAGTTACTCAAAGGGAAGAAACCTAAAGTAAACTATTTCAAAATCTTTGGTTGCATTTGCTTTATTCACAATAATGACAAGAAATACCTAGCTAAATTTGAAGCCAAAGCCGATGAAGGAGTGTTTCTGGGATACTCCATGATTAGCAAGGCTTATAGGGTTTTTAATAAGCGCTCTAATAAAATTGAAGAATCCATGCATGTTACATTTGATGAAACTAATATGTCTTATAAGGAGAAGGAGACTTCTAACATAAGCAATTTGCAGGAACATTCAATTTCAGAAAATCTGAAGCAGCTTACCATCACAGACAAAGATTCATTACCTTCAACAATTCAGCAAGACACTGAACTTAGTGACAATGAAGAGGAATCTCAGGGTTTGGAAAGCTCAAATGGTCAACAAATTGAAGAACCAGTTGTTGTTCCACAAGAGGAGACAACAACACAGGTTGATGCACCATCAACACCCCTTGTTGATTTAGTAACAGCAAGAGATCACCCAATTTCACAAGTAATTGAGATATCTCAGTAGGTGTGCAAACAAGGAATCAAGTTAATCACAATATTATGCACACTTGCTTTCTTTCTCAAATTGAGCCTCAAACAATACAAGATGCAGAGCAAGATCCAAACTGGATCATTGCAATGCAAGAGGAGTTGAATCAATTTGAAAGGAATAAAGTTTGGGAATTAGTACCAAGACCAAGAAACCAGCAAATTGTTGGAACCAAATGGGTATTCAGGAACAAGTTGGATGATCAAGGAATAATTGTGAGAAACAAGGCAAGACTTGTTGCACAAGGATATTGCCAAGAAGAAGGGATTGATTATGACCAAACCTTTGCACCAGTTGTAAGGTTGGAGGCCATAAGAATCTTTCTTGCATATGCAGCTCACAAGAGATTCAAGGTATATCAGATGGATGTCAAGAGTGCTTTTCTCAATGGAGACATCAAGGAAGAGGTTTATGTAAAGCAACCTCCAGGTTTTATCTCTCCAACCTCTCCTGATCATGTTTTTAAACTGCATAAAGCTTTATATGGTCTCAAGCAAGCTCCTAGAGCATGGTATGAGACCTTAGCTCGTTTTTTATTGGAAAATGATTTTAAAAGAGGTAGAGTAGACCAAACTCTCTTTATTAGAACCCATAGGTCCCATATCCTACTAGTACAAATTTATGTAGATGATATCATATTTGGGTCTACTGATTCAAACTTATGCAAAAAGTTCTCACAACTTATGCATTCAAAGTTTGAAATGAGTAGCATGGGTGAGCTTGCTTTCTTTCTAGGACTGCAAGTTAAATAACATGTGGATGGCATTTTTATTTCTCAAACCAAGTATGCAAGAGAACTGGTTAAGAAATTTGGAATGTCTGAAGCAACCTCTATGAAAACACCTATGCCTACAAATGTTGTTTTAGATGCTGATGAATCTGGAAAACCAGTTGATCAGACAAACTATAGAGCAATCATTGGCTCATTACTTTATCTAACAGCTAGTAGACCAGACATAATGTTTGCTACATGATTTGTGCTAGATTCCAAGTAAGCCCTAGAGAGTCCCACCTCACATTAGTTAAGAGGATTCTTAGGTATGTAAAAAGTTGTCCTAATCTAGGTCTCTGGTATCCACATGACTCAGGATTTGATCTAACTGGATTTTCAGATTCTGATTTTGCTGGATGTAGAGTAGACAGGAAAAGCACCAGTGGAACTTGTCAATTCCTTGGTGATAGACTTGTCTCCTGGTTTTGTAAGAAGCAAACTTCTGTGTCCACATCAACTGCTGAAGCTGAATACATGGCTACAGGCAGTTGTTGCTCACAGATTTTGTGGATTCAAAACCAGCTCCTAGACTATGGCTAAAACTTAGAGATGTCTAAAATCTTTTGTGATAATACTAGTGCAATTTGCATTGCACAAAATCCAGTTCTCCATAGTAGGACTAAGCACATAGAGATCAAACATCACTTCTTAAGGGATAATGTAGAAAAGAAGAAAATTGCACTAGAGTACATTTCCACTGAACTACAAAGAGGAGATATTTTCACCAAGCCCTTGGATGAAAAGAAGCACTTCTTCTTCCTCAATCAGTTGGGAATGCTAGATGGAGACAGTATAAATTAAAACTCCAAGATTTTGAAATCCTTAATTAACAGGAATAGGAAAAATTTCATTTTAAAATTCCTCTGTCTGAGTGGTTTCTTTGAGCTCTGAACTAAGCTCGACGCTGCGTCGAACTAAGATCGACGGTCCGTCGCCCTCAAAAGCGTCGAACGTCGACCTCAACTTCTAGCGTTGAACTAAGTTCACAGCTCCCTGGCTTCTTGAGTTTTTCTCCCTTCGGTCGACGCCTTCGTTCAACGTCGACCTGAGCTCGACGTATAGCATCATCCCAAGCGTCGAACATCGACCTAAGCTGCAAGCTGTTGAGCCGTTTCAGTTCCCCTAGAGCCTTAGAGCGTCGACCTGAGCTTGACGTTCTTTCCAATTCTGCGTCGAACCCTAGTATAAAATCATTCTTCTCCGTCGTTCGCAGTTGCGCTCTCATATTTTTCTGCTCAAGCTTTTTCCCTCCAAATCCTTTACTCTTGATCTTGGAAGGTATCTATTTGCAGGATAATGGCGATTGCTACAGGTGTATTGGCGGCAATGAAGTTTGATTCAGGTTTTGACATCGACATCGACTCCTTTGATGGATCTTTGCAGAATTTTCTGGATATTCTGGAGCTATTCAAAGAGCAGCACCTGGTTAACTTCATGACAACCAGGATCCCTCTTCTAGAAGCTAAAATCAAAGAATGGATTTGTACTGCAGTGAATTCAGATAACAGTACGATGACTGGAACAATTTCAGGGAATGAGGTAGCCATTTCTCCTCAAATCATTTCAGAGGTTTTCGGTTTTGCTGTTGGAGATGATGAGATAGAACTCTCTGTAGAAGAGTTTGCTGTGATGCTAGACAGAATGGGGCATAATTCTGGTAACCCCTCTAAACTTTTAAAAGTTAACCTAGCTATTGAGTTTAGGCTGTTAGCAGATATCACAGGCAAGGTAATCTGTGCAAAGAGGACTGCACACGATGCCATTACAAGGCATCAGTTTTGCATTATGGCTGCAATTTTGGATAAGAAGCATCCCAATTGGGGTTTGATTGTTTTTGATATGATTAAGAAGAAAATGGATAAGAACTTTGTCCACTTTGGAAGGGTTCTTGGTTTGATTCTGAACCACTGTTGCCCTCAGTTGCTTGTGTCCTCAAAGAAGCACATCAATGCTTCTAAGAGGCTCACTTGTGCACTGATTGGCAAGTGGGACAGGAAGATTGTGAACTCCAGGGCAGCTACAGCAATGAGGACTTCTGCAGACACCAGGACTGTAGAGGTCACTCTTCCTCAGTCTACTGGCCCAGAAGCAGGGATTTTGCCATCTTCCTCCATCATCCTCCCATCCTCTTTCATTCCAACAACATCAATCATCTCATCCACTCAACCCATCCCTTCATCCATTTCTAATATTGCATCCTCCATTCCTCCACTCATCACCTCCTCTTCCATGAGCTTGGACTTCTCATCTCATGAGGACATCCTTTCCCTTGACATTCATGATGAAGCCTTCATGGATGCCTATCCCTCCTCTCCTCATGACTTCCATCCTTCATCAACTTTTTCAGAACTTCTTCTATCCTCCATCCATGAATCAGCTATCCCTCCCATGTCTGCAACACCAACAACATCTTCTACCTTCACCTTCTCTGCTGCTCCCTCTACCTCTACTCAAGTCCCACTTGAGCAAGTAGATCTTTTGCCCTTGGCCAATAAGCTTTTTGATATTTTGGCCCCTAGGCTCTCCTCTCTATTGGATGCCAAGCTGGCTCCTCTAGTCCTTTCCCTGAGCTCTCTCTCTGCCTCAGTCTCATCCCTCTCATCCTATCTGGCATGCCCTTCTTCTGGGGGCCTAGAGTCAACTGCCACTGATTCTAGGCAGGGGGAGATGTCAGCAGAAGAAGAGCTGCAACCTTCAGCAGTACAGGTAGTACAGGCTTGTTCAGAGACAGTCTCAACAGTAGAAGTTCAGATGACCTCTGAGGCTCCTCCTCAAGGTTCAGTTCAGATGATCAACAGTGCCTTAGACTTTCAGTCCTTGGCATCTTCTGTCCAGAGCTTCCACCTTTCAGCACATCTTCACTTCAGTAACTACAGCCTCCTGCCTCCTCAAGAAGACCTGTCTAGGGCCATTGTCCCTTTTCAGAAGATCATTCCATCCTCCTTGGCTGTTGATGCCATGATCCTTGATGCAGCAGTGGTAGCTGTGACTCCTGCTTGTGATGATATTGTTGTTGAAGCAGTAGTAGCTGCTAAGACTGTTCCCTCAGAAACTTCAGGTGAATTGATTGAGACACCAGATGAAGTTGAGACCATTGTCTCACAAGTTCTTCAGGAACTAGCCACCTCAGCCTCTATGGCTCCTGAGGCTATTCCCTCTCCTGCAGTGTTAGACTCCTCTTCTACACTGTCAGCAGACCTTCCTCCAGTTACTTCTTCAGATGCTCCAGCCCCCATCAATTTTCCTATCTCAAAGAGAACCTACATAGATCCTTATGATGAATCTCAAAGCTCAGAGGATGAATTTGCAACTGATTCTGATGACTCCTCTGCAACCATTGCAAGGAAGAGGAAAGTAAGATCCAAAGCAATGAAAAGAGTTCCATTGGCTAGAACCACAGATCATGACATCCCTTACTACATCAAGTACAACTGTGAAATCACTGAGCCCTGGATGCAATACTCTCTAAACCAAAGAAAGGCAATGAAGAAGAAAAGAAAGTTCAATGAAGGCCCCTCCAAGTCTGTCCATCAGCCTCCACCTCCACCTCCTCCAGATGCAGGTGCAAGTGCAAGCCTCTCTTCCAATCCTGCCCCATCATCTCTGCATGGCAAGACCTATCAGTCAAGAAGATCTCAAGGGTATAACCAGCAAAGGGGAAATCAGCAAAGTGGAAACCAGCAAAGAGGATACAATAGAGGCAGGCAGTCTAGAGGAAGATCAGGATCTCAACCTTACCAAAGGGGAGGACCCATTGATCCAACCTCTGGTCCCTATCCTTACAGACCCAGAGTTGACTTCACTCCAAGAACTCATCAAGAACACTCTGCCAACAGATATGAACCAGCTATTCCTTTTGAAGATCCTACTAAAACTCCAGCTTACTGGAAGGCCAGGATGACTGAGATGGCTGCTCTGAATGAGATTGACAGAGCTAGAGCAAAAGGTCTGGACACCTCTCAAATCAGTACCATATCAGATCAAAGGAGAGAAGAATTGGAGAAATACAAATCAAAGAAATTCTTTGATTCTGATAAGTATATGCAGCTTCATCCTGCAGCTGTACCAGCTAGTGGAAAAAGCCAGAAATCCTTAGGTGCAGCTGAAGATTACAGATCCAAGAAGGATGCTACAAATCCTAACAGGGAAATTATCTTCAAGGGAAGTGATCAAGACAAAGCTCCAAAGGAAAAGTAATGTAAGGTGTTTTATTTCTTTTTCTCTGCTGGATACAGGACATTAAAACATTATTGCTGCTATATAGTGTTATATATATGCTGCTTTATTCTGACATATGTCTGGTTGTATTTTATTCAGCTTTGTCTTGCTTTACTTCTTTTTGAATCCCTAAATTCATGTAAATAGTAATCCTAATCCAAATAGGGGGAGATTGTTGGAACACCCTATTACTATTTGGGTCAGGATGACTATATTTCTATAGGGATTTTGTGTTGTGACCTCCTTGTTGTTATAAAGGTCACATAGGTTAGTTAGAGTCTTCTTCAGCTCGACGCAGAGTCGACTTCAGCTCGACGCAGAGTCGAACTCAGCTCGACGCTGAGTCGACCTCAGCTCGACGCTGAGTCGACCTCAGCTCGACGTGGAGTCGACCTCAGCTCGACGTTTCGTCGACCCCAGTTTTGCTTTCTGAAACAACTCTCTGGCCGACGTGTGTCGTGCTCAGATCGACGTTTTATTGTGAGCTCGACGTTTTCCTGGCTCCCGTCAGTTTTGAATAGGAATTCAAATTCCTTCTGTCAGAACAATTAATGCTGAAGATTTATTGACCGTTACAGCAAATCTAGTGCATGGCTCAAGGAATTTTCTAAGGAATGTTTGCCTGACACTTCCTTTGGAGACATGGACATTTAAGGAAAGCATTTAATGTTGGCTGCCAACGGTTATCAAAGACTCAGAAGAAGAATTCAGAGATATATTCTATCAGTCAACAGAGAACAAAAAAAAGGACCTCTCTTCTTCTTGCTCTCTGTGATATTCATTCAAGCTTACACACAGGAATTCTGATTGCTTCAGACACAATCATCCAACTTGTTTGGATCATCTTTTGCTGGAGAAGATCGGATCATTGAAGACCTGTCACCCTTGTGCAAAGCTCTCCTTCCTGAACTACTTCTTGATCTCAGGGGGAGCTCTGACAACATCAACAGATCCACTTTGCTTCTCTCTACTTATTGATAGAGAAGACACCATAAGCTTTTTCTTTTTCTTTCTGTACAGGGTTTTAACTCCCTTCAAAAGTTACCTTTGGTTTTGCTGAAACCTGGTCAAAAATCAGCCCCTTTGGTTTGTGAGAACCTGGTCAAAAACTCTCTGGTGCTCAAGACACCTGATCAACTCATCTTGAAGTGGATTCCTATCAAGGGTGATAGAAGAGTGGACTACCCAAGATTTTGGGGAACCACTATAGCTCCTTGTGCATTCTGGTTGCTTGTTTCTTTGTGTTTTGCTTTGTGCTGTGATTCTCTTCTTTCTTTGATTAATTGCTATAGCACCATACACTAAGTAAATCTAAGCCTTTTCTCCACATAAGTTTTAATTTTCAAAATTATTTTAAATCACTCTATTCACCCCCCCTCTAGAGTTAGGATTGATCTTATCCCTCACTTTCACACACCATGCAATCATACAATATTATCCACATAGAGCTTTGATAATTTTTCCACCAGATCTTCCTTCCTATTTGGGATAAAGTGCAACACCTTTATCAATCTATCTGCGACCACCCAGATGGCGTCGTTTCCCTTCTGCGACCTTGGAAAACCATGCACAAAATCCATGGAAATGTCGTCGAACTTCCACTCCGGGATAGACAAGGACTTCAAGAAACCTCGGGGATACTGGAACTTTGCCTTCACCAGGGCACTAGTTTGGCACTTTGACACATAAAGTGCTACATCCTTCTTCAACCCTGGCCACCAAAACAACTTCCTCATGTCCCTATACATCTTCGTGCTCCCCGGGTGGATTGAGTACTTGGTATGATGAGCCTCATACATCAACTCCTCCCGAAGGTTATCCGCACTTGGGATGCATAGGAGACCATCCCTCCTTAATAGTCCATCTTCAACCGCAAATTGGGAATTTGACCCATCCAACAATTCATCCAAAATTTTGCTTCGTATTACTATCCTGAACCAAAGCCCGTCGAATCCTATCAACTAGGTCATAATGCACCTCCATCTAAAACAATATTGCCTCGACACTAGCCTGCTTGTCAACGCAGGAGATCCCCAATGCCTCCAACTCACAGACCAAAATCTCATCATGCACCACCAACCAGTTGGCTTGCGTCGGTGCCCTACGACTCAACGCATCCGCCACTTCATTCCCTTTCCCGGGCACATAATGTATTTTGAAAGTGTAGTCCCCCAGGAACTCCATCCTCCTCAGTTGCCTCATATTCAGGTCCTTCTGATCTAGCCAATACTTCATGCTCTTATGATCAGTGTAGATATCGTCCTTCACACCATAAAGATAGTGCCTCCACAGCTTTAGAGAAAATATCACGGCCGCTAGCTCCAAGTCATGGACCGGATAATTTCTCTCATGAACCTTCAACTGTCGTGATCCATAAGCTATTACGCTCCCATGCTGTAGCAGAACACAGCCCAAACCACTGCCCGAAGCATCACTATAAATTTCAAACCCTTCAGACCCACTCGGTGAATGCAAAATAGGCGTCGTGACCAACCGCCTCTTCAATTCTTCAAAATCTTGCGCACACTCCATCGTACACACAAACTTTTGATCCTTCCTTATCAATGTCGTGAGGGGTAGCGCTATCTGCGAGAAGTTCTCTACAAAGCGCCTATAGTAGCCGGCAAGCCCAAGAAAGCTCCGGAATTCTGCCACCATAGTAAACTCTGGCCACTCCTGAATCGCCGCTATCTTCGCCGGATCCACCGTTATTCCTTCACCACTAACAATATGACCAAGGAACGCTATTGAGGATAACCAGAACTCACACTTGGAGAACTTAGCATACAACTGATTCTTCTTTAACGTCTCCAATACCATATGCAGATGTTTGTAATGATCATCCTTACACCGCGAGTACACCAAGATGTCGTCGATAAATACTATTACGAAATGGTCCAGGTACTATCTGAACGTCATGTTCATCAAATCCATAAACACGGATGGCGCATTAGTCAACCTAAACGGCATGACCGTAAACTCGTAATGCCCAAACCGCGTGCTGAACGCTGTCTTTGGGATGTCACTTTCCCTTATCCTTAACTTGTAGTATCCGGATTTCAGATCTAGCTTTGAATATACCGTTGACCCAACCAACTGATCAAAGAGATCGTCAATCCTTGGGATCAGATACTTATTCTTTTACGTAAGCATGTTCAACTCCCAGTAGTCGATACATAGTCGCAATCTCCCATCTTTCTTCTTAACGAAGAGGACCGGTGCGCTCCAAGGCGACGAACTTGGACGCACATACCCTTGATCTAACAATTCTTGTAGTTGCACCTTCAACTCTGCCATCTCCCTAGGCGCTATCCGATACGGAGAGCGTGACACCAGTTTAGCACCCGACACCAGCTCAATTATAAAATCAATCTCTTGTTGAGGAGGGGCTCCCGGGAGATCGTCTGGGAATACATCGGGATACTCGGACACAACTACGATACTTTCAAGACTTGGTTTAGGCGTTGGAGCCTGCACTAATGCGATAAATAGTTCTGCCCCAGACCGAATTGCCTTAACAACCTGAAGAGCCAACATCAAAATCTTGCTCGCCATTTTCATGCCCGCAAACGTAGTCTCCTGATCAGTATTCAGTCCCAACTTAACCTCCTTTCGGTTGCAATCAATGCATGCTCGCTGCTCCGAGAGCCAGTCCATTCCAAAGATTACATCGAACTCCACTAACGACAACACTGACGCTTGGAAATCAAACTCTTGATCCCCGATCCGCAACTTTACCACACAGACTCTATCCGCACGCATTGAGCACCCATTGGGCAACAACACATCAAACTTGTCTTTTGCCATCGAGGAAGGAACTCCGATGCGCGATCCGAATCTTTCGGACAAGAAGGAATACGAAGCTCCCGTATCAAACAAGGCTCTCGCAGGACTATCGAAAACTAACAAAAAGCCTAGCACCAAGATTTATAAGCTAACATATAAAAAGGTAACAGCTATAAAAGTTAAACAGTAAATATTTAACTCATACCTGTCACCACGTCAGCTTGCTTAATGGCCTCATGCAGACCAAGGTTGTAAACTCTAGGCTGGGCTAGAGCATGGTGGGATGCGGTTGATTCTGTAACCTTCCCTTTTTCTTCATAAGTTGCTCCATGCCTCTTCTCGGACTTTGCACGTCCGCTCCAACACTTACATGCAAAATGCCCCACCTTTCCACAGTTGTAGCACGCTCTTGGGACTCAACTTGAGTTTGCCCCCGTAGCACCAGACGAAGGGGCTGAACTCGAAGTCTTCTGCTTCTTGTTCCATTTGTGGAAACCAGACTTTGAACACAATATTTTGAACTCTTTCCTCTTTTCCCCTGGCTCATTCTTCTCTTGAAATTTCTTCGCGACCCTTTCCAAAGACCGAGCCGCATTAACCAAGGCTAGGAATCCCTGTGCCTTAGGCCCAGTGAGGAGTAGCTATAGCTTGCCCCGTAGGCCCTCATAAAATTGGTCGGTCTTCCACTCTTATTCAATAAACATAGCACCAGCATAACGACCTAACTGAGTAAACTCGTGGAGATACTCATCCACGCTACTTGCTCCCTGAGTCAAACCAAGGTACTTATTCTCCATCTCAAGCTTCTGGGCAGAAGGTAGGTATCTGGCCAAGAACAACTTTGAGAATTTCCCCATCGGTACTTTGGCAAGTTGCCTTCCCACTAATAGATGAACCTCAAACTCGTCCCACCATATCCTTGCCTCACCAGCCAATAGGAAGGTCGCTATTGTGGTCTTCTTCCACTCCGCAGTTTCAGTCGCGGTCATGAACCTCATCATCGTTGAGAGCCAATCCTCAGCTTGAGTTGGCGTTCCCATCCCGTCGAACAACGGAGGATTAAAGCTCATCACATGCTTGAGCTATTTCTCCGTGGCTCTCCTTGGTGCTACCGGATAAACTTCCACGCGTTATACTACTCCCGGCTCTACCACTCTAATCGGTTCTTGCTCATTAGCAGGTGGTGCGTACTGCACTTGTTGGGCATTATTATGGCAAAAACTGCTTCAGCCACCAATTTGATGGTTTCTGCTGAAGGAGGTGTTATAGGCACGTCACTCGGTGCATGACTTTCCGCCGATTGCGGATGTTCCGATTGCCCAGCACCGCTCCTAGTTACCTATAAAAGCATAAACCTTTGATTAGGCGACACACCAGTTGATAAAAGCAATCATTGGAATACTCAGGTTCCTCAAAACAAGTGTATTTTTTAATTCCTAAGTGGACATTCATGGGTTCTTTTATGTTATAACGATGACGCACATACATGTGCTCATGACCACTTAAAAGAATTCACCCACGAATTCGAATACAGACGACCGATACCCTAGTCTGATACCAAATTGTAACACCCTCATCCGTCGTATGGCATATAATAGAAAGTCCAGCTGGAACCCGACATCATATACCACGAACAGTCGGAAGGGTTGCAGGATAATTCCAAAAACTCAACTACTCATCCTAACAAAGAGCATTCTAGCGGAAGCTTTTAAATACTTTAAGAGAACCCAAAATTTGCACAACACTGACATGAATGTTCACTATGCATCACAGGAATGAAATACAACAAGTACACAAAGGAGTACATGGCCTTAAGGCCTTACAAATGTTCACTTGACAATAAAATGTTTTATATACATCGGCTCACAGGTAAGTCACACATGACAAAAGTAAAACACCAGTTCGCTTGGCCTACGAGGGCCAACTCAGCAGCTTGGGCTTTGGCCCGCTATTTGGAGCTTGGTTCCGCAGCACCTACAAGTAACATTCCATGGTTGAAAACAAAGCAACGGTCAGTTAAGACTGACCAAATATAATGACCCCGCCCCTTACTAGGGATGGTGGTGCTTATTCCTTGCATATCATTAGCCCAGCTAAATAGTAAAGTGCAAATATATATTTCGCCACAGGTGTAGGCTCGCTCCGCCATACACCCCGTGCAATCAGGGCACATTCTCGGTCAATCCTTTCAATTCCGTGGCTTCACCACCACCCTCAGGATGGAAAACATTGTAAGCATTTTTGATCCTTTCCGACCGCAGTCCAAGACTCCCGACTATGTCAACGGCCAGTTCCACTTTAGGGCCTCTAGCACCGAATCGCAAAGCCCAAGTCCGTTTCCACCCGCCCATTGCTCATGCTGCCTAGTCACTTTAAGACATATGCGTGGGCCAAGATTCACCCGGATCCTAAAACATTCCCAAACATCACATAACCCAGTTATGTTCAAGACTTGCTCCCCGACCGCCAAGTTAGCAGAATCACGTTTCCGCCTAGTTTTCCTGGTGCGCCTTGGAGTTAATCCCCAAGGATCCCTGCTGCAATCTACCGCATAGAAACTCGAAAACAACGCACAGAGTCTTCTCTGTCTATTCATGCAATGCCATATCGCTGATCCAGAAAAACACGTCCGGGTACTCTTCATAAGCAATGCCTATGACCGTACATCGATTCCAGGCTCTAAACAAAGGGGACTTCACATATCTACCCCAAGGAACACCACAAACTCTCCGCACACTCGCGAGAGAGGGTTTTCCTATGCAAAGGAAGAAGAGCTTCACATGCTCAAGTAGAGTATCATTACCCTTGAAGTCTGCTTAGGCACCATGAAAAACTAGCCGGATGAAAGGCTTTACAAGGGAATTCTCTCCACGGATCTTGTCTCTGTTCTCAATTTCGTGATCCGAGGCTCTGCCGGCGGCCGGATTCCTCCCCTTCCCTCTTCCATTCTCTCTCCTCTCTCTAACTCCTTAGAAAGATAAAACATAAGAGGAAATGAGGAATTAATCCTCTATTCCCGGACTTAAGGAAGCAGGAACTCGTCTGGGTCGTCAGATCTTATTTAAAGAAAACGAACGGCTCAGATTTGTCTAAAATCTCCAAACCCTGGGCTGAACATGTCTTTGCACACGGCCATCTCCCAGGCCTTGTGCCTCGATCTAGACATGATTGTCGAGGAAAGAAAAGGACACGGGTTGGGATATGCCCGTGTCCCAACCTGACATGCCCGTGTCGGGTCATCGACACGCCCGTGACCAGTGGCGTTTCACGAATAACCACCACGCCAACCATCATGTCTCTTGGTGAACACGGGTGACCACACGCCCGTGACGAATCTGATACGCCCGTGTCATACAGTACACGCCCGTGTTCTGGGCCGTGTCCCTTAGTCGACACAAGACCAAACTTCAAGAGGAGTATCGTTCCATATGACACGCCCGTGTCACATATCATGTTCCTGACACGCCCTGGGACACGCCCGTGTCCCCTGCCGTGTTCGAGAACTGAGCGCTCGTCGACCTCGACTCGACGACTCGAGCACGAAACGACAATATGACTCACCCGTGTCACATGCCGTGTTCACCCTACCAAGACCCAAACTTGGTTCGAACACCGCCCGTTTCACTTTTAAGTTTCGGGGCATTACATGTGGAATTAGCCAAATTTTCAGAATCCACTTAGGCATTGAGTAGCATTGAGTGAATGGCCTTCACTCAACGATTATGTACTTAGTCGTTTTGCAACTTCCTTGGCATTGAGTGGCATTGAGTGAATGGCCTTCACTCAATGATTCTATACTTAGTCATTTTGCAGCTTCCTAGGCATTGAGTGGCGTTTAATGAATGACCTTCACTCAACACTTTTATACTTAGATTAGATTTCTGCTCTTTCTATATCCTATGCATTGAGAGAGTTGAGTGTATTATCTTCATCACTAAACGCTTTTTTGCTTTAGCCGCAACTGCTCCACTACATGTCATTGAGAGCGTTAAGTGTAGCTTCATCACTCATCCTTTTTTGCCTTAGCCGCAACTGCTCCACTACATGGCGTTAAGAGCATTGAGTGTAGCTTCATCACTCAATGCTCTTGTACTTAGCTATTTTTGGTTTTACTCATTCCCCTTGGCTTTGACTGCTAGAGCTTGACTCAAAGCCTTCTGTCATCTGGAATTGAGTGAACTAGATTCACTCAATGCCTGTGGATTTATACAAATTTTCCATTCTATCTTCTATGGCATTGATAGAATCAGTATGACGTTGAGTGAACTGGCTTTACTAAACTGAAAGATAGGGGATATATCAGATTTACTCTAGAGGGGGGGGGGGGGGTGAATAGAGTAACTTAAAACTTTTGGCCAGTTTTAAAATATATCAGAGAAATTAGTGATAATAGTAGTAGTATAGAAATGAAATAAAAAGTTAGGCTATGCTACACTATCACAGCACAACAAAACAAAGAAAGAATGATCACACAGACAACACAAGAATTTTATAATAGTTCCCCAAATCTGGGTACATCCACTCTTCTACCACCTGGTAGGAATCCACTATCAGGTTTTTGATCAGGTGACTGCCACCACAGGTTTTTGCTCAGGTGCCCTATCACCACAAGATCTATTTGCAGGGAGATCTCATAACCCTTTAGGCTTTTGATCAGGTGCCCAAAACCAACACAAGAACTTTTGAAGGGAGTTAATAAACCCTTTTTTACAGTGAGTAAGGAAGGAGATGTTGTCTTCTTTTTTCTCTATACAACAGAGAAGACTAGTGGATTGCTGTTGTCAAAGCTCCTCCTGAAATGTTGAATGGTTCAGGAAGATAGGAGCTTTGCTCAGGGTGTCGGTCTTCAGCCTTGTCTTGATGAGATCCAGGAACTAGCAGACTGATCTAAGAGTTGTTATCCTTGAAGGTTCCTAGTGTAGAAGTTGAGGAAGTCTCTTAATATATGATTGATGTTCTTCTTCAGTCTTCTGTAAGATCAAGGGAAAACTGATTGTTTTCTATACAGAGAAGAAGCAGATATTCTTCTGTATATTTCTATTTCTCTTCTCTGTAATACATCTTGTGTTCTCTGTATTGTTTCTTGTGTTACTCTTATGTTCTATGTCGAGCCGTGTGAAAAATTCTCTTTTATATCCTACTGTCTAATTTTATTTTGAATTTTGAATTACAAGCATTAATTGCAGATTGGATTCTGGAGAATGAAATGGCTGGAGTATATTCTTTAATGAGTTTCACCAACTGTCCCAATAAAATAAGCAAGAAATTAACTCTGATGAAATCCATAATTAATGCTGCCATGAACTGTTATATTCTTGAGAATATGAGTATTAATTACTCAGAGAATTATTGCCAAAGAATAGAACGAATAGAGGGACAGATATGGAAAAACTTATCATTCTGACCCGGGATATAGTTTGTCAACCTCTGAGTAGATTTCGTCGATCGGAGTTCCAAATTCGTCGAGCTGAGAAATCCTACTCGTCGACCTGAGCTCAGCGAACCTCAATATGAAAATATCTTGATAAATCTGCGCTCCAAGATCGTCAACCAGAGAATCTATCTAGAGGAAGAAATCGTCGACCTGAGCTCGAATATTGTCGAGCTCAACTTAGAGAAAGAACTCTGAGTCCGTCGATCTGAGATCGGCGATCGGCGAGCTGAGTTCGAAGAACTTCGAACTGATAATCTGAACTCTGGATTATTCTAAGTCTTGAGTCTCTTGAAGTCCACTCCAGGCTGGTCCATGAAGATTGATTCTAATGACTAGCCTAAACTCTAGGATTAACAGACTTGACCCTAATTATACAAGGTGGGTCAAACATCATAATTAGTGAACCTAGCCCAAATCCAAACTAGGGATCCAACATCAACGCCTTTGGAATTAGATGAATTTTCCAGTCTATCTTATATGGTGTTGACAGAATCAGTATGACGTTGAATGAACTGGCTTCACTCAACTCCTGTGGACTTAGCTTATTTTTCTATAATAGAAACTCTGAGGCCAAGACTTAGGCAGCAATACTCGATGAATTAATATGCACGACGTTGAGAGAGTTGACATCACTCAATTCCTGTGGACTTAGTTATTTTTCTGGCTTCCATTGCTTAGGCTTTGACAGACCCGTCTTCATTTAGCGCTTTTTGTGCTATGGCGTTGATTGAACTGCCTTCACTAAACGCCTGTGGACTTAGCTACATTTCTTTTTCCAGCTTCCTTCCTTAAGCCATATGGTATTGAGTGAGCTTACGCCACTCAATGCTTGTGGACTTAGGAAATTTATTGCCTATATAGCTAACTTCTTTGTGTCCACCTTTCCTATCACTATAATAAGGGCTAACCTGCATGCATTAACTTGCAACCATATCAAATACAACTTGGTGTATATTATTGACTTGTTTGACTTCTTACAAATCAGGGATATTAAGATCAATGGACCCAACAATCTCCCCCTTTTTGAAGAAGTCAAAACCTCACTTCAACTTCTTAGCCAATGATATATACACCATATTTACAGTAATAAATATTATAACAAGACACAGTTATAGGAATGTTACCTACTCCCCCTGTTTATAAGCATCCTTGCTCCCACTATCTTACAACCACAAATAAGTTTTGATCAAACCTTTTGTCCTTGATACCACTTGATCCATGACTTGATCAAGTCCTTCTCTCCCACTTTTTGAATTCTGTAGAATAGTTAGGGAGGTCTGGTTTCCATTGTTCTTCTTCTCCCCCTAACTGTGTACAAGATATCAACTAATACAACGACTAGCTTCCTCTCTTCACAAGGCTGAACCTGTTTATGCAGCTATTTTAAATACCCCCCCTCAATAGGAGCATCTTCTATCACATCTTCCTTATTGACACTTTGGTCTCCACAATCTTTATACCACTAAAGATCCTCTCAGCCTGTAAGAAAAGGAACAAGCCTGCAACAAAAATGTATTGGGAGTAACTTAAGTTAAACTAAGTTCAACATACCCAATTCAAATTTGAAGGTGTTGAACTTTGCTTCATCTAGTGGCTTAGTGAAGATGTCAGCCACTTGCTTGTCAATGGGAACAAACTCGAGGCTGATTTCTTCCTTTTCCACATATTCCCTAATGAAGTGATACCTAATTTTTATGTGCTTTGTCCTGCTGTGTGAGATAGGATTCCTAGCAATAGAAATGGCACTAGTAGAATCACAATAAAGAGGAGTTCTACTTATCTCAATATTATAATCCTGAAGCTGATGTTGAATCCACAGCAACTGAGCACAGTATCTTCCTGCTGAAATGTACTCTGACTTCTTAGTTGAGATTGCCACACTCGTTTACTTCTTGCTCCTCCATGACACTAGTCTTCCACCTAAGATCTGCCAGATACCTGAAGTACTTTTCCTGTCTTCTTTGCAGCCTGCAAATTCTGCATCTGAATAGCCCGTTAGATCAAAATCCCTATGCCTAGGGTACCATAGTTCAAGATCTTGTGTGCCCTTAAGATACCTCAAAAGTCTCTTTGCAATAGAGTAATGAGATTCTTTAGGGCAGGCCTGATACCTAGCATATAAAAATATTACATATATGATGTCAGACCTACTAGTAATCAGGTATATAAGGGAGCTAATTATCCCTCTGTACAAAGACTCATCAACAGGTTTCCCTGCCTCATCTTTCCCTATAGACATACTTTGTAACACCCCAAAATCTTAAGATGGAGTCAGGCTAAGTGACACGGCCTGGGACACGGGCGTGTCCCAGGGCGTGTCCAGGCATACGGCCTAGGACACGGGCGTGTCCCAGGGCGTGTACTTATCTTGAGCCATCAACTCAAGTACTCGAGAACTGATCATCGAGAGGCGACATGTCCTGGGATACGGGCGTGTCCCAGGGCATGTCCTGCTTGGGAGAAATCGATGGCGTTGAGTGGCGCTGAGAGAAATAGCGTTGAGTGGCGCTGAGAGAATTGGCGTTGAGTGGCGTTGAGTGTGGAACACGGCCTGTGACACGGGCGTGTCACAGGGGCGTGTTGGACACACGACCAGGGACACGTGCGTGTGCCTTAGCCTTGTCCTGCTCGGGTGAGTTGTGCTTGTGTTACAACAGGTGATACGGCCAGTCATACGGCCGTGTCAAATTTTTCACGGGCATGTCTGCCCTCTAACATGGGCGTGTGGAGCCCGTGTTCTAGTTCTTTTTGAGTCGGTTCATACACATCTTGGGGGAAACAGACTAGGAAACGGGCGTGTCACAGGCCATGTCAAGTAAAAAATAGAATTCTGGGCAGATCTTGGCCATCCAATTCTTTCTATTTGGATCCAATGACCCTTGTATTTCCCTGCAGTGATAAGACTGAGTAGTAGCTTCTTCTCTCATTCTTATCAAGAGAGAAAAAGAGAGAGAGAGCTTGAAGGAGAAAGAGGAGAAGAGCAAGGCTTTGGTGGTGCTCCCGCGGTCTGATACGCGATCCGAGGCTAGTTTATTCGAGGCAAAGCTGCTGTGGTGCTTTCCAACCAGCCAGATTTTTGATTGCTCCCAAGAGAGCGTCAAGGGTAACGATCTTCCTTCTTGGACATGTGAAGTCCTCCTTTATGCATGAGTAAGGAATCCTCTCCACCAAAAGGTGGGAAAAGTGAGTGATTCTAGTGGGTGATAGTTGATATCTTTAGCTTGAGTCTGCATATAGACCCGAAAAATTGTAGTACGGGATAGGCATGCTGTGTGAAGCCCATCTGAACATGTTGGTCTGGATTGTGATGTTACATTAACGCACCGGAGAAGACTCAGCGTATAATCATGTAGTTAGTTGGGTTGTTGGGTTATGCCTATGAACGGGAGTAACAGGAAGTACTGGATTGTGGAACTCCAGAAAAATTCCCTCGTGCTGTATTGTCTGTGGCTGCGATGTAGCCAGTCCTTGATGGACGATGAATCCAGTCCTAAGTGGACAGGGTGGCTATTATGACGTCAATCCTTGGTGGACGTTATGACGATTGGGAGCTGCGAGCTCTAGAAGGCCTCGTGCCGAACAGGAAAGGTGAAGCCAACCCGCGCCTTTTATTATAGCCGCAAGTACGATGTGCTTGGTGAGGGCAAGGTGACTTGAGCAACGGGGGGTGGCGGATCTGTACCTGTGTTATGTTGACTGTACAAGGAAGTGCCAAGTCATTGGGATTTCGTCAGTAGAATAATGAGAGTCTTAGGCCTACACGCCTGTAAGACTGAATGCTCAATGATGTTGATCCCAGTTCGCCGGTGTACCCAAAAGTGTGCCTGAGAGCACAGATCGTCGGGCCGAGTGGCCGATGGTTGTGATGGATTGCTTGTGCGTGAGAGCAAAATATATATATGAGCTGTTAATTTCTGTATTGCTCTGCAGGGAAGGAATGCCCCTGCCCCGAGTAAGGTGTAGGATTGTTATAAATTAGTCAGCTGAATGCTGACCGTTGCCTTGTTTGCCACATTTTTGGTGGATTGTCCCTGTGTAGGTGCTGGAGAGCCGAACGGAAAATGAAGGGCTGATGCCCTGCTGCTGCTGTTGCTGCTGTCGCTCTTGCTGTTGCTACAAGCCCTTGAAGGCTAGCTTTTGTAGTTTTTATTATTCATGTATGGCCGGCCTACGCGCCGATGTATGTAATCCATACTGTTTAAAGAGGAACTATAAGGCCTTAAGGCCAAACTGTAGTATTTGTTATGCCCTCGTTTGAGTGGTTGTATATAACATTGGTTTATATATACCTAGTGGATATTACTGCTATGAGTTCGGCTACTTGTGTATCTATTCCGCTAGCATGCTCTGTGTTAGGATGCGTTGATGGTATTATCCTGTAACCTCACCGTCTGTTTGTAGCATATAGTGTGGGGCCCCGACCGGACCTTCTATTATATGTTATTCAACGGGTCGAGTCGTTACATTTTGGTATCAGATTGTATCGGTCTTCCTCTTTCGAATTCGTGGTCGAATTCTTTTGTGGGGTGGCGAGCACGTGTCTGTGCGACCCGCTGTAACGCTAGTGAATTCTGGAATATCCACTAGGAAATGCAAATACACTTGTTTGAGGAATCTGCACGTTCCTATTTTGTTGTAATTGCTTGCGTATTGTCGCTAATATGTGTCTTGTCCACCAATAGGTGTCTCGTAGTGGTGCTGGGCAATCTGAGCACCATCGCTCTGATGAGAGTGCGGCACCAGCTGAGGTGCCAACACCTCCTCCCTCTGCAGAAACTGTTCGATTAGTTGTTGAGGCTTTATTTGCGATGATTCGGCCGACCGGGCAGGCTCTGCCGGCAGTGGTGCCAGATCGTGTTGGTGTCCGACTCGAACCGGTTAAGGCTGTGGATCCGCGAGCAGCTTAATGACAATTGAAGCAATTCATGAGCTTCAATCCGCCTACGTTCACGGGACTTGGATACCTAACACAGACAGAGGACTGGTTATCGCGAGTCAAATGTATTTTGATGGCGATCCGGACGGAGAAAACTCAAAAGGTTAATTTGGACACCTTCTTGTTAGAAGGAGAGGCGAGGTTATGGTGGGACGAGGTTGAGTTACACTAGTTGGCGGGCAGGCTATTAACTCAAGTATCGATTGAGGAATTCTCTCGTATGTTTTTTGCTAAACATCTTCCAACGACAAAACACATTGCTATGGAGAATGAGTTCCAGCGGTTAACGCAAGGAGAGTCTAGCGTTTATGCGTACCTACATGAGTTTACAAGACTGGGACGGTATGCAGGAATAATCTTCGCTGATGAACAAAGAAAAACAAATCGATTCTATAAAGGATTGCATGACAAGTTTAGGTTCCTGCTTTCGAGTTCAGTAAACCAGGGATTTCAAGCTTTGGTTGATACGGCGGGTGCGCTGGAAAAGGACATGAAGCAGGTGCAAGGCAGGAAGGACTTGGCTTTGGCAAAGCCCGAGTGCAAAGCACCACGCTCTGGGAAATCATACTACCAAAAGAAGTGGGGCAAGAGGTCCATGCCTTTAGGGCAAACTTCTGGGACAGTTACATCGGGAGCAACGTCGAGGCCGGAGTCTCGTGCATTCTTTACCTGTGGCAAAGTGGGGCATTTAGCCCGTGATTGTCGGGTTGCTCAACCCAAAGGAGAAATGAAGACGGGTGCGCCTTATGCTGAGAAGGGCAAAGCAGTGGTTGATTCCTTTGCATCGCAGGTGCATCCCAGAGTCTATAATCTTGGCCAACAGGAGGCTATCAGGCAAAGTGACGTCGTCACAGGTACGAGTATCGTTAATGCTTGTTGTATTGATTGTATATTTTGTGTGTAGCTTGTGCATAATGTGTGTGTTATAGGCTTTGTCCTGATTGGGAACAATCTTAAGAGATCCCTGTTTGATACGGGTGCTTCGCATTCTTTTCTGTCTAAGGACTTCGTAACTCGAGTTGGAGTACCGAGTCATGTGACGACAAATTGTGTAAAGGTGCTAATACTGAATGGGTGTATCATGCTTGTAGATAGGACTTGTGATTTGGACGCGCATATAGGAAATCGAGATTTCGGATTGAGGGCATCCGTCCAGCCACTATCGGAGTTTGATGTGATCTTTGGCATGGACTGGCTCTCGTAGCAGCGTGCCTTGATTGATTACACTTTCAAGGAGATCACATAGGGCAAAAATACAGTACTTGAGATGAAGTTCGCTGGTATGCGAGGAGTAGACGGTACCTTGTTGTCTGCACTCCAGGTCGTCAGTACTGTTCGGAAGGGCGCGGAGTTATTCTTCACGCTTATTCAGGCTGTTGAGCCAAAGGCCAGTGTAAGTGAAGTTTCGATTGTGTCGGAGTTTGCAGATGTGTTTCCTATGGATCTTCCTGGGTTACCGCCCCAGCGGGAGATTGACTTCACGATTGATTTAGTGCCAGGTGCAAAACCTTTGGCCCACTCACCATATCGCGTTGCGCCAAAGGAAATGGCGGAGCTTAAAGTCCAATTGCAAGAATTGTTAGAGCAGGGATACATACGCCCAATTATGTCGCCATGGAGCGCGCCTGTTCTATTTGTGAAAAAGAAAGACGGTAGTTTGCATTTGTATATTGACTACCGCGAATTGAATAAGCTGACGGAAAAGAACAAATATCTGATTCCACGGATCTATGACCTATTTGATCAGCTAGCGGGGTCAACCGTCTATTCAAATTTGGATTTGAAATCGGGTTATTATCAATTGCGGATTCTGGAAGGCGATATTCCCAAGACAGCGTTTGGGACACCCTATGGTCATTATGAATTCACGGTGATGCCGTTTGGCTTATATAATGCACCTTCGGTATTCATGGATCTAATGCACCGAACGTTCCAAGAGTACTTTGATTTATTCGTAATTGTGTTCATTGATGATATTCTTGTGTACTTTCAGTCGGGAGATGATCATGCAAACCATTTGCGGTTGGTGTTGCATACCTTGCGGAGGAATAAACTGTATGCCAAGTTCTCAAAGTGTGAGTTCTGGCTATCGTCGGTGGATTTTCTGGGCCATGTGGAAAGTGGAGAGGGCATAACAGTAGATCCGGCAAAAATAAGTGCCTTACGAGATTGGCCAGTGATGTCTTCGGTGGTCGAAGTCCGGAGCTTTCTTGGCCTGGCAGGATACTATAGACGGTTTGTGGAAAACTTCTCACGGATTGCTTTACCTCTGACCACGTTGACGAGAAAAGATCAGAAGTTCGTTTGGACACCGGAGTGTGCTCGAGCTTTTGAAGAGCTGAAGAATCGTTTGACCACGGTGCCAGTGCTGACATCGCCATGTGGTACAGACGGCTATGGGATCTACAGTGATGCTTCAGGGAGCGGCTTAGGCTGCGTTCTTCTGCAATTTGGTAAAGTGATTACTTATGGCTCACGCCAACTAAAGGTGCATGAACGAAACTACCCCGTCCATGATTTAGAGTTGGCAGCGTTAATCTTCGCGCTAAAGTTGTGGCAACACTATCTTTATGGCGTTAAAGTAGATATCTATACAGATCACAAGAGCCTAAAGTATTTGTTAGATCAAAAGGATCTGAATATGCGACAACGGAGGTGAATGGAGTTCCTTGGGGACTACACTTTCGATATTCACTATACTCCCGGGAAGGGAAATGTGGTCGCTGATGCTTTGAGTCATAAGATGCCAGTTCGGGCAAACTAGTTGTAAAGGCATGATGTGCGACTAATCCAGGAGATGGAAGCGTTAGAGATATCTTGTGTTGATAAGGATGCTACGACCAACGCGTGCTTGAAATGGACGGAGGTACAATATGACCTTGCGGATAGAGTTCGACGAGCAATGGAGCATGATGAAAGTCTCCAACGCTATGCAAAGGATGGTCCTGGTGACCAATTCTCCTGGGATGATGGGTTGTTGCGAAAAAAAGGTCGATTGTGCGTCCCAAGTACAAGTAAGTTGAGAGAAGAATTGATGTACGAAGCGCATTTTGCCAAGTACTCAATTCACCCTAGGAGCACAAAAATGTACAGAGACATGAAAAAGTTGTTCTGGTGGTCTGGAATAAAGAAATACATAGCACGTTATGTGGCAGAATGCCACACTTGTGCTTTGGTAAAAGTGGAATGCCAGAAGCCTGGTGGTTTCCTAAAGTCGTTACCGATTCCCGAGTGGAAGTTTGATGATATTTCAATGGATTTCGTGCACGGGTTGCCGAGATCTCAACGCGGTCATGACTCTATCTGGGTGATTGTAGACCGGTTGACAAAAGTGGCTCACTTCCTTCCAAACAAGAGAGATGATTCAGTAGAAACCTTGGCTAAACTCTATGTGGAACAGATTGTTCGACTGCATGATGTTCCTCGGAGCATTATCAGTGACCGTGATGGACGATTCACCTCAACTGATCTAAGGTTAGTTCATCAAATGTTTGGTACAAAATTAGCATTCAATACGGCCTTTCATCCTCAGACGGATGGCAAGACTGAGCGAACCAACAAGACGATGGGAAATATGCTTCGTATGTGCGCCCTAGATTTCGGTAAGAAATGGGAAGAGTACATTTACTTGGTTGAATTTTCCTATAATAACATCTACCAAGCGAGCATCGGTATGGCACCGTTTGAGGCTCTATATGGTCGTAAATGTCGTACACCATTAGCTTGGGCGGAGGTAGGCGAATCCAAGCTACATGGGCGAAAGGAAGTCGAAGAAGCTACCTCGATTATACGCTCTATTCGGTAGAGGCTATTGAACGTGGAATTCACGGTGGGAGATTGGGTCTATTTGAAGATCAAACCCTTCAAAGGAGTATCTCAGATTCGGCGGTTGAAAAAGCTAAGTCCCAGATACCTTGGTATGTTTGAAGTAGTGGAGCGAGTCGGGGAAGCTGCTTATCGGCTAGCGCTTTCAGCAGAGTTAATTGGATTGCATGATTTCTTCCACATCTCAGTACTTCGCAAAGTCGTCAAGGAACCAGCGCATATTGTTGCGAATGATCGTGTACCGGTCGAGTATGGGCTAACGACGAAGGTTAGACCCATTCGGGTCGAGGATCGAGTCGAGAAACAGTTACAGAACAAGATAATCAGGATGGTCAAAGTCCGGTGGGACAATTGTGGCCGAGAGGAGCTAACATGGGAACGTGAAAAGACCATGCGAGCTGAGTTTCCCGAACTTTTTGTATAAACTGTTGACCATATAGATGTTATTATCACAACTCTTTTAATGATATAGCTTTGGGATTCCTGTTTATTTACTGAGTACAAATTTCGGGACGAAATTTATCTTAAGGGAGGGAGGATTGTAACACCCCAAAATCTTAAGATGGAGTCAGGCTGGGTGACACGGCCTGGGACACGGGCGTGTCCAAGGGCGTGTCTAGGCATACGGCCTGGGATACAGGCGTGCCCCAGGGCGTATCCTTATCTCGAGCCATCGACTCGAGTACTCGAGAACTAATAGTCGAGAGGCGACACGGTCTGGGACACGGACATGTCCTAGGGCATGTCCTGCTTGGGAGAAATCAATGGCGTTGAGTGGCGCTTAGAGAAATGGCGTTGAATGACGCTGAGAGAAATGGCGTTGAGTGGCATTGATTGTGGAACACGGCCTGTGACACGGGCGTGTTGGACACACGACTAGGGACACGAGCGTGTGCCTTAGCCATGTCTTGCTCGGGTTAGTTGTGCTTGTGTTACAATAGGTGACACGACCAGTAACACGGCCGTATCAAATTTGACACGGGCATGTCTGCCCTCTGACACGGGCGTGTGGAGCCTGTGTTCTAGTTCTTTTTGAGTCGGTTCGTACACCGCTTGGGGGACACAGCCTTGGACATGGGTGTGTCACAGGCCGTGTCAAGTCAAAAATAGAATTCTGGGCAGATCTTGGCCATCCAATTCTTTCTATTTAGATCAAATGGCCCTGGTCTTTTCCTGCAGTGATAAGACTGAGTAGTAGCTTCTTCTCTCATTCTTATCAAGAGAAAAAAAGAGAGAGAGAGCTTGAAGGAGAAGGATGAGAAGAGCAAGGCTTTTGTGGTGCTCCCGCGGTACGATTCGCGATCCGAGGCTAGTTTATTGGAGGCAAAGTTGTTGCGGTGCTTTCCAACCGGCAAGATTTTTGATGGCTCCCAAGAGAGCGTCAAGGGTAACGATCTTCCTTCTTAGACATGTGAAGTCCTCCTTTATGCATGAGTATGGAATCCTCTCCACTATAAGGTGGGAAAAGTGAGTGATTCTAGTGGGTGATAGTTGCTATCTCCAGCTTGAGTCTGCATATAGACCCGAAAAAGTATAGTACGGGATAAGCATGCTGTGTGAAGCCCATCTGGACATGTTGGTCTGGATTGGTGATGTTGCATTAACGCACTGGAGAAGACTCTGCATATACTCGTGTAGTTAGTGGGGTCGTTGGGTTATGCCTGTGAAGGGGAGTAGCAGGAAGTACTGGATTGTGGAACTCTAGGAAAATGCCCTCATGCTGTATGTGTTGTGGCTACGATGTAGCCAGTCCTTGATGGACGATGAAACCAGTCCTAAGTGGACAGGGTGGCTATTGTGATGTCAGTCTTTGGTGGACGTTATGGTGATTGGGAGCTGCGAGCTCTAGAAGGCCTCATGCCGAACAGGAAAGGTGAAGCCGACCCGCGCCTTTTATTATATCCGCAAGTTTGATGTACTTGGTGAGGGCAAGACGACTTGAGCAACGAGGGGTGGCGGATCTGTACCTGCGTTATGTTGACTGTACAAGGAAGTGCCAAGTCATTGGGCTTTCGTTAGTAGCATAATGAGAGTCTTAGGCATGCGCGTCTGTTAGACTGAATGCTCAATGGTGTTGATCTCGGTTCGCTGGTGTACCCAAAAGTGTGCCTGAGAGCACAAATCGTCGGGCCGGGTGGCCGACGGTTGTGATGGATTGCTTGTGCGTGAGAGCACAATATATATATGAGCTGTTAATTACTGTATTGCTCTGCAGGGAAGGAATGCCTCTGCCCCGGATAAGGGGTAGGATTATTATAAATTGGTCAGCTGAATGCTGACCGTTGCCTTGTTTGCCACCTTTTGGGTGGATTGTCCCTATGCAGGTGCTGGAGAACCGAGCGGAAAATGAAGGGTTGATGCCTTGCTGCTGCTGTTGCTGCTACTGTCGCTCTTACTGTTGCTACTAGCCCTTGAAGGCTAGCTTTTGTAGTTTCTATTATTCATGTATGGCCGTCCTACGCGCCGATGTATGTAATCCATATTGTTTAAAGAGGAACTGTGAGGCCTTAAGGCCAAACTGTAGTATTTGTTATGCCCTCGTTTGAGTGGTTGTATATAACGTTGGTTTATATATATCTAGTGGATATTCCTGCTATGAGTTCGGCTACTTGTATATCTATTCTGCTAGCATGCTCTGTGTTAGGATGCATTGATGGTATTATCCTGTAACCTCACCGTCTGTTTGTAGCATATAGTGTGGGGCCCCGGCCGGACCTTCTATTATATGTTTTCTAACGGGTGGAGTCGTTATATACTTGACACCATGGGCGTTCTTATGGTGGAGGAATTCTCCATGCCATATTTCTTAATCAACTCCCAGGTAAAATTATACAGGGATATGGATAATCCATCATCAGTCTGTCTTACTTGGAGTCCCAAGAAAAACTTAAGCTCACCCATACCGCTCATCTAAAACTTCCATTGTATAAGTTTATCAAACTTCCTGCAAATGTTGTCATCAGTAGACCCAAAAATTATGTCATCTACATAAATTTAGACTAGGGTGATCTTGCTCTTAGATTCCCTTAGGAATAGGGTCTTGTCTATTTCCCCCCTTGAGAATTTTTTCTCAATAAAGAAATTAGACAAAGTCTCATACTAAGCTCTAGGGGCTTTCTTCAACCCATATAGAGCTTTCCTTAGCCTATAAACAAAATTAGGAGAGTTAGGGTCAACAAAAACTGGTGGCTGATCCACATATACAACCTCTTTTAAGTCTCTATTCATGAAGGCTAACTTCACATCAATCTGGTAGACTTTGAATCCTTGATAGACATCAAATGCAAGGAAGAGTCTTATTGCTTCCAATCTGTCTACTGGGGCAAATGCCTAGTCAAAATCTATCTATTCTTCTTACCTAAATCCTTTAGCCACCAATCTAGCCTTATTCTTTACAATAATGCCATTCTCATCCAACTTATTCCTGTAGATCTACTTGGTCCCTATGAAATTTTGTCCTTGTAGTTTGGGAACCAACTTCCAGACCTTACACCTCTTAAATTGGTCCGGTTCTTCTTGCATTACTCCAATCCAGAACTGGTCTTTAATTGCCTCTTCAAACTTCTTGGGCTCTTCTTTAGATTGAAAGCTTGAGTAGAGAGCGGTGTTGATACTCTTGCTTTTTGTTTGGAATCTGTAGCTTGTATCACCAATGATTTGGTTAGCTGGATGGTCCTTCAGATGTCTGACAACAGGAGGCAATCTAGCTTCAGCATTCTGATCTTCATTGTCTTCATCTGGCTGGTCTTCAACCACTTCAAGTATGCCTTGCCATTTTTTAGAAATGATCAGCCATAAAATTTATCTTGGACTGTGGGAGTAGCTTCCTTGATGGTTAGCTTGTCCATCATCTACTCTATACCTGGAATACTAGAAAAGGAGCTAGGCAGCTCATTGTTAATCATATTGGATTCATCAAATACAAAATTAACTGACTCTCCTACAACTTGGCTTGTTAAGTTGTAGATTCTATATGCGTTACTATGAGTGTTGTACCCAACTAAGATCCCTTCATATGACTTGGCAACAAACTTAGTTATATGGGATTTTCTATTGTTGAGCACATTGCACTTGCAACCAAATATCCCGAAATAGCTCAGGTTTGGTTTTCTGCCCATCAAGATCTCATTAGGAGTCTTCTTGTGGCTTTTGGTGATAGAAGCCCTGTTTAGGACATAACATGTAGTGTTAATTACCTCAGCCTAGAAGTATTCTGGGAGAGAAGAAGCACTTAACAAGGTTCTATCAGCCTCTATGAGAGTCTTATTTTTCCTCTCAGCAATCCCATTTTACTGGGGTGTTCTAGGAGAGGAGAATTCTTGATGAATCCCTTACTCTTCACAGAACCTTGTCATGCACTCAGACTGAAATTAAGTCTCATGGTCACTTCTGATTTTTACCACAGTACTGCTAAATTCATTCTGAATTTGGTTGACAAATGTCTCGAAGGCATCAGGGGTTTTAGATTTCTTCCTTAGAAAGAACACCCAGGAAAATCTGCAAAAGTCATCAACAACCACAAGGGTTTAGACATTCCTATCAATACTTCGAACTAGCATAGGACCAAACAAATCCACAAGAAGGAGGTATAAGCACCTTACTGAGTCTTTGGTGCCAATGCTCTTGAATGAGGTCTTGGTCTGTTTGCCCTTTTTGCATACAGAGCATATGCCCTCCTTAGTGCACTTTAACTTAGAACCATTTCTTACTAGCTCTCTACTGAAGATCTTGCCTATGGTTCTATAATTTAGATAGGCTAGCCTCTTGTACCATTGGACACATGAAGAGGCTTTCTCATCTACAACAAGGAATATAGAGGAGTCCTTGCTTAAACATAGAAAATCTAAACAATGCACATTTCCACTCTTAGTGCCTGTTAAGATGACCTCTTGGTCACTTAACCTCCTAATCTGGCACTCATCCTTATGGAATACTATATCGTAGCAAAGATCAAAGAGTTGACTAATGATTAACATGTTGTGTTGCAACCCTTCCATATAGGCTGCTTTTCTGATGGTGACTATGCCATTAAAGATCTTACCATAACCATTAGTCACTCCATTTTCTGAGCCACCAAAGATAACCTTTGGTCCATTCTTTACTGGAGTATATTCCTTCAGCATGCTCCTTGTTCCAGTCAAGTGCCTGGAACATCCACTGTCCAAGTACCATATAGGGGTATGGGCACTTGGACTAACCAACAAGACATAAGTAAGTTAACCTTAGGACCCCAATACTTATTGGGACGTAGGTGCATGTTAGTATGATAATACCTACCTGATGCCCTTCTGACAAGCAAGCTAACATTTGCTCTCTGCACGCATTGATTGTGCCAACAATCAATAGAAAAGTGGCCTACCTTGCCACAACACCATCACTCATAGATGTTGTATCTTCTTTTCTAAGCTGGTCTAGTGGTTGTGTTGATAACAACTCTTGGTCTAGAAGGTGTAACAACAGTCCTGTTCTTTTGTTTCCCAGCCTCTGTCTGATTAATGGTGGGTCTGGCAGTAGAAGTGCTTGGGATATCTTGAGCCCTACCAACAGCTGCCTTCTTTTAAGAGAGCACCCTCTTGATGGACTATGAGATGCCCAAGTCTGGTCTACTGACAGACTTGCCATTGGTGTTAGAGTGGGTTGGAGTATCCTGAGAACAATCTACAGCTTTACCCTTGAGTGAAGGGGCTGGCACACCAAACACAAATGGTCCATGATGGGCCATTTGGATTTCTTCATGGGATGCCTTAAAGGCACTTGCACCCTTGCTATATTTTCCACCAAGGCAGTGAACATCTTTGTTCACACCAGTTGATCTACCATTCTTCCAGTGACCATTGATACTCTCTTGATCATACCTGTTAGAAGGCAATAGGACTCCCCTGAAAGAAATAGGAGGCTTGAAGGCTAGTGGATGCACTAGAGCTTTGCCCTTCCTTTTGGGTTTTGCAATTCTAGTACTTCCTTTGAAACCTAACCCCTTCTTACCCTTTTGGGAGGAGAATGTGTCTATCAAGGGCATCACTGAACTAGGCTTTGAAAAACTAGCCACTATTTCCTTTTCCTTTTATAGTTTTCTTTCAAGATTCCTAATATGGTTATTCTTGAAGTCTATGGTGCCCATCTGAATGACAGTAATGTTTTTCTGCTTGCTAACTTCTCTTAGCTTCAGATCCAATAGGGTTGCTGACTTTGAAGCTCAAGTTGTAGAGAAGCAATCTCTTTAACTTGCTTTTTAGCAAAGAGCCTAATTCTCCTTAGTGCCTGCAGAAGTTATCCATAATCATCAATCAATTGATTGATGTCTCCCTCGGATTCTAAGCCATCTTCATCACTTGATATAGGGGCACCTGAATCTGGACTTGTCTCATAAACTACTCAAAAGAGGAACTAGATATAGAAAGTACCTTGCTTAGACAAGGCTGATCCGGGCTGTGTTCTTCCTCAGTTATAGCCATCAGCCCATGACAACAAATGTCTTCTTCTTCATCCACCTCTATATAACCATTTGACTATGATAGAGGGGCGCTGACTTCAATCCTGGCAGCAGGATGATCTTCATCAGTTTCTTCAGCAATAGCAGCCAACATCTCAATGAAGACTGCTTCTTCAGCTTCTACTTCAGCAGAGTACAACCCTATATAGGTTTCATCTCCCTCTTCTGACTCTGATGAGGAGTCAGTCCAGCTCTTCTGCTTCTTATCAATGAAGGATTTCTCCTCCTTGCCTTTTTGTTGGTGATCCTTCTTCTCAATAGATTCCTTTCTTTTAATAGAGTAGTCAGCTATTACATGTCCTGGCTTGCTGCAATAATAGTAAACCACTTTAGATGAAACATTTTTGTTGGATTTAGATTCGTACCTGTCCTCCTTATAGGATTTCTTCCTGCCCTTGTAGTAGTCTTCTTTGGGATAAGAGGAGGAGGAGGGCATGCTTCTCCAGTATTTCTTCTTCATAAACTTCTGGAACTACCAGGAGAAGGATCAAAGTCTTCATCAGACATGTAACAATCTGATGTGCTGGTCTCTGATCATTCAGAATAAGATTCAGCATCTCTCCTTGGAGGAGGATGGGTCTTTCTTCTGAACCTTCTTAATGCATCAGCTTTGAATGTCACTTCTTCTCTTTAGCTTGGGACTTGCTAACTTTCTCCTCCTCTTTCCTAGCAGTCAGCTGTATCTCATAAGAGAGCTGCTTCCCAATCAAGGTTGGTGGTGGAGTTTTAGCAAGCTTTGCCACCTCTCTGATGGCACAGATCTTAGTATTCCAATCTCTGGTTAGAGATCTAAGAAACTTGTCATTTACTTCATAGGTGTTGAAGACTCTGTCATATGTCCTAAGCTCATTGATAATCCTGAAGAATCTTTCATAGCACTCAGCTATGCTATCAATCTTGCTCTGCATGAAGGCCTCATACTCTTGATTGAGAATGGACTTTCTATCATGTCTTACTTCCTCTATGCCCTCCATGTAGAACACAAGAGTGTCCCACATTTCCTTGGAGGTCTTGCAGTGCACAAGATTCTGAAAAGTAGAGTCATCTATGGCACTCACAATTATATTCTGTGCCCTCTTCTCCATTGTGGATAGAATACCTTCATCCTTTATCATCTCTGTATAGGTCTTAGGTGTCTGTACATTAGCATCCAGAGCTGAGAACTTCATAGGGATGAATGGTCCCTCCTTGATTGTAATAAAAATCCTAGGGTCAGCTGCTTCCATGAACTTCCTAACCCTCTCCTTCCAAATGCCAAATCCTTCCTTCCTATAGATTAGAAGCTTCATGGCACCCAGCACCTTATAGTTCACTCCTGAACCCATAAGGTCAGATTTTCTTGCTGATCTTGGAGATCTACTCAGACTATTAAGTCTTTAAAAAGTTACATCCCTCTGATACCACTTGAAAGTCTTGTTTTCAAGGTCAGCTAAACAACTAGAGGAGGGGGGGGGGTAAATAGGTTTTAGGTCTCGTTTTGATTTATTTAGACCTTAACTAATTTTGCCATGCTTAGTGATTAGGTTAGTTTGGCTTTCAAGATCAATCCTAGATGGCACATTTTGTTTATAGTGGTTCCCTGATCTTTGATACGTCCACTGTCCTTCCTACCTCTCTAACAGCTTGTTAGATGAGGCACATCACGAACACTCGGCTCCTAAGATCTTACAACACCGATCCTGCAGGACCTCTCAATCTTCTCCAAGACGAAAAACTCAGGCACTAAGTCCTACCTCAGATCCAAAGGATACTGCAACTCAAGCCTAAGCCCTACACTCAGATCCAAAATTGATCCTACACTCATCCTTTATAATGCAGGCTTACAACTCAGATTCTACACAAAATCCTACCACTCGGCCTTTAAAGAAAGGCTTATAACTCTGATCCTAGACAGGATCCTATAGAGAGAATGAAAAGTTGTTTGTGTTGAATTGACACCAGAGTAAATACTCTGTGTTCACTTCTTCCTGGCTGAGCAGATTTAAGCCCAAACTTTTGCTGATGAAGACTATGGAGTTGACAATTTGATTATTCTTCAATCAACTACCTTTTCTTGCAGAACTTGTTTTGATCTGCCTCTTCTTCTTCCTTCTCAGAAATTATTTCTGAACCTTCTATCACAGATGAAGATTGCGTTAGCTATATCTTTTGCTTTTAGATTCACTGTGCTGAATAGCTTCTTCAGGCTCGACAAGAGAGGCAAGGCGGAAGATGAAGTTCGGCCATTAGAATACGTAATCAGAAAACACTAATTTCTATCGTCGACTTAGCCAATCTTTCCCTTTATTGTATGCTGATCAACGACTCTTTTTTTGGGTGGGCCCAGCCTTAATTGCTTGAATATTACCTTCCTTTTTCATAAGAAGACAACAAGCTGGCCATCAACGCCATTTATGGTTTTCTACAGCATTCCCGCAACTATTTTGAACGGTGCTGACTTTGTTGACTATTGCTGATGTCACCCCTTTGTGGACTTAGCCAATTTATTTTGCAGGTTCCTTGGCATTGAGTGGCGTTTAGTGAATGACCTTCACTCAACGATTCTGTACTTAGTCATTTTACAGCTTCCTAGGCATTGAGTGAATGTCCTTCACTCAACGCTTTTATACTTAGCTTAGCTTTCTTCTCTTTTTGTATCCTAGGCGTTGAGAGCGTTGAGTGTAGCTTCATCAGTCAACGCTTTTTGCCTTAGATTATTTTCTGCTTCTTCAACAACCTTGGCGTTGAGAGCGTTGAGTGTAGCTTTATCACTCAACGCTTTTTTCCTTAGTCGCAACTGCTCCACTACATGGCTTTAAGAGCGTTGAGTGTAGCTTCATCACTCAATGCTTTTTGCCTTAGCTGTAATTGCTCCACTACATGGCATTAGGACCGTTGAGTGTAGCTTCATCACTCAGCGCTTTTGTACTTAGCCATTTTTCTATTTCACTCTTTCCCCTTGGCTTTGACTGCTAGAACTTTACTCAAAGCCTTCTGTCATCTGGCGTTGAGTGAACTGGCTTCACTCAATGCCCATGGACTTAGACGAATTTTCTAGTCTATATTCTATGGCGTTGACAAGATCAGTATGGCATTGAGTAAACTGGTTTCACTTAACGCCTGTGGACTTAGAAAAATTTTCCATTCTTTCTTTTATGGCATTGACAGAATCAGTATGTCATTGAGTGAATTGGCTTCACTCAACGCCTGTTGACTTAGCTAATTTTCTATAACAGAAACTCTGTGGCTTTGACTTAGGCAGCAATACTTTACAAATTAATCCGCATGGCATTGAGAGAGTTGATATCACTCAACACCTATGGACTTAGGTATTTTTTTGGCTTCCACTGCTTAGGATTTGACAAACCCGACTTCATTTAGCACTTTTTGTGCTATGATGTTGAGTGAACTGCCTTCACTCAATGCCCGTGGACTTAACTACATTTCTTTATCAAGCTTCCTTCCTTAATCCATCTGGCGTTGAGTGAGATTGCTCCACTCAACGCCTATGGACTTAGGCAATTTCTCGCCTATCCAGCTAACTCCTTTGTGTCCACCTGTCCTATCATTGTAACAAGGGATAACCCACATGCATTAACTTGCAACCATATCAAATACAACTTTGTGTATATCATTGACTTGTTTGACTTCTTACAAATCAGGGACATTGAGATTAATGGACCCAACAGGAGAAGAAAACATGTGGCTTCTGTGAAAAATGAGATAATGGGAGAAGGGTTCGGCCCGATGAATGGGAAGGTTTAGGGTTTAGGTTACTCTTTATACTAAAAACCAAATGATAAATGTGATCTGCAGACCAATCCGCCTATACGCATCCAAGGACTAGTTTAAATTAAACTAAGGCTTTACAAGCTGCACTTACCTGGTCAAGTGGCCACCGCTGGAGATATCGCCCAACGATAGCGCCTTATTGCCTGATGATGGAATTTTATTAAACCTCTTAATGCAAATCGGGCCATTCATATATATTGGCCTGATGATCCTGTGGCTGAGCTTAGAGCCATGATTGATAAGAGGGCTGGGGAGAACTTTTCTTATTTTTACATTAGCACTCTCTCTCTCTCTTTTCACCTTTGAGAAAAGAAGAAAAAGAAAGGAGAGGGGAGGAATATGGTGGTTCTTAGAAAGTGAAGGACTTCCAACTATCAGAATTGCGAGCCGAATCTAGATCCATGGAGAAAAATGCGCTGCGAGTGTTTCCATCCGGATCAACTGCGACTTCATGGCTGCAAAATGTCCTTCGTGGGTAACGACTCTCCTTCTAAATACTTGGACATGCTAGTTCTCTTATTTATTATCTTTGTATGGAAACCCCCATTAGTTGGTCGAGGAATCACCTTCCTATGGGTTGATACAGAGTATCCCTAGTTGAAAATAAATTTATAGCTCAGATCATTGTATGAGCATATGCATGTAGTGTAAAGCCAATCTGGAAAGTTGGTCTTAATTGGTGATGTTTGATTTGTATGCTGGAGAAGACTCCGTGGAAAAACAAGTAATTTATGGGGGTTTTGGGTATTGTAGGATGCTATAGAAATACTGGAGAGTGTCTCCAGGAACCACCAAAGTGTGCAATAGAGACGATGTTTTGTTGCTATCATGCAATGATAGTGATATCGCTGGTGATAGATCCTAATGAACTGATTTGTGATTGTGAATCTTGTAATGCCCCAAATCTTGAGTTTTTGAGTGGACTGTGTAGGCTGAGCTACACAGCCTGGGACACGGGCGTGTCCAAGGCCGTATCTTGCTCTGAGTACTCGAGTGTGGCGTAGGGCGGTCTAGAGTAGGTCTCGAGTGAGGCACACGACCTGTGACACGGGCGTGTCCAGGGCCATGTCCTGCTGAGGTCGACGAAATGCACTCGATGAAATGCACTCAACGTTACTTGATAGGCAGGTCGATTTAGGCACACGGCCTGTGACACAGGCATTTCAATGGCCGTGTCTTTCTCGGGTTTTGGCAAGGCCTGTGCGAACTGTTGAACACGGGCTGGACACGGGCGTGTCCGAAGCCCTATGTGGCTCACGGCCTATGATACGGGCGTGTCACAGGGCCGTGTCCTGTTCTGGATGAGTCAGTTTCTTTGCCTCTTAAGGCACACGACCTGGGACACGGGCATGTCACAAGCTGTGTTTGGCCCAGGAAACTGAGTTTCAGGGCGATTCGTGGCCGTTCATTTCCTTCAATTAGGATCTGATGTTCCAGAGCTATCCCTGCTGTGTTAAGGCTGAGAGTTGAAGAATAAACTCTCATTTCTATCAAGCCTTTCTCTTTCTAAAGAGTTAGAGAGTGGGGAGAGCAAGGAAGGAGGATGAGAAGGAATCCGGCTACCGGTGGAGCTTCAAAGCCCCGAATCGCGAGCCGAGTCCAGATTTGTGGATTCAAGGCCGTTGCGGTGCTGTTCATCTGGCTAGTTTTCCATGGCTCCAAAGAGATCGTCAAGGGTAACGATCTTTCTTCCTTGGACATGTGAAGTCCTTGTTTTGACATGTGCATGGATTTTCCCCCCCCCCAAAAGGTGGCTTTTGAGGGATTTCTCTTGGGTTGATTCTTAAAATCCCCAATCAGTCTTGCATATAGATCTAGAAATGTGTTGTACGGAATAGGCATGCTGTGTGAAGCCTATTTGGACAGGTTGGTCTAGATTGGTGATGTTTCATTTTATGCACCGGAGAAGACTCCGCGTATAAACGTGTATGTTATGGAGTCGATGGGTTGAGCCTGTGAAGGGCAGTAGCAGGAAGTACTGGAGTGGAATTCCAGGAAAATACTCTCGTGATTCTTGTGCTGAATGCTATGAAAGACCAGTTTTTTGGCACTGCAGGATGCTGTAGGGTTTGGGTTGAGTTTGGGTGCAGAAAGAGAGCTTCTGCTGAACCCGGCAAGCGACCGCGAGGAATGCTGGCATTAGCTCCCCTTTTGGATTATTAAGCCAGCCCTTGGTGGACATGATGCCTATTGTTAGCTGAGAGATCTTAAAGGCTTCGTGCTAAACGGATAAGGGGAAGCCGACCCGCGTCATGTTGACAATTTGAGCAATGGGTAGGGGCTGACCTGTCTCCGAGTTATGGTTGTCTGTACATGAGTGCCTGGAATAGTGGTATTCATAAGGAACACATAATGTGAGTCTTAGGCCCACGCACCATTAATACTAAAGTCTCCAACGAGAGGTTGCAGAGCATAAAGCTCAATACTTTTGGGTTTTGGACCTTGAATGGTGGTAGGACCCTGGTATTTCCGGTACACCAAGAATGTGCCCTGAGTGAACAGAGCGTCTAACCGCGTGGCCTACATTTGTGATATATTATTTGTGCGTGAGTGCACATTGTATGATATATCTGCTTGTGAAATGCTATGCCTGTAGGGAAGGAATACCACTGCCCCGAGAAAAGGGTGGGTCGTTATAAATTGGTCAGCTGAATGCTAACCGTTGCCTTGTTTGCCACCATTCTGGTGGGCTGTCCTTGTGCAGGTGTTGGAGAGCCGAGCGGGAAATAATGGGCTAAAGCCCTTGCTACTGCTGCTACTGCTGCTGGCCCTCGAAGGCTGAGCAAAGAACTTGTTATTTTCATGTGTGGACGGCCTGCGCGTCGATGTTCGTAATCCACACCTAAAAAGCATAACTGTAAGGCCTTAAGGCCATACTTTTGTGTATTTGTTGTACATTCCTTCGGGGTGATATATAAATGTGGTTTTTTATATATAGTGGACATTCATGGTTGTTGAGTTCAATTTTAATCTTAAGCTTCCGCTAGCATGCTTTGAGTTAGGATGCGAATATGTTTTGGAAATAACCTGTAACCTCACCGCCTGTTTGTGACGTATGGTGTGGGGCCCAGGCCGGACCTTCTATCATATGTTATTTAACGGATAGGGTCGTTATAATTTGGTATCAGCTTGTCTCGGTCTTCCTATTTCGAATTCGTGGATGAATTCTTTTGTGGGGTGGCGAGCACGTGTAAGTGCAACCCGCTTTAACATTAATGAACTCAAGAATGTAAACAAAGGAATGTAAATACACATGTTTGAGTAACCTGCACATTCCTATTTTGTTGTTATTTCTTGTGCATGCTCGCTAAAGTGTGTCTTGTTCACCTATAGGTGACTCACAGTGGTGCTGGGCAGTCTAAGCCCCAGTATTTTGATGAGAGTGCGACACCAACTGAGGTTCCCACACCTCCTCCTTCTGCGGAAATAGTTCGCTTAGTTGCTGAGGCGCTATTTGCAATGATTCAAGCACATCCTACTGGGCAGGCGCAACCGACAATGGTGCCAGAACGGGTTGGTGTAAGACCAGAACCTATTGAGGCTTTTGATCCTCGTGCAGCTGAACGATAATTGAAGCATTTTATGAGCTTCAATCATCCGACGTTTACGGGTGTGGATCTCCAACGCAGGTGGAAGATTGGTTGTCGCGTGTCAAGCAAATATTGACGGCGATAAGGACGGAGGAAGATCAGAAGGTCACCTTGGCCACCTTCTTATTGGAAGGAGAGGCTCGGCTATGGTGGGACGAGATAGAGTTGCATCACTTAACGGGTAGAAAATTAACCGAAGTCTCGATTGAGGAGTTTTTGCGACTATTCTTGGTAAAGCACCTGCCAGTAGCCCAATGTATCGCCAGGGAGAATGAGTTATAGCATTTAACACAAGGTGAAAGTAGTGTGGATAATTACTTGCATGAGTTTACGCAGTTGGGACGCTATGCGGGGTCTATCTTCACTGATGAACAATGTAAGACCAATCAGTTCTACGAAGGGTTGCGGGATGAGTTGAGATTCCTGCTCTCAAGTTCGGTGAACCAGGGGTTTCAGGCGTTGGTGGTTACGTCGTGTGCATTGGAGAAGGACATGAAGCTGGTGCAGGGAAAAAGGGACCTGACTGTGACAAATTCTGAGTTCAAAGGGCCCCGTCCTGGAAAATCGAAGTACCAAAAGAAATGGGGCAAGAGATCCAAGTGTTTGGGACAAGGTCCTTCTACGGTTATGTTGGGGGTAACATTGGGGCAAGAGTATTGTACCTACTTTACATGTGGTAGAGTGGGGCATATAGTCCATAACTTTCAGGTTAGTCCGCCGAAGGTGGAAAATAAGATGGGAGCGTCTTATGCAGATAAGGGAAAGGCAGTGGTAGAGTCCTCTGCATCCCAGGCTAAAGGATCAAGCGCATACCCAACTGCACCAAAAGCCCGGACTGTTGGAGAGGGCGCTACTTAATTTCTTAAATAAGTAGCAAAGCGCCACGGGTCAAGTGAAGGAACGCCGGACCCAACAATCCCCCCCGGCATCCAGCACAACCCGTCGGCTCAGAGGTGGGGTTACCACATGTCCACGATTTTCCTGACCCGCCGGGGGGGGGGGGGGATTATTGGGTCCGGCATTCCTTCACTTGAAGGATCAAGTGCATACCCAACTGCACCAAAAGCCCGGACTGTTGGAGAGGACGCTACTTAATTTCTTAAATAAGTAGCAAAGTGCCACGGGTCAAGTGAAGGAACGCCGGACCCAACACAGGCGCAACCCCGAGTATATAATCTTTGCCAGCAGGAGGCCATAAAGAAGAGTGACATCGTCAAAGGTATGACCTAAGATATTGATTGCTTACTTTTCATAATGCATACCTTGTGTGTAGCTTGTGTATGATGTGTTTGTCTTAGGATTTGTCATGATTCGGAAAAATCCAGCGAGAGCACGATTTGATATGGGTGCGTCACATTCATTTCTGTCTAAGGACTTCATAGCACGAATCCGAGTACCTAGTCATATGACGACAACTACTATCAAGGTGTTGTTACCAAACGGATGTGTGATGTGTTCAGATAGGACTTGCTACGTGGAAGTGCAAATAGGAAGTCGAGATTTCTACTTGAACACATCTGTGCTACCGATATAGGAATTTGATGTGATCTTTGGTATAGACTTGCTTTCGGAGCAGCGTGCTTTTATTGATTGCAATTCAAAGGAAATCACACTAGGCCAGAATACCGAGCTTGAGACTAAGTTCGCTGGTATGCGAGGAATGAGCGGGATCTTGATGTATGCACTTAAAGTCACCAATGCTGTTCGGAAGGGCGCAGAGTTATTCTTCACACTTATTCAGGCTGTTGAGCCAAAGGCCAGTGTGAATGATGTTCCAATTGTATCGGAGTTCGCTGGTGTGTTTCCTAAAGATCTTCCTGTGTTACCACCCCAACGGGAGATCGACTTCACTATTGCACTGGTGCTAGGTGTGAAACCTGTGGCCCGCTCGCCATATCGAGTAGTGCCAAAGGACATGGAAGAACTGAAAGTTCAACTGCAAGAGTTGCTGGAACAGGGATAAATATGCCCAAGTATGTCACCTTGGAGCGCACCTGTTCTCTTTGTGAAAAAGAAGGACAGTAGTCTGCGGTTATGTATCGATTATAGCTAATTGAATAAGCTGATAGAGAAAAACAAGTATCCGATTCGACAGATAGATGACTTGTTCACTCAGCTAGTGGGATCAACCGTCTATTATAAACTGGACTTAAAATCTGGTTATTACCAGTTGAGGATTCGGGAAGGTGACATTCCCAAGACAGCGTTTAGAACATGCTACGGTTATTATGAGTTCACTGTAATGCCGTTTGGGCTATGTAATGCGCCATCGGTGTTCATGGATCTAATGCACCGAATGTTTTGAGAGTACTTGGACTTGTTTGTGATCATCTTTGTTGATGATATCTTGGTGTACTCTCAATCTGAAGCTGACCATGCGAACAATTTACAGTTGGTGTTGCATACCCTGCAGAGAAATAAGCTCTATGCCAAGTTCTCAAAATGTGAGTTTTGGATTTCATCAGTGTCTTTTCTTGGCCATGTGGTAAGTGGAGAGGGCATTGTGGTGGATCCGTCAAAGATAAGAGCCATTTGGGAGTGGCTAGTGTTGTCTTCGATGGTCGAAGTCAGGAGTTTCCTTGGACTGGCAGGCTACTACAGATGTTTTGTAGGAAACTTCTCACGGATCGCTTTGCCTCTTACCACATTAACGAGGAAGGATCAAAAGTTCATTTGTATGCCAGAGTGCGCGAGACCTTTTGAAGAGCTAAAGAATCATTTGACCACGACGCCTGTTTTGACATCGTCATGTAGTACAAACAACTATGAGATTTATAGTGATGCTTTAGGGAGCGGCTTAAGCTGCGTTCTTCTTCAGTTTGGAAAGGTGATTGCTTAGGGATCACGCCAGTTGAAAGTGCATGAATGAAATTATCCTGTCCACGACTTGGAGTTGGCGGCGGTGTTTTTTTCACTTAAATTATGACATCATTATCTATATGGCGTAAAAGTGGACATATTTACGGACCACAAGAGCCTAAAGTACTTATTAGATCAAAAGGATCTCAATATACGACAACAAAGGTGGATGGAGTTCCTCGGGAACTACACCTTTGATATTCACTACACTCCCGGGAAGGGAAATTTGGTCGCAGATTCCTTGAGTCGTAGGACTCCATCAAGGGAAAATTGGTTACAGATGCATAATGAGCGTCTGATCAAGGAGTTGGAAGCGTTAGAGATTTCTTGTGTTGATAAGAATTCAACAACAAATGCATGCTTGAACTGGACAGAGGTATAGTATGAACTTGCAGACATGGTTCGGCGAGCAACGGAACTGGATGAAAGTTTACAACGCTATGCAATGGGTGGTTCAAATGACCAATTCTCCTGGGATGACGGCCTTTTGAGGAAAGGGTGTCGTTTGTGCGTCCCAAGTATGGGTAAGTTGAGGGAAGAATTGATATATGAGGCTCACATTACAAAATACTCAATTCACCTAGGGAGCACAAAGATGTACAAGGACATGAAAAAGCTATTCTTGTGGCTAGGGTTAAAGAAAGACATAACACATTATGTGGATAAATGTCTAACATGTGCCTTGGTAAAAGATGAATGCTAGAAGCCAGGAGGTTTCCTGATGTCGTTACCTATTTCGTAATGGAAGTTTGATGATATTTCGATGGATTTCGTGCACGGTTTGCCGAGATCTCAATGCGGGAATGATTCGATTTGGGTGATCGTAGACCGGTTTACTAAAGTGGCTCACTTCCTACGAACAAGAGGGACGATTCAGTGGAATTCTTGGCGAAACTTTATGTTGAGCAAATCGTATGATTACACGGTGTTCCCCGTAGCATCGTAAGTGACCGTGACGAGCGCTTCACATCGAATGATTGGAGGCTGATCCATCAGGTATTGGGAACAAAGTTAACGTTTAGTACAGCCTTTCATCCCCAAACGGATGGCCAAACTGAGAGGACCAACCGAGCGATGGAGAAAATTCTCTGAATGTGCGCCTTGGATTTTGGTAAGAGATGGGAGGAACATCTCTATATGGCAGAGTTTGCCTATAATAATAGCTACCAAGCGAGCATAAGCATGGCACCGTTTGAAGCTTTTTATGGTCAGAAATGCTGTACACTGTTAGTTTGGGAGGAAACAAGCGAATCTAAACTATATGGGCATAAAGAAGTCGAAGAAACTAATTCGACGATATACTCTATTTGGGAGAGGCTACTTATAACCCAAGATAGAAAAGCAAAGTATTATAATGCCAAACACCAAAACGTTGAGTTTGTGGTGGGCGATTGGGTCTATTTGAAAATCAAGCCCTTCAAAGGCGTGTCCAGGATTAGACGCTTGAAAAGTTTAGTCTGAGATATCTTGGTCCGTTTGAAGTGGTGGAGCAAAATGGAGAAGCTGCATATCGGCTAGCTCTTTCGGCAGAATTGAGTGGATTGCATGATGTGTTCCATATATCATTGCTTCGAAAAGCCGTAAAAGATCTGATAGTTTAACTTTCAAGGCAGCCTAAACACCTAGAGGGGGGGGGGGTGAATAGGTTCTGCTTTTCTTATAAAAACTTCTAGGAAGAATTCAATTCAATAGCTAACACAATGAGCACAACAATCACAGAAATTAAAACATCACAGATTGCACAATGTTTTATAGTGGTTCCCCAAGGTCTGGGTACATCCACTTTCCCCCTTCACCTATCTAGCAGTATGCTAGATTCGGCCAAACTTCCTCTTATCTCAGATCAATAGATCCTACAACTCAGAACCCAACTGGTTCCTACAACTCAGGCACAACTGCCCTACCTCAGCCTTGCCCCAAGGCCTACAACTCAGAGAATATCCTTCTCCTACACTCAGGCAAACAGCCCTACCACTCAGAGTTCAACACTCCTACACTCAGCCTTTATAACATAGGCTTACAACTCAGATCTGTGTAAACAGATCCTACAGAAATATAGAAAAGATTATTAAACTGTCTTGCCAAAAGAGAAAAGGCCAAGACAATTCTTGATCAGCTGATGCAATCAACTGTATCTGAGCCTTCTTCAAAGCTTCTTGAAAATGTACATAGCTGAGTTGATTCCAAACAGCTTCTTGAGAATCCACTGGTGGTTTCTTTCTTCTTCTTCTAATTCTGGCTTGATCTCTCTCTATCCAGCACTTTGAAAGATTCTTCTGAATTCTGATTAGAACTCTTCTTAGATCTATCCTTAGATAGTCTTCTTAGATCTCCTGGAGAAGATCTTCTTAAGTGACTAGCACTTTCTTGAAATGAATTGGATTGTGATCCTTCTCTTCCTTTTTGATTCAAAGTTATTCAAAAAGGACTATCTGTTATGGTTGTTGTTCTCCTTCTGAATCAGTCTATTTATAGACATTCTTCATGGTAACCGGCTGATCCGGTTTCTAACCGTTTTCTGACAAGTCTGACAGCTTCAGTTAATCGGTGGTAACCCACAGCTGTCAAGTCTTCAAACAAGTCCTGTGCCTTAGTCTTGAACCACAAGTTGTTGAAACAGTCTGTCAGAAAGTGTCGAGACCATCTGTCTATCTGTGTCGACACAATTGACTTTGGTGTCGACACAGTCTTCAGTGATGTCGACTAAGTTGCCTTTGAGTCGACACAGCTTCTTCTGAAAATAACTTGGTCTTGACTCTTCAGTGTGTCGACACAAGTCCTGTGTGTCGACACAGTTGTTGTAGAATTATAACTTAGTAAGTGTCGACTTAGCCTTCAGGTGTCGACACATTCATTTCTTAAATCTGCTTTAATGTGTCGACTTAATCACAATGTGTCGACTCATTCTGCTGGTGTCGACAAACTTGAGGTCGACTATTTTCTTCTGTGTCGACACATTCAGCTGATGTCGACAATCTTGAGATCGACTATATTCTTCTGTGTCGACACATTCTCCCAATGTTGAGGTCGACGCTTTTCTTCTGTGTCGACACAAATTCCCAGAGTTGTGTCGACTCTTTTCTTCTGTGTCGACACAAATTCCCAGTGATGTGTCGACTTACTTCTTCTGTGTCGACACTTTTTCCCAGTGTAGTTGTAGACTAACTGCTATGTGTCGACACTGCTTCCCAGTGTTGTGTCGACTCTTTTCTTCTGTGTGTCGACACTGTTTCCTCTATGTCGACACTTGGACTTAGAATTTTTCTGCATACTTTATCAATTCTTCACCTGCACATGTCAACTTAAAACAACATCAAATACACCTTGATGTATATCATTGAGCTAGGTTGGGCTTCTTCAAATCAGGTACACATTTTCCACTGTACCCAACAATCTCCCCCTATTTGGAGAAGTCATAACCCCTATAGCCAATGATATACACCATTTATAAACAGTACTAAATGATGATTAATGACATAACAGGAATACTTAATATAAACAACACATAAAAAAACAATTCACCACAGAATGCACATTATAATATGCCAAACAACATTTTGTTTATAACTGGGTAATGTTTGATTACAATGTTTTACATTTAATGATTACATCACAACATTACAAAACACTATAAAAGAACTTAAAACATAATCAGGATTGATCAGGCTCTCTAATTATAATCCCTTTGCCAGATTGAATTGTAGCTGTCACAGGAGCTTCTGATTCTTCAGCTATCTTCTTTCCTTTAAGATCAGCTTTCTTCTGAGCTTCTTCCTTGATCCTTTGCCTTTCAAAATAATGAAAAGGCTTAGGGAAGTATTTGCTTGGCTCCTTAGCATCAGATGGCAGTCTTCCCAGCTTGGCTTTCCTTCTGAATTGTACTATTGCTTCTTGTCTTGCCTCATACTTCTGCCATTCTATTTCATTGTACCACTTGCCTCTCTCATAAACTTTATCTTGTACAGCTTTCCATGCAGTGAGTATTATGTTCCTTGAAGTAGGACTCCACTGCTCATAATCTGGCTTCAGTACAGCCTGCTCTCTGAATTTCCTCTTTGCTACTAGAGCATCTTGCTGTTCTTTTAGAGTAGCCTCAGGCTTATCAACCTTTCCAAAGACAATATTAGTAACCTCCTTTGGAGGACTATACATTCCTTGAACCTTCTGATCAATCATGTCAAAATTTGGAGGGGGGTAAATGACTTGGGCAACCTCAGGTTGAGTGCCTTCAAGTAGATTTGATTGTATTCCTGATTCAGCTACCATAGCATCATCACACAATGGGGGATATCCCAAAGTGGCTCGAATGCTATTGGTCACCCATTTGGAGTGCTCTGAGCCTGCATGAATTAGCATCCTCTCCCCCTTTATGGCTTCTCTAGATACATGATCTCTTAGATCTTCCTTTTGAAATCGGATTTGGCCATCCAAATAATTTACACCGTCTTTAAAAAATGGTTTTAACTTGTTAAGCTTTTCAGATATTTCTTTTTGAGAGGTGGAGATGGCAGTCTTAACAGATGCAATGGCAGCTTGAAAATTCTTATCAAATTCTTCCTTTTCTTTTGCTCTATCTGCAGGCAGACCTGGAACAATCTTCTTTACCTCCTCAATGATCTCATTATGAGATTCAGTTAAATTATCATTCATTCTGATCTGATTTTCCAAAACATAACTTTGCTTCAAGGCAATGTCATCCACCTTTGTAGTGATAGCCTCCTGTTGTTTAGCTAGATAAACCACAGCATTGCCACCCTTGTGGAAGCAATCTGTCATTTCAGTTTTATGCAAGTTGACCTGAAACTGGATGGACTTGATATCCTGAGCTAAGTCAAACTGAAGTGACTTGCTATTCTCATCAACATACTTTTCCATAGCCAACCTTTGTTCATCCAATTTTACTTGTAGATCTATCATAAATTTGTTGTAATCAAAGGCTGGAGATACTTGTAGAGGTGTGGTCTGTAAAGCCTGCTTATAATTCTTGCTTCTTCTCTTGAAGACAACAAGTTTTCTTTTCTTTGCCACCCTGGCATCTTCAGTTTCTGTTTCAGATGAAGTATCTACATGAATTCTTTCTTGAGGATGATGAATTGTATCTGTTCCAGGGGTCTGTTGCTCAGCTTCAACATCCACTGGCTCACCCTCAACCTGTGGCTCAACTTCAGCTTCCTGCTCAATGTCCATACCTATGGACTTCTCAATATCTGGTCCACCTCCTACTTTATCAGCAGTAGTATCAATATCAGGGAATAACTCCTCCATAGTAAATTCCAGTTGAGCTGTAACTTCTGCAGCAGTTAAATCTTGAGACAAGTTTAACTGTGCTTCCTCTTGTACTTGCACTTCAGTATTTGTAGTATCTGGAGTAGGAGTGGACACTAGCTCCCCCTGAACCTGTGCAGTAATAAGAATATGAGCAATGTCTTTTATAGTAAAATACATTAGCTCCCCCTATACCTGAGCAGGAGAAGATACCTTTGGAGCAGGAGTGGAAACTGTCTCCCCCTGCATCTGTACAGGTGTTGACACTTCCTGGACTATAGATGAGGCAAGCTGTTCTTCAACCTGTGTCCTCAGTGGGTCTTCTTGTAATTGTTCAGATTCTTGATTTTGTGTAGGGGATTTCACAGGGGTGTCTGGCCTGCTCTCTTCAGGCACATCCTTGGACAGCACCCTATCCCACCTGGAGAACAATCTCATATCCATTCTTCTCATATGATTAATCTTACTCCCTTGCAGTTGCTGCATCACTTCAGGAATCACTCCAGTGAAGTACAGGCTCATGATCCTAGCCATGTTAGGCTTCTTGATTCCTTCTTTGATCTTGTCAAAGATCACTCCTGACCAATCAGTAGGAATAGTAAAAACTATCCTGGTCATCAGGCTGAACATATAGGCAGAAATCCTATCATGTCCACCTGTCTTGCAGAGGATTACTTTCCCAACTACTTCTAACAAGAATTTCCCTTATTGATTCATACCCTTCCTGTTGAAGGCAGCTCCAATCTTCAATCCTGAGTCCAGTCCACACCATTGAAGGGCTTCCCTTGTCTTAGATATAGGAACTTCCTCTTCATTCTCAACTACTTTCAATTGAAAGATCTTTCTTAAACTTCTTTGATTAATCTTCACCTTAGTCCCTTGAACAGTGGACTTAATCTTGAGGCCAGTAGAGTGGACTGATGCAGAGATAAAGAACTCGTGCACCTCCTTCTTCCAGATTTTAGTAGGTTCTGAGATGAGAAATTCTAACCCTGACTCAGAAAGGAGGGTGATAACTCCTTGAACATCTGGCGGCGCCTCTGCAAAGGCCTGGCGCACCAACTCATACCCTTCATTTATGTTGTCTTCAATCCTTGGCGCCATCGGTTCGTAGAGAAAGCTTGAGAGAAGAGAGAAAGATAGACTGTCGACACAGGGTTTTAGTCTCGAAAACCTTGGAAGCGTGTCGACAGAATGAGTTTTTGACCTATTTATAGCCTCAGTTGAAAGAAGTTCAAAAGGCGCCAAAAACAGTCAAAATGTGTCGACACAGACGGAATGTGTCGACACAAACTTCTATTGTCTCGACATTACTTCAGCCTATTAGGTGTCGACACCAATTTGTGGTTATGTCGACACCTTAGATAAACAGAAATTCTGTGTCGACTCTAAGGATAAGTGTCGACACATATTCTGTAAGTGTCGACACCATTTTCCTGGTTGAGTCGACATTACATTCCTGGTTAAGTCGACAATATAACTCTCAAGTGTCGACACATATTCTCTGTGTTGACACAATATTTCTGACTTGTCGACATAATTTCTCTGAGTCGACACATTACTACTGAATGTGTCGACACATTCTTACTTAGCCAATTTCTATAATTTCTGATACCACTTCAATTGCATTGTTAATGATTTTGTTAATACATTAATCAATGGTTAATATACCTAATTCAATTTTGAATTTATTGAATTTGGTTTCATCTAAAGGCTTAGTAAATACATCTGCTATTTGATAATCTGTTTTTACAAATTCCAATGAGATGTCTCCTCTTTCTACATGTTCTCTAAGAAAATGGTATTTGATTTCTATATGCTTAGTTCTACTATGAGAAACTGGATTATTAGCAATAGAAATAGCACTCTTTGAATCACATAAAAGAGGTGTTCTACTTACCTGAATACCATAATCCTTAAGCTGATGCTGCATCCACAATAGCTGTGCACAGCAGCTTCCAGCAGCAACATACTCTGACTCAGCTGTGGAAATTGCCACATTGGTCTGCTTCTTACTACTCCAAGATATTAGTCTTCCTCCCAGGAATTGACAAGTACCTGTAGTACTCTTTCTATCCTCTCTACATCCTGCAAAATCTGCATCTGAATAGCCTGTTAGTAGAAAATCTCTATTCCTAGGGTACCAAAGACCTAGAGTAGGAGTGCCCTTTAGATATCTCAGAATCCTTTTGACTGCAGTATAATGAGATTCTTTAGGGCAGGCTTGGTACCTAGCACAGACACATGTTGCATACATAATGTCAGGTCTACTAGCAGTGAGATATAGTAGAGACCCAACTATTCCTCTATACAATGATTCATCAACAGGTTTACCTGTCTCATCTTTGCATATAGGCATACTAGTTCCCATAGGAGTTCTCATGGTGGAGGATGACTCCATACCATACTTCTTAATTAATTCTTTGGTGAACTTAGACTGGGATATGGACAATCCATCATCAGTCTGTCTTACTTGGAGTCCCAAGAAGAACTTAAGTTCTCCCATACTGCTCATCTCAAACTTCCCTTGCATAAGTTTGGCAAACTTTTTACAAAGGTTGTTTTCAGTAGATCCAAAGATTATGTCATCAACATAGATCTGGACTAAGATGATCTTTCCTTTGGATTCCCTAAGGAATAGAGTTTTGTCTATCTTTCCTCTTGAGAATTTATTCTCAATGAGGAAGATAGATAGGGTTTCATACCAAGCCCTTGGAGCTTGTTTTAACCCATACAAAGCTTTCCTAAACTTATACACATAATCAGGTTTAAGAGAATCTATAAAACCTGATGGCTGCTCTACATATACTTCTTCTTTAAGATCACCATTCAGAAATGCTGACTTCACATCCATCTGGTATACTTTGAAGTCTTGGTAGGCTGCATAGGCAAGGAACATTCTGATTGCCTCCAGCCTTGCTACTGGAGCAAAGGTTTGATCAAAGTCAATTCCTTCTTCCTGCCTGTATCCTTTTGCAACTAACCTTGCTTTATTCTTCACTATTATCCCACTCTCATCTAGCTTGTTCCTATAGATCCACTTAGTGCCAATTATATTGTGGCCTCTTGGTTTAGGAACCAGCTCCCAGACTTTGCATCTTCCGAATTGATTCAGCTCCTCTTGCATAGCATCAATCCAGTGCTGGTCTTGGATAGCTTCTTCAAACTTCTTAGGTTCCATCTGGGACAAGAAACTTGAATGCAAAACTGTGCTTTGATTTCTGCTTCTAGTTTGCACTCCTTGTCTTGGATCACCAATTATCTGATCAGTTGGATGATCTCTCAGATATCTTATAGCTGGAGGAAGATTCCCTTCAGGTTGAGCATCTCCAGCTTCTTCATTCTGCTGAGCCTCCTGGTTTTCATCAGCTTCCATTATCTCTTGTACTCCCCCTGGACAGCAGCCTTCATTTTCTAATGCTTCATCTTCCTTTGAAGCTTCAGCAATGGAGAGCTTGTCCATCTTCTTGCTTATACCTGTTGAGTCATTTGATCTACAAGACAACTCACTATTGATTAATCTTGTTTCATCAAATACAACATGTACAGATTCTTCAACAACTTGAGTAGTTAAGTTAAAGACTCTATAGGCCTTACTATTTGTGCTGTACCCAACAAATATCCCATCCTGGGATTTGGCAGAAAACTTAGTCAAATATGACTTGCCATTGTTAAGTATATAGCACTTGCAACCAAAGATCCTGAAATAGGATAGATTTGGTTTTCTGCCTTTCACAATCTCATAGGGAGTCTTTCTGTGGCTTTTGGTGATAGAAGCCCTATTGATGACATGACAAGCAGTGTTAACTGCCTCAGCCCAAAAATATTCTGGGAGAGAGGTGTCACTCAATAGAGTTCTACCAGCTTCAATTAATGTTCTATTCTTTCTTTCAGCAATTCCATTTTGCTGAGGTGTTCTTGGTGAGGAGAACTCTTGGAAAATCCCAAAGTCTTTACACAAATTTGTTATGCTTTCAGAATGAAACTCAGTACCATGATCACTTCTGATTTTGACCACTGTACTATTCAGTTCATTCTGAATTTGCTTTACAAAATTAAGTAGTACACTTGGGGTTTCAGATTTTTGTTTTAGAAAGAACACCCATGTAAATCTAGAATAGTCATCTACAACCACAAAAGTGTAGACCTTCCTACCTAGACCATGAACTGGCATAGGACCAAAAAGATCCATATGCAAGAGGTATAAGCACCTCACAGAATCCTTGTTTTCAAGGCTTTGAAATGAGGATTTTGTCTGCTTGCCCTTTTGACAAGCAGAGCATACCCCTTCCTTTATACACTTAACTTGAGGCCCATTCCTCACTAGTTCTTTACTAATGAGTTGGCCAATTGTCTTGTAGTTTAGATGAGCCAATCTCTTGTGCCACTTAACACAATGGGAAGCATTGTCATCAGCTACAAGACAAATGGGGGAAGCCTTATTTTCACACTCAAAATTAAGGCAATATACATTTCTCTTCCTATACCCAGTCAAAATGATCTCTTGATCACTTGATCTTTTGATATGACATCCATCCTTACCAAATGAAATGTCATATCCTAGATCACTCAGCTGGCTTATGCTTATTAGATTATGTTTCAAACCTTTTACATAGGCCACTTGGGTGATAGTAATTAGGTTAGAGGAAATGTTACCAAACCCTTTGATGACTCCTTTTTCAGATCCACCAAAGATCACTTTATGTCCATCTTTGACAGATGAATACTCCTTCAGCAGCCCCTTTGTTCCAGTCATGTGCCTGGAACAACCACTATCCAAGTACCATATAGGGGCATGGTTACTTGGATTCACCTGCAATACAGAATTACTTACCCTTAGAACCCAAGTAAGTCTTGGGTCCTTGGTTCAGGTTAGCATTAATAAAGTTATCATAACCTCTTCTAACAGGTAGACTCTTATTCTTTATAACACTTGTGTTATACCAGCAGTCCAATGCAAAATGGCCCCTCTTGCCACAGCACCAACATTCAAACTTATTGTATCTAGATCTAGATACATCCTTGTCAGTAGAATTTCTGTTCATTGCTGGTGCTGTTGCTACTTCACCTACTGATTTCTTAAAACCATTTGGTTTATGACCATAGGTAGGCCTGCTTGCCTTAACACCCTTGTTCTTCAGAACATTTGTCTTAATATGACCTTGAATGTCTTCATGATCATATATGTTAGAAGGTACTTTCTCCTTACTAAACCTTATGGGGACTGAAAGGTTTAGTGGCTGAATAGGGACTTTGCCTTTCCTCTTGAATCTGCCAGCCCTGGAGTTACCTTTAAATCCTAATCCAGCCTTACCCTTCTGAGTGACAAATTCATCTATCAAGGGTAAGACAGATTTTGGCTTAGAGTAACTAGCCACTAAATCCCTTTCAATTCTAAGTCTGGCCTCCAGACTCTTTACTTGATCATTAGTATAATTAATTGTGCCCATCTGAATAATAGTTATATTCTTCAGCTTGGCAATTTCATTTAATTTTTGATCAAGGACTTTTTCTAACTCAGTTGTTGCTACCCTTAGTTCAACAATTTCCTGAGCCTGTGTTTTAACCAGGTTCTTGCTTTTCTTAAGGGCCTGCAACAAGTCCCCATACTTGTCTATCAATTGATAGACATCTCCTTCAGATCCAGATGCATCTTCATCACTTGATGCAAATGTAGCTGATTCTTCACTTGTACTACAAACAGATGTACAGGAAGAACAATTTACCTCATTAGGACCAGACTGATTCTGGCATATGTCCTCTTCTGATCTTGTCATCAAACCCATGCATTGATGTTCATTGATGGAGTCTAGCAACTGCATAAACTCCTCTTCCTCAGATGCAGCATATAGTCCAATATATGCTTCAGCTTCAGATCCTGATTCTGAAGTTGACTGGTCTGATAGACTTTTATCTTTCTTTGCTACAAAGGATTTCTCCTTCTTGCCTTTCTGATAAGTCTTCTTCTTTTCTGAAAATTCCTTCCTTTTGTCAGGACAATCAGCCACTACATGTCCAGGCCTATTGCAACAATAGCAGACAATCTTTGAAGTAGTGGCTTTGCTGGGCTTTGATCTGCTTTTCTCTTTCCTTGATGACCTTCTCTTCTGATAATAGTCATCAACTTGCTGTGATGTGGAAGGCCTAGACTTCCATTGCTTCTTTTTCAAGAACCTTTGGAATTGTCTAGTGAATGCAGCAAAGTCTGCATCTGAATCACAGCTAACTGAACCCTTATCTGAATTTTCAGAACTATCTTCTTCAACTTCCTTAGGAGGAGATGGTGATTTCCTCCTATTCTTTCTGGTGGCTTCAGCATTAAATGCCACAGTCTTTTCTCTATGCTCTCCTCTTGAGTTTCTTTCCTCCTCCTTCCTTACCATAAGTTGCATTTCATAGGATAGCAACTTTCCAAACAGGGTTGGAGGAGATATTTCTGCCAATTTAGCCACTTCTCTTATGGCACAGATCTTTGTATCCCAATCCTTTGATAAGGATCTTAAGAATTTGTCATTCAGTTCATAGGTACTGAAGACCCTTCCATAGGATATTAGCTCATTCACAATTCTATAGAATTTCTTATAGCACTCAGTTATGCTATCAGATTTTCCTTGTCTAAAGCTTTCATACTCCTGATTCAGCATAGACTTTCTGTCCAGCCTTACTTCTTCAGATCCCTCCATGTAGACAATCAATGTGTCCCACATCTCCTTGGAGGTCTTGTAGTGAATCAGATTCTGAAATGTTGAATCATCTATGACACTGACAATGATATTCTGTGCCCTTTTATCCATGGTTGCCAAGATGATTTCATCCTTGGTCATTTCTGAATAAGTCTTTGGTATTTGGAAATTTGCATCAAGAACAGATATCTTCATTGGAATGAAGGGCCCTTCTTGTACTGTGATGTAAATCCTTGGCTCAGATGCTTCCATAAACAATCTGACTCTCTCTTTCCAGATCCCAAAGATTTCCTTCTTGCATATGGGTAATTTCATAGACCCTAGCTCCTTATGATTCTCTCCAGAACCCATCTTCTTGAATCTTGAATCTGCCTTTCAGATCTACCTCAGACTGTTAAGTCCTTTTTGAGGAACCTCCCTCTGATACCACTTGATAGTTTAACTTTCAAGGCAGCCTAAACACCTAGAGGGGGGGGGGGTGAATAGGTTCTGCTTTTCTTATAAAAACTTCTAGGCAGAATTCAATTCAATAGCTAACACAATGAGCACAGCAATTACAGAAATTAAAACATCACAGATTGCACAATGTTTTATAGTGGTTCCCCAAGGTCTGGGTACATCCACTTTCCCCCTTCACCTATCTAGCAGTATGCTAGATTCGGCCAAACTTCCTCTTATCTCAGATCAATAGATCCTACAACTCAGAACCCAACTGGTTCCTACAACTCAGGCACAACTGCCCTACCTCAGCCTTGCCCCAAGGCCTACAACTCAGAGAATATCCTTCTCCTACACTCAGGCAAACAGCCCTACCACTCAGAGTTCAACACTCCTACACTCAGCCTTTATAACATAGGCTTACAACTCAGATCTGTGTAAACAGATCCTACAGAAATATAGAAAAGATTATTAAACTGTCTTGCCAAAGTTGAGAGAGAAAAGGCCAAGACAATTCTTGATCAGCTGATGCAATCAACTGTATCTGAGCCTTCTTCAAAGCTTCTTGAAAATGTACTTAGCTGAGTTGATTCCAAACAGCTTTTGAGAATCCACTGGTGGTTTCTTTCTTCTTCTTCTAATTCTGGCTTGATCTCTCTCTATCCAGCACTTTGAAAGATTCTTCTGAATTCTGATTAGAACTCTTCTTAGATCTATCCTTAGATAGTCTTCTTAGATCTCCCGGAGAAGATCTTCTTAAGTGACTAGCACTTTCTTGAAATGAATTGGATTGTGATCCTTCTCTTCCTTTTTGATTCAAAGTTATTCAAAAAGGACTATCTGTTATGGTTGTTGTTCTCCTTCTGAATCAGTCTATTTATAGACATTCTTCATGGTAACCGGCTGATCCGGTTTCTAACCATTTTCTGACAAGTCTGACAGCTTCAGTTAACCGGTGGTAACCCACAGCTGTCAAGTCTTCAAACAAGTCCTGTGCCTTAGTCTTGAACCACAAGTTATTGAAACAGTCTGTCAGAAATTGTCGAGACCATCTGTCTATCTGTGTTGACACAATTGACTTTGGTGTCGACACAGTCTTCAGTGATGTCGACTAAGTTGCCTTTGAGTCGACACAGCTTCTTCTGAAAATAACTTGGTCTTGACTCTTCAGTGTGTCGACACAAGTCCTGTGTGTCGACACAGTTGTTGTAGAATTATAACTTAGTAAGTGTCGACTTAGCCTTCAGGTGTCGACACATTCATTTCTTAAATCTGCTTTAATGTGTCGACTTAATCACAATGTGTCGACACATTCTGCTGGTGTCGACAAAGTTGAGGTCGACTATTTTCTTCTGTGTCGACACATTCAGCTGATGTCGACAATCTTGAGATCGACTATATTCTTCTGTGTCGACACATTCTCCCAATGTTGAGGTCGACGCTTTTCTTCTGTGTCGACACAAATTCCCAGAGTTGTGTCGACTCTTTTCTTCTGTGTCGACACAAATTCCCAGTGATGTGTCGACTTACTTCTTCTATGTCGACACTTTTTCCCAGTGTAGTTGTAGACTAACTGCTATGTGTCGACACTGCTTCCCAGTGTTGTGTCGACTCTTTTCTTCTGTGTGTCGACACTGCTTCCTCTGTGTCGACACTTGGACTTAGAATTTTTCTGCATACTTTATCAATTCTTCACCTGCACATGTCAACTTAAAACAACATCAAATACACCTTGATGTATATCATTGAGCTAGGTTGGGCTTCTTCAAATCAGGTACATATTTTCCAATGTACCCAACAAGATCCAGATCAATTGATTGCTAATGATCGCGTACTGGTCGAATTTGTTCTAACGATGTAGGTTAGGCCCATGCGGATTGAGGATAAAGTCGAGATAGAGTTGCGGAACAAGATAATCAGGATGGTCAAGGTCTGATGGGACAACTGCGGCCATGAGGAACTAACATGGGAGTGAGAGCAGACCATGCGTGCTGAATTTCCCGATCTATTTATCTAAACTTGTATAACAGTTTTGTATAAAATGTTATAAACATTTTGATTACTGTTTCCTGAGTCCTGTATACAAATTTTGGGACGAAATTTCTTGTAAGGATGGGAGGGTTGTAACGCCCCAAATCTCAAGTTTTTGAGTGGACTGTGTAGGCTGAGCAACACATCCTGGGACACGGGCGTGTCCAAGGCCGTGTCCTGCTCTGAGCTCTCGAGTGTGGCACAAGGCAGTCTCGAGTAGGTCGCGAGTGAGGCACACGACCTGTGACACAAGGGTGTCCAGGGACGTGTCCTTGTTGGGTACATTGGAAAATGTGTACCTGATTTGAAGAAGCCTAACTTAGCATAATGATATACATCAAGGTGTATTTGATGTTGTTTAAGTTGAATGTGTGCAGGTTAAAAGTATGCAAAAATTTCTAAGTCCATGTGTCAACACCAGAAGAAGATGTGTCGACACTTCAGGAAGATTGTGTCGACACTTGAAGAAGGCTGTGTTGACACAGAGATAATGAGTCGACATCAACTGTGTCGACACCAGGAGGCTGTGTCGACACACAGAGGCAGAGTCGACAATATTTGTGTCGACACCAGAAGACTGAGTCGACACATATAGGCAGAGTTGACAAAAGCTGTGTCGACACCTGAAGGAAGTGTCGACACATACTAAGTTCTGAATCTACATCAATTGTGTCGACACACAGGACTTGTGTCGACACATTGCCAAGTCTAGACCAAGTCATTTGCTGAAGAATGATGAAGTGTTTGAGTCAACACAAATACTCAGTGTCGACTCATTCTCAAGTTGTAGTATGCAGAAGCTGAGTCGGCTTAAAGGCAAACTTGTCGACTTCACCAGAGGCAGTGTCGACACCGAAGTTACTTGTGTCGACACATATAGACAGATGGTCTCGACACTTTCTGACAGACAGTCTCGACACTTTGCTGTCCAAGACAAAGGCACAAGATCTGTTTGAAGACTTGACAGCTGTGGTGTTGGTACCCTAGGTTTTGATTTGAGTTCAGTCTTCTCTTTCTGTCTCTTGACCCAAGATTTATCTATGGTCAAAGGTTAGTTGTTTAGTTTGTTGCTCTAGTTTTTGAGGCCACTTTTCCAGATGTAAATTTGGTTAAGTTGTTTTTCGTTCGACTATGGTCTAACGCCGCTCGACTATCGTCTATCGGCTGATCGACGATCGTCTATCAGTTGGTCGACGTTCTGTCTGCATTGATAGTTCGACTATCTGTTTGATAAGTCGACTATCTGTTGTGTTTGATAGTTCAACTATCTGCTTGGATAGTTCAACTATCTGATAGTTCGACTATCTGTTGATAGGTCGACTATCTATTTTGGTTGATAGCTCGACTATCTGTTGATAGGTCGACTATCTGTTTTCTTTGATAGTTCGACTATCTGCTTGGATAGTTCAACTATCTGATAGCTCGACTATCTGTTGATAGGTCGACTATCTGTTTTCTTTGATAGTTCGACTATCTGCTTGGATAGTTCAACTATTTGATAGCTCGACTATCTGTTGATAGGTCGACTACCTATTTTCTTTGATAGTTCGACTATCTGCTTGGATAGTTCAACTATCTGATAGCTCGACTATCTGTTGATAGGTCGACTATCTGTGTTCTTTGATAGTTCGACTATCTGCTTGGATAGCTCAACTATCTGATAGCTCGACTATCTGTTTTGTTTGATAGCTCGACTATCTATTGATAGGTCGACTATCTGTTTTCTTTGATAGTTCGACTATCTGCTTGGATAGTTCAACTATCTGATAGCTCGACTATCTATTGATAGGTCGACTATCTGTGTTCTTTGATAGTTCGACTATCTGCTTGGATAGCTCAACTATCTGATAGCTCGACTATCTGTTGATAGGTCGACTATCTGTTTTGTTTGATAGCTCTACTATCTGTTGATAGGTCGACTATCTGTTTTCTGTGATAGTTCGACTATCTGTTGATAGGTCGACTATCTGTGTTGCTTTGGTAGTTCGACTATTTGTCCTGATAGATTGACTATCTGATAGCTCGACTATCTGTCCTGATAGTTCGACTATCTGTTGTGGTAATTCGACTATCTTCTTTGATAGTTCGACTATCTGGATCGTTCGACTATCTGTCTGATAGGTCGACGATCTCCGTGCTTCGGTCGACGATCTCCGAGGGTCGTTCGACGTTTTGCTGTATGTTTTGAGTAATTTTGTCATCTTCTATGATGTGATTTATTTCATATTTATTTTGGCATATTTTATAAAAGATTGTTTGAATAAATTTATGATATTATTTCCATGCAATATCTGCTCCATTTCTTATGCATGAGCCAATCTTTTTCTGACAAAGTTGTTTGTCTTATTAGCTGAGATATGATTCCTGCTTTATCTGCCATGCTGTCCTTTATATCCGTTAGACTCAAAAAGTCTTCCTTGGCTGTAAAGAGTCTCTTTTGATGTGACTTTCTCTAGTATTATTTCATCAGAGTTATTTGTAGCTTCTTAGAAAGCTTTATCCTCTTATAGGATAACTGTCTGCAGTATTTGTTTTGCTTTATGCTTTTTGCAGCCCAGCTTGCAGATTTCAGTAGAAGACAAGTTTCAAACTCAAATGAGAGCCGTTGCTGTTGTTGCTATATAAAGAATTCCTTGAAGAAAGAAATCAACTAATTCACATAGCCAAAAACCAGTTCATTCAGGAAAAAGGAGTTCAAAAGCTAACAGCTGCATTCAAGCTTAGAACTTATAGTTTTCAACTGCTCTCAGCTCGTTCACATCCAACTGAGAAGAAGTTTTAGCTCTTCACTCTTCTTCAACCTGAGTTCTCCTGCTTACAGGAAGATTTACACTCAGAGCTTTTTGAAGAAGAAGAAGAAGATAGCTGCCTGAAGAAAAAATTTTCAATTCATATTCTTTATCTTCTTGTAGCTTTTCCCTTCAGATTTTCTGAAGTGTTTCTGCACTGAAGCAAGACTTCACCTGGACATTCTTTTATCCAGGGGGAGCCTTGATTCTTTAAGAGCTTTGTAGCTCAGTGCAAGTTCTTGTGCTTCTCTAATCTATTGTTAAATAGAGAAGACATCTTAACCTCCTTTCCCCCTCCTGTAAAGGGTTATTACTCCCTTCAAAAGTATACCTTAGTGGCAGGGCACCTGATCAAAAACCTGTGTTGGTTTTTAAACACTTGATCAAAAGTCTAAAGGGTTTCTGGATCTACCTGAAGCAGATCTTGTTGGTGGCAGGGCACCTGATCAAAAACCTGAGTGGATTCCTACCTTGTTGGTAGAAGAGTGGACGTACCCAAGTTGTTTGGGGAACCACTATAAATTCCTTGTGTCGTCTGTATTGTTTAATTAATTCTCTGTGCTGATTGGCTGTGATTAGATTTTAACTAGGATTGCTAGTTGCTATTTAGGATTCCAAGCCTTAACTGTAATTACAGTTGGCTGCCTTTTATGCACATCACTTGTGTTAGGCTTTAGGGTTTCATCTCAAATATCTATAACCTTCATTCCGCAATTAACTCCAAGGGAGTTGAGTAGACAGTCAAATTTGCTAGTGTAATTTTTGATTACTCTATTCACCCCCCTCTAGAGTAGTATCTATCCCTTTTCTTTCAATTGGTATCAGAGGGAGGTTGACTGACTGAATAGGCTAACATCTAAGTCACAAGATCCTGATAGATATCAAGGCTTATAGATATTCACTTTCACTATCATGGCCCAGTCCAAGGATTACTCTAGCACTAGGCCTCCAGCATGCAATTTAGCTAAGTTTAGCATCTGGAAGGCAAGGATTAAACTATATATGAACTCTATTGATGAGAGTATTTTTGCTTCTATTTTGACAGGACCACCAAGAGTACCTGCTGCAGCTACTGCCTCATCATCAACTGATATGAGTGTAGTGCCTCCTCCAGATTACAATGATGAATACAAAAAGGAAAAGATAGCAGATGCTAAGGCAATGAACATTCTGGCTCAGACAATGTCTGATGAAGTATTCCAGAAGGTTGCTGACTGCTCCTCAGCAAAAGCAATGTGGGATACACTGAACCAGATTGTAGCTGGTTCAGCTGATGAAAGGAAGGACAGAAGGTCCAACCTTATCTCTCAGTATGAGAATTTCCAGAAAACTGATGCTGAATCAGTTGAAGCTATGTACACAAGGCTCAGCTCAATCATCAATGAGCTGAGGACTCTTGATAAGGATATTTCATTGACAGAGGTCAATGATAAGATTCTTATGTGCTTCCCTAGCACATGGGATCTGAGGATCTGGCCTATCAAGGAGGCCAGAAGCACAAATGAAATCTCAACAGAAGCCCTCCTTGGCAAGCTCAAGTCCTTTGAGCAAGTGTTGAAGTCCAGGGAAGCTGAGTATGAAGCAAAGACCCCAACTCCTACAAGAAAAGAGCAAACCCTTGCTCTCAAAGCTGTTGATGCTTCTAAAGGAAGCCAATCCAATGAGGAACTGATGACATTATTTGCCAAAAGGTTTTACAAGATGGGAAGGAAAGAATTCAGAAAGAAATCATCAAAGTATGAAGATAAACCAAGGTATGATCGTACTCCTTCTAAAGAAATAATCTGCTATGGTTGCAGGAAGCCTGGACATATTCTTCCAGATTGTCCAGAGGAAAAGAATAAAGATAAAAGGAAAGACAAGGATCAGCACAAGAAGCATTCCAAGCCATCCTCCTACAAGAACAAAAAGAAGGAGAGAGGTTTTGTTGCTGAAACCTGGAGCGATTCTAATGAGGAATCTTCCTCCTCAAGCTCCAGTGAGGATGAAGAAGAAAAGAAGGTAAAGGAAGTTTGCCTGATGGCAATTGATGCCTGCAGCAATCACTCAGCTGCAGAGAATTCAGATTCTGATGAAGAAATGCCAACTGAAGATGAGGTATTGTCTTCTTACAACTTTACATCTGATGAATTTAAATCATATTTTAAATCCTTATGCTTAGATTTAATTAGTTCTGAAAAGGAAATAAAAGAGCTTAGAAATAAACTAGCTGAATCTGAATTAATTTCTATTGAAAACATTAGGTTAACAGCAGAACTCAATAATGCTAGTGAAGAAATAAAATTCCTTAAGAATGAATTAGCTAAGTCCAAAAGGTTAGAAGAATCTCTGAATGGTAGAAGCCTTAAGTTGCTTGAAATAACCAGCATGTCTAACACTAGGTCAGGCAATAACAAATTAGGCTTAGGAGCATCTTCTAGTGAACCCCCAATCATTCTTAAAAACCATCTTTCAACTCCAGTGTACTTTATCTAAGCTGATGGGATAAAGAACACTGAGCAAGTTAATCAGGTTAATAAAGCTTTAAATAAAGCTAAGAGAGAGAAAAGAAAACAAAAATTTAAGGAAATACAAAGAGCGTCGAACGCTGCTTGACGATCGCAGGCCCAATGGTCGAACGGAGATCGACGATCTGGGAACCCATCGTCGAACGCTGATCGACGCTTTCAACATGAATTTCAAAACTTCACCCAGAACTTTAGAAACCAGAATGAAAATAGAAACCCTAGGTTCGTTGACCCATCATCTGCATGGAGAATCCCACCTAGGAGATCTTACCCGTTAGGTTATCACCCTCAGCTTGCTTATTCATTTATTTCCAATTTTTCTTATGTGAAAAACAAGGGACCCAAGGTTACCTGGGTCCACAATGTTTAATTGATTTATTTGTAGGTGAAGACCTATCCTATCACTCAAAATAAGTGGTATTTGGATAGTGGTTGCTCCAAGTATATGAAAGGAAATAAAGAATATCTGTCAAGATTCAAGGCCAAGCTTGGCCCAAAGGTGATCTTTGGAGATTCAAGCTGTGGTCAAACTGAAGGCTATGACAGGATGACAATTGGAGCTGTAACATTCAAGAGAGTTGCTTATGTAACTAGACTGAAGCATAATCTTATTTCAGTAAGTCAGTTATGTGATGCTGGATACCAGGTATCATTTTCTAACTCTCTTTGTAATATTACATTAAATAATAATATTGTATTAGTAGGTATTAGACAAGGTAATATTTATTTAGTAGATTTTAACTCAACTCACTCTGAAATTTGCTTATTTAATGAAGTAACCAATAACAATACTTTATGGCATAAAAGGCTTAGCCATGTTAACCTCAAGAATATATCTAGGTTATCTAAACACAACCTTGTTAGAGGTTTACCTTCTTGCCCCTACAAGAAGGAGAGCCTATGCAAGGCTTGTCAATTAGGCAAGCAAACCAAGAATTCATTTAAATCAGTAAATAAAAGTGATTCTCCTAGAATCCTGTATTTATTACATTTGGACCTATTTGGCCCAATAAATGTACAGAGTTTAGGAGGGAACTATTACACCCTAGTCATTATAGATGACTTCTCTAGGTTCACTTGGGTGTTCTTTTTGAGAACTAAGGGTGATAACTTCAAAGCCCTTACAGATTTTCTATTATGTGTGCAGACTGAGTACTCTGCTCATGTGGCCTTGATCAGAAGTGATCATGGTACTGAGTTTGACTCTCTTCTCATGCAAAAATTATGTGAGAGAGAAGGTATCAAACATAGCTTCTCAGCTCCTAGAACTCCCCAACAAAATGGGGTAGTTGAAAGGAAGAATAGAACCCTGATTGAAGCTGCTGGCACATTGTTGGCAGATGCTAATATGCCTCTTTCCTATTGGGCAGAAGCTATTAGTACAGCCAACTATGTCTTGAATAGAAGTCTGATTCACAAGCTTAAGTGTAAAACTCCTTATGAGTTGCTTAAAGGAAAGAAACCTAAAATAAATTATTTTAGAGTATTTGGTTGTGTAGTTTATATTCATAATAATAATAAAGAATATCTTAGAAAGTTTGAAGCAAAAGCTTCAATGGGAATTTTTCTTGGATATTCCCAAGTAAGCAAAGCTTATAGGGTTTTCAATAAGTCATCTTCTAAAATTGAAGAGTCTGTTCATGTGTCCTATGGTGAATCTCAAATGTTTTACAAGGAGAAGGAAACTTCCCCTTCCTCTAGTTCATTACAGGTACAAGAATCTAACAAAGATGTCACTCAAGAAATTCTTCATCTTTCAACTCTTCATATCACTGAATTAGACAGTGATGAAGACCTTGCAGAAATTGTTGCAATACCACCAATAGTAGATCAAATTCCTCCTGAGGAATTAATCCCAACTATTGCTGAAGATCACATCCCACCTGCTGATGTTGTCACACTTAGAGATCATCCTACATCTCAAGTGATAGGAGACATATCAGTTGGTGTTCAAACAAGACATCAGTTAAGACAGGATGTGATGCATGCTTGTTTCCTTTCACAGATTGAGCCCCTCACCATTAAAGATGCTGAGCTAGATCCCCAATGGATCATTGCTATGCAAGAGGAACTCAATCAGTTTGAAAGATGTAAAGTATGGACTTTGGTTCCAAGACCTAAAGGCCAACTGATCATAGGCACCAAGTGGGTGTATAGAAACAAGTTGGATGCAAATGGAATCATTGTAAGGAACAAAGCTAGGCTTGTAGCTCAGGGCTACAGACAGGAGGAAGGTATAGATTATGACCAAACCTTTGCTCCTGTTGCAAGGCTAGAGGCAATAAGGATCTTTCTAGCCTATGCAGCCTATATGAAGTTTAATGTTTTTCAGATGGATGTCAAAAGTGCCATTCTAAATGGTGAGCTAAAGGAAGAGGTATTTGTTGAACAGCCACCTGGGTTTGTTTCTGCAACTCAGCCCTCACATGTATTCAAGTTGCAAAAAGCTCTTTATGGACTCAAACAAGCACCCAGAGCCTAGTATGAGACTCTAGCTAGTTTCTTGTTAGAGCACAACTTTGTTAGGGGAGTAGTTGATAGAACCCTTTTCGACAAGCACCACAAGGACACAATCCTGTTAGTTCAAGTGTATGTTGATGACATTATTTTTGGTTCCACTGATCCCAAACTATGCAAAAAGTTCTCCAACTTGATGCATTCTAAGTTTGAAATGAGTAGTATGGGTGAGCTGACTTACTTTCTTGGTCTCCAAGTAAAGCAAGATGCTGATGGCATCTTCATCTCCCAATCCAAATATGCCAAGGAATTGGTAAAGAAGTTTGGGATGGCTGATGCTTCAGCAATGCATACACCTATGACTACTAATATAGTTATAGATTCTGATGATCAGGGAAAGCCTGTTGATCAAAAGAATTATAGGGCCATTGTTGGTTCCTTATTGTATTTAACTGCAAGTAGGCCAGACATAATGTTTGCTACATGCCTTTGTGCTAGATTCCAGGTCAACCCCAAGGAATCTCATCTAATTCTTCTCAAGAGAATCTTGAGATACCTGAAGGGATGTCCAAATCTAGGACTTTGGTACCCAGCTGAGTTAGAATTTGAATTAATTGGATATTCTGATTCTGATTATGCTGGCTGTCGAGTTGACAGGAAAAGTACCTCAGGAACTTGTCAGTTCCTGGGAGAGAGATTGGTCTCTTGGTTCTGTAAGAAGCAGGCTTCTGTCTCAACTTCAACTGCAGAAGCTGAATTTATAGCAGCTGCTAGTTGTTGTTCACAGATCCTGTGACTACAAAATCAGCTTTTGGATTATGGGTACTCACACAAGAACACTAAAATCATGTGTGATAGTACCAGTGCTATCTCTATTACACAAAATCCTGTGCACCATTCTAGAACGAAACACATTGAGATCCGGCACCATTTCCTGAGAGATTGTGTGGAAAAGAACAAGATCAGCCTTGAGTTCATATCCACAGACATTCAAAGAGGTGATATATTCACCAAGCCCTTAGATGAACAGAAGCATCTGTTCTTTTTGGTTCAACTAGGCATGATTAATGGAAGAGACTAAGTGTGTCGTCTGCCTTGTTGAAACTTGTTTGAAGATCATCGAACGACGTTCGAAGATAGTCGATCGGATCAAGCCTATCGTTGACCTATGGTTGAAGATAGCTTATCTGCTTGAAGATCGTAGACCGACGTTCGAAGATAGTCGAACAAGTCGAGCCTATCGTCGATCTATGGTTGACGACAGCTTATTGTTTGTGAAGACAGAAATAGTCGAACGATTGATCGACTACTCTGCTTCAGGACCGATCGTCGAACGACCGTTCGACCATCGTCTCCAGTATCTTTTAAATAGATCGACGATCGTTGTTTTAATATAAAGCCGATGATCGACCTAGGTTAAGAGATCGTTGTTTTTATCGTCGACGGAGAGCGTCTTTTCACATTCCGTCTTCCCGCTTGCTCTTTGTCTTGCGTTTTCTGCCGCTTCGTCCTCGCCGTCTCTCCCTCGTCTTCTCCAGCCCTTTCGATGGCGATAGCTCCAGCGCTCCTAGCAGTAGTAAAGTTCGATGCAGGATTCAGTGTGGATTTCGACTCCTTCAGCTGCTGCGAATCCGGAATTGTGGAAATTCTCACCCTATGCAAAGATCAAGGTTTAGAAAAGCTCATGTCCTCCAGGATAAAGATATATATTCAAGAGATCAAAGAATGGGCATTCACTTCGTCTTCAAATGATGATTCAATGACCGGAACCATCGGTAGAGAAGAGGTAACTTTGACTCCAGCCATTTTAACTGAAATATTTGGATTGATTAATGGGGAAGAAGAGTACGAGCAAGATACCCCAGAGTTTGGGAGAATGCTGACAGAGCTGGGACATGCCGAAGGCATTCCCTCTAAGCTGCTTAAAGTAAATTTTCCGTTTAAGATTAAGTTCCTTGCTGAAATTGTAGGAAAAGTGCTACTGGGAAAGCACTCTGCCCACGACAATATTACAAGGCAGCAGTTTGCACTGATGTGTGCAATTGTGAATAAGAAATAGATTAATTGGGCAGGCGTTCTGTTTGATTTGATCAGGAAAAAGAACAGCAAGAAAGAAGTTACCCTGGGAAGGGTAGTTGGGAATTTTCTGAAGGAAAATTATCCCCATCTGTTAGTTTCAGCTGCTACCTCCATAAACGCCAGCAAGAAGATGGATCCATCCCTGTTCGCCAAATGGAAAAGGACGTTTCTAAAGCCTGCTCCCGCAGGGGTTGCTCCAACTACATCTGAGAGCACCAGGACTGCCTCAGTCACTCCTCCCCTACAAGAAGCTGGCTCAGCAAATCCCTCCCTTCCATCTTCCTCATCTGCTTTGCCATCTACTTCAGTTGAAATTCCATCAACTTCAATTGAAGTATGACCTTCTGCTTCTCACCTTGCATCACCTCCTGCATCTCCTCTCCCGTCTCATCTTACTGGGATCTCTCAACCTAGTTTTGATTTATTAGTTTCTGAGATTTCTACTCCTCCTCAGTCTCCAATTCCTTCTTCAGATTACTTTGATCATCCTGCATCCACCCATCACTTTCCATCTCCAGGTCCATCTCCAGTTCATCATGAATACACCATTCCTCCTGATCATCCATCCACCGAGATTCCTCCTTCATCATCTGAAATCTCTCCAGCATTCATTTCCAACATCCTGGAGATAATTACCCCCTCAATCAAAACTATAATTGAAGAGGCAATTGTTCCACTTGTTTCCTCCATATCTTCTTTGACTGCTGCTATTCGAGTACTCTCAAAGTCTGCTGAGCCCTCTTCCTCTAGGGGCCTGGTTTCAGTATCTACTGAAATCAGGCAGGAAGAGATGCTTAATAAAGATGTCTCTGAGCTGCCTTTGGCCTCCCCTCCAGCAGATCCTCCTGTAGTGGCAGAGAAAGATTTAGAAGTATCAACTCCTCCTCAAAGTTTGTCTGAAAAAGAAATTTCTGATGCATTATTGAAATCTGAATTTATTATCAAAGCGTGCCTGGAAGAATGTTCTACTCCCCTGGTCGCCCTATACCTAGAAGGAGTTATCACTTACTTTCTAGAAGATTTATGGGAGTTAGGACACGCAAAGGACGATTCTGAAGGTATCCCCTTTACTCACTTTTTAGACTTGATAACTGATATGATAGTTTGGGAATACCTAGAAGGGATGATTAGATGTCATTTAGCAAAATTTTATTCATAATATTACAGATAAAATGGACGAAATTTTAGATGTTCAAGAGCCTGATCACCTACCTGCTACAGAAGTTCAAACTGAACAAGAACAAGTTACTCAAGTTTCTGAGGCTGCTCAGCCAGCTCAGCCAGAAGTGCAAGTAGAACTGGTCACCATGACAGTTTCTAATCAACAAGAAACAGCTGTAGATGCTCAAATTGAAAAGTCTACTGTATGGGATGATTCCCCTGGTTTGGATTTAGATGCTCTCCTGGCACAGGATGCCATAGAAGAAGAATTAGAAAAAGCTGCCCTAAAGGAAAAGGAAAGAGCTATGCAAGAAGCAATTGATCCCTAAGATCTTCCTATCTCTTCAAATTCTGAGGATGATATTGATTCTGATGAATCTGATGAGTCAAAAAGAAAAAGGTCTGCTAAAAAGAAAAGGAAAGTTGTGGCTCCTCCTCCTCCTAATCCAGATAATGATACTCCTTACTATATCCTGAAAGGAATTGATCCTAAATCAAAAGATTTCCAGCACTGGATGGCTTTCTCTAAAAATCAGCAGAAGCAAAGGAAGAAGTCAAAGAGGTATGACACTCCTGTCCCAAGATGGACTCCTAGAGGTCCTCCTCCTCCACCTCCTAGTGCAGGAGTCTCAGGAAACTTATCTGCAAACCCTGCTGCTCAGTCTGAAAGGTTCAATCCATCTCAGTCTTCACAAAGGAGAAGCTCTCAAGGATATCAAGGTAAAACTCAAACTGGCTATCAAAAACTTGATGCTGTTAAGGAACAAGTAAAGGAGGTAGTGTATCAAAGACCAACTTTTTCTCCTCCTCATTCTAAAGAACTCAAAAGCTCAACCTCTCCTAAGCCAGATCATTCTGTGAAGGATGTTTCAAAAGGTAAGCAAATTATTTTATCTGAAAATTCTAGCAAGATATTTGCTAAGTCTGCTCCCCTTTCTTATCTAGTTATTCAGGATAAAGAATCAGTTGATACATCTTCTGAAAATGTGTATGAAAGCCCAGAGCTTGATCCTAATTTTAGGATGGCTCGTTTTCTTGAACTTGTGGGTTCAGCTCAAATTAAGAAAGCTAAAGCTGAAGGGAAAGACACTGCAGGATTGACCACAATGTCAAAATTCAGAATGAAGGAGCTCGACAAATTCCAGGTTAGACCTGAAGTATTTGATCCTTCAAAGTACATGGAAAAGCATCCTGAGGCAGTTGTCCCAAGAGCAACAGAATTGAAAATAATTGGAGAACAAGACCTGAAGCTGTCGAGAAAAGAAGCTCTAGACCCCTCTAGAAAGATTAATTTTGTTCCAAGTTCTTCTGATCCTAAATCTAACTCTGAAGCATCTTAAAAATTCATTGATTGACAGTTAGTTGCTTATCTGTTTGATTGATTCTATCTGCTTAGTTATTTCTTTTCATGCATGTTATTTATTTTAAGTATTTAGTTTTGTATTTAATTGTTGAGAGACTTAACTCAAATAGGGGGAGATTGTTGGTACCCTATGTTTTGATTTGAGTTCAGTCTTCTCTTTCTGTCTCTTGACCCAAGATTTATCTATGGTCAAAGGTTAGTTGTTTAGTTTGTTGCTCTAGTTTTTGAGGCCACTTTTCCAGATGTAAATTTGGTTAAGTTGTTTTTCGTTCGACTATGGTCTAACGCCGCTCGACTATCGTCTATCGGCTGATCGACGATCGTCTATCAGTTGGTCGACGTTCTGTCTGCATTGATAGTTCGACTATCTGTTTGATAGGTCGACTATCTGTTGTGTTTGATAGTTCAACTATCTGCTTGGATAGTTCAACTATCTGATAGTTCGACTATCTGTTGATAGGTCGACTATCTGTTTTGGTTGATAGCTCGACTATCTGTTGATAGGTCGACTATCTATTTTCTTTGATAGTTCGACTATCTGCTTGGATAGTTCAACTATCTGATAGCTCGACTATCTGTTGATAGGTCGACTATCTGTTTTCTTTGATAGTTCGACTATCTGCTTGGATAGTTCAACTATCTGATAGCTCGACTATCTGTTGATAGGTCGACTATCTATTTTCTTTGATAGTTCGACTATCTGCTTGGATAGTTCAACTATCTGATAGCTCGACTATCTGTTGATAGGTCGACTATCTGTGTTCTTTGATAGTTCGACTATCTGCTTGGATAGCTCAACTATCTGATAGCTCGACTATCTGTTGATAGGTCGACTATCTGTTTTGTTTGATAGCTCGACTATCTGTTGATAGGTCGACTATCTGTTTTCTTTGATAGTTCGACTATCTGCTTGGATAGTTCAACTATCTGATAGCTCGACTATCTATTGATAGGTCGACTATCTGTGTTCTTTGATAGTTCGACTATCTGCTTGGATAGCTCAACTATCTGATAGCTCGACTATCTGTTGATAGGTCGACTATCTGTTTTGTTTGATAGCTCTACTATCTGTTGATAGGTCGACTATCTGTTTTCTGTGATAGTTCGACTATCTGTTGATAGGTCGACTATCTGTGTTGCTTTGGTAGTTCGACTATCTGTCCTGATAGATTGACTATCTGATAGCTCGACTATCTGTCCTGATAGTTCGACTATCTGTTGTGGTAATTCGACTATCTTCTTTGATAGTTCGACTATCTGGATCGTTCGACTATCTGTCTGATAGGTCGACGATCTCCGTGCTTCGGTCGACGATCTCCGAGGGTCGTTCGACGTTTTGCTGTATGTTTTGAGTAATTTTGTCATCTTCTATGATGTGATTTATTTCATATTTATTTTGGCATATTTTATAAAAGATTGTTTGAATAAATTTATGATATTATTTCCATGCAATATCTGCTCCATTTCTTATGCATGAGCCAATCTTTTTCTGACAAAGTTGTTTGTCTTATTAGCTGAGATATGATTCCTGCTTTATCTGCCATGCTGTCCTTTATAGCCGTTAGACTCAAAAAGTCTTCCTTGGCTGTAAAGAGTCTCTTTTGATGTGACTTTCTCTAGTATTATTTCATCAGAGTTATTTGCAGCTTCTTAGAAAGCTTTATCCTCTTATAGGATATCTGTCTGCAGTATTTGTTTTGCTTTATGCTTTTTGCAGCCCAGCTTGCAGATTTCAGTAGAAGACAAGTTTCAAACTCAAATGAGAGCCGTTGCTGCTGCTGCTATATAAAGAATTCCTTTAAGAAAGAAATCAACTAGTTTACATAGCAAAAAACCAGTTCATTCAGGAAAAAGGAGTTCAAAAGCTAACAGCTGCATTCAAGCTTACAATTTACAGTTTTCAACTGCTCTCAGCTCGTTCACATCCAACTGAGAAGAAGTTTTAGCTCTTCACTCTTCTTCAACCTGAGTTCTCCTGCTTACAGGAAGATTTACACTCAGAGCTTTTTGAAGAAGAAGAAGAAGAAGATAGCTGCCTGAAGAAGAAATTTTCAATTCATATTCTTTATCTTCTTGTAGCTTTTCCCTTCAGATTTTCTGAAGTGTTTCTGCAATGAAGCAAGACTTCACCTGGACATTCTTTTAGCCAGGGGGAGCCTTGATTCTTTAAGAGCTTTCTAGCTCAGTGCAAGTTCTTGTGCTTCTCTAATCTATTGTAAAATAGAGAAGACATCTTAACCTCCTTTCCCCCTCCTATAAAGGGTTATTACTCCCTTCAAAAGTATACCTTGGTGGCAGGGCACCTGATCAAAAACCTGTGTTGGTTTTTAGACACCTGATCAAAAGTCTAAAGGGTTTCTGGATCTACCTGAAGCAGATCTTGTTGGTGGCAGGGCACCTGATCAAAAACCTGAGTGGATTCCTACCTTGTAGGTAGAAGAGTGGACGTACCCAAGTTGTTTGGGGAACCACTATAAATTCCTTATGTCGTCTGGATTGTTTAATTATTTCTCTGTGCTGATTGGCTGTGATTAGATTTTAACTAGGATTGCTAGTTGCTGTTTAGGATTCCAAGCCTTAACTGTAATTACAGTTGGCTGCCTTTTGTGCACATCACTTGTGTTAGGCTTTAGAGTTTCATCTAAAATATCTATAACCTTCATTCCGCAATTAACTCCAAGGGAGTTGAGTAAACCGTCAACTTTGCTAGTGCAATTTTTGATTACTCTATTCACCCCCCCTCTAGAGTAGTATCTATACCTTTTCTTTCATGTGGGTTACAACAGGTTAACTGAAGCTGTCAGACTTGTCAGAAGACAGTTAGAAACCTGATCAGCCGGTCACCAAAAAAAAGGTCTATAAATAGACAGATTCAGAAGTAGAATAAGGAGTTTTTTGTCTTTACTGAGAAGCAACACACATAAAAACTGATTAAGGAATCAAATCAAGGAAGTGCAAGGCACTGAAGAAGATCTTCATCAAAAGATCTAAGAAGACATTCTGAAGGGTTCAACCTCTCAGGATCAGTCTAAGGAGAATTCGTCCTAGAATTCTGAAGAATTTTCAAAGGGATTGGATAGAGAGGGATCCAGCCGTTTGAAGATCAAGAAGGAAGCTGTTACAGGTTTCTCAAGAAGCTGTTTGGAAATCAACTCAGCTAGTTCAGATTCAAGAAGCTTTGAAGAAAGCTATGTTTCAGTTGATTTCATCCATCAGCTGATCAGGTGCTGTCTTGTCCTTTCTCTCTCAACAAGGGCAAGATTCTATAAAGCTCTTTTCTAAATTCTGTAGGATCTATTAATATAGATCTGAGTTGTAAGCCTATGTTATAAAGGCTGAGTGTAGGAGAGATAATCTCTGAGTTATAGGTCTTGAATAAAGACTGAGGTAGGGCTGAATTGCCTGAGCTGTAGGAGTGTGGTATCACTCTAAGTTGTAGGAATCCATTTTGGATTCTGAGTTATAGGATCTGAGGATCTAAGTTAAGGAAGAGAGTTTGGCTGAATCTAGCACACTGCTAGATATGCGAATGGGGGAAAGTGGATGTACCCAGATCTTGGGGAACCACTATAAATACTTGTTGCAATCTGTGATGTGTAGTTCTAGATTGTGTGATTGTGATTGCTAAAGTAGCTGCAGAACTCATAGACAATAGTCTTTAATTATTTAATCATTCTGCCTTAAGTTTGAAAAGAAAATAAGAACCTATTCACCCCCCCTCTAGGTGTCTAGGTAATCTTGAAAGTAAAACTATCAAGTGGTATCAGAGGGAGGTTACTCAAAGTATGACTTAACAGTCTGAGTTAGATCTAAAGGCAGAATCAAGAATCAAGAAAATGGGTTCAGGTGAGAATCACAAGGAGTTGGGATCTATGAAGCTTCCCATTTGCAGAAAAGAAATCTTTGGAATTTGGAAGGAAAGGGTTAGGCTGTTTATGGAGGCCTCAGACCCAAGAATTTATATCACAGTGAAAGAAGGTCCATACATTCCAATGAAGACTTCTGTTGTAACACCCCAAAAAGGCCCAAAAGACTCAACTTGAAGTTTGAGTAGCAGGTCAGGTTACACGGCCTGGGACACGGGCGTGTCCCAGGGCGTGTCGGGTGTACACGGCCTGGGACACGGGCGTATCCCAGGGCGTGTTCTATTTATTTTGCAAAATTGGCCTATTCCGGTCAGAGCCGGACACGGCCTTGAACACGGCCGGGAACACGGGCGTGTCAGGCTGGACACGGGCGTGTCAGCTGCCGTGTTCCGACCCGTGTTCTGGTTGCAGCTCGATGGAGCAGGAGACACGGGCGTGTCTCAGGTTTGACACGGGCGTGTCAGGTCCGACACGGGCGTGTTGATGACCCGTGTTGTTCAGTCGGTTCAAGCTGTGTGCACCGCTTAAGGGGTACACGGCCTGTGACACGGGCGTGTCACAGGCCGTGTCGGCCAAAAAGTGATTTTTTGGGAAGATCTTGGCCATTCAGTTTCCTCTCTTTTGATCCAAAGGCTCAGGTGGTTTCTTGGGCTGAATTAAGTCGTGAGAGAAGGAGGTAAAGCCATTCTTCATTATCCTTAAGGAAGAGAGAAAGAGAGAGGAAGAAGGAGGAGGAGAGCAAGTCACCGGCGGAGCTCCCGTGGTCCGATTCGTGATCCGAAGCCGGCGTTGTGACGGCAAGGCTGCTGCGGTTCTTTCTCACCGGCTAGTTTTCGATGGCACCGAAGAGATCGACAAGGGTAACGATCTCCCTCCTTGGACATGTGAAGTCCTTCTTTTCTGCATTGCATAGGGAAAGCCCTTCCCCGCGAGTGTGCGGTGGGTTGTGGTGTCCCTTGGGGTAGATATGTGAAGTCCCCCTTGTTAGAGGCCGGAATTGGAGTACGGCTCTAGGCATGCTGTGTGAAGCCCATCTGGATGGAATCTGGATTGGTGATGCTTGTTTGCATATCGGAGAAGGCTCCGTGATAATGGCTTGTGATGCCTTGTTCCTACCTGTTGCTTGGTGCGGTAGGAAGTACTGGACGATGTCCAGGAAATGAAGAGGGTTGGCGGCAACTCTTGTGGCCGTGCGTTGCCACTTTGTGAGTAGTTGAGCCGTTGGGCTGCAACTCGTTGAAAAGGCAGATTGCCGAACAGGAAAGGTGAAACCGACCCGCGCCTATAAAATGCCATGGATACTTCCGTATTCGAGGTGGCTCGGCGACTTGAGCAACGGGGGGTGGCTGATCCGTACCTGTGTTAGGTCCGTCCGACTTGGAAGCCTGGTATAGGTTTTGTTGGAGCGCCTAATGAGAGTCTTAGGCCCGCGCGCCGGAAAGACTAGAAATGCTCAAATACCGTGTAGACGGTGGTGTTGACCCTGGTATTCCGGTACACCGAAAATGTGCCCTGAGTGCACGGACTGTCGGGCCGGGTGGCCGATGGTTGTGATGGCTTGGATGTGCCTGCGCGCACATAGTTGCTATTGATAATGCCATGCTTGCAGGGAAAGAATGCTCATGCCCCGAGAAAGGGGTAGGATTGTTATAATTGGGTCAGCTGAATGCTGACCGTTGCATTGTTTGCCACCGGTTGGGTGGATTGTTCCCGTGCAGGTGCTGGAGAGCCAAGTGGTAAGTGATGGGCGGGAGAGCCCTACTGCTGTTGCTGCCGCTGCTGCGGCTAGCCTGGAAGGCTAAGCCATTGTTTTGTTTTCTCTTTTTACTCATGTATGGCCGGCCTGCGCGCCGAGGTTTGTAAAACATGATGTATGTTCAGAGGAACTGTAAGGCCTTAAGGCCAAACTCTTGTGGTTGTGTACATTCCGTGGTAGTTATATATAATGGTGGTTTTATATATATTGGACATTCCGGTTGAGAGTTCATAGTACTACTTAAAGCTTCCGCTAGAATGCTCTGAGTTAGGACTCGTATTTAGTTTGGTATTATCCTGTGACCTCACCGTCTGTTTGTGGCATATAGTGTGGGGCCCCGGCCGGACCTTCTACTATACGTCATCTAACGGATGGGGTCGTTACATTTTGGTATCAGCTTTTCGTCGGTCTTCCTCTTTCGAATTCGTGGTCGAATTCTTTTGTGGGGTGGCGAGCACGTGTTTGTGCGACCTGCTGTAACGCTAATGAACTCTGGAATGTCCATTAAGGAATGTACAAAATCTTGTTTGAGGAATCTGCGCGTTCCTTTTTGTGTTGTTTTGCTTGCATACGTTCGCTAATGTGTGTCTTGTCCACCTATAGGTGACACGTAGTGGTGCTGGGCAGTCTGAGCCCCAGCGTTCTGATGAGAGTGCGGCACCAGCTGAGGTGCCAACACCTCCTCCATCTGCGGAAACTGTTCGTTTAGTTGCTGAGGCGCTCTTTGCCATGATTCAGCCGACCGGGCAAGCGCAGCCGGCAGTAGTGCCAGTTCGTGTTGATGTAAGACCCGAGCCGGTTGAGGCTGTAGATCCACGAGCAGCTGACCGACAGTTGAAGCAATTTATGAGCTTCAGTCCTCCTACGTTTGCGGGAATGGGATCCCCAACGCAGGCGGAAGATTGGTTATCGCGTGTCAAGAGGATAATGACAGCGATCAGGGCGGAGGAAACTCTCAAGGTCACCTTAGCCACCTTCATGCTTGAAGGGGAGGCGCGGTTGTGGTGGGACGAGGTTGAGTTACACCACTTGGCGGGCATGCAACTAACACAAGTGTCGATTGAGGAGTTCTCTCGGATATTTCTGGCGAAACATGTCCCAGCGGCGCAACGTATTGCTATGGAAAATGAGTTCCAACGGTTAAAGCAAGGGGACGATAGTGTGGATATCTACTTGCACGAGTTTACCAGGTTGGGACGGTATGCGGGAACAATCTTCGCGGATGACCAAAGGAAAACGAATCGGTTCTATGAAGGATTGCGGGATGAGTTACGATTCCTGCTTTCGAGTTCTGTGAGCCAAGGGTTTCAGGCGTTGGTTGATACTGCGTGCGCGTTGGAAAAGGACATGAGGCGAGTGCAAGGGAATAAGGGCTTGGTAATGTCTAAGCCAGAGTTTCAAGCACCTCGCCCAGGCAAGTCGTTTACCAGAAGAAAGGGGGCAAGAGGTCCAAGCCATCTGGGCAAGTGACTACGACCGTTGTGTCGGGAGCGACATCAAGGCCGGATGCCCGTACGTGCTATAACTGTGGCCGGGTGGGGCATATTGCTCGTGACTGTCGAGTTGTGCAGCCCAAAAGGGGAAAAGAAGACGGGTGCGTCGTATGCTGAGAAGGGCAAAGCGGTGGTGGATTCCTCTGCTTCCCAAGCGCAGCCCCGAATCTATCAACTGGGCCAACAGGAAGCGATTAAGCAAAGTGACGTCGTCACAGGTACGAGTTGAGTTAGTTTACTTGCTGTGCTTTTGGTTTTGGTTTTGTTTAGCTTGTGCATGATGTGTGTGTGCTGCAGGCTTTGTCCTGATTCGGAATACTTTAGCGAGAGCCCTGTTTGATACGGGTGCTTCGCATTCTTTTCTGTCTGAGGATTTCGTATCTCGCATTGGGGTACCGAGTCATGTGACGGTGGATAGTACAAGGGTGCTATTGCCGAATGGCTGTGTGATGCTTGCGGATAGGGCTTGCGATGTGGATGTGCAAATAGGAAGTCGGGATTTCGGTTTGAGTGCAGCTGTGCTACCGTTATCGGAGTTTGATGTGATCTTTGGTATGGACTGGCTCTCGGAGCAGCGTGCCTTTATTGATTGCAACTCCAAAGAGATTACACTGGGCCAGAATACCGGGCTTGTGACGAAGTTCGCTGGTATGCGAGGAGTTGGCGGAACGTTGTTGTCTGCACTCCAAGTCGTCAATGCTGTGCGGAAGGGCGCGGAGTTATTCTTCACGCTAATTCAGGCTGTTGAGCCAAAGGCCAGTGTCGGTGAAGTGCCAGTTGTGTCAGAGTTTGCCGATGTGTTTCCTAAAGATCTTCCTGGGTTACCACCCCAGCGGGAGATTGACTTCTCTATTGAGTTGGTGCCAGGTGCGAAACCTGTGGCCCGCTCTCCATATCGCGTCGCGCCAAAAGAGATGGCTGAGTTGAAAGTCCAATTGCAAGAGTTGTTGGAGCAGGGTTATATACGCCCAAGTATGTCACCTTGGAGCGCGCCTGTTCTCTTTGTGAAAAAGAAAGACGGTAGCTTACGGTTGTGTATTGACTACCGCGAGTTGAATAAGCTGACGGAGAAAAATAAGTATCCGATCCCACGGATTGATGACCTTTTTGATCAGCTGGCGGGATCAACGGTCTATTCCAAGTTGGATCTGAAATCGGGATATTATCAGCTAAGGATTCGGGAAGGTGACATTCCCAAGACGGCGTTTGGAACACGCTACGGTCATTATGAGTTCACGGTAATGCCGTTTGGCCTATGTAATGCGCCTTCGGTATTTATGGACCTAATGCATCGAACGTTCCGAGAGTACTTGGATTTGTTTGTTATTGTGTTTATCGATGACATCTTAGTATACTCTCAGTCGGAAGAGGATCACGCAAATCATTTGCGGTTGGTCTTGCATACCCTGCGGAGGAATAAACTTTTTGCCAAGTTCTCAAAGTGTGAGTTCTGGCTCTCTTCAGTAGCCTTTTTAGGACATGTGGTAAGCGGAGAGGGTATCGCGGTGGATCCGTTGAAGATAAGTGCCATCCGAGATTGGCCAGTGATGTCTTCAGTGGCCGAGGTCAGGAGCTTCCTTGGACTTGCGGGCTACTATAGACGGTTTGTGGAAAACTTCTCACGGATTGCTTTACCTCTCACCACGCTGACGAGGAAAGATCAAAAGTTCATCTGGATGCCGGAGTGCGCTCGAGCTTTTGAAGACTTGAAGAGTCGTTTGACCACGGCGCCTGTGTTGACATCGCCATGTGGTACCGATGGGTATGAGATCTATAGTGATGCATCTGGGAGCGGCTTAGGCTGCGTTCTTCTGCAGTTTGGGAAAGTGATTGCTTATGGCTCGCGTCAGTTGAAAGTGCATGAGCGGAATTATCCCGTCCATGATTTGGAGTTGGCGGCGGTAATCTTTGCGCTCAAGTTGTGGCGGCACTATCTATATGGCGTCAAAGTGGATATCTATACGGATCACAAGAGCCTAAAGTATTTGTTGGATCAGAAGGATTTGAATATGCGACAACGAAGATGGATGGAGTTCCTCGGGGACTACACCTTCGAGATTCACTATACTCCCGGGAAGGGAAATGTGGTCGCTGATGCTTTGAGTCGGAAGAATCCGGTACGGGCAAGCTGGTTGCAGAGGCATGATCAGCGTTTGATCCAAGAATTGGAAGCAATGGAGATATCGTGTGTTGACAAGGGTGCGTCAACCGATGCGTGCTTAAACTGGACGGAGGTGCAATATGACCTTACGGACAGAGTTCGGCGAGCAACGGAGCTGGATGAAAGTCTCCAGCGCTATGCTAAAGATGGGCCAAATGATCAATTCTCTTGGGATAACGGGTTGTTACGGAGAAATGGTCGAGTGTGCGTCCCAAATGTGGGTAAACTGAGGGAAGAGTTGATGTACGAAGCTCACTTTGCAAAGTACTCAGTTCACCCAGGGAGCACAAAGATGTACAGGGATATGAAAAAGCTGTTCTGGTGGCCCGGACTAAAGAAAGATGTGGCTTGTTATGTGGCTAAATGCAACACCTGTGCGTTGGTGAAAGCAGAATGCCAGAAGCCTGGCGGTTTTCTGAAGTCGTTACCTATTCCGGAGTGGAAGTTCGATGATATTTCGATGGATTTCGTGCACGGGTTGCCGAGGTCTCAACGCGGTCATGATTCAATCTGGGTGATTGTGGACCGGTTGACGAAAGTGGCGCACTTCCTTCCCAACAGAAGAGACGATTCAGTGGAAACCTTGGCCAAGCTGTATGTGGAGCAGGTTGTTCGACTGCACGGTGTTCCCCGGAGCATCGTTAGTGACCGTGATGGGCGGTTCACATCGAATGATTGGCGGCTCGTTCATCAAATGTTGGGTACAAAATTAGCGTTTAGTACGGCCTTTCATCCCCAAACGGATGGCCAGACTGAACGAACCAACAGGACGACGGAGGATATGCTCCGCATGTGCGCCCTAGACTTTGGTAAGAGATGGGAAGAGTATATATTTCTCGTCGAATTTGCCTATAATAATAGCTACCAAGCGAGTATTGGTATGGCACCATTCGAGGCGTTGTATGGTCGGAAATGCCGTACACCGTTAGCTTGGGCAGAAGCAGGCGAATCGAAGCTGAATGGGAAAAAGGAAGTCGAAGAAGCTACTTCGCTCATACGCTCTATTCGGGAGAGGCTATTGATAGCCCAAGATCGTCAAGCAAAGTACTACAATGCCAAGCACCGGAACGTGGAGTTCGCGGTGGGTGATTGGGTATATTTGAAGATCAAACCCTTCAAAGGTGTGTCCAGGATTCGGCGTTTGAAAAAGCTAAGTCCGAGGTATCTTGGTCCGTTTGAGGTGGTGGAGCGAGTTGGGGAAGCTGCTTATCGACTAGCACTTTCAGCGGACTTGGGTGGATTACATGATGTGTTTCACATCTCAGTCCTACGTAAGGCGGTAAAGGATCCAGCTCAAGTCGTGGAGGCTGATCGGGTACCGGTCGAGTATGGGCTAACGACGAGGGTTAGACCCATTCGGATCGAGGATCGAGCCGAGAAACAGTTGCGGAACAAAGTGATCGGGATGGTCAAGGTCCGATGGGACAATTGTGGCCGTGAAGAGCTAACATGGGAGCGAGAGCAGACCATGCGAGCTGAGTTTCCCGAGTTATTTGTATAACTGTAGACCGTGTACTGTTTGTTATAACAGAGTTATAGCTGCTGAGTTTTATTTCCTTACCATGCAAATTTCGGGACGAAATTTTGTTAAGGGGGAGAGGATTGTAACACCCCAAAAAGGCCCAAAAGACTCAACTTGAAGTTTGAGTAGCAGGTCAGGTTACACGGCCTGGGACACGGGCGTGTCCCAGGGCGTGTCGGGTGTACACGGCCTGGGACACGGGCGTGTCCCAGGGCGTGTTCTATTTATTTTGCAAAATTGGCCTATTCCGGTCAGAGCCGGACACGGCCTTGAACACGGCCGGGAACACGGGCGTGTCAGGCTGGACACGGGCGTGTCAGCTGCCGTGTTCCGACCCGTGTTCTGGTTGCAGCTCGATGGAGCAGGAGACACGGGCGTGTCTCAGGTTTGACACGGGCGTGTCAGGTCCGACACGGGCGTGTCGATGACCCGTGTTGTTCAGTCGGTTCAAGCTGTGTGCACCGCTTAAGGGGTACACGGCCTGTGACACGGGCGTGTCACAGGCCGTGTCGGCCAAAAAGTGATTTTTTGGGAAGATCTTGGCCGTTCAGTTTCCTCTCTTTTGATCCAAAGGCTCAGGTGGTTTCTTGGGCTGAATTAAGTCGTGAGAGAAGGAGGTAAAGCCATTCTTCATTATCCTTAAGGAAGAGAGAAAGAGAGAGGAAGAAGGAGGAGGAGAGCAAGCCACCGGCGGAGCTCCCGTGGTCCGATTCGTGATCCGAAGCCGGCGTTGTGACGGCAAGGCTGCTGCGGTTCTTTCTCACCGGCTAGTTTTCGATGGCACCGAAGAGATCGACAAGGGTAACGATCTCCCTCCTTGGACATGTGAAGTCCTTCTTTTCTGCATTGCATAGGGAAAGCCCTTCCCCGCGAGTGTGCGGTGGGTTGTGGTGTCCCTTGGGGTAGATATGTGAAGTCCCCCTTGTTAGAGGCCGGAATTGGAGTACGGCTCTAGGCATGCTGTGTGAAGCCCATCTGGATGGAATCTGGATTGGTGATGCTTGTTTGCATATCGGAGAAGGCTCCGTGATAATGGCTTGTGATGCCTTGTTCCTACCTGTTGCTTGGTGCGGCAGGAAGTACTGGACGATGTCCAGGAAATGAAGAGGGTTGGCGGCAACTCTTGTGGCCGTGCGTTGCCACTTTGTGAGTAGTTGAGCCGTTGGGCTGCAACTCGTTGAAAAGGCAGATTGCCGAACAGGAAAGGTGAAACCGACCCGCGCCTATAAAATGCCATGGATACTTCCGTATTCGAGGTGGCTCGGCGACTTGAGCAACGGGGGGTGGCTGATCCGTACCTGCGTTAGGTCCGTCCGACTTGGAAGCCTGGTATAGGTTTTGTTGGAGCGCCTAATGAGAGTCTTAGGCCCGCGCGCCGGAAAGACTAGAAATGCTCAAATACCGTGTAGACGGTGGTGTTGACCCTGGTATTCCGGTACACCGAAAATGTGCCCTGAGTGCACGGACTGTCGGGCCGGGTGGCCGATGGTTGTGATGGCTTGGATGTGCCTGCGCGCACATAGTTGCTATTGATAATGCCATGCTTGCAGGGAAAGAATGCTCATGCCCCGAGAAAGGGGTAGGATTGTTATAATTGGGTCAGCTGAATGCTGACCGTTGCATTGTTTGCCACCGGTTGGGTGGATTGTTCCCGTGCAGGTGCTGGAGAGCCAAGTGGTAAGTGATGGGCGGGAGAGCCCTACTGCTGTTGTTGCCGCTGCTGCGGCTAGCCTGGAAGGCTAAGCCATTGTTTTGTTTTCTCTTTTTACTCATGTATGGCCGGCCTGCGCGCCGAGGTTTGTAAAACATGATGTATGTTCAGAGGAACTGTAAGGCTTTAAGGCCAAACTCTTGTGGTTGTGTACATTCCGTGGTAGTTATATATTATGGTGGTTTTATATATATTGGACATTCCGGTTGAGAGTTCAAAGTACTACTTAAAGCTTCCGCTAGAATGCTCTGAGTTAGGACTCGTATTTAGTTTGGTATTATCCTGTGACCTCACCGTCTGTTTGTGGCATATAGTGTGGGGCCCCGACCGGACCTTCTACTATACGTCATCTAACGAATGGGGTCGTTACATCTGTGTTAGATGCAAATGAGGAAACTCATAAGGATTTTTCAGAAATGACAAAGGAGGAAATCATCTTAGCCACTATGGACAAGAGAGCTCAAAACATCATAGTAAGTGCAATAGATGATTCCACCTTCCAAAATATGATACATTGCAAGACTTCCAATGAGATGTGGGACACCTTGATTGTCTATATGGAAGGATCTGAAGAAGTAAGACAAGACAGAAAATCAATGCTCAACCAAGAATATGAGAGCTTCAGACAAGGAAAGTCTGATAGCATAACTGAGTGTTATAAGAAATTCTATAGGATTGTGAATGAACTGATGTCCTATGGAAGAGTCTTCAGTACATATGAGCTGAATAACAAGTTTCTCAGATCTTTAACAAAGGATTGAGATACCAAAATATGTGCCATTAGATAAGTGGCCAAGTTAGCTGATATTTCTCCTCCAACCTTGTTTGGAAAATTGCTTTCATATGAAATGCAATTGATGGCCAGGAAGGAGGAAGAAAGAAGTACAAAAGGTGAGCATAGATCTGTGGCTTTCAAAGTTGAAGCCACTAGAAAGAAAGGGAGGATGTCTTCATCTCCTCTCAAGGAAGCTACAGAAGAGATAACAGAAAATTCAGATAGTCAGAAATCAGGTAGCAGTGAATCAGATACTGACGTTACTGCCTTTACAAGACAGTTTCAAAAGTTCTTGAAAAAGAAGCAGAGGAAGTCCAGGCCCTCCACATCACAGCCAGTAGATGAGTACTATCAGAAGAGAAAATCCTCAAGAAATGAGAGAAACAGAACTAAGCCCAGCAAAGCCATAACTTCTAAGATTGTTTGTTATTGCTACAATAAGACTGGACAAATGGTAGCTGAATGTCCAGAAAAGAGAAAGGAGTCAGTAGACAGAAAAAGGACTCAACACAAGGGCAAGAAGGAGAAATCTTTTGTTGCAAAGAAGTATAAGAGTCTTTCAGATCAGTCCTCATCAGAGTCAGAATCTGAAGCAGAAGCATACATAGGATTGTATGCAGCCAATGAAGAAGAGGAATTTCTGCAACTGATGGATTCCATTCATGATCAAGAAGATAAGGAATGCATGGGTCTGATTGCTGAGTTAGAAGATAACCAATGCCAGGATCAGCCTGGTCCTTGTAAGGTACAAAAGATTTCTAGTTCTTCTGATTTTAGTACTGGTTCAGAGTAAGATTCATCTACATCAAGTGATGTGAATGGATCTGAATATGAAGGTGATATTCATCAGTTGATGGATGAATATAGGGTCTTGTTACAGGCTCTTAAGAAAAGCAAGAATCTAGTCAAAGTTCAGGCTCAGGAAATTGCTAATCTTAAGGTGGCTGCAACTGAGTTTGAAAAAGTAATGGATCAAAAGTTAAATGAGATTGCCAAACTGAAAAATATAACCTATATTCAGATGGGAACAATCAAATAAAACAATGATCAAATTAAGAGTCTGGAGGCCAGACTAAGAATAGAGAAAGATTTAGTGGCTAGTTACTCTAAGCCAAAATCTGTCTTACCTTTAATAGATGAGTTTGTGGCTCAAAAGGGTAAGGTAGGATTAGGCTTCAAAGGTAACCCCAGGGCTGCCCAATTCAAAAGAAAAGGAAAAGCTCCTGTCCAGCCTCTAAACCTTTCAGTCCCAGTTAAGTTTTGAAAGGTGCAAGTGCCTTCTAACAAATATGATCTTGAGAATATTCATGGTCATATTAAGACTAATATTTAGATAAACAAGGGTGTAAATGCCAATAGGTCTACCCATGTTCATAAACCCCATGGTTATAAGAAATCTGTGGGTGAAGCTGCAGCAGCACCAGCACTGGACAGAAATTCTTCTGTCAAGGGTGTATCAAGACTTAGATACAACAAGTTTGAATGTTGGTGTTGTGGCAAGAGAGGCCATTTTGCCTTAGACTGCTGGCATAACACAAATGTAAGGAAGAACAATAGTCTACCAGTTAGAAGAGCTGCTGGTAGTCTTAATATGAATGGTGCTAACCTGAACCAAGGACCCAAGACTTACTTGGGTTCTAAGGGAAAGTAATTCTGTATTGCAGGAAAGTCCAAGTTGCCATGCCCCTATATGGTACTTAGACAGTGGATGTTCCAGACACATGGCTGGAACAAAGGGGCTACTGAAGGAGTACACATCTGTCAAAGATGGACCTAAAGTAATCTTTGGTGGATCTGAAAGAGGAATCATCAAAGGGTTTGGTAACATTTCTTCAAACCAAATTACCATCACCCAAGTGGCTTATGTAAAAGGTTTGAAACATAATCTGATTAGCATAAGTCAGCTGAGTGATCTTGGATATGACATTTCATTTGTTAAGGATGGATGTCATATAAAAAGGTCAAGTGATCAAAAGATCATATTGACTGGATATAGAAAGAGAAATGTTTAGTCTTAATTTTGTATGTGAGAACAAGGCTTCTCCCATCTGTCTTGTAGCTGATGATAATGCATCTCATTGTGTCAAGTGGCACAAGAGGTTGGCTCATCTTAACTACAAGACAATTGGCCAACTCTTCAGCAAAGAGTTTGTGAGGAATGGTCCTCAAGTTAAGTGTATAAAGGAAGGGATATGTTCAGCTTGTCAAAAGGACAAGCAGACAAAATCCTCCTTTCATAGTCTTGAAAACAAGGATTCTGTGAGGTGCTTATACCTCTTACATATGGATCTTTTTGGTCCTATGCCAGTTCATAGTCTAGGTAGGAAGGTCTACACTTTTGTGGTTGTAGATGACTATTCTAGATATACATGGGTGTTCTTTCTGAGACAAAAATCAGAAACCCCAAGTGTCTTACTTAGTTTTGTGAAACAAATTCAGAATGAACTAAATAGTACAGTGGTCAAAATCAGAAGTGACCATGGCACTGAATTTCAATATGAAAGTATGACAAAATTATGTGAAGACTTTGGGATTTTCCAAGAGTTCTCCTCACCTAGAACACATTAGCAAAATGGTATTGCTGAAAGAAAGAATAGGACATTGATTGAAGCAGGTAGAACTCTATTGAGTGACACCTCTCTTCCAGAATATTTCTTGGTTGAGGCAGTAAACACTGCATGTCATGTGATCAATAGGGCTTCTATCACCAAGTGCCACAAAAAGACTCCCTATGAAATTATGAAAGGTAGAAAACCAAATCTATCCTACTTTAGGATCTTTGGTTGCAAGTGCTATATACTTAACAATGGCAAGTCATATCTAACTAAGTTTGCTGCCAAATCCCAAGAAGGGATATTTGCTGGGTACAGCATAAATAGTAAGGCCTATATAGTCTTCAACTTGACTACTCAAGTTTTAGAAGAATCAGTACATGTTGTGTTTGATGAATCAAGATTAATCAACTGTGAGTTGCCTTGTAGTTCATACAGTCCAACAGGTATAAGCAAAAGGATGGACAAGCTTTCCATTGCAGAAGGTACAACAGCAAATGAACAGATGGAAAATGTTGACTACAGTCCAGGGGGAGTACATGATTCTATAGAAGCTGATGACTCCCAGGAAGTGCAGCATAATGAAGGGACTGAAAATAATCAATTCAGAAGGTGCAAAGTCTGGGACCTTGTTCCTAAACCAAAAGACCACAACATCATTGGAACAAAGTGGATATTTAGGAACAAGTTGGATGAGAGTGGAGTAATAGTAAAGAACAAAGCAAGACTGGTTGCTAAATGATATAGGCAGGAAGAGGGAATAGATTTTGATCAGACATTTGCCCCAGTAGCAAGACTGGAGGCAATCAGGATGTTTCTTGCCTATGCTGCATACCAAGGATTCAAGGTATACCAAATGGATATGAAATCAGCATTTCTGAATGGAGATCTAAAAGAAGAAGTCTATGTGGAACAGCCATCAGGTTTTGTAGACTCTCTTAAACCAGATTATGTTTTTAGACTTAGGAAAGCTTTATATGTGTTAAAGCAAGCCCCAAGGGCTTGGTATGACACCCTGTCTACTTTCCTTATTGAGAACAAATTCTCAAGAGGCAAAATAGACAAGACTCTATTCCTTAGGGAGTCTAAAGGCAAGATAATCTTAGTCCAAATCTAGGTGGATGACATAATTTTTGGGTCTACAGAGAACAACCTTTGCAAGAAGTTTGCAAAACTTATGCAAGGGAAGTTTGAAATGAGTAGTATGGGGGAACTTAAGTTCTTCTTGGGACTCCAAGTAAGACAGACTGATGATGGCTTGTCCATATCCCAGTCTAAGTTCACCAAAGAGTTGATAAAGAAATATGGTATGGAATCTTCCTCTACCATGAAAACTCCTATGGGAACAAATATGCCTATATGTAAAGATGATACAGGTAAGCCTGTAGATGAGTCTTTGTATAGAGGAATAGTTGGTTCTCTATTATACCTCACAGCTAGTAGACCAGATATTATGTATGCTACATGTGTCTATGCTAGGTACCAGACATGCCCTAAAGATTCTCATTACACTACTATTAAAAGAATTTTGAGATATTTAAAGGGCACACCAAATCTAGTCCTTTGGTACCCTAGGAATAGAGATTTTCAACTAATAGGTTATTCAGATGCAGATTTTGCAGGCTGTAGAGAGGATAGAAAGAGTACTACAGGTACTTGCCAATTTTTGGGAGGAAGACTGATATCATGGAGCAGTAAGAAGCAGACCAGTGTGGCAATATTCACAGCTGAGTCTGAATATGTTGCTGCTAGAAGTTGCTGTGCACATCAATTGTGGATTCAGCAGCAGTTAAAGGACTATGGTATTCAAGTAAGTAGAACACCTTTATTGTGTGATTCTAAGAGTGCTATTTCTATTGCTAACAATCCTGTTTCTCATAGTAGAACTAAGCATATAGAAATAAAATACCATTTTCTTAGAGAGCATGTAGAAAGAGAAGATATCTCATTGGAATTTGTTAAAACAGATTATCAAATTGCAGATGTATTTACTAAGCCACTGGATGAAACAAAATTCAATAAATTTAAAATTGAATTAGAAATGCTGACCATTGATTAGTATATCAACAAATAGAAATTGGCTAAGTAAAATGGTGTCGACACTTTCAGTGATAAAGTGTCGACTCAGTATAGTTATGTCGACTTGTCAGAGAATTAGTGTCGACACAGAGAATTTGTGTCAACACTTAAGGGTCAAATAGTCGACTAATCCAGAAATGTAGTGTCGACTTCACCAGAATAATGGTGTCGACACTTACAGATTTTGTGTCGACACTTGTACTAAGAGTCGACACAGAATTTCTGATGCTCTACTATGTATCTCTTGTGTCGACATATCCTCAATTGGTGTCGACGCACAGTAGTCAACATTGATGTCGAGACAGTAGAAGTTTATGTCAACACATTTCATCTGTGTCGACACATTTAGTCTGTTTTTGCCCGACTTTTGACCTTCTTTCATTAGAGGGTATAAATAGGTCAAGAACGTATTCTGTCGACACGCTCACAAGGTTTTCGAGACTAAAACCCTGTGTCGACATTCTCTCTCTTCTCTTCTCTCCAGTTTTCTCATCTTTCCAATGGCGCCAAAGGTTGAGGATAACATCAATGAGGGATATGAGCTGGTTAGGGCTGCGTTCGACAATGCCACGCCTGAAATAAAATAGGTGATATCCTATCTTGCTTATAATGGATTGGAATATCTGGTTTCTGAACCCACCAAAATCTGGAAGAAGGAGGTATTTGAATTTTACACTTCAGCATCAGTGGATTTTTCTGGACTCAAGATCAAATCCACAGTTCATGGAACCAAGGTGAAACTTACTCTACAGAGTTTAAGAAAGATTCTTCAATTACCAAGCATTGAGAATGTAGAAGAGGTCCCAACCTCTAAGACAATGGAGGCTCTACAATGGTGTGGATTGGATCCAACCGTCAAAATTGGAGCAGCCATCAACAGAAAAGGAATGAATCCACAAGGCAAATTTCTATCTGAAGTGGTTGGGAAGGTGATTTTGTGTAAACCTGGCGGCCATGATAGGATTTCGGCCTTAATGTTTAACCTCATGACAAGGATAATCTTCAGGGTTAACACAGACTAGTCAGCAGTTGTGTTTGATAAAATCAAGGAAGGACTTAAGAAGCCAAATCTAGCTAGGATTTTGAGTCTATATTTGGCTGGACTCATCCCAGAGGTCATGCAACAAATTCTTGGGACTAAGATCAATCACATGAGAAAAATGGACATGAGATTATTTTCAAGATGGGATAGAGTTCTGTCCAAAGAGGTGCCTGATGTGGACAGGCAGGACACACCAGAGAAATCCCCAGGTCATGATCAAAGTACTGAACAACTTCCAGGAGATCAAGTGAGAGAGCAGGCTGAAGACCAGCTTGAGTCTACTCAAGTCCAGGATGAATCTTTACCTGCACAGGTGCAGGGGGATCAAGTTTATTCTCCTTCCCAAGACATTCCTAACACTGAACAGGTGCAGGGGGAGAAGATTTCTGAACAAGTGCAAGAGGAAGAACAAATAGATTTATCAAAAGATTTGCACACTGCTGGCCTAGATGACTCATCTTCTGCTCAGGCATACAAGGAATTCACTCTAGATGAGTTGTTTCCTGATGTTGAAATTGCTACTGATAGAGTTGAGGAGGAGCAAGAAATTGAGAAGGAGCTCGAAATTGAGGGGGAGCAAGTGATTGTTGACAAAGATCAACATGTCACTGAGACAGATATTCCTCCTTCACCTCCTGAAAGAGTTCAGATTGAAAGCTCTTCAGAATCTGAGTCTGCAGAAGCCAGAGTGGCAAAGAAAAGGAAGCTCATGGTCTTCAAAAGAAGAAGCCATAGCTACAAGCAGGCTCTACAGACTTCAACTCACCAATCTCCATCTGATTTTAATTACAACAAGTTCATGGTAGATTTGCAGGTGAAGCTAGATAATCAGAGATTAGCCTTGGAGAAATATGTTGATGAAAGTCATAAAAATCTTCAGTTTGATCTGGCTCAAGATATAAAGTCTAAAAGATTTGAAGTCAATCAACATAAAAGAGAAATGACTGATTGTTTTACAAAAGGGGCACATGCTGTTGTATATCTGGCCCAACAACAAGGGGAAATGAAGAAAGAAATAGATGCTCAATCTATTAATCAAGGATACATTCTTGAAAATCAGAAACGGCTAAATGACAATCTGACAACTGCCAACACAGATATTCTTGCTCAATTTCAAACAACCATGTCTAAATTGACTGAAGCTAGGGCAGCTGAAATGCTAGCATATGACACAAAGTTCCAAACTGCTTTAGACTCAGTTCAGTCAGCTATAACCACTTCCCAGAAGGAAATTACTGCAAAACATAACAAGTTCAAACCCTTCTTCAAAGATGACATTAATTATCTAGATGGTCAGATCAGATTTCAGAAGGACGATCTCAGAGATCATATAGCAAAAGAAGTACTAAAGGGGGAGAGGGTACTTATTTCTTCTGGCTCAGAACATGCCAAGTGGGTCACTAACAGTGTTAGAGCCACATTGGGATATCCACCCCTTTGTGATGATGATAATATGGCAGAGTCAGGAGTACAGCCATAAGGTCTACTTGAAGGCAACCAACCAGAGGTTGCTCAAGTCATATACCCCCCTGCAGATTTTGACTTGATTCATCAGATGGTGCAAACTATGTATAGTCCTCCAGAGGAGGTTTCAAATATTATACTTGGAAAAGTAGACATGCCTGAAGCTGCAATCAAGGCTCAACAAGAGGCTCAACTGTTAAAGAAGAGATTTAGGGAGCAAGCTGAACTAAAACCTGATTTTGAACAGTGGAGCCCTAACTCTAGAAACATCATACTAACTGCCTGGAAAGCTGTAAAAGAATGGTAGAAGCATGAAGCCAGACAGGAGGCTATTGTTCAGTATAGAAGGAAAGCTAAGATGGGAAAGCTACCTCCTGATGCTGTGGAGCCTAACAAATACTTTCCCAAGCCGTATCACTATTTTGAGAGACAAAGACTGAAGACTGAGGCTCAGGTGAAGGGTGATCTTAAATGCAAAAAGCCCATAGAAGAAACTGAACCTTCTGTGCAGGCACAAGTACAACCTGGAAGAGGGATTGTTATAAAGGAGCCTGATTTGTCTTAGTCTAAGATGACTTAGTCTTAGTTTAAAAATATGTAATGTGAAACATTCAGTGTTAAACATTTTGTAAACAATCATTTTGACATAATACACAAAAGCTTGCTCTTTAATTAATTTTTGTGTATATCCTTTTATCTCTGTGATGAATCTGTGCAAGTGTTTTGATTGTTAATATTTTCTGCAATATTAAGCTTATATACATCATCATCATTTTTTTATTATTATCATAAGTGGTGCATATCATTAGCTAATATGGGTTATGACTTCTCCAAATAGGGGGAGATTGTTGGGTACATTGGAAAATGTGTACCTGATTTGAAGAAGCCTAACTTAGCATAATGATATACATCAAGGTGTATTTTATGTTGTTTTAGTTGAATGTGTGTAGGTTAAAAGTATGGAAAAATTTCTAAGTCCATGTGTCGACACTAGAAGAAGATGTGTCGACACTTCAGGAAGATTGTGTCGACACTTGAAGAAGCCTATGTCGACACAGAGATAATGAGTCGATATCAACTGTGTCGACACCAGGAGGCTGTGTCGACACACAGAGGCAGAGTCGACAATATTTGTGTCGACACCAGAAGACTGAGTCGACACATATAGGCAGAGTTGACAAAAGCTGTGTCGACACCTAAAGGCAGTGTCGACACATACTATGTTCTGAATCTACATCAACTGTGTCAACAAACAGGACTTGTGTCGACACATTGCCAAGTCTAGAACAAGTCATTTGCTGAAGAATGATGAAGTGTTTGAGTCAACACAAATACTCAGTGTTGACTCATTCTCAAGTTGTAGTATGCAGAAGCTGAGTCGACTTAAAGGCAAACTTGTCGACTTCACCAGAGGCAGTGTCGACACCGAAGTTACTTGTGTCGACACATATAGACAGATGGTCTCGACACTTTCTGACAGACAGTCTCGACACTTTGCTGTCTAAGACAAAGGCACAAGATCTGTTTGAAGACTTGACAGCTGTGGGTTACAACAGGTTAACTGAAGCTGTCAGACTTGTCAGAAGATAGTTAGAAACCTGATCAGCCGGTCACCAAAAAGAAGGTCTATAAATAGACAGATTCAGAAGTAGAATAAGAAGTTTTTTTTGTCTTTATTGAGAAGCAACACACATAAAAACTGATTAAGGAATCAAATCAAGAAAGTGCAAGGCACTGAAGAAGATCTTCATCAAAAGATCTAAGAAGGCATTCTGAAGGGTTCAACCTCTCAGGATCAGTCTAAGGAGAATTCGTCCTAGAATTCTGAAGAATTTTTAAAGGGATTGGATCGAGAGGGATCCAGCCGTTTGAAGATCAAGAAGGAAGCTGTTACAGGTTTCTTAAGAAGCTGTTTGGAAATCAACTCAGCTAGTTCAGATTCAAGAAGCTTTGAAGAAAGCTAAGTTTCAGGTGATTTCATCCATCAGCTGATCAGGTGCTGTCTTGTCCTTTCTCTCTCAACAAGGGCAAGATTCTATAAAACTCTTTTCTAAATTCTGTAGGATCTATTAATATAGATCTGAGTTGTAAGCCTATGTTATAAAGGCTGAGTGTAGGAGAGATAATCTCTGAGTTGTAGGTCTTGAATAAAGACTGAGGTAGGGCTGAATTGCCTGAGCTGTAGGAGTGTGGTATCACTCTGAGTTGTAGGAATCCATTTTGGATTCTGAGTTGTAGGATCTGAGGATCTGAGTTAAGGAAGAGAGTTTGGCTGAATCTAGCACATTGTTAGATAGGCGAAGGGGGGAAGTGGATGTACCCAGATCTTGGGGAACCACTATAAATACTTGTTGCAATCTGTGATGTGTAGTTCTAGATTGTGTGATTGTGATTGCTAAAGTAGCTGCAGAACTCATAGACAATAGTCTTTAATTATTTAATCATTCTGCCTTAAGTTTGAAAAGAAAATAAGAACCTATTCACCCACCTCTAGGTGTCTAGGTAATCTTGAAAGTAAAACTATCAGTCCTACTGAGGTCGATGAAATGTACTCGACAAAATGCACTCGACGTTCCTCGAGAGGCAAGTCGAGTTGGGCACACTGCCTGTGACACGGGCGTGTCAATGGCCGTGTCCTTCTCAGGTTTTGGCCAGGCCTGTGCGGTCTGTTTAACACGGGCTAGATACGGGCGTGTCTGAAACCGTATCTGGCACACATACTAAGACACGAATGTGTCACAGGGCCATGTCTTGTTCTGGATGAATCAGTTTCTTTGCCGCTTAAGGCACACGGCCTTGGACACGGGCGTGTCATAAGCCGTGTTCGGCCCAGGAAATTGAGTTTCAGGGTGATTCGTAGCTGTTCTTTTCCTTCAATTAGTGCTGAGATTTGAAGGATAAACTCTCATTTCTATCAAGCCTTTCTCTTTCTAAAGAGTTATAGAGTGGGGAGAGCAAGGAAGGAGGAGGAGAAGGAATCTTGTTATGGGTGGAGCTTCGGAGCCACGAATTGCGAGCCGAGTCAAGATTTGTGGAGGCAAGGCCATTGCGGTGATTTTCATCCAGCTAGTTTTCCATGGCTCCAAAGAGATCGTTAAGGGTGATGATCTTTCTTCCTTGGACATGTGAAGTCCTTGTTTTGGCATGTGCATGGATTTCCCCCACCAAAAGGTGGCTTTTGAGGGATTTCTTTGGGTTGATTCTTGAAATACCCAATCAGTCTTGCATATATATCCGGAAATGTCTAGGACAGAATAAGCATGCTGTGTGAAGCATATCTAGACAGGTTGGTCTAGATTTGTGATGTTTCATTTTATGCACTGGAGAGACTCCGCGTATAAACGTGTATGTTGTGGAGTCGATGGGTTTGGCCTGTGAAGTGCGGTAGCTGGAAGTACTGGAGTGGAATTCCATGAAAATACCCACGTGATTCTTATGCTGAATGCTATGAAAGACCAGTTTTATGGCACTACAGGATGCTACAGGGTTTGGGTTGAGTTTGGGTGCAAAAAGAGAACTTCTGCTGAACCTTCCAAGAGACCGCTTGGAACACTGACATTAGCTCCCCTTTTGGATTGTGAAGCAAGTCCTTGGTGGACATGATGGCTATTGTTAGCTGAGAGCTCTTGAAGACTTCATGCCGAACGGATAAGGGGAAGCCGACACACGTCAGGTTGATGATTTGAGCAATGAGTAGGGCCTGAACTGTCTCTGCGTTATTGTTGTCAATATATGAGTGCCTAGAATAGTGGTGTTTGTCAGGAACACATAATGAAAGTCTTAGGCCTGCGCATCAATAAGACTAAAGTCTCAACAAGAGGTTGCGGAGCATAATGCTCAATACCAATGGGTTTTATACCTTAAATGGTGGTGGGACCCTGGTATTTCCGGTACACCAAGAATGTGCCCTTAGTGCACGGAGCATCGGGCCGCGTGACCTACATTTGTGATATATTATTTTTGCGTGAGTGTACAATTGTGTGATATATCTGCTTGTGAAATGCTATACCTGTAGGGAAGGAATACCACTGCCCTGGGAAAGGGGTAGGGTCGTTATAAATTGGTCAGCTGAATGCTGACCGTTTCCTTGTTTGGAAGCATTCTGGTGGGCTGTCCTTGTGCAGGTGCTGGAGAGACGAGTGGGAAATAATGGGCTGAAGCCCTTGCTACTACTGCTACTGCTACTGGCCCTCGAAGGCTGAGCAAAGAACTTGTTATTTTCATGTGTGGCCGGCCCGCGCGCTGATGTTTGTAATCCACACCTAAAAAGCTTAAATGTAAGGCCTTAAGGCCAGACTTTTGTGTATTTTTTGAACATTCCTTCAGGGTGATATATAAATGTGGTTGTTTATATATAGTAGACATTCGTTGTTGTTGAGTTCAATTTTAATCTTAAGCTTTCGCTAACATGCTTTGAGTTAGGATGTGAATATGTTTTGGTAATAACCTGTAACCTCGCCACTTGTTTGTGAGATATGGTGTGGGGCCCCGGCCGAACCTTCTATCATATATTATTTAGCGGATGGGGTCGTTACAAATCCCATGTCTTGGGGACAAAATGGGTTGCAAGATAAGTTGTTGAGCCTACTGTGCACAGCTGTGGTGGGCATGAGCTATAGCCTTGAAAGATAACGTGGTTATGTTGTGCATGAACGGTAAAAGATAGTCTAACCTGCGTCGTGCTTGTTGCACATGGAGATTTGATCAATGGGATTTGACAGAAATATACCTGCACTATGTTGTTAAGACTTGATTACCTAAGGTACTTGGCTTTCATTGTTATCATAGGAAAGAGTCGTTGGCTTCATGCCTGACTAGCAAAATGCAATATTGTACCATCAAGTCTGGGACTGAGGATGGTGGCAGGTTTTGTTAATCCAGTACACCGATAATGTACCCTGAGTGCATGATACGTGTAGTTGTGGATGCCAATGTCTGTGGTGGTTATGAAAATATATATATTTGTTGCCATTCTACTTGCTTGTAGGGAAGGAGCATCGCCGCCGTGAGTGAGGGGTGGGGTCATTATAATTATGGTCATCTAAATCTGACTGTTGCCCTACTATGCCACATCTTTATGGACTGTACCTGTGTAGGTGTTGGATAGCCGAGCGGGAAGTAGCAGGAAGAGGCGGGCTGAAGCTGCATTTGCTATACTGGCTGGCCCTCAAAGGCCTCAGTGCTGTTTATAGTTTTCCCTTCATGTGTGACTGGCTTGCATGCTGATGCATGAAAAATATTTGTTTATTTAAACATTTTGTAAATCTATAATGCTAAATGATTGTGTATACACTTGTTCGAAGTTTTATATATAGTGGAAATTTCGTGATGTGGGTTATGCTTACTCTTTTGCTTCCGCTAGAATGCAACTCTGCGTTAGGTTGCGATGATGTTTGGTATTTCAATTTAAAAATTCTTTCTCCTATCCATTAAATAAGGAGTGCGTCTCGTTCAAACCTTTTATTATATTCCTTGTGATGAGTAAGGTGTTATAGAGCAAATCTCGAGCGAAGGAATGATATAAGCCTTGCATCCTCGATAGAAAACCTCAGAGCTCTCTAGTCTCTAGAGTTGCTTGTCTTAAAATGAAAGCCTGAGGCATTTTTATAGATTTCGGATAGGTCACGTTGGTAATTGCTCCCTACTGGACCTTCTGTTGATGAATGACGTTGCTCTTTTCGGTCACCTAAATTTCCATTTTTTTCGAAATAACAAGCATGCCTTTAGGGAGGTTCGGGCAGCCCGGGAAAGTTGTCTGGTGACGGAGGTTGCCAAAGGTGGCCACAACCATTGGCGCATGCATGTGTGCACAGTTGTGTGCTCTAGTACACGCTTAGGGAATAAGGGAATGTGAGCTCGTGCGGCGTGCGCGCTAGCGGGTCGAGCGAGCGCACGTACGTTGGATGCGCACCCATGCGTGGGATGTATGTGGTAACCCTCGCACACTTGGTTTTGCTTCCGGTTTGGAGTGTCTTTGGACCCTTTGAGAAAGGACACGACTATTGTGGTCGGCTCACTCGATCGGGTTGTAATGTTTGAGTTTCTCAGTCAAAGTCTTACTAGTCTTGTTTAGGAATCTCTAGGGGAAACCTCATCAAATTCCCATAATTTTGCGGGTCTTGATCCGTGAAGTGACATGCCCAAAATTTTTTCTCCTTGACCTTCTCTCTACTTGGGGTTGTTATCTTTGAATCTTTTTTTTTGTGTGGGCACCACAAATAATTTTTTGTCTATGACATAGAGTGTCCTTTTCATTAGGTATTGGGCGTGTGCTGACCGCTTAGCGCCACTTGTGTCTTTCTTATAAGGTGATAATTTCTTGGTGTGTGTTTGGATGACTATTTTTGTTATTAATTACTCGTGCATCGGTCTTGCTATCTATTTAGCCTTGATGGAATTTTGAAGAGACATTCTCCTACTCCAAGCTCTTTGTGCTGTGTTTGCTTGAAAATGTTTGGATTTCCATGTTCCCATTGCACATGTGTGTGGGTTAATGTGTGCTAGATCTAAATGTTGTCGACAAGCATCTACTAGAGGTGGAGGCTTGGATGTGGCATGAAGGGAGGCCAATCCCCCTTGTCTTAATGGCACTAAATGATTAATGTGTCCATTTCTAATAGAATCTACGTTGTTGATTAGGGGATTGCATTCATCTTGGTGAGTAGGAGGTCTAGAGGTCTGTTTTCTCATAAGATGTAGAAGGATCCCTGGTAATTCGCATTAGAATACAGAGGAGGATTGGGGGTCTATTTTCCAAAGAACTCGGGGGTTCATTCTTATATGGGAGCGTCGAAGGACTTGGTGTTTTTTTTTTCTAGAGAGTTGAGGTAGAGCTATTAAGGCGGAGGACAGGCTGGAGCGGCATGGGAAGGAGGAAGTGATGAAGCATAATTTGGTTTAATTTATTAGGGAAAAAATATTTACATTCATATTTAAATATATTTAGATTATTAATTTTGAGCTCTTAATTTTTCTTTTTCTAAAATTTTGTCTTAACAAAGTTTATTTTGTGTTTTGTAGGTTTTTGACAATTTGTACAGATTTTTCCAAGTGTACTCCCCCAGGTTATGGGTGTGACTTGGGGCATGTATCTCGATCCCGACGTAACTGATGATCCCAGGCTCAATTTTAGAAGAAAGGCATGTCATGACCAGATATCACGAGCGTGACCTTATCACGCCCTGTGTCCTATGGGCATATCCTTCCAAGTACATTCTAGCAAGCCCAACACAAGTGTCACCACCCCATAGCTAACAATGCATGTCATGCCCCAATCACTGATATGAAAGGGGCGTGTTCCTTCATTTTCAAGCCCGACGTTATCCGGGTTTCTTTTCCGCCAGTTTTCTCCCACCAAGATCAACTAATATTAGATACGCCTAGTCACGGGCATGATAGGGGTGTGTGTACTTTACAAAAAAAATTCTATAAATTCGAGCAGCTCTTGAGGTCAAGGATTGAGAATTTTGAAGTGTTGAAGTGATGTTAGTTTTTCTTTTTAAGGATTTTGAGTTTCTCTTTCTTATGTTCTTATTCTCTCTCTCTCTTATTTTCAAGCATTCTCCCTCTATATTTTCATGCAATCTTTTTTGTGAACTTGTAATCTCTTTTTATTAGTTTTATAGTAGTGTTTCCTTAGCTCTTGCTCTACTTGTAATCTTGTTTGAATCAATAAAAAAATACAATTTTCTTTTTTTTATTCTCTCTCTACTTTTATTTTCATGCAAAATATATTACATGACTTTCTCTTACCCCCATCACCATAATTGACTAAACTCTCATTAGCACTCGATCGAGATTATCTGAGGATGATATAATCAAGTTATGATCTTTAAGTTCTATTTTTCTCTTTGATCAAGTTATTTTTGATTTACCCTTGATTTTATATTAGTGAGGAAATATTTTCGATATATGATTTTCACTTAGGTTTTCATACGTAGTTAGTTGAGACTCTTAAGTATGAATCGAGCACTCAAGGCAAAGAGAGTTGCACGCACCACTCAAAAGAAGTAAATCTCCCAGATTGGAATCAAATCCAATAGCGGGGTTCACAACGTAAAATGAGCTTTAGGGAGTCAATTTTAAAATGAGAGTTCGATCAATTTTTCCTAAACTCAGTTGGGAACTTCCTTGAGAGATGACTGTTCTTGCTTCGGGAACCTCCACGGCCAAAGTACTTACTTAAAGAAACTTAGAATTTTTATTTATTTATTTATTATTCTCATTCCGAGGTGATTCAAGATCGAGTACTAGTTTTTTTTAAACATTGCATAAACCCTTTTTAATTTGCATTTACTTCTCTTTTTAGATAAGTAAAACAATTCTAAAAAATAAATTGATAAGATAATAGTGATTTCCTCGAATTAAAACTAATCCACACGCCCTAGATATTCTGACCTTGATATTTTTTTAAGTATCATATACTATAATCGATAAGGTACACTTGCCTTCATCAGATATAGAATTGGAGAACAACATCATCCAATTTTTCTAAAACCTTCAAGCAAATTTATCTATCAAGTTTTTGGCGCCGTTGACGGGGACTTGGGTTGATATTTCAAAAAGAAAATATCTTTTAATTTTATCATTTCTTTTTTTTTCTTTCTATTTTACTTTTAAAAAAAAATCTTATGGGTGTAACTAAAATCTTGCAAAGGGAGGTTTGGTCTATCATTATTAGATTGGGTGGAAAACCATGGGGGGGGGGGTGAATAAGGTTTTTTTAATAGTTAGGAATTAAAACAAAGTTTTTTTGAGAGCACGAGTTATGGAAGCTACCACGAGTAGTAAGGCTAGCGCCCGACGGTAGGTCACAGAGATAAATTTTCTTAGTAAAAGCTTTGTTTTATGATTTTTTCCACAGCAGACAAAACCCTACTAGTTAATATTCTTCAGAGTTTTACAAAAACAAAAACTAGATCTCGGTATTGTCGGAGATCAAAGATGATGAGTAGAATCGTAATTTGCTTTCAATGCCGACTATCCCAGGACCTGTTGGCTCTCGCTCTTCTTCCCAAGAAGATCATCCTCCCCAACTCTTCACCTTCCTCCTCGGAAGGGTCTTAGATCCCACTATATCTCCCAGATCTAGACGTTCTCTCAGGATGATTTCCCACAGATTCCTCCTAGAAATCTGACGACCTCCCAAGACGATTCTCACGAACTCCTCTCAAGAATTTGACGTCCACACCAAACGATTTCTCTGCACAAAATACAAAAAAGGTTTGAAAAAAATAGAAGAATAAGAGAAAACTCCCTTCTAACTAGAACCCTTGATGTTGATATCGATTTGCTTGCAAAGGTTCGATCTTTATGACTTGGGAGTCTTCCTCTTCGATGTTCTTTAGATTCGTGAAGGTGTACACTTGATAAGAGTTTTCATTGCGAGGATCCACCACGTAAATATTAGGAAGAAGGCTTCTTGATCATCATGTTAATAGCCTTCAATCCATGCACATTATTTCTTTTAGATCTCCTCTGAAGAACTCTCCTCCTAAATGAGTTGAGAAGACCCCTTCCTTCCCTCTAGACAGCTAGGGCGAACTCCCCTTTCCAATTTCGTGAAAATCGTGTCGTGAAACTTAATTTTGGGATATTTTAAATAGTGAAAGCTGTGTAGGAAGTTACTGTGCAATGGTAGCTAAGCGGTGGCATGGAAACAACTTGCAGTAAATTAGGAAAAATATCCTAATACGATTTGTGCCACTTTGGGATACTGCGGCACGGTAAGGAAAGTGTCCGGCAGTAGTGGTTGGTCTTCAATGTAGTTTATTCGACGATTCATCGAGATAGATAGCACCTGGCAATAAGGCCAGTGCCTAGCGGTAGGTTATTTAGAAGACTCTTTGCACGCACAACATTAATTCTTCAATGCTAGCATTATGTAACGACCTTGCACCTATAAGGGTACCTTTTGGAGATTTCTAGAGAAGTCTAGGATCTTGGAGGACATTCTTATACATAGAAATTAGTCTAGAATATTCTTGAAAGATGTAGATATATAGATGATGGTAGAGTAGTCTAGACCCTTCCATCCTTAGGAGGGAAAACCCTTTGGGGAACTATATAAGGGAAAGACCCCCTCATTTGTGAAACCAAGAAATTCAAGCAATAAAGCTCTCTTACTCACTCTTGCTCTCTTATTCACCCTTTCTAAGTGCTCTCTTCTTATCTTTCCATGATCAAGTGCTGTCGAAGGCTGAATTAGCTAGCTTTGAAGGGCACGGGAAGGAGCTAAGGCCGCATAGGACGTTGTCAAACTGACAAGTCCGTGGCAGTTGGTATCAGAGGTAGGTTCAGTCAAGTTCGTGGTTTGTGCTAAGGAGAATATGGCTGTGGAAGGGAACAACACTTCAAGCATCGTTGATAAGCGTGACAGGGCGACTACATTGAATAGGGAGAGAAGGAAGTGGGGCCAAAGAAAAGGTCGTGAAGATCCCAGTGAGGATCAAAACATGGTGGACATGTTAGAGTATGAGGCATTATGGGATGCAAACCTTACTCTACAATTGAAATTGGAGAACATATGTAAGTATTTTTATACTTTTCATATGGAATAAGAGAAGATGCAAATGGATATTGATCTTCTGAAGGAGCAAACGTTGGGCAAAGAGGAATTTTCACATAATGATTTTGACACCATCATTAGTGACTTTTAATAGCGCTTGACAAATGTGGAAACCGAAGTGGAGGACTTGCGCAAGTAAAGTCTTACCAATAAAGGGAACATTGGAGCCATGGTGAACAACTCCAAGCTATACATGCCAAAGCCTAAGAAGTTTGCGAGAAAGCGAGATGCATTGGAGGTAGAGAACTTCCTTTGGCACATGGAGAAATACTTAGAGGGATATGATTTCATAGATGAAGCATTGAAGGTACATCATACTAGTTATTATCTAGAAGACATTACTTCATTATGGTGGCGGAAAATACAAGCAGATATTGCCAAAGGACTTTATCTGATCAACTCTTGAGAGGACTTCAAACAAGAGTTTAGAAGGAACTTCATCCCGGAGAATGTGAAGGATGACAACCTACGGAAACTCAGGGAGCTGAGGCAAAATGGAACTATTGGAGACTATGTAGAGGAGTTCACAACACTATCACTAGAAGTCTTAGATGTTCCCGAGCACATTCTCCTCTTCAACTTCATTGATGGACTGCAAATTTGTTCAAGGAAGAGGTCAAGCGGAAGGACCCAAGGACCACTAGAGATGCTATTGTTATCACTGAGTCTCTTATTGAGTTCCAATAACAACCCAACCCAATCAAAGAGAAGAAGGACAAGTTAATTAATGGCAAGAATTGGGGAGAACAGCGAGACAACAAGACCACTCACTTCAAAGGAGGATCAAAGACTTTGCCCGACCCGTGGAAGGAGTTTGAAGAAAGGAAGAAGAGCTTTGTACCAAAAGGCGGATGTTATGTGTGCAAGGGGCCACATCCGATGAGCAGCTGCCCAAAGTTGGGATCATTATCCGTTATGGTGGAGAGCCAAAACATCACCCCACCAGAAGAATGTACTTCTCAAAAGAGTTCATTGCAACTACTAAACGCTTTGAATGTGCATCTAACAAAAGATGCATCAAGCAAGGGGCTGATGTATTTGGAATCTTTGGTCAATGGGAAGAACACGAAGGCCTTAATAGACACAGGAGCTTCACACAACTTCAGGACAGAATGAGAGTCCAAGAGGTTGTGCTTGCAAGTCATGGAGGGCAAAGGTTATATAAGGATGGTGAATGGTCAAGCAGGGCCGCTCGATGGAGTTGCACACAATGCGTAGTTATGCATGGGCACCTGGAAGGGATGGGTGAACTTTTCTATAGCACACATGGATGACTTCAATGTAGTGCTAGGAATGGACTTCTTAGAGAATATGCAAGCAATTGTCATGCCAGCACATTGCTTAGTTTGCATCTTAGAGGAAGGAACTTCATGCAAATTGCCAAAGGGTTCAAGAAGGGTGAACCAACTTACTTGGCCACTCTAAAGGAGGAAGAAAAAGGCACCCTAAGGGAGGAGGGTCCTCACCTCATTGCGTATGCTCTGGTGAAGAATTAGGACTTTATGCCTGCCGAGTTACCTCTCAAGCTGTTACTTCAGAGGGAGGTGGATCACAAGATTGAGCTTGAGCCAGGGGTAAAGCCACCGACCAAAGCACCATATAGGATGGTCCCTACGAATTGGAGGAGTTGAGAAAGCAACTTTAAGTACTGCTAGAGTGGGGATTTTTCAGGCCATCAAAGGTGCCATTTGGTGCCCCGGTGCTATTCCAAAAGTAGAAGGATGGATCCTTGCGGCTCTACAAAGACTATCGGGCACTAAACAAAGTGACGATAAAAAACAAATACCATATTACTCTCATTGCAGATCTCTTTGACAAGCTTGCGAAGGTAATGACCTATTCAAGGTTGGACTTACAAAAGGGATATCATCAAGTGCAGATTGTAGAAGGAGATGAACCTAAGACAACTTGCGTCACAAGGTATGGAGCATTCGAATGGTTGGTGATGCCTTTCCGTCTAACCAATGCACCATCAACTTTCTACACTCTGATGAACCAAATATTCCACCCATATTTGGATAAATTTATGGTGGTCTACTTGGATGAAATCGTGGTCTATAATGATAGCCTGGATGAGCATGCCAAACACATTAGCTTGGTATTCCAAGCATTGCGAGAGAACGAGCTGTACATAAAGAAGTCCAAATGCTCATTTGGACAAGAGGAGATACAATTTCTTGGACATTTCATTTGACATGGACAACTACGAATGGACATGAGAAAAGTGCTAGCCATTCAAGGATGGGAGACACAACAAAGGTGACTGATCTACGATCATTCCTTGGTTTGGTGAACTACTACCGTAGGTTCATCAAGGACTACTCGAAGAGGGAAGTACCATTGATGGACTTGTTGAAGAAGAACAAGGTTTGGCGATGGACAGACAAATGCCAATGAGTTTTTGAAGACTTGAAGACAGCGGTTTGCAGTGAACCGGTACTTGCCTTGCAAGACTTCAACAAGAGGTTTGAGTTGCACACAGATGCATCAGACTTTGCGATCGGTGGAGTCCTAATGCAAGAAGGTCATCCCCTAGCCTTTGAAAGTCGCAAACTCAATGAAGCAAAATAAAGGTACCCCGTTAAGGAGAAGGAGATGACAGACAAAATACATTGCTTGCAAGTTTGGAGACATTATCTTCTAGGAGCTCAATTAACAATCAAGACAGATATTGTTGCAACAACTTACTTCCAAACACAAAAGAAGTTGACAAAAAAGCAAGTGCGGTGGAAAGACTTCCTAACAGAGTTTGACTTCATCTTGGAGCACAAGGCAGGAAAGGCTAATGTTGTGGCAAATGTACTAAGCCGCAAAACCGAGCTAGCCGCGATATCCTTGGCTAGTGGAGGAATACTAGATCGCGTGAGGAAAGGGCTGAAAGAGGATCCTCTTACCATACAACTTGTGCATTTGGCCAAGGAAGGCCTAGCCAAGAGATTTTGGGTAGCGGATGAGCTACTATTCAACAAAGGAAGACGACTATACATCCCTAAGTGGGATAACCTATGGGGGGATATCATCAAATAGTGTCATGACACAAAATGGGCAGGACATCCTGGATAGAAATGCACGTTGACGTTGATGGAGGACTCATACTTCTGGACACAGATGAAAGACGAAGTAGAGCTATACATCAAAACTTGTCTTATTTTCCAACAAGACAAAGTAGATAACAAGCAACCAGCTGGACTATTGGAGCCATTACCGATTGCAGAGCATCCTTGGGAGTCGGTGAAACTTGACTTCATCAATGCTTTGCCAAAATCTGAAGGGTGTGGATCGATCTTAGTTGTGGTGGATCGATTCTCCAAGTATGGGACATTCATCCCAAGCACAAGGGACACTACAACAGAGGAGACAACACGTCTTTTCTTCATGAATGTAGTGAAGTATTGGGGTTTGCCGAAGACTATTATTAGCGATCGAGACCCCAGATTTACAGGAAAATTGTGGACAGAGTAGTTCAAGTTGTTAGGATCTGAACTCAACTTCTCCATAATCTTCCACCCACAAACTAACTAGAAAACTGAGAGGGTGAATGCATTGATCGAGTGCTACTTGCGTGAGTACTAACCAGAAGGACTGGGCTAAGTTGGTGGATATGGTGCAGTTCTCATACAATATTCAAAGGAGTGAGGCAACTGGATGGAGTCCATTTGAGCTTGCAACAGGAAGGCAACCACTTACTCCACACACTCTGCCATAATGAATAAAGGAAGAAGCCCAGGAGCATGGAAGATGGCTAAGTATTGGGAGAAACAAGAAGACTTAATGAGAGCATGTTTAGAGAAAACACGTAAGAGGATGAAGAAGTGTGCTGATTCAAAGTGACAGATGGTAGAATGTACAGTCAGGGACAAGGTTATGGAAAAAATTCTACCCTAACAATTCAAAGCCTTGCGGAGCTTGCCTAAAGGATTGGTTAGAAAATATAAAGGCCCATTTACAGTGATTGCTAATGTGGGTAAGGTTTCATACCGCCTCAACCAAACAAACTCTTTGAAGATACATCCAGTGTTTCATGTTAGCATGTTAAAGCCTTACCGTGACGACCATGAAGATTTATAAAGGGGAATATCCCAAAGAGCACAACTAGTGAGGACCAAGTCTAATGACAAAGAGTTGGAAGAAGTGATCACGAAGAAGATAGTGCAGAGAAGAGGCGTGCAACCCAACACGCGATATTTTATCAAGTGGAAGGGAAGGCCAGAGTCCGAAATGACATGGGAAACTTTAAAAGATCTCTGGCAGTTCAAAGACATCATCTAATAATATGAGGCGATGATGGAGTTTCCAGGTTAGGTGGGGAGGATGTCACGACCTTGCACCTATGGGGGAAATTTCTAGAGATTACTAGAGAAATCTAGGATCTTTGAGGACATTCTTGTACATAAAAATTAGTCTAGAATATTCTTAAAAGATGTAGATACATAGATGATGGTAAATTAGTCTAGACCCTTCCATCCTTTGGAGGGAAAACCCTTTGGGGAACTATATAAGGGGATGACCCCCTCATTTGTAAAACCAAGCAATTCAAGCAATAAAGCTCTCTTACTCACTCTTGCTCTCTTATTTACCCTTTCTATGTGCTCTCTTCTTATCTTTCCACGATCAAGTGTTGTTAGAGACTGAATTAGCTAGCTAAGATAGGTACATGAAGGAGCAATCCATAGGCGACGTTGTCAAGGGGACAAGTCTGTGATAGTTAGTCGTAGATTTAACGCCCAACGGTAGGTCATAAAGATCGAAAATTGCTTTCTTCATACCTGTAAACCTACGCACTATAAACACACAAAAATGTGATTAAATACACACTGAGATTTGTTATTCTCAAATAAAAAGATGAGGAATGCATGTTCCAACAAACTCCCATTTTGATATTAACAAATCCACTATGAAGAAATTATGCATAAATAATGGTATTTTTGTTTATAGTAATTGACAAGCACTTAGTGCATACTCCCCCGAGATGGATACTATTCCTATATAGAATCTTCTCAGCTTGTACTCTTCCTAAATGAGAGATTTCTTCAATTTCAATCTCCTCCTTTTGGTATTATCAAAAGAGGGAGGGATAGAGTGTATAAGAAAGTAGAGTTTGTCTAAAAACAAAAGTATTTATTAGATACGACCAGTTGATTAATATATGTTGCCAATTTGATAAAAACATGTTACTACTTGCTAAGATAATTACCATGATCAAGCATAAGTAGAGTATCAATCTCTTATGAATACTCCCCCTACATAAATACTTTCTATAAAAGATTTTAATGCACTTGATGGAAGCTTGTCCCTTTGTGCGTTATGGTGACGGACGTAACTAAACCCAATGCTCTCCGCTAACTCTCACATCACGCTCAAGAAAAAAAAATGCAGCAACATCACAACTCGAATATTCATTAAACAAAGACTACGAAGGGCTAGAAAATCCCTTCAAGATGATACCAAGGTGATAGGTCAAGGTCCTCTCAAGCGAAAGGAACCCACACAGTTCGGTCGAGCGTCGTTGTACCAAAAGAGAATCCACCAAAAAAACAAAGATTCGGACAAGGGTGGTTCTCTCCCAACAAAATAAAATGAGGGCCACCACGGCTCATGAACTTAAATGGAAAAAGGTAAACAACAACAATATCTACGAAGAAATTAACCATGAAATTTCAAACATTTCACAAGCCACGCAACATGCATATGCCACAAGTTCTATCAAAAGGAGAAACTCAATAACTAGTGGAGGAATGTTCGTTACCCCGCTCGGATGTCGACGAGTATGAGATGATCGTTCCTTTCTGATTCCACTGGAACAACACTGATTGGAGGGAAACACGTTGCCTTCGTAGCATCACGTTGGAGTTGGAAATCCACGAAGAGGAAAACCTTTGCCTGTGTCCGTTTCTTCAATGAGTGGGCTGAATGGGTTCTTTGTTAGGGGGCGGTTTTGGGTGTTATTAATGGGGTCGGTTTTGGTGAGGGTGAAGAGGGGAGGGTTTGTTTTTGAAGGGGTGGCTCGAATTGTAAGTGGAGGAGGGAGGCCGACGGCTATGGGGTAAAATAAAGGTAGATGGCCAAACTTTCAAAGGAGGGGGAAGGGGCTCAGGTTGGAGTGGTATTGAGGGTGGTGGTTGAGTATTGGGAATGGAGGAGGAAGTAGTTTGGTTTTGTAAGAGGAAGAGGGGAGGGGGAAGTGGCCAGCGACCAAGGCAAGGAGAGGGGGGAAGGGGTTTGACAAAGGAGGAGAGGAGAAAAGATTCTCAAGAGAAGATTGGGTTTTTTTTGTTTTCATTCATTCACTAGTAAATTATGAAACAAGTTAGCCTTATATAGGCTTTACTAACACAAGGGCTAAAAGCACCCCAAACATGGCTAAACATAGGCCAAAAGAAAACAAATAACAAAGGCTATTAGAAACCAAAATAAAAAATGAAATCAAAACATTAAATAGATGTTAAATTATGTGGTAACATATTTTAACATAGCACGGACGAGAACGGTGACGAACATTATAGCGGAGGGAGTGGTGGCAAGCAACGAGCCAAACATGTCATAGCAAATCATCTTCCGGTGGTGGTGATGTATCATCAGTCGCGTGCCGACACCAACATCAATCGGGTCTCCAAAATCATCGGGAAGGGGGCCTCTTTATCAACATGTACCGGATCACCATCATCATCAGGCGGGGGATGCTCCATGTCCACATGTCGGGGGTAGTTGGCTCCATCAATCCTCCCCCTCTCAAAAATAATCAAAACTGATGAGTAGGCCTGTGTGTACTCGCATGGGCGATCATTGATGGGAAAGAAGAACCTACAAGACAAAAGGTGGTCTTGTGGGGACCTCAAAAATGCATTAGCCAAAGAAGGAAAAATAGTTTCCATAACATCAACCAACATACCTCCGATGGAGACCGAGAAAGAGAACGATCCTGGGAAACATTCACCACCCAACCCAATAGAAATCATAGTGGAAAATATATACGGAGAGGTAGACATTTCAAGTGGCATAGAAGCATGAAGCGTAAAATATGAAACGATGAAAATAGAAGCTATGCTCCAATCAGTGGAAAATTCTAAAAGAAATGTCAAGCTACCAAACACCCTTAAGATTCGCAAGGGATGGACTTGCCGATTCTTTATTATTTTTAAGGTGCCCGGGGGCATCAGTTCATGGGTGAGGCAAACCAAAAACAAATCATCCACAAAACGGTTGGAGGCTCTCCGATACAAACTAGCAAATAATTTAAAGGACACATTTTGATTGATGAAAATGTTAAGAATGCGCCTAATTAAATTAAAATCGTGAGGGGTGAACCCATGTGAAACATAACATGAATCAACAGTAGAAAATAACGGGACAATGTCAGATGGAACTTGTTCTTTAAATTCATTAATTATTTCCGTGGAGTAGAATGTCGTAGTTTTAAATTTAGATTCAAAATTCTCATAAAGAAATGCCAGCGAAAAACGCTCATCACCAACTATAGAGTTGGAAGCTCTTGGATTTGAAAGGATGTGCTTACGACACAACTCAACATACCCAACTACGTTCACTAACGTGTGCATGAACGGATCATCAAAAGGCGGAGGATAAATGCGAGCGATCGGGCTTGGTAAATAAGTGTGTCTAGGGGACACCACATCTAAAAGCCCCATAGCCAAGGAATCAATAGCAGTCCAACACAAAGCCTTACTGAAAGACAAGCGGTCAGATGAACGGTCCATCCTAGGAAAAGCATAGTCAGATCTACGAGAAGGAGTGAAAAGACTGAATGCGATATCTAACAACTTGCCCACCCACATCCCTCTAGGTAAGTCTAACGGGGGAGCTAGATAAATAAGCATCTCCAAATATCTCAGACAAGAAATGACAAGCTAGTTTCCTAACAAATCACCTAATCGAGTCAATTGAACCGGAGGGAGAGTTGACATGGTTGATTCTAGAGGATGAGCTAAGTCATACTCACCGTACAAATACAGAGTTAACGCCAAAGAAAATTCCTCCGGGTGCAAGCCATCAAAATCAAAGGGAAGATCAAACAGTAGATTCTTCCTCAAAGAAAACTCAACCAGATCGTCATCACCTAACTCACTCTCAGATAAACATTCGCCACTGGTTGACTCTACCAACTCAGCCGAAATGTCTTCCAACCCACTAGATATTTCATCCAAATCATAATCAGTAACTGTCTCAAAAGTAGGCAAAATTGAACCCGACAAAATTTCTTTTCCACTTTGGGCTTCGTGCAAAAGAGATAACATCAAAGTAATATCTTTCGTGTCCTCAGTGCTAACGATTTCCAAAAATAGCCCTCCCATACAGGGCAAATCTTCCAATACAACACTTCCTTCGCTAGCCAAATCTTCCCACGATGTAGGTACATCGTCAAAATCAGGATAAAGGATTGAGCAAAATGAATCCCGGGGAGAATCTAAATTAGTTTGAACCTCAAGCAATGACGATAATATCAATGACCTATCTCCCAGATGTGCATCACTAAGATCATCCCAAGGTGACTCTTCCAACACCGTTGAAACATCTACCAATACTGGGTCAATAGAAGACTCCACGGTACTCAAGGGCGACAGATCTGAAATTGAGTAGTGGGCGGGGGACAAATCTGAAATATAGTCAAGAGGGGGTTGGATAGTCATGTGAGGGGCACTTTAGAGGAGAACTCCTCTTCCATGTCACTAGGATAACTGACACCTCATCATCACTCAGCTCTTCACTAATAACGTCATCGCCCTCGGCGGCAGGCTCAGTCCTAGTCACTACGTCATACTCATCCGGAGATTCAACAGCTAGATCTGAAAGCTCAGGGGGTGACTCTAAAGAGACTACGGGTTTAGTCAGAATAGGACAAACGTTAGTGCCACAACCAGATATATCACTAACCTCACGTGTCATAATCGCCTGACTAACCATACTTATAGACACTCTCACCCCGCAGGCTCATGGAATTCCTAGCAATCACATCAATCGAATTAGGGACAGAGGTCCTAAGCTTCTCCTTTCCTCCATCATTAGGTGCAGGTATACTATAGGTAGCTCTACCATCCTGGGAGGAAGGTCTAGCTCGAGGTGGTAAGTCACTCCTGTGATCAGAAATGGGTTTAGTGCCATGGAGGGGAGAAATAAGAACATGAGACGTCCAAGTATGGGAGTACGAGGGGACGTACTTATTCGATGTAGGCAAAGTCTTAGACGGCTAATCACTCAGATAATAATAAATCTGCGAATGATAGTAAGGAGGGTAATACTCATCCGTTAATAGATTCTTCAAAATCTGCCACCCTACAAGTGAGTCGTTGAGTGACATCCCAAAGAGTCTTTACACATTGAGCTAGAAGGTCTGGGCTCGACCAAATCATTGGAGTGTCGCAGCCGGAATCCTGTGGGGGTCCACAATATGATATCGCTCAAAATAACGTTCCATATCCTTCACCCAACATAAAAACACTCGCAGTCCGCCTATCCCAACATAGGTTTGAGTAGGAACTCTAACAGACCTAGAGATGCGCGGTGGTGGGGTCAAATATTATGCTAACATAACGTTACGCTCAACGAATGAAGGTGAGTGAGTGGAACTCCCAATGTGCACCATAAAAGACCAACGGAAAACTCAAACTAAGTGAATGTGAAAAACCCTTTTTTTGATATATTTTAAGAAACACAATTTCTATTTTATAACAAAAATAAACTAGAAGACCAACGAACGTGCCTAAGTGCAAAAAAAATGGGTTGCTCGGAATAAGCGGATCGTTGCCAAGTTGAGAAATTGGCAAACCTAAATTGATGTTTCTAAAGGCTAACTTCCCCCAAACAAGGTAAATTTTATAACGGAATAATTAATTCCTGTGCCGATATTAAACTCGCTTGAAGAAATTTTGTTATTTCTCACTACGAATACCTGGAAGAAAAAGCATAATTTTTCTTTTTTTGAAAAAACTAAAATTCAGGATTTTAGCGTGCTATTTGTAGACAAAAATCAGAAAATTTTAAAGTGCAGGAATGGTTTTTTTTTGGACCTAAAAGCCTACCTAAAGATAGAAGGATGGTACCGATTAGGAAATCGATAAGAACCTCCCTCTGATACCAAATTGATGCAGACTTGTCCCTTTGGGCATTATGGTGACAGACGTAACTAAAAACGCAATGCTCTCCGCTAACTCTCACGTCACGCTCAAGCAAAAAATGCAGCAACATCACAACTTGAATATTCATTAAACAAAGACTATGAAGGGTCCGCAAAGCCCTTCAAGAAAATACCAAGGCAATAGGCCAAGGTCCACTCAAGCGAAAGGAACCCACACAGTTTGGTCGAGCATTGTTGTACCAAAAGAGAATCCACCGAAAAACAAAGATTCAGACAAGGGTGGTTCTCTCCCAACAAAATAAAACAAGGGCCACCACGCCTCACGAACTTAAATAGAATAATGTAAACACCAACAATATTTATTAAGAAATTAACCACGAAATATCAAACGTTTCACATGCAACACATCACACATATAACACAAGATCTATCAAGAGGAGAAACTCAATAACTAGTTGAGGATTATTCGTTACCCCGCTCGGATGTCGACAAGTATGCGAGGATCATTCCTTTCCGATTCCACCAGAACAACGCCGATTGGAGGGAAACACGTTTCCTTCGTAGCTTCACGTCGGAGTTGGAAATCCACGAAGAGGAAACACTTTGCCTGTGTCGGTTTCTTCAATGAGGCGGCTGAATGGGTTCTTTGTTCGGGGGCAGTTTTGGGTATTGTTGATGGGGTCAGTTTTGGTGAGGGTGAAGAGGGGAGGGTTTGTTTTTGAAGGGGTGGCTCAGATTGTAGGTGGAAGAGGGAGGCCAGTGGCAATGAGGGAAAAGGATGGTAGATGGACGAGCTTCTAAAGGAGGGGGGGGGGGGGCTCGGGTTGGAGAGGTATTGAGGGTGGTGGTTGAGTATTCAGAATGGAGGAGGAGGAGGTAGTAGTTCTGTTTTGCAAGAGGAAGAGGGGAGGGGGAAGTGACCGGCGACCAAGACAAGAAGATGGGGGAAGGGGTTCGACCAAGGAGGAGAGGAGAAAAGATTCTAAATAGAAGATTAGGGTTTTTTTTTCATTCATTCACTAGTAAATTATGAAAAAAGTTAGCCTTATATATGGTTTATAAACATAAGGGCTAAAAGCACCCCAAACATGGCTAAACATAGGACAAAAGACAACAAATAACAAAGGCTATTAGAAACCCAAATAAAACATGAAATCAAAAAATTAAATAAATGTTAAAATATGTTGTAACATATTTTAACATAGCACGGTCAAGAACGGTCACATACATTGTAGCGGCAGGAGTGGTGGCGAGCAACGATCCAAACATGTCATAGCAAATTATCTTCAGGTGGTGGTGACGTATCATCAGTCACGTGCCAGCACCAACATCAATCGGGTCGCCAAAATCATCGGGAAGGGAAGCCTCCTTATCAAGATGTACTGGATCACCATCGTTGTCAGGAGGGGGATGCTCCATGTCCACATGTCAGGGGTAGTTGGCTCCATTAGCACTCCCCTAAATTAAGAAAATTATGCACAATGTTCTCCCCCTTTTTAGTAGAATAAAAAGGAGGGTAGAGGTGAATGTATGCAATGAGAATTAATAAATTTCTATGTTAAAAAAGAAAAATGGGATGCAATGAGCAAGATCATAAATATCTCTTTATCACTTATTGAGCACAATGTATGCATGATTGAATAAAATAGAAAAATAGCACTTGTTAAGCACATAATATCACTTAGTAGACATTGTTTATCATTTATTAAGAGAGTGAATATTCATGATTAAGCACAAGTAGTAAGCATATAAAAATATGATAATCACTCTTAAAATAAACATCTTTTTGTAAAATTTGATAATATTATGGATAAGTAATTTCAAGCCTAATAAGAAGATGTTTCCAATTCATTTCAAGTCTAAGAGATACTATTTTATTGAGATTTTTGCAAGCATGATTTTAAAATGTCAAAAAGATAAAAACTACAATGTAAACTAATTTGCATTTCAAGTAAAAAAAAATATTATAGCGGTCATGATTTGCAATCTAGTGCATTTACTTATAAGTTTAGAAAATAGTATAGAAATTTATTAGGGTCCAATTCTCAAGAGTAGAAGTTTTATGAGAAATAATGATGTGTAAACATAGTGTTTTGACAAAGTATACAGGTGAATTAATCAAAACACAAGACATATATAATGAACAACATAACATTAAAATACAAAAATAATACTACTTATACTATTGTTCAATGCACATGAGTAAGAAGTACAATTATCAAGGTGCTCTACACACACAAGGTTTATTAAGACTTATCAGAGAGTAGAGTAGTTCTTGGGGGAACACTTTTACTCTTTTTAACATTATTTTTATTGTTGTGATTCGGTGTACTAAGAAAGGTGGTGTATGATTATTTTGCTGCAAGATACTTTATAATTCCTTTTCTAAGGTGTTTAACCTTACAATGTTCATTAAGACTTATTAGGAGGGTGATTACTACTTGGTGGAGTTTTCCTTGTCAATTTTTATTTTAGTGACAAAAGCCTCAGAATTCAGTTGTTGTGCAAGCAATAACAATTTTTGTAAGTCACCTTTCTCCAATGATTAAGTGTATGAAAAATAAAGAATTGAAATAATCAATTCAATGTAGTGTAGGTAATATATTTATACATTTTACATTATTATATTATTACACTACACAATCATGCAAGTGTATTATTAAGACCACATGTATGTTATCAAAAATAAGTGAGTGAGTGAATCATTATTAAACATAAAACATTACTCATACTTAGAGGAATGCTAAGCAATCATACATATATTTTCTACATTCAATTCATTGCACATAACACGATACTTTTCAAGACATGACATAAATAAAACAATATTTTAAGTTTCTTGAAAATTAAATTACACATTGTAATTCATCCTAAATTGATATAAGTAATCATCCCTAACAAGGGCAATGAAGAATAAGCAGTTTTTATAATTTTTGATTTGATATGATTTATTTATTTTAACATGTCAAACACTAAACACACCAAGAGATAAAAACATATTTTTATTCTTTTAAGTCATTTTATAATTTTATATTTGACTTTCAAATATTTTTTTTTTCAAAAATACTAATGTTTTTCTAAAAACATGAAAACTCAAAGAGATATAAGATGCAAATACAAGATAACATGATAGAATATTATGCATTAATATAATGAACATGAGAAGTGAAATACTATTCATGCAAAATATATGAGTATGATTTAGATGAAGATTCCCTAGAAATATGTTTACACCTAGCCCCGTACTAAGTGATGGATGTTCATGAGGAGCTGCACACATGCCATAGGTTGGGGTGTTAATCCTATATACATACAAAAGAACACACTAAATCAAACACTTTTTCCACTAATGCCTCTCAAGGGCCAACTAGAACCCTCCCTGGTTAAGGACAAGACATGGTTTACAGGTTAAGGTCTCTAATGCACACAACCCTACACCCATAATATTGTGAGAGACAAAAAATGAGTGAATGATCATGGTCATAAATAAGCATTTAATCCTATAGACACATATATACATTACTGTACTAATGCATGACAAGTGTTTGGTTTAAAATTATAGCATTTGTGGATTGTTGATTTTAAATCCAATTATAGTATTATATTTATGCATTCAATTATATAGAAATCATGGTTTTTCACTTTTAATATTATAAATTTTTTGAGTTAGAATAACAAGCCATAAAATTTTTAGCAAAGATTTTCAATTTAACATATACCATATGGTGATGCTAGAGTGATGAGTACAATTATAAAATGTAGTGTTATGCTTCTAAAAAGGAATTTATTTAGATTAAAAAAGATGTTGTATGTATTCAGTACAAATATAATTTATAGACCAAGAAAGATGTGATAACGATTATATGATATAATTTTGATTGGTGAACATTTGATTCTATGGTTCTAATAAGAAAGAAATACATGTAAATACAAGTGAAGCACTTCACATGCACAAAATAACTAAGTATGATACAATGATACTAATATCTATCACATGATTTATTACTTCTAAGATAGATAGACATAGTTAATTCAAGATTATTCTTAAGTACTCTTATGAATTTTGTTATTGAATTAGATAGAATATGAGTTTAGGATATCAATTAACGATGAATGTGCACTTTCGAGTGGAATAGGTACGCCATTTTTAAAGATGGGCCCCTATTCATACTTTCATTGAATATTCTTTTTATATGACAAATTTACGTAATCTTAAAGTTGAGGCTTATAATGATAGGGATTTTTGAAATTATTATTAATAGAAAATTTGTTGACATTTATTTTAATATTGGGAGGAGTTAAATGCGAATTAAATATTCTACTAGATGTATGTCTTATGAAATTTGAATTACTAGTAGATACCTTATATGCTTTTGAAGATAAGCTAGAAATAAAAGATTTTTTATTATTTGAAATTTTTTGCACGAATAATTTTAATGATTCTAGTTTAGGAGTTAAGGAACTATTTTATTCAATCAACATTTTACTATGTTTTTAAGAAATATTCAGCTCTTTTTCAAACACCTTAAATTTTTCTTTTAATTCTTTGCAATCAAAATGAGGTATAATATTTTCAACTACAAAGCTAGAGGGAAAATGAGATACATAACGCTTTGGTTCTATATTTAGTTATGCTTTTAAATTTTTATTCACTAAATGCAATTCTGAATTAATATTTTTCAATTTCTTAATTCAATGTTTAATAGCATCTAACACATGCAATATAGAAATAGAATTACAAACAAGAAGGGAATATGATTATCTTACAACGCTCTTGGACGAGGCATGATTTGAACACAAGGTTTTGTCATCTTGCTCTTGGTTTTCCTCTTCCAAAGATATTTTTTCATCTTCCATTTCGCTTGATGTGTTTGTTGTGTCCTCCTCCAAGAGTAAGTCTTCATTTGATCCTTCACATGGAACCATGAGAAATTACTCAGATTCATTATCTGCAAAAAGAGGACTATAAGTATTCTCAAGAAATTTTCATATATCATTAGCAGTAGGAAACGTATAGATGAGTTTGCAAATTTCTTGACCAAGCCCCCAAAATAGACTATTTATAGCATTTGTAAGACCCCTTTTTTTTTCTTTTTCAACCACCGGGGTCTTATGCCCAGAACCGCCGCTTTGCGGTGACACCTTCGCACCCAGGAAGGTTGCCACTACAATGCGCCGATTCTGCCGGCCTTTTTGATCACAACATGTAGCAAGCAAGAGAGAAGCAAGTCCACCAAAAGAGAATATCACATAAAATAAAACTCCACGAAGGGAGTGTCCACAGAAAATCATCAGAGTATAAATAGTCTGGAAATAAAAGGGCTCATGCCCGGTACATCAGAGTCCTCACTACAAGTCTCTCATCGCGGAAGCTAAGAAAATGCTAATCACTCACGGAGCTGGTCGCAGGTGCACCGGTGCTAGACTGTCCCACCTCCATGCGCACCGTACTCCGCTGGTGCTGGTCCCTGTCTCCCATCCGGAGCTCCTGTAATGTTTTGTTCGAAAACCATTAGTCATAAAGACTAAGCCCTATCATCCCCTACCCCTCCCACCACGGCTCCTAAGCACCGGGCGGAGAGGAGGAAAGGGAAGCTACAAAAGTGGAGAGTAGTCAAGCAAGTGACGGTGGACCTAACTAGCAAGTTATATCAGGTGAACAGTATAAATGTTGTAATAGGTAGAACAATTAATAAATAGCAAATTGTATTAAAGACTGCTAGAGAATAGTAAGAAGGCAACAAGTAAGTAAGTATGTAAGTAACCTTAACTTATATGAATGCCCATACAAACTTATAAGTTAAGGGATCTTCTGCAAGGCTCCCATCGTATAAAAAGTCCCATACCGATTTATACGTTGGGGTGTCGGTTGTATGCAAATATGAGTGTTGTGATATGCTATGCCATGATTCATGCAAGTGCAACCCACGCACACGACTCTATGCGCACAGACCTTTAGTTCCCCCTGTTCGGGAGGCTAGCTTCACCCCCAGGAACCTCCGTAGTGGCAAACGGAGACAGTGGGTCGGGCCCCCCACTCCTAGGCGGGTAACCACACTACCAGGCCTAGCCCTTCCGTACGCCCCTAGAAGAACACAACCTAGAGTATCCGCGTACTGCTGCTGGATGTACCCTCCAGACTTTTCGCCGAGTCATCGTACCGCTGTCGGTGTGATCGATCGCCTAGTACCGATGACCCACCACTTTTCTCCGTACTCCAACCCTCGAGCCCGCGGCCCCCCGGACAGTACTGTCCGTGCATCTACCTTCAGAGCTACTGTCTGATGGCAAGTAATCCTATAGTTCTACTTTCCTAGCTACCGGGGAGTGAGTGTGTGCAATCCTAGTTATACTAGTTGCTCTTTTAATTTTATTACTCCTATGGTTTACGTTAGCCCAGGACTGCCCCCGGTATTCCCCGTGAAGGGCTCTCAAGGGGCACTAGGAACCAAGACGGTGCATTACGGCCCGAAGTTCCCTTTCGCAAGGCACTTATTATTATTGGTTGTCTACCCTTTACCCAATCCCCTTTTAGTTGCTTTAGTTCTAACCCTAGAGTATTAAGACTCTTCCTCTTCTTCCCGGGACGGACGATCTTTCGTCGTCCCCGTACTCTCTTACCCTAACCAGTCCCACATTCTACTTATCCTGACTTCTAATAATGAACTCAATCTTAACTTGCCCTACCAACCATCGATTATCAGAATTCCGTGGTTTTACTAAATGCAGACCATCCTAAGCTATATGAGGTACACAAGGGGAGGTACTCCAAATTATCTTCCAACTCTCCTGTAAAATTTACTGGAGATCTATCATGACTTAATTAGCTTAAATCCAGAAATTTATAATTTTCCTAATTAATCTGATATTTATTTATGTTTCTCAAAGATTGGCCATGGGTAATTTTTTTAACATGAACTACATGATATTCTTAAGTTATGGCCACCCAAAAATTGTGATCACTAAATAACAGTAAGGTATCATCAAATACTAATTTGCAGGATTTTACAAAAGATATTTAGCCTCTAATTAATTTATCCATTATAATCTCATTATTCCCATGTAAAGAAGGAAGTACTGAAATAACTCATCATAAAATTACAGAAAAATTACTGATTAATAGTATGGTACAGAAAAGATCATTGTGCAAAGAATCATAATTTTACCAGCTTGCTAAGCACCAAAATAGATTTAATCCAATATCCATGATAAATAATACTTAATGAAGCAAGCCTTAGAATTAAGCTTCTAAAAATCCCATAAAAATTCACAGAGTTTTAAAATCATAATAAAGGTTCTCTGCCTAAATTTCATCAATTTCCAGGAAGTTTGTACTCCATAATAAATTTTCTAAGCAAATCATACAGCTACTAAATCATTAAGGAAGTACCCAAAATAGTGATCATAAAATTCATAGAAAAATATCCAGAGCTTGTACTACCCCTATAATCAACTCTACCCATTTCTCATCACTATTTAATGTGATTTGGTGTCATTTCCTATCTCTACAAGTTTTGCGCCCTAAACTAGGGTTAGATTTTTAGATATTCCAACGATCTCCAAATCTACTAAGATTTCATCCAGAGAACAATATTAGCCCTATGGTTCTCATCACCCAATCTCGGGTCAATCCGAGGTAATTTGACCACATGACCTCACAAACCCCCAAGATCCATCCTTAGGGTTGGGCCTTGGGCCTTAGGGCAAACTTACCCCGATCCACCTCAAACTCCATGAGGGGGTGCTAGAGAATATTACTAGCCAGTGGTAAAAATCTCAGCCTCTGTTGAGGTGATCTCACCACTCAAACTTCAAAAGTGCACTTTTAACCTAAGACCTCTTATTAGGACAAAACTTTGGGTTAATCATTTCTGATCCAAACCATCTCCAAATGAGATGAAAAATTATACAGAACCTTATGGTGAACCCAGGGACCACTCACCAAAATTTGGGAGGGTTTGGAAATTATTTAACAATCTAATTAAAATCGGCTAGGATTATTGAATTTTTCTAAAAACTATAGAAAAATATTCTCCAAAAATTCTCATTTTTGGATAGCACCTAGATATATGTAATATTAGACCACACCCCAAATTTCAAGTCATTTGGATGACTGGATTGGAGTGGGGAATTTTTCTAAGGTCAAGGCAGCCCTCTGGATAGACCTCACCAAAAAGGGTGCTGTGGTCTAACCAGGATCCCAAATCGAGTGAAAGTAATTTTGAATTAAATTAGACTTCAAGGGCTACATTTCCTATGTTGATCATTTTTCCCGTAGGAGCCTCTAGGTAATTTTCCCAAATTATTTAACATGACAGATATCTCACTCAGAAATTGATTTAAAAACTAGAATTTATTTCTCATGCCACTGTTCATCTTCTTCAACAGCCCGAAACAAAGGCCTAAAACCTAATATCCTGTAGCTTTTCCAAGCTATCTCCCGGCCACCCAGCCATCTCCCTGGCCGGCCACCACCACCACCACCTCTGTTGAGGTGAGGGCTACCGTCGGGCGGCGGCACGGCTGCCGGAGAGGCGGTTTCCGGCGAACCCGCCACCATGAAATTTTCGGAAAACCACCAATACGCTCACCCGATCTGGCTCTTTTGAGCCCGATATCTCACCTAACGATTCCTAAGATCTATCCGCAGAAGAAGAGGGAGGGTAGGACCTTGTTCGTGGGTTGAAGGCGTGCAGAGCGTCGGGAAGCCATTTGCGCGGTGGTGGCGTCGCCGGAAATTCTTCAACAGCAAGGAGGAAGTCTTAACAGTTGAGGGAGTGTAACCTTTTCCTCTTGCTCTCAGGAATCTTTTATAGATGAGCAAATGGGGAGGGGAAAGGGTGAAACGTTGGAGATGAAACGTTGGCGGCCATTAATAACACTCTTATGACGTTTCGGTTTTGACGAATGGCAGTTGAAAAGTTGGGAATGAAGAGGTGCTTGCCAGGTGGCAATTTCCTATTGGACCCACTTTTCCTTAATTATTAACATAATTAAAGTAGGGAACGACCCATAAATACTCTTGATTTTTCATCCCCACAGCCAGAATTTATTAAGGCGTCGGTTACCGAAACTTCCAGTCTGGCTGACGTTTTGGCCCTTGTCACGGGCGTGACACATAGGTCACGGGCGTGACAGGCCCGGTTAGTAGTTCTGGGTTCGACGATCGTTGAACTAAGATCGACGATCGTCGAAGGGTGGTCATGGGCGTGTCACTTGGGTCACGGGCGTGATAGGTCTGGAGACCAATTCTGGTTTGACGATCGTCGAATTGGGATCGACGATCGTCGAGCGTGTCATGCCCTATGTCACGGGCGTGACATGGCGGGTCACGGGCGTGACAGGTCTGGAGACCAATTCTGGTTCGACGATCGTCGAATTGGGATCGACGATCGTCGAGCGTGTCACGCCCTTTGTCGCGGGCGTGACATGGCTGGTCACGGGCGTGACAGGCCCGTGTGGCCGAATTTGGTTCGACGATCGTCGAATTGGGATCGACGATCGTCGAGCGTATCACGCCCTTTGTCACGGGCACGACATGGCGGGTCACGGGCGTGACAGGCCCGTGTGTCCAAATTTGGTTCGACGATCGTCGAATTGAGATCGACGATCGTCGAGCGTGTCACGCCCTTTGTCACGGGCGTGACATGGCGAGTCACGGGCGTGACCAACCCGTGACCCGATTTCCTAGTCGATTTATTTCAAGTTTTGGGCTCCCTAGGGTTCTACCACAACCAACCGACTCCTAGGGGTCTAGCCGGAAATGGGATGTTACAAATCCCAATAAACAAAACAAAGATTTCGTCCCCGAAATCAAGGTTAAGCCTACGGGACTCAAATCGGGAAAATAAGCTTGTAACATCTCATGAGAACCGAATGATTACCTCCCTACGTTACGTTTGTTTGTGCGGTTTCGAATGTAAGGTTAATTCGCCCACCTAACTAGGTATATACACCCCAATAAACAAAAGATTAGCCCCTATTCTTGAAATTTCAATTCCATTGGTTTAAAACAGGAAGGCAAATTGATCGTCCAGGGGGGTTTTGAGGTATACCTGACGAAAAAGTTCCGGATATTTTTGCCGCATCAAGTCCTGTGGCTCCCATGTATGCTCCTCCTGCCCATGATTGTTCCACAGAACCTTGACTAACGGGACCTTCTTTCGCCGCAAGACCCGCACTGCTGTATCGTCGATCCTGATAGGCTCCACGTTGACCGACCGATCCGAGGCCACCGGGCCATCTGCCGAGGGAATCAGCTGCTCAGGGCGTAGCAGAGCCCTCCGAAGTGAGGAGACGTGGAAGACGTCATGCAATCCCGCTAACTCCGGCGGTAGTTCCAGTCTATAGGCTAAGGGGCCGATCCGCTCCAGGATCCTGTAGGGCCCCATATATCTTGGACTGAGCTTCCTCCGCCCGCGAACCCGCGAGACTCCGTGCATCGGCCGTATCTTCAAGAAAACTCGGTCCCCCACCTGGAACTCCACTTGACGATGCCTCGCATCGTAGTATTTCGCCTGTCTACTCTGGGCTTCCAACATCCTGTCTCGGATCAATCTAATCTGAGCATCTGTATCTCCCACAAACTCCGAGCCCAGTGCCTGCGGATCCTCATCCTGAACCCATGATAGTGGGGTTTTGCACCTCCTTCCGTACAACGCTTCGTATGGAGCCATGCCTATGCTGGACTGATGAGCGTTGTTGTACGAAAACTCGACCAGTGGCAACAATCTCTCCCAAGGCTCGCCACGGTCCAAAATACACAGTCGTAACAGATCCTCCAGTGTCCGGTTTGTGCGCTCTGTCTGTCCGTCGGTCTGAGGGTGGAAAGCTGTGCTGAAAGTCAACCGAGAACCCAGATGGGCCTGGACTGACCTCCATTCCCTGGATGTAAACCGCCCATCCCGATCCGAAACGATAGTCTTGGGCACCCCATGATAACGCACAAACTGCTCGATGAACCTCCGTACCAATACACTGACCGGTGTGTCCTTCGCCACTGGGATGAATCTGGCCACCTTTGTCAGCCTGTCCACTATCACCCAGATCGAGTCGTTCCCCGCACGGGATCTAGGTAGCCCATGTATAAAGTCCATGGCTATATCCTCAAACTTCCACTCCGGCACTGGAAGCGGCTGCAGCAATCCTGCCGGGTTCCTACACTCCGCCTTCACGAGCTGGCAGGCCTCACAATGCGTCACAAAATATGTAATATCTTTCTTCATACCCGGCCAGTACATCGTCCTCTTTAAATCCTTTACCATCTTGGTGATCCCTGGGTGTACCGAATACCGGCTGCAGTGAGCTTCCGTCAAAATGTCCTCCCGGATCCGTCCTCCTGCTGGTATGTAGACTCTGCCTCGGAAACACAGGAGCCCATCCCTCAAAGTGTAATCTCCTGTCGTGCCTTCCTCCAAGGCTCGGAATATCGGCTCAGTTCTCTCGTCCAGCCTCTGCACATCTCTGATGCGGTCTCGGATGTCATCTGTAGTAGCCATCGACCCCAGGTACTCCATGTACAGCTCCGGGTCATCCTCAGATACTAGCGAAATCTGCATCTCCTCGAATGATCTAATCAACTCCAAGGCCATCAGCTGCGGGCCTGCTCTAGTCGTACTCGCTCTCCGGCTCAGAGCATCCGCAACCACGTTCGCCTTCCCCGGATGGTAGTGCATGGTATACTGGTAGTCCGAAAGAAACTCCACCCAGCGTCTCTGCCTGATGTTTAACTCCTTCTGGGTGTCGACGTACTTCAGATTCTTGTGGTCGGAGAAGATGTCACAATGTACCCCGTAGAGATAGTGCCGCCAGATCTTAAGAGCAAAAATGACTGCCCCCATCTCCAAATCATGCACGGGGTAGTTCTGCTCGTGCTGTTTCAACTGACGGGAGGCATAAGCTATTACGTGCCCATTCTGCATAAGGACGACACCCATCCCCTGATAGGAAGCATCTGTATATACCTGGAATCCCTCCCTCCCTGATGGAAGGGCAAGGATGGGGGCCGAGGTGAGACGATCCTTCAGCTCCTGGAAGGCAGATTCGCATCGCGGCGTCCAAATAAAAGGGGACTCCTTCTTCGTCAGAGACGTAAGAGGAAGGGCAATCTGAGAGAACCCCTTTACGAACTTTCGGTAATAACCAGCAAGTCCCAAGAAACTTCGAACCTCCGTGGCCGACTTTAGTGGTGGCCAATCCCGTACTGCCTGGATCTTTGCCGGATCCACTGCCAGACCTGCTCCACTGATGACATGACCCAGAAATGCCACCTCCTTTAGCCAGAACTGGCACTTGCTGTACTTGGCATACATCTCGTGCTCCCGCAGCTTCTCCAAGGTCAAGGCTAGATGTCTCGCGTGCTCCTCCTCCGTCCTTGAATAGATGAGAATGTCGTCGATGAATACTATGACAAAGACGTCCAGATACTCCTCGAACACCCGATTCATCAAAGTCATGAATGCGGAGGGTGCATTCGTGAGCCCGAACGGCATCACGGTAAACTCGTACAAGCCGTATCTGCTGCTGAACGCCGTCTTCGGGATGTCCTCCTCCCGAATGCGAAGCTGGTAGTATCCTGACCTCAGATCCAGCTTTGAGAACCAATGGGCTCCCTCCAGCTGGTCAAAAAGCTCATCTATCCGTGGTAAGGGATAAGTGTTCCGGACCGTCAACCTGTTCAGAGCCCGGTAATCTATGCATAGTCGGAGGGTCCCGTCTTTTTTCTTAACGAACAGCACCGGAGCTCCCCACGGTGATGAGCTAGGCCGCACGAACCCGGCCTCCACTAACTCCTGAAGCTGACTCCGGAATTCCACCAACTCCTTTGGGGCCATTCGATAGGGAGCTCTGGATACCGGCTTAGCCCCCGGTACGAGCTGAATCTGAAAGTCCTTCTCTCGGTGCGGGGGTAACCCTGGTAGCTTCTCTGGAAATACGTCGGTGAAGTCCCGCACTACCGGGATATCTGCAATGGAATCCTTGGCTACGACCGCCTCAAAGAGGACCTGATAAACCTCTTCCCCCTGCAGGTGGGCCTTAACGGCCTGCACAGACGATAGTAAAGTACGGGGTGCTGATATAATACCTTCGATAACAATGAAGGAGTCGCCGTGCCGCACGGTGATCCTTTTCGCCACGCAATCGATCTGGGCATGGTTCCAATACAGCCAGGTCATGCCCAGAATCAGATCGTAATCTGGCATCCTCAAGACCGTCGCTGGTGCCTCAAACGCCTTTCCGCCGATCCTCGCTTCCATATTACAATGAGTAGAGGTCAATATCTCTGATCCATCGGGTAGGCGCACCCTCAGCATCTTCCCGGTGCATAGCTCCACTCTTGCCAGTCTTTTCACAAAATCCTCCGACACGAATGATTGCGACGCACCGGTGTCAAAGAGGGTGTGAGCGGGCTTGCCGCTAACGAAAACTATGCCTGGGGTAATTAAGTGTCTTAGTATTTTTGTTGCAGTTCATCTTCTCTTAAATTTCTAAGCAGGTTACGTCTAAAATGGTAGTTTTATATGAAGAAAATTTAAAAGTGCTGCCATACCTGTGATAACCTGCTCCGGGTTCCGAGGCTGTGTCAGGTCTAGAGCATACACCTGCTCTCTCTCTCTGGCCTGCGACCTCGATCCTGAAATCCTCGTCCTCGGTCCTGTCCTCGTCCGCCAAACTGTCTGGGGGGTGGAGCGCCCTGATGTGCTGGTGGGGGTGCTCGCCCCACAGGGCAGTTTCGCTTGATATGCCCCGGTTGGTTGCACTGATAACATACCGGTGGCTGCCCTGCCATCCTTGGCATTTCCAGCATCTGTATAGGCTGGGGAGCCAATACCCCCTGAGTCCTATACTCCTGCCCAAACTCCTGACGGGGCTGATCCCCGTTCCTTCTCTCTCCAATAACCTGGCCTCGAGGGCGGTCTCTACGTCCTCCAATCACTGTATCATCAGCCGGTCTCTTCCGGCTCCTCACTGTAAGCTGATCCGCCTCTCTCTTCTTAGCCATCTCCAGAATCCTGGCCAGACTCCCCTCTGAAACGAAAAGGAGGGCCTGCATCATGTCATCCTGCAGCCCCTTATAAAACCTCCGGGCATAGCCAGCATCGTCTAACTGATAAGCGTCCGCATAACGGGCCAGGTGAGTGAACTCCTGATAGTACTCCACCACAGTCCTGCTCCCCTGCCTCAACCGCAGGAACCTATCCTCCAGGTCATCTCTCGCCGACTGAGGTACAAAATGTCCCAAGAGCGCTGCTCTGAACTCCTCCCAAGTAATATCAGCACAATCCATCCCTGCAAAGGTGGTGTCCAGCTGAGATTTCCACCATCTCTTTCCGTGTGACTCTAAGCAGGAGACTGCCAAAGCAACTGCCTCCTCCGTGGGGCATCGGATCCCTGCCAGCATCTCGTAAATGGTGTCCAACCACTCCTCCGTATGTACTGCGGACTCCGTCCCCTGGTAGGATGGAGGGGATAGTCCCCAGAAGACAGTCATCCAGTTGGCCCCGGGGTTCGGCTGTGGGGCCGGGGCTTGTTGAGCTCTGAAGGCCTCCAGGATGGCCGTCAATGTTTGCCCCATCTCCGTCTGCTGGAACGGAACGGGTGCTGGCGGAGTCGGGACCACATCCGGAGCCTGAGGTGTCCCCTGCTGCGATGTAGGGTTCGTCGCAGGCTACAAGCAAAATTTCCATTTGTTAGCGAGCGAAATGAATGGAATTTAAGAAGATTTATGATGGACTTTCACATGTGATTTCCCTTATGGGCACACCACTGCTTCCGCTGCTAGTTTGTCCGCAAACTAAGCTCGCACGGGGGTGGCCTAAGGTTTTTGTGGACTACTTCTCTTTCGATCGAGGTCTGCTCTGATACCACTTGTAAGACCCCTTTTTTTTTCTTTTTCAACCACCGGGGTCTTATGCCCAGAACCGCCGCTTTGCAGTGACACCTTCGCACCCGGGAAGGTTGCCACTACAACGCGCCGATTCTGCCGGCCTTTTCGATCGCAACATGTAGCAAGCAAGAGAGAAGCAAGTCCACCAAAAGAGAATATCACATAAAATAAAACTCCACGAAGGGAGTGTCCACAGAAAATAATCAGAGTATAAATAGTCTGGAAATAAAAGGGCTCATGCCCGGTACATCAGAGTCCTCACTACAAGTCTCTCATCGCGGAAGCTAAGAAAATGCTAATCACTCACGGAGCTGGTCGCAGGTGCACCGGTGCTAGACTGTCCCACCTCCATGCGCACCGTACTCCGCTGGTGCTGGTCCCTGTCTCCCATCCGGAGCTCCTGTAATGTTTGGTTCGAAAACCATTAGTCATAAAGACTAAGCCCTATCATCCCCTACCCCTCCCACCACGGCTCCTAAGCACCGGGTGGAGAGGAGGAAAGGGAAGCTACAAAAGTGGAGAGTAGTCAAGCAAGTGACGGTGGACCTAACTAGCAAGTTATATCAGGTGAACAGTATAAATGTTGTAATAGGTAGAACAATTAATAAATAGCAAATTGTATTAAAGACTGCTAGAGAATAGTAAGAAGGCAACAAGTAAGTAAGTATGTAAGTAACCTTAACTTATATGAATGCCCATACAAACTTATAAGTTAAGGGATCTTCTGCAAGGCTCCCATCGTATAAAAAGTCCCATACCGATTTATACGTTGGGGTGTCGGTTGTATGCAAATATGAGTGTTGTGATATGCTATGCCATGATTCATGCAAGTGCAACCCACGCACACGACTCTATGCGCACAGACCTTTAGTTCCCCCTATTCGGGAGGCTAGCTTCACCCCCAGGAACCTCCGTAGTGGCAAACGGAGACAGTGGGTCGGGCCCCCCACTCCTAGGCGGGTAACCACACTACCAGGCCTAGCCCTTCCGTACGCCCCTAGAAGAACACAACCTAGAGTATCCGCGTACTGCTGCTGGATGTACCCTCCAGACTTTTCGCCGAGTCATCGTACCGCTGTCGGTGTGATCGATCGCCTAGTACCGATGACCCACCACTTTTCTCCGTACTCCAACCCTCGAGCCCGCGGCCCCCCGGACAGTACTGTCCGTGCATCTACCTTCAGAGCTACTGTCTGATGGCAAGTAATCCTATAGTTCTACTTTCCTAGCTACCGGGGAGTGAGTGTGTGCAATCCTAGTTATACTAGTTGCTCTTTTAATTTTATTACTCCTATGGTTTACGTTAGCCCAGGACTGCCCCCGGTATTCCCCGTGAAGGGCTCTCAAGGGGCACTAGGAACCAAGACGGTGCATTATGGCCCGAAGTTCCCTTTCGCAAGGCACTTATTATTATTGGTTGTCTACCATTTACCCAATCCCCTTTTAGTTGCTTTAGTTCTAACCCTAGAGTATTAAAACTCTTCCTCTTCTTCCCGGGACGGACGATCTTTCGTCGTCCCCGTACTCCCTTACCCTAACCAGTCCCACATTCTACTTATCCTGACTTCTAATAATGAACTCAATCTTAACTTGCCCCTCCAACCATCGATTATCAGAATTCCGTGGTTTTACTAAATGCAGACCATCCTAAGCTATATGAGGTACACAAGGGGAGGTACTCCAAATTATCTTCCAAATCTCCTGTAAAATTTACTGGAGATCTATCATGACTTAATTAGCTTAAATCCAGAAATTTATAATTTTCCTAATTAATCTGATATTTATTTATTTTTCTCAAAGATTGGCCATGAGTAATTTTTTTAACATGAACTACATGATATTCTTAAGTTATGGCCACCCAAAAATTGTGATCACTAAATAACAGTAAGGTATCATCAAATACTAATTTGCAGGATTTTACAAAAGATATTTAGCCTCTAATTAATTTATCCATTATAATCTCATTATTCCCATGTAAAGAAGGAAGTACTGAAATAACTCATCATAAAATTACAGAAAAATTACTGATTAATAGTATGGTACAGAAAAGATCATTGTGCAAAGAATCATAATTTTACCAGCTTGCTAAGCACCAAAATAGATTTAATCCAATATCCATGATAAATAATACTTAATGAAGCAAGCCTTAGAATTAAGCTTCTAAAAATCCCATAAAAATTCACAGAGTTTTAAAATCATAATAAAGGTTCTCTGCCTAAATTTCATCAATTTCCAGGAAGTTTGTACTCCATAATAAATTTTCTAAGCAAATCATACAGCTACTAAATCATTAAGGAAGTACCCAAAATAGTGATCATAAAATTCATAGAAAAATATCCAGAGCTTGTACTACCCCTATAATCAACTCTACCCATTTCTCATCACTATTTAATGTGATTTGGTGTCATTTCCTATCTCTACAAGTTTTGCGCCCTAAACTAGGGTTAGATTTTTAGATATTCCAACGATCTCCAAATCTACTAAGATTTCATCCAGAGAACAATATTAGCCCTATGGTTCTCATCACCCAATCTCGGGTCAATCCGAGGTAATTTGACCACATGACCTTCACAAACCCCCAAGATCCATCCTTAGGGTTGGGCCTTGGGCCTTGGGCCTTAGGGCAAACTTACCCCGATCCACCTCAAACTCCATGAGGGGGTGCTAGAGAATATTACTAGCCAGTGGTAAAAATCTCAGCCTCTGTTGAGGTGATCTCACCACTCAAACTTCAAAAGTGCACTTTTAACCTAAGACCTCTTATTAGAACAAAACTTTGGGTTAATCATTTCCGATCCAAACCATCTCCAAATGAGATGAAAAATTATACAGAACCTTATGGTGAACCCAGGGACCACTCACCAAAATTTGGGAGGGTTTGGAAATTATTTAACAATCTAATTAAAATCGGCTAGGATTATTGAATTTTTCTAAAAACTATAGAAAAATATTCTCCAAAAATTCTCATTTTTGGATAGCACCTAGATATATGTAATATTAGACCACACCCCAAATTTCAAGTCATTTGGATGACTGGATTGGAGTGGGGAATTTTTCTAAGGTCAAGGCAGCCCTCTGGATAGACCTCACCAAAAAGGGTGCTGTGGTCTAACCAGGATCCCAAATCGAGTGAAATTAATTTTGAATTACATTAGACTTCAAGGGCTACATTTCCTATGTTGATCATTTTTCCAGTAGGAGCCTCTAGGTATTTTTCCCAAATTATTTAACATGACAGATATCTCACTCAGAAATTGATTTAAAAACTAGAATTTATTTCTCATGCCACTGTTCATCTTCTTCAACAGCCCGAAACAGAGGCCTAAAACCTAATATCCTGTAGCTTTTCCAAGCTATCTCCCGGCCACCCAGCCATCTCCCTGGCCGGCCACCACCACCACCACCTCTGTTGAGGTGAGGGCTACCGTCGGGCGGCGGCACGGCTGCCGGAGAGGCGGTTTCCGGCGAACCCGCCACCATGAAATTTTCGGAAAACCCCCAATACGCTCACCCGATCTGGCTCTTTTGAGCCCGATATCTCTCCTAACGATTCCTAAGATCTATCCGCAGAAGAAGAGGGAGGGGAGGACCTTGTTCGCGGGTTGAAGGCGTGCAGAGCGTCGGGAAGCCATTTGCGCGGTGGTGGCGTCGCCGGAAATTCTTCAACAGCAAGGAGGAAGTCTGAACAGTTGAGGGAGTGTAACCTTTTCCTCTTGCTCTCAGGAATCTTTTATAGATGAGCAAATGGGGAGGGGAAAGGGTGAAACGTTGGAGATGAAACGTTGGCGGCCATTAATAACACTCTTATGACGTTTCGATTGTGACGAATGGCAGTTGAAAAGTTGGGAATGAAGAGGTGCTTGCCAGGTGGCAATTTCCTATTGGACCCACTTTTCCTTAATTATTAACATAATTAAAGTAGGGAACGACCCATAAATACTCTTGATTTTTCATCCCCACAGCCAGAATTTATTAAGGCGTCGGTTACCGAAACTTCCAGTCTGGCTGACGTTTCGGCCCTTGTCACGGGCGTGACACATAGGTCACGGGCATGACAGGCCCGGTTAGCAGTTCTGGGTTCGATGATCGTTGAACTAAGATCGACGATCGTCGAAGGGTGGTCACGGGCGTGTCACTTGGGTCACGGGCGTGATAGGTCTGGAGACCAATTCTGGTTCGACGATCGTCGAATTGGGATCGACGATCGTCGAGCGTGTCATGCCCTATGTCACGGGCGTGACATGGCGGGTCACGGGCGTGACAGGTCTGGAGACCAATTCTGGTTCGACGATCGTCGAATTGGGATCGACGATCGTCGAGCGTGTCACGCCCTTTGTCACGGGCGTGACATGGCTGGTCACGGGCGTGACAGGCCCGTGTGGCCGAATTTGGTTCGACGATCGTCGAATTGGGATCGACGATCGTCGAGCGTATCACGCCCTTTGTCACGGGCGTGACATGGCGGGTCACGGGCGTGACAGGCCCGTGTGTCCAAATTTGGTTCGACGATCGTCGAATTGAGATCGACGATCGTCGAGCGTGTCACGCCCTTTGTCACGGGCGTGACATGGCGGGTCACGGGCGTGACCAACCCGTGACCCGATTTCCTAGTCGATTTATTTCAAGTTTTGGGCTCCCTAGGGTTCTACCACAACCAACCGACTCCTAGGGGTCTAGCCGGAAATGGGATGTTACAGCATTGACATTTAAATAGCATTCATTCATATTTAAATTATTTTGGGAATTGGCAATAGTCATATTCCACACTTCTACATATAATGAAATATGGAATTTTTTCATTAAAATTTTCCACCCATTATAGTTCCACCTGTAAACAGAGGTGGTGTTAGTGATTTTTCAATATACAAAGTTCCATCCCCACTAGTTGATTCGAGATCATGATTGGCCATTATTTCCGGTGATAAAACCATTTTTGGAATAACCTTGTTATGATACCACTTGGCAAGGATATGTCTTTTATTCCAATTCATTTAGAGTTTTATAAAGAACAAAAACTAGATCTCTATGACGCTAGAGATCAAAGGCGATGAGTACAATCTTGATTTATTTTCTATACCGACCTACTCAGGACTGATTGAATCCCGCTCTTCTTACCAAGAAGATCAACGAGCCAGCTCTTCACCTTCCTCCCCAGAAGTGTCTTAGAGCCCACTAGATCTCCCGGATCTAGAGGTCCTCCCAGGAAGATTTCCCACAAATTCCTCCTAGAAATCTGATGGCCTCCAAGGCTGATTTCTCATGAACTCCTCTTAGGAATTTGACGTCCACACCGAACGATTTCTCTCCATAGAATACAGAAAAGGTTAAAGAAAATACAAGAATAAGAGAAAACCCCTCTCCAAAGAGAACCCTTGATGTTGATTCGCTGGCAAAGGTTTGATCTTTGTGTCTAGAGAGTCTTCCTCTTTGATGTCCTTTAGATCTGTGAAGGTGTGCGCTTGAAGAGAGTTTTTTGTAGAGAGAATCCTCTACGTGAATATTAGGAAGAAGACTTCTTGATCATCATGTTTATAGCCTTAAATACTTGTGCATGAATTCCTTTTGATCTCCTCTATAGAACTCTCCTCCTAAATGAGTTAGGAAGACCCCTTCCTTCCTTCTAGACAGCTAGGGTGAACTCCCCTTTCAAATTTCGTGAAAAATCGTCTCTTAAAACTAAATTTTTGGTTGTTTTAAATAGAGAAAGCTGTGTTGGAAGTTACCGCACGACGGTAGCTCGACGGTAGTGTGGCAATTACTTGCAGTAAATTAGGGAAAATATTCTAAAAATTATTCGCACTACTTTTTAATACCGCGGCGCGGTAAGGCTAGCGCCCGACGGTAATGGTTGATCTTCAATGCAGTCTATTCAACGAATCGTAAAGATAGATAGTGCCTGACGATGGGTCTAACGCCCAATAGTAGGTCATAGGGAAGACTCTTTGTGCGCTCAAAATTAAATCTTTAATGCTAGTGCCAACGGTAGAGTTAACATCCGGCGGTAGGCCATAGAGATTGAAAATCATGTTCTTCACACATATAAAACTACACACTGTAAACACACAACAAACATGATCAAATATATACAAAGATTTGTTGTTCTCATACCAAGAGATTCAGAATGCATGTTCCAACAATCATCCCAGCATATCTCCAAGTACAAGTGTGAACCTTTCAAACGGTAGACCATGAGAAGTTCAAGACTAACTTAATTCTCCTAAGAAGAAAAAAAAATCGAAGTTTTCATTTTTTATTCTCCTCTTTTATTTTCTCTCTCCATTCTCTCTCTCCCCTTCTATCTTTTTAATGATTAACCGAGGTAGCTCTTTAAATATTCCTTTTGATCTAGAGACCAAACACATTGTTCTGTAGCACCTCCATACTCGTGATCATGATTTGCATTTTGGCTATGAAGAGTCGATCGGGGGCACTGCCATAGAAAATATGGAACTTAATCTGCCCAATCCTAATGAGTCCTGTAACAGACCATGTCCTATTATGCATGGTCGAATATGGAGGGTCCACAATCAAGCATTGTTCGCCCCCTAATGGCAAAAATAACTTTGAGATCAAGTCTAGCATCATACGAATGGTGCAACAATAAGTAATATTTAATGGCCTACCAGACAATGATCTAAACTCTCATCTTTCTAATTTTCTCGAAATTTATGACACACTTAAAATCAATGACATTACTGATGATGCCATTCGATTACATATTTTCCCTTTTTCTTTGCAGTGAAAGGCCAAACAGTGGCTAAGATCTCTTCCTAGAGGGTCCATTACTACATGGGACGAGATGGCAAAACTTTTTACAACTAAGTATTTCCTATCGGTTAAGACCATAAAATTATGCACTGATATTATTTCATATATGAAAATTGACTCAGAGACTCTCTGCGATACAAGGGAGCACTTCAAGGAGATTTTTCGTAGATGGACTCACCACACACTTCCTACTTCCCAAAAAGTGCAAAAATTTTATAATGACTTGAATTTCCAAATAAGACAGATGATTGATGCAACCACCAGGGGTACTTTAAATAACAATACCCCATAGGCCTCTCAAGAGCTTTTCGAGGAGATAGCCATGAATGCCTACTAATGGAATGTTCCCGACGTGCAGCCTGGTAAGCTAGCTTGTATTTTTGAAATTGTTCCCACTTTGAATATAGCTTTATAAGTTGAGTGTTTACCTAAGCAAGTGGCAGATATGTCTGCTTCCTCCGCCACTCCTCCTTGAGCTAATAGTAATTTAATATAAGAACATGTGGACTATATGGGAAACCTACCTCAGCCTTCCTTTGACCCAAACACCACTTCGTATAACAAAACGTACAATACAGGTTATAGGAATCACCCGAATTTCTCATGGAGCAACCAATGAAATGCTAAACACCCTTTAAATTTAAACCCACTTGGATTTCAACCACAACCGCTTAAGTTGTCTCCACTTGAAGAGGTCTTCGCCAAATATGTTGCTACAAATGATTTGAACATCTATAACCTCACCGGATCATTCAAAAATTTAGAAAATCAAGTGGGCTAGATAGCCGAAATGTTCTTTTAGCACTAGCAAGGAGGCCTACCCGGAAATACTGAACCAAATCCATGGGAAAGTGCAAACTTGATCTCCCTCTGCAGTGGAACGAATGTTGGGTACATTTGTAATTGTACCAGATTTGGAGAAGCCTCACTTAAATTAATGACATACATCATCTTGTATTTGATGTCTGTTTAAGTTAATTTGTGCATGCTAAGTAATGCAGGAATTTGTCTAAGTATAAAAGAGTCGAGACACTCGGTCAGTGTCGACGCTTGTGAAGAAACTGTGTCGAGAACAAGAGCAAAACTATGTCGACACACAGAACTTGTGTTGGCACATAGAAGTTCAGTCTACACCAACTGTGTCGAGACACAAGACTTGTGTCGACATATATATCAGACAACATAAGCTGTGTCGACTTAAATGATCTAAGTCGACATCCTGAATGCTGAGTTGAAGATCAACTGTGTCGACACTAAGGACTAGTGTCGACACTATGACTAGTGGTGTTGATAATAAGCTGAAGCTGATATGGCAACACCCAGGACTTGCGTTGATAACTATTTTGAAGACAAGCTGTGTCGACACTAAGGAAGTTGTGTCGACACATTCTATATTATCTGTGTCGAGACTATGAATAAAAGCTGTGTCGACAGAGATTGAATTCTGTCGACTACATCAAGGCAATGTGTCGATATCCTGATAGCTATGTCGACACATTCATAATATGTGTCGACACATTTTGAAATCAGTGTCAACAAATTGTGAAGAAGATCTGTCTCGACATTGTTTGCTGTTTTGAAGACCAAGTTGCAGATTTCCAGATCTAAGAAGTGACAGCTGGCATAACTGTCAAAGTGTCAGATATCAGAACTATCAGATGCCAATCAGCTACCGGTTCAGTCGGTTACCTCTGCTGTGTTTCTATAAATAGAACAGTGTTATCAAAGAAGACAATAACACACAGAAAATATATAATAAAAAAACACAGAGACGAAGAAAAATCTTGGGAGATCAGTAAGGATTACAGAATCATTTTTGTAATAAAGATGGAGAAGAAGGAAGCAGATTCAAGATCACCTCCATATTTTCAAGAGAGATACAACCTAATTCTCTATTCTCAAGAAGCTTTGAAGAAGTTAAGTAAGATTGAATTAGATCCAAAGCTGTAAGGATCGGAATAAGACCAATCTCACAAGATTTAGTCAAGAATACTTTGCCCCATTCTCTCTCACTCTGGGTAAAAAAATTCTTAAAACATTGTAATGACAACTGTAGTTTCTGTAGAGATCTGAGTGTAGGAAAGTCTATCTTTCTGAGTTATAAGCCAAAATTTATAAAGGCTGAGGTAGGGCTGAGTTCCTGAGGTAGTATCTTTGTGATCTGAGCTGTAGGCCTAGTGATAAGGGCTGAGGTAGGGCAGTTTGCCTGAGGTAGGGTTCTTGGGAAGAATCTGAGTTGTAGGATCTGGAAGGATCTGAGCTGTAGGACCTTAAGAAGTCTGAGTTGTAGGAACCTGGAAGGGTTCTAAGTGGTAAGATCTGTGGATCTGAAAAAAGTGGAAGTTGGGACGAATCTAGTTCATTGCTAGATAGGCGAAGGGGGAAAGTGGATGTACCCAAATATTGGGGAACCTTTATAAATTTGTGTGTCTCTGTGCTATGTTTGCTTACTCTGAATGTTTGTGATGCTTGTATGGTAGGATAACTAGATTTGCAGTTAGAAATCCTAAAACTTCCTATTATAAAGAATTGAACCAATTCACCCCCCTCTAGGTGATTTGTTGTTCATTATTGAATTCTTTCAAAGAAGGTAACTTTGAAAAAGGTCGAACCTGAGGTACTAGTCTCTACTCCTCCTTATCCTCCTCATTCTATTTTAGCTTCAAATTTGCCTACTACTTTACCTCCGCATGCATCTAGTTCGAATATTATATATTTGTCCAAACTTAGGAATGAGCGCATCGAAGAAAATTACAAAAAGTTTTTTGAAATTTTAAAATAATTCATATTAATGTTCCTTTCTGCGAGACTATCACTCAAAAAAAAATACTCAAAATATCTCAAGTATTTGCTCTTCAATAAAAAGAAATTTGAGGATGTTTCATGTATTTCTCTCAACACAGTATGCTCCACGGATGTACTCAATAAATTTCCCCAAAAATAAATGACCTGAGACGGTTTTACATTTTGTGTTTATTTGGCTATTTGTTAATAAAATAAGTCTTAGCTGATCTTGGAGAAAGAATTAATCTGATGCCCTTCTTTTTATTCAAAAATTTAGGTTTATAAAATCCTAGCCCCACCCGAATGAGTATCCAACTCGCATACCGATCACTTTAACATCTAGTAGGGATAGTGGAGAATGTGCTCGTCAAGGTAGATATTTAATCTCTCTAGTGGACTTTGTTTTTCTTGATATCGAAGAGGATGTTGAAGTACCCCTCATACTCGGTTTCCCCTTCCTCGCCATCTCCCGCATGATTATCGACTTAAGTAACTGAAAGCTCCTCCTTCAGGTTAGAGATGATGAAGTTATGTTTAACATAAATCCCTTGTTGCAAAATTCCTTAGCAAATGATGATTCATGTTTCTACGAAAAAGAATGTTTTGAAAATGAGTTCTTTTCACTTTCTAAGTTAGTCTCGATATCGTGTGTATGATTCTAAGCCCACCGAACTCTTCTGCTCATAAGAAGTTTATCTATTGATAAATCTATTTTAGAGTTATTTAGTTAGTTTTATTTAAATAATTAGTTTTATTTTATTTGTATTATGTTAAAATAAGCCCTGAATGATTTTTCTTTGCAATTAAGGTTATTTCGGGCTGTAATTAACAATTTGGAGCTCACTGGAATAATTTGGGCACTTGTTGGAAGTTTTTTGGAAAAGTTAAAAGTTATGCTCCCTAGTCACGTGCATGACTAGGGGGACGTGACTAAACCTGTGCACCGTGCTCTTTCTCTAGCGCACCAGTCATGATGCCATGTTAGATTAAAATTGCATGCCCTTGTCACGAGCATGACAGGAGGGCGTGACTAGCAGGTATTCAAGCTAGCTATTCGCGTCAGTGTAATATATCAGAAAACACGCCCTGGTCATAGGCATGACCAGGAGGCGTGACACATTCCTAAACAAATAGATTAACTACAGATCGCGCATTTTCCCGCCGTTTTCTAGACTCGGTCAAGAACGCCCTTAGTTATGATTATCTTTGAATAATTTTTGCTTTGAATTCTTATGTCATAATTATTTTTTTCTAATTTAAGATTTGCATTGTAGTTTACTGAGAGATTCTGAATGCGAGGAGATCACTCATAGATTAAAGGATTGCAAATATGTGTTTTGATTTAACATCCATATTATAGTTTACCGAGAGATTGTGAATACGGGGAAATCACTCAAAGATAAAAGGATTTGCTTGCAATCCTCGAGAGAGGACTATATAAATCTTTCAGAATGAGGTCAAACCCAATATTTGGGTTCACCGCCTAAAGCAAGTTTAGGGCTTTCAACTGGCCTAGGGTTCTTAGTCAATAAACCTAAGGTTAGTGGATAGCGTATTCTAAAGATAAGCGCTTTTATAATTTGGAAACCTCCACGAACGAAGTTGATTATTTTTGGAGCATGCGGTTTAATCTTTCATTAAAAGTGTATTTTATTCAAAGAGATTCTTGATCACGTGATATCCTTAAACTCATCATATTTCTATTAATATTTCAATCGGATTACTTCGTAGTTTTCTAAATCAGCCAACCATTTGTTAAATAAATAATAGCTCTTTTGTGTGAGTACAAGTACTTAACAGACCCGTAGAATACGACACTTGATTCTATACTCAAAACGGCAGGTATACTTGCCTTATTGGTTTACACTCTAGCGAGAGTTCAAACAGAGTACCATCAAGTTTTTGGCATCATTGCCAGGGAATATATTATTGTTGATATTTTGAAAACACGAATTTTATTAATTTTATCATTCTTTTTCCCCATCCCTATTTCTCTTTTTGATTTTTTTCTTTTCTAATTTCATTATATTAAGTGAATGTTATATTATTTTCTTTCAAAAAATATGTTATCACAATTGGGTGTTAAAGTTGCCAAGTTTCAAAACAAAGTTGATCTTTTGGAAGCCGCACGAAAGCGTCATATTATTTGCAATTTTTGTGGTGCTTCTCATCGAAGTGAGGAATGTTATCTTTTTAATTATCATAAAAAATTTTCATATAAAAATAATTTTGTCCTAATTTTGAAAATAATTATTCCAACTTTGAGGAAAATAATTTTTCTAATTTTCATGAAAATAAATTTTCTGATTTTAATGGAAATAATATGTCCAAATTTGATGAAAATAATTTTTTGAGCTTTAATGAGAATAATTTTTTCGATTTTACTAATTTTATTTTAATGTTGATTATTCTTTGTGGCAAGATCACGCGAAAATATTCTCGAGCAATGAGGATAATTTTTAGATCCGAATTTTTATTCTTCTTCTTTTGCACCACAAGCTTCTTTCTATAATTTTGGGGATTTTTTTGCAATTTAAATTTTATTCTCATTCCCAAAAATTAGATGCGAATAATTATTTTCTAGTGATATTTTCCATCTTCGGATAATTTAGTTATGGCGAAACATGATTTTTCTTGTAAACCCATAATTTCTTTTACAAAAGACGAAGAAATTTTATTATACTTATAATTTCTTAATGCCATGGGCACACCGACCGAAATAGAAGAAGAATAAGTTTCTTCTCTTACTCCTCCCGAATCTTCTATTTACCATGAAGTTTTTCAAAATTCTTCTATTTTTGAAATTCATGAAAAGTGTTAGAAAATTTTAATTCGCTTAGTAATTCATGAGAAATTTTTAATGATAAGTTTATTTTCGAAAATGAACAATCAGAGCTTATTCATATAGTTTCACAAGAATGTCCTTGCGAAAATTTTTCTGACACGTTTATTTTTGTTTATTGTTTTACTAATGGTTTTCATGTAGAAGATGAGTCGTTGCAATAAAAATTCATCAACTATCTATTTGCCACTCATCTGTAAAAATTCAAATCACTTCATGTATGATAGGTGATTTGGATTTGCAATTTCAAGATCAATGCCAAAAGAATAATCAAGAATCAAGCGGAGGAGTAACCGGGCGATCAACTTCGACACATTCACCTAAGCATGAATTAAGGGAGTTGCCCCATACACTTAAATTTTTTTTCCATTTGGCTAACCAAAATCGTCTATCTTAAATACGGGAAAAAGAATGCGCTCTTGGGAGGCACCCTTGCTATTTTTTATTGCAATTTCTTTTTATGCAATTTTCTTTCTTTGTTTTCCCCCTCCTACTTGACTTTTAAATATTGTGGATAATGTTTATTTTTATGTATGGGGGTAAGATCTTTTATTGTTATTTTTATTAAAAATATAAAAAAAATATTATTTTTTTCAAAAAAATACAAAAAATGTCTTTCTTTTCTTTGTTTGGCAAAATTCAAAAAATTTAAAAATAATTTTCGTTTTTTTTATTTCAAAATTTAGTCTTATTTTTTATTTAGATTAATGATTTCTTTTGAGAAATCATTATTTCTATATTTACTCACTTGCAAAATTCTTAGTGAAATAACTTTTTCATAGTGTTTAGAAAGTTTTCTTGTTTTATTAAATTTTGAATTTTTGAGTAAAACTGTTGGTCATGTTTGTTCTAGGTCAAACACACATGTTAGTGAAATTTTATGTAGAACTAAATATTCAGAATACTTTTTGCTTTATATTTTTCTTAATATATGGAAATGGTTTATTTCACTCTTAACTCAAAACCGCTATAATTTGAAATTAATTTATGTGAGTCTGTAGAAGTTAACTAGAGAAATATTACGCGAGTCAAGAGGAAAGATATTCTTTCTTAATGTCTAAAACTTGCCTTCTATCGACTCTCAAGACTTTGCATAAGTTAAACCTATTAGCATCAATATGATTAAGGCATTTCTTTGTCCTATTTGAACCTTGCACCTATGCTTAACATTATATCGTTGCTAATCCAAGTTAATCCTTTCTACCCTATTTTTTCTTTTTAGCTCTACCAATAATATAACAAAAGCCTAAAAAACATCCTAATTGCACACCTAAGTCCAAGCTCGAAAGTTCATTGATTTTGAAAAATTTTGTGAGTGATTTGGGGCCATTCTATTTTTGTGGCCATGTTCTTTGAAAATAAAATAAATAATAATAAAAAAGTCAATTATCTCCTTTTTTGCGAATTAGAAGCATGATAAAAATCTAAAAGGGAAGAAAAATAATCTAAAAGTAAGAGAAAGAAAAAAATAAGGAATGAAAAAATTTGGAATTATCTAAATTCTTAAAAAAGCCATGATAGTTTTGATTATATTTGTGCGAGCTTACGATAAGTTTAGGTGTGCCTATCCATCAGGTTTATCTTTGTATTCCCCACAAAAAAAGAAACCAAAGCCTACATTTCAACAAAGTTAAGTACTATTGATTTGTGCTTATAAGTTAGTTAAGTGATGTGGCGAGAGTGTGAAATGGCAAGCCTATGGCCATCAACATTGATGGATTTTCTTAGAGGGTACCCTGATTCTTAATTTTGTGTAATGTAAATCTTAGTGAACATGCTACGCTCTCCCTTAAAATAAATAATGGATTTACTGGAATTTCTTTTTAAAAAGTTGTATTAATAAATTGAGGCACCTTCTTGAAATATATAAACTAATAAGTATGCTGAGTAGGTTTTTTTGCTAAGATCTCTATGCACATAGGCATAAGACTTTGCATTTTACTATTTAGGTTTATTATTATTCTATAGTTTTGAGAATTGTTCTACTCCCTATGAATGGTAGTTTGCTCGGGACTAACAAACATGTAAGTATGGAGGTATTTAATAACTCAATTTTTAGCATTATTTTAAGTTTGTTTTATTTAAATAATTAGTTCTATTTTATTTTTTATGATATTAAAATAACTCTTAAATGGCTTCTTTTTGAAATTCTGGTTATTTCAGGCTGGAATTAACAATTTGGAGCTTAGTAGAAAAATTTGGGCACTTTTTGGAAGATTTTTGGAAAAGTTAAAAGTAAATGCACTGTTCATGGGCGCGACCATGGGTCGTGACTAAACCCTACAATGAGCTCTTTTTCCAATGTACTAGACATGATGCCACATCAGATTAAAATTACATGCCCTTGTAACGGGAATGACAGGAGGGCATGCCCAACAGACCAAGGGGCCTTACAAAGCATTCTAGCTAGCCATTCACAGCGTGACATTTTAGCAAACACGCCCTGGTCACGAGCGTGACCAGGTGCTATGACACTTTCCCAAAATAATGGATTAACTATAGATCATGCCATTTTCCATCTCTTTCCAAACTTGTTCAAGACACGCCCTAGGTAATGGGCATGACATTGAGGCGTGACCTGCCAGATATTGAATTTTGGCAGTTTTCTCCTAAAATTTACCAGGTTTTTATGGCGGCAGTTTCGCGTTAGACATTCCCCTATCACGGGTGTGACCTTGGGGAATGTCTCCCTACCCGAAGTTTCTATAAATTCCTACAATGTTCTTGAGCTAAGGGAGGGAGATTTTAAATGCTGAATTATTGTAATTCTGGTTTATTTAGCTATATTTTCATTTTTAGTTACTAATATGGCTTTAGTGTTTTCATTCCAAGTGTAACTCTATTTCAATTCAAGCTCTTTTATATTTTGTAATCATGTCTCTCCCAACCTTTATGTGTAATTCCCTCATCAAGAGTAGCTAAATTCTATTAACACTTGATCATGATTAACTTTGTAATGAAATAAACTTTGCTTTGTCTCTTAATAAATTAGTAAGTTCTCTATTTTAACTTTGATTTATCATTGAATAATTTTTGCTTCAAATTCTTATGCCACGATTATGTTTTTTTCAATTTTAGATCCATATTTTAGTTTATGGAGAGGTTGTGAATATGATGAGATCACTCAAGGATAAAAGAATCGTGAATATGATTTTCAATTTAAGATCCGTATTATTGTTTACCGAGAGGTTGTGAATACGAGGAGATCACTCATAGATAAAAGGGGTTTCATGCAATCCTCATAAGAGGACCACATAAATATTCCGGATTAGGGTCAAACCCAATTGTGGGGTTCAACTCTTAAAGCAAGCTTAGAGGTATTGACTGACTAAGAGGTCTTAATCGATCAACATAAGGTTAGTTGATAGCGTATTCTCGAGAGAGGCACTTTCATAATTTGAGAACCTCTACGGTCAAAGTTGATTATTTTGGGAGAATGCAGTTTAATCTTTCATTATTAAGTTTATTTTATCCAAAGAGATTATAGATTAAGTGCAAGCCTTAAACTCATAGTATTTCTCTTAATATTTCAATCGTATTCCTTCGTAGTTTTCCAAACTAACCAACCTTCTTATTAGATAAAATAATAGCTCTTCAATGTGAGTACAAGTACTCGATAGACCCGTTGAATACAACACTTGATTCTATACTCAAAACGATTGGTGCACTTGCCTTATCGGTTTACACTCTAGTGAGAGTTCAAACAGAGTACCATCAAGTTTTTGGCGCTGTTGTTGGGAAATATTTTGTTGTTAATATTTTGAAAGCGCAAATTTTGTTACTTCTATCATTCTTTTTACCCATCACTAGAGTGTAAACTTATACGGTACTCTCAAGTTAAAAATTTAAAATTAAAACTTAGAAATGTTTAAAATTAAAAATTCTAATGAGGAACCACCCACTTCGTAGTTAAAGGAACTCCCCCATAATTAAAATATTTATTTTTAGAAAAAAATTCTAAGCTACCCATCCTCGTTTCATCTAATCAAAGATATTCAGAAATTTTTGAATTGACTTCAATTATAAGTAACCACCGCCACGCCATAACCTAACAGATTTTTGGAATTTAGGGGATTAACCCCTCCTTCTAACCCCTCTTTCTACACCCAAAAAATTTTCTTAGAAAATAATTCTCGCAACATAGTCCAACCTCAACGAGGACTTAACCCAAATATTATAGAAGTCATTAAGGCTGAGGTGATCAAACACTTAGATGTGGGGATCATCTACCCAATCTCAGAAAGTACTTGGGTTAGCCCAACACAACTCGTTCCAAAGAAAGACGGCATAATGGTGGTTGCAAATGAAAACAACTAGTTAATTGAAACAAGTACTGTTATACGGTAGCAGATGTGCATCGAATATCAAAAACTCAATGATGCCATCCGAGAAGACCACATCCCATTACCCTTTATCAATCATATCCTAGAATGCCTTTCTGGACACACCTACTATTGTTTGCTCGATTGCCTCTCAGGATACTTTCAAATCCTATTTTTTTAGGACTAGAAGAAAACAACATTCACTTGTCTCTTCGATAGTTTTGCTTAGAGAAGGATGTCGTTTGGCTTATCCCACATGCCATTTACATTCTAAAGATGCATGTTGACAATCATCGATGAGTTAGTAGATGAAAGAGAGGGATAGATAGACTTTACTCTAGAGCGGGGTGGGGGTGGGGGTGGGGGGGGGGGGTGAATAGAGTATTAAAATTTTATTTAGATTTAGTGCGGAATTAAGTTAATTATACTAATATATTAGAATAGAAATAACAAACAGTCACAACACAGCCCAAAAATAAAACACAAAGCATCCAGACGACACAAGAAAATTTATAGTGGTTCCCCAAATCTTGGTACATCCACTTTTCTACCACCCAGGTAGGAATCCACTACAGGTTTTTGTTCTGGTGCCCTGCCACCACAAGATCTCTTTCAGGTAGATCAAGAGACCCTTTGAGATTTTGATCAGGAGTCCAAAATCTAATAGGTTTTTGTTCAGGTGCCCTATCACCAGGAGTTCACTTTTGAAGGGAGAGATAACCCTATACAGATGGAGTTAAAAAGATAAATTAAAAGAAATCTTCTCTGTCTCAATCAAGTGAGAAGACAATGTGGATTGAAGAAAAATGTCCAAGCTCCCCCTGAGATATAGAATTGATTTAGGAAGAAAAAACTTGGCCCTGGGTGTAGGTCTTCAAGAAGAACTGTAGTAGAGCTTTCTTAGATCTGAAGATTGAAGAAAAATGTCCAAGCTCTTTGTGAATCCTTGAAGCCTAAGGAATGAAGAAGACTCAAGAGATTATTGAAAGGTTCTCCTTCTTCCTTATTACAGCAGAGCAACAATCCTTGAGAGTTATAATAATGACCAGTCGGTACTGCTAAAGAAATTTTTTTGTATATATATATATATATCCTTTTTTTATTGTCTGTCTGATTGTTCTCTTGTATATATTTATTCTTCACTATTATATTCTGAGTTATAAATGCAGTCAGAATAAGAAAAGGCATAAATTTGAATTCCCTGGACAATGCATAATATTCTGCAATACTTTAGGAGCCCAAATGGAGAGAAGCACTGACAACATAAATGCACTTCCATATCTGCCTTCATAAAATATGCTAAAGAAATATTCTGTGAAAACAATAATTAATGCTTCATGAAACGACTATCAGCCTTAGAAATAGCAACATCAATTATCAGAATATATTAGCCTTTTAAATAAGAAAAAAAATTCTTCTGACTAGATTGAAAAACTCATAACTGAAAGCAGCATGAAATCGTAGAGCTTAGTCACGAGATCGTCGAGCTGAGATAAGAGATCGTCGACTTGAGAACAGCTATCGTAGAAAGGAAATTAATGCTGAGAGAATCAAATCGTCGACCTAAGCTCGTAGATCGTCGAGCTATGTTCAGTGTACAAGACCTTGAGATCGTTGATGGAAGATCTACGATCATCGAGCTGAGTTCGACTATCGTCAAACTGATATAGAAAATCCACAAAATTTCTGAGTCTAAGTCTGAGTCTACTGCAATGCTGGTCTGCACAAGCTTGACCTAAACGGACCTAAATTAGACTATACCAAGACCCTGGCTATACATTGGGGGTAAAAATATCCTAAGAGTGAACCTAGCACAAATCCAAACAAGGGTTCCAACAATCTCCCCCTATTTGTGTGAGGTCACTCAAGAATAAAACTGAAAAGCAAGGAAATACAAAAACCATAAATATCTATTGGGATGAAATAACCTCAGCAGATATGTTATAGTAATGCATTGTACATACTCAGTTTAAGCAAGGAGACATAACAGAATATAAACTACAATTTATCAGAAGGACCAGAGGAGGGTTTAGAGAAGATTATCTTTCTCTCAGGATTTGGTACATCCTTCTTAGAAGTCATCAGGTCTTGTCCACAAAGAGATGTCTGAGAGCTTGTCCTGGGCACAATTGCTTCTGGATGCAATGCCATATAATCAGCTGGATTAAAAACTTTTTTGCTAACTTGGAGTTTGTCCAACTCTTTTTCTCTGTAGGAGGACATAGTAGTGAACCTAGATGGATCTTCTCCATCTTTTATAGCTTTTATGATTTGAGAAAGACCAATCAATTCTTGAAGCCTGGTCATCCTAAAGTTAGGATCAACTCCCTGTTCAATGGTTTGCTGATCATCTTGAGGAGGCAATACTGAAACTGCTTTGAATTGAGTGGATTGATCCTGAAAGCTTGTAGTAGTATGCTGATCATCACTTTGAGAATAAAGGGATCTTGGAGGAGCAGCCTCACTATACTTTCCCTTGGTCTTGTGAGACTTATCATGTCTTATGGACTGATAGGTAGTAGTATTTTGAACTTTTGTTAGTACTTTATGTTGTTGAGGAGGAGGAGAGAAGGAGGGTTTCTGATAAATAACTTCTTTAACTTGTTCTGTGGAACTTTGGTTTCTTTGCTATTGACTACTTCCTTTGGGCTGAGATCTAGATGATCTATCCTGCCTTTGATATGTCCTTGTAAAGGAGGAGGGCTCGGAAGATGCATCAAAAGGTTGAGGAGCAATCCCAAAAGCACCAATAGTAGGAGGAGGAGCAGGACCTCTTTTGAACTTCTGAGGAGGAGGTGAATATCTCTTGTGGTCGCTAATCTTCGAAGAAAATAAAAGCAACCGAACTAGCAATCCAGTGAGGCAAGTATACCTATCGAATTGTAGCTCGGGGAAAAAGTGTCGTATTGAAATCCGGGAACTGTCGAATAAACTTACTCACACGAAGACTATTATTTTATCGACAAAAATAGCTAGGGTTTAGAGAAACTATTTGCAATAAAGGAAATAAAGCTATGCTAGAAAGAGAACTACTACCGTTAATTAAAGAGCATAAAGTAAGCGATTACAACAAAAGGTTGAAACTATGAAATGGAAGAGCACTCGATCAAGAATCATCTTGGCAAGAGCTAACTAAGAAATGCGATAAAAATAAACCTAAATTTAATAGGGTAAAGGTCCTTGACCGTGGAGGTTCCTAAAGCTTAAACACGCTTCTCTTGAAGTCCTGCCCAACTGAGTTTAGGAAGGTCCGACCGACTCTCGTCTAAATCGGAGGCCTAAAGCTCGCTTTACGCGATGAACCCCACTATTGGATTTTACTCCAATATGGGAGATTTGGACGTCTGCCTCTCTCGAGGGGTGCGTACAACTCCCTTTACTCTTGAATGCTCACTTCATTCTATCGGCCTCTCGGCTAGCCAAAAATGAAAGCAAAGGTGGAGAGTATATATCAATAATATACCTCCAACCCATGAAAAATCAAGTGTAATCCAAGGCCTAAACCCTAAAAAGAAAAGGTACATTCAAAGCATCATAACTTAATCGCTCGAACCTCAGATCATCAAGATCGAGTATAAGGATGATTAGTTACTCATAGTGAAGTGGAGGGGGAGAGATGAGTAGAAGAGAATGATAACACAAAGTAAACAAGGAGAAAAAAAACAACACTTTTATTAATAATCAAGAGAGCTACACTTAGGAAATGAAAATTACATTTGCATGAAATGAAAATCCTATTCTAGCCCTACCATTAACACTAAACAAGAGCAAAGATTACAACAAAAGCTATTACAAAATCTAAAACTAAACTAGGATTAAGAGAAACAAAAATGAGAAAGAGAGAGAGAGGAAGAGAAAAGCATTAAAAAAATAAGAAAAGGAAGCAAGAAACCAGGGGCAGCACCTCCCCTCTCAACCAAGCTCCCTAAAATTAAGGGGGGGGGGTCTGAATTTATTTAAAATTTCCACGGGTTGGTCACGCCCAGCGACACGCCCAGGGAGGGCGTGTCAGGGGGCGTGACAGGTATGAAATTGACCTCGGGCTCTGGATTCTGGCAGGAAGGATGATTACTTTTGTACGTCGGTGGTCACGCCCTGGGTCACGCCCTTGTAGGAGGGGAGTGGCACATACGTAGCGTCGAAATCATTGGTCGGTATTCTGTCAGTCATCGGAAAAGGTGGTGTCACGCCCAATGTCACGCCCGTGACATGGGGCGTGACAATACTGTTTGGCGTGCTGGGATGAATCGACATTCAATGCAGTAGCAAGCTTCGGGCAGAGGGCCACACGCCCCGTGTCACGCCCGGGGACACGCCAAGGGAGGGCGTGTCAGGGGGGCGTGACAACCATTTTTCCTATTTTCCTGTCTTTTTCAGCAGTCATCATCGAGATCAGGCGACACGCCCTAGGTCACGCCCGGGGAGGGCGTGACAGGGGGCGTGATATGTCATTTTTGGCCAATTTTCTGGAAACCTGCAAAAAGATAAGAAAATGTTAGCGACAATAATATTTACATAAAAACAATAAAAAATAAGGTAATAAGACATGATTTGTATATTATAAAATAGAAAATACGATAATAGTTTAGGCTACAAAACATATTATCAAACTCCCCCAAGCTTAAGTTTTGCTTGTCCCCAATCAAAAATATAAAAACTAGATAATCATAAAAAAAGGCTAATCAAGAAGTTCTAATTATGCCAACACAAGTACTATTTGAAATTCTAAGTAGGGAAAAGGTGAAATGTAAATCTAAAATGATAATTTAGGTATGGTAAAACTTTTATAAACTTTACTTAACGAAAATAAATCATCCAAAAATTTCACGAAATTCTTTAAATAGATTTAAGCAAAGCAACCAAAATGAAAAAACGCATTGAGTTATTACTAGATCCATGAAACACATTATAATTATATCAATTCAATTAACAAAAATCAAAAGACGTTTGGTTTAGGAATATGATTAGGAGTGGAATTCAAAGATAAACGTGAAGGCTTAAAAGCACACAAAATCAAAACAAAGAGTTTCAAAAAATTTTATTTAAAATAGAAATGTATATATATTTTTTCTTTTTTTTTCTTCTTTTCTCCATTTTTTTTTCTTTTTTTAAAACAAAGGACATAAATATATATATTTTTTCTTTTTCATTTTGAATTGGCCAAATAAAAACAAACATATCTTTTGAGCATACTTTTTTTTTCAAAAACTTTTCTCCCAAGAAAATCACAAAATAACTTATCAAAATTACGAAAATATTTTATGAAACTCAAGAAGGCTAGTATGATTAGATAGGTTGGAAATTTTGGCTTTGGTGAAAATGAAATGAAAAGAGGAGCTTTCAAATGAAATCAGAAAAAAGGCTCAAAAGCGGCTAACTAGTGATAAAGGTTTTTAGGTTGGCAGGAGAGCTCAAACGAAAACAAAAACGGTCTAAATCATTTTCAAGTTTTTAAATTTATTTTAAACAAAGGTTTGAAAAATTTCAAAAAGCGAGTCCTAGATAATAAAAGAAGATTGATGAAATTGCTTTGAAAATAGAAATAATATGTGACTTGGATCGTTCATATCTACTATGCTATTCAAAGGTTGACCTTACAAAAATTATCCAAAAACAAAAAGGAAAATAATGGATAATGAATTTTTGAGAAAGTAAAGGAAATAAAGAACAAAAAACCATAATAGAAATGCGAGTTTTAGAAAAATATTTAACCTTAACATGCTACCGTGAATTAGAAACACAGCATGACCAACATTTTAATTGTGAACCATAATTAAAAAAGACGATTAGAAATATTATAATTAACTACATTGTTTATAGAAAATTTTGAGTAAAAAAAAACAAAAACTAGAAGTACTCTTGAAATACCAAAATGTCTACACTATTAAGGCAAAAACAAAAAGCATAAATATTGTTTTTTTATTTGTGAAATATTCTCTTTTTTTTGGATTTTGGAAATATTTTTTTTTTTTGGAATTTTAAGATATTCATCATTTTTTTTGAAAAGAAATATACACAGAAAACAGGAATATTTACACAAGCAAAAATGAAGGAGGAAGTCCTCTCCCAAGCTTAAAATGGACATTGTCCTCAATGCCAAAAGAAGGGGATTGGAGAAGGAGAGAAAAATAAAGTACAGAATTGAAATACATAATTGAAAAATAGGTACTTCCCCGGATTTATTCGCTGCGAAAACTGAGTGATGCCGCTCCCCTGAATGTCTTCGTTGGACTTCGTGATTTATTCAACAACGTTGGAGCAGGCGATCGTAGAAGCTTCAGCTTGTCAGAGCCGTCCGGAGAAAAGATTGTAAAATAAAGAAAATAGAAAAAAGATAACTTGGGTTGCCTCCCAAGAGCTCCCTTTGTTTAAAGCGTCGTTGAGCTCGACACATCAAAAATAATATTGTCCAAAATTAATGTTGTCAAGAAATAAAATTGTTTTTAATAAAAAAAAAAATCGAAATTTAGAGTTCGTGTAGCAGATACTTAATACTGTTTGGACTGACATCATCATCACCAGGGAAATACAGTTTAAGACGCTGACCATTCACGTTGAAATTACCCTTATCAGGGTGCAAAATTAAAACAGTTCCATACGGAAAAACTTCTAAAACAGAAAAGGGGCCAGACATACGAGATTTTAATTTCCCCATAAATAAATGTAATCGAGAATTATAAAAGACAACTTGGTCACTCGGCTTAAAGGTTTTCGGATGCCTTAAGTGTTTATCGTGTAAAGGCTTCGTCCGCTCTTTATAAAGTTTGTTATTTTCGTAAGCGTAAGAGCGCCACTCGTCGAGTTCATTTAGTTGAAATTTTCTAAGGTCACCGACGGAGTGGGGATCGAAGTTTAAAAATCTTAAGGCCCAAAAAGCGCGGTGTTCTAATTCTACGGGTAGATGGAACGATTTTCCATAGACCAGCCGATACGGCGTACATCCGAGGGCGGTTTTGTACGCTGTTCGGTAGGCCCAAAAAGCATCGTCTAATTTCGTTGACAAGTCTTTCTTAGAAGTTAAAACAGTCTTTTCTAATATTCTTTTTATTTCTCTATTCACTACTTCGACCTGTCCGTTAGTTTGCGGGTGATAGGCAGTTGAAAGCTTATGTTTAACGCCGTATTTGGTAAGGATTTTTGAAAATTGCACGTTAAAGAAATGGGAACCCCCATCGCTAACGATGGCGCGCGGCGTACCGAATCTTGAAAATATTTTTTTCAAAAAGGTAACTACAACTCGGGAGTCGTTCGTAGGCAGAGCTTGGGCTTCGGCCCAACGTGAGATGTAATCAACGGCAACTAAAATATACTTGTTTCTAAAGCTAGAAGGAAGGGGGCCAACAAAATCGATTCCCCAGAGGTCGAAAATTTTGCACTCAAGGAAATAATTTTGCGACATTTTATTTTTATTTGAAATGTTTCCCGACCGTTGACAACTATCACACCTGCTCACAAAGGCTTACACGTCTTTAAACAGGCTAGGCCAGTAAAAACCCGCGCAAAACACATTATGAGCGGTGCGAGAAGCTTGATAGTGCCCACCTGGCGGACCTTCATGTAAGTGTTTTAAAATATCTAAACCTTCTTTATAAGAAACACATGTCCTTATCACTTGATCCACAACGATTTTGAAAAGATGCGGGTCTTCCCAAAAGTAGTTCTTTAGCTCAGAAAAGAATTTCTTCTTTTGCTAAGAGGAGAACTCTTTTGGGAGCACCCGGGCCACATAATATTTGGCGATGTGTGCGAACCAAGGAGAAGTAGATGTGCTAATTGAAAGCAGCTTCTCATCCGAAAAATAATCATTAAAAGATTTTTCATTTAATTTTTCTATAAAGGGATTGTCTAATCTAGAGAGATGGTCGGTGGCCAAGTTCTCGACTCCTTGCTTATCACGGATCTCTAAGTCAAACTCCTGAAGGAGTACGACCCAGCGAATCAAGCGCGGCTTGCCATCCGTTTTGGCAAGAAGGTATTTGAGGGCCGAGTGGTCCGTAAAGACTATGATTTTTGAAAGCATAATGTAAGGATGGAATTTATCAAATGCGAATACTACAGCGAGGAGCTCCTTCTCGGTCGTGGTGTAATTTTCCTATGTAGATGTGAGCGTTTTACTAGCGTAATAGATAGGGTGGAAGTTTTTAGATATGCGTTGACCTAATACGGCTCCTACCGTGAAACTACTCGCATCACACATTATCTCAAATGGAAGATCCCATACCGGAGATATCATAATCGGTACATTAATTAACTTTTCTTTAATCATTTTGAAGGCAGAAAGACAAGAGTCATCAAAAATGAATGGGGCGTCTTTTTCTAGAAGATGGGTAAGGCGCTTTGTGATCATGGAAAAATCCTTTATGAAGCGGCGGTAGAAACCAGCGTGACCTAAGAAACTTCTTATAGCTTTTATATTCGTAGGCGGTGGCAGCTTCTCGATAACTTCTATTTTTGCAATATCTACCTCAATAACTCTCGCAGAAATTTTATGACAAAAAACTAACCCTTCCCTCACCATAAAATGACATTTTTCCCAATTTAGGGCAAGGTTAGTCTCTTCGCATTGTTCTAAGACTTTTTCGAGATTTTCTAAACATTTATCAAAGAAATCGCCGAACACGGAGAAATCGTCCATAAATACTTCCATAATGCTTTCTACTTACTTGTCAAAGATAGCGAGCATACATTGCTGGAATGTAGCTGGAACATTGCACAATCCAAACGACATTCTTTGGTGTGCGAAGGTGCCAAAGGAACAAGTAAACGTAGTTTTCTCTTGGTCCTTGGGAGAGATGGGGATTTGAAAATACCCCGAGAGGCCATCGAGAAAACAATAAAAGTTATGGCCGGATAATCGTTCTAAAATCTGGTCGATAAACGACAAAGGTAAGTGGTCTTTGCGGGTGGCGTCAATCAGCTTCCTATAATCTATACATATACGCCAACCGGTCACCGTCTGTGTCGGGATTAATTCATTATTTTCATTACTAACTACTGTTATCCCTCCCTTCTTTGGTACTACTTGAACAGGGCTAACCCACTTACTATCTGATATAGGGTAGATAATTCCTGCATCTAATAATTTCATAAACTCGCCCTTAACTACTTCTTTCATGTTCGGGTTGATACGACGCTGAGGTTGAATGGAGTTGCACGAATTATCTTCCATTAAAATTTTATGAGTACAGAAAGATGGGCTTATGCCCTTGATATCAGAAATCTACCAAGCAATAGCTCGGCGATGCTTACCTAAAACTAAAAGAAGTTTTTCCTTTTGGACATCCGTGAGGTAGGCCGAAACTATAACTGGAAGCTTGGAGTTCTTTTCTAAGAAGGCGTACTTGAGATGTTCAGGAAGTTCTTTAAGTTCTAGGGTAGGGGGCTCTTCATAAGAGGATTTAGAAATTATTTATTTTTCGAACACTATATCTTTGCAGAATTTTTTTATGGAAAATTAAAAGGTGTGGAGCTGGTGGCCAAGGCGACTTCTTGCAGCAAATCAGTTGGAAGAGTAGAAGAGAAACAAATATCGGAAAATTCTTTTTCAAATTCAGATAAAAGATAAGAGAATTCTACACTTTCTTGCAGCGATTAAGTTGGAAGAGACGAAGAGGAACAAAAAGCAGAAAATTCTTTTTCAAAATTAGAGATGCAATAGGAGGATTCATCACTCACGGCATCTACGAAAAAGCAGGAGTCATCATTTGCTAAGGTGTTTTTCATCGAAGGTGTGATAGAGAAAGTGACTTCGTCGTCACCTACTCGAAGGAAGAGCTTACCATTGCTTACGTTAATGATAGCTCAGGAGGTGGCAAGGAAGGGTTGGCCAAGGATCAGGGGAACCTCGAAGTCTTCTTCGATGTCCAAAATGATAATGTCCATCGGGAAGATGAACTTGTCAAATTTTACTAGAACATCCTCCACTATACCTAACGGGTACATGACCGATCGGTCGGCGAGCTGGATACTCATGCGTGTGGGGTTGAGGCTACCAATTCATAAATTTTTAAACAACAAGAGGGGCATTAGGTTAATAATCGCTCCTAAGTCGGCAAACGCATGTTTGACAAAAAGATCACCGAAGACACACGAGATAGAAAAACTACCTGGGTCACTCATTTTCTTCAGCAAACCGTTTGTCAAAACAGCGGAGCTCTCGACATTTAATGTGACATGTGAAAGGTTCTCTAACTTTTTCTTGTTGGTCAGAAGGTCCTTAAGATACTTGGCGTACTTCGGCATCTGTGAAATCGCTTCATGAAAAGGCAGATTTATGTGGATTTGCTTGAACATTTCTAAGAAACAAGAGTACTGATCGTCCTGACGTTGTTTATTAAGTTCGGAAGGGTAAGGCAGGGTCGGATTATTTATAAAAATGGGTGGTGGAGTGAGATCTTTTTCTAAAATGGGGATGATAACTTCTTCAGCAGAGGGTGGAATTTTTAAAATGGGAGCGGAGCTTTGATTTTTAAAGCGGGGACGGAGCTTGCCTCGGGCTCTTCACTTACCATACCGGGAACTTTCTTCCCACTCCAAAGAGTTATGGCTTTCACTTTCTCTCTCTCGGGTTGGGCTCGGTATTGGAAGGAAGAGACCCTGCGGGTTGCTTAGAAATAATTTTAGCTAGCTGTCCTACTTGATTTTCCAGACTTTTAACGCTTCCAGTTAAGTTTCTAATTATAGCGTCATTTGTTGAGATATATTTTCAAAGTAAAACCTCCAAGCTTGGAGGTTTTGGATAATTTTGAAGAGGTGGTGGTGGTGGTGCAGGAAAATCATTTTGTGGTGGCGGGCGCATAGCATTCGATTCATTATCCCACGAAAAATTTGAATGATTTCTTAAGGCAGGATTATAACTATTCGGAAAATTAAAACAAGGAGGATGAAAATTCACAGCAGATAAATTATTAAAAGAATTTTTAGGCATATTGTTAACAAAATCTAATTGTTCTGGGGCCGGAGTTATAGATTCCCATTCCTAAGGGGCGGAGGCAGCAGTCATCTCCGTTATCTTTTTGCTTAATATTTCAACTTGTAGCACGAGTTGGGAGACGTTGTCCCCTTCAAAGATACCTGCAGGCTTGCTCGGGCGGGACCTAGGCACATTCCACTGATAAGTGTTCATGTCCATGTCCTCAAAAAGCTCAAGAGCAGCTTCCGGGGTCTTATTGTTTAAAGTACCGCCAGAAGCTGCGTCTATCATTTGCTTAATTTGTATTTTGATTTAGCCCATTATAAAACGTCTGCACTTGTAATCATACATGCAGCGCGTGATGTGGGCATCATCTTAATAGTTCTTTAAATCTTTCCCAAGTTTCATATAAGGTTTCAGAGTCTATTTGTCCGTAAGCAGAAATGTTGTTCCTAAGTTTAGCAGTTTTAGCTGGCGGAAAATACTTCGCAAAAATTTTTTCGGTTAATTCATTCATGGTGGTTATGATATTCTTAGGTAGAGTGTTCAGCCACTACTTAGCTTTAGTTCTTAAAGAGAAGGGGAAAAGTCTTAGCCTGATTACATCATTTGTGACACCATTTATCTTGAAGGTGTCACAAATTTCAAGGAAGCTTGCTATATGTGCGTTCAAATCTTCATCTTGAAGTCCGTCAAATTGCACATACTGCTGCACCATTTGAATTATGCTAGGCTTTAATTCGAAGTTATTATTTGCTATAGCAGGGCAGATTATGCTAGATTCTGTTCCCTCGAGCTTTGGCCGTGCATAATAAGATATAGGTCTTTGCACGGTTTCCTCCACGTACGTTGGGTTCTTCCATTCTTAGAGTAGAGAATGACTCGGAGTTCTCAACCGGTATTGGGAAGTAGGGCCTTGAAATCGCGATCTTCTCCGAAGAGTACGCTCAATTTCATGGTCCAAGTCCAAAATATCCGACAAAATCCCACGGGTCATGCACTAAAAATAAGAGAAGAGAAGAAAGAGAAATAAATTAAACTAGAAAGAAAAGCTAGATTTTTTTTTGAAATAGATTTTTTATAATTTAACTCCCAAACTTCCCAAGGGCTACCCGGTGAAGGGTTTCGCAAGGTACTAGACAAGATAGCGGCACTTAAAGCCGCTTTGCCCTTTTTGAGAGAATTAAGTGGAGTATAAAAATTATGAAGTTGGTTACTATTAAGAGCAGTAATAAAAATTTATGATTTTTTTTTAGAAGGAGGGCGAGAAAGAGAAATGATAAAATTAATAGATTTGTGTTTTCAATTTATCAACGGAAGTTGGTTCCCCGGCAACGGCGCCAAAAACTTGGTGGTCGCTAAGCTTCGAAGAAAATAAAAGGAACCGAACTAGCAATCTAATGAGGCAAGTATACCTATCGAATTGTAGCTAGGGGACACAAGTGTCATATTGAAATCCGGGAACTGTCGAATAAACTTACTCACACGAAGACTATTATTTTATCAACAAAAAAGCTTGGGTTTAGAGAAACTAATTGCAATAAAGGAAATAAAGCTATGCTAGAAAGAGAACTACTGCCGTTAATTAAAGAGCGTAAAGTAAGCGATTACAACAGAAGGTTGAAACTATGCAATGGAAGAGCACTCGATCAAGAATCACCTTGGCAAGAGCTAACTAAGAAATGCGATCAAAATAAACCTAAAATTAATAGGGTAAAGGTCCTTGATCGTGGAGGTTCCTAAAGCTTAAACACGCTTCTATCGAAGTCGTGCCCAACTGAGTTTAGGAATGTCCGACCGACTCTCGTCTAAATCGGAGGCCTAAAGCTCGCTTTACGCGATGAACCCCACTATTGGATTTTACTCCAATCCGAGAGATTTGGATGCCTGCCTCAATCGAGGGGTGTGTACAACTCCCTTTACTCTTGAATGCTCGCTTCTTTCTATCGGCCTCTCAGCTAGCCCAGAATGAAAGCAAAGGTGGAGAGTATATATCGATAATATACCTCCAACCCATGAAAAATCAAGAGTAATCCAAGGGCTAAACCCTAAAAAGAAAAGGTAAATTCAAAGCATCATAACTTAATCGCTCGAACCTCGGATAATCAAGATCGAGTACAAGGAGGATTAGTTACTCATGGTGAAGTGGAGGGGGATAAATGAGTAGAAGAGCATGATAACACAAAGTAAACAAGGAGAATAAAACAACACTTTTATTAATAATCAAGAGAGCTACACTTAGAAAATGAAAATTACATTTGCATGAAATGAAAATCCTATTCTAACCCTACCATTAGCACTAAGCAAGAGCAAAGATTACAACAAAAGCTATTACAAAATCTAAAACTAAACTAGGATTAAGAGAAACTAAAATGGGAAAGAGAGAGAGGGAGAGAAAAGCATAAAAAAACAGAAAGGGAAGCAAGAAACCGAGGGGCAGCACCTCCCCTCTAAACCCATGCTCCCTGAAATGAAGGGGGGGGTCTGAATTTATAGAAAATTTCCACGGGTTGGTCACGCCCGGCGACACGCTCAGGGAGGGCGTGTCAGGGGGCATGACAGGTACGATATTGACCTCGGGCTCTGGATTCTGGCGGGAAGGATGATTTCTTTTGTACGTCGGAGGTCACACCCTGGGTCACGCCCGTATAGGGGGGCGTGACACGTACGTAGCGTCGAAATCATTGGTCGGAATTCCGTCTGTCATCAGAAAAGGTGGTGTTACGCCCTATGTCACGCTTGTGACATGGGGCGTGACAGTACTGTTTGGCGTGCTGGGATGAATCGGCATTTAATACGGCGGCAGGCTTCGAGTAGAGGGCGACACGCCCCGTGTCATGCCCGGGGACATGCCCAGGGAGGGCGTGTCAGGGGGGAGTGATAGCTGTTTTTCCCGTTTTCCTGTCTCTTTTAACAGTCATCATCCAGATCAGGTGACACACCCTAGGTCACGCCCGTAGAGGGCGTGACAGGGGGGCGTGACAGGTTATTTTTGGCCAATTTTCTGGAAACCTGCAAAAAAGGCATGAAAATGTTAGCGGCAATAATATTTACATAGAAACGATAAAAAATAAGGTAATAAGACATGATTTGTACATTATAAAACAGAAAATACGATAATAGTTTAGGCTACAAAATGTATTATCAATCTCCTGCTCTTCTTCCTGGCTTTTTGTTCATTTTTAGATAACCACATCCAGCTTTCCATGCCTGGATATGATTTGATTCCTTTCAGAATGTAATAAGGAGTGTCATTTGTATTGCCTGGCTTGGGTGCATCCTTAGGAGCTGTCTTTCTTTTCTTTGATAATTTTTTTTTCCTGGGATCAGAATCCTCTGAATCATCATCCTCATCATCATTAGATGAATTAGGAGGATTGTCATACAATGTATCTATTTCCTGTATCTGTTTGTCAGCAATCTTTTTGGCAGCCTTCTCTTTGGCTTCTTCCTGAATATCAAGTGCAATAATGTCATCAAGAGATGGAAGAGGACTGTCATCTATTGGATATGAGGGTCCAATAGGACTTGGAACTGGATCAATGTCCAAAGAGGAAATTTCAGCAATAGGAGCACTTAGATCACAAAAGTTTATTACACTTGTCTCTAGGGCTGAATTAAAATTTCTGACAGCCACTAGATGAATAAGTTCGTCAATAATTAAGAGATCATTAAACTCATTCTTTTCTTCTGACAAAAGCATAGGTTCAACATCCAAAGAGGATTACATATCTGTACACAATGTAACTGATGGAATATTTATATAAACTGGTGCTGATTGAATCTGCAGAAGTTGTTTCACAATAGAAGGACTCATGGGTCTGGTATAACAGACCATGGCCCTGGAAGAATTTATCTCATCTAAAAAAAGATCTAAACAGAGAGAATGAATGTAAAAGAATTTGTAAATTAATGGAGGGATTAATAAAATAGTAACCACTAGAGATATCAGGAATATACACATAAGTGTCTTCATCTGACATTAGCCGATCTTAGTAAAGAACTATGTCTGCACAAAATTTCTGAAACACTTCTTCTTCCTGCTCAGATGGAGAAGACTGAGCCTGAAGCTCTACTGAGACTGAACCTGTAGCATCTTCATGCACTGTTGGAGGAGACTGAGCCTGAAGTTCTGCTGAGACTGAACCTGCTGCATCTTCATTGGACATCTCCCCCTGCCTGGTTTCAGTACAAACTGGAGACAGGCCCCTAGACGAAGAAGGGACAGAGGAAGCAGCAAGGGAAGTAGATAGAGTAGATACAGAGAGAGTAAGAGGTGAAATAGCCTCTGCTATTAAGGTTTTGAGAGTTGGAGTGATGAGCTCTAGAAGATGAGGAAGAAAAGAGGGATCAAGAGGAAGAAACTCAGTTAGAGTCTGAGTTGAGCAAGAATGAAAAGAGGGAGGAGGAGTGAAATCAGTCATGATTTCATCCTGAATAGGTGAGTTTGTTTGAGAGTTGAAAGGGGAATTTGGTGGAGTGGCTTAAATATTGATGTGTGAATCATTTTGATGGGAAGGGGATGAGTGAGGTGAGAGCAGGTCAAAATTTGGAAAGGTTATGGTCTGGAGGTTTTGAGATTCAAGTGGATGGTGGGGAAGTGGTGACTGAGTAGGAGATGAGATGATAGTTGGGGAGGAAGTAGAGGTTTGAATAATAGTGGTAGGAATGGAAGTTACTCTGGAGATGACTGGGGAAGCTGGAGGAGGAGGAGGAACTTCTTCATTAGGGTGAGGAGTGGTTCTTACCGCCCTTGTGTCCTCAAATAAGTTTGAAGAGGTTCCAGCCTTGGAAGGCTTTTGAATTGTCCTCTCCCACTTCCCAAACAAAGAGGTGTCCAACCTCTTGCTGGCATTGATGGCTATTGTTGTAGAAACCAATAGCTTTGGAGCCTTCTTATGAAGGAAAATTCCCAGAATCCTTCATAAACAGACTTCCTTCTTAATGTTCTTTCTCTTAAACAAATCAAAGAACAAGCCGGCCCAATCAATGGCCTTCTTATTTACCAGAGCAGACATGAAGGCAAACTGTTGCCTATTGATGTTGTCATGGGCCGAATGCTTGCCCAGCAGAACCTTTCCCACAATATCCGCAAGGAACTTAAAACCTACGGATAAATTTTTCTTTAATAACTTAGATGGGATTCCCTCGGCATGACCCATCTCTAATAGCATCCTGTAATATTCTGAACTATCCTGTTCCAGGTCATCTTATCCATTCTTTAACTCAAAAATTTCAGTAAGAATCGCAGGGTTTAGAGTCACCTACTGTCTATAGATGGATCCGATCATTGAACCGTCATCACTTGAGGAGGAGAAAACCCATTCTTTGATTTTTGCGATAGATAACTTTATCCTTGTAGTCATGAGCTTCTTCTAGCCCTGATCATCACATAACTGTATCATTTCTTGAAAAATAGGATCACAGTGATTGAAGGAGTCGAAGTCGACATCGAAGCCAGTGTCGAACTTCATCGCTAAAAGAACTACTGGAGAAATAGACATAGAAATCTTGTAGACCGAAGATACAAGAGATCACGAGTAAGAGGAAATTATGAAAGTGCGGGATAGAGATCAAAGAGAAACCTACATATAGGTTTTTGGAATATGAAAAGACGATCTCTGTGCAAAGATAAAATCACAGACGTCGATCTTAGGTCAATGATTAATTTGGAGATAAATAGTATTGTTGGTCTCAGATTTCAGTAGCCTAAATTGATGGTCGAGCTTAGGTCGATGATTAATTTACTGAAGGAAAATCGTTGAACTCCGGTCGACGATTTTTCTCTTCACACGGAGCTGTCATCGAGCTCAGGTCGACGATTGAGCTCAAGATGAGTTCGAAGATCGTCGATCTCTGTTCGACGATCATACATCAAATCTTTACAAAGAAAAAAATTCAATTTTAATCCATTCCATTTATCATTCCAAGCTGATTCAAAAAGAATAGATGTTTTTGCACATCTAAAGGCTTGGTAAAAATATCTCCTCTTTGAAAATAAGTGGGGATAAACTTGAGATTGATCTTGTTCTTGTCTACACAATCTCTAAGAAAATGATGCCTTATTTCTATATGCTTGGTCCTAAAATGCACGACTTGATTTTATGCAATTGATATGGCACTAGTACTGTCACAAAATATGGTGGTATTTTTGAGAGAGTAACCATAATCCAGTAGCTGATTTTTAATCCACAAGATCTGTGAGCAGCAACTACCAGCTGCTATATATTCAGCTTCTGCAGTTGATGTAGACACAGAAGATTGTTTCTTTCAAAACCAGGATACTAACCTATCACCCAGGAACTGACAAGTTCCCGAAGTGCTTTTTCTGTCAAATCTGCATCCAACATAGTCAGCATCAGAATATACAGATAGTTGAAATTCTGACTCTGTAGGATACCAAAGTCCTAGATTAGGACAGTCCTTTAAATATCTTAATATTCTCTTGAGGAGAATTAAATGAGATTCTTTAGGGTTGACTTGAAATCAAGCACAGATACATGTTGCAAACGTTATATCAGGTCTACTTGCAGTAAGATATAATAGGGACCCAATAATGGCCCTATAATTTTTCTGATCAACAGGTTTACCCTTTTCATCAGAATCAATTACTGCATTGGAAGCCATGGGTGTCTTAATAGCTAAGGCATCAGCCATCCCAAACCTTTTTACTAATTCCTTAGCATACTTGGACTGAGATATGAAGATGCCATCAGGAGCTTGCTTCACTTGAAGACCAAGGAAGTAAGAGAGTTCACCCATGCTACTCATTTCAAACTTGGAGTGCATCAGGTCAGAGAACCTTATGCAAAGTTTGGAATCAGTAGATCCAAATATAATATCATCAACATATACTTGAACTAACAGAATCTTATCATGATGATGTCTTATAAACAAAGTCCTATCTATAATGCCTCTTGAAAATTTATGTTCTAAAAGAAACCTAGCTAGGGTTTCATAGTAAGCTCTTGGAGCTTGCTTTAGACCATAGAGAGCCTTATGCAGCTTGAAAACATAAGAGGGATGGGTTGAAGAGATAAAACCTGATGGATGTTCCACATATACTTCTTCCTTGAGTTCCCCATTGAGAAAAGCACTTTTGACATCCATTTGATATACCTTGAATTTCTTGTGAGCAGCAAAAGCCAAGAAAATTCTGATAGCTTCAAGACTTGCAATAGGTGCAAAGGTCTGATCATAATCAATACCTTCTTCTTGCCTGTAGCCTTGTTCCACTAGTCTTGCTTTGTTCCTGAAAACTATTCCTTGAGTATCCAATTTATTCCTGAAGACCCATTTAGTTCCAATAACTAGATGTCCTTTAGGTCTATGAACCAAGTTCCAAACTTTACATCTCTTAAACTGATTTAGCTCCTCTTGCATTGCAATAATCCAGTGAGGGTCTTGCTCAGCATCTTTAATGGATGAGGGCTCTATTTGAGAGAGAAAGCAGGCATGCATCACATCTTGGTTAAGTTGATGCCAAGTCTGCACAACCACTGTCATGTATCCTATCACTTGAGATATGGGATGATCTCTAAGTGTAACATAGTCAGGAGGTGGAGTTTGTTCATCACCATCAGCATTATGAACTAATTCCTCTTGTGGAATTAAGTTTGCTGATAGAGGGGATTCAGCAATTTCCAGAGATTCTTCTTCACTATCTTCATCAATTTGTGGAGATAGATGAGATATCACCTTCTGAGTGAGATTTAGATTATCCAATTTTTTACATAGGTTTGGTACTTATAAGTAGTTACTGGTAGAAGCTTCCTTATCCTTGTAAAACATATTAGCTTCATCAAATGTAACATGTATGGATTCTTCTATTTTCAAAGACGATTTGTTGAAAAACCTATATGCCTTGCTAACTTGGGAATATCCTAGAAAGATCCCCATTATAACTTTGGCTTCAAACTTTCTTAGATAATCTTTTTTATTATTGTGTATATAACAGATACAACAAAAAAATCTAAAGTAATCTATTTTAGGTTTCTTCCCTTTGAATAATTCATAGGGAGTCTTGCCCTTAAGTTTGTGTATCAAACTTCTATTCAGGACATAATTTATTGTTCCTACAGCTTCTGCCCAATAGGATAGAAGCCTGTAAGCATCAACAAGCAATGTGCCTGCAGTTTCAATGAGTGTTCTATTTTTTCCTTTCAACTACCCCATTTTGTTGAGGAGTTCTGGGAGCAGAGAAGCAATGCTTGATACCTTCCTTCTCACAGAATGCTTGCATAGGAAGAGATTCTAACTCAGTGCCATGATCACTTCTGATCAATGCAACTGGAGTAAAGTACTCAATCTTTATGCATTTTATAAAATCTGTAAGAACTTTGAAGTTATCAGACTTATTTCTCAAGAAGAAAACCCAAGTGAACCTAGAAAAGTCATCTACAACAACTAAAGTATAGAACTTCCCTCCCAAGCTTTGAACAACAATTGGTCTAAAGAGATCCAAGTGAAGTAGATACAAAATCCTGGGTGAATCATTCTTATTAACTGATTTAAAACTATTTTTAGTTTGCTTGCCTTCTTGACAAGCCTTGCAAAGTCTTTCCATCTTGTAGGGGCAAGAGGGAAATCCTCTAACAAGGTTATCCCTAGATAACCTAACAATGTTTCTATGATTTACATGACCTAGCCTTTTGTGCCCCAAGGTATTGTTATTGCTAGCCTGGTTGAATAAGCAAATTTCTAAATAGGCAGAGTTGAAATCAACTAAGTAAATATTGCCTAACCTGATACCTGATAACACAATATTGCTATTTAAGGAAATATTACATTTTTGTCAATGAAACATACCTCATAACCTACATCACATAGCTGAACTATGGATATCAAGTTATGTTTCATGCCACTTACATTTGTCACTTTCCTGAATGTGACAGCTCCAAGTGTAAATTCTCCATATCCTTCTGTATAACCAAAGCTTGAGTCTCAAAAAATGACTTTTGGACCTAGCTTTGCCTTGAAGTTACTCAGATTTGCCTTATTTCATGTCATGTGCTTGGAGCACCCATTATCCAGATACCACTTATCCTGTATGATAGGATAGGTCTTTACCTGCAAAACAACAACTCATATATTTTGGACCCAGGTAACCTTGGGTCCTGACTTCTTTTCATACTTAAAGCTTGAAATATAAGAATATTCAGGTTGACTTTTATAGCCTAAGGGATGAAATCCCCTAGGTGGGATTATCAAGTTAGTTAGGGGATGGAAAGGTTTGTAGTTAGAGTTCTTATAAAAATTTCTGTTGAAATTCTAATTTTGATAAAACTGTACTGGGTTCGACGATTTATGTTGAGATCGTCGATCTTCGTTCGACGACCAGCATTGATATCGTCAATCTTTGTTCTTAGAATAATAGTGGCTATTATCTGGGTTCCACGATCGTCGATCTCTGCTCGACGATACATAATTATGTCATCGATCCCCGTTTGCAGAGTGATTAGGCTCAAGCTCTGGGTTCTGAGATCGTCGATCGTTGTTCGATGAATAATGCTGAGATCATCAATCTTGGTTCGACGATTTTTGTTCTGACTTGGCCTTTTGTTTTTCTTTATTTAACTCAACTTGTTTTAACATTTTGTTTACTGTTTTAATTTGTTCTATATTTTTCTTACCTTTATCTGAAATAATTTTTTTTAGGTTGTGAAAGATGTTTTTTGTAATAATAAGTGGTTCACTGGATGATGCACCTAATCCTAACTTACTTCCATTATGTCTAGCATTAAGTGTACTTGTAATTTCTACTAGTTGTTTACTTCTACTATTCAGTGATTCCTCTAGGTGTTTTGCTTTACTTAATTCAATTTTCAGAAAGTTGATTTGTTCATTACACAGATTTATTTCATTGTTCAATTTGAGATTTTCTGATACTAAGCTATCATGGTTAAGTTGTTTTTCTCTGAGAAGTTTTATTTCCTTCTCAGATCTAATTAGATCACTACACATAGATTTAAAATCATGTTTAAATTCTTCAGAGGTAAAATCAAAGTCTTTCAATACCTGATCACAATCTGAACATTTTTAAGATTCTCCTTCTTCTGAAACATGTCCTGAAGCATTGATGGCCATCAAGCAGATTTTTTTATCCTTTGCTTCTTCTTCATCTTCACAAGAACTGGAGGAAGATGATTCTTCAGTGTCACTCCATGTTTCTGTAACAAACCCTTTCTCCTTCTTATTGTGCTTGTAAGAAGATGGTTTGTTGGAGTGCTTCTTGGAGTCTTTTTCTTTTCTTCTTTCTTTGTGCTTGTTTTTTGGACATTCTAGGAGAATATGTCCAGGTGTCCTGCAACCAAAATAGATAACCTCTTTAGAAGGGGTTTTGTCATACCTTGTTTTATCATCACTTCTTGATGATTTTCTTCTGAATTCTTTTCTCCCCATCTTGAAGAATCTCTTTGCAAAGAGACTCATCAGCTCCTCATTTAATGGAGAGGTTTCTGATTCATCTGAAGCCTTGAAAGCAATATTCTGCTCCTTCCTGGTTGGTGTAACAGTCTTCTACTGTTAAGCTTCTCTTGTATTTAGCAGTTTTTCATAGGATTTTAGTTTTCCTAAGACAGATTCTGTGGTCATTTCATGAGTGCTTCTGGTTTCTCTGATAGGCCAGGTTCTAGAGTCCCATGAGCTGGGGAAGCGCATAAGAATCTTGGCATTCAATTCTGTGACTGAGATGTCTTTGTCAAGAGTTTTCAGCTCATTAACAATGATGTTGAGTCTGTTGTACATCTCAGAAACTTGTTCAGTTTCTTCCTTTTTAAAAATTTCATACTGGGAGATAATATGAGCTCTCCTGTCCTTACTTTCATCTACTGATCCTGCAATAATCTGGTTTAAGGAATCCCAGATAGCCTTAGCTGATTCACATTTAGCTACCTTCTGAAATATGTCATTAGACATTATTTGAGCCAGTATGTTTATGTCTTTTGCATCAGCAATTTTTGCTTTCTTGTATGCATCATTATAGTCTTGAGGAGGCACTGCAGTCATGTCTATGGAAGTACTTGGTGGGGTAGCTGGTGAGGGTACTCCTATTAAGATATAAGCATAAATATCTTCATCAATAGAATTCATATAAAATATGATTCTTGCCTTCCAGATTCCAAACTTTTGCAAGTTGCAAACTGGAGGTCTTGTGCTTGCAAAATTCTTGTATTGTGACATGGTACAATAGAAAAATAGTAGAGTAAAGAGAATATCTATCAGATAACTTTAGGTTCAGGTGTTAGCCTGTACAACCTTTGAAACACACCCTCTAATACCAATTGAAAGAGAGGGATATATAGACTTTACTCTAGAGGGGGGGGGGGGGAGTGAATAGAGTATTAAAATTTTGTTTAGATTTAGTGCGGAATTAAGTTAATGATACTAATATATTAGAAGAGAAATAACAAACAATCACAACACACCCCAAAAAGAAAACACAAAGCATCCAGACGACACAAGAAAATTTATAATGGTTCCCCAAATCTGGGTACATCCACTCTTCTACCACCCAGGTAGGAATCCATTACAGGTTTTTGTTTAGGTGCCCAGCCACCACAAGATCTCTTTCAGGTTGATCAAGAGACCCTTTGAGCTTTTGATCAGGAGCCCAAAATCCAATATGTTTTTGTTTAGGTGCCCTATCACCAAGAGTTCAATTTTGAAGGGAGAGATAACCCTGTACAAATGGAGCTAAAAAGAGAAATTAAAAGAAATCTTCTCTGTCTCAATCAAGTGAGAAGACAATGTGGATTGAAGAAAAATGTCCAAGCTCCCCCTGAGATGTAGAATTGATTCAGGAAGAAGGAACTTGGCTCTGGGTGTAGGTCTTTAAGAAGAACTGTAGTAGAGCTTTCTTAGATCTGAAGATTGAAGAAAAATGTCCAAGATCTTTGTGAATCCTTGAAGCCTAAGGAATGAAGAAGACTCAAGAGAGTTTTGAAAGGTTCTCCTTCCTCCTTATTACAGCAGAGCAACAATCCTTGAGAGTTAGAATAATGATCAGTCGGTACTGCTAAAGAAAATTTTTTGTATATATATGTTGGTACCCTAGTTTGATTTGAGTTCAGTCCTCTCCTTTGTGCTCCTTGACCCAAGAAATATCTATGGTCAATGGTTAGGAGTCTAGCTGTAGGGTCCTCGCTTCTCCAAATTGAGAATTTGGTTAAGTAGTTTTTCGTTCGACTATAGTCGAACGCCGTTCGACTATCGTCTATCGGCTGATCGACGATCGTCTATCAGTTGGTCGACGCCTTGGTCTGCGCTGATAGTTCGACTATCTGTTGATAGTTCGACTATCTGTTCTGCGCTGATAGTTCGACTATCTGTTGATAGTTCGACTATCTGTTCTGCGCTGATAGTTCGACTATCTGTTGATAGTTCGACTATCTGTTCTGCGCTGATAGTTCGACTATCTGTTGATAGTTCGACTATCTGTTCTGCGCTGATAGTTCGACTATCTGTTGATAGTTCGACTATCTGTTCTGCGCTGGTAGTTCGACTATCTGTTGATAGTTCGACTATCTGTTCTGCGCTGGTAGTTCGACTATCTGTTGATAGTTCGACTATCTAGTTTGTTTTGATAGTTCGACTATCTTTTGATAGATCGACTATCTGTCTTCTGAGGTAGGTCGACTATCTGCTTGATAGCTCGACTATCTCTCTGCGCTTGATAGTTCGACTATCTGTCCTAGATAGATCGACTATCTGATAGTTCGACTATCTGTCCTGATAGTTCGACTATCTGCTGCGGTAGCTCGACTATCTATTTGATAGCTCGACTATCTGGATCGTTCGACTATCTGCCCGATAGTTCGACGATCTCCTGGCGTCGTTCGACGATCTTCGAAGGTCGTTCGACGTTTTCTGTCTGCCTTTGGATTTTGTATTTATTTATTATATTTAATTATTTAATACATTTTCTGGCACAGTATTTTAAGCTGTATGATAAAGTTTCCAGGCATTATTTGTTCTATTCTTTCTGCCTGAGTTCAAATCTTTTAAGATAAAGTTGTTTGTCTTATTAGCTGTCTATTTAAATTACTTTATCTGCTGTCAGCCCCTTTATAGCCGTTAGACTGAAAAGTCTTCTTTTGCTATAAAGAGATAGTTTCTGATGTGACTTTATTTAGTCTATCTGTTTATTTGATTTAAGCCTGCAGCTTCTTAGAAAGAGGTTTATTCCTTTTTATGGAATGTTTTGCTGCAGAAATATTTCTGTCTTCTTGATATTTACAGCCCAGGTCTCAAGGCTTAGAAGAAGACAAACAATTTAAAATGGAAGAGAGCCGTTGCTTGATGATGATATAAAAAGAACCCTTTGCAGAAGGATTGAAGCTAGCTGTTACACACATATTCAAAAGCACTCAAGCCTTCATCAAGCTCAAGCTTCCTGCTCTCAGCAAACTCCATCTAACTGAGAAGTGTTAAGATCTTCATCTCTTCTTCACCTGAGTTCTCCTGCTTTCAGGAAGTTCAACTCAGAGTTTCTTTGAAGAAGAAGAAGAAGAAGAATAGCTGCTTGAAGAGATTTCTTTTTGTTATTTATTTTCTTCCTGTAGCTCCTTCCTTCAGAATTTTCTGAAGAGTTTCTGCACTGAAGCAAGACTTCACCTGGACATCTTTGAGCCAGGGGGAGCCTTGATTCTTTAGAGCATTCTAGCTCAGTGCAAGCTTTTTGTGCTTCTCTAATCTATTGTAAAATAGAGAAGACATCTTAACCTTCTTCCCCCTCCTGTACAGGGTTATTACTCCCTTCAAAAGTATCCCTTGGTGGCAGGGCACCTGATCAAAAACCTGTGCTTGGTTTTTTAGACACCTGATCAAAAGTCTAAAGGGTCTCTGGATCTACCTGAAGAAGATCCTGTTGGTGGCAGGGCACCTGATCAAAAACCTGTAGTGGATTCCTACCGTTTGGGTAGAAGAGTGGACGTACCCAAGTTGTTTGGGGAACCACTATAAAATTCCTTGTGTCGTCTGGCTTGTTTATTATTTTTCTTATACTGTGGCTGTGAATAGATATAACTAGGCTGCTAGTTGCTGTTTAGGTTTTTCCAAGCTTAACTGTAATTACAGTTAGCTTGTGTTTGTACACAACACTTGTGTTAGGCTTTAAGGTTAAACCAATATCTATAATCTCTTCATTCCGCACTTCACTCCAAGGGAGTTGGGTAGACAGTTAAGTTTTGTATTGTGCAAAATTTGATTACTCTATTCACCCCCCCTCTAGAGTAGTATCTATCCCTTCACTTTCAATTGGTATCAGAGGGAGGTTGACTGACTGTATAGGCTAACACCTAAGTCACAAGATCCTGATAGATACCAAGAGTTTATAGAAATTCACTATCATGGCCCAGTCTAAGGATTATTCTAGCACCAGACCTCCAGCATGCAACTTAGCAAAGTTTGGCATCTGGAAGGCAAGGATCAAACTTTATATGAACTCTATTGATGAGAGTATTTTTGCTTCTATTTTGTCAGGTCCCCCAAGAGCACCTGCTGCTGCCACTGCCTCATCATCTGATTTGAGTGCAGTGCCTCCTCCAGATTATAATGATGAGTACAAGAAGGCCAAAATTGCTGATGCCAAAGCAATGAATATACTGGCTCAGACTATGTCTGATGAGGTGTTCCAGAAGGTGGCCGACTGCTCCTCAGCTAAGGCCATGTGGGGCACACTGAACCAGATTGTAGCTGGTTCAGCTGATGAAAGGAAGGACAGGAGGTCCAACCTTATCTCACAGTATGAGAATTTCAAAAAGACTGATGCTGAATCAGTTGAAGCGATGTACACCAGGCTCAGCTCAATCATCAATGAGCTGAGGACCCTTGACAAGGATATCTCATTGACAGAGGTCAATGATAAGATCCTTATGTGCTTTCCTAGCACATGGGATTTGAGGATCTGGCCAATCAAGGAAGCCAGAAGCACCAATGAGATATCAACTGAAGCCCTTCTCGGCAAGCTCAAATCTTTTGAGCAAGTGCTGAAGACAAGGGAAGCTGAAGCAGAAGCCAAGACCCCCACTCCAACAAGAAAAGAGCAATCTCTAGCTCTTAAAGCTGCTGAAGCCTCAGAAGGCAGCCAATCAAATGAGGAGCTCATGGCATTGTTTGCCAAGAGATTTCTCAAAATGGGGAGAAAAGAGTTCAGAAGAAAATCTTCAAAGTATGAAGAAAAGCCAAGGTATGATCGTACTCCAACTAAAGAAATTATTTGTTATGGGTGCAGGAAGCCTGGACACATCTTGCCAGAGTGTCCAGAGGAGAAGAACAAGGAAAAGAGAAAAGATAAAGAACAACACAGGAAGCACTCCAAGCCATCCTCCTACAAAAACAAGAAGAAGGAGAGAGGTTTCATTGCTGAAACCTGGAGTGATTCTGATGAAGAATCCTCATCCTCAAGCTCTAGTGAGGATGAAGAAGAAAAGAAGGCAAAAGAAGTTTGCCTCATGGCAATAGATGCCTGCAGCAACCACTCTGCTGCAGAGAGTTCTGACTCAGATGAAGAAATGCCTACTGAAGATGAGGTACTTTCATCTTATGATTTTACTTCAGAAGAGTTTAAGTTAGATTTTAAATCTCTATGTTTAGATTTAATTAGTTCAGAAAAAGAGATAAAAGAACTTAGAAATAGGCTAGCTGACTCTGAATCAATAGCCTCTGAAAATGTTAGGTTAAAGGAAGAACTCACTACTTGTAGTGAAGAAATCAAATTTCTTAAAATGGAATTAGCTAAGTCTAAGAGACTAGAAGAGTCACTTAATGGTAGAAGCCTTAAGCTGTTAGAAATTACCAGCATGGCTAACACTAGGACAGGAAATGATAAATTAGGCTTAGGAGCTTCTCCCAGTGAACCCCCAGTCTTGCTTAAAAATAATCTTTCAACTCCAGTGAACTTCATTTCAGCTAGTGGAAAGAAGAACACTGAGCAAGTAAACCTTGTAAATAAAACATTGAATAAGGCTAAGAGAGAAAAGAGAAAGAAGTTTTTCAAAGAAATGCAAAAAGCGTCGAACGCAGCTCGACGATCGGATGCTACATGGTCGAACGAAGCTCGACGATCTGAGCGCCCATCGTCGAACGTCGATCGACGATTTCAACATGATTTTCAAAATCATAATCCATTCCATAGAAACTTAAATGAAAATAGAAACCCTAGGTTTGTTGACCCATCATCTGCATGGAGAATCCCACCTAGGAGATCTCACCCACTAGGTTATCACCCTCAGCCTGCATTTTCTTATATCTCCAGTTTTTCTTATGTGAAAAACAAGGGACCCAAGGTTACCTGGGTCCACTCTGTCTAAATAGTTGTTTTGCAGGTGAAGGCCTATCCAATCACTCAAAATAAGTGGTATTTGGATAGTGGATGCTCTAAGCATATGACAGGAAACCAAGAGCTTCTGTCAAAGTACAAAGCAAAGCTCGGCCCAAAGGTTATCTTTGGAGACTCCAGCTGTGGTCAGACAGAAGGATATGGCAAGATCACAATTGGAGCTGTTACATTCAAGAGAGTTGCTTATGTCAGTGGACTGAAGCACAACCTGATTTCAGTTAGCCAGCTATGTGATGCTGGCTACCAGGTTTCTTTTTCTAACTCCTCTTGCAATATTACTTTAAATAATAATGTTGTTTTAATAGGTAATAGAATAGGCAATATATATTTAGTAGATTTTAATTCATCTCATTCTGAAATCTGCCTGTTTAATGAATTAACCCTTAATAATAATTCTTTATGGCATAAAAGGCTTAGTCATGTAAACCTCAAGAACATATCTAGGTTATCTAAGCACAACCTTGTTAGAGGTTTACCTTCTTGCCCCTACAAGAAGGAGAGCCTATGCAAGGCTTGTCAGCTAGGCAAGCAAACCAAGAATTCATTTAAATCTGTTAATAAAAGTGATTCTCCTAGAATCCTGTATTTATTACATTTGGACCTTTTTGGCCCAATAAATGTACAGAGTCTAGGAGGGAAGTATTACACATTAGTAATTGTAGATGACTTCTCTAGGTTCAGTTGGGTTTTCTTTTTGAGAACTAAGTCTGATAACTTCAAAGCCCTTACAGACTTTCTACTTTGTGTGCAGACTGAGTACTCTACTCATGTGGCCTTGATCAGAAGTGATCATGGTACTGAGTTTGACTCTCTTCTCATGCAAGAATTCTGTGAGAGAGAAGGTATTAAACATAGCTTCTCAGCTCCTAGAACTCCCCAACAAAATGGGGTAGTTGAAAGGAAGAATAGAACACTAATTGAAGCTGCTAGTACATTGTTGGCAGATGCTAACATGCCTCTATCCTATTGGGCAGAAGCTGTTAGTACAGCTAACTATGTCTTGAATAGAAGTTTGATACACAAACTTAAGTGTAAAACTCCTTATGAGTTGCTTAAAGGAAAGAAACCAAAAATTAATTACTTTAGAATTTTTGGCTGTACTGTTTATATTCATAACAATAATAAAGAATATATTAGAAAGTTTGAAGCAAAAGCTTCAATGGGAATTATGCTTGGATATTCCCAAGTAAGCAAAGCTTATAGGGTTTATAACAAATCAACCTGTAAGATAGAGGAATCTGTGCATGTGACTTTTGATGAGTCTCAGATGTTTTACAAGGAGAAAGAAAATTCTCCTTCCTCCAGTTCTTTGCAGGTACATGACGCCCCTCAAGAAATCCTTCAACTTTCAACTCTTCAGATCACTGAATCAGACAGTGATGAAGACATTGCTGAAGCTGTTGAAGCTGTTGCTGTACCACCAACAGTAGATCAAATTCCTACTGAGGAATTAATCCCAACTGTTGCTGAAGATCACATCCCACCTGCTGATATTGTCACACTTAGAGATCATCCCACATCTCAAGTGATTGGAGACATATCAGCCGGTGTGCAAACAAGACATCAATTAAGACAGGATGTGATGCATGCTTGTTTCCTCTCACAGGTTGAGCCCCTCACCTTTAAAGATGCAGAGCTAGATCCCCACTGGATCATTGCAATGCAAGAGGAACTCAATCAGTTTGAGAGATGTAAAGTTTGGACTTTGGTTCCAAGACCTAAAGGCCAACTGATCATAGGCACCAAGTGGGTGTATAGAAACAAGTTAGATGCAAATGGAATAATAGTAAGGAATAAAGCTAGGCTTGTAGCTCAGGGCTACAGACAGGAGGAAGGTATAGACTATGACCAAACCTTTGCTCCTGTTGCAAGGCTAGAAGCAATAAGGATCTTCTTGGCCTATGCAGCCTACATGAAGTTTAAGGTGTTCCAAATGGATGTCAAAAGTGCATTCCTGAACGGTGAGCTTAAGGAAGAGGTGTTTGTTGAACAACCACCAGGGTTTGTTTCTTCAACTCAGCCTTCTCATGTTTTTAAGTTGCAGAAAGCTCTTTATGGACTAAAGCAAGCTCCTAGAGCCTGGTATGAGACTCTAGCTAGTTTCCTGTTAGAGCACAACTTCACTAGGGGAGTAGTTGATAGAACCCTTTTCGTCAAGCATCACAAGGACACAATCCTGTTAGTTCAGGTGTATGTAGATGATATTATCTTTGGCTCCACTGATCCCAAACTTTGCAAAAAGTTTTCCAACTTGATGCACTCTAAGTTTGAGATGAGTAGCATGGGTGTGCTGTCTTACTTTCTTGGTCTCCAAGTTAAGCAAGATGCTGATGGTATCTTCATCTCCCAATCCAAATATGCCAAGGAATTGGTAAAGAAATTTGGGATGGCTGATGCTTCAGCAATGCCTACACCCATGGCTACTAATGTAGTTATTGATTCTGATGATCACGGCAAGCCAGTTGATCAAAAGAATTATAGGGCCATTGTTGGTTCCCTATTATATCTAACTGCAAGTAGGCCAGATATAATGTTTGCTACATGCCTTTGTGCTAGATTCCACGTCAACCCCAAGGAATCTCATCTGATTCTTCTAAAGAGAATCCTGAGATACCTGAAAGGATGTCCAAATCTAGGACTTTGGTACCCAGCTGAGTCAGAGTTTGAATTAATTGGATATTCTGATTCTGACTATGCTGGTTGCAGAGTTGACAGGAAGAGCACCTCAGGAACTTGCCAGTTCCTGGGAGAGAGATTGGTCTCTTGGTTCTGTAAGAAGCAGGCTTGTGTCTCAACTTCAACTGCAGAGGCTGAATATATAGCTGCTGCTAGTTGTTGTTCACAGATCCTGTGGATTCAAAACCAGCTTGTGGATTATGGTTACTCACATAAGAACACCAAGATCATGTGTGATAGTACCAGTGCTATTTCTATTGCACAAAATCCAGTGCACCACTCTAGAACGAAGCACATTGAGATCAGGCACCATTTCCTGAGAGATTGTGTGGAAAAGAACAAGATCTGTCTTGAGTTCATATCCACTGAGTCTCAGAGAGGTGATATATTCACCAAGCCTTTAGATGAACAGAAGCATCTGTTCTTTTTAGTCCAACTAGGCATGATCAATGGACGAGACTAAGTGTGACGATATCTGCCTATGTTGAGGTCTGCTTGAAGATCATCGAACGATGATCGAAGATCGTCGAACGGATTGAGCCTATCGTCGACCTCTGGTTAATGATAGCTTCTGTTTGAAGATCGTCGATTCACGTTCGACCATCGTCAAACAGGCTGAGCTCATCGTCGATCTCCGGACGACGACAGCCTTTTTGTTTGAGAAGCCAGAAATAGTCGAACGATTGTCCGACTACTCTGCTTCTGAGCCTATCGTCGAACGGCTGTTCGACTATCGGTTCAAGATCTTTTTAATAGACCGACTATATCCGGTTCAATATAAAGCCGATAGTCGACCTAGGTTAAAAGATCTGTTGCTTTATCGTCGACGGAACGTGCCCTTTCGCATTCTGCTTTCCCGCTTGCGATTTTCTGCCGCTCCGTCCCCTTCGTCTTCCTCCTCCTTCTCGCGTTTCTCCAGCGATTCAATGGCGATTTCTCCAGCTGTTCTAGCCGTCGTCAAGTTCGATGCAGGATTCAGTGTAGATTTTGAAGCTTTCAGTAGTTGCGATGCCGGCATAGTGGAAGTTCTCCAGCTCTGCAGAGATCAAGGCCTAGAGAAGCTGATGTCTGAAAGGATCAAGATTAATATTCCAGAAATAAAAGAATGGGCGTTCACGTCGTCTTCCACAGACGAGTCGATGATCGGTACCATCGGCGGAGTAGAAGCTATCCTAACTCCGGCCGTTCTTTCTGATGTTTTTGGTCTAGTTATCGGTGACGAAGATTATGAGCAAGACGCTCAGGAGTTTGGAAGGATGCTCGTCGAGCTGGGACATGCTGAAGGCATTCCCTCCAAGTTGCTCAAGGTAAATTTCCCTTTCAAAATCAAGTTCCTCGCTGAGGTCGTCGGAAAAGTGATTCTGGGCAAGCACTCTGCCCATGATAACATAACAAGACAGCAATTCGCACTTATGTGTGCAATTGTTAATCGAAAGAGAATCGATTGGGCTGCAGTTCTGTTTGATTTGATCAGGAAGAAGACAGGAAAGAAGGAAGTCACCCTGGGAAGGGTTATTGGAATTTTTCTTAAGGAGAAATTCCCCCAGCTGCTGAGTTCTGCCGCAACTACCATCAATGCCAGCAAGAAGATGGATCCCCATCTGTTTTCAAAGTGGAAGAGGACGTTCGTGAAATCTGCTCCAGCGCAATCTGAGGACACAAGGACTGCTTCAGTCGCTCCTCAACCTAGTGAAGCTGGCTCAGCTATCCCTTCCTCCTCCTCTGTTTTGCCGTCTACCTCAGTTGAAGTACCATCAACTTCTGCTGAGGTACGACCCTCCTCTTCTGCTGCACCTGAAACAACCGTGGTTGTTTCTCTGTCTCCTCCAGCCTCTCCTCTACCTGCATATCTGGCTAGGATATCTGCTCCTAGCTTCGATTTGTTAGGTTCAGAGAGAATTCTTACTCCTCATGCATCTCCCGTTAATTCCCCAGTTCATTCCCCATCCCCTGCTCCCTCTCCTGCTGTATCTCCAGTTCGATCCCCTGTTCACACCATCCTCCATCCCAGCACATCTACCCTCTCTGCTGCTGATCCATCCACCTCTCATCCATCTTCTTTTGATATCTCTCCAGAGATTATCATCCGCATCGTGGAGCTGATTACCCCGTCAATCAAAACCATGATTGACGAGGCAATCGCTCCCCTTGCTGCCTCCATTGACCGTCTCACTGCCTCCATCCAATCCATTTCTAAATCAGCTGAGCCATCTTCCTCTAGGGGCCTGGTTTCAGTAGTCACTGAAATCAGGCAGGGGGAGATGTTCAATGAAGATGTCTCAGACCTTCCTGCCTCTACTCCAGCTGAAATAGAGATAGCTCCAGATGTTGTCGTATCTGTCCAGCCAGAATCTGCTCCAGTTGAGCCAGAAGAAGTTCAAGATGTTGTTATGACTGATCAGGAAGAGACAGCTCCTGCTGAGGAAGAGACTGTTCCAGCTGAGAAAGTGGCAACTCCAGCTGAGGAAGAAGTTGCTCCAGCTGAGGAAGAAATTGTTCCAGCTGAGGAAGAAATTGCTCCTGCTAAGAAAATTTTAGCTCCAGTCTTGACTGAGAAGGAAATATCAGATGGAATCCTGCTATCAGAAATTGCAGTGAAAGTATGCTTAGAAGATATAACCTCTCCTACGATTGCCAGATTCCTGGAAGGAATCATAACTAAATATCTGAATGACTGCTGGGAGATGGTTAAATATGAAGGTAATTCCCTAATCCGGTTTATTGATGAGTCAATTTATTTGCTTGCTGGTGAATACCTTGAAGGGATGATTCAAGCTTATTTAGCAGATCTGTGTTCTTGATTCTACAGATATTATTAAAGAAGATTTAACTGCCAAGAAAATAGCAGTTGTTTCTGTGGCTGTTCCAAGTGATTCTGATACTAAATTAGATCCAGAATTGGATGTGTTTTTAAATGATAAAGAGGATGAACATCAAGAGGAAATCAAAGTTGATTCTCCTGTTTTAAATTTGGAAGAAATTCAAGCAAGGGCTGCTTGGGAATTAAGAGTTCAATCTCTAAAAGAGAAAGAGAAAGAGTTGCAATTTGAGAAGTCATCCATCTGGGATGACTCTCCTGGATTAGATTTAGACTCCCTTCTGGCTATGGATGCCCTGGAAGAAGAAAGGGAGAAATCTGTTTCAAAGCTTAAAGAAAAGGCTGTCTCAGAAGCCTATGATCCCTATGAGAACCCTCCATCATCGCATTCTGATGATGATGATGATTCAGATGTGTCTGAAAAATCAAAGAAAAAGAAATCTGCTGCTAAGAAAAGAAAAGCTGCTCCTCCTCCTCCTCCAAACAAGGATAATGACATTCCATATTATATTCTGAAGGGCATTGACCCCAAATCAAAAGATTTTCAGCATTGGATGAGGTTTTCGAAAAATCAGCAAAAAGAAAGGAAGAGAACAAAGAGGTATGACAGTCCAGTCTCCAGATGGACTCCCAAAGGTCCTCCTCCACCTCCAGGTGCAGGAGCCTCTGGGAATCTACCTGCTAATCAATCTGCCGTCTATGGAAAATCTGCGTCTGCTCAGCCCCAACCTAGACAAGGTCATCAAAGTTCTCAAGGCAGATCATCTTATGGATCTCAAAGACCAGTGAAGGAGGTTGTGGCCCAAAGACCAACCTTTTCCCCACCTCCTTCTCCAGTTCAAACTGAGAAAAGTGTTTCGAAAGGTAAATAGTTTACAGTGTTTTAAAACCTTCTAGCAAGTCCCTTGTGCTAAGTTTATTCTTATGTCTTATCTAGATAAAATAGCTGATGCTGCTTCTCCAGAGCCCATATATGAAAATCCTGAGCTCGATCCTAATTTTAGGATGGCTCGCTTTCAAGAGCTTGTAGGAGCAGCCCAAATAAGAAAAGCAAGAGCCGAAGGCAAAGATACAACTAGCTTTACTACGATGTCAGCATATAGAAAGAAAGAATTTGAAAAATTCCAAGTCAATCCTGAGATATTTGATCCAGCAAAGTACATGGAAAAACATCCTGAAGCTGTTGTCCCCAGAGCTACAGAACTAAAGATCATTGGGGCTCAGGATCTGAAGATGTCAAAGAAGGAATCAGATGACCCGCTTAGAAAAATTTCTTTTGTCTCTAGTTCTTCTGATCCATTACCTGACCCTAAAGATTCTAAATAGTTTGATTAACTGCTGTGATATTTGATTATTTGTTTATCTGATTGATAATCTGCCAGTTCATTAATTAACTATCTGCTGAAATTATTTTTAAAATTCTATTGCTAGCTGTTTTAGATTCTGAGAGACTTAACTCAAATAGGGGGAGATTGTTGGTACCCTAGTTTGATTTGAGTTCAGTCCTCTCCTTTGTGCTCCTTGACCCAATAAATATCTATGGTCAATGGTTAGGAGTCTAGCTGTAGGGTCCTCGCTTCTCCAAATTGAGAATTTGGTTAAGTAGTTTTTCGTTCGACTATAGTCGAACGCCGTTCGACTATCGTCTATCGGCTGATCGACGATCGTCTATCAGTTGGTCGACGCCTTGGTCTGCGCTGATAGTTCGACTATCTGTTGATAGTTCGACTATCTGTTCTGCGCTGATAGTTCGACTATCTGTTGATAGTTCGACTATCTGTTCTGCGCTGATAGTTCGACTATCTGTTGATAGTTCGACTATCTGTTCTGCGCTGATAGTTCGACTATCTGTTGATAGTTCGACTATCTGTTCTGCGCTGATAGTTCGACTATCTGTTGATAGTTCGACTATCTGTTCTGCGCTGGTAGTTCGACTATCTGTTGATAGTTCGACTATCTGTTCTGCGCTGGTAGTTCGACTATCTGTTGATAGTTCGACTATCTAGTTTGTTTTGATAGTTCGACTATCTTTTGATAGATCGACTATCTGTCTTCTGAGGTAGGTCGACTATCTGCTTGATAGCTCGACTATCTCTCTGCGCTTGATAGTTCGACTATCTGTCCTAGATAGATCGACTATCTGATAGTTCGACTATCTGTCCTGATAGTTCGACTATCTGCTGCGGTAGCTCGACTATCTATTTGATAGCTCGACTATCTGGATCGTTCGACTATCTGCCCGATAGTTCGACGATCTCCTGGCGTCGTTCGACGATCTTCGAAGGTCGTTCGACGTTTTCTGTCTGCCTTTGGATTTTGTATTTATTTATTATATTTAATTATTTAATACATTTTCTGGCACAGTATTTTAAGCTGTATGATAAAGTTTCCAGGCATTATTTGTTCTATTCTTTCTGCCTGAGTTCAAATCTTTTAAGATAAAGTTGTTTGTCTTATTAGCTGTCTATTTAAATTACTTTATCTGCTGTCAGCCCCTTTATAGCCGTTAGACTGAAAAGTCTTCTTTTGCTATAAAGAGATAGTTTCTGATGTGACTTTATTTAGTCTATCTGTTTATTTGATTTAAGCCTGCAGCTTCTTAGAAAGAGGTTTATTCCTTTTTATGGAATGTTTTGCTGCAGAAATATTTCTGTCTTCTTGATATTTACAGCCCAGGTCTCAAGGCTTAGAAGAAGACAAACAATTTAAAATGGAAGAGAGCCGTTGCTTGATGATGATATAAAAAGAACCCTTTGCAGAAGGATTGAAGCTAGCTGTTACACACATATTCAAAAGCACTCAAGCCTTCATCAAGCTCAAGCTTCCTGCTCTCAGCAAACTCCATCTAACTGAGAAGTGTTAAGATCTTCATCTCTTCTTCACCTGAGTTCTCCTGCTTTCAGGAAGTTCAACTCAGAGTTTCTTTGAAGAAGAAGAAGAAGAAGAATAGCTGCTTGAAGAGATTTCTTTTTGTTATTTATTTTCTTCCTGTAGCTCCTTCCTTCAGAATTTTCTGAAGAGTTTCTGCACTGAAGCAAGACTTCACCTGGACATCTTTGAGCCAGGGGGAGCCTTGATTCTTTAGAGCATTCTAGCTCAGTGCAAGCTTTTTGTGCTTCTCTAATCTATTGTAAAATAGAGAAGACATCTTAACATTCTTCCCCCTCCTGTACAGGGTTATTACTCCCTTCAAAAGTATCCCTTGGTGGCAGGGCACCTGATCAAAAACCTGTGCTTGGTTTTTTAGACACCTGATCAAAAGTCTAAAGGGTCTCTGGATCTACCTGAAGAAGATCCTGTTGGTGGCAGGGCACCTGATCAAAAACCTGTAGTGGATTCCTACCGTTTGGGTAGAAGAGTGGACGTACCCAAGTTGTTTGGGGAACCACTATAAAATTCCTTGTGTCGTCTGGCTTGTTTATTATTTTTCTTGTACTGTGGCTGTGAATAGATATAACTAGGCTGCTAGTTGCTGTTTAGGTTTTTCCAAGCTTAACTGTAATTACAGTTAGCTTGTGTTTGTACACAACACTTGTGTTAGGCTTTAAGGTTAAACCAATATCTATAATCTCTTCATTCCACACTTCACTCCAAGGGAGTTGGGTAGACAGTTAAGTTTTGTATTGTGCAAAATTTGATTACTCTATTCACCCCCCCTCTAGAGTAGTATCTATCCCTTCACTTTCAATATATAACCTTTTTTTTACTGTCTGTCTGATTGTTCTCTTGTATATCTTTATTCTTCACTATTATATTCTGAGTTATAAATTCAGTCAGAATAAGAAAAGGCATAAATTTGAATTCCCTGGACAATGCATAATATTCTGCAATACTTTAGGAGCCCAAACAGTTAGAAGCGCTGGCAACATAAATGCACTTCCATATCTGCCTTCATAAAATATGCTAAAGAAATATTCTGTGAAAACCATAATTAATGCTTCATGAAACGACTATCAGCCTTGGAAATAGCAGCATCAATTATCAGAATATATAAGCCTTCTAAATAAGAAAAAAAAACTTCTAACAGATCAAAAAAAACTCACAACTGAAAGCAGCATGAAATCGTAGAGCTTAGTCCAGAGATCGTCGAGCTTAGATAAGAGGTCGTCGACCTGAGAATAGCTATCGTAGAACGGAGATTACTGCTGAGATAATCAAATCATCGACCTGAGCTCGTAGATCGTCGAGCTCAGTTCAGAGTACAATACTCTGAGATCGTCGATTGGAGATCGACGATCGTCGAGCTGAGTTCGACTATCGTCTTACTGATATAGAAAATCCACAAACTTTTTGAGTCTAAGTATGAGTCTACTACAATGCTGGTCTGCACAAGCTTGACCTAAGAGGACCTAACTTAGACTAGACCAAGACCCTGGCTATACATTGGGTGTCAAAGCATCCTAAGAGTGAACCAAGCACAAATCCAAAAAACGGTTCCAACAGTAGATGAGGTGATAGACAGTGTATTAAGGTGGGTGGAAGCAAATACTGATGACACCCTACCAATGATGTGAGAGTCATTTTTAATAGGAAGTATTAGGCACTTAAGCTCGATGACACACTATGGGCATTCCAATTTCGAGCAAGACCACCATCAAATGTATAACATATCGATTGGTATATGACAAGGTTTTCCACCTTCCAGTTGAGTTAGAGCACCTGGTGTAACACTTCCATCTGTAAAATAAAATATAACAGAGGGTCCGGCTGGGGTCCTACGTCATATTCCACAGACAGCCGTCGGAGTTACGCATTGAAACCATATTATCGCATAGACATCCTAACACAGAACGCATTCTAACAGAAACATTTTAAATTGTAGAACCCATATACCAGAAATGTCTACTATATATATATAGGAATGATTACCAAATAAACCAAATGTTCTGGCCTTAAGGCCTTACAACTGTTTCCTTTACAAAAAGTGTTTTTATATATTGACATGCAGGCCTACCACACAAGAGAAACAGTAAATGTTTGCCTTTAGGCCTTTGAAGGCCATCCAATTATAGCATAAGGGAATTCAGCCTGCTACTTTCCACTTGGATCTCCAGTACAATCATAGCACGACCCACCAAATCATGGCAAACAAAGCAATGGTCAGCATTTGCTGACCAATTTATAACGATCCACCCCTGACTTGGGGCGGCGGTTCTCCTTCCCTGCAAGCAACAGAATATATATCTTTTGGCAAATAACAACGTACACTTAAGCACCATTCGCTACAGACGCATGCTAGATCGACCACACGCCTGATGCATTGAGGGCACATTCTCAGTGTACCGGACTTCCCGAGTCGCACCACCATCCACAGCCCCAGATCTTATGGTATACTTGAGGGTTTTAGGCTTTCTAGTATGGGGCCTAAGAATCTCATTATGCCAACGATGAAAGTATGTTATTTTAGGTGATCTTGGTCTGAACGACATAACATGGGTACATTCCAACCACAACCCATTTCTCAAATCGTCATGCCAACGCTTAAGGTCACAACCATCATAGAGAACACCAAGACATGGGTCAGCCTCCCCCCTCCCTTTCGGCTCTCTATCCTTTTTTCCTGGCACTCCAGGCTCTCAGCATCACTTGCCGCTCACATGTCCCCAGCACCTGAGCCTACAATGATCAATCATGGGTCTCATGGCCAATAGTTGGGCTCTCCAAGCTCACAGCTTCTCATGCTATGCTCCTTGTCTCATGGACACAGACTTCACAATAATATTTAGGTTGTCTCGTATGGACACCATAGCTGGGTTCACATCTTCAAACAATGTCTTAGGTCTCCCGGAGACAGACCTTATAGCTTACTAGAAGCTATCGCCGGCGATAGCACTACCACTGTGCGGTAGTGACAGAAGTTGCTTCTTACCCATTTTTGGGTATTTTCATGGAGATCACCTCCCGTACTATCACTACAACATCGTGCATACCCCAGACCCTGAATTCTATATGTTTATCCACACGTTTTATCCACGGAGTCTTCTCCATCACGCAAATCAATTCAACACCAATCCAGACCAACTTGTCTAGATGGGCTTCACACAACATGACTATGCCATACTTTGATTCTGGATCTAAATGCAAGTTTTATCGGAGATAAAAATGATCTACCTATTGGAAACCACCTTTTTCTTCACCTTTTGGTGAGGGCTTCCGCACACATATGCAAATTGAGGGCTTTATTTGTCCAAGTCAAAAGTCATTACCCTTATCGATCGCTTAGGAGCCATTTCCTTGTTCTTTGATCCGAATAGAACTGATCCTCACAGCTTCCTCTACGCGGATCTAGCATCGACTAGTAATTCCGATCACAAGCACTGTTGGGTCCATTGATCCCAATGGTCCTGATTTAATGATTTCAAATGTGTCAATGAGATAGACAATTATATTTGATGTATGGTTGGGTTCTTGTATGCAGATAGACATTGATTGGACAGGTGAACAGAAAGAGGAAGCTGGAAGTCAGAAAATTTGACTTAGGCAAAATCGCTGAGATAACTCAGACTATTGAGAAGAATGTGTTAGCATAACCGCTGAGACAGCTGAGGAGATTTTCCCATCATAACCATTGAGACAGCTGAGAAGCTCAACACAAAATGTTGAGAGAAGTGTTTGTCACAGCTAAACCATTGAGACAGAAGACAGTCTCAGCTATGAAGAAGAAACCATTGAGATAATTGAGAAGGAACTGCAGACACAGAAGAGTCTCAGCTGTGAAGAAGGAGCTCATGGTTCGGAGTTCATATTTTGTCAACCTAAGTTCAGAGTTCAGAGTTCAAGGTGGAGAAAGGATCAAGAAAGGCTGAGCTTAGCTTTCATCGACCGGAGTTCATATTTCGTCAACCTGTGTTCAGAGTTCAGAGTTAAAGGTGGAGAAAGGATCAAGAAAGGCTGAGCTTAGCTTATGTCGACCAGAGCTCAGAGATTTTGTCAATATCACCTTCAATATTCGTCGAGCTGATTTTAGATTTTGAACTGAGCTCAAAGTTCGTCGACCTCAACCTTCACCTAAATAAAGAACTGGGCTGTGAGATTTCATCGATCTTAGCTTCACTATTTCGTCAAGCTGAGCTCAGATTTCGAACTGAGTTCCAAGTTCGTCGACCTCAGCCTTCACCTGAAGAAAGAACTAAGCTGAGATATTTCATTGACCATAGCTTCACTGTTTCGTCAAGCTGAGCTCAGATGTCATCGAACTGAGCTTGAAGTTTATCGAATATAGAATTTCAGAAAAGTTAGTTGATTTTGGCTAGGTCCAAAATGATGTTGACTAAGCAAAGTCAACAAATCAAAAAGTTCAGATTCGATGCAAATTGACATTAACGTCGCCGTCAGTCTATAGTGGATCTCAAGTTAATAAAGCTGTGGTTTTAACCAACGTTAAAATTGAGACACATGTAGATAATCTCGCCAATGTGACGAGATTATAAATAATAGAAGATGATAATGGATTAATTACTAATTAATTTTCTGAGAAAACGAGAAGCGGAGTTCGTCGTCTTCATCCGCCATTGTTGTAGTAACCATGAACATAAAGTTCAAATTTGAAGGGCTTCTAAGTTAGCTGGTGTAATCAAAATCCACTCCAGCAGGTTCAGAGTAATCCTCTGATAGAGACAAATCAGCCTAGGCATGCCCTAGCTGAAGTTATCTTCTTGATCTAAGAAGAGCCAGTATCAAAAGATCAATTCGCTGGATTAAAGAAGAAGGAAGGGTTGAAATCTGCACAGTCCAGATCAAGAGATATTCCTTAAGAAGAAGAAACAGATTCATCTGCTAGTTTATTCCAGAACAATCTAGACATCATTTCAAGATCGTCGTATCATCTTATTGCTGTGAAGACGAAGTTAGGTAAGATATCTGCCCATTCCAGGTAGACAGGCACAGAGAATTTTCTCTGGTGTTTGTAATTAAAAATCTTGATAAATTATGTGTAAGATTCATTTTGAATCAAAGTGGTATGGATAAGGCCTGATTTGTAAGTCTGTGTAATAAAGGCTGAGGTAGGGAAGGAGTTGCCTGAGTTGTTGGTGTGTGGATTCACACTGAGGTAGGGCAGGATTGCTTGAGTTGTAGGAGTTTGGAGTCACTCTGAGGTAGAGTTCTTGGGAAGAACTTGAGTTGTAGGATCTTGGTGATCTGAGTGATTGGGCTTGCGCCTGAGTTGTAGGAGCCGGTTGGGCTTTGAACTATAAGATCTGAGGATCTGAGAAAGATTGAAGGAAGTTTGGCTTAATCTAGTATACTGCTAGATAGGCGAAGGGGGGAAAGTGGATGTACCCATCAATTGGGGAACCACTATAAATCTCTGTGTACTGTGCTGTGTTGTGATTTTAATTGATAAGTTGCCTAAGTTTTAAATTGGACCTATTCACCCCCCTCTAGGTGATTAGTTGTTTTAAAATCAAGACTTTCATGTGGTATAAGAGGGAGGTTGCTCAAGATAGACTTAACAGTCTGAGTTGATCTCCAGGGGAAGCTATCAGAAGGCCATAATGGGTTCAAGTGAGAATCATAATGAACTTGGATCCATGAAACTTCCTCTTCACAAGAAGGAGACATTTAGCATCTTGAAGGAAAGGGTCATAGTTTTCATGGAAGCATCTGATCCTGGGATATACATCACAGTACTAGAAGGACCCTTCATCCCAATGAAGACGTCAGTCCTTGATGCAAATCTGAAGACTCCAAAGCAGTATTATAAGATTACTAAAGATGAAATAATCTTTGCTGCATTGGATAAGAGGGCACAAAACATTATTGTTAGTGTTGTAGATTACTCAACCTTCCAAAAGCTAGTCCACTGCAAAACATCTAAGGAGATGTTGGACACACTAGTTGTCTACATGGAGGGGACTGAAGAAGTGAGGGAGTACAGGAAGTCCATGCTAAATCAAGAGTATGAAAGCTTCAGGCAGAACAAGTCAGATGACATTGCTGAGTGCTATGAGAAGTTTTTTAGAATTATGAATGAGTTGATGGCATATGGTAGAGTCTTCAGCACTTCTGAATTGAATGACAAGTTCCTCAGGTTTTTAACTAAAGACTGGGACACAAAAATCTGTGCCATCTGAGAAGTGGCAAGACTTGTAGACACTCCACCACCAACCCTATTTGGAAAGATGTAGTCTTATGAAATGCAGCTGAATGCTAGAAAGGAGGAGGATAAAATCAGGAAGCCTATAGTCAAAGACAAGTCAGTGACCTTCAAAGCTGAAGCCACAAGGAAGAGAAGGAGAAAGATTCCTTCTCCAACTAGGAATGTTGCTGATTCTGAGCCAGGAAACTCAGAAACCAGCACATCAGACTGACACATTTCTGATGAAGACTTTGCTGCCTTCTCTAGGAAATTCCAGAAATTTATAAAGAAGAAGCACTGGAGAACCAGGCCCTCTTCTTCTTCTTTTCCCAAGGAAGATTACTATAAGGGAAAGAAGAAATCCTCTAAAAAGAACAGGTATGGCTCTAAACCAAGTAATCATACTTCTTTTAAAGTGGTATGTTATTAATACAGCAAACCAGGGCATGTCATAGCAGACTGCCCTATTAAAGGAAAGGATGCTAGTGGAAAGAAGGAACATCAGCAGAAGGGCAAGAAGGAGAAGTCCTTTATTGCCAAGAAGCAAAAGAGCTAGACTGACTCCTCATCATCAGAGTTAGAAGAGGAAGATGAAGCTAAAGCCTATATTAGGATATTTACTACTGAGTAAGATTCTGTAGAAGAAAACTTCTTAGAGATGCTAGCTGAAATTGAGAAAATAGACATTTACTACTGAGTAAGATTCTGTAGAAGAAAACATCTTAGAGTGTCCTTACTCTCAAAAAAATTGAGAAAATAGACATTTACTCTCCTAGTGCTTGTCAAGATGACCCCTTGGTCACTTGACCTCCTAATTTGGCACTCATCCTTGAGGAAAGAAATGTCATAGCCAAGATCACATAGTTGGCTTATGCTTATCATGTTATGTTGCAAACCTTTCACATAAGCTATTTGTGTGATAGTGAATATGCAATTAGATATCTTACCAAACCTTTTGGTTACTCCTTGTCCTAAACCACCAAAGATGACTTTGGGTCCATTTTCAACTGGAGTGAACTCCTTCAGCATGCTCCTTGTTCCAGTCATGTGCCTGGAACATCCACTGTCCAAGTACCATATAGGGGTATGGCCACTTGGACTCACCTGCACCAAATAAATCATCTTTCCTTAGGACCCCAATTCTCATTGGGTCCTAGGTGCAGGTTAGAGTGAAATTGAACATGCATACCTGCAGCTCTTCTGACAGGTAATCTGACATTTTCTCTCTAGACACTCTTATTGTGTCAGCAAGAACTGAATGTACAAATTGATGGTTCTGAATTTGAAGGAGATGTCAATCAATTGATTGATGATTATGGTGAACTCCTGCAAGAACTGAAGAGAAGCTGGCTCCTAGCCAAAAATAGGCTGAGGAAATTGCCTCTCTGAAGATGGCTATTTCAGTCTCAGCAAACATGTTGAACCTGAAGACAAAAGAAGTAAGCAAGCTGAAAAACATCATTATTATTCAGATGGGCACAATCACCCTCAAAAATAACCACATTAGGAATCTTGAAGGTTAACTCCAAAAGGAGAAGGAGCTAGTGGCTAAGTTCTCAAAGCCATGTTCAGTATTACCTTTGATTGATTCTTTCTCCTCCCAAAAGGGTAGGAAGGGGTTAGGCTTCAAAGGGAGAACTAGAGCTACCATTTCCAATAGAAAGGTCAAAGCTCCAGTGCATCCATTAGCCTCTAAGACTCCAATTCCTTTCAGGAAATTGGAGCTACCATCTAACAGGTATGACCATGAGAGCATTTATGGTCACTGGGAGTATGGTGTTAGGAATGGTAAGGGTGCTATTGCATACAAGGCAACCAATGAAGAAATCTAAATGACCCATCCTAGACCATTTGTGTTTGGTGTACTAGTCCAAACAATCAAAAATAAGGCTGCATCCACAATCTGACTAAAGGAAAGTCTGTCAGCACACCATACTTGGGTATATCTAAAGCTATCATGAGCTTGCACACTAAAAAGAAGGCAGCTGCTGATAGGGTTCAAGCTATCCCTACTACCTTTGCTGCCAGACAAATCCCAAATCAGGTTGTGGCTGGAAGACTTAAGAAAAAGGCTGTTGTACCTACTTGAATGAGTGCTGCTGACTGCTATACTATATAGCCATCCCTTAAAGAAGGTACAATATTTATGAGTGCTAGTGCTATGGCAAAGTGGGCCACTATGCTATTGATTGCTGACACAATAAGAGTGTCTAGAGAGAAAATATCAGCTTACCTGTCAGAAGAGCCTGCCACCTCTCTAATATCCCCTTCTTCTTTCGTAATCGTGTCTCCTTCTATTGCTCGGGCCAGCTTCCATTACCCCTTCAACAGGTCTCTTACCACTTACCAAGTGGTCTTCTTCCAGTCTCTTTGCCATGTAAATTATTTCTAACAAGCTTGAGTCTATTATTAACAAAAGGGCTTGCCTCAGGGGGTCTCGCAAGCCTTTGTAGAATCTTTTAGCATATCCTCTGTCGTCCAACTCATAGGAGTCAGCAAATCTAGCCAAATGCTGAAACTCCCGTTGGTACTCCGTCACTGACTTTGATCCCTGCTTTAGCTGTAGAAACTTTTCCTCAAGTTCATCTCGGGCTGACGAAGGGATAAAGTGCTCTAGGAAGGCTCCCGAGAACTCGTTCCAGATGATCTTCGTATACACTCGCCCTTGAAAGGTTGAGCCCATGAGGGACTTCCACCAACTCTTGGCGTGTTGTTCAAGGAGTATCACAACAAGGGTCACAACCATGTTGTTTGGGCATCTAATTCCTGCCAGCAGTTCTTGCATGGTGTCGAGCCATTCCTCCATACGCCTTGCCGACTCTGTCCCAAGGTAAGCAGGAGGGAAGAGAGCTCGGAAAGTGCACACCCAATTGGAGTCCGGACCTTGTTGTTGTACGGGGGCTTGTTGGGATCTGAAGTCATCAAGGATAGCTGTGAGCGTCTGCCCTAGCCAAGATTGTTGAAATTGTGTGGGTACGGACGGGGTGGGGGTGCCCCCCACTGACTCAAAGTGCACTGGGATTTACACGTAGAATACAAACCTAAGGTCAGGTTGGCTAATCTTAAGTTCAAAGTTGGACATACTTAGTGTGAATTACATATGGCCACACCACTGCTTCCGCTAAGTCAGTTTGTCCCCAAACTGACTAATCGAACCGGGGTGGCACCATTGTTGAATGACTTCTCTAATTCACTATCGTAGCATAAGAATCCCCTCGTGTCGTGCTCTGTGTTTCGGGAGGGGGGGGGGGGTCTTACAAATGGTATTAGAGTACGAGTAGTCTTGCCCAAAAGGGCTACAATAAGAGTCACTCTATGACTCACATCTGTCACTGATGGTAGCGACGACACCGTCCCTTCAGGCCCTGTCGTCCTTCCTGACTGTCCTGCTGCATTACCTGTTGCTGCTCCGCCTGCCGGGTTTCCTCCTAAAAAGGAAGACGTAGCAACCGTTTGTCATAAAGCCTAAGTGGTTTCCATCCGCTCCCCCAGCGACTCCTCGACACCTGGTAGAGAAAGGGTCAAGGTACAATATATTTAATGAAGTAGTAGTACAAACAGGTAGAGTATTATATATGACATAAGTAGCAGTAAAGTTAACTATAACGATATCATCAGCATTCTAAGCTAGCAGTTCTACATCTATAGTAGAGTATTAGAACGTAAGCTATAACTGTAAGTAACTCAACTTATATGAATTCCCATACAGACATATAAGTTGAGGATCGACTCAACAGAAAGGTAACTCATCGTATAAGAGTGCCCATACAAACTTATACGATAAGGATCTTGTTTATTCAATGTAATGTGATACAATGAATGTTATGCTATGACTCAACATGCACACGCACAAGTAAATATCTGTTTCGACACAGAATATGAAGTTCCCACTTTTCGAGTAGGTAGCTAACCTCTCAGGCGCCAACCGTCGTGGCCAGACGGTGATAGTAGAGAGGGCATCTCCACGGCTAGGCCGGCATCCACACTACCTAGCATAGGCATCCGTACGCTCAATGCTAAGAATACATCTGCTGAGCTCACAAGCATAATACAGCTCAGCGGGAGTCTTGGGTAGATGTGCACCGAGAACCAAGCCCCAAACAAGCCTAAGTTGTGACCCAGAAGGAGCCTCGGAAAAAGCACTTGGACCAAGCCCAACCGTTCACATAGCACGGAAGGAGCCTCGGGAATGAGCACCGAGGACCAAGCCCAACTGCCCGAGGTCTAACTATCAACTCCCATCGGTGTGATGACTGGCGAGCTCGTAGATCTACCACACTATCCTAAACTCAGGATTACGACACCACGCGTCGACTCACACCGCATGCTACTTCATGTCTCGAACTCAACAGCTCACAAGGGTTCCCTTACTAAATCCCTTATCAACACAAATGATCAAGTGCGGCAAACATTCACATACTATCAGCCCTTCCACATATCCATGCACTAACCATATTCAATCCTCTTCAAACATTTCGAGCTCACGACTCACATTACTGATTCACATATCTAGTTGTTTATACAATCCAACTTGTCTATTAACTAGTTCACCTAGGGATCTACCAACCAACCATTTCGTTCAAGTAGGTTTAACTTCATCTTATGATTATAAAGGATAAACCAACAACTCACCACGAACTTTACGGTAACTATTCAAAATTTTTGTAATAATACTAAATTAGGTTTATATTAACAAAGAACCAAGCATGCCAGGATTGTATAGAGAGTAGAGCTTCAAACGTGGATTCCTGATGCTAGGAATTTGACAAAAATGTATAACCCATCGTTGGAAGGTATTTCCAATGGCCACGACTTTCATGTTTAGTCAAAAGCCCATATTTGGTCGTATCGTCGAAAGAGGCTTCTAAGACTGCTACATTCAAATTACAGTTTTAGCACTTTTACATTATCAGCCATCAATTTTGATCAGGCTTTCCCATGGCTTCAGACATCGCCTGAAGATGTGTAACCATTCATTGGAAAGATCTCTCCAATTCCTACGACTTTCGTGTTTAGTGGAAAGCCCGGATCTTGCCATGACATACATGAAAATGGCCATGAAGATTGCCGCGTGCAGAACACAGATTTCTGCACGCATTTTTGAGGCGGAATGAACGGCATCGGTTCATCTTCCTCCTCTAGCGGATCTTCCCAAATCACACCTAGAAATCCTCCTCCCTTATTCACCCTCATCAGGCCATTCCTCTTCACGAGACCATTCCAACCATCACATTTAAAGAAGGAGAGGTTGAGGATTACTAAACCCTAGAACACAAGTCCTAGTATGGCCTCCTCCTAGGAGTCTCCATCTCACACATCAAGACTCTTTTGAGTCGATATCTCGACTAGGATTAACTACAGATCTAGCACCAAGGGAGAGGGGAGGAAACTCACATCATTTCAGGCGTTTCCGTTATTTCCGGCCATAGATCGCGCGACTCTTCACGACGGTATCCTCTTCTCCTTGGCGGCGGCGGTTCTTCACGGAGTATAGTTGATTCCAGCAACTCCTTCCGTCCTCCAGTAGTTTTCCACAGAAATGAAGCCTTGGGAAGGGGATGAAAAACGTCCAAATCCTATATAAATAGGACCAACACGGGTAGGAACATGCCCGTGTTCCTACCCGTGTCTCGCTCGGTGAAATGTCGTTGATGGTTATATCGTCGTATAGACACAGACACAGGTAGGGACACGCCCGTGTCAACTACTCGTGTCACGGGACACGGCCGTGTGCATGGGCGTGTTCTTACTTGTGTCCTGCTCGGGAGATATGGCCGGCTTGCTGGAGATATGCACACGGGTAGGGACACTCCCGTGTCTCTACCTGTGTCCTACTCGGGACACATTCGTTGATCTTCACTCAACACACACGGGTAGGGACACACCTGTGTCTCTACCCATGTCCTTCTCGGGACAGTCCCTGTTGAATTCCACTAAACGCCTCTCGACACGGGTAGGTACATGCCCGTGTCTATACTTGTGTCCTTCTCGGGACAGTCACTGTCGAGTTCCACTCGACACCTCTCGAGTTCTACTCGACGCACATAGGTAGGACCACGCCCGTGTCTCTACTCGTATCAAATTCTGGACAAGTTTATCTTTTCCACATGAGTGTAAGCTTAGTCGCCTGCACTCCCTGGGCCCAAGTCAGCTCTCCTGACTCAGAAACGCACGAGGGGCCTACCGCGAATCGGGACGTTGCAACATCACCGTCCAACAAGAAAGTGTCTATGGTGGTCTTTTTCCACTCCTCCATTTCCATAGCTGTTAGGACTCTCTTTACTCGAGAGAGTCAATCCTCAGCTTGAGATGGGTTCCCGTCCCCGAGAATACCGGAGGATTGAAGCCCATAACATGCTTGAGCTGCTTTTTAGTTTCTCTCCTAAGTACCAATGGCTCCACCACCACTTTCTCCACCCTTCTCAGTTCTGCCGCTTGAAACGATACCTGCTCCACCGCAGGAGCTAGGTGATGCACCTGCCTTTCTGGTTGGGCATTTATCATAGCGAACACCGCTTCAGCCACAAATCTTATGGTTTCAGCCAAAGGAGGTGTTGCAGGCACATCATTCGGTGCGCTATTCGCCACAGAATACGGGTTTTCTAAAGGCCCTACACCACTCCTTGTCACTTATAGACATACAAAACATAATTAAGTGACCTATCAATATTGCAAAAAGCAAATATAGGAACACGCAGGTTCCTCAAACATGTGTATTTTCATTCAAAAGTGGACATTCATGGGTTCTTTTTATGTTATAACGATGACGCACACATATGTGCTCACCACCTCTTAAAATAATTCGTCCATGAATTCCAATAAGCAAGACCGAAACAGGTAGTCTGATACCAAATTGTAACACCCCTATCCGTCGCATAACATAAAGCAGTAGGTCCGGTCGGGGCCTGACGCGATATACCACAGACAGACCGGTGGGTTACTAAATGAAACACTCCTTCCAATAATACACGTCCTATCCAGAGTACATTCTAGCGGAAGCAATTTATAAGTTGGAAAGATAAGAACTCAAGCCAAAAGGATGAATGCCCACTAACAACCCAAATTAGGAATGAATGTACAAAATACACAAAGCACATGGTCTTATGGTCTTACAAGTGTTTACTTAAATAAACAGTTTTTTCCAAACATCGGCACGCAGGACGGTCACACATGAATATAATAAGTAAACATTCGCATGGACTTCGAGGGACGGCTCATCAACCAGGGCTTCAACCCGATATTTGCCACTAGGCTCCACAACACCTACAAGCAACAATCCACCACAACGGTGGCAAACAAAGCAACGTCAGCTAAAGCTAAACAAATTATAACGACCCCACCCCTTTCTTGGGGGTGGCGGTGCTCCTTCCCTACAATGCATCAGTATAATCCAATGATTTAAGTGAAAGTACAACATTTTCACAATACACCATAGGTGCAGCCCCTGAAAGTGTAAAGTTTTAAACCTAAATCACGTAGAGGGGGGTGAATAGGTGAATCGCGCGTTTGTTTGCGGAATAAAAATTTTAACGATCTTGCACAAGAATTCAAGCATTCACAGAAGACAAGAAGATTTATAGTGGTTCCCCAATCTTGGGTACGTCCACTTTACCTCACCGATCGAGCAAATAACTAGACTCAGCTACTCCACTATCTCGGATTAAAAACAATCCTATGCCTCGGAACAAAGTTCCTACAAACTCGATCCAAATGGATCTACACTCATAAGATAAAAACTTCCTACAACTCGGAGAGCAACGCTCCTACACTCGGAGAAAATCTCCTACAACAATAACAAAGAGATTTGGAAATACAAACACAGTAATTTCTAAGATCTGGAAAAATATGTCTCTAGGTCTTTTTCTTGAACTTGCGGCTCTTTCAGAAATGGTTGAAGAAGATGTGTAGATCTGACCTGAGAAAGCTTTGACCAACTCGATCAAGAAGAGGATGAGGATCCCTTGAGAAGCAAGTCCTTCTTGATCGAAAATAGAAAAGCTCGATCTACTCGTGAGCGGCGGCGGCGGCTGTAGAGTTTGTTCCTTTTCTTTTTGAGAGAGACGGCCGATCCAGAATATTTCGAAGGTACGGACTGCCGCTTCTTGTAATTGTTAGGATTTGGTCTTAATGAAAATACCTTAAATAGGATTACCCCTAACGGTTAGAAAAGACATTAATGACGACACGTGGACCAATCATGTCAAGTCATTTGAAAATCCGGCCGATCTGGACTTAAACCATTTCCTGGAAAAAATTTTTGACCTGCAGTTCTCGAGAACTAGTTTGATTTCTCGAGAACTATACTGTCTGGAACTAAAGTTAGTTTTCGAGACTTCATGGATAATACTTCTCGAGACCAATCTGGACTTCTCGAGAACCATAAGCTTACTTCTCGAGAACTATGAAGCTAAGCTTCTCGAGAACTATAAGGACTTCTCGAGAACTACTCTGGACTTCTCGAGAACTAAAAGAACTTCTCGAGAAATACACTAGACTTCTCGAGAGTTTGGGCTTAGAAAAATCTTGAAGCTGTCTGGACTTCTCGTGAACTAAAAGATTGGACTTCTCGAGAACTTTGAATCTAAGCTTCTCGAGAACAGTAAGGACTTCTCGAGAACCACACTTCTACTTCTCGAGAACTATAGAATACTTCTCGAGAACATCTAACTCTACTTCTCGAGAACTAAGAGGCACTTCTCGAGTAGTGGACTTAGAGAATTTTCTGACCTTAGAGAAAATTTCTCATAGTCCAGTCTTCTTCCCATGCTCCAAGTGGTTGAACATAAAGTGTATCCCAATTAAGAGGCTACACATGAGTCAATACCTTGGATCACACAGTGAGGGATTACACTGTATGGTCCTGTGTTCGTGACCCACTGTAGACTGACATTGGTCTATACTTAGTACTGAGAATCTGCAAACACACAACTAGAATAAGGATATCAAATACAACTTAATTCATCTTAGTTCAAGGGTGACTTCAAGCAAATCTGGGTTATTGTCAATGCAATACACAACAATCTCCCCCTATTTGTAGAAGTCAGACCCCTCTACACTAAGGTGAATTATAACAATAAATAAAGAACTGGAAATGAATAATTTAATCTAAGTGCAATAAGAGATTAATTGAACACACAATTAGGCAAAACTAGAAATTGTATCTATGTAATTTTTAGATTTTTAATCAACAACCATTTCATCAAAATTCTCAAAAACATATCAACAAAAATTCATTATTTTCCCTATTGTTGCCTGTCCTGCTTCTCCTGCTGTCTCCTCTGATAGCTGAAGGGCTTTGGATAGTACCTTGGAGGCTTTGGAGGAGCTTTAGGGTTATTCTTGCCATACTCTCTATCATATATTCTTCTCTTGGTCATGGACTTCTCATATAATTCCCACTCAGAGGAGCTATAGTGGAGATTCCTACTTTCATTAAAGTCTATGACTAATTTGAGAGTGTCAAGAATTAAGGCTTTAGAAGTAGGACTCCAGACTTCTGCAAACTCTTGGGCTTTCCTTTTCTCCGAGTACAGCTTGGGGCACTTCTGCTTGCAGATGGGCCTTTTCCATACTTCCTTTTCATGGGGATGTGAATTTCAGGTAGATCTTTAGGATTATCATCACCCCAAATCTAAGAATAGGTAGCAGGAGGAGGTACCTAGTCTTCTGGCCTTGGAGAAAAGGTGGGCATTTGAAATTGAGGCATCTGGCTGGATTCACTTTCAGCAAGGGGGTTGAGGTTATGAGGATTGACTTTGGGATCAACCTGAAATTTAGGGAAAATCTGATTGTGCATCAATACTGATGTGTCATAGGTATGAAATTTCACTGATTGAATTTATTCTAAGACATTCTTATTGATGTCACTTATCTTTTCAGACCAAGCTTTGTTTGCAGCTTCAGTAAACTTATTCACAAGTTTTTCCACATGATATTTTAACAGGCTCTCCCCCTTTCTGAATTCTACATAGATTTTCATAACATGTTTTTCAACTTTCTTGTCTAACTGGATTTGGTTATTGGCCAGAGTTACAGATTATTCCATTACCTGACCAATACTAGTAATGGTGTGATCTATAACTTTGCCACCAATCTGAAAAAGACTTTTGAGAGAGTCAGTGTTATATTGTATTTCAGCAAATCTTCGGCTCATTTCTTTTTCCAGAGCAATCACTTTGTCTTGCACTATTTTCAGAGAGTCATCAAAATGTTTCCTTAGTTCAGCCAACAAAATTTCAATATTACTCAAAATGTCAGAAGAGAGAGGGGCATCAACAACATCAGCAATAGAAGTAATAATAACAAAAGAGGTACTTGGGGGTGGAGGAGGAGCTACCTAGGGAGGGATCTCTTTCCTACCACAGAGCTCTTGGCTCTTACAGTATGAAGGAATGTATCAGCCTCCTCATCAATAATTCTGGGGAGGGAGAAGTCAAGGTTTTTGAGAGTGCCTTCCACCTCTTCAGGTTCTTGCTCATCCTCTTAAGAGAGAAGAATGGTCTCTTGTGCTGAAGTGTGTTCAGCTGGAGTAGAATATTTCCTTAGAGAGGGAGAAGGAGTTAGAGCTAGAGTAGCTTGGAGTGAGGATGGTGGAGATGGTTCTTTTTATAATTCTACAGTGATTTCTGTGTTTAGGAGAGGAAGTGGTTCATCTGAAGTGAGTTCTTCAATCATACTATCAATTGCTTTAGCTGTGTTCTTGAGGGTTTCCTATACTTGAACATCTGAGAGGGTGGCATTTGGAAGATTTGCCACTGGGCTTTTGAGAGGAGATCTCACTGAGGGAGGAGGAGAAGGAATCCTGTCATCTTGAGCAGAGAGTGCAGGCTCCCCCTCAGTTGCTGCACCAGAAGATTCAGCAAAATCATGTGAAGGCGGAGATGGGGTCCTGACCTCTAAAGCAGAAGCTGCAAGTTCTTTAGCTAACTTCTTGGGATTCTTTAGCTTTAATTCCCATCTTTGGATGGAGGCCAATGAAATCTTTTTCAGGTGATGGATCTGAGTACCTTTAGAGGTTTTGAAGGTGACAAGATCGATCTCACGCACCAACAAAGAAATTATCCTTGCAAACTTGGAATCTTGGATACTGTCCCTGATAATATCAAATAACATCATTCTATATTGGAATTTCTTCCTGCAGATAATAGTTGTCATAACATCAAATAGGTCATTGGTTATAAAACCAATGGACCCTGTTCTGCACCACAAAATCTTTCCAATTATGTCTACCAAAAGCTTGCCTACATCATTCAAGGCATTTCTCCTTAATGATGTGACATCAACAGAAAGAGCAAGTTCTGTAAGAATCTACAGTTATTAGGTCATCCTCTTCATCCACAACATGCAGCTTTAGGAGCTTTGAAACAATGGTTTTGTTCAACTTGATTTTGATCCCCCTGACTTTAGATTTCAAAACTGTACCATTTCTCTGTACCTTGGTAATCCTGAAGAATTCCTCTAGATCTGGAAATAAAATCTTGCATGGTTCTGAAAGAACGAACATCAGACCGGCTGTTTCTAGGAGAAGGAGCAAGTTCTTGAAGTCATCAAAAATGTCTGCAATCCCTACGACGATTAGTTCACTGCAGACTCTTATTTTCGAACTCTGCGCCATGGATGCTTACTGCGGCGATGGACAGAGCGTAAGATGATGGCTGCGACAAAGCTTTCTGTCGGCGAAAGACGAGGAGTTTTCGAGAAGACTGATGTCGAAATGGCGGTGTATTTAGGATTTCTAAAATATTATATATATATATATAACCCTAGTAGTGTCAATTAAGTGTCTAATTAATCTAGGATTAGGGCTGATATCAAGCGGGTTTTCGAAATAGAGGAAATTAATCAGAAATCAAAAAAGGACGGGCATTTCTCGAGAGGTGGGGTTAGTTCTCGAGAACTGTCAGAGGACTTCTCGAGAAATATGATATTAGTTCTCGAGAACTTAAGAAACTTCTCGAGAGATAGATCAAGTTCTCGAGAAGTAGTTTGAGTTTTCGAGAATTAGTACCTTACTTTTCGAGAACTAGACCGAGTTTTCGAGAACTTCCTTCCTCTTGAGAAATTTCTTACCTTTTTGGAGTATCCTCGATTCTTGAGCTTTGAACTGATTTCCTGTGACTTATCCTTATTTGTTCAGCATCCCAAGTTCAGTTTTGAAGAAATTGAACTTAGTCTCGTCCAGCAGCTTCGTGAAAATATCTGCAACTTGCCAATCTATTGGTACGTACTGCAGATCCACATCCCTTTGCTCCACGTGCTCCGGTATGAAATGATATCTGAGCTTGATGTGCTTTGTCCGGCTGTACAATACTGGGTTGTTTGCGATTGCGATTGTGCTAGAGGAGTCGCAGAACAATGGAATGTCTTTGACCTTCATATTGTAATCTTCTAGCTGGTTCTTTAGCAAAAGCAACTGTGAACAACAACTGCCGACCGAAATGTATTCTGACTCGGCCGTTCAGATTGCGACACAATTTTACTTTTTGCTGCTCCATGAGATAAGCCGTCTTCCAAGGAACTGACACGTACCAGAAGTGCTTTTCCTGTCATCTTTGCTACCTGCAAAGTCTGCATCTGAAAAGCCAATTAGTTCGCTCTCATTACTTCTTAGGTACCATAAGCTAAGATTAGGTGTACCTTTAAGGTATCTCAAAATCCGCTTTGAGGCAGCATAGTGAGATTCCTTACAGTTCACTTGGAATCTAGCACAGACACATGTAGAGAACATTATGTCTGGTCTACTGGCAGTAAGGTAGAGCAAGGATCCAACTATTCTTATGTACTTGGTTTCATCAAAAGGTTTCCCTTTCTCATCCTTGTCTAGAGACATAGATGAGGCCATTGGAGTCCTCATAGAGGTGGCACTCTCCATTCCGAATTTCTTAATCAAATCCTTGGTGAACTTCGTCTGTGAGATGAAAATTCCATCTTCAGATTGTTTCACTAGAAGTCCTAAGATATACTTCAGCTCTCCCATACTACTTATTTCAAACTTCCCTTGCATAAGTTTAGAAAATTTTTTGCAGAGGTTGTCGTCTGTAGAGCAAAAAATAATGTCGTCGACATAGATTTGCACTATCAAAATCTTGCCTTTAATTTCCCTAAGAAATAATGTCTTGTCTATCTTTCCCCTTGTGAACTTGTTCTCGAGGAGAAAGCTAGACAGCGTTTCATACGAAGCTTGAGGAGCTTGTTTCAAAACGTACAACGCTTTCGATAATAAATAAACATGCTCAGGAAAGTTAGGATCAACAAAACCTGAGGGCTGTTCCACATACACCTCTTCCTTTATGTCACAATTTAGGAAGGCGGACTTCACTTCCATTTGGTAGACTGTGAAGCCCTTCAGTGCAGCATAAGATAGGAATAGTCTGATGGCCTCCAGCCCTGCCACTGGAGCGTATGTTTGGTCGAAGTCGATCCCTTCTTCTTGACAATATCCTTTGGCGACGAGTCTGGCCTTGTTCTTTATTATTGTTCCATCCTCGTCCAACTTGTTCCGGTAGACCCATTTCATTCCGATGACATTCTTACCTTTGGGTCTAGGAACTAGTTTCCAAACTTTGCATCGCTTGAATTGGTTCAGTTCTTCTTCCATGGCCAAGATCCATGATGCGTCTGAGTTGGCTTCCTCAAACTTCTTTGGTTTAACCTGCGAGAGAAAACTTTAATATAAATTCTCGTTAGTTTTACCTCGACAAGTTCTAACACTATCCTGGGGATCTCCTATGATTTGGTCCATTGGGTGATCCTTCAGATGTTTGAGCTCTAGATTCCTCGCATGTGGGACTTCTTCAGCCACTGGAGTGACTTCATCAATTTGGACAATATTTTCATCTTGATCCTCTACCTCTCCAATAGGGGTTGGAGAGGTGATCTTGATGAACATTTCATCTTTACCTTCAGTCGGTTCGTCCAAGATGATCTCTTTAATCCTTGTACCTGCATCTTCAACAAGCACACTAGACGATTTGCTTTACAGTAAGCTCGTCTCATCAAATACAACATGTATGGATTCCTCTACAACTAGAGTTTTTCTATTGAAAATCCTATATGCCTTACTATGGATACTCTATCCTACAAAAATACCTTAAAAACTTTTCTCACGAAACTTGGTAGTATGATACTTACCATTGTTAAGTACGAAGTACTTACCGCCAAAAATTCTAAAATATGATAAAGTCGGTTTCCTGCCTTTTAGAAGTGCATAAGGTGTCTTATCATGATTCTTGTTTATGAGGGCTAGATTTTGCACGGGACATGCAGTGTTGACGGCTTCAGCCCAGAAGGATTCCGGTAGTGAAGCGTCACTCAACATGGTCCTGCAGGCCTCTATGAGTGTTCTATTCCTTCTCTGAGCTACTCCATTTTGCTGTGGAGTACGAGGAGAGGAAAATTCATGAAAGATATCTAGGCTTTCACAAAATTCTGTCATGGCCCCAGACTTGAAATCTGTTCCATTGTCACTTCTGATTTTGACTACGGAATAGTTGTATTCATTCTTGACCTGCCTGACAAAATTTGTAAAGATATCGAAGGTATCTGACTTGTGTTTCAGAAAGAACACCCATGCAAAGCGCGAGTAGTCATCAACAATTACCAATGTATAATCCTTACCTCCTAAGCTTCTAATTTGCAGTGGACCGAAAAAGTCCATATAAAGTAGGTGTAAACACCTATTAAAGTTTTTTCCTATGATGCTTTTAAAGGTAGCCCTTGTTTGCTTGCTTTTTATGTATGTATGACAAGGTCTCTCTTTGACGTGCTTGACATTTGGGCCATCACGTACTATGTTCTGGGAGAATAATTTATTAATAGTTTTAAAATTAATATGTGCTAGCCTCTTGTGCCATTGGTCACCAAGAGACGCACTATCTTTTGCTAAAAGACACACTTGTGTAGAAGAGTCTATACAAATGAAATTTAAGCAAAATATGTTCCTGCTTCGAGTGCCTGATAGAATTGTTTCCATATTGTCAATAGACTTTATCAAGCACCTGTCAGCGTGAAACTCAAAAATGTATCCCTTGTCGCATAGTTGACTTATGCTTATGAGATTGTGTGCCAATCCCTCCACATAAGCTACATCTGAAAAGGATACACTACCGTTAGTGATCATACTGTAGCCTTTAGTTATCCCTCGGTCTGAACCTCAAAAGATGACATTTGGTCCGTTGCAGAATGAAGTGAAATTCTGGAGTAGGCTTCTTGTCCCGGTCATGTGCCGAGAGCATCCACTGTCCAAGTACCAGATTGGCATTTTGGTGGCCTTTGGACATACCTGCATTCATAATCACTTTTCCTTAGGAACCCAAACTTGTTTAGGTCCTTGGTCTCGTGTCAGAACACTCCCCTACGAGGATTAACATCATGTGTGGTCATTCTCATGTTACCAACTTGAGGACTTAAAAAATTTCTAGGATTAAACCAACACTCATGGAAAAATGACCAATTTTGCCACAACACCAACAGTCAAATCTGTTGTATCTTTGCCTTATGTCCTCCTGCTTGACCTTTTGAGATGGTGGTCTAGCAGGGGTAGCATTCTTGGAGGAGGAAGCTTCATGGTGATGGCAGTCACATGATTTCTTCTCCTTCGGAGGCCTTTCCCCAATGGGCTTTACTTTAGGTGCTTTCTTGAAGTTGTGGCCTTGGTTATAAGGACCATAGCCCTGAAGAATTACTTCTTCATAAGGTGCCTTAAAGACACTCTCACCAAATTTCCGAGGGCGAGTCCATCTTTGGTATTGAGACTTTGTCTCTACATAAGTAGGCCTTGTCAAGTGACCATAGGACGAGTCCAGATCAAACTTATTTGTTAGAAATATAACTTTTTTAAAGACAGTCTGATCCAGAGGGGCTTTCCCTTTTTCTTTGGCCAAGGCCTTCTTGGCGGCCTTATTCTTCAGTTGAGCCTTGTTTCTCCTAGAAGATTTACTAGGAGCACCCTCATGGCCTAGTCCAGCACCCTTTGCCTTAGTTGAGAATTCAGCAATGAGTGGAAGAACATTCTTGGGCTTGGAGAAACTTTCAACAAGTTTCTTTTAAGCTTTGAGTTGTTCTTCCAACTCTTTGATGATTTTCTCTTTAAGGTCGAGGTGCTCAAGAGCTTAATTGTATTCCTCAATGGCAAGATTGAAGTTCTCTTGAAGAGAGTAAGTCTTAGCGACTTCTTCTATCAAGCTGCTCTCAATAGCCTTTAAAGACTTAATATCTTTTTCCTGAGTTTTCACGACTCAGTGACATTTGTCGTAAGTCATGATCAACTCCTTGCACTAGGCCATAAGTTCCGACTTATCATCAGAAGAGCTGTCCTCATGATCATGCTCAGAACTTTCAGATTTAAGGAGAGGAGTGTGAGATTTTACCTCCCCAGTGAACTTGGGCTCTTGTTCGTCATCTGATTGAGCCATGAGCAAAAAGTAGGCTTCCTCTTCTTCACTCAACTAAGATGAGTCGGAGTCGCTGAGAGTCTTGTCCTTCTTTGCCAACAGGCTCTTCTCTGCCCTCTTCTTGTGGTATGATGACCTCTTTTCTTCTCTTCTGCCACCCTTCTTCTTCTTGTGGGGGCAGTCAGCGATGATGTAACCTGATTTGTTACAGCAGTAGTAGATAATGTCAGTAGAAATCTGTTTGCTCTATTTAGAGGTATACTTGTCATGGCTACTTGAGCCTTTCTTTTGATGATAACCGTCATGTCTTGATCTTCTGTGTGAGACATCCTTGCCTCTCCACTGCTTCTTTTTGTTCAAGAATTTCTTGAACTGCCGTGAGATTAACAAGAACTCTCCTCTAGATAGTTCTGTTGGGTACATTGGAAAAAGTGTACCTGATTTGAAGAAGCCCAACTTAGCTCAATGATATACATCAAGGTGTATTTGATGTTGTTTTGAGTTGACATGTGCAGGTGAAGAAGTATTAAAGAATGCAGAAAAATATTCTAAGTCCACATGTCGACACCTAAAGAAATTGTGTCGACACTTCAGAAAATCAGTGTCGACACAGAGAAAGATGGTCGACCACATTTATGTCGACACTGGGAAGCAGTGTCGACACATAAAGAAAATCGTCGACCTCAGCACTGGGAAGCAGTGTCGACACAGAAGAAGATAGTCGACTAGTGAAAGATAGTCGACATAGAAGAAGATAGTCGACTAGTGAAAGATAGTCGACACAGAAGAAGATAGTCGACTAGTGAAAGATAGTCGACACAGAAGAAGATAGTCGACTAGTGAAAGATAGTCGACACAGAAGAAGATAGTCGACCAGAGAAAGATAGTCGACCAGAGAAAGATAGTCGACTCACAAAAGAGGATAGTCGACCTCAACTGTGTCGACACTGGGTGGATGTGTCGACACCAGAAGATTGAGTCGACACATATTGGCAGAAGTCGACTATGCTTGTGTCGACACCAGAAGACTGAGTCGACACATATTGGCAGAAGTCGACTATGCTTGTGTCGACACCAGAAGACTGAGTCGACACATATTGGCAGAAGTCGACTATGCTTGTGTCGACACCAGAAGGCTGAGTCGACACATACTAAGTTCTGAATCTACAACAACTGTGTCGACACACAGGACTTGTGTCGACACACTGCAGAGTCTAGACCAAGTTATTTTCTGAAGAAGTTGTGTCGACTTAAAGGCAACTTAGTCGACATCATCAAAGACTGTGCCGACACAAAAGTCACTTGTGTCGACACAGATAGACAGATTGGTCTTGACACTTTCTAACTGACTGTCTCGACATTTTGCTGTCCAAGGCTAAGGTACAAGAACTGTTTGAAGACTTGACAGCTGTGGGTTGCCACCGTTTAACTGAAGCTGTCAGACCTGTCAGAAAACAGTTAGAAACCGGATCAGCCGGTTACCATGAAGAAAGTCTAAAAATTGACACATTCAGAAGGAATTACAAAAAGCAGCTAAGCTAAGAAAAATAATAGAAGAAGATCTAAGAAGAAGAAATAGAAGGATTACGATCCTGTTGAAGTTTCAATTCAAGAAAGTGAAAAAGAAGATCTTCATCAGAAGGTCTAAGAAGAAGAAGTCTGAAGTATCAGAAAAGGTGTTGGATAGAGAGGGATCCAGTCATCTTGAAGAAGAAGAAGGAAGCCATCAGTGGTTTCTCAAGAAGCTGTTTGGAAATCAACTCAGTTATGTTCAGATTCAAGAAGCTTTGAAGAAAGCTCAGATTCAGTTGATTTCATCAGCTGATCAAGAAGTGTCTTGTTCTCTTCTCTCTCAACAAAGGCAAGACATCAAAATATCTTTTCTAAATTTCTGTATTATCTGTTTACACAGATCTGAGTTGTAAGCCTGTGTTATAAATGCTGAGTGTAGGAGAGGTGATCTCTGAGTGGTAGGGCTATTTTCCTGAGTGTAGGAGAAATTTATTCTCTGAGTGGTAGGCCTTGAGGCAGGGCTGAGGTAGGGCTGTTGAGCCTGAGTTATAGGAACCTATCCTGGTTCTGAGCTGTAGGATCTGAGGATCTGAGTATAGTGGAAGTTTGGCCGAATCTATCATATTGCTAGATAGGTGAAGGGGGAAAGTGGATGTACCCAGACCTTGGGGAACCACTATAAAACATTGTGCAATCTGTGATGCTTAGTTGTCTGTGAATGCTGTGCTAGATGTTTTAAATTGTAATTGAATTCTGCCTAGATTTATAGACAAGAAATTAGAACATATTCACCCCACTCTAGGTGTTTAGGTTGTCTTGAAAGTAAAACTATCAAGTGGTATCAGAGGGAGGTTCCTCAAAAAGGACTTAACAGTCTGAGGTAGATCTGATAGGCAGAATCAAGATTCAAAAAGATGGGTTCTGGTGAGAATCATAAGGAGCTAGGGTCTATGAAATTACCCATATGCAAGAATGAATTTTTTGGAATTTGGAAAGAAAGAGTCAGATTGTTTATGGAGGCATCTGATCCAAGGATTTACATCACAGTACAGGAAGGCCCCTTCATACCAATGAAGGTATCAGTTCTTGATGCAAATATCCAAACTCCAAAGAGTTATTCAGAGATGACCAAGGATGAAATCATCTTGGCAACCATGGATAAAAGAGCTCAGAACATTATTGTTAGTGCCATAGATGATTCAACATTTCAGAATCTGATTCACTGCAAGACCTCCAAAGAGATGTGGGACACATTGATTGTCTACATGGAGGGATCTGAAGAAGTAAGGCAGGACAGGAAGTCTATGCTCAATTAGGAGTATGAAAGTTTTAGACAAGGAAAATCTGATAGCATAACTGAGTGCAACAAGAAATTCTATAGAATTGTGAATGAGCTTATGTCCTATGGAAGAGTCTTCAGTACTTATGAACTGAATGACAAATTCTTGAGATCCTTAACAAAGGATTGGGACACAAAGATCTGTGCCATAAGAGAAGTGGCTAAATTGGCAGAGATATCTCCTCCCACCTTGTTTGGAAAGTTGCTATCATATGAAATGCAACTTATGGTGAGGAAGGAGGAGGAAAAGAATTCAAGAGGAGGGCATAGAGAAAAGACTGTGGCATTCAATGCAGAAGCCACTAGAAAGAATAGGAGGAAATCACCATCTCCTCCTAAGGAAGTTGCAGAAGATAGTTCTGAAAATTCAGATAAGGGTTCAGAAAGCTGTGATTCAGATGCAGACTTTGCTGCATTCACAAGGCAATTCCAGAGGTTCTTGAAAAAGAAGCAATGGAAGTCTAGGCCTTCCACATCACAGCAAGTTGATGACTATTATCAGAAGAAAAGGTCATCAAGGAAAGAGAAGAGCAGATCAAAGCCCAGCAAAGCCACTACTTCAAAGATTGTCTGCTATTGTTGCAATAGGCCTGGACATGTAGTGGCTGACTGTCCTGATAAGAGAAAGGAATCTTCAGACAAAAAGAAGACTTATCAGAAAGGCAAGAAGGAGAAATTCTTTGTTACAAAGAAAGATAAGAGTCTAACAGACCAGTCAACTTCAGAGTCAGAATCTGAAGCTGAAGCATATATTGGACTATATGCTGCATCTGAAGAAGAGGAGTTTCTGCAGTTGCTAGACTCCATCAATGAACAAAAGGATCATCAGTGTATGGGGCTGATGGCAGGATCAGAAGAGGACATATGCCAGAATCAGTCTGGTCATAATAAGGTACAATGTCCTTCTATTACATCTGTTTGTTGTACAAGTGAAGAATCAGCTACATCTGCATCAAGAGATGTAGATGCATCTGAATCTGAAGGAGATGTCTATCAATTGATAGACAAGTATGGGGACCTGTTGCAGGCCCTTAAGAAAAGCAAGAACCTAGTTAAATCTCAGGCTCAGGAAATTGCTGAACTAAGGATTGCTACAACTGAGTTAGAGAAAGTTATTGATCAAAACTTAAATGAAATAGCCAAGCTGAAGAATATAACTATTATTCAGATGGGCACAATTAATTATACTAATGATCAAGTGAAGAGTCTGGAGCCCAGACTTAGAATTGAAAGGGATTTAGTGGCTAGTTACTCTAAGCTAAAATCTGTCTTACCCTTGATAGATGAATTTGTCACTCAAATGGGTAAGGCTGGATTAGGATTTAAAGGTAACTCCAGGGCTGGCAGATTCAAGAGGAAAGGCAAAGCTTCTGTTCAGCCACTAAACCTTTCAGTCCCCATAAAGTTTAGTAAGGTGGAAGTGCCTTCTAACAAATATGATCATGAAAATATTCAAGGTCATAATAAGACTAATGTTCTGAAGAACAAGGGGGTAAATGCAAGCAGGCCTACCTATGGTCATAAACCCAATGGTTTTAAGAAATCAGTAGGTGAAGTTGCTGCAGCACCAGCAATGAACAGAAATTCTTCTGACAAGGATGTATCTAGATCTAGATACAATAAGTTTGAATGTTGGTGCTGTGGCAACAGAGGCCATTTTGCACTAGACTGCTGGTATAATACAAGTGTTATAAAGAACAAAAGTCTACCTGTTAGAAGAGGTTATGGTAGCTTTATTAATGCTAACCTAAACCAAGGACCCAACACTTACTTGGGTTCTAAGAGTAAGTAATTCTGTGTTGCAGGTGAATCCAAGTTACCATGCCCCTATATGGTACTTGGATAGTGGTTGTTCCAGGCTCATGACTGGAACAAAGTGGCTACTGAAGGAGTATTCATCTGTCAAAGATGGACCTAAAGTGATCTTTGGTGGATCTGAAAAAGGAGTCATCAAAGGGTTTGGTAACATTTCTTCTAACCTAATTACTATCACTCAAGTGGCTTATGTAAAAGGTTTGAAACATAATCTAATAAGCATAAGCCAGCTAAGTGATTTTGGATATGACATTTCATTTGTTAAAGATGGATGTCATATCAAGAGTTCAAGTGATCAAAAGATCATATTGACTGGGTATAGGAAGAGAAATGTATATTGTCTTAATTTTGAATGTGAGAATAAGGCTTCTCCCATCTGTCTTGTAGCTGATGACAATGCTTCTCATTGTGTTAAGTGGCACAAGAGATTGGCTCATCTAAACTACAAGACAATTGGCCAACTCTTTAGCAAAGAGTTAGTGAGGAATGGACCTCAAATTAAGTGTATAAAGGAAGGGATATACTCAGCTTGTCAAAAGGGCAAGCAGACAAAATCCTCCTTTCAAAGCCTTGAAAATAAGGATTCTGTGAGGTGCTTATACCTCTTGCATATGGATCTTTTTAGTCCTATGCCAGTTCATAGTCTAGGTAGGAAGGTCTACACTTTTGTGGTTGTAGATGACTATTCTAGATTTACATGGGTGTTCTTTCTGAGACAAAAATCGGAAACCCCAAGTGTATTACTTAATTTTGTAAAGCAAATTCAGAATGAACTGAATAGTACAGTGGTCAAAATCAGAAGTGACCATGGTACTGAGTTTCAATCTGAAAGCATAACAAACTTGTGTAAAGACTTTGGGATTTTCCAAGAGTTCTCCTCACCTAGAACACCTCAGCAAAATGGAATTGCTGAAAGAAAGAATAGAACATTAATTGAAGCTGGTAGAACTCTATTGAGTGACACCTCTCTCCCAGAATATTTTTGGGCTGAGGCAGTTAACACTGCTTGTCATGTAATCAATAGGGCTACTATCACCAAAAGCCACAAAATGACTCCCTATGAGATTGTGAAAGGCAGAAAACCAAATCTATCTTATTTTAGGATCTTTGGTTGCAAGTGTTATATACTTAACAATGGCAAGTCATATTTTACTAAGTTTGCTGCCAAATCCCAGGATGGGATATTTGTTGGGTACAGCACAAATAGTAAGGCCTATAGAGTCTTCAACTTGACTACTCAAGTTGTTGAAGAATCTGTGCATGTTGTGTTTGATGAAACAAGATTAATCAACTGTGAGTTGTCTTGTAGATCAAATGACTCAACAGGTATAAGCAAAAGTATGGACAAGCTTTCCATTACTGAAGTATCAAAGGAAGATGGGGCATTGGAAAATGAAGGCTTCAGTCCAGGGGGAGAACAAGACACTATAGAAGCTGATGAAAATCAAGAGAATTAGTTAAATGAAGGAGCTGGAGATGTTCAACCAGAAGGAAATCTTCCTCCAGCTACAAGACATTTAAGAGATCATCCAGCTGATCAGATAATAGGTGATCCAAGACAAGGGGTGCAAACTAGAAGCAGAAATCAAAACACAGTTCTACATTCAAGTTTCCTGTCACAAATGGAGCCTAAGAAGTTTGAAGAAGCTATCCAAGACCAGCACTGGATTGATGCCATGCAAGAGGAGCTGAATCAATTCAGAAGGAGCAATGTCTGGGAGCTTGTTCCTAAACCAAGAGGCCACAACATAATTGGCACAAAATGGATATATAGGAACAAGCTAGATGAAAGTGGAATAATAGTAAAGAATAAAGCAAGATTGGTTGCAAAAGGATACAGGCAGGAAGAAGGGATTGACTTTGATCAAACCTTTGCTCCAGTAGCAAGGCTGGAGGCAATCAGAATATTCCTTGCCTATGCAGCCTATCAAGACTTCAAAGTATACCAGATGGATGTGAAGTCAGCGTTTCTGAATGGTGATCTTAAAGAAGAAGTATATGTAGAGCAGCCATCAGGTTTTGTAGATCCTCTTAAACCTGATTTTGTTTATAAGCTTAGAAAAGCTCTGTATGGGTTAAAGCAAGCCCCAAGGGCTTGGTATGAAACTCTGTCTACTTTCCTTATTGAGAATAAGTTCTCAAGAGGAAAAATTGACAAAACTCTATTCCTTAGGGAATCCAAAGGCAAGATCATCTTAGTTCAGATCTATGTTGATGACATAATCTTTGGATCTACTGAAAACAACCTTTGTAAAAAGTTTGCCAAACTTATGCAAGGGAAGTTTGAGATGAGCAGTATGGGGGAACTGAAATTCTCCTTGGGACTCCAAGTAAGACAGACTGATGATGGCTTATCCATATCCCAGTCTAAGTTCACCAAAGAATTGATTAAGAAATATGGTATGGAGTCATCCTCCACCATGAGAACTCCTATGGGAACAAGTATGCCTATATGCAAAGATGATGCAGGTAAACCTGTTGATGAGACTTTGTATGGAGGAATAGTTGGCTCACTACTATATCTCACTGCTAGTAGACCAGATATTATGTATGCTACATGTGTCTGTACTAGGTACCAAGCCTGACCTAAAGAATCTCATTATACTGCAGTTAAAAGGATTCTGAGATATCTTAAGGGCACACCTAATCTAGGTCTTTGGTACCCTAGGAATAGAGATTTTCAACTAACAGGCTATTCAGATGCAGATTTTGCAGGATGTAGAGAGGATAGGAAGAGTACTACAAGTACTTGTCAATTCCTGGGAGGAAGACTAATATCATGGAGTAGTAAGAAGCAGACTAGTGTGGCAATTTCCACAGCTGAGTCAGAGTATGTTGCTGCTGGAAGCTGCTGTGCACAGCTATTATGGATGCAGCATCAGCTAAAGGATTATGGTATTCAAGTAAGTAGAACACCTCTTTTGTGTGATTCTAAGTGTGCAATTTCTATTGCTAATAATCCTGTTTCTCATAGTAGAACTAAACATATAGAAATAAAATACCATTTTCTTAGAGAACATGTAGAAAAAGAAGACATCTCATTGGAATTTGTGAAAACAGATTATCAAATAGCAGATGTGTTTACTAAGCCCCTAGATGAGACAAAATTCAATAAATTCAAAATTGAATTAGGTATGTTAACCATTGATTAGTGTAATCACAAAATCATCAACAATAAAGTTGAAGTGGTAACAAGACATTCAAGTGATATTAAGACACATTGAAGTAGTATAAAGTACTTTGTTGTACTTATAAGTTGTGATGAACAAACAGAAATTGGCTAAGTAAGATGGTGTCGACACATTCAGTAATAATGTGTCGACTCAGGGTAGTAATGTCGACAAGTCAGAGATATTATGTCGACACAGAAAATATGTGTCGACACTTAAGAATCTTATTGTCGACTTATCCAGGAATGTAGTGTCGACTTCACCAGGATAGTGGTGTCGACACTTACAGATTTTGTGTCGACACTTATACTAAGAGTCGACACAGAATTTCTGATGCTCTACTATATATCTCTTGTGTCGACATAACCGCAAATTGGTGTCGACACATAGTAGACGAACTTGTAGTCGAGACAATAGAAGCTTGTGTCGACACAATCCATCTGTGTCGACACTTATAGTCTGTTTTTGGCGACTTTTGATCTTCTTTAAACAGAAGGTATAAATAGGTCAAAAACCCATTCTGTCGACACGCTTACAAGGTTTTCGAAACCCTGTGTCGACATTCTCTATCTCTCTCTCTTTCTCTCATCTTTCAAGCTTTCTCGACTGATCAATGGCGCCAAAGATTGAAGATAATGTGAATGAAGGATATGAGTTGGTGCGCCAGGCCTTTGCTGCTGCCCCTCCAGATGTTCTTAGGGTGATCTCTCTCCTCTCCGACTCAGGTTTAGAATTTCTGGTCTCCGAACCATCAATGATATGGAAGAAGGAGGTGCATGAGTTCTTTACTTCTGCATCTGTAGTCTCTGAAAGTCAAGAGATAAAATCCACAGTTCATGGGTCACCAGTGGAGATTACACCAAGTAAGTTAAGAACAATTCTGCAATTACCTATAATTGAGAATGAAGAGGATGTCCCTGCTTCTAAATCAAGGGAGGCTCTTCAATGGTGTGGATTGGATTCCACCATGAAAATTAGAGCTGCGTTCAATCGGAAAGGAATGAATCAACAAGGCAAGTTTCTGTCAGAAGTAGTTGGAAAAGTTATTCTGTGCAAGCCAGGTGGACATGATAGGATTTCTGCCTATATGTTCAGCCTAATGACCAGGATTGTTTTTACAATTCCTACGGATTGGTCATCTGTAATCTTTGAGAAGATTAAGGAAGGAATCAAGAAGCCAAATCTGGCTAGGATAATGAGTATATACCTAAGTTAGGAGATTCCTGAGGTTATGCAACAACAACCTGGAACTAAAATTAATCACATGAGAAGGATGGACATGAGATTGTTCTCCAGATGGGATAGGGTGCTGACCAAAGTGATGCCTGAAGTGGAAAGGCAGGATTCACCTGAGAAATCCCCAGGTCATGCTACCATTACTGGGCATCCACAAGAAGAGCAAGTAAGACTAGAGGTTGAAGATCAGCCTGCATCTACACAAGTTCAGGATGCCACAATACCTGCAGTTCAAGAAGAAGAAGTAAGTATACCAGCTCAGCAAGTTTATTCACCTACACAAACTGTATCTACTCATGACCAGGTACAGGTGCAGGGGGAGCTGGTGTATTTTCCTACAAAAGAGATTTCTAATATTTCTATTTCTGCACAGGTCCAGGGGGAGCAAGTGCAAGAAGATGCTCAAATTGATCAATCTCCAAATTTGAATACTGCAAATGATCAAGCCCAGAAGGAATATACTCTGGAGGAGTTATTTCCAAATGATGAAATAATTACTGATAGTCTGGAAGTGGAGCAAGAAATTGAGGGGGAGCCAGTGCATGTTGAGACTGTACAACATGGCACTGAAGCAGCTGTTTCTCCTCCTCCCAAAGAAAGAGTTCAAATTGATAGTACTTCTGATTCAGAGACTGAAGAAGCCAGGGTGGCTAAAAAGAGAAAACCTATGGTCTTCCAGAGAAGGAGCAAGAGCTATAAGCAGGCTCTACAGTCTACAGCACATCACACTCCTTCTGACTTTGATTATAACAAGTTCTTGGTAGATTTACAAGTGAAATTGGATGAACACAGAGTGGCTATAGAAAAATATGTTGATGAGAACAACAAGTCCCTGCAATTTTACTTAGCTCAAGATATAAAATCAATTAGGTTTGAGGTCAATATGCATAAGAAGGAAATGACAGATTGCTTCCATAAGGGAGGTAATGCTGTGGTATATCTAGCAAAACAACAGCAGACTATCATCCCTAAAGTGGATGATATTGCTTTAAAGCAAAGCTATGTCTTGGAAAATCAGTTAAGAATGAATGACAATTTAACTGAATCTCATCATGAGATCATAGAGGAATTGAAAAAGATTGTTCCAGGCCTGTCTGCAGCTAGAGCACAAGAAATGGAAGAATTTGATAAGAACTTTCAAGATGCTATTGATTCTGTTAAAACTGTTATCACTTCCTCTCAAAAAGAAATATCTGACAACCTTCAAAAGTTAAAACCATTTTTTAAAGAGGGTGTGAATTATCTGGATGGCCAAATTCGATTTCAGAAGGAAGATCTGAGAGATCACGTTACTAGAGAAGCCATAAAGGGGGAGAGGATGTTAGTTCATGCAGGCTCAGAGCACACCAAATGGGTGACCAATAGTATTCGAGCCACATTGGGATATCCACCATTGTGTGATGATGCTATGGTGGCTGAGTCAGGAATACAAACAAGTCTACTTGAAGGCAATCAACCTGAGGTTGCCCAAGTCATTTACCCTCCTCCAGATTTTGACATGATTGATCAGCAAGTTCAAGGAATGTATAGTCCTCCAAAGGAGGTCACTAATGTTGTTCTTGGGAAGGTTGATAAGCCTGAGGCTACTTTGAAAGACCAGCAAGATGCTCTTCTATCTAAGAAAAGGTTTAGAGAGCAGGCTGAACTTAAGCCAGACTTTGAGCAGTGGAGTCCTACTTCCAGAAATATAATACTCACTGCATGGAAGGCTGTCAAAGACCAAGTGCAGGAAAGAGGAAAGTGGTACAATGAGATGGAATGGCAGAAGTATGAAGCCAGGCAAGAGGCCATTGTACAGTTTAGAAGAAAAGCCAAGCTGGGTAGGCTGCCTCCAGATGCTCAGGAGCCAAGAAAGTACTTCCCAAAGCCCTTTCATTATTTTGAAAGGCAAAGGCTCAAGGAAGAAGCAAAGAAGAAGGCTGATCTAAAAGGCAAGAAGCCAGCTGAAGATTCTGAAGCTCCTGTGAAGGCTCAAGTTCTATCTGGCAAAGGGATTATCATTAAAGAGCCTGATCAGTCTTAATTTTTAGTTCTTTCAAAGTATTTTGTAATGTTTTGATTAAATCATTAAATGTAAATCTCTGTATTCAAACATTATCAAGTTATAAACAAAATGTTGTTTGGTATCATATTATGTTCATTCTGTGATGGATTGTTTTTATGTTTTGTTTATATTAAGTATTCCTGTTATGTCATATATCATCAATTTATACTTTTTATAAATGGTGTATATCATTGGCTATAGGGTTATGACTTCTCCAAATAGGGGGAGATTGTTGGGTACATTGGAAAAAGTGTACCTGATTTGAAGAAGCCCAACTTAGCTCAATGATATACATCAAGGTGTATTTGATCTTGTTTTGAGTTGACATGTGCAGGTGAAGAAGTATTAAAGAATGCAGAAAAATATTCTAAGTCCACATGTCGACACCTGAAGAAATTGTGTCGACACTTCAGAAAATCAGTGTCGACACAGAGAAAGATGGTCGACCACATTTATGTCGACACTGGGAAGCAGTGTCGACACATAAAGAAAATCGTCGACCTCAGCACTGGGAAGCAGTGTCGACACAGAAGAAGATAGTCGACTAGTGAAAGATAGTCGACATAGAAGAAGATAGTCGACTAGTGAAAGATAGTCGACACAGAAGAAGATAGTCGACTAGTGAAAGATAGTCGACACAGAAGAAGATAGTCGACTAGTGAAAGATAGTCGACACAGAAGAAGATAGTCGACCAGAGAAAGATAGTCGACCAGAGAAAGATAGTAGACTCACAAAAGAGGATAGTCGACCTCAACTGTGTCGACACTGGGTGGATGTGTCGACACCAGAAGATTGAGTCGACACATATTGGCAGAAGTCGACTATGCTTGTGTCGACACCAGAAGACTGAGTCGACACATATTGGCAGAAGTCGACTATGCTTGTGTCGACACCAGAAGACTGAGTCGATACATATTGGAAGAAGTCGACTATGCTTGTGTCGACACCAGAAGGCTGAGTCGACACATACTAAGTTCTGAATCTACAACAACTGTGTCGACACACAGGACTTGTTTCGACACACTGCAGAGTCTAGACCAAGTTATTTTCTGAAGAAGCTGTGTCGACTTAAAGGCAACTTAGTCGACATCATCAAAGACTGTGTCGACACCAAAGTCACTTGTGTCGACACAGATAGACAGATTGGTCTCGACACTTTCTAACTGACTGTCTCGACATTTTGCTGTCCAAGGCTAAGGTACAAGAACTGTTTGAAGACTTGACAGCTGTGGGTTGCCACCATTTAACTGAAGCTGTCAGACCTGTCAGAAAACAGTTAGAAACTGGATCATCCGGTTACCATGAAGAAAGTCTATAAATAGACACATTCAGAAGGAATTACAAAAAGCAGCTAAGCTAAGAAAAATAATAGAAGAAGATCTAAGAAGAAGAAACAGAAGGATTACGATCCTGTTGAAGTTTCAATTCAAGAAAGTGAAAAAGAAGATCTTCATCAGAAGGTCTAAGAAGAAGAAGTCTGAAGTATCAGAAAAGGTGTTGGATAGAGAGGGATCCAGTCATCTTGAAGAAGAAGAAGGAAGCCATCAGTGGTTTCTCAAGAAGCTGTTTGGAAATCAACTCAGCTAAGTTCAGATTCAAGAAGCTTTGAAGAAAGCTCAGATTCAGTTGATTTTATCAGCTGATCAAGAAGTGTCTTGTCCTCTTCTCTCTCAACAAAGGCAAAACATCAAAATATCTTTTCTAAATTTCTGTAGGATCTGTTTACACAGATCTGAGTTGTAAGCCTGTGTTATAAAGGCTGAGTGTAGGAGAGGTGATCTCTGAGTGGTAGGGCTATTTGCCCGAGTGTAGGAGAAATTTATTCTCTGAGTGGTAGGCCTTGAGGCAAGGCTGAGGTAGGGCTGTTGAGCCTGAGTTGTAGGAACCTATCCTGGTTCTGAGCTGTAGGATCTGAGGATCTGAGTATAGTGGAAGTTTGGCCAAATCTAGCATATTGCTAGATAGGTGAAGGGGGAAGTGGATGTACCCAGACCTTGGGGAACCACTATAAAACATTATGCAATCTGTGATGCTTAGTTGTCTGTGAATGCTGTGCTAGATGTTTTAAATTGTAATTGAATTCTGCCTAGATTTATAGACAAGAAATTAGAACCTATTCACCCCCCCTCTAGGTGTTTAGGTTATATTGAAAGTAAAACTATCAAGTTCTAAGCCCGAGGTGCTTGGCTCAGAGTTTTCTTCTTCACTCACTTCTTGAGCAGGTGCTGGTGAGGCAGTTTTGCCCTTCCTTGAACTGTCAGCCTTTAATGCAACCGACTTCTCTTGTGAGGAGAAGCGACTTTTCTCTTCTTCAGCTTTTCTAGAATTGATCTGCAGTTCATAGGACATCAGCTTGCCAAATAGATTCTGTGGGTCTGTCTCGCTAGTCTGCCAAACTCTCGGATGGCACAGACTTTGTTGTCCCATTTCTTTGTGAGAGACCTCAAAAATTTATCATTAAACTCCCCATTAGTGAAGACTCGGCCATACACTCTTAGGCCATTTACTATCTTGAAGAAATTCTCCAAAGTATCTGCAATGGACTCCCTTGACCCTTGCCTGAAGGCTTCATATTTCTTGTTTAGTAGGGATCTTTTATCATCCCTCACTTCTTCAATACCTTCCATCAGAGTTACTAGAGACTACCACATCTCCTTAGCCGATTGGCAGTGAATCAGATTCTTCCACATCGAGTCATCGACTGCACTTGCTATAATATTTTTAGCTTTCTTGTCCAAAAAAAACAAGTGCAATCTCGTCCTTATCTAGATCCATCAATTTCTAAGGAACGTTCTTGTTTTGATCTATAGTGGAGGTAGTCATGGGGATATAAGGACCTTCTTCAACAATCATGAAGATCTGGGGGGTCCACAGCTTCCATGAAAAATTTGATTCTCTTTTTCCACATGGGAAAGTTATTCTTTGTGCACAGGGGAAGCTTGGCAAAATATTTGGCCTTGTCCATTTCCTGAATATCCAAGTGACAACTTTCGAGAGGAAATTGATCAAGATGTTAACCTTTTAATGACCAACCTCCCTCTGATACCAATTGAAAGTGTAAAGTTGTCAACCTAAATCTCCTAGATGGGGGTGAATTGGTGAATCGTGCATCTATTTGCAGAATAAAAATTTTAACGATCTTGCACAAGAATTCAAGCAATCACAGAAGACAATAAGATTTATAGTGGTTCCCCAATCTTGGGTACGTCCACTTAATTTACCTCACCGGTCTAGCAAATTACTAAACTCAGCTACTCCACTATCTCGGATTGAAAACAATCCTACGCCTCAAAACCAAGTTCCTACAAACATGATCCAAATGGATCTACACTCGGAAGATAAAAACTTCCTACAACTCGGAGAGCAATGCTCCTACACTCGAAGAAAATCTCCTGCAACAATAACAAAGAGATTTGGAAATACAAACACAGTAATTTCTCAGATATGGAAAAAAAACTCTCTAGGTCTTCTTCTTGAACTTGCGGTTCTTTTAGAAATGGTTGAAGAAAACGTGTAGATCTGACCTGAGAAAGCTTTGACCTACTCGATCAAGGAGAGGATGAGGATCCCTTGAGAAGCAAGTCCTTCTGGATCGAAAATAGAAAAGCTCGATCTACTCGTGAGCGACGGCGGCGGATACAGAGTTTGTTCCTTTTCTTTTTGAGAGAGACGGCCGATCCAGAAGATTTCGAAGGTACGGACTGCCACTTCTTGTAATTATTAGGGTTTGGTCGTAATGAAAAGACCTTATATAGTATTACCCCTAACGGTTAGAAAAGACATTAATGGAGACACGTGGACCAATCACGTCAAGTCATTTGAAAATCCGACCGATCTGAACTTAAACAATTTTCTGAAAAAAAAATTTGACCTGCAGTTCTCGAGAAGTAACATTAGTTCTCGAGAACTAGTTTGATTTCTCGAGAACTATACTATCTGGAACTAAAGTAAGTTTTCGAGACTTCATGGCTAATACTTCTCGAGACCAATCTGGACTTCTCAAGAACCATAAGCTGACTTCTCGAGAACTATGAAGCTAAGCTTCTCGAGAACTATAAGGACTTCTCGAGAACTACTCTGGACTTCTCGAGAACTAAAAGAACTTCTTGAGAACTACACTGGACTTCTCGAGGGTTTGGAATTAGAAAAAATCTTGAAGCTGTCTGGGCTTCTCGAGAACTAAAAGCTGGGACTTCTCGAGAACTTTGAAGCTAAGCTTCTCGAGAACTGTAAGTACTTCTCGAGAACTACACTTCTGCTTCTCGAGAACTATAGAATTCTTCTCGAGAACATCTAACTCTACTTCTCGAGAACTAAGGGGCACTTCTCGAGAAGTAGACTTAGAGAATTTTCTGACCTTAGAGAAAATTTCTCCTAGTCCTGTCTTCATCCCATGCTCCAAGTGGTTGAACATAAAGTGTATCACAATTGAGAGGCTACACATGAGTCAACACCTTGGATCACACAGTGAGGGATTACACTATATGGTCCTGTGTTCCAGACCCACTGTAGACTGACATTTGTCTACACTTAGTGTTGAGAATCTGCAATCACACAACTAGAACAAGGATATCAAATATAACTTAATTCATCTTAGTTCAAGGGTGACTTCAAGAAAATCTGGGTTATTCTGGATGCAATACCAAACAGCCCCATACAGCCACACACCCCGTGCTCTTAGGGAACTTACTCAGTGAAGCCCCTCAAAACCCGGTCTGTTCCACGGTTCCACCACCGCCCTTGGACGACAAATCTCATGAGAATTTAGTCCTTTCAACCGCAGCCTAAACTCGTTCTCCAAATTATCGGTAAGTCCCATGTACCTTAGGTCGCTTTAACTGAAGCAGATGGAGTGGGTAGGGTTTCACCATCCCATTTCTCACCCCGCCACAACCATTTGGCCTTCGACGTGGGCCAAGTTTCCCCCAGTCCCAAACAATCAATCATACAACGGTACATAGCCCCGCTATGTACCAGGCTGGCTCCCAGGCCACCAAAATGGCAGAACTTCGCTTATGCTTCGATTTCTGGGTGCACCTTTGAATGAGTCCCCAAGACTCCCTGCTGCAATCTACCACGTAGAAAACCCGAAAACAACAATCGGCACAGAGTCATCTCCGGCTATTCATGCATAATAAAATATCACTGATCCAGTCCAACTTGTCCGGGTAGTCTTCACACACCATGCCTATGTCCGTACTTCGATTCCGGACTCTACATGCAAAACAACGGGGACTATTCTTGTCTACCCGAAGGAATACCACGCATTCACCGCATACTCGCGAGAATGGGCTTCCTATGCAAAAAGAAATAGGGACTTCACATGTCCAAGAATAGAATCATTACCCTAGCATTTCTCTTTGGCGCCAAGAAGATCTAGTCGGATGGAAAGCACTCTATCGGCCTCGCCTTCGCAGATCTGGACTCGGATCGAGAATCAGAGCTCTGAAGCTCCACTGGCGGCCGGAGTTGACCTTCTCCTTCCTCCTTGCTCTCCTCTCTCTCCAAGGCTTAGAAAGAAAATGAAGAAGATGGAATAAGGGTTTGAAACCCTATTCCCGGCCATAAAACCCTGTCAGGACAAGCTAGGGCCCTTGGATCTCTTTTGAAAGAAATGAACGGCCACGATTCGCCCTAAAAATAACATCTCTAGGCCGAACACGGCTTGCGACATGCCCGTGTACAAGGCCGTGTTCCACACTCGCCGTAAAGCAGGAATTTCATAATAGGACACGACCTCGTACACGGCTTGGGACACGCCCGTGTCAAGCATGTACACACCCGTGTCATGGGCCATGTGCCCCAATCGACGTTGAAACCATCGCACCCTGAATAGGACACGAGCTTAGACACGCCCGTATCAACCTTGTACACGCCTGTGTCAATCAGTACATGCCCGTGTTTCTGTTCATGTACCTCAATCTACACAGGACCAAGATAACCTGAAGAGGACATGACCATGTGACACGCCCGTGTCACAGGCTGTGTGCCAGACACACCCTGGGACACGCCTATATCACAGGCCGTGTAACTCTCCGCACAGCCCGACAAACATCTCGAGTAGGACACGGCCCTAGACATGCCCGTGTCTCAGGATGTGTTCTTAACCTTCTACGATCGTCGACTGAATCTCGTTGACCACATGGGAAATCGTGCAACCCGACCACGATATGGCCCCGGGACATGCTCGTGTCCCAGGCTGTGTGACCCTTACCAGGGCCCAAACTTAGCTCCAAACGCTGCCCGTTCCTCTTTTGAGTTTCGGGGCGTTACACAACATTCCAAAATTGCAAGCAGACCAGGACCTCCTTCCAGAGCCTTGACACCAAAGACTCAGTTAGGTGTTTAAACCTCCTGCATATGGATCTATTTTGTCCTATGCTAGTTCATAGTCTAGGTAAGAAAGTCTACACTCTTCTGGTTGTTAATGAATTTTCCAAATTTGCCTGGGTGATCTTTCTAAGGAAGAAATAAGAAACCCCTAATGTCATCCAGACATTTGTTTGGAAAATTCAGAATGAACTTAACAGTACTATGGTCAAAATCAGAAGTGACTATGGGACTGAGTTTCAGTCTGTATGCATAACAAGATTCTTTGAAGGGCTTGGGATTCATCAAGAGTTCTCCTCTCCTAGAACACCCCAGTAAAATCGGATTGCTGAGAGGAAAAATAGAACTCTTATAGAGGCTGGTAGAACCTAGTTAAGTGACATATTTATCCCAAAATATTTTTTGGCTGAGGAAGTAAACACTGCATGTCATGTCCTTAACAGGGCTTCTATAACCAAAAGCCACAAAAAGACTCCGTATGAGATTATGAAAGGCAAAAATCCAAACATATCCTACATCAGGATTTTTGGTAGAAAGTGCAATGTTCTAAACAATAGTAAGTCCTATGTGACTAAGTTTGCATTCAAGTCCCAAGAAGGGATATTTGTTGGGTACATCAATAATAGTAGGGGATATATGATCTATAACCTGACTACTCGAGTTGTAGAAGAATTAGTACATGTTGTCTTTGATGAGTCAAACTTAAATAACTGTGAGCTGCTAAGCACCTCGTCTAGTTCTGTAGGTTTAAAGGATGTGATGGACAAACTTACAATCAGGGAAATGGATCCACTAGGATAAGATAAGGAAGACGTTGGGTACTGTCAAGGGGGAGCTAAAGACTCACAAGCTGAAGATGAAGAATAGTAAGTTGAAGATAATGTAGTACATCTAGCTGAAGATAATGAAGCTCAGCCAGCTGAGAATAATACAGAACAACAAGCTGAAGCAAGAATGCCTCCAGCTGAGAGACATCTAAGGGACCATCGAGCACACCAAATCATTGGTGATGTATGACATGGTGTCTAGACAAGGAGCAAGAGCATCAACACAGCTCTATGTTCAAGCTTCCTATCACAAATAGAGCCCAGCAAGCTTGAAGAGGCTATCAAAGACTCTTACTAGATTGGAGCTATGCAGGAAGAGCTGAACCAGTTCAAAAGATGTAGAGTCTTGAAGCTGGTTCTCAGACTAAAGCTACATAATGTCATAAGAACAAAGTGGATTTACAGGAACAAGCTAGATGAGAATGGCATTATTGTTAAAAACAAGGCCAGATTGGTGACAAAAGGATACAGGCAAGAAGAAGGAATAGTTTTTGACCAGACCTTTTCCCTAGTAGCAAGGCTGGAAGTAATAAGGTTATTCCATGCTTTTACTACCTATCAAGGATTCAAGTCTTCCAGATGGATGTAAAGTAAAAATTCTTGAATCGAGACTTAAAAGAGGAAGTATATGTAGATCAGCCACCAGGTTTTGTTGATCCTCACTTTCATAATTTTGTTTATAAGCTTAAGAAAGCTCTATATGGGTTGAAGCAAGCCCCTAGAGCATGGTATGAAACATTGTCAACTTTCCTCATTGAGAACAAATTTTCAAGGGGGAAAATAGATAAGACCCTATTCCTAAGGAAATCTAAGGGTAAGGTCATCCTAGTCCAGATATATGTCGATGACATTATCTTTGGATCTACAGAAAACAAGCTTTGCAGGAAGTTTGCCAAACTTATGCAAGGTAAGTTTGAGATAAGCAGCATGAGTGAGCTAAAATTCTTCTTGGGACTCCAAGTAAGACAGACTGATGATGGCTTGTCCATATCCCAGTCTAAGTTCACAAGGGAGTTAATTAAGAAATTTGGTATGGAGAATGCATCCACTATGAGAACTCCAATGGGGTCAAGTATTCCTGTAGGCAAATATTAGGGAGGGAAACCTGTTGATGAGTCTTTGTATAGAGAGATAATTTGCTCCCTTCTATACTTGACTGCTAGTAGGCCTAACATCATGTATGCTACATGTGTCTGTGCTTGGTATCAGGCATGCCCCAAAAAATCTCATTATTCTACTACAAAGATAATTTTTAGGTATCTTAAGGGGACACCAGATCTTGGTCTATGGTACCCTAGGAATAGATATTTTGAGCTAATTGGATTTTTAGATGCAGATTTTGCAGGCTCCATGGAAGACCGGAAAAGTACCATAGGTACATGTCAATTCCTTGGTGGAAGACTGGTGTCATGGAGCAGCAAGAAGCAGACTAGTGTTGCTATCTCCACTACAGAGCCAGAGTACATTACAACAGGTAGCTGCTGTGCTCAATTGCTGTGGATACAACTTCAGCTTGAAGACTATGACATTAAGATAAGTAGAACTCTTCTATATTGTGATTCTACTAGTGCAATTTCTATTGCTAGGAATCCTGTTTCACATAGTAAGACTAAGAACATAGAAATTAAGTATCATTTTATCAGGGAGCACGTTGAGAAAGAAGATATTTGTCTGCAGTTTGTCTCCACTAACAAACATGTTTCTGATATCTTCACTAAGTCACTAGATGAAGCCAAGTTCAACACCTTCAAAATTGATTTGGGTATGTTGAACTTAGAATAGCTTCAGGTACTCCCTAAGGTATTATGCTTGGTATAGGTTTGTTCTTTTTTTAGGTGTTGTAGACCTAGTGGAAAGCAAGATGAGAGAATATGGTTCTTCTCAAGAGGTATCAACGGCTGCAGGACTAGATACTTTCAAGTGGTAGTCTTATCAAAGTGGTGTTGAGAATTTCCAGTGATACTGAATTTCAAGTGTTGTCCAGTGGTATCAAGTGATATACAAGTCAGCCTTGTATAAGGGGCAAGTTGGCAGCTGCAATTCTGGCTTCATCTACATCAGCTAGGGGGAGAACACAAGAGGATAAAAGGCCTGATACTCCTTCCTGACTATCTGAAGAGGTCAAAAAGTGGGAGAGATAGAGGTCATGTTTACCTTTGGTTGATCAAGCTCAAGGGGGAGAGATAGAAGATGACTACCAGAAAGGATCAAGCTCCTTCATGGAAGAAACACAAGGGGAGAAAGTCATGGGGATACAAGGTTGATCAAGCAAGAAAGGATCAAGCTAAGAGGTAATCCTCTAAGGTATAACTCACCCTGCAGCAATCTAGGGGGAGTAGGTAAAATTCATTTCACTGAATTTAATACGAATATGCTTTTATTGCCTGTGTAATGTGTATCTCATTGACAAAGGTAATTGATCGGTGGTTTTGAGATCAGTGGTTTTGACATCTTCAAATAGGGGGAGATTGTTGGGTCCATTGATCCCAATGGACCTGATTTGATGATGTCAAATGTGTCAATGAGATAGATAGTTGTATTTGATATATGGTTGAGTTCTTGCATGCAGGTTTTCCTTGATTGGACAGGTGAACAGAAAGAGGAAGCTGGAAGTCAGAAAATTTGACTAAGGAAAAACTATTGAGACAGGTGAGACAACTGAGAAGAATGTCTCAGCATAACCGCTGAGACAGCTAAGACAGCTGAGGAGAATGTCTTAGCATAACCGCTGAGACAGCTGAGAAGCTCAACAAAAAACGTTGAGAGAAGTGTTGGTCACAGCTAAACCGCTGAGACAGAAGACAGTCTCATCTATGAATAAGAAACCGCTGAGACAGTTGAGAAGGAATTGCTGAGACAGAAGAGTCTCAGCTTTGAAGTAGGGGCTCAGAGTTCAGAGTTCGGAGTTCAGATTTCGTCGACCTGAGTTAAGAGTTCAGAGTTCAAGGTTAAGAAAGGCCGAGCTTAGCTTTCATCGACCGGAGTTCAGATTTCATCGACCTGAGTTCAGAGATCAGAGTTCAAGGTGGAGAAATGATTAAGAAAGGCTGAGCTTAGCTTACGTCGACCAGAGCTCAGAGATTTTATCGATCTCAGCTTCACTATTTTTTCGAGCTAAGTTCAGATTTCGATCTGAGCTCGAAGTTCGTCGACCTCAGCCTTCACTTGAAGAAAGAACTTGGCTGAGAGATTTCGTCAATCTCAGCTTCACTATTTCGTCAAGGTGAGCTCAGATTTCAAATTGAGTTCGAATTTTGTCGACCTCATCCTTCACCTAAAGAAAGAACTAAGCTGAAAGATTTCGTCGACCTCAGCTTCACTATTTCATCAAGCTGAGCTGAGATGTCATCGAGTTCAGCTTGAAGTTCGTCGAACGCAGAATTTCAGAAAGGTTAGTTGATTTTGGTTAAGTCCAAAATGATGCTGACTCAGCAAAGTCAACAAGTCAACATTAACGTCGTCGTAAGTTTACAGTGGATCTCAAGTTAATAAAGCTAAGGTTTTAACCACCATTAAAACTGAGACACATGCCGATCATCTAGCCAATGTGACAGGATTATAAATAACAAAAGATGATAATGGATTAATTACTAAATAATTTTCTGAGAAAATGAGAAGCGGAGTTTGTCGTCTTCATCCACTATTGTTATAGAAGCCAAGAACATAAAGTTCAAATTTGAAGGGCCTCTGAGTTAGCTGCTTCAATCAATATCCACTCCAGCAGGTTTAGAGTAATCCTCTGATAGAGACGAATCAGCCTAGGCGTGCCCTAGCTGAAGTTATCTTCTCGATTCAAGCCGAGCCAGTATCAGAAGATCAATTCGCTGGATCAAAGAAGGAGGGCTGAAATCTGGACAATCCAGTTCGGGAGATATTCTTGAAGAAGAAGAAGAAGATTCATCTACTAGTTTATTCCAGAACAAGCCAGGAATCATTTCAAGATCACTGTATCATCTTGTTGCTGTGAAGACAAAGTTAGGGCAGACATCTGCTCGGTCCAAGTAGACAGGCATAGAGAATTTTCTATGGTATCTGTAATTCAAAATCTTGAATAATTCTATGTAAGATTCATTTTCAATCTGAGTGGTAAGGCTAAGACCTTAGTTGTAAGCCTTTGTTATAAAGGCTTAGGTAAGGCAGGAGTTGCCTCAGTTGTAGGTGTGTGGATTCACACTGAGGTAGGGCAGGATTGCCTGAGTTGTAAGAGTGTGGAGTCACTCTAAGATAGAGTTCTTGGGAAGAACTTGAGTTGTAGGATCTTGGTCATCTGAGTGGTAGGGCTTGCGCCTGAGTTTTAGGAGGCAGTTAGGCTCTGAGCTGTAAGATACGAGGATCTGAGAAATATTGAAGGAAGTTTGGACGAATCTAGTATACTTCTAGATATGCGAATGGGGAAAGTGGATGTACCTATCAATTGGGGAACCACTATAAATCTCTGTGTACTATGATGTGTTGTGATTTTAATTGATACGTTGCCTAAGTTTTAAATTGGACCTATTCACCCCCCATCTAGGTGATTAGTTGTTCTTGAAATCAAGACTTTCAAGCAAACCTTAGATCGCTTCTCCTCTTAACCTCCTAGACTTTCTTCCTCCCCTTCCCTCAAGAACTTCAAGAACCAAGAGAGAAAGTGTGAGAGAGGATAATTAGAATAAATCTCAAATCCATCCCTTAACAGCAGGCTACCGCCACGCGATACCTGCTACCGCCGCGCGGTACCTACTACCGTTCTGTGGTATCTTAAGCGTTCGCCGCTTAGCTCAATGGACATTGCTCTGCCTCCAAAAGCAGAATCCACCGCACTGCCACGTGGCAAGATACTTCCGAGGTTAACGCACTACTGCCGAGCGGTACCTTCCAGTGGCATCAGCCAATTTAATCAGATATCGCCACGAGTTAGCTCACTAATACTACACGGTAGTCACTCATTGCTTTATCGAAAGTGTTGAGTGGGTCGAGTGCATCAAGTTATATCGCCATGGTCTATCTCACTAACGCCATGCAGTAGGCCTCTCAATGTTTCGTTGAAAGCATTGAGTGTATTGAGTGGTACCGCCGTGCGATATCCCACTACTATCGCGCGGTAGATACCCGAGACGAAGGTTGATTTACATCATGGGCTAATGCAGGCATTAACACTACCACCACACGATAACTTCCACTCCTTCCTTTATAGGATTTTTGGGGCTTTACAATTCTCCCCTCCTTTTAGAAATTTCGTCGCAAAATTTTATTTATTTGAAAGAAAATCAGTACACAAGATTACATCCTGATTTTAGAAAAGCAACTCGGGAAATTCATCTCACATGATTTGCTCTCTCTCCCATATCAATTATTCACAGCCATAATTATCCCAACGGGCATTGACCATCCCGATTGCCTTGTTACGTAATTTTCTGATCTCTATATCCTCGATACGAATTGGTCTAACCTTCGTTGTTAGCCCACTATCCATCGGTACTTGACCATCCACAATCACTTGCGTAGGCACTGGCACAGCCTTCCACAATACCGAGATGTGAAACACATCTTGCAAACCACTTAGCTCCGTCAAAAGAGCTAGTCGATAAGAAGCTTCACCAACTCGTTCAATCGCTTCAAATGGACCAAGGTACCTTAGACTCAGCTTTTTCAAGCGTCAAATCTTTGATACACCTTTAAATGGCTTTATCTTTAGATATACCCAATCACCAACCGCAAACTTTATGTTTTAGTGCTTGGCATTATAGTACTTAGCTTGGCTATCTTGGGCTACCAATAGCCGCTCTCGTATAATGCGTATGAACAAATTTGCATCTTCGACCTCAATATTCTTATATAGCTTCGATTTGCCTGTTTCCTCCCAAGCTAAAGGAGTGCGGTACTTCCTACACTATAAAGCTTCGAAGGGCGCCATATAAATGTTAGCTTGATAGCTATTATTATAGGCGAACTCGATCATATAGAGATGTTCCTCCCACAACTTCCCAAAACCCAAGACGCACATACATAGCATATCCTCCATTATCCTGTTGGTTATCTCGGTATAACAATCCATCTGCGGATGAAAGGACACACTAAACATTAGTTTAGTACCCAACAACTGGTGGATTATCCTCTAATCATTAGAAGTAAAATGCCCGTCTCTATCCCTTAGGATGCTATGGGGCACACCATGCAACCTTACTATGTTGTCAACATATAACTTAGCCAATTTTTCATCTAAATCATCCTTCTTGTTCGGTATGAAGTGTGATACTTTTGTCAACTGGTCAACGATCACCCACACGACATCATTCCCACTCTGAGATCTCGACAATCTATGCATGAAATCCATAGAGATATCATCGAACTTCCACACCGGAATTGATAACGACTTTAGAAAACCACCAGGTTTCTAACATTCCACTTTTACCAAGGCACAAGTTTGGCACTTTGCCACATAAAGAGCTATGTCCTTAAAACCTGGCAAACAGAACATCATTTTGATGTCATTGTACATCTTTGTGCTCCCTGGGTGGATTGATTATTTAGTAAAGTGTGCATCATACATAAACTCCTCCCATAGTTTACCAACATTTGGGATGCACAAACAACCATCCTTTCGCAAAAGACCGTCATCCAAGGAGAACTGGGAAACTGACCTATCCACTATATAGCATTTCATACTCTCATCGAGTTCCGTTTCCTATCAAATCCTATCCACGAGATCATATTGATCCTCCGTCCAGTTCAAGCACGCATTTATAATGGTATTCTTGTCAACATAAGAAATATCTAAAGCCTCCTACTCCTAGATCAGATGCTCATCATGCATCTATAGCCAACTTGCCTGCATTGGAGTCCACGCCTCAAGGCATCTGCGACCATATTTCCCTTCCCGGAAGCTTAATGTATCTCAAAGGTGTAGTCCCCGAGGAACTACATCCACCTTCGCTGTTACATGTTCAGATCCTTCTGATCTACTAAGTACTTAAGGCTCTTATGGTCCGTGAAGATATCAACTTTGATGTCATATAGGTAATGACGCCATAATGTAAGTGCAAAAATCACAACTGCCAACTCCAAGTCGTGGACTAGATAGTTTCTCTCTTATACATTAAATTGGCGTGAGCCATAAGCTATAAAATTTCCGAATTAAAGAAGAACGTAGCCTAAGCCGCTCCCTGAAGCATCACAGTATATTTCAAAGCAGTTCGTACCATATGTCGAACTCAAGATAGGCATCGTGGTTAAGAGACTCTTTAACTCCTCAAAAGAGTGTGTGCACTCAGGTGTCCAAATGAACTTCTGATCTTTCCTCGTCAGTGTAGTGAGAGGTATGTCTATCCACAAAAAGTTCTCCATGAAGTGCCTGTAGTATCCAGCAAGTCCAAGGAAGCTCTTGACTTTCGATACAAAAGATAACACTGGCTACTCTTGTATAACAACAATCTTTGTCGTATCCACCGAAATACCCTCTCCACTAACCACATAGACAAAAAAAGCCACATACGATAGCCAATACTCAAATTTTGATAACTTGGCAAAGAGTTTATTCCTTCTCAGGGTATGCAAAACCAACCTCAAATGTTTCACATGTTAATCTTTAGACTAAGAGTATGTCAATATGTCATCAATAAAGACATTCACAAACAGGTCCAAATACTCTCGAAAAGTCCTATGCATCAGATCCATGAATACTGATGGCGCATTAGTGAGTCAAAAAAGCATCACAGTAAACACATAATGCCCATAGCGTGTACCAAACACTGTCTTGCGAATATAACTTTCCTAAATTCTAAATTACGAGTATCCAGACTTCAAATCCCACTTTTAGTAGGCAGTTGATCCAACAAACTGATCAAACAGATCATCGATCTGAGGAATCAGATACGTGTTCTTTTCTGTCAGCTTGTTCAATTCATGATAGTTAATGCATAGACGCAAGCCTCCATCCTTCTTCTTCACAAAGAGCACCGGTTGTTAGACCCCTTTTTTCCTTCACCACAGATTCTTACGCCCAGAACCTCCGCCTTATGGTGAATCCAACTACCAAGTTAGACGCCAGCACACATTGTCGATCCTGCCGGCTAAAATGATCACATCATAGTAGGCCAAAAAAAGAGAAGTAAATGAGTAATAAAAAACCACAGATCACTGCTCACAATTAATATATATAAAAGAGAAATAGTCCACAATGAGTACAACGTATGAAAGAGAGTAGAAAAATGGGTTAATCCCGGTACATGTCTAATACAAAAGATCTCTCTCACACAAATCACACATCAAGCAGAAGCAAACTGAAAACCATCCTCGACTTATCTCTGAGTAGTATCGGTAGTGCGCAGCAACTGCTCCTCAAGTCCTACCATCCTCCTGCGACTGGTGCATCACCTCGAATTCCTAAAATGATGTGGTCCACCAAATGTTAGTCAAAATACTAAGCCACTATCGTCTTTGCCTCACCCCCGCGGCTCCTAGGCACCATGCGTGGAGGAGGAAAGGAAATATATTTAAGGTTGAGAATGAACAAGAGCTGGTGAAAATTACCATAGCAGGAGTAGGTACAAAGGAACTATAACAAGTTAGCAGTAATGTAAACAAGGTAAAGTATAGAGCAGTAAACACATGCTACACTATAAGTCATAAAAGTACAAGTAAAGAACTACGACTACCTTCTACCACAAATAAAGTAAAGTTAAGTAAGCTATAGAATAAGTAACCTTAACTTATAAGAATACCCACACAAACTCATATGTTTAGGGGTCGGTTAGCAAGGCCTATAGTACAAAAAGTCCCATACTAATTTATACGATAGGGGTAGGCGTTTAAATGCAATGATGACATGATATGCTATGTTATGATGGTTTATTGCATTGTTCATAAAAGTGCAACGCACACACCTGACTCTATGCGCAAAGACCTCTAGTTCCCCAGTTTTGGAATCTATCTTCACTCCCAGGAGCCCCTGTAGTGGCCAACGGAGATAGTGGGTTGGGCCACCCTACTCCTAGAGGGTAACCGCATTACCAGACCTAGCCCATGCGTACGCCTCTGAAGGACACACCAGAGTCACCATGTAGTAATGTTGACAAACACACTAGGCTTTCGTGTTCAAGTGTAGGGTCACTAGGTAAGCGTCTCCACAGATACTGGCAAGCTATTCCCAACCATTACACCGTCCAGAGTCATCATTCTTCTGTCAGTGCGAAGACCAGAGCGAACTGAACACCCGCCACTTTTATGCACATGAAATTATGATAAATATGAATCTCTGAGCGATCGGCTCCCTGGAATAACCCGTCCATCACAACAACCTTCCGAGTCACTGGCTCCCCGAACTAACCAGTCTGTACCTACCACCGCCGAGCCTACCGCTCGTGAGTCTAAAAAAACTAGCCTCCCGTGACTACGGGGTGAGTGAAAGTGAAATACTTAGAATTAATCTTACACTAACAGTTTAGCCTTATATTTTAGGGTTAACCTTCGACTGCCCAGGGGATTCCCTGTGAAGGGCTCTCGAGGTCACTAGGAACTACAATAGGCTGAAGCCAAAGCTCGTTATCGCAAGGTAATTATTATTGTGTGTATCTACCCATATCCCAACTCTACTGAACATACACTTGATCTAACCCTAAGTGTATTTAGACTTCCTCTAGGGAAAGACGATCCACCGTCGATCCCGAGAATAACCTTGCATCCTAGTCAACCAGACTATCACAACTTGACTCCAACTTATGATCTCTTTCTTATCTAACTCATACCAAGTACACCATTTATCCTACCTTCCCATTCCAAGGCTTACGTGTTATCTTATTTCTACAGGTTTACTATGTTCAGACCTAATGAGCTACATGACGTGCATGAATGGTGACCCATCCAAATATTCATCCAAATGACCTAACATTATCATTGAGGGCTAATCATAATATTTTAAGATTAAATCAAGAAGATAATATTTTTCCTAATTTATTAGGCATTTATTAAATTTTCTGCAAAATCAGGCCACCTAGGCTTTTGAACACCAAGTATAATTTTCTGACAATATATGGTCTCAAAAAATTTTATGAAAAGTGTATATTATCAAAATAACAGAAAATACGGAAATTCACAATTTTCCAAAAAGGTTTTGAGCCCCAAACAAATTATTGATTAATTAACAACAAGCATAGAGTAAAGCAGGAAATATTAGAATTAATCATACCAAAATTATGTGAAAATTACCAGATGTTAAAAGTGACCAGAAAAGTCTACTGAACAAAATAATAATTTTCTAAACAACTTTGATTACATAAACAAATCATTTAAAAATATTCAACACTAAGCACCTTGTGAAGCATCCTGTATGAAAATCTTCCAATAATTTTAAAAAAATTCATAGTACATAATGATTCTCTAAAATGTCCTCTGACCAAATTTCATAATTTTCTAGTGAATAATTGACCCATAAATAATTATCTTATGATGAAGGCAAACTTTGGATTTGTGAATGAAGTACTATAAATATTAATCAAAAATTAATAAAACAATTTCCAGAGATTAATAACAACTATATAAGATCGCTGCCTAAGTTTCATGAACATCCAAGATCATATAATCATGCAATAAAATTATGAGTAAAAGAAACCTAATTGGTCCTAAATTATTTCAGAGGGGTTAAATGCTCCTAAAAATTCTAATAAAAATTTCTAGGGCTTATTTCCACCCTATGAACTCATCTACCAATTTTCAAGACATTCCAAGGACATATGGTCCCATGTCCTTCATTGAGCTCAAAACTCAACCCTAGGGTTAACACTAGGGTTCTATGGCACACCAACCATAAACCACCCAAAATATCTTGTGAGTGTATTTTATATGACGTTAAGTCAGTGACCAAGGATTCATCTCTTTTGGGTGAGGATTGACCACACAACCCATCAAACACCATTTGCCTTATTTTGCCCCTTAGGGACCAAACTTTAGTCAAACCAATACCTACTCAAATTTACCCTAAATGGGCTGATATTTTTACCAGTCATCTCATGACCCTAATGGTTAACTACCAAAATATTGAGAGGTTTTGAGGTACATAGACCCTTAAATTAAATCATACAAGATTTATTAAATTTTTACAAAGACTACAAAAATTTATTCTCCAAAAATTCCAATTTTTGAATATGATGAGAAGGTCGGTATAATTAGCCTATGGTCAAAATTTCAAAGCATTTTCCTAAATTGTTTAGTGGGGGCACTCAATTTAGTCTCGGGTCAAGCCTATGTATAGCCTGCACTATATTGAGCGTTGTGGTCAAACCACGGACCCAAATTGGTCGAAAGTAATTTTAAATTAAACTAGACCCAAAGGCCTACAACTTTTGTGACTGGCCCTTGTTCCTAAAACGGTGTCTAAGGGCCTTATTTAACGACATCAAAAATTACACGTTTAAGGATAATAATTCACTATATTATATATAAAATTTTAATAATATAAAAGGGCATTGTTTATCTTCTTCTCCAATGGCAACTCGTAAAAACGCCTCTTCCTGTAGCTTTCCCAAGCCAAACGCTTGCCACCCGGCCACCTCCTTGGCCAGCCACCGGCTCTACCACCTTCGTTTAGGTGGGGGCTATCGCCGGGCGGCAGCACGACAAACAGAGGTGGTGGTTTCCAGTGAACCCGCCACCCTGAAAACCATGAAAATATCCATTTTTCTCACCGGATCGGGCTTAGTTGAGCCCAATTTCTCTCCTAATTGATCTAGGATACTATCACAAGGGGAGAGGAGGAGAAGTGGATCTTGTTTGGGGTTCTATGACGACGGCGGTGGCGGTCGGTCACGACATTTCTCCTCTCCGGCAAGCTTGCCTGATTCCTCGATCCTCCACCAAAACCATCGATCCAATTCCTCATTTCGACTGCCAAGAATGTTTTGAAGGTTATGGGTTGGTTAAAAGTGGGAATGAGGGCTGTATAGGGGGACTTATAATTTTATATGGAGGGGATGTGAAGGGGGAGGTCAGCCATGGTGGTTGGGCTCCCACCATTAGTGTTGGCTTGCTAGAATTGTTGGTATTTTCATCCCAAGAGTCAAGGGAGATGAATGGGGGAAATGGGGAGATGAATGAGGTGGCCCATGGTCTTCCTCCATAACTCCTCTCTCTCTCTTTCTTCTTTTTCTCTCCTCCATTAAAGAGGAACTAGAGGTTTTCTCTCTCCTAGTCACCATTTCCAGAATTTAGATGGCATTCCATGTAAATATCAGCCTCATAAAACTAGTGGTCCACTCAACTTGGGCTTAGCCCAAGTGAGTTGGGCTAGGTTGGGTCAACTTGTGCTAATTTGACCCAATTTAGGGTTGAGTTGACTTTAGTCAATTTGATATTTTGGGTTTACCCCAATGGGTCCTTAGTGACTCACTTACCTGTCCTACGGTCTAGGGAGACTTGGGTAGGGTTGGTTTCACACCTTGGTGGTCACTTGACCCTTATTAGGGTACTTTGACCATTTTAGTGTTTAGGTGGACTTTTGTAAACTTGACCTCTTGGATTGACCCCAATGGGCCCTTAGTGGCCCAATGAACCTCCTAAAGGGTTAGGAAGGTCTACGTGGGATCATTTTGGCAAGTTGGGGGTCCACTGGCATTATACAGGCCACTTTGACCTTTTTAGGGTTACGATTGACTTTGGTCAACTTGACAACTTTAGTTGACCCCAATGGGTTCTAGGTGCTCCAAGGGACACCCTAATGGGTTAGGGATGTTATGGTGGGGTCAACGAGTTATGGTGGGGTCAAAGAGTTATGGTGGGGTCAAAGAATCAAGGTGAGGCCTTAAATTCAAACCCTAGGTTAGGTAATTGGAATGTGTTATTTGCAGACCATGTTGACCTTAACCATCACCTCTAAGTTCACATGGTCTCTTTGAGCTTCCTAGGGTTTTGTCATGACCTAGTCATGACAAAACCACTCCTAGGGGTCTTGTTGTTTGAGTGATGTTACAAATCACAATAAATAAAAATAATAATTTCATCCCTGAAATTCAGGTAAGGCCTGCGGGATTTCTACTGAGAGTAACTGAATGTAACATCCCTCAAGAATTAATGTTATTCCTGACGGAAAGAGATCCGGGAATTCTTACTACATCAGATCAAGTGTCTCCCAGGTATGCTCCTCCTATCCATGATTTTCCCACATGATCTTAACCAACGAAACCTTCACGCGCCGCAAGACTCGCACTGCTATATCATCTATCCTGACCGGCTCTAACAGACCGATCGATTAGAAGCGACCGAGCCATCTATACTAGTAACCTGCTGCTCTGACGATAGTAGAGACTTCCTAAGAAAGGATATGTGGAAGACGTCATGCAAACCAGCTAACTCTTGCGGTAGCTCCAGTTTGTAAGCTAATGTTCCGATCCGCTCCAAGATCCTCTAGGGCCCCATATTCCTCGGTCTGAGTTTCTTCTGCCCGCATACCCACGAGACTCCACGCATCTGACGTATCTCCAGGGATCCCACAGTCTTCATCCTAAAACTCTACTTGACAATTTCGTGCATCGTAATACTTCGTCGGTCTGCTCTAGGCCTCAATCATCCTATCTTGAATCAGTCACACCTGGGTATCTATGTCCTCCACAAATTCCGAGCAGAGTGCCTTTGGATCCTCATCCTAGATCCAAGATAGTGGAGTTTTGCACCTCCATCCGTATAATGCCTAATAAGGGTTATGCTTTGGCTGGACTGGTGACTGTTGTTATAAGAGAGCTCGATCAGCGAAAACAGTCTCTCCCATGGCTCTCTGTGGTCTAGAATGCATAAGCGTAAAAGATCCTTCTTTGTCAGGATGGTATGATTCGTCTGCCCGTCTGTCCGAGGGTGGAGAGTTGTGCTGAATGTCGACCGAGAGCCCAGATAAGCCTAGATTGATCTTCTTTCCTTTGACATAAACCGTCCTTCCCAATCCGACACGATTGTCTTGGGCACTTGACCTTCTCTAGCCGATAAACCTCACCATGCGTCATGGAATCGATGACATCTTTCTTTATTTTGGGTAAATACACCTTCTAATAAACACAATTTTCTTCCAGTAATTTGAGTTCTCGTTTGTGAGTGTAGACAATGACTCTATAAACATTCTCTACACGATCAGGTTCTTATTCCTTCGAGTACGCTCGAGTAATCAATCAACTCAACTTTACAAGTTATCCAATCAAATCATTTAATAGGAATGATCACTTCGTCAAGCGACCCATCATCCTCAGAATTTAAGAGGGTGTACTTGTGAAAATTTGGAGATTATCACTAATACCAATTAATTTTTGTGTCATTTCGCCATAATAACACCTTATAATACAAAATCAATTTTTCATAATCATGAATCTTGCTAACCGTGACTATAAGGTAATCAAACGTATATATTTAGGTCCTTGATGCTATCTGAATCAGGTCTGTAGAGTCATGCCTAAGGTATACATATTCAATATATTTTTTTGCTAATTTCTTGCAAATTCCTAAAGTTATCATACTTCTGATATTACAACATAGCGATTTTATCTTTTCTTCCCATATATCCTGAATCTTACTACCCGTCATCTAATTCACATGATATCTTGTAATAGTTAAGTCTTGTAATTACTCCTCCTTATTTCCCCGACGTCGCCCTATCCCAAACTGCAAGTTTTCAATTTGACGACTTGGGTATGTCAGGTAAGCGTGGATAATTGTGATCAATCAATCTTCATGTTTAATTCATCAATTCCCAACATTTTAATATATGATGGGCTTGTTCACTTTTTTATGATCGATGTTAGATAGAATTAAGTCATTCTAACCATAGTATACTTAAACATTATACTCTAAATGCAATAGGTCCTCGTCTAGGATCTCCGATTATTCATCAACTAGCTCCCGAGGTATAATGAATGTTTTTGCAGTAAAAATTATTCTACCGCAAAAGGGCTTGATAGAACAAATTACAAGGTAATCACTTCTGAATGCCCTGAACACAAGAAATTCCAAATATAATTCTAACTTGCAAGACCTAATTTCAATCCAAATATTCCAATGGTTTAACTAAGATCAAGTATTTGTCTGATCAATGATGTCTAATCATTGTCCTGGTAACTTCACCCAAGTAACGCCGAATAAGATAAACTTCAACATCACTATGTTTGTGATACCACATTTTCTAAATTAGGTCTATGGAAACCCAAGTCAATAATTAATTTTCCCAGTAAACAAAAGATAAGCCCCCTAATAAACAAAAGATAAGCCCCTACCTATCTTGGGCTAAGTATCTTCGATATCACTATGTTATAATCGGGCTAGATATGCACAAAATCCTTAGACTTTGGTCCTATCCTGAAACTTGTTGATATACTCCATACTTTAGGCTCACCAGGTTACCATTTACGACAATCCTCTCAGGGTCAACATGTGACCCCGTCCCAAATTGTTCTCTTCTAATCTTTAATTCTTATTCCACCCTTGGTATTTGGTATGATGGTCGTCTCAACGTAATCATGTTAACAATAAAAGGGTTGAGTCTATGAGTCCCCTATAATTCCTCTAATGGATTGTAGGCATAAATTATCCTTAAGGTGGTCCTATTAGTTTGGGTAATAGGTGATAGTACCACATGATAAGGTAAGTAGGTACATCAGAGTTTATGCCTCAAGTTGCTACTCTCGTGTTAGACACTTCCTCTAACCGCTTCAGGTATCCTCGTACCTTAACTGAATTTATACCTGAGGTCAATTTTGACCAGGATACGCTAAGAATCGTCTTGGTAAGTCAAGTTTCCTAGTTGGGTTGGCCTAACTCATTGATTTAAGGGCTATATATTATGATCTTTACATATGGGCACACCATAACTTCCGCTTCTTAGTTTGTCCCCAAACTAATGCTCGTGCTGTAACATCCTAACTTTTATTGGGTCGCTAGAGTCCTAGTGGGCCCAATTAATGTGACCCCAATAAATATGACCCCATCCTCTACCCATGTCCCACACCAAGGTAGGAGGTAGCCCAAGACAAGGATATCGAGCTAAAAGCTCTGTTTTGAGTTATGTCAGTTCCTATGGCTTTGGATAGCCAAAACGGACGAATTGGAACTCATTGCATTACGATCCAAAGTCTAACGACGAATATACGCATTTTGACCGTTTTAGCGCACTACAACGTGCAGATTTTTAATATTTAGTAAACAAACTCCAATTCGTCCGCAGTCAGTGGCATTGAACTCGTATGGTCAATAGGAAGTCAACTAAGTTCGTCCCGGTCAATTTCCAACACGAGTATTCAACCCATGGTCAAATCAAGCATATTCGTGCACTGAAAAGCATGCATGCACCAATTATGACGCAACTCCCCAACTTTGACCCGACTCCCGGTGTCTTGGACCCACTTTGACTTTGACCAGCAAGAAGGAGCCACCCCATGGTTGACTTTGGTCAAAACCCCCCTAAAAGTTTTTGTTTTAAAATTTCTCCCTCAAAGAAGAGCTCACTCCTCTTCATGGCTTGATAGGGTCTCATCACCCTACTCTTGTCCCATCAAATCCAGCCCTTACAAGAAAACTAAGTGGACCATGGACCAAGGAAAGCCCACTACCTCCATTCCCTCCCCTCTTCCTCACTCCAATCCAAAGCACATTATTTTCTTTTTCCCTTAGATGTTTGCAACCTGGTGGACCACCACCCCTCCTGATAGTAACACCTGACAAGAGGAAGTGGAGGGGAGGAGAGAAGTCTCTCTCTATCTCTGGATAATCCCACATAGCTGGTGGGGAGGAAGGGAACCCCCACCCAGCCTATAAAATTCCATCCCCTCCCCTGCCATTCCTCACACCAAGCAAAATGAGCTCATGGAGCCCTCACCGGAACCCTAACTCGCCGAAAAAAGGATAGCCCGAGCTCCACCACCCCGCCACCTTGCATGGCCAATCAAGTTGGCCCCTCCCAAGCCCCCCCCACCCTACATAGGTGGAACCCTCTCCCCTTCCCTTTTCTAAAATCTTGGACGACCCGCATGGGCCTACAGGTGGCCGAGGAGCCGCCAACACCACCCGACCTAAGCTCCAAGTCTGGTGGTGGCCGCAGGAAGTCTAGCCACTCCCAGTACCGGTGGTGGCGCTGGAGAAGGGCTAAAACACTGGGGATGAATTTCCCCGATTGTGCAATGTTGGGGTGCCCCTGAAAAATGCCGCTCCAGCGGCATCCGAGAAACAGAGTTTTTCACTGTTTTAACTCCGACGGTGTCCGATAGAGATTGTTCACTGGTCTACCACCGGAGAAGAGCCCTACCCCCGGCGCGCCGACTGGGGGTGGTTTCGGAGCTAGGCTCAATGCTAGAGAGGCAGAGTGGGGCGGTGGTGCTGAGAGTAGAGCCACCACCACCCTGCTCTCGGGTTGGCTAAATTAGGCGGTGGCTGGCGGAGGCAGGCCGCTGGGCCACCACCCAAGGACTTGCCGGCCCCCGACAAACTGACTAGGGATGGCGCCGGCACCCAACAGCAACCAGCCGGTGGTGGTAGAGGGCCACCGCCTCTTCCTCTGCATAGATGAGATGGACGGCGGGGATTTTCTCAATTCCCCCCACCTCCATTTCTATGCCCCCCAGAACAGATCCACGGTTGATCCGCTGTGGGGAAACAGTTGAGCATCAGGCAGTCCGGCTCAATCTCAGCCGCAGAATTAATGATTGATCTACTAATTGCAGACCAATTTTCATATCAGAACTTTATGAATTTTTGTGGGCCAAATCAGAGACCTAGGGGGCAAAGTGCTCAACATGAAAAATGTTAACCATAATGAGGGCTTCTTCCACAGAAATTTTTAGAATTATTGAAGGTGTTTTAATAATTTTAAAAGCCTAAATAAGGTTTGTCTGGCCAAATTAAAAGTCCAAAACTTGTGGGAAAATTATGGAAAATATTTTAGACTCTCTTTAGGATATTCCAAAGGTTGTATCAAAATTTGAAGTCATGGTGATAAGAAATGAATTTTTACAGAATTTTAGTGCCTAAGGTCGCGCTTGAAATTTATTTTGCCTATTTTATCCCGGAAATGAAAATTGGAGTGCACGACAATCCTTTCTAATCTAAATCATAAATTCAAATTTGTACTATCGACGGGAGTGGCCGAGGCAAGTAAACAAGCTTCAGGTGTTCTGAGATTTTGTAAAATGATACACAAATTCGCAACGGCGGAGAGAGAGGGTTAGAGAGAAGAGAAGAGAAAGTGGATGTGGTGGTTGAGAATATTCTCCGATTCTATATCCGATAAAGGCAAGCGTACCTTATCGGTTATAGTATAGGATACTAAAGATTAGTATCAAGGTCGTATTTCCCTGGGGCGTAATGACTACTTCTACTCAAAGGAGATTGCTATTATTTTATCAATTGGAATTTCTATTAATTACTAAACTAAAAACTGAAATTAAATTACTAAGCTAAAAGAAAAGAGAACTAATTACTTGCAGGATAAAAAGATTTATAGCTAATAATAAAGAGGCGCACTCGAATCTAGAATCACCTCGGCTAAAGACGATTAAGAAAGTGCGATAAAAATCTAAACTTAATAGGATAAAGGTCCTTGACCGTGGAGGTTCCTAATGCTTGAACACGCTTCTCTCGAAGTCGTGCCCAACTGAGTTTAAGAAGGTCCGACCGACTCTCGTCTAAATCGGAGGCCTAAAGCTCGCTTTACGCGGTGAACCCCTCTATTGGATTTTACTCCAATCTGGGAGATTTGGACGTCTGCCTCTCTCGAGGGGTGCGTACAACTCCCTTTACTCTTGAATGCTCACTTCATTCTATCGGCCTCTCGGCTAGCCCAGAACGAAAGCAAAGGCGGAGAGTATATATCGAAAATATACCTCCAACCCGTGATTAATCAAGAATAATTCAAGGCCCTAACCTAAAAAGAAAAGATTAATTAAAGCGTCATAACTTAATCGCTCTAACCTCGGATCATCAAGATCGAGTACAAGGAGGATTAGTTAATCATAATAGAGTGGAGGAGGGGGGATGAGTAGTAGAGCATAAAAAGAACACTAGTAATAGGAAGAGCACTTATATTAATTAAAAGGAGCAAGTTACACTAATGAAATTGAAATTACAAGTGCATGAATTAAAGCCCTATTCTAGCCCTATATTAAGCAAGTAAAGGAAATGCAAGAGCTAAAAGCAAAACACTAAGCTAGGTTAAGAAAATAATTACAAAATAAGAGAGAGAGGGAGAGAGGGAGAAAAAGCATAAAAAAGGATGAAGAACTAAAGGGGCAGCACCTCCCCCTCTCCCCAAAAGCTTGCTGAAATGGAAGGGGGGGTCTGGTATTTATAGACTTTTCCCACGGGTTGGTCATGCCCTCCGACACGCCCTAGGGGGGGCGTGTCAGGGGGCGTGACAAGTACGGATTTGACCTCGGGAGCTGAATTCTGGCGGGAATGATGATTATTTCGGTACGATGGTGGTCACGCCCTAGGTCACGCCCGTGACAGGGGGGCGTGACAGGCGTGTTAATTCAAATTCAGTAGTCGCAGGTCCATCAGACGTCCGAATGGGGGCAGTCACGCCCCAGGTCACGCCCGTGACATGGGGCGTGACAGTACTGTTGCGTGCAGGTGTGTACAAAGCATTGAAGGAGGCGCAGACTTCGGGCAGAGGGCGACACGCCCCGTGTCACGCCCGGTGACACGCCCGGGGAGGGCGTGTCGGTGGGGCGTGACAGGGGATTCTTTGGCGGGAAATTCACCTGGCGACTTTCAACATCGGGAGCAGGTGACACGCCCTGAGTCACGCCCGGGGAGGGCGTGACAGGGGGGCGTGTCAGGGGATTTTTTCCTGGAAATTGTCTGAAACCTGCAAAAACAGAAAATAAATATTATTTATAATATTTACATAAAAAGAAGCAAAAAATAACATAAAGAAAGAGATTTAAAACGAAAATAACATATTTTTACCCTAATAAATTAAGCTAAAATATGCATCATCAAATTCCCCCATACTTATTATTTTGCTTGTCCTCAAGCAAAGACTACGAGTTAGAGAAAATAAGAAGGGTTAATTGAAAAGTTTAAAAATGCTATAAACGAGTAAGACGGGAATTTAGAGGTAGAGAAATTTTTGAATAAGAACCGAAAAGTCCTACTTTAACTTAGCACAGAATTTTATAAATTTTACTAAATATAAAAACAAATCATCCCAAATTTTTACAGAATTAAAACTTAATAAAGTAACGAGTAAAAAGCGCATTGAGTCACTACTAAAGTCTAAGAGACAAATTAAAACCATAGTCAATCAAGACAAAATTCAATATTTCTATCAGAAATACTTACTCAATCTAGTTTCTCGCTACTATACTAAAAAGTAAACGTAGAAAGCATGAATCATTGGGGCTTTAATTAGGCGTATAGTTAGGCTTAGGTTTTTAAGGGTGTGATATTCAAAAAGATAAACACGAGGGATATTTGCACACTTAAAACAAAAAGAAAATGAGCTTTGCCAAAATAAAACTAGCCAAAATAAATATTTTCTTTTCTTTTCTTTTACTTTTTCTTTTTTTTCACTTATTTTCATCATATTTTTCATTTTTTTTTTACTTATAACTTTTCACTTTTGTAGCAAAAGATAACACAAAGATTTTCCACTAATTTTTCAAAAAGATGCACATTAGCAATTAAAGCTCAAAAATAATTTTAAAGTGTGCATGCAGGTAGGCTATTTGGTCGTGGTGAAATAAAAAGTGGGGCTACAAAAAAGAAAGGAAAAGGCACAAAAATGGCTAGCAATGGTTATTGTTAGGCGAGGTGCAAAGGCTCAAACGTTACAAAAGAAATGCCTAAATCATTTTCATGCTTCCTAAATCTACTCCAAGTAAAGCTTTGAAATTTCAAAAGAGGATAAGCACAAAAAAATAAAAAATAGAGAATTTGCTTTCATGAAAATAATGATAATAAGCGTCTAGACCGTTTTGTGTCTACTACACTTAAAACTAATTAACGTTTAAAAAGATTTTAATAATGAAAAATAAGGGATGATGGGTTTTATAAAAGTAAAAGAAATAAAAGAAAAGCTATGGAAAAGTAAAGTAAATTTCAAAAAATTTTCAAAAATAGCGTACTACCCTAAATAGGAACACTGCATGAGTCAACATACTACTCGCTAAACATATTTAAACAGAAAATTAATCAAATTTATTCTAACTAAGCAAGTAGACATGAGCTTGAAAAAACAATAAAAAGCAAAGTAGCGGGGTACTAATTGATTTGGCAAAAATTAACTCAATTTAATTTGGGATTTTTTTTCAAAAGTACTTATATATATATTTTTTTTTTCAAAAATATAATACATACAACAAATATTTTACTTTTTTTTTTAATTTTTCTAAAATTTTTATATATTTTTTTTATTTTGATTTTTCTAAAGTAAAATATTAAGGGAACACTCCCCCATACTTAAAGTTAAACATTGTCCCCAATGTTTAATGTTAAGTATAAAGAGAGAGAAAAGAGAGAGAAAAGAGAGAAAAAAAAAAGAAATGCAAAGAGAGGGAGAAGATGCTTCCCTAGCGATTGATGCCCAGACGTTGGAAAATGCGTCCCCCAAACTTGAGCTAAAGATCGGCTTCAGTCCAAGTTGCGAGGCGAAAAGCGGCACAAACACGCGGGAGCTTATTCCTGCACAAAACAAAAGATAAAAAAAAGGAAAAACAAAAACAAAAACAAAAAAAGAAAAAGATAAGCAAGGGGTGCCTCCCAAGAGCGCTCTTTGTTTAAAACGTCGTTGAGCTCGACGTATTATGGTTAGCTAAATGGAAAATAAAAACAGAAATGTAATGGCAGCTCGCGCAATATGCGTTTCGGCGCGAGTGCCAAAACATTTTTTAAGAAAATAAAAATATTTTTTTGTAATTTTTTATTTTTTAAATAAAACAAAAAACAAGAAGATTTAGAAAAAGAAAAAAAACTAGAAAAAGAAACTATACTATTAGAGGGGGACGAAGAAGAAGAAACTAAACTAGAAGGAAAAATAAAACAAGAAAAGAAAACAGAATTTTCGCAAGAAGGGGGAAGAGAAGAAAAAGAAGAAGGCGACGGCGGTTGATCACAAGAAAATGGTTGGATAGAAAAATCCGGTTGCTCCACCTGAATAGCAATCATTTCGGTAGATAGGGAGCAAACCGGGATATCCGAAAAATCAATCTCTTCAGAAGATCGAACACAAGAAAGTTCGTCTTCCTCGGAAACTTGAAAAAAAATCGGAATATCGGGGGAAATTTCCTCCTCGAGAGGTTGAAGGCACAATGGAATTTCTGAATAATCGTCTTCCGCAAGTGATTGAAGGCACTGCGGAATATCCGAAGATTCATCATTCGAAAGATAAATAGGAGGAGGAGGGGAAGAAAAAGATGCGGCCTCAGCAGCCAAAGCGTCAAAAATCACTTTGAAGTGAGCATTGATGCGTGCATCAAATGCTACGCCATCAAAAATGACTTCATTTTCGCTAGAATCAAAAATCGGAGGCGCGCAAACTTGCGGAGAAAAAGTGGAAAAATCTTGAGATGGAATGGATTGATGATCACCTTGGCCCCAAGAATGATCAGGGTGTTGCCACCCTGAGTAGTTCAAAGTAGGGCTAGGATCAAAATGTCCATTCAAGAAATTTCCATAAGAATTAAAATCAGAAAAATTCGGAGGAGTGGGGTAGGAAGGCGTTTGAAAACCATCGTAACCCCATGAAAAAAAATTCGTGGACGGATCAATTTGGCCAAATTGATTCGATCCGGAAGGGATAGAATCATAGGAGGATGAAGGATACCTTACCCAACACTCCTCGCGAGAGTGACCGAACTCTCCACAATTAAAACAAAGATTACACATTTTAAAATAAAATTAATCAACCGCGAGAGTGGGGTGAAAGAGACGAGAGAAAAAAGAAAAGAAAAAAAAATAAAATAAAACAAAAACGATAAAATTAATAGCTATCCTTTTTTTCAAAATATCAAAACAGTCCCCGGCAACGGCGCCAAAAACTTGATACACAAATTCGCAACGGCGGAGAGAGAGGGTTAGAGAGAAGAGAAGAGAAAGTGGATGTGGTGGTTGAGAATATTCTCCGATTCTATATCCGATAAAGGCAAGCGTACCTTATCGGTTATAGTATAGGATACTAAAGATTAGTATCAAGGTCGTATTTCCCTGGGGCGTAATGACTACTTCTACTCAAAGGAGATTGCTATTATTTTATCAATTGGAATTTCTATTAATTACTAAACTAAAAACTGAAATTAAATTACTAAGCTAAAAGAAAAGAGAACTAATTACTTGCAGGATAAAAAGATTTATAGCTAATAATAAAGAGGCGCACTCGAATCTAGAATCACCTCGGCTAAAGACGATTAAGAAAATGCGATAAAAATCTAAACTTAATAGGATAAAGGTCCTTGACCGTGGAGGTTCCTAATGCTTGAACACGCTTCTCTCGAAGTCGTGCCCAACTGAGTTTAAGAAGGTCCGACCGACTCTCGTCTAAATCGGAGGCCTAAAGCTCGCTTTACGCGGTGAACCCCTCTATTGGATTTTACTCCAATCTGGGAGATTTGGACGTCTGCCTCTCTCGAGGGGTGCGTACAACTCCCTTTACTCTTGAATGCTCACTTCATTCTATCGGCCTCTCGGCTAGCCCAGAACGAAAGCAAAGGCGGAGAGTATATATCGAAAATATACCTCCAACCCGTGATTAATCAAGAATAATTCAAGGCCCTAACCTAAAAAGAAAAGATTAATTAAAGCGTCATAACTTAATCGCTCTAACCTCGGATCATCAAGATCGAGTACAAGGAGGATTAGTTAATCATAATAGAGTGGAGGAGGGGGGATGAGTAGTAGAGCATAAAAAGAACACTAGTAATAGGAAGAGCACTTATATTAATTAAAAGGAGCAAGTTACACTAATGAAATTGAAATTACAAGTGCATGAATTAAAGCCCCATTCTAGCCCTATATTAAGCAAGTAAAGGAAATGCAAGAGCTAAAAGCAAAACACTAAGCTAGGTTAAGAAAATAATTACAAAATAAGAGAGAGAGGGAGAGAGGGAGAAAAAGCATAAAAAAGGATGAAGAACTAAAGGGGCAGCACCTCCCCCTCTCCCCAAAAGCTTGCTGAAATGGAAGGGGGGGGTCTGGTATTTATAGACTTTTCCCACGGGTTGGTCACGCCCTCCGACACGCCCTAGGGGGGGCGTGTCAGGGGGCGTGACAAGTACGGATTTGACCTCGGGAGCTGAATTCTGGCGGGAATGATGATTATTTCGGTACGATGGTGGTCACGCCCTAGGTCACGCCCGTGACAGGGGGGCGTGACAGGCGTGTCAATTCAAATTCAGTAGTCGCAGGACCATCAGACGTCCGAATGGGGGCAGTCACGCCCCAGGTCACGCCCGTGACATGGGGCGTGACAGTACTGTTGCGTGCAGCTGTGTACAAAGCATTGAAGGAGGCGCAGACTTCGGGCAGAGGGCGACACGCCCCGTGTCACGCCCGGTGACACGCCCGGGGAGGGCGTGTCGGTGGGGCGTGACAGGGGATTCTTTGGCGGGAAATTCACCTGGCGACTTTCAACATCGGGAGCAGGTGACACGCCCTGAGTCACGCCCGGGGAGGGCGTGACAGGGGGGCGTGTCAGGGGATTTTTTCCTGGAAATTGTCTGAAACCTGCAAAAACAGAAAATAAATATTATTTATAATATTTATATAAAAAGAAGCAAAAAATAACATAAAGAAAGAGATTTAAAACGAAAATAACATATTTTTACCCTTATAAATTAAGCTAAAATATGCATCATCATAAAATCGTCGAGACCCTTGACTCTTGTGTTTACTGGGCACACACAGAAAGTGGAGTACGAGTCGCAAGTTGCTAATTACTCTCTACAAATAATAAAATGGTAACTCCTAAAAAGCCTTTGATCTGATTAAACCGTAAACAAAAAAAGGGGGGAAACTAAATCATCAGATCTTAATAATAGATGTAACCAAAGGAAGCTTTTAAAAGGACCGGAGATGGAATTGAAGCCTCCTGAATGGAGTGAACGGACTACTAACCATTTTTCTTTATGATTATGAAAGTGAGGGGATAAGTTGTAAACTACTCTAGAGGGGGGGTGAATAGAGTATTCAAATTTTATGAATAACTAGTCAGCTCCCTTGGAGTTGAATTGCGGAATAAAATAATCTGATACTTGAACCCTAAGAGCCTAACACAGTGAAGTGCACAAGTGAGAGAGATAACTGAAATTTCAGTTTAACTATAAGCCTATCACAGCAACTAGCAATCCTAGGTAGTTCTATCACAGCCACAGAATAAGATGAATAAGCAAGATAACCAGATGGACATAGGATATATAGTGGTTCCCTCTTAATAGGTACTCCACTCTTCTACCACCCTGGTAGGAATCCACTACAGGTTTTTGCTAAGGTGCCCTGCCACCAATGATCTGATTCAGGTAGATCAAACAGACCCTTTGAGCTTTTGATAAGGATGCTCAACCACAGGTTGTTGATAAGGTGCCCTGTCACCAACGTTCACTTTTGAAGAGATGTGAACAAAACTCTTTTTACAAAGGGGTTGAGAGGGTTAGATTATCTTCTCTGTTGTAAATACAGATTAGAGAAGACTTGTGGATTCTCTAAAGAATCAAAGTCTCCCCCTGGCTCAGTGAAAGTCCAGGGAAAGCCTTTGCTTCAGGATGAAGGAGTTTCAGATAAACTGAAACTAAATCCTCAGAAATCTGAAGACTGATTTTTATCAGGTCTTAAGATTCTGGAGCACTTGAAGCAGAACTGGAGCTCTTTCTGAAGTCTTGAAAACTCTAAGCAGATGCTCAGGAGACTTGAGAATGAAAGATGATTGCTCTGGGCTTTTGCTTCAGGAAAACTTTTCTTCTTCTTGTTGTGTGATTGTGAAGAGCTGCTCTGATGATGCTTGAGCGAATGAATAATATTTCTCTGTGTCTGTAACTTCTCTTTTGCTGAGAGAAGAATCTCTCTTAAATATGTCTTCACGTTCTTCCTTTGGAACGGCTCTATTGATTTGAATTCTCGAGCCCTGCAACAGATTATCTCAAAATAGAATATAGCAATAGGAATAGAATGGCCTATTAACTTTCTGTCAGTCCCAATAAGGAATAAAATAAGCGGGAAAAATATCTCAGCATAAAGACGTACCATTCTTGGAAATAGTACATAGTACCAACGGCTAGAAAAACAAGCTGGAAAGATAAAGTCAACGCAATTTGTATAATAGGACAAAATGCTTTATCAAGAGTACTGAATCCCGTGATTTATGCTTGACATATTTTGTAAATAATTCATTTGAATTTAAGCCATAAATTTAGCAACAAATAACTTCAGAAAATCTTTCTAACCACAAGCTAACACTCTTGGAAATAAACCAAGGAATAGCATAAATACAAATAGATAAAAGCAGACAGAAATCGTCGAACAGGGGTTCGAAGACCGTCGACCTGCAAACAGATCGTCGACTAATAGCAGGAATCTGTCGGAACAGAAATCGTCGACCAGAAATCGTCGACCAGCTAATAGATCGTCGACCGGCTAACAGATAGTCGACCAGCTAACAGATAGTCGACCAGCAAAGGCAGATATCTGTCGAGACAGAAATCGTAAAGCAAGAACACGATCGACGATCTGTTGATGACAGATCGTCGACCAACCTTCAGAGCGTAGTAAGCTTGCTCTGAGATCGTCGACCAACGGTCGACGATAATTGTCTTGACTTCAACGATTCAATAGCCCTGCTATCGTCGACCAATGATCGACGATCGCGAGGCCTCGTTCGACGATGGTCGAATGGAAAAGCCTTAACCACAAAAAACATCTAGAACTTCTAACCTAAGCTCTAGGTCAGTTTATAAACTGCCCTAGGGAGACTAAACAGAGTCTAAACAGGATCATATATAAATTATATAGATCAAGAGAGGGCTGCAAGGGGATCACATAAGCCAAATCACATCTAGGGTACCAACAGATTATTCCAGTCTCGTACTGGTCAAGTTAATTTCAGTACTTTAAATTCTAGTCTCGTACTGGTCAAGTTAATTTTAGTACTTTCAATTACAGTCTCGTATTGGTCAACTTCATTTTAGTACTTCAATTCAAGTCCCATACTGTTCAAGTTGATTTCAACACTTTCAATTCCAGTCTCGTACTGGTCATGTTCATTTCAGTACTTTCAATTCCAGTCTCGTACTGGTCAAGTTCATTTCAGTACTTCAATTCAAGTCTCGTACTGGTCATGTTCATTTAGTACTTTCAATTCCAGTCTCGTACTAGTCAAGTTCATTTCAGTACTTTCAATTCCAATCTCGTACTGGTCAAGTTCATTTCAGTACTTTCAATTCCAGTCTCGTATTGGTCAAGTTCATTTCAGTACTTTCAATTCAACTCCAGTCTAGTACTGGTCAAGTTTAGTTTAGTACTTTCAATTCAATTCTAGTCTCGTACTAGTCAAATTCAATTCGATACTTTCAATTCAGTACTATTCCAGTTTCGTATTGGTCATTCCTGCACTTAAATTATGTAGCTTTCATAATCAATAGCTTAAATCACCATTTTTTATGTCTGTAATTTACTATTTTAAGCCGGGTCCTGCTCTAACGAGCAGTTGCCTACTAAGGTCGAGCCTTAGATGAGGATAACCAGAGTTGAGGTATTACTACAGGTTTAGCCTCAAATAAAGAGCTCCCACACTCCTTGTCGAAAGTTGATCTGAGCGCCACCACCCGAAGTTCAAAACATAGTAGGGCAGGCTGCCACAGACCCGATTTGTGCTAATAAAATTATCTGTTCGAGTGCTTGTAAATTGCTTGCGGTGAATTATGGCGGGTTTGTCCCTTCCACAGACCGTTCGTACCGGTACGAGAAGGTTGATGACTCAAGGTGACAGAATAGATGGGTACCACTGATGATCGGCCTTAATCTTTCCCATTGCGTTTTCCTCCACTAGTCAGCCAAAATGTCATATCGTCGGATGTCGCTCACATCCAATAGTACACTAGGTTGTTGTTGGGGCCTGGGGTTGTGTAGTATGAGCACCCCCAAAAGTGGCCGGACTAGGCACTATCACCGACGACCACATTGGTGAGGCCAGCAGGGCTCGCTACTCTGTTGGAATAGAAACGGTCCATACTATGTCGATATAGGATGTGTGTGCACGACTGTGAATTCCTGCAAAAGGATGTGTGTGCACGGCTATCAATGCCTGTGATAGGATACAAGAGGTGAATATCTGTTGTGCTGGTATACTAGTAGAGCCCTTATCATAACTGATGTTTATATTGATGCCATTTCAGTTATGCTACCATTCTTTTATTGATGCTCCTAGATTAAAAATATGAAATGCTATATTAAACCTCTCATAATTCAGCTATCTTATACTGCTGGGTGCGTGTGTGCTCGTCACAAGGATATGGATGCGGGGAGGAGATTTTCTTCCACTTAGCCATGTGACTAACAGTTATTTAAATGACCATTCATAGGAAATGGAGCACCGTAGCGACCCCCTACCACAAGAGAACGTGCCAGTGGTTAGGACTACCGGAGCAGAAGCCATTGATGCCTTTAGAGATTCGAGACGTGAGTACCATTGAGCTGGATAGAGAGTGAGAGTGAGATGCTATTAGTAGAACATGTACAACCTACGGGCTTATATAGGAACTTAGGCTACAGCCCTAGTACTCTTGTAAATATATTTGGTATTATTTATACATATTAGTGGTTTCCTGTTAATGTTTCCGCGTATCTCTGATGTATTATGAATGTTGTGATTCTAGTCATACAGGGCGGCAAACTAGTGCCTTGATAGGGCCGATCGTTACCCATTGGGAGCACTAAATGGACATCTTGGGCAAGTAGTGCCCCTTCAGCCAGACCCGGATAATGGTTTGGGGGGATTACAAATGGATCTGATCTATCACGATTCGTCCTTGTAGAGCAATCTCAGGATCCCCACGTCCCTCAGTTCGTTCTCGGTTTGGGATGAACCTTATAGCAGAATCCTGATGGACCCTAGTATAGAGGCTTAGAGATTCTAGACTCTACGATAGTTTGCCCATACATTGGTGTTTCCACTTCGTCAATTTTTTTGAAAATTTTCCATACTTTTGCAAAGTACTAACACTCTTTCCTATTACTTCACCAGATACCGGAATACAATAACGGGGGGTCCTGTTCTAGAGGATATGTTCCCACCACCGTACCTCCCAACCCAGTTGCCCCCACGGCTGTACCTTTTGCTGAGACTAACTTGGGGCAGACATTGACAGCCATCCTGGCCACCTTCCGGATAGCCTTGCACAGCCGCCACGAGAGATGATAACACATACCGATTTACTGATGAATTTTTGAGGACTGAGGCCTCCCGCTTTTAGAGGCATACAGACTGCCATACAGTCAGAGGAGTGGGTTGAGTGGGTGGAGTGTGTGGAGGAACTGCTCGAAGGCATGATGTGCCCAGTAGTAGTTGCTGTCTCACTGGTAGTGACCCTATTGGAGGGATACTCAAGGGACTGGTGGAGAGAGGCTAACCGCTTGACTTTTAGGGGACGGCTATTGATCGCTATCCTATTGGGAGTGTTCTCAGAGGCTCTACTATAGTTCTTTATTACAGAGGCATACCGAGTTGTTTTGTAGGATAGGTTCCTACACATTTGACAGGGTTATAGAACGGTGTAGGAGTACGAGAGAGAGAGTTCATACACCTGACACGCTTTGCCGAGAATTTGGATGCCATTTATAGGGATAGAGCTTCTTGTTTCTACCGAGGTCTACGGTATGACCTGAGGCATGCACTAATTATGATCTCTCAGTCTACCTTTCACACCATAGCTACTCACGCAGTAGCATTGGAGTAAGACCAGTGGATGGTTGCCCAGTAGTACAGAAGATGGCCCAAGGACCCTAGAGGTTAGATACGAGATAGAGGGGCCTCTCCCCATTGACAGGATAGATAGCATAGGCAGATACACCGTAGACAGCCTTACAGGCACCCACTAGCACCCCCAATACCCCAAGCACCACAATAGGACGTCAGACCAGCTCAAGCACCACAACCCGTGCCAGTAGATCGGCGTGATGTTCCCTTTACAGGGAACTGCTTCTTGTGTCAACAGCTACGGCATATGAGGGACTTCTACCCACAGGAAGTGGGAAGGCCAGGACTATGAGCTGTATTGGGTGGGCAACTAGCACGGGGATAGGTTCAGAGAGGCCGTCGAGGAAGAGCTGGCAGGAGAGGAAAACAGGGCCGAGCAGCACCCCTGGATGCCTATGAACTTGATCTACAGCACGGGCCAACCCCCGATATAGTGATATGTATATATATTAGGAGATAGAGATTTGCCACATGTTGCTACTTGTACTAAACTAGGATATACATATATGTATACCTACATCTTGTATATTAAAAAATATATATATGCTCCATATACTCTTAGGAATTCTTTTGGTAGAAGGACACCCCGCCAAGATCCTCTTCGATACTAGAGCGACACACTCCTTCATATCCAACGATTTTATTTCGACTAAGGAGAATGTTGTTCGCTCGTTCGGATTGTCTATACAAATCTGTCTATCAGATGGATCGGACATGATATCAACAAAGAGATGCTTGTTTCTGGCTATACTAGGGGACGTGAAATTTAAGGTCTATGCGACAGTCTTGGCATTAACCAGATTTGATATTATACTGGGAATGGATTGGCTAGTCGAGCACAAGGCGCAAATAAATTGTTCAACACGAGAAGTCCGACTTTAGAACCAAAGCGGGCAGGACATTACGTTGACAGGTGTAATCTCTATCTCTCGTATTATTTTAACTTCTGTACCGATTATAAAATCGTTCTTGCAGAAGGATGATTTGTACCTTTTTTACTTGGAAATGGAGAACAAAACTAAAGTGCTCGTCGAGGTCTCAATTGTACGAGATTTACCAGACGTTTTCTCTAAATCCCTCCTAGGACTGCCACCCCAGCGAGAAATTGATTTTCAGATAAAGCTCGCGACTGGGGCTCGACTAGTGTCCCGAGCACTCTATCGGATGGCCCCAAGAGAACTAGTTGAGTTAAAAATTCAACTATAGGAGCTAATAGATGCTCGATTCGATCGCCCCACCTCCTCGCCTTGGGGAGCACTAGTACTGTTCGTAATGAAGAAGGACAGGACATTACATCTGTGCATAGACTACCGGGAACTAAATAAGCTGACGATACGAAACACATACCCCCTTCCTAGGATCGACGAACTATTCGATCAGTTATAAGGTGCGTCTATTTTCTCCAAGATGGACCTGAGATCGGGCTACTACCAGCTTCGAATACGGGAGGAAGATATTCCCAAGACTGCCTTCAGCTCCCGTTACAGTCTCTATGAGTTATTGGTAATGACCTTTAGGCTCACCAACACACCCTCTGAATTTATGTCTTTAATGAATAAAGTCTTCGAGACTTTCCTAGATAACTTCATGATCATCTTCATTGACGATATTTTGATTTATTCAAGAACCAAGATAGATCATACTAGACACCTGCAGATGGTGCAATTGAAACTTCGAGAGCACTCCCTCTTCGCCTAATTCAGTAAGTGCGAGTTCTGGTTAGAAGAAGTCAGATTCTTGGGGCACACTATAAATAAGAAAGGAGTAGTAGTGGATCAGGCCCAAATCCAGGCAGTACAAAACTAGCCTCCGCTCAGGACAGCAACAGATATCTGAAGTTTCCTTGGTATTGTAGGATATTATTAGAAGTTCGTGGAAGGATTCCCCAAGATTGCTTTACCACTCACCGCCCTTACCAGGAAGGATTTTACGTTACGATGGACACCAGAATGCGAGATTGCGTTCGTCGAGTTTTAGAAATGGCTGACCTCTGCACCAGTCCTTACAATTCTTGCAGGGACTTAGGGATTCAAGATCTACACTGATGCCTACCTGAAGGGATTAGAATCTGTTCTGATGCAGCACCATAATGTGGTGTCCTACAGATCTCGCCATTTAAAGTTGCACGTGTTAAACTACGCATCTGATGATCTGGAATTAGGTGCGGTCGTCTTTCTCTCGAAATCTGGAGGCATTACTTGTACAGGGAAAAATGTGATATCTTCTCCGACCACAAATGACTCAAATACATAGTCACCAAGAAAGAGCTAAACCTCCGGCAGCGCCGATGGTTAGAATTCCTATGCGATTATGACTTCGCTCTCCAATATCACCCCGGGAACGCCAATAGAGTTGCTGATGCTTTAAGACGACAGCCTTCGGTAGTTGGGAGTTGGATGGAGCAAATCCCAAAAAGTTTGTTCGAGTCTTTGATAGAATTGGAAATTACCCTGGTTGCCCAAAGTGATCCGGAAGAATACCATGCCCAACTATATTGTATGGAGATCCAATGCGACATCCGGGATCGGACACGAGAAGCCCTAAATATTGATCCAGAGGTGGTTCCGATTATATGAACCCTACAAGATGGGGCATAGGAGGAGTTTAAACTACATGATGGGATCTTTTAATTTAGGCATCGTATATTCATTCCATCTACCGGGGGTATTCGTGAAGATATTCTGCAAGAAGCACACCAGTCAAGGTATTCCATCCACCCTTGTGTGGTAAGAATGTATGTTGATCTACGCAGGACCATCTATTGGCCTGGAATGAAAAGTGACGTCTCCAACTTCGTAGGTTAGTGTCAGACCTTTCAAAGGGTTAAAGCTGAAAGTCGCAGCCCTGAGAGTCTAATGCAGCCCCTGCCTAAACCCGAATGGAAATTTGAAGACATTTCATGGACTTTATCCACGACCTACCTCGATCTCGTATTGGAAATGACTCTATATGGGTTGTTGTAGATCGACTTACCAAGGTGGCGCGGTTCATTCCAAACCGACAGGGGGATAGATTTAATATTCTGGCCAGGATATTCATAGAGCAAGTAGTCAATTTCCACAGTGTGCAAAAGTCCATTGTGTCGGATCGTGACAGGCGATTTATGTCCAAGTAATGGAGACGGGTGCAGGTATACTTGGGAACCAAGTTTGCCTTTAGCACAACCTTTCACCCTCAGACAGATGGACAAACGGAAAGGACAAATCGAGCGATGGAGGATCTACTTTGACTTTGCATAGTGGAATACAATGAGCCTTAGGAGTAGCTGATACCTCTAGTTGAGTTTTCTTACAATAACAGCTACCAGGCTAGCATCAAGATGGTCCCATACGAATTATTGTACGGGAGGCGTTGCCGAACCCCATTGACATGGGTTCAGGAAGAGGACCTAGAGGCCTTAGGAGTGTCTTATATTAACGACACTATGACAGCGATACGACTAATCCAGGAACGGATGCGGGAGGCGCAGAGCCAGCACGCCAAGTATTATGATGCGCGACATTGACCAGTGGAGTTTCGCGAGGTGGAAATTGTGTTCCTAAAAATTAAACCCATGCATGGTGTCTCCCGGTTGAGAAAAGAAGAAGCTAGATCCCCGCTATTTGGTCCCCTATCTGGTGATAGAGCGTGTTGACCCTATTGCTGATCGATTAGCCTTGCCTCCAAAATTGTGAAATCTTCATGATGTGTCTCATGTCTCTTCCTTAAGATGAGTTCTTCGGCAACTAGAGCAGCATCTACCTACCTCACCAGTGTAACTGAAGTTGGACAGATCTGTCTAACTTGAACCAATTAGGGTTGTAGATCATAAAACGAAGAATCTGCGTAACAAGGCCATCCCAATGGTTAAGATATTGTGGTTGAATTATAGACGAGATGAGTATACTTGGGAACCGGAGACACTCGCCCGCAAAAAACACCCATAGCTCTTTCCCCAGGTATGTCACTCCCTTTCCCCCTACCTCAAGAAAATTTTTGGGGACGAAAATCATTTTATTTTTATTAGATTATAACATCCCGACTTTTATTGGGCCACCAGAGCCCTAGTGGGACCACTAAAAGTGACCTAAACCTCTACCAGTGTCCCATACCAAGGTAAGAGGTAGCCCTAGACAAGGGATATCGAGCTAGAAAGCTCTGATTTGAGTCCTATCAGTTCCTAAGGCTTCAGATAGCCAATAAGAACGCATTGGAACTCGTTGCGTTATGATCCAAAGTCTAATGACGAATATACGCATTTTGACTGTTTTAGCGCACTACGACGCGCAGATTTTGAACATTTAGCAAACAAACTTCAATTCAACCCCAGTAAGTGGCATTGGTCTCGTATGGTTAATACGAAGTCAACTAAGTTCGTCCTGGTGATTTTTGACACGAGTAGTCAATCCATGGTCAAATCAAGCATATTTGTGCACCGAAAGGCGTGCACGCACCAATTATGACACAACACCGCAACTTTGATCCGACTCTAGGTGTCTTGGACCCACATTGACTTTGACCTGGAAGAAGGAGCCACCCCGTTGTTGACTTTTTTTAAAACCCCCTAAAAGTATTTTTTTAAAAAATTTCTCCCTCAAAGAAGAGCTCACTCCTCTTCATGGCTTGATAGGGTCTCAACATTCTACTCTCGGCCAATCAAATCTATTGGGTCCATTAATCCCAATGTTCTAGATTTGTAAGAACTCAAACAGGTCAATGATATACACATAGTTGTATTTGATGTATGTTTAAGTTTATGCATATAGGTTGGTCTTTGTCACAATGATTGGACATATAGTTCAAGAGACATTAACATGTGGACTCAAATTGATAAGCTGGAAATTCAGAAATATGCCTAAGTCCAGAAGCGTTGAGTTTGGCAAGCTCACTCAACGCCATATAGCTAATAGCACTGAGAGAAGGCTGGTAGTCAAAGCTTATAGTATTGAAAAGGCAGAAATGTGGCTAAGTCCACAGGCATTGAGTGAGCTCAACTCACTCAACGTCATATGCCCAGAATCGTTGAGTAAAAGATATTCTGTCAATGCCAAAGTATAAGGAGTTAGAAAATTTGACTAAGTACAGAAGCATTGAGTGAATCTCATTCACTTAATGCCAAGTCAAAAGGCTTTGAGTCTAGTCTTCCTGCAAAAAAACAAGAATTCGGCTAAGTCTAGAATCGTTGAGTGAAGCCAGTTCACTCAACGCACTCAGCGCCAAACTTCAGCAAGAAGGGAAGATTGTAGAAAATCTGACAAAGTATAAAAGCATTGAGTGAAGCTTATACACTCAACACTTTCAACGCTTTTAAGCAGAAAGGGCAGAAGAATATGGCTAAGGCAAAAAGCGTTGAGTGAGGCATATACACTCAATGCTCTTAACAGAGCTGAAATATTTCTATATCAAAATTCGTTGAGATTGGCCTATTCACTCAACTCCTAGCAGAGCAGAAGAAAATTCTATGTCCATAATCATTGATGACTGCTTATCCACTTTTCGTCGAGCTGAGCTCTGTTTTCGTCGAACTGAGTTCAGAGTTCATCAAACTGAACATTCATTTTTCGTCGAGCTGAGCTCTACGGTCGTCGAACTGAGTTCAGAGTCCATCAAACTAAGCTTTCACTTTTCGTCGAGTTGAGCTCTACATTCGTCGAACAGAGTTCATAGTTCATCAAACTAAGCTTTCACATTTTCATCGAGCTTAGATCTGGGTTCATCAAACTGATCTTTGAGTTGGTTGAACAAAGGATTTCTAGAATGATGCTTGATTTTGCTAAGTCCAGAATAATGCTAACATCAGCAAATTCAACAAGTCAACGAATTTAAAATTTGTTATTTAAATGTTGCTAATCGACAGAAATGTTGTCGTCAGTCTACAATGAATCTCAATTTGATTAAGCTGAGTTTTAATCGTCGTTAAAACTGGGATACGTGTCAATCATCCCGCAAATCGACAGGATTATAAATAGCATCTGAGATCGAGATCAAATCAACGAACTGATTATCATTAATTCATTTCTAAAAACGAGAAGCAGAAGATTGTCGTCTTCATCCGTCATTGTTACAGAGCAAAGAACTTCAAATTGATAAATTTTAAGGGTTTCAGAGTTCGCTAGTGCAATCAACATCTGCTACAACAAGTACAGAGGATATCTCTGAGGAAGACGAATCAGTCAGGCAATCCCTAGCTGAAATTGCTTCATGATTCAATCTGAGCCAAATCTGAAGATCATTTTTCTGAATCGAAGAAAGAATCAAGTTCAGTTCAAGAAGCAGTCTCCCATTTCTCTCTTGCTGGGTGACTAATTTTGAATTAATTTCTTTTCACCATTATTAATCTTATAAGATCTACTTGTAGATCTGAGTATAGGGGAATCAATTTCTCTGAGTTGTAAGCCTGTGTTATAAAGGCTGAGGTAGGGCAGGAATTGTCTGAGGTAGGAGAAGTGGGTATTTCTCTTAGGTATAAGAACTGATTGTTTTGAGTTGTAGGGCAGGATTTGCCTGAGGTGTAGGAGTATGGATTCACTCCGAGGTAGAGTTTTTGGGAAGAACTTGAGGTGTAGGATATTGGTGATCTGAGTGGTAAGACTTGTATAGTCTAAGTTGTAGGAGCCAGCTGGGAACTGAGATATAAGATCTGAGAATCTGTGTAAAGAAAGAAGGAGTTTGGCCGAATCTAGTTCATTGCTAGATAGGGGAAGGGAAAAGTGGATGTACCCATCAATTTGGGAACCACTATAAATCTGTGTGTACTGTGCTGTGTTTGATGTGCTGTGTTTGATGTGTTGTGATGGTTTTAATTGCTAAATAGTGTTCTTGTTTTATCTGACTGGGGTAATAAATAAAAATAATAATTCTCAGGATCCAAAAAGTAGCCTAAAATTAAATTGGAACTATTCATCCCCCCCTCTAGGTCACTCTCTATCCTAAAACAATCATTTACAATTGGTATCAGAGGGAGCCTCACTGAGAATTCCTAACAGCCTAGTGAGAATCTAAAGGATTGCAGAGAAATATAAATCATATCTTAGAGGGAAAACAATTCCATAAAGCTCCCAGTTTACTCCAAAGAAATTTTTTGAATTTGGAAGGAGAGAGTAAGATTATTCATGGAGACAGCAGATCTAAGAATATACATCACAGTGGTTGAAGGGTCTTTCGTTCCCATGAAAGTGTCAGTTCTTGATGCAAACATCAAGACACCAAAGACCTACATGGAGATGGATAAGGATTAAATAATTCTGGCCTCTATGGACAACAGGGCACAAAATATCATAGTCAGTGCAATAAATAATTTTATTGTTCAAAACCTGATTTATTGTAAAACATCTAAAAAAATGTGGGAGTCACTGATTGTCTATATGGAAGGAACTGATGAGGTCAGAGATGATAGAAAATCTCTGCTAAACTAACAGTATGAAGCCTTCAGACAGGATAAGAAGGACTCAGTGGCTGAATGTTTTGAAAAGTTCTTTAGAATTGTAAATAACTTGAGGACTTATGGTAGGAGCTTTACTAACTATGAACTTAATGACAAGTTCTTGAGGTCCCTGAACAAGGAATGGGACATCAATATCTGCGTAATAAGAGAAATGGGTAATTTAGAGAACATAGACCCCAAGGTTTTATTTGGCAAGTTGCTGTCCCATGAGTTATAACTCAATCTTAGAAAGTCTTAAGAAGATTCAGCTAGAGCACACAATAGAGAAAAGTCCTTTGACCTAAAGGATGACTCATCTAGGAAGGTCATAGAGAAGTCATATAACATCCTAGGCCCGACTACATCAAGGGAGACCCAGCGGGACCCAGCTGGCACTATTAAAGGGCTGCAGCCCAGCACCACCCCATCCCATCTCTGACCTCAACAACCCGCTATGCTGAGAAACAGGCTAGAGATGGGTTCAGGTGGCGCTGGGCTGCAACCCTTTAACGGTGCAAGCTGGGTCCCACTGAGTCTCCCTTGATGGAGCTGGGCCTTGGCAGTTACAAAAAAGTGCACTTTTTGTAACGGTCCAGGCCGGTTTCCACTAAGGGAGACCCAGCGAGACCCAGCTGGCACCGTTAATTGGCTGTAGGCCATACACGCCAAAGCCTCTTGCGCCTAGTTCTCGGCCACGTGCATTTTTGAGGTTGGGTCTCGAACCCAATACCCCCTTGATTTCAAACCACTCCTCATCGCCAAATGAGTTGCATCTCAATTGGTGATGAGGAGTGGTTTGAAAACTCCTTATCAAGGGGGTTTCGGGTTCGAGACCCGGCCTCAACAATGCACGCGGCCGAGAATTAGGTGCGAGAGGCATTGGGGTGTACGGGCTATAAACCTTTAACGGTTCCAGTTGGGTCCTGCTGTGTCTCCCTTGATGGAGCCGGGCTTGGGCCGTTACAAGTCAACTCTCTTAGAAAGACAAGAAACAACATCTGAGTGTACAAAATCTTCCTCTTCATAAGGAGACCTTACTTAAGAGGAACTGTAACTCTTCTCTAAACAATTCAACAAGATATTGAGATGAAGAAAGCAAGGAAGCTAGAAGGGCCCAGCTGGAGATTCTCCTCTCAAAAAGACCAATTATCTAGAGAAACCCAGAAAGAAGAAATCTGGGGATAGGTATGGATCTTCACAGAACAAATATATTAAGACTAATAATGTTTGTTATTGTTGCAACAGTAAAGGGCATGTCATAGCTGATTGCCGAACAAAAAGGAAGGAGACAAAGTCAGTGAACATGAAGGATGGAAAGCACAAGAAGGCTAACAAAAGCCTCTTCGCAAAGAGATAGTGTACACTGTCTGATAGTGAGTCTGATTCATAAGAATCATAAGAAGAGGAGGCTCTAATGGGCCTGATGGCTATTGAGGAGACCCAATCAAAAGATGAAGATCAGGATTGTTTAGATTTGGCTAAGGTAAAACCAATCTCTCATAATTTAGCCTCAACTTATTTTTCTGCATCAGAAACTGAATCATGTTCACACACTCTTAACAATAGTGAACATGGTTCATACTCTAAATCTGATTTCAACACCCTTATCAACAGATATGGGAAGTTATTAAAGGCCATGATTGCAAGTAAAGAGCTATAAAGGGTTCATCCTCAAATAGTCTGCAGACCATGCACCCAAACCCTCTCTCCATTTATAGGAAGGTTGTTGGAGATTGCGGCCTCACTTTGATGATAAGTGATCCAATTAAGCGCCCCTATCGGGACTTTCCAGAAGGTCACTCATCTAAAACTTCTCCATTCCGAGCACACATAACAATAAAAATCTTTCACTTCTCATCAATTCTTTCACTCTTACAACTTGATGTTTTCAGTTGTCTATCTAAATGGGGGGGGGGGGTGAATAGGTGAGTTCTGCATCTTTTTGCGGAATAAAAATTTGAGCGAGCGAAGCAAGGAAAACAAGCACACATAACACAGTATACACCAGATATATAGTGGTTCCCCAATCTTGAGCACGTCCACTCTCCACCTCACCGATCTAGCAACACGCTAGACTCGGCTACTTCACTATTTCCTCGGATTGAAAACCAATCCTACAACTCAGAGCAATGCCCCTTCAACTCGATCCACTAAAATGGATCTACACTCGGAAGAAAAACTTCCTACAAACTCAGAGACAAAATCTCCTACAAGAATAAAATAATTTACAAATAAATATACAAATAAATATACAAACTTGTCTTCACAGATCTGACAGAATCTCCGCTTCTTCCTTCTTGAAAAATTGAAAAGCCCTTTCAGAAAAGTAGAGGAAGAAATCTAAGAATTCTTGGATCTGAGAACTTAGAATCACCACGATCAAGAAGAGATTTGCAGCAGTTGAAATTTCTTGATCTGTTGATTCATCTTGTCTGAATCTTTTGGATCGAGAAGATCAGAGGCGACGAAGATGATGAGAGGTGGCGCAGTTATTCTCGATTTAGAATGAATAAAAACTATTCAGAATACTTATTTCTCTGTAAGGGTTCGTCGAATATGATTAGACCTTTTATAGTACTAGAGTAACGGTCATAATCATAAATGAAATTACACGTGGACCAATAGTCATGGAGATTAATTTGAAAATGTTTCCCGTCAGACTTAGCGAAATTTCAGAAAAATCGAACTTCAGTTCTCGAGTGAAGATAAGACTACTCGAGAATAATGTCTTGTTCTCGAGAAAGCAACTACAAGGTTCTCAAGAAGAAGTAATTAAGAAAATTTCAGGTCTGGCTTGTCGAGACATAAAGTACTTTACTCGAGAACTAGCTTATTTTACTCGAGAACTAGTAGATAAATTCTCGAGAACAGATAGGAATACTCGAGTGAAGATTGCCAGAAAGCGTTTAGTCAAGTCTCTCTCTCGACGCTTTTTGACTTAGACTTTACTCGAGAACTAAATAACTTCTTCTCGAGTACATCAAGTCTTTCTCGAGAACTTAACTTTGTTTTCCCGAGAGGTATTTCTGCTACTCGAGATAAAGAGCTCTCAACACTTTAAGCCTTAGACTTCTCGAGTGCTAGCCTTAGTTTCTCGAGTACTGAACTTAACTTCTCGCGTACTTTACATAGGAGAATTTTGAGCTGGACTAAACTGATAACTCGAGAGCAATCAAAATTATACTCGAGTACTAAGCAGCTTTTCGAGACCTAACTTCACAACTTCTCGAGAAATACTTAGTTATTCGAGTGTTTGACTCAGCTTACTCGAGAAATTATTATGACTCTACTCGAGTACTAAGTTTACTACTCGAGTAAAACACTTAGAAAGATTCTACTTTCTGAAAATATTCTTTCTTCAATGAAATTAGCAACCAGTCTTTCTCCTACAAGTTTAGTGATGGAAAATGAAGTGTATCCCTGAAAGGAGGGGTTAAATCTAATTACTCTAGAGGGGGGGGGGGGGGGTGAATAGAGCATTAAAATTTTTGGTTTATTCTTTATTTATATCAGAGTGAAAATAGTGATACAATATAGTAGTTAAGCAAAAGAAAATTGGCTAACTATTCCAGCAATCACAAACACAACAAGAACAAAACAAACAGAAAATGTGCAACCAGACAACACAAGAAATTTATAGTGGTTCCCCTAAACTTAGGTAAATCCACTCTTTTACCACCCTGGTAGGAATCCACTAACAGGTTTTGATCAGGTGGCTAAAACCTATGAGCTTTTGATAAGGTGCTCAAAAACAAATCTCAAGTCTTTTGATAAGGAGACTTGCAACAAAGCAAAATTTTGAAAGGAGTTAAAACCCTGTATAATGGGGTGGAAAGAGGTTGGTGGAAGTCTTCTCTTTTCTCAAAAATAATTTTAGATGACTATGTGGATTCTGATGGTGTCAATGCTCCCCCTGAGAAGATGAAGGTTCAAGAAGAATGAGCTTTGCTTCAGGGTGAGTAGGTCTTCAGCTTTGATCTGCTAATGTACAGGAAATCCAGTTGACTGATGTTGAATCAAAGATTTCTGTAGATTCTTGGAACTGAAGATGAAGAAGACTCTTTATTTTTTATGATTGTTCTTCTTCAGTCTTGAGTATTGGCAAAGAATGAAAAAGCACTGAGAGAGAAAGAAAGAGACGTCCAGTCATTTTTTTTGTTCTCTGTGCTGTATATTTTTCTTTTCTTGTCTACGTGTCCTTGAAAAGAGAGAATATCTTTTTAATATTCTATCAATTAATTCTCCTTTGAATTCTGAATAACTTTCTTAAATGTTGGCTGATCTGGAGAATTCAAAATGGCTAGAATAAAACATTTAGGAGTTTCCCCAACTGTCCTTGATAGAATAAGCAAGTAAATATTCTGATGAATACCATATTAAATGCAGCCAATAACGGCTATATCAAACTGAATATATGCATTAAATACTCAGAATAATACTGCTAATAAATGAGAAAATAAAGGAGCAGAAGGAGGAAAAACTCATTCTGAAACCGGACAGAAAACATCGAACTCTGAACAGAATTCGTCGACCTGAGATCCAAGATCGTCGACCTAAGAATGCATGTTCGTCGACCTGAGCTCTGTGAACTGCTCACTGAGAAATACTTAACAAATATGCATTTTGAGTTCGTCGAGCTGAGAATCTATCTGAAGAGAACAAATCGTCGAACTGAGCTCAAAGATCATCGAGCTCAGCTCAGAGAATTAACTCTTAGTTCGTCGATCGGAGATCGACGATCGTCGAGCTGAGTTCGAAGAATTTTGAACGGATCAAACTGTCTTCTGATATCTTCTAAGTCTGAGTCTTCTGTGGTCCTTTGCTGGCTGTGTTAGGGAACACGACGGAACCAACTCTCCCAAGAGCTCGGACTGTTAGGAAGGGCACTACCACTCCTTTATAGAGCTGTACAGCAGGATCCACTGGGCGGCCAGTTAGGCCCAAGGGACACACCCTTCTGTTTGACTAGTGTGGGCCATAGCGCCTCGTGCCATTCCTCCCAACACTGGGGGCGTTGCTGGACCCCAACAATCTCCCCCAGAAACGGCCCAGGGTTTCGAACCCGTGAACTCCTCTGATACCACTGTTAGGGAACAAAATGCAACCAACTCTCCCAAAATCTCGGACTATTAGGAAGGGTATTACCGCTCCTTTATAGAGCTATACAATAGGATCCACGGGGCGACCAGTTAGGCCCAGGCGGCACACCCTTCTATTCGACTAGTGTGGGACATAGCACCTCGCGCTATACCTCCCGACACTGGGGGCATTGCTGGACCCCAACAGGATGGTCCAAGGAAGTAGAACTAACAGTACTAGCCTAAACTCTAGGACTACTATACATGACCCTGGCTATACAATGTTGTGTCAAACTCAGCCGAAATTAGTGAATCTAGCCTAAATCCAACTAGGGATCAAACAATCTCCTCCTATTTCGGTGAGATCACTAATACAAAACAAAATAAGCAATCATAAAGCAAAAGAAAATATATCTGACAGAAATAAACATTCAGCAGATATTTATAGCACATGCTTCATGATATAAACAAAAATATAGTTCAAATGTAAATGAGGACAACATAGTAGATAAACTCATTTTCTCTGTTTAGCTTTTTCCTTGTCTTATCCTTCAGCAGGCTGTTTGAATATGATTTCCCTGTTTGGATTGGCAGCTTCTTTCTTTGACATATACATGTCAGATGCTCCAATAACAATTTGAGATTATGTTCTTTGAACAATAGCCTCTGGGTGAAGTTTCATGTAATTATCAACATCAAAGAACTTATTTGTCTTTGCATACCTTTTCAACTCTTCTTTTCTATAGGCTGACATTATAGAATATTGAGAAATGTTCTTGCCTTCAACCGTTGCTTTGTTGATCAAAGAGAGTCCTACAAGCTCATTATATCTAGCCATCTTGGCAGAGGTCTCCTGTTCTGGATCAACAAAAGGAATGGGAGGAGACTCTGACCTTTTTAGACTAGAGTCCTGCTTTTGTTCTTGAGTAGGAGCTTTCGTGGAAGAGTTTTGAGGAGGATTACTTGCAGAGGTTTGCTGACTGCTTTGCCTAGGATGTCTCTGATATGTTTTTGTCACCGGAACTGGTTTCTGAATGATGTTACCTGAGGAGCCTGAAGAGGGAGGAAGAGGAGGAGGAGGGTCTTTCCTGAATTGTCTTGGAGGAGACATATACCTTCTCCTCTTCTTCTTTTCTTTTTTTTTAATTCTTGGACAACCACATCCATTTAGGCATTCTAGGATAAGGAGTTATCTTCTGCAAAATATAATATGGAGTGTCATTATTTGGGTTTGTCTTAGGAGCAGCCTTAGGAACAGCCAATCTTTTCTTGAATACTTTCTTCTTGCCATTATAAGAATCAGAATCATCTGGTGGATCATCTTCAAAAGAACTCTGTGGGTTGTCATATAATGCATCAATCTCTACTATAACTTCTTGTGTAATTTGCTTTTCAGCTTGAGGTGGAACAACTAGATGAAGAACCACTGCATCTAAAGCCATTTCAGCTTCCTGAGCAATGTCTAGATCAAAAATCTCATTCATATCTGGCAATGGAGAGGAGGAGAAGAAAAAAGTTGGAGGAGAAAGAGCCTTGGGCTCAGAAAATTTATCCTCAGCAACCTTGATAAGCTCAACCTCTGGAACTAAAACAAGTTCAGGCTCTAGAGCTTCAAAGCTTTTCTGAATTTGCTGTAGAATTTCTGAACTGATAGGAGCTGTATAACCAAATATATCTGTAGACAACTGAAAAGAGACAAAAGGAAGACAGTCTCTTTACAAAAGATCAAAAGAATTAAGAACTGAATTCAGTTCAAGATCTAGAGAAATGAAACAATTTCCATAAAGAATATCCACAGAAAGAGGTAACTCAGTTGACTCAAAATATGAATCAAAAAATTCATCATGTTCTGCATCAGGAATCTATGTATCAACAATGTCTTCATATGCTGTTATTAATACTGCTGCTACTGGAGTTCTTGCTACTATTACTGCTGGAGCTACTTCTTCACAAAGAATCTCCCCCTCCCTAGTTTCAGTAGTAACTAGAGCCAGGCCCCCTACAGAAGAAGGAGGGACAGGGAGGGCAGAAAGCTGAGCAGCAAGAGTGGAGATAGAAGAAGCAAGAGGTGAAATACCCTCTGCTATAAGTTATTGAAGTAGGGGTGTGATGGATTGCAGTATGGAGGAAATGGAGGGTGAAGTTAATTCCATGAATTCTGGAGGGTTCTCAGTAGAGACAAATGGATTGACAGAAGAGGATGAGGGATGACAGCCTGTCATGAGTTCATTTGGAGGAGATAAAGAATGTCTTGGAGATGAAAGAAGGTTGAATGATGGTAGTGATGTTAAATTTTGAAGTGGAGGTATATCTGCAAGATGAGAAGGAAGGGGGACAAAGGAGGAGTAATAGAAACTGGTGAAAGAGCTTGCTCTAGATGTTGTTGTTGTTGTACTGAAGAAGAAATGGGGGATTATGGAGGTGTAGGTAGATGAACTGGTGAAGAAGGGTGGATAGGGGAAGCAGGAGGTGTAGGTGTAAATGTAGGTTGATGAACTAGAGCTATAGAGATTTATTGGATGGATGTGGAAGGAGTTTAAATGAGTGGAGGAGGAGGAGAAATAGAATTGTCCTCTGTAGGGTGGGGAGCGGCTGGAACAGCCTTGGTACTCTCAGAAGTCTTGGAGGAGGAATCCCAGAATGGCTTTGGGATATTCCTTTCCCACCTACCAAATAAGGCGTAGGTCAGCCTCTTCGAGGCGCTGATGAATACGGTCGGGACGACCAGTGATTCAGCGGCCTTTGCTTGAAGGAAGATGCAAAGTATCCTTCCAAAACACACTTCTTTCTTTGTGTTTTTCTTCTTTATCAGGTTGAACAGAATCCTAGCCCAATTAATGGCTTTCTTGTTAACTATATCACACATAACTAGAAACTGCTATCTAGTAATGTGATCATAGGAGGTATGCTTGCCCAACAACACCTTGCCAACTACGTCTGCAAGAAATTTTTACCCGGCAGACAAGTGTTTCTTCAACAATTTATCAGGGTTGTCTCCAGAATAACCCATCAAAGTGAACATCTCATCAAATTCAGAAGATTCAATTTCAAGTTCTTCTTCCCCATTTACTAAACCAAAAATTTCAGTAACAATATCTGGAGTAAAAGGGATGGTGTTACCCGATATTGTTCAAACCATCGTATCAGCATCTGGAGTCAATGAAGTGTAAACCCATTCTCTGATTTCTGTCACTGCTATCTTCATTCTTGTCATCATTAGGTTCTTCAGGTGCAGTTCCTCAAACAACTGCAGAATATCGAGAAATATCTGGTCTGAGTGTTGAAACGATTCAAAATCAATGTCGAATCCCATGTCAAACTTCATTCCTATAATAGAGCCTCCCAGAATCGCCATAGTCTCCTGCAACAAGGAAACAGAAAGATAAAGTGCAAGGGAACTGAAAGCGCGGGATGGAGGTCGAACAAAACCTATTTATAAGTTTTTTCAGAATATGAAACAACAAACTCCGTCCTGCGAAATATAAGAAATCTTCGATCTGGGGTTGACGAAATATTTTATTGACAAAAGAGTTCGTCGATCTCAGTCAGAAGAAGGGAAAACTTTTTGTTGTTCTCAGGTCGACGAAATTTTTTTTGAAGCAAGATCGTCGACCTCAGGTCGACGAAAAATAACTTCCACAGAGAGTTCGTCAATCTCAGGTCGACGAAAAATCTCAAGAACTTTTCCACAGTTTGTCGATCTTCATTCGACGAAATTTGAAAAATTCGTCGACCATAGACAGAAATTAAATTAAGGCTTCTCCATTTATCTTACCAAGCTGATTTATAAAGAACAGATGGTTCCTCTCATCCAAAGGTTTGGTGAAGATATCTGCTCTTTGCAAATCAGTGTATATATAGACAAGGTTTATTTTATTTTTGTCTACACACTCTCTAATGAAATGATGCTTAATATCTATATGCTTAGTTCTACTGTGATGGACTGGATTTTGTGCAATGGAAATTGCATTTGTGTTATCACATAATAGAGTTGAATTATTTAAGTTGAACCCGTTGTCCAGAAGTTGGTTCTGGATCCACAATATCTGGGAACAACAACTGCCAACTGAAATATATTTTTCTTCAACAGTTGATGTAAACACAGATGACTATTTTTTGCAAAACCAGGAGACTAATCTAGTACCATGGAATTGGCATGTTTTAGAGGTACTTTTTCTGTCTAATCTGCATCTAGAAAAGTCAGCATCTGAGTATCCACTTAACTCAAACTCTGACTCAGTAAGATACCAAAGTCCTAGACTAGGACAACTCTTTATATATCTTAAAATCCTTTTTAAGAAAGTATGGTGAGATTCTTTGGGGTTCACTTGGATCCAAGCACAAAGACATGTAGAAAACATTATGTCAGGTCTGCTTAATGTAAAGTATAGTAGGTATCCAACAATGGCCCTATATAATTTCTGATAAACAGGTTTCCCATGTTCATCAGATTCTATTACAGCATTTGTAGACATAGGTGTTTTCTTAGCTAAGGCATCTGACATCCCAAACTTTTTGATCAGCTCTTTAGCATATTTAGATTGGGATATAAAGATGCCATCAGATAGCTGCTTCACTTGGAGACCAAGGAAGTAGGAGAGCTCACCCATGCTACTCATCTCAAACTTTTAATGCATGAGGTCAGAGAACTCCTTGCATAGTTTGGAATCTGTAGACCCCAAATATAATATCATCTATATAAATTTGTACTAATAAAATTTGATCCTTATGGTGCCTAGTGAATAATGTCCTATCTACAATGCCTCTAAAAAATTTATGTTCTACAAGGAAGCTATCTAAGGTCTCATACCAAGCTCTTGGAGCTTGCTTTAGACCATAGAGAGCTTTATGCAATCTAAAGACATAAGAGGGATGAGTTGGAGAGATGAAACCTGGAGGTTATTCAACATAGACCTCTTCTTTTAGTTCTCCATTCAGAAAGGCACTCTTGACATCCATTTGAAAAGCTTTGAATTTCTTATAGGCAGCATATGAAAGGAAGATCCTGATTGCTTCCAGCCTTACAATAGGTACAAAAGTCTTGTCATAGTCAATCCCTTCCTCTCGCCTATAAGCTTGAGCAAAAAGTCTTGCTTTATTGCTTATGATTACACCTTGGGAATCCAGCTTGTTTCTATATACCCACTTAGTTCCAATGACTGGGTGGTCTTTGGGTCTTGGAACTAAGTCCCAAACTCTGCATCTCTCAAATTGATTGATCTCCTCTTACATTGCAATGATCCAGTATGGATCTTGCTCTGCATTTTAATGGATTGGGGCTAAATTTGAGATATGAAGCAGGCATGCATCAAATCTTTGTTAAGTTGATGTCTTGTCTGTGCACCAGCTAACATGTCTCCAATTAGTTGAGATGTGGGGTGATCTCTAAGTATGACAAAGTCAGTGGGTGGAGTTGGTTGTTCAATAGCTTGGGGAGTAAATTCCTCTGGTGGAATAGAATTAGCTGTTGTTGGTTCTGTATTGACATCAGTTTCTTCATCATCACTTTCTTCAGCAACATGTTGAGGAGGATGTGTAACAGCCTCATTGGTGAGGGTAAACTCATTTAGTCTCTTATAAATGTTAGGTATGTGCAAAGTTTCAATGGTAGAAGCAGTCTTCTCCTTGTAAAATATGTTAGTCTCATCAAATGAAACATGAATAGACTCTTCAATTTTTAAAGTAGATTTGTTATAAACCCTATAAGCCTTGCTTACTTTGTAATATCCAAGAAAAATTCCCATATCAGACTTGGATTCAAACTTTATAATGTGTTTCTTATTTTTGTTGTGAATATAATATAAGCATCCAAATACTTTAATGTAGTCTATTTTAGGTTTCTTCCCTTTCAGTAGCTCATATGGAGTCTTAATCTTAAGCTTGTGTATAAAACTTATGTTCAACACATAATTTGATGTGCTTACAGCCTCTTCCCAAAAGGATAGGGGCAAATAAGCATCTGCAAGTAATGTGTCTGCAGATTCAATTAGTGTTCTATTCTTCCTTTTAGCAACCCCATTCTATTGAGGTGTTATAGGAGCTGAGAAGCATTGTCTGATACCTTCCTTCCTATAGAACTCTTGCATAAGAAGATACTCACACTCAATACCATGACCACTTTTTATCAATGCAACTGGAGTAGAGTACTCAATCTGTATGTTCTTGAGAAAGTCTGTAAGAATCTTAAAGTTATCAGACTTAAATCTCAGAAAGAAAACCCAAGTGAATCTAGAAAAGTCATCTACAATCACTAAAGTATAAGATTTCCCTCCTAGACTTTATACTGCTATAGGGCCATAAAGGTCCATACGTAGTAAGTATAATATCCCAGGTGAGTCACTTTTGTTTAATGATTTAAAACTACTTTTAGTTTGCTTGCCTAATTGACAAGCCCTACAAAGACTTTCCTTCTTATAGGGGTAAGAAGGCAATCCTCTAACAAGGTTATCCCTATATACTTTGGCTATGTTTTTCAAGTTAACATGACCTAATATCATATGCCAAAGGTCATTATTATTACTAGTTAAAATAAATAAGCAAATTTCAGATTTGGCTGACTGGAAGTTAACTGAGTAAATGTTTCCTACTCTAGTGCTAGTTAATACTACACTATTGTCCAAAGAAGTGATAATACATGATGTTTTAGTAAATGATACCTGAAAAATTTCATCACATAATTGACTTATGGAGATGAGGTTTTGCTTCAGTCCACTTACATATGCTACATTCCTAAAGGTAATAGCTCCAACTTTAACTTTACCATAGCCTTCAGTCTGGCCATAGTTGGAGTCACCAAATATTACTTTTGGTCCTAGCTTTGCCTTGTAGTGTGTTAGGTTGGCCTTGTTTCTAGTCATATGCTTAGAATAGCCACTGTCCAAATACCACTGTTGCTCTGTTGTAGAACAATCTTTTACCTGTAATGATACAGATTAGTCATTTCTTACCCAGGTTACCTTGGGTCCTTCTTTCTTCACATAATTAAAACTAGAAATGTAAGAGTATTCATGTTGGCTTTTGTAACCCAAAGGATGATATTTCCTAGGTGGGATAATCCATTGATTAAATTTATTATTAAATGTTCTTGTTGGATTATAGATTTCAAAAGGATTGAGATATCTGTTACGCTGATCTGGGATTGACGAACTGTGGTAAGTTCGTCGATCTGAGCTCTACGAATTGGGATAAGATCTTCGATCTCTGCTCGAAGAATGAAGGTATTCATTCTCAGGGCACCAATATCGTCGATCTGTGGTCGACCAACCATACTTGCTTCGTCGATCGTAGGTCGAAGAATAATTGTTGTTATGGTTTGCGTTCAGAGTTTGTCATTCTGAGTTCGACGAACTGTTCACATTTCGTCGATCTAAGTTCGACAAAAACAGTTGAACATTGTTGTAGTTGTTTTTCTTATTATTCTTGGATTTTTTTAGTTCCATTTGCTTTAATACTTCATTTACTTTATCTACTTGTTCAGTATTCTTTTTACCCTTATCTAAAATAAAATTTACTGGTTTAGATACCTGATTCTTCTGGATTATAGGTGGTTTACTAGATGATGCACCTAGTCCTAGTTTACTGTTATTAGTCCTAGCATTTATAGTACTAGTTATGTTTAACAGTTGTAAGCTTCTACCATTGAGAGATTCTTCTAATTTCTTGGGCTTACTTAGTTCAGATTTTTGGAAAACGATTTGTTCATTTGCTGAGTCAAGTTCAATTATTTATTTAGTATTTTTAGCAATGTGCTTGTCTTGATCAGTTAATCTTTCTCTAAGAAGTTTAATTACTTTTTCAGAGTTAATTAAATCTATACACATGGTTTTAAATTCAATTTTAAAATTATCAGAACTATAATCAAATGATGATAGTACCTGATCATCTTCTGATTCTGAAGCTTCTTCATTATCAGATTCTTCTTCAGCATCTGATGGGCTACAAGAGGCATTGATATCCATAAGGCAGACTTCCCTAGACTTTGACTCTTCTTCCTTTTTACTAGAGCTGGAATATGTGGACTCATCTTCCGTGTCACTCTAGGTTTCAGCAACAAAGCCCTTCTCCTTCTTTTTGTGCTTGCTGGAGGAAGGCTTGCTGTACTGCTTACTCCTGGAGTCTTTTTCTCTTCTCTTCTCTTTCTTCTGATTCTCAGGGCATTTAGAAATGAAATGTCCAGTTTTCCTGCATCCAAAGCGCACTATTTCTTTAGTAGGAGTTTTATCATACCTGGGCTTGTCATCATTCCTGGATGACTTTCTCCTGAAGTCCTTTCTTTCCATTTTGTAGAATCTCTTAGCAAAGAGACTCATCAATTCTTCATTGACTATTGAAGCTTCAATCTCTTCAGCATCTTTGAATGCTATATTTTGCTCCTTTCTTGCTGGTGGAGGAGTCCTTTGTTCTACAGCTTCCCTGGATTTGATCAGCTGCTCATAGGATTTGAGCTTTCCCAGGAGAGATTCTGTTGAAATCTAATTCAAGCTTCTGGACTTTTTGATTGGCTAGATCCTAGAGTCCCATGAGCTTGGGAAGAACATTAGGATCTTGTCATTCACCTCTATGAGAGAGATGTCTTTATCCGAGGTCTTCAACTCACTGATGATGGAGCTTAATATGTTATACTTGTAGCTAACAGATTCAACTTCATCTTTCTTGAAATTTTCATACTGTGAGATGAGAGTTGACCTTCTATCCTTTCTCTCATTTGCTGCGCCAGCAACCATCTGGTTGAGAGAATCCCAGATTGCTTATGCAGAGGTGCATTTAGCCACCTTTTGAAATATGTCATCTAACATGGTTTGAGACAATATGTTCATAGCTTTGGCATCTGCAATTTTGGCTTTCTTTTGTGCAATTGTCACCTCAGGTGGTGGAACAGTATGAGTGCTTGAAGTAGAAGTTTAAGCAGTTACTACAGTAGGAGGTCTTGTCAAAATGGAATTAAATATGTCCTCATCAATGGAGTTCATATACAGTTTAATTCTTGCCTTCCAGATGGAAAACTTATTTATATTGCAAACTGGAGGTCTGGTGCTTGCATAATCCTTGTTATATGCCATTGTGATAGCAGAAAAGTTGAGAAGAAGAAAATTTGATCTAACTGGATCTTGGTTCAAGTGTTAACTTGTACAACCAAACAAAGACACCCTCTGATACCAATTGAAAGGATGGGTTAGATCTGATTACTCTTGAGGGGGGGGGGGTCTTAATTTATATTAGAGTGAAAATAGTGATACCATATAGTAGTTAAGCAAAAGAAAATAGGCTAACTATTCCAGCAATCACAAACATAGCAAGAACAAAACAAATAGAAAATGTGCAACCAGACAACACAAGAAATTTATTATGGTTCCCCTAAACTTGGGTACATCCAATCTTCTACCACCCGAATAGGAATCCACTAACAGGTTTTGATCAGGTGACTGCCACCTATGAGCTAGTGATCAGGTGCTCAAAAACCAATCTCAAGTCTTTTGATCAGGTGACTTGCCACCAAGCTAACTTTTGAAGGGAGTTAAAACCCTGTACAGTGGGGTGGAAAGAGGTTGATGGAAGTCTTCTCTTTTCTCAAAAACAACATGAGAAGACTATGTAGATTCTGATGGTGTCAAAGCTCCCCCAGAGAAGATGAAGGTTCAGGAAGAATGAGCTTTGCTTCAGGATGAGTAGGTCTTCAGCTTTGATCTGCCAATGTACAGGAAATCTAGTTGACTGATGTTGAATCAAAGATTTCTGTAGATTCCTGGAACAGAAGATGAAGAAGACTCTTGATTTTTTATGATTGTTCTTCTTCAGTCTTGAGTATTGGCAAAGAATAAAAAAGCACTAAGAGAGAAATAAAGAGACGTCCAGTCATTTTTTGTTCTCTGTGCTGTATATTTTTATTTTCTTGTCTACGTGTCCTTGAAAAGAGAGAATGTCTTTTTAATATTCTATCAATTAATTCTCCTATGAATTCTGAATAACTTTCTTAAATGTTGGCTGATCTTGAGAATTCAAAATAGCTAGAATAAAACATTTAGGAGTTTCCCCAACTGTCCCTGATAGAATAAGCAAGTAAATATTCTGATTAATACCATATTTAATGCAGCCAATAATGGCTATATCCAGATGAATATATATATTAAATACTCAGAATAATACTGCTAATACATGAGAAAATAAAGGAGCAGAAGGAGGAAAAACTCATTCTGAAATAGGACAGAAAACGTCAAACTCTGAACAGAATTTATCGACCTGAGATCCAAGATCGTCGACCTAAGAATGCCTTTTCGTCGACCTGAGCTCTGCAAACTGCTAACTGAGAAATACTTGCCAAATCTACACTCTGAGTTTGTCGAGCTGAGAATCTTTCTAAAGAGAACAAATAGTCAACCTGAGCTCGAAGATCATCGTGCTCAGCTCAGAGAATTAACTCTGAGTTTGTCGATCGGAGATCGACGATCGTCTAGCTGAGTTTGAAGAATTTCGAACTGATCAATTTGTCTTCTACTATCTTCTAAGTCTGAGTCTTGTTAGGCCCTTTGCTGGCTAGTCCAAGGAAGTAGAACTAGCAGGACTAGCCTAAACTCTAGGACTAATAGACATAACCCTGGCTATACAATGTTAGGTCAGAGTCAGCAAAAATTAGTGAACCTAGCCCAAATCCAACTAAGGATCCAACAATCCCAATAGAGAGGCTACACATGAGTCAACACAATGGATCACACAATGAGGGAATACATTGTATGGTCCTGTGTTTGGTGACTCATTGTAGACTGACATTGTTCTATACTTGGCAATTAAATCCTGCAAACACATAACTAGAAGAGACATCAAATACAACTACAATGCACCTTAGTTTTAGGGGGACTTCTTAAAATCAAGGTTATTGTGGTAACAAAACCCAACACAGCTTAATTGGTAATGAGAAGTGAAAGAACTTTATAGTTAAGCATGCTTGGATGGGAGTAGTTTTGGGATGGGTGACCTCCTGGGAAGTCCCTATAGGGGCGCTTAACTGGACCACTTCTTATCAAAGGGAGGTTGCTGCCTCTAATAACTTGCCAGTGAATGGAGGGAGGGTTGGGGTGCATGGTCTATAGTGTAACACCCCCATCCGTCATATGACATATAATAGAAGGTTAAGCTGGAACCCGACGCCATTTACCACAGACAGCCAGAGGGGTTACAGAATAATACCAAATACCCATCTACTCGTCCTAACACAGAGCATTCTAGTGGAAGCTTTTTAAACAGTTAATAGAACCCAAAATTTGCACAAGCATGGCATGAATGTCCACTAATCAAAATAGGAATGAAATAAAACAAATCTACAAAAAGTACATGGCCTTATGGCCTTACAAAGTTTCTCTTAACAAAGTAATGCATTACAAACATCGGCTCGCAGGCCAGCCATACATGACAGCAAGTAAAGATAATAGTTCGCTACGGCCTTCGAGGGCCTGCACAGCAGCTTAGACTTCAACCCGCTACTTGGCGCTTGTTTCCGCAGCACCTACAAGCAATTATTCCAGCGCATGGTGGCAAACAGAGCAACGGTCAGCTAAAGCTGACAAAATTATAATGACCCCGTCCCCTTAATAGGGACGGCGGTGCTCCTTCCCTATATATCATTAGCCCAGCTAAATAATAAAGTGCATAAAAAGACTTTTGCCACAGGTGTAGGCTCGCTCGGCCAAACACCCCGTGCACTCAGGGCACATTCACGGTGAATCCGGTCAATTCCGTGGCTTCACCACCATCCTTTAGATGGCAAACAATGTGAGCATTTTTGAGTCCTTCCGACCGTAGTCCAAGGCTCCTGACTATGCCAACGGCCAGTTCGACTTTAGGGCCTCTAGCACCGAACCACATAGCCAAGGTCCGTATCCACCTGCCCGTTGCTCACGACGCCTAGTCACTTTAAGACGTACGCATGGGCCAAGCTTCACTCGGATCCTAAATGATTTCCAAACAACACATAACCAAGTTATGTTTGAGGCTGACTCCCCAGCCACCTAGTTAGCAGAATTACGTTTCCGCCCAGTTTTCCGGGTGCGCCTTGGAGCTAATCTCCAAGGATCCCTGCCACAACCTACCGTGTAAAAACCTGAAAACAACGCATGGAGTCTTCTCCGGCTATTCATGCAATGCAACATCATTGATCAAGACAAATACGTCTGGGTAGGCTTCACACACAATGCCTATGCCCGCACTTCGATTTCGGACTCTAAACAAGGGGGAATTCACATATCTACCCCAAGGAACAGCGCGCACTCACCGCACACTCACGGGAGCGAGTTTTCCCATGCAAAGGAAGAAAAGCTTCAAGTGCTCGAGTTGAAAATCGTTACCCTTGAAGTCCGCTTCGGTGCCATGAAAAACTAGTCAGATAGAAAGCTTCGCAAAGGAATTCTCTCCACGAATCCGATCTCGGTTCTCAGATTTGTGCTCCGATGCTCCGCTGGCGGCTGGATTCATCCCTTCCTTCTCTTTTGATCTCTTCTCTCTCTTATTTCTTAGAAAGAGGGAGTTAAAGGTGAAAAATGAGGAATAAAACCTCTAATCTCGGATTAAACATCAGCAGGAACTCATTTGGGGTGTTGGATCTTATTTAAAGAAAACGAATGGCTCAGATTAGCCTGAAAACTTTCATCCGGGGCCAAACACGGCTTTGCACATGGCCGTGTTACAGGCTGTGTGCCTCGATCTAGCCACCCAAATCGAGCACAGAAAAGGACACGGGTTGGGACACGCCTGTGTCCCAACCTTACACGCACGTGTCACGGATAACCACAACGCCAACCGCCACGTCACTTGGTGGACACGGGTGATGACACGCCCGTGTCAGATTTGGCACGCCCGTGTCAACCAGTACACGGCCATGTTCGATAGTTGATACAAAACTTATAAAATTCCAGAGAAGTACACGGCCAGGTGACTTGCCCGTGTCCCGTGCCGTGTGCACTAACATGCCCTGGGACACGCCCGTGTCCTAGGCCGTGTCCTTCACTGGTTGACCTGAGGCTGACCTTACCGTGTGACACGCTCGTGTCACAAGCCGTGATCACCCTACCAAGATCCACACTTGGTACAAACAATGCCCTTTTTAACTCTACATTTCGAGGTGTTACAATTCTCCTCCCCTTAAAGAATTTCGTCCACGAAATTAAGAAAAGGGTGCACAAAACAATTTAAACATTACCTGAGTTGAAAAGTTCGGGATATTCCTCCAATATAGCCTGCTCTCGTTCCCAAGAAAGCTCCTCACATCCGCAGTTGTCCCATCGGACCTTAACAATTCGAATTTCCTTGTTGCGGAGCCGTTTGACATCAAAGTCTTCAATGCAAACTGGCTTGTCCTTCGTCGTCAACCTACTATCAATCGGCACTTGTTCGACAGCAATGATTTTGAAGGCTCTTGAACCACCTTTCGCAAGACCGATACGTGGAACACATCGTGTAGCCCACTCAACTCCACCGACAGCTTCAACTGATACGCTGCTTCCCCTATCCTCTCCAGGATCTCAAACGGCCCAAGGTATCTCGGACTCAGCTTCTTCAGGCGTCGAATCCACGAGACACCCTTGAACGGCTTGATTTTCAGATACACCCAATCGCCAACACGTTTCTATGCTTGGGATTATAGTATTTTGCTTGCCTGTCCTGAGCGATTTTTAACCATTCCTGAATCGTACGTACCATTGAAGTGGCTTCTTCCACCGCCTGACGTTTTAATAACTTTGACTTGCCTGCCTCCAACCAAGACAATGATGTGAGACACCTTCTCCCATAAAGGGCCTCGAAAGGAGCCATTCCAATACTTACTTGAATACTTTTATTATACGCAAACTCTACCATGTATAGGTGATCCTCCCAGTGTTTTCCGAAATCTAGGACGCACATGCGGAGCATGTCCTCCATCATCCTATTGACCCTCTCGGTCTGACCATCCATTTGTGGGTGGTAGGCTGTGCTGAAACTCAGCTTAGTTCCCAACAACTTATGTACCAGCCTCAATTAATTGGACGTAAAGCGCCCATCTCGGTCACTAACAATACTGTGGGGCACACCATGCAACCGTACAATATTATCCACATAGAGATTGGCTAACTTTTCCACCGGATCTTCCTTCTTATTCGGAATGAAGTGCGACACTTTTGTCAGCCTATCTACGACCACCCAAATGGCGTCTTTTCCTTTCTGTGACTTTGGCAAACCGTGCACAAAATCCATGGATATGTCGTCGAACTTCCATTCCGGAATTGGCAAGGACTTTAGGAAACCTCCAGGCTTCTGGCACTCCGCCTTCACTAAGGAAAATGTTTGGCACTTTGCCACATACAACGCTACATCCTTCTTCAGCTCTGGCCACCAGAACAACTTCTTCATGTCCCTATACATCTTCGTGCTCCCCGGGTGGATTGAGTGCTTGGTGTGATGAGCCTCATACATCAATTCCTCCCAAAGTATATTTGCACTAGGAATGCATAGGCTACCGTACTTCCTTAGCAGTCCATCCACAACTACAAACTTGGAATTTGACCCATCCAATGATTCATCCAATGCCTGCTTCATAGTGCTATCTTGAACCAAAACCCGCTGAATCCTATCAGATAGGTCGTACTGCACCTCCATCCAACATAATATTGCTTCAGCACGAGATTGCTTGTCGACGCAAGAGATCTCCAATGCCTCCAAATCACGGACTAATCTCTCATCATGCACTGCCAACCAGTTGGTCTGTGTCGGAGCCCTACGACTCAAAGCATCTGCCACTGCATTTCCTTTCCCAGGAAAATAATGTATCTTGAAAGTGTAGTCCCCCAAGAACTTCATCCACCTTCGCTGTCTCATGTTCAGGTCCTTCTGATCTAGTAAATACTTCAGGCTCTTATGATCGGTGTAAATGTCAACCTTTACACTGTACAGATAGTGTCTCCGCATCTTTAGAGCAAATATCACGGCCGCTAATTCCAAATCATGGACAGGATAATTTCTCTCATGGATCTTCAACTGTCGTGATCCGTACACTATTACTCTCCCATGCTGTAGCAGAACACAGCCCAAACCACTGCCCGAAGCATCACCATAAATTTCAAATCCTTTGGACCCACTCGGCGAACATAAGATAGGTGCCAAGATCAACCGCCTCTTCAACTCTTCAAAAGCTTGCGCGCACTCACACGTCCATACAAACTCTTAATCCTTCCTTGATAATGTTGTGAGTGGTAGCGCGATCCATGAGAAATTCTCTACAAAGCGCCTGTAGTAGCCGACAAGCCCCAAAAAGCTCCGGACTTCCGCCACCGTAGACAGCTCAGGCCACTCCTGAATTGCCGCTATCTTTGACGGATCAACTGCAATCCCGTTACCACTAACAATATGCCCAAGGAATGTTATTGTGGACAACTAAAACTAACACTTGGAGAACTTAACATACAACTGATTCTTCCTCAACGTCTCCAACACCATATGCATATGCTTGTAGTGATCATCCTCACACCGCGAGTACACCAAGAAGTCGTCGATAAACACTATCAAGAATTGGTCCAGGTATTCTCTGAACATCATGTTCATTAGATCCATAAACACAGATGGCGCATTGGTCAGCCCAAACGGCATGACCGTAAACTCGTAATGTCCAAACCGCATGCTGAAAGCTGTCTTAGGGATATCACATTCCTTTATCCTTAACTGGTAGTATCCGGATTTCAGGTCTAGCTTCGAATATACTGTTTACCCAACTAACTGGTCAAAAAGATTGTCAATCCTTGGGATCGGATACTTATTCTTTACCGTTAGTTTGTTCAACTCCCAATTATCAATACAAAGTTGCAAACTCCCATCTTTCTTCTTAACGAAAAGGACAGGTGCTCTCCAAGGCGGCGAACTTGGACGCACATACCCTTGCTCTAACAACTCTTGCAGTTGTACCTTCAACTCCGCCATCTCCTTAGGCGCTATCCGATATGGAGAGCGTGACACCGGTTTGGCACCCGACACTAGCTCAATTGTAAAATCAATCTCCCGCAGAGGAGGGGCTCCCGGGAGATCGTTTGGAAAAACATCAGGATACTCGGACACCACTGAAATACTGTCTAGACTAGTATTAGGCATTGAAGCCTGCACTGAAATTACAAATAGCTCAGCACCAGACCGAACTGCCTTAATCACCTGAAGAGTCGACATCAAAATCTTGCTCGACCCTTTCATGCCTGCAAACATAGTCTCCCGCTCATTATCCAGTCCCAACCTAACCTCTTTTAAGTTACAGTCAATGCAGGCTCGCTTCTCTGAAAGCCAGTCCATACCAAAGATTACGTAGAACTCTACTAACGACAGCACCGACGATTGCAAATCGAACACCTGATCCCAAATCCGCAACTTTACCACGCAGATTCTATCCGCGCGCATTGCGCACCCATTGGGCAACAACACATCCAGTTTGTCCTTTGCAATCGAAGAAGGGACTCCGATGAGCGATACAAATCTTTCGGACAAGAAGGAATGCGACACTCCCGTATCAAACAGGGCTCTCGCCGGACGATCGAAAATCAGTACAAAGCCTAACACCAACACAAATAAGCTAACCATACAAAGGTAACAGTTACAACAAAAGATAAACTATAAAAAAATTTAACTCATACTTATCACCACGTCAGCTTGTTTGATGGCCTCTTGCAGGCCAAGGTTATACACTCTAGGATGGGCTGGAGCATGATGGGATGCGATTGACTCCACCGTCTTCCCCTTTTCCTCATACGTTGCTCCTTGCCACCTTTCGAACTTTGCACGTCCGCTCCAACAATCTCTTGCAAACTGTCCCACCTTTCCACAATTGTAACAGGCTCCTGGGACTCAACTTGGGTTTGCCCCTATCGTACAAGATGAAGGGGCTGAGCTCGAAGTCTTCTGTTTCTTGTTCCATCTGCGGAAACTTGACTTTGAACTTGGAACTTTAAACTGTGACTTCTTCTCCACTGGGTCCTTCTTCTCTTGCACTTTCCTTGCAACTCTTTCCAAAGACCAAGCCGCATTTACCAAGGCTAGGAAGCCCTACGCCTTAAGACCAGCAAGGAGTAGTTGTAGGTCGCTCCGTAGACCCCCATAAAATTGGTTGGTCTTCCTCTCTTCTTCAGTAAACATAGCACCAGCATAACGACCTAACCGAGTAAACTCGTGGAGATACTCATCCACGCTACTCGCTCCCTGAGTCAAACAAAGGTACTTATTCTCCATCTCAAGCTTCTGGGCAGAAGGTAGGTATCTGACCAAGAACAACCTTTAGAATTCCTCCATCGGTACGTCATCAAGTTGTCTTCCCACTAAGATATGAACCTCCAACTTGTCCCACCACATCCTTGTCTCACCGGCCAATAGGAAGGTCGCTATTGTGGTCTTCTGTCATTCTGCAGTTTCCATGGCGGTCATGACCCTATTCATCGTAGAGAGCCAATCCTCAGCTTGAGTTGGCGTTCCAAACCCATCGAATACCGGAGGATTAAAGCTCATCACGTGCTTGAGTTGTTTCTCCGTGGCTCTTCTTGGTGCTACCGGATCAACTGCCCCGCGCTCTACTACTCCCGGCACTGCCACTCTAATCGGTTCTTGCTCATTAACAGGTGGTGCGTGCTGTACTTGCTGGGCATTTATCATGGCAAAAACTGCTTTAGCCACCATTCTGATTGTTTCTGCTGAAGGAGGTGTTGTAGGTACATCTCTTGGCGCACTACTTTCTGCTGATTACGGACGCTCCGATTGCCCCAAACCGCTTCTAGACACTTATAATAGCATAAACCTTTGATTAGGCGACACACAAATTGCTAAAAGCAATCATTAGAACACTTAGGTTCCCAAAACAAATGAATTTTTTTCATTTCTAAGTAGACATTCATGGGTTTTTTATGTTATAACGATGACGCACAAACATGTGCTCACCTCCCCTTATAAATAATCCGCCCAAGAATTCGATTACAGAGGACCGACACCCTAGTCTGATACCAAATTATAACACCCCCAACCGTCATATGACATATAACAGAAGGTCTAGCTGGAACCCGACGCCATATACTACGGACAGCCAGAGGGGTTACAAAATAATACCAAATACACATCTACTCGTCCTAACAAATAGAATTCTAGCAGAAGCTTTTTAAACAGTTAATAGAACCAAAAATTTGCACAAGCATGGAATGAATGTCCACTAATCAAAATAGGAATGAAATAAAACAAATCTACAAAAGAGTACATTGTCTTATGGCCTTACAAAGTTTCTCTTAACAAAGTAATGTCTTACAAACATCGGCTCGTAGGCCGGACATATATGACAGAATGTAAAGATAATTGTTTGCTACGGCCTTCGAGGGCCTGCACAGTAGCTTAGACTTCAACCCGCTACTTGGCGCTTGGTTCTGTAGCACCTGCAAGCAATTATTCCACCGCATGGTAGCAAATAGAACAACGGTAAGCTAAAGCTGACGAAATTATAACGACCCCATCCCCTTAATAGGGATGGTGGTGCTACTTCCCTGCATATCGTTAGCCCACCTAAATAATAAAGTGCATAAAAAGACTTTAGCCACAGGTGTAGGCTCGCTCGTCCAAACACCCCGTGCACTCAGGGCACATTCACGGTGAATCCAGTCAATTCCGTGGCTTCACCACCATCCTTTAGATGGCAAACAATGTGAGCATTTTTGAGTCCTTCCGACCGTAGTCCAAGGTTCCCGACTATGCCAACGGCCAGTTCCACTTTAGGGCCTCTAGCACTGAACCACATAGCCCAGGTCCGTATCCACCTGCCTGTTGCTAAGGCCGCCTAGTCACTTTAAGACGTACACACATGCCAAGCTTAACCCGGATCCTAAATCATTTTCAAAAAACACATAACCCAGTTATGTTCGAGGCTGACTCCTCGACCGCCTAGTTAGCAGAATTACGTTTCTGCCCAGTTTTCCGGGTGCGCCTTGGAGCTAATCTCCAAGGATCCCTGCCGCAATCTACCGCGTAGAAACCTAAAAACAATGCACAGAGTCTTCTCCGGCTATTCATGTAATGCAATATCACCGATCCAGACAAATACGTTCGGGTAGGCTTCACACATAATGCCTATGCTCGTACTTCAATTCCAGACTCTAAACAAGGGGGACTTCACATATCTACCCCAAGGAACAACGCGCACTCACCGCACACTCGCGGGAGCGAGTTTTCCCATGCAAAGGAAGAAAAGCTTCAAGTGCTTCAAGTCGATACAAAACTCAGAAAAATTCCAGAGAAGTACACGGCTAGGTGACACGCCCGTGTCCCATGCCGTGTGCATTGACACGCCCTGGGACACGCCCGTATCCCAGGACGTGTCCTTCACTAGATGACCTGAGGCTGACACGGCCGTGTGACATGCTTGTATCACAGGCCGTGTTCACCCTACCAAGATCCACACTTGGTACAAACACCGCCCGTTTCAAGTCTACATTTCGAGGTGTTACATATAGACTATTTGAGGTTGAACCCATTCGAGCAGGGTATTGGGGGTGCCGACGGTCATCCTTTCGAGCCGTGTGCTGGGGAGGCCGTTACATATAATCTTTGTTTTAGTTCTTGTAATTTTTCTTTCACTTGTAATATTTTTAGTTATTAATAAAAGACCACTTCTCTTTCTCTTACTTACTCTCTACTTTCATTTTCATGCAAATTTACATGTCTTTCTCTTACCCCTTTATCATGATTAATTCAATTCTCATTAGTACTTGATCGGGCTTTCTGGCACTTTGTACACCTTAATTGTTCTATTTTTGCATTTTACACCCTGAATTTTTAAAACGGGCAATTTGCATTGGCGAATTACATTTTTTGGCACTTTGCACTCCAATGCTGGAATTTAAGGGTTATTTAGGTCTAGAAACCACTCAAAATGCTCATTTTGGCACTTTGCACACCGAACTATCTTATTTTGGCTATTTACAAAGCGGAAAAATGAATATTTTTAGTGTTGCCCAGAGCTAAATACCCTTTAAAATTCAGCCTTAGGGTGCAAAGTGCCCAAAATCTATAATTAGGGGTGCAAAGTGCAAATTTTAAAAAGTCGGGGGTGCAAAGTACAAAAATAGGATAATTCGTGGATAAGATAATCAATGCTTTAGTTCTCTTTTTCTTTTTAAATATTCACTTTGGATTTATCCTTGATATTTAAAGTAGTGAGGCCATATTTTTTATATATGGTTTTCACTTAGGTTTTCCTATTTAGTTAGTTGAGCGGCTTAAGTATGAAGCGATCACAAAATGGTAAAGACAGTTGCATGCACCCCCTCGTTAGTGGATGACGTAAATCTCCTGAATTGGAGTGAAATCCAATAGTGGGATTCACAACGTAAAGTAAGTTTTGGGAATTCGATTTTAGAATGAGAGTTTGGTCGGATATTCCTAAACTTAGTTGGGCACTTCCTCAATAGAGGCATGTTCATGCTTTAGGAATCTCAACGGTTATAGTATTTTTCTCGAAGATAATGAGAGCGCTAAGTTGTCAACCTAAATCACCTAGAGGGGGGTGAATAGGTGAATTTCGTATCAAATGCGGAATAAAAAATATAACACAGCACAGATCCGTAATCAAGCAATCACACAGACGACAAGAGATTTATAGTGGTTCCCCAATCTTGGGTACGTCCACTTTTCTCACCGATCTAGCAAATCACTAGACTCGGCTACTCCACTATCTCGGATTGCAAAAACAATCCTATATCTCGGAACCACGTTCCTACAAAACTCGATCCCAAACGGATCTACACTCGGAAGATAAAACTTCCTACCACTCGGAGAAAGATCTCCTACAATGAAATTTGTTTAAATTAAGTTTACAAACAAGAATATCACAGATCTGGATCTTTGACGTAATCTTCTTCTTGAGAGCTTTTTGGTTTGAACAGAAACAGTTGAAGAAGACTTTACTGAGATCCACGATTCTGAGATCTGGAATCACCACGATCAAGAAAGTAAATCAGAGATGATGAAGCACGGAGAGATCAGATGATTCTTCTTGAGTCTGGATCGCTAGAGAAACTGAGATCGATAGCTGCGGCTGAGACAAGATGATCCAGAGCTTCTTTCGAAAACGGTAATGGCGGTGGATGGGAAAATTAGGGTTTTGGGGATTTTCCCTTTCTTAAAAGATAATCTCTGTAAACGCGTATATATAGTCAAATATGAAAAGACCTATTTATAGGCTATCTCCAACAGTCATAATCGTAATTAAGATTGACACGTGGACCAATAAGAAAAAGGTTAATTTCAAATCTCCGTCAATTCTGGACTTAACGATTTCTGGAATTCTGAGCCGGCATACTCGGGTTAGATAAGATACTCGAGTATAAAGGTCTACTACTCGAGTAGATAAGAGAAACATGTACTCGAGTAAAAGAAATTACTACTCGTGTGCCTTGGAAGAACTACCCGAGTTACTCTAGACAGATTACTCGAGTAAGTAGAAACATCTACTCGAGTACTAATCAAAACTACTCGAGTATAAGAAAAATCTACTCGAGAGCTAAGCCAGTCTACTCGAGTATAAGAAGGATCTACTCGAGTGCTAAGCCACTTACTCAAGTATATGAGCGAAGTTACTCAAGTATGTGGACTTAAAAATATTTAGACTGAATAGTTAGCCCTACTCGAGTATAACTAAGAGACTACTCGAGTATGACTAAGGCTCTACTCGAGTACACAAACACCTACTCGAGTAAGGAAAAGAGGTACTCGAGTATATGAAAGGATTTACTCGAGTATATGGACTTAGAAACTTTCTGAGATGAGAAGTCCAGATCAACTCGAGTACGATCAGAACACTTACTCGAGTAACTTGAGAACTACTCGAGTATGTAATCCAATCTACTCGAGTACTAAGTCACTTACTCGAGTATATAGAAGATACTACTCGAGTATGTGGACTTAGAAAAAATTTCTTCTGAGAAAGTCTTCAATACTCCAGAGTCCAGTAGTCCAAGTGCATGGAAAAAAAGTGTACCCCAATAGAGAGGCTATACATGAGTCAACACCTTGGATCACACAATGAGGAATTACATTGTATGGTCCTGTGTTTGATGACCCACTATAGACTGACATTGGTTTACACTTGGCAATAGAGTCTTTCATGCACAACTTAAAAACAACATCAAATACAACTTAATTCATCTTAGTTTCAGGTCTGACTTCCCACAAATCTGGGGTATTGTGAAGACAATTCCCAACAATGTCCCCCTATTTGTAGAAGTCAGCACCCTTTGCACTAAGATGAATTTCTAGAAAAGAAATGATCATCTATAACAACAAGTAATAGAAAATGACTAAAACGGAGAATAATAGCAAATAATGGAACCATAATCAGAATTAGATATATTAAATAGAAAGATTTTCCAGTTCCACAAAACACTTTCAGGGGTAATTCTCTCTGTGATGTTTAGCTTTCTTCAGCTCTTGCCTTTCCAAATAACTGAAGGGTTTAGGAAAATAAGTCTTTGGTCTTGGAGGAGCTGCTGGATTGTTGAATCCCCATTGCCTGTCATGTAATCTGATCTTGATTTGAGATATATCATAGGCTTTCCATTCTGAGTAGCTGTAGAACTTATCTTTATTTTCCCCAAAATCAGTTACCAGCTTTAGAGTGTCAAAGATTAAAGATTTGAAGGTTGGACTCCAAACTTCTGAATGTACTGACTCTGATATGCCCTCTGAAGCTTGAGCTTGCTCTCTCTTAGGTGCAGAACGGCTAGCAGAAGCGCTGTCACCATATTTTCTTTTCTTGCTGGGGCCACCTTGATCAGCAGGTCTTCTAGAGGAGGAAGTGCCTCGATCAAAGTGCCCCTGAGAGCTGGCAGGGACATCCTCTTTCCACACATCAGAATATGAAAGAGGAGGCTCAGACATCTCTCCAGCAGGTCTGGGAGAGAAGGCTGGCACTGCCTCTGGAATGGTAGCATGAACCTGGGCATCAGATGGAGGATGTTCCTTAAGAGGATCTAAGCTTTTAGGAATGATGGAGGGGTCGAGCTGGAAATCTGGAAAATTCTGATTATGTACCCAAACTGTAGTGTCATAAATGTAGAATTTGACAGATTGTAGCTGGGCTAGAATATCTGCTTTCATGGTGTTAACTAATCAATCCAGGGTCTCTTTAGACTTGGTAGAGATTTTAGCAGAAATTTTCTCAACTTGTTCTTTAACTATTTTCTCCCCCTTACTGATTTCTACAGATAGCTTTTCAATAGCTTCATCTCTGAATGTGCCTACTTCTTCACAAACTTTCATCACATTGGCTTCAGCTCTTTGGTCTAGCAGAATCTGGTTATGTGCCACTGTTTCAGCTTGATTTTTGACTTCACCCAAGCTGGTTATGGTGTGATCTATCGCTTTTCCACCTATTTTGAAAATTTGTTTAAGTTCATCAATGTTGGCTTGAATTTCTGCAAAGCCTCTGCTCATCTCAGTTTCAAGAGCAGAGACCTTATTGTTAACTGATTTCAGAGACTCATCAAAGTAATTTCTCTATTCTTGGAGCATCTTCTCAATCTTACTGATGATGTCTGAGGATCTGAGAGAAGCAGAAGATGGAGAACTGGAAGAAGTAGAGACCTGAGGGAGCTGAGAGATTGGGGGAGCCTAAGTAGGGATTTCTTTCACAACCACTGAGCTAGTAGTTCTCTTGGTGGGAGTGATTTCTACTGAATCCAGGGGATCTGTGAAGGAGGGGAGATTGAAGTCTAATGTCCTTAGAGGAGGCTCAACAGGTTCTGGGGATAACTCCTCTTCATCGGACAGGATGATACTATCATGTTGTTCTGCTTCTTCAATGGGAGACTGAGCTGAGGATGGAGAGGATTCCTTGAGATGGATCTGTTCATCTTGAACCTGAACCTCAGGAGTACCAACAACTGGGTCTACTGGAGGTAGGGGAATGTCTGACCTGAGTTCTTCAATAAGTTTATCAATCTCTGCAGCTGTGGACAGAAGGTCTTGCTGAACTTGAATATCTTTTAGAGGAGGAGGAGGAGGAGAAGGATCTCTGACTGTCTGGGAGGGATGTTCTGTAATCAGAATCTGAGAGCTAGATGAGGCAGGCTCCCCCTCAACTACTACACCCTGGGTGTCAATAGCTTGATGTAGAGGAGGAGATGGAGTCCTGTCATCCGCAACATGCTGTGGGCTGGGGACATCTTCATCTATAATGACTTTGGAGGCTTGGGCAGTGTTCTTGAGTAGGATTTCATATCTTTGGATGGAAGAGATGGATACCTTTTTCATGTGATGGAGGGGAGTTCTTTTGGAAAAATCAAACACTGTAGGATTAATCTCATGGAGGAGGAGGGAGATAATCCTGGCATAGCTTGGTTTGTTCACAGTTTCTTTGATCTTGTCCAGTATCATCATTCCAAACTGGAATTTCTTCCGGCATACTATGGCATGCATAACATCAAAAAGTTTTGGGAAATTTCTCTGAGGGAATAGGTTTTGTAGAGAAGAACTTTGACAATGACATCCAGAAGAAATTTGCCCTATAAGTTGAAATCTACACGTCGGAACGAATATCCTTCATACGGATTTATTCCACAGAAGAAACTGGTTCTCTCGGAATCTTCTGGAGTCAGATCATCTTTTTCATCCACCACTGGCAATTTTAACAGAGTAGCTAATGAAGTTTAGTCTAGATGGATTTTTATCCCACTGACCTTGGTTTTGAGAACTGTACCATTTCTCTTGATCTTAAGATTCTTGTAGAACTCTTCCACTGCAGAAAATAGGATCTTACACGACGTCTGTAATAGGAACGACAGCCCGGCTGTGTCAAGGAGAATGAGAAGGTTTCGGAAGTCATCAGAGAGTTCGGCGATGCCATCTATAAACAATTCGGACCCGATTCCAATCTTGGATGGAGGAGCCATCGAGTTCTGGAGTAACGGATTCTGGAGAAGACAACGCTCTGCGGTTCTGGAAGACGAAGCGCCGGTGAGTACTCGAGAAAGGTTTCATGGAAATGGATTACGGGATCGTTCTGTTTATATACATAACCCTAATTAGGTTTAAGATAGGGTTTTAAAATAAAACATACCTTATGGGGGGCGGCAAAAATCGAGGTGTGCGAAAAGAGAAAAATGAGATTTTCAAAGTTCTGGAATTTCCAGGTACTCGATTATATATCGGCAAACACGAGTAATCTATTGTAACCTACACGAGTAAGTCGAAGAACAAGTAGATCATGAAGTACTCGAGTGAGTTACTAAGTACTCAAGTATGAAGAATATGTACTCGAGTGAATTTTTACCTACACGAGTAGATACTTTGAGTTACTCGAGTATATTGTAATGTACTCGAGTGTAGTCGTGTAACTACTCGTGATTATTTCCAAGTACTCGAGTATGTGAGTACACTTACTCGAGTAAGTCACTTTGACAAAATATTTTTCTCGAAGCACTGATCTTTACCTCCACCAACTTTTAACTCCGAGACTTTGATAAAGACCACTAATCTTCTTTGTTGAGCATCCCAAGTTCAGTTTTGAAGAATGAGAACTTGGTCTCATCTAGCGGCTTCGTGAATATATCTGCAACTTGCCTATCTGTGGAGACGTATTGTAGATCTATGTCTCCATTCTCCACATGCTCCCGGATGAAGTGATAGCGAAGCTCTATGTGCTTTGTCCGGCTGTGGGAGACTGGGTTGTTGGCGATTGCTATTGCACTAGAAGAGTCGCAAAGCAGAGGGATGTTCTAGAACTTCATGTTGTAGTCTTCAAATTGATTCTTGATCTATAGAAGCTGTGCACAACAGTTGCCTGCAGAGATGTACTCTGATTCAACCGTTGAAATTGCCACACAGTTCTGCTTCTTACTACTCCAGGAAATAAGTCTCCTTCCCAGGAATTGGCAAGTCCCAGAAGTGCTTTTCCTATCATCTTTACTTCCTGCAAAATTTGCATCTGAAAATCCAATTAGTTCACTATCATTACTTCTTGGGTACCATAAGCCAAGATTTGGTGTACCTTTGAGGTATCTCAAGATTCGCTTTGCAGCAATGTAGTGAGATTCCTTAGAGTTCACCTGAAATCTAGCACATACACATGTTGAAAACATTATGTCTGGTCTACTTGCGGTAAGGTAGAGCAAGGACCCAATTATGCTTCTGTACTTGGTTTCATCAAAAGGTTTCCCTTTCTCATCCTTGTCCAGAGACATAGCTGAGGCCATTGGAGTCCTCATAGAGGTTGCGTTCTCCATTCCGAAGTTCTTAAGTAGCTCTTTGGTGAATTTAGTCTGTGAGATGAAAATTCCATCCTCAGATTGTTTCACCTGAAGCCCTAAGAAATACTTCAGCTCTCCCATACTGCTCATTTCAAACTTCCCTTGCATAAGTTTAGAAAACTTCTTGCAGAGGTTGTCATCCGTAGAGCCAAAAATAATGTCGTCAACATATATTTATACCAGCAAAATCTTGCCTTTTATTTCCCTAAGAAATAATGTCTTGTCTATCTTTCCTCTTGTGAACTTGCTCTCAAGAAGGAAGCTAGACAGTGTCTCATACCAAGCTCGGGGAGCTTGTTTAAGACCATATAATGCTTTTTGCAGTAAGTAAACATGATTGGGAAAAGTTGAGTCAACAAAACCTGGCGGTTGCTCTACATACACTTCTTCCTTTATGTCACCATTCAGGAAGGCGGACTTGACGTCCATCTGATAGACGGTAAAGCCCTTAAGTGCAGCTTAGGCAAGAAATAACCTGATCGCCTCCAATCTTGCCACTGGAGCATATGTTTGGTCAAAGTTGATTCGTTCTTCTTGACGATAGCCCTTGGCGACAAGTCTGGCTTTATTCTTTATAATTGTTCCATCTTCGTCCATCTTATTCCGGCAGACCCATTTTCCCGATGACATTCTTACTCTTGGGTATAGGAACAAGTGTCAAAACTTTGCAACGTTTGAACTGATTCAACTCTTCTTCCATGGCTAGTATCCAGGATGCATCCGAGTTTGCTTCCTCGAACTTCTTAGGTTTAACCTGTGATAGAAAGCTCAAGAATAAATTCTCGTTAGTTGTACCTCTCTGAGTTCTGACACCATCCTGAGGATCTCCTATGATTTGATCTAAGGGATGATCCTTCAAGTGTCTGAACTCTAGAGTCCTTGCATCTGGGATCTCTTCAGCCACTGGTGTTACATCTTCAGCTGGGATATGTTCTTCATCTTGATCATCTACCTCTCCAATAGGGGTTTTAGAGGTGATCTTGATGAACGTCTCATCTTTATCTTGAGTAGGCTCATCCAAGCTAAGTCCCTTCATCTTGGTACCTGCATCTTCAATGAGCACACTAGAAGAGTTGCTTTGCAGCAAACTCGTCTCATCAAATACAATGTGTATCGACTCTTCTACCACCAGAGTTTTTCTATTAAATACTCTATAGGCCTTACTATGGCTACTATAACCTACAAAAATACCTTCAAAGCTTTTCTCGCTAAACTTGGTAGTGCGATACTTGTCATTGTTAAGTACGAAGCACTTACAGCCAAAGATTCTAAAATATGAAATGGTTGGTTTCCTGCCTTTTAGAAGTTCGTAAGGAGTCTTATCATGGTTCTTGTTGATGAGAGCTCGATTTTGCACGTGACAAGCGGTGTTGACGGCTTCAGCCCAGAAATACTCTGGAAGTGAGGCATCACTCAACATAGTCCGGCAAGCCTCTATGAGTGTTCTGTTCCTTCTCTCAACTACTCCATTTTGCTGTGGTGTGCGAGGAGAGGAAAACTCATGAAAGATACCTTGACTTTCGCAGAATTCTTTCATGGATCCAGACTTGAATTTCGTTCCATTGTCACTTCTGATTTTGACTACGGAACAGTTGTATTCATTCTGGATTTGCCTAACAAAACTAGTGAAAGTACTGAAGGTGTCTGACTTGTGTTTCAGAAAGAACACCCACGCAAAGCGCGAGTAATCATCCACAATAACCAACGTATATTCCTTACCTCCCAAACTTCTAACTTGCAATGGACCGAACAAGTCCATATGGAGAAGTTGTAAGCTTCTATTGGAATCCTTGCCTATTATACTTTTAAATGAACTCCTTGTTTGCTTGCCTTTGATACAGGCATGACAAAGACTGTCCGTAACGCACTTGACTTTAGGGGCATCACGTACTAAGTTTTGGGAGAATAGTTTATTAATAGTTTTGAAATTAATATGTGCTAGTCTCTTGTGCCATTGGTCAGCAAGAGATGCACTACTTTTTGCTAAAAGACACACTGGTGTAGACGAGTCTATACAAATGAAGTTTAAACAGAAAATATTTCTGCTTCGAGTGCCTGATAAAACAATTTCCATGTTGTCAACCGATTTTATCAAACACTTGTCAGCATGAAATTCAACCACGTATCCTTTGTCACATAATTGGCTTATGTTGATGAGATTGTGTTCCAATCCTTCAACATAGGCTACATCCGAAAAGGATACGCTACCGTTAGTAATCATACCGTAGCCTTTAGTTATTCCTCGATCTGAACCTCCAAAGATGACCTTTGGTCCATTACAGACTGAGGTAAAATTCTGGAGTAGGCTTCTTGTCCCGGTCATATGCCAAGAGCATCCACTGTCCAAGTACCAGATTGGCAATTTTGTGGTCTTTGGACATACATGCAATTACAATCACTTAGCCTTAGGAACCCAAACAAGTTTGGGTCCTTGGTCTCGAGTTAAAATACTCCCCCTACGAGCATTAGACTCATGAGTGGTCATTCTCACGTTGCTAACTTGAGGGGTTGCAACATTTCTAGGATTGAACCAACAATCGATGCCAAAATGACCAATTTTACCGCAGCACCAACAGTCGAACCTGTTGTATCTTTGCCTAGTGTATTCCTGCTTGATTTTCTTAAGTGATGGTCTAGCAGGAACTTCACTCTTGGAGGAAGAAGCTTCATGATGATGGCAGCTACATGAAGTCTTCTCCCTCATAGGCTTTTCCACAATAGGTTTTACCTTTGGTGTCTTCTTGATGTTATGACCATGAGCATATGGTCCATAGTTCTGAAGTTGAATCTCTTCATAAGGTGCCTTAAAGACACTCTCGCCAAAGTTACGAGGACGAGTACAACCTTGGTATCTTGACTTAGTCTTCTCGGGGATCGGCCTAGAGAAGTGTCCATAGGTGGACTCATAGTCGTATTCGTTCGTAGGAAAGATAACTTTCTTGAACAAAACTGGTTCCAAGGGGCTTTCCCTTTTTCTTCAGCTAGAGCCTTCTGGGCAGCCTTATTCTTTCTATTGGTCTTGTTTCTCCTAGAAGATTTACTATAAGCACCAATGTGGCCTATACCAGCACCCTTGGCCTTAGCTGAGAACTCAGTAACGAGTGGAAGAACTGTCTTAGGCTTGGAGAAACTCTCAATAAGTTTCTTCTCAGCCTCGAGTAGTTGTTCCAATTCTTTGATGATTTCATCTTTAAGGTCTAGGTGCTTGAGAGCTTGATTGTATTCTTCCATAGCAGCATTGAAGTTCTCTTGAAGAGAATTAGTCTTGGTGACTTCTTCTCTCAAGCTGCTCTCAAAAGCCTGTAGAGATTTTATCTCTTTGGCTTGAGTTTTCACGACTCTGCGACATTTTTCGTAAGCCGTGAGTAACTCCTTATACTGTCTCATGAGTTCGGATTCATCTTCAGAGGAATAGCCCTCTTGCTCATTATCATCATCAGATTCAGAGAGAGGAGTGTGAGATTTTACCTCCCCAGTGAACTGGGGGACTTGTTCATCATCAGAGTGAGCCATGAGCCCGAAGTAAGCTTCCTCTTCTTCACTCGAATCAGATGAGTCGGAGTCGCTGAGAGTTTTGCTCTTCTTGGCTAATAAGCTCTTCTTTGTCCTCTTCTTGTGGTATGAAGATTTCTTTTCCTCTCTTCTGCCACCCTCTTTCTTCTTGTGAGGGCAGTCCGCGATGACGTGACCTGGCTTATTACAATAATAACAAACGATGTCAGTTGAAATTTGATTATTCTGTTTGGAGTTATACCTGTCATGGCTGCTCGAGCCATTCTTTCGCTGATCACCGTTATGTCGTGATCTTCTGTATGAGGCTTCTTTGCCTCTCCATTGCTTCTTCTTATTCAAGAATTTCTTGAACTGCCACAAAAGCAAAGAGAACTCTCCTTCAGATAGTTCTGAGCCTGAGGTGCTTTGCTCGGAGCCTTCTTCTTCACTTACTTCTTGAGGAGGTGCTGGCGAGGCAGCTTTTCCCTTCCTTGAACTGTCAGCCTTTATAGCAACCAACTTCTCTTTTGAGGAGAAGCGACTTATCTCTTCTTCGGCTTTTCTGGAGTTGATTTGCAGTTCATAGGACATCAGCTTGCCAAATAGATTCTGTGGATCTGTCTCTTCTAGTCTGCCAAACTCTCGGATGGAACAGACTTTATTGTCCCATTCTTTGGTGAGAGATCTCAGAAACTTATCATTCAGCTCCGCATTAGTAAAGACTCGGCCATACACTCTCAGTCCATTGATTATCTTAAAGAAGTTTTCAAATGTGTCAGCTATGAGTTCCTTGTGACATTGTCGGAAGGTTTCATATTTCTGATTCAGTAGGGACCTCTGATCATCCCTCACTTCTTCAGTACCTTCCATTAAAGTAACTAGGGACTGCCACATATCTTTAGCTGATTGGCAGTGAATTAGATTCTGTAGCATTGAGTCATCGACTGCACTTGCGATAATATTTTTAGCTTTCTTGTCCAGGGAGACAAGTGCAATCTCGTCCTTATCCAAGTCCATCAACTTCTTTGGGACCTTTTTGGTTGGGTCTATTGTTGATGCAGTCATAGGAACATGTAGACCTTCTTCCGCAATCATGAAGATCTGAGGGTCTACTACTTCCATGAAGAACTTAACTCTTTCCTTCCACATAAGAAAATTGTTCTTGGCGCAGATAGGGAGCTTAGCATAATCCTTGGTCTTACTCATGCTTGATACTTCTCTGGAGACAACTTGGTGAGGATTAGATCAAGGTGTTAACCTTTTAACGATCAACCTCCCTCTGATACCAATTGAGAGCGCTAAGTTGTCAACCTAAATCACCTAGAGGGGGGGTGAATAGGTGAATTTCGTGTCAAATGCGAAATAAAAAATATAACACAGCACAGATCCGTAATCAAGCAATCACACAGACGACAAGAGATTTATAGTTGTTCCCCAATCTTGGGTAAGTCCACTTTTCTCACCGATCTAGCAAATCACTAGACTCGGCTACTCCACTATCTCGGATTGCAAAAACAATCCTACACCTCGGAATCACATTCCTACACAACTCGATCCCAAACGGATCTACACTCGGAAGATAAAACATCCTACCACTCGGAGAAAGATCTCCTACAATTAAATTTGTTTAAATTAAGTTTACAAACAAGAATATCACAGATCTGGATCTTTGACGTAATTTTCTTCTTGAGATCTTTTCGGTTTGAACAGAAACAGTTGAAGAAGACTTTACTGAGATCCACGATTCTGAGATCTGGAATAACCACGATCAAGAAAGTAAATCAGAGATGATGAAGCACGGAGAGATCGGATGATTCTTCTTGAGTCTAGATTGCTAGAGAAACTGAGATCGATAGCTGCGGCTGAGACAAGACGATCCAGAGCTTCTTCCGAAAACGGTAATGGCGGCGGATGAGAAAATTAGGGTTTTCGGGATTTTCTCTTTCTTAAAAGATAATCTCTGTAAACGCGTATATATAGTCAAATCTGAAAAGACCTATTTATAGGCTATCTCCAACGGTCATAATCGTAATTAAGATTGACACGTGGACCAATCATATAAAGGTTAATTTCAAATCTCCGTCAATTCTGGACTTAACGATTTCTGGAATTATGAGCCGGCATACTCGGGTTAAATAAGATACTCGAGTATAAAGGCCTGCTACTCGAGTAGATAAGAGAAACATGTACTCGAGTAAAAGAAATGACTACTCGAGTGCCTTGGAAGAACTACCCGAGTTACTCTAGACAGATTACTCGACTAAGTATAAACATCTACTCGAGTACTAATCCAAACTACTCGAGTATAAGAAAAAACTACTCGAGTGCTAAGCAAGTCTAGTCGAGTATTAGAAGGATCTACTCGAGTGCTAACCCACTTACTCGAGTATATGAGCGAAGTTACTCAAGTATGTGGACTTAGAAATATTTAGACTGAATAGTTAGCCCTACTCGAGTATAACTAAGAGACTACTCGAGTATGACTAAGGCTCTACTCGAGCACACAAACACCTACTCGAGTAAGGAAAAGAGGTACTCGAGTATATGAAAGGATTTACTCGAGTATATGGACTTAGAAACTTTCTGATATGAGAAGTCTAGATCAACTCGAGTACGATCAGAACACTTACTCGAGTAACTTGAGAACTACTCGAGTATGTAATCCAATCTACTCGAGTACTAAGTCACTTACTCGAGTATATAGAATATACTACTCGAGTATGTGGACTTAGAAAAAATTTCTTCTGAGAAAGTCTTCAATACTCCAGAGTCCAGTAGTCCAAGTGCATGGAAACAAAGTGTACTCCAATAGAGAGGCTATACATGAGTCAACACCTTGCATTACACAATGAGGAATTACATTGTATGGTCCTGTGTTTGATGACCCACTATAGACTGACAATGGTTTACACTTGGCAATAGAGTCCTGCATGCACAACCTAAACACAACATCAAATACAACTTAATTCATCTTAGTTTCAGGTCTGACTTCCCACAAATCTGGGGTATTGTGAAGACAATTCCCAATAGATAATTAGAAGTTTGATGTGTCTTTCTTATATAGGGTTTTGCGGACTCATCCGAGCTAGTTTTCACGCATGTGCACTACACTTTTGAGCGGTTATCATTAATATTTTTCTTGATCCTTATTTGTACTCAAAGTGCACTTTCTCGGCCCATTCAAGTGTGTGTTGGGTCCATTGATCACAATGTACTTGATTTGAAGAAGGCTTACTGGATAATGGTATACACACTTTTGTATCTGATACATGTTATAAGTTCTTTGTATGTAGGTGGTTACTTGTTACACTGATTAGACAGGTTGTCTAAGTAACAATGATAGGTGGACACAAGGAGGGATGTTGGCAAGGCAGAAATCTATCTTAAGTACATAGGCGCCGAGTGAAGGTAGTTCACTCAACGCTAGATTGCCAGAAGCGTTGAGTAAAGACTAGACAGTCAAAGCCTCAGCATTGCCAAGGTAGAAATTTTGTTAAGTCCAGAAGCAATGAGTGAAGGAAGTTCAATTAATGCTCAAAGTTAGAAGCGTTGAGTAAAGCTCAAGAAGTCAAAGCCACAAAAGAATCTGCCAATAAATCTGTCTAAGTATATAAGCATCGAGTAAGGACAGCTCACTCGACCGTTGAGTGGAGCTTATGATGTCAAAGCCAAAGAAGATAAATACAAAAAATCTATCTAAGTCTAGAAGCATTTAATGAAGGCAGTTCACTCAACGCCAACTCAAGAGAAAATTCAACTAAGTAAAGAAGCATTAAGTGAAGGCTATTCACTCAATGCCTCAATAAGATGACGGGCTAAGCCAGAATGCATTGAGTGAAGACAACTCAAGCAATGCCTTCATTCAAAGAAAATCAGCTATGTCCAAATGCGTTGAATGATGAAGGTTCACTAAATGCCTAATAAGCTAGACAACAATAGTCTATATTTTTTGAGTGATGACTGATCACTCAATGTCTGGTGTTTGCATGAAACTGACTAAATGTTTTGGCATTGAGTAACAAGCCTTCACTCAATGCCTATGTTGAATTGTCTGAATTTGAATGTCTACGGGTGCTGACGTCAATAGAAATTCAAATGTTGCGGGAAGTCTACATTACATGACAAATGGCGTTGCTTTCCTGTTGTACTACATTTAATGCAAAAGTAAGCTTGCAGCTACCAACTACTGGTGGTACCGATGCTCAAAGAGTCGTTTGACGACGGGATAGAATGGGAATCAGATCAGGGAAATGAAAAATAACTTTTTGGAAAATAGCAGAACTTGAGCTTCTTCCTCTCGACCGAGTTACAAAGCTTGAAGGAGGAGTTCATTCTATAGATCAGATAGTACAAATAGTTAGTTATTGATCTTCAACAACAAGTTCAGAGTAATCATTCTGAAGTAGAAGTTACAACAAAGTCAAACCCTCGCATTAGAGTCTTCACAGCCCGTGTTGAACTACTCCTAAAGATATTTTCCTATAGCTATGAAGAAGGGAGGATAGAGTTAATCTCTATTCAGAAGGAGAAAGACATGAAAACTCTAGCTCTGGTATCAAGCATCATTAAACAACTATTATTCTTTAGTAAGATCATTTTGATTTGAGTGTAAGTCTAAACTTATAGAGGCTGAGTGTAGGATCCTTAAGTAGATTTAAGTTGTAGGATTCAAGTGTTGAATCTGAGGTAGGATCCAGGTTTGGATCTGAGTTGTAGGGATGTTGGCCTGAGGTAGGATCTGGTTCAGATTTGAGGTAGCAGAGTCATTCTCTCTGAGTTATAGGACTTTGAGTTAAAGTTTGAGGTAGGGTTGGTGGGCATGAGTGGTAGGAGATTATATCTCTGAGTGGTAGGAGTTTGTGCCTGAGTGTAGTACATGGAGGAGTCTGAGAGATTAGGAGGGATCTAAGTTTTAAGCTCTTTTGAGCTGAGTTAGAGAAGTTTCCTTGTCTAACATACTGTTAGATAGGTGGGAGGGACAGTGGATGTAACCATAATCTAGGGAACCACTATAAATTTCTTGTGTGTTGTTTATGACTGTCATGAAAGCTAAGTTTGAATAAATCACAACACACCTAAAACAGAAAAAGTACTACAAGACTTAAAAAACCTATTCACCCCCACTATGTATTTAGCTACTCTTGAAACGAAAAACATTCCTGTGGTATTAGAGTGAGGTTACTCAAGAATGACTTAACAGTCTGAATTGATCTCCAACAGTAACATAAGTATATCCTTATGGGTTCAGGAGAGAACCATAAGGAGTTGGGCTCTATAAAACTTCCAATAAGTAGGAAGGAGAGATTTGGGATCCTGAAGGAAAGAGTTAGGCTATTTATGGAGGCATCTGACCCTAGAATCTTAATAATAGTTTCAGAGGGACCTTTCATCCCCATGAAGGTCTCAGTTCTTAATGCAACTCTCCAGACACCTAAGAAGTATTTTGAAATGACCAAGGATGAGGTCATATTAGCAATCATGGATAAGAGGGCACATGACATAATAGTAAGTTCCATTGATGATTCAACTTTCTAGTGTAACACCCCAAATTTCAATTTGGAGTTCAGGCTGGCTGACACAGCCTGGGACACGAGCGTGTACCAGGGCGTGTCCAGCTCTGGGTGCTCGTGTGTGTCGCGAGAGCTTGACAAAAATGAAGTTGACGATCATTGAGAGGCGACACGGTCTGGGACACGGGCGTGTCCCAAAGCATGTCATGCTCGGGTTGGTAACCGAGTTGTGTCGAGTGTGGCACATAGCCTGTGACACGGGCATGTCACAGGGGAATGTTTGGCACACGGCCAAGGACACGGGCGTGTGCCTTAGCCGTGTCCTTCTCGAGAGAGTTGATCCTGTGTTGATTGAGGGACACGCCCCTCAACACAGGCATGTACCTTATGACACGGGCGTGTCAGGTGCTTGACATGGGCGTGTCTAGCCCATGTTCTGATCCGAATTGAGTCGGTTCTGTTGCCGCTTAATGGACACATCTTGTGACACGGGAATGCCACAAGCCATGTCAGACCTGTTTAGATGCTTTTCAAAGCAGATCAAGGCCGTTCATTTCCTTCTACTTAGATCCTGTGGTCCAAGCCTATTCCTACAGGGATAAGGCCGTGGAATGAGATGTGTTTCTAATTATACTTGTGATCATTCTCTTTATAAGCAAGAGAAAAGGGATAGCTTGAAGGAGTAGAAGAAGAAGCTTTCCGACCGTAGGTGGAGCTTCAGCGGTCCGAATTGAGAGCCGAGTTCAGCGATTTGGAGGCAAGGCCGTCGCGGTGATTTCAAACCGGCCAGTTTTCCATGGCTCCGAAGCGATCATCAAGGGTAACGATCTCCTTCTTGGATAAGTGAAGTCCTACTTTATGCATGTGTATGGGATCCTCCACCAAGAGGTGGAAAGCATAAGCGATTCCATCAGTTGAGTCTGCATTTAGATCCGGAAATGAGTAGTACGAAATAGGCATGCTGTGTGAAGCCCATCTGTACGGTTAGTCTGGATTGGTGATGTTTATATTGAGAACCGGAGAAGACTCCGTGTATGTAACAAGTAGGTTGCGGAGGTTGTGAGGATGCTTGTGAGCTCCCTGTGTTGTATGCTCTACATGAGCTGAATGCGTTGTGTCCGTGAGAGCGAGATCGTGTGATTGGTTGAGCGGTGTGCTCCCAAGAGCTTGTATGGTAAGTGAGTTGTGAACTCCTATGAGTGATTCGTGAGCTCTAATAGTTGTGTGGACATGAAAGGGAAAGCCAACTCACGTCAAGATCTGCGCTATTGACGAGTTGGGCAACGGGAAAAGGCTGACCTGTACCTGCATTATGTCCGTAAGAGAAAAGGCTGGATCCAGCCACGTCGGAGCGCATAACGAGAGATCGATTAAAATATCAGAATGGCTCGTCGATATGAAATGCTTAAGTGTTGTCGTGAGGTTACCACTTCTGAACGGGATGGGTGAGAGGGTCTCCAGTCTGTGTGCTGTAGTAGACTGTGCTCCATCGCCATTAAGATAAGAACCTCTAATCGGTGGTGTACTATGGATGATTCAGTACACCGTAAGCGTGCCATGAGTGCACGGAACATCTGGCATGAAGGTTGGCGTGGGTGTTGTTGTTGTGCCTGAGTGCACTTGTTGTGATATATATATATATATTTGGATAACAATGTATGCAGGGAAGGAACAACTGCCCTGGGTAAGGGGTAGGGTGGTTATAATTGGTCAACTGAATGCTGACTGTTGCTTTGTTTATCACCCGTGTGGTGGACGTCCATATGCAGGTGTTACGGGCTGAACTGGATTGAGCGGGCTAAAGCCCTTGCTGTTGTTGCTTGTACGCTCTTGAAGGCCGTGCGAAGAGTTGGATTTCATGTGTGGTCGGCCTGCGTGTCGATATATGAAATCATCTTTTGTAAAGATAAACTTGTAAGGCCTTAAGGCTGGGAGCGTTTACGAGCTTGTATACATTCCTATTGGTATATATAAATGTGGTATTTATATAGTAATGGACATTCATTGATTGAGTTCTTGTAAGTAATAATATTCCGCTAGAATGCTCTGTGTTAGGATGCGCGTAGAAAGGTTTTGATATTCATAAGTAATTATGCCATTTTTCTGTGAAATATGGCGAGGGGCCCCGGCCGGACCCTCTGTTATATTCCATGTGACGGATGGAGGTGTTACAAAGTGGTATCATAGGATAGGGTTGGTCGATATAACAAAATTGAACTAAAGAATGTCCACTAGGAATGTGAGCGTGTATATTCGGTTTGTTTGCCGTTTTGGAATGGACGTTAATGATTTCTTGTTCACGTATAGGTGACAAGGAGTGGGACTGGGCAATTTGAACCCCAACGTTCAGATGAGAGTGCAGCACCAACTGAGGTTCCCACACCTTCTCCTTCGGTAGAGACAATCTGGTTGATCGTAGAGGTGGTTTTTACGATGATCAAGGCCCACCATGAGCAGATGGCAAGGGAAGAAGTATATCGATCCCGCCGTTGAATATGTGTCTAACCCAAGGACCATATATAATCGAGGAGTACTTTCATGCATTTGTTGAGTTGCGACAACATGCAGAGTTTGTTTTTGAACCCGAGGAGACTAAGATCAATAGATTTTACGATGGTCTACGCGATGAACTACGGCAGTTATTGGTGGGACAAAAGTTGCTTTGATTTTGTGCCTTGGTAATGGCAGCTAGATCTTTGGAAAGGGACTTGAAGCAGTTTAGAGCAAGGCACAGTGGTAATGTGCCAACCTCTTCCACCACCTTGGGAACAAAGGAAAGGCGTGTTTGCTTTTCTTGTGGTATGGTGGGGCATCGTGCCCGAAGATGCTATAATGGTACCACACCAAGGGCAGAGAAGGAGTTTAAGCAGGTGCGGGATAAGAAGAACTTGGCGGTGGAAAATTTGGAGTTCAAAGTTTCGCAGTCGGAATAATGAGAGTTTTGGAAGCGAGATAAGAAGAGGTTCAGGCTTGCTGAACAAACTTCTTTGGATGTTTCTTCAGGAGCAACGGTTGGGCAAGGACGTGTGGAGAAGCATACATGTTTCTCTTGTGGAAAGCAGGAGCATGTCAACCGAAATTTTTTGAGTGGCCTTTCAAAGGGTGAGAAAAAGACAGGTGCGTCCGATAAAGAAAAGGTTCATATATCCCGAGACTGCAAAAGTGTCCCCTAGATGACACAAAGCAAGAAGGGCAAGAATATCTATAATAATGTATACGATCTTTGTTTTGTGCGTATAAACATGGTGTGATAGTGAATAAAGAGGTTGCTGAGTGTTGGGATAAGATTTTTATTGTCCTATAAACTTATCTTGGTATCACCGCCATGAGTGGATTAACATAGCCGTGGTGAAAAGAGCGATTATGGATGGAGCGCGTCCGTAAAGCGGATTATGAAAGACGTTGATGATCGGAAGTAAAGTAAAGAGTGTACTTTACTATTTTCGTGATGTAATATGTACATATTGTATGTATGTGTGTTTGTTGAAAACACGTATGTTTGTGCGATGTCGTGGGGGCGAAACAAGCTGCGGCCTCTGATCTCTAAACCCGGATCGTTTTGGTATAATGTGCATCGAATGTTATATTGTGCATCAAATGAGTGGTTGTATTGTTGTATGTGTTGCGTTAAATTTCGGGACGAAATTTCTTTCAGGAGGGGTGGGTTTTAATACCACAAATTTCAATTTGGAGTTCAAGTAAGGTGATACGGCCTGGTACACGGGCATGTCCCAGGGCGTGTCCAGCTCTGGGTGCTCGGGTGTATCGCGGGAGCTTGACGAAAATGAAGTCGACGATCGTTGAGAGGCGACACATCCTGGGACACGGGCATGTCCCAGGGTGTGTCCTGCTTGGGTTAGTAACTAGGCTGTATCGAGTGTGGCTCACGACCTGTGACATAGGCGTGTTACAGGGGTGTGTTTAGCATATGACCAAGGACACGGGCGTGTGGCTTAGCCGTGTCATACTCGGGAGAGTTGATCCTGTGTTTATTGAGGGACATTCCCCTTATCACGGGCGTGTACCTTGTTATACGGGCATGTCAGGTGCTTGGCACGGGCATGTCTAGCGCGTGTTCTGATCCAGATTGATTCGGTTTTGTTGCCGCTTTAGGGACATGGGCTGTGATACGGGCGTGTCACAAGCCGTGTCAGACCTGTTTAGATGATTTTAAAAGCAGATCAAGGCTGTTCATTTCCTTCTACTTAGATCTTGTAGTCCAAGCCTATTCCTGCAGGGATAAGGGCGTGGAATGAGATGTATTTGTCATTATACTTATGATCATTCTCTTTCTAAGTAAGAGAGAAAGGAGAGCTTGGAGGAGGAGAAGAAGAAGCTTTCTGGCCGCCGGTGGAGCTTCAGCGGTCCGAATCGAGAGCCGAGTTCAGCGTTGTGGAGGTAAGTCCATCGCGGTGATTTCAAACTGGCCATTTTTACATGGCTCCTAAGCGATCGTCAGGGGTAACGATCTCCTTCTTGGACAAGTGAAGTCCTACATTATGCATGTGCATGGTATCCTCCACCAAGAGGTAGAAAGCGTAAGTGATTCCAGTGGTTGAGTCTTCATTTAGATTCGGAAATGAGTAGTACGGAATAAGCATGCTATGTGAAGCCCATCTGGATGGTTAGTCTTGATCGGTGATGTTTATATTGCGAACTGGAGAATACTACGTGTATGCAACGTGTAGGTTGCGGAGGTTGTGAGGATGCTTGTGAGCTCCTTGTGTTGTATGCTCTACATGAGATGAATGTGTTGTGGCCGTGAGAGCCAGATCATGTGATTGGTTGAGCGGTGTGCTCCCAAGAGTTTGTGTGGTAATGGAGTTGTGAACTCCTGTGAGTGAGCCGTGAGCTTTGATGGTTGTGTGAACATGAATGGGAAAGACGAACCGCATCAAAATCTGCGATATTGACGTGTTGGGCAACGGGAAAAGGATGACCTGTGCCTGCATTATGTCCGCCTGAGAAAAGGCTTGATACAACCGCATCGGAGCGCATAACACGAGATCGATTAGAAGAACAGAATGGCTCGTCGATCAGAAAAGATCAAGTGTTGTTGTGAGTTTACCACCTCTGAACGAGATGGGTGAGAGGGTCTCCAGTCTGCACGCTGTAGTAGACTATGCTCCATCACCAACAAGTTAAGAACCTCTAATCGGTGGTGTACTAAGGATGATCTGGTACACCGTAAGCATGCCATGAGTGCACGGAGCATCTGGAACGAAGGTCAGCGTTAGTGTTGTTATTTTGCCTGAGTGCACTTTTTGTGATATATATATATATTGTGATTGCAATGCATGCAGGGAAGGAACCACTGCCCCGGGTAAGGGGTAGGGTCATTATAATTGGTCAGCTGAATGCTGACCGTTGCTTTGTTTATCGCCCGTGGGGTGGACATCCATATGCAGGTGTTGCGGGCTGAATTTGATTGAGCGGGCTGATGCCCTTGCTGTTGCTGCTTGTAGGCCCTTGAAGGCCATACGAAGAGTTGGATTTCATGTGTTGTCGGCCTGTGTGCCGATGTATGAAATCATCTTTTGTAAAGAGAAACTTATAAGGCCTTAAGTCCGGGAGAGTTTATGAGCTTGTATACATTCCTGGTTGTATATATAAATGTGGTATTTATATATTAGTGGACATTCATTGATTGAGATCATGCAAGTAATAATCTTCCTCTAGAATTCTCTGAGTTAGGATGCGCGTAGAAAGGTTTTTGATATTCGTAAGTAATTTTGTCGTTTGTCTGTGAAATATGGCGTGGGGCCCCAGTAAGACCCTCTGTTATATTCCATGTGACGGATGGAGGCGTTACATCTAGAACCTTGTCCATCTGCATAGTAACAAGGGATTATAAGTATTTATCTTTACAAGAGTATTTTCTTACATCTGCACGCAGGCCAGCCACACAAGAAAACTCTAAAAACTCTTTGCTTGTCCTTCGAGGGCCGGCATAACAACATGGGTAGCAACCCGTTATTTCCCGCTCGACTCTCTAGCACCTGCACAGAAACAATCCACCATAAAGGTGGCAAACAAGGCAATGGTCAGCTTTAGCTGTCCAATTTATAACGACCCTACCCCATACCCGGGGCAACGATAATCCTTCCCTGCATGCATATAAATCACATATAGATATATCACAAGAAGGTACAACTTAAGAACCATTCAATATATCACAAACATCTGCATCACCTGCCAAACGTTCCATGCACTCAGGGCACATTGTCGATGTACAAGATAACAAAGGTCCCACCACCGTTCAGAGGTCTGAGACATAACGAGAAACTATGAGCATTATTGTATGTCATAAAACCAAGACTCTCCTCCCTTCTGCAAAAATTAATTACCACATCTCTTAGGTCTATTAACTTGACATAAGGCGAGTATAGATTAGCCTTTTCTCGTTTCTCAAATCTCTATGCCATAGCCTAAAGCCGAGCTTCCATGGATAGATGGACATACGCGAGACACATCACCTTTCCTGGGGAGTCAAACATAACCGAATTACATTTAATAGATGATCTTACGACCATCAGAGTTGAGCACCGAGGCTTGCAGCTCACACACTAGCCCTACAGTCTCGGAGAGATAGGCTTGGTAATCAAAATGCTATCTGGGAGCTACCACCAGCGATAACCACTACTGCCTGGCGTTAACAAAGAATTTCTCTTTCTGTACCCAGACTCTTCCAAAACTGGAACATCTGTCAAGAAATCCCTGCAGCATCTTTCAGTGCTAAAAACACTAAAATTTCATACAATATATCTCATCAAGAGTTATCACCATCGATACCCACTGTCGTCATGCGATATCCAACGATTATCATAACAGTTGTATTTTCTTGATATTTTCCTAGAGCGCACCTCCAATACTTTCTGCTACTCCAATTCACAGGAACAACCCTCGGACTCCATAAACTACCCATTTATACTCGGAGTCTTCTCCGACATGCAAAATAAAATATCACCAATCTAGACCAACCTATCCAGATGGGCTTCACAAACCATGCCTATTCCGTACTGCGATTTCCGGATCTAAATACAAAATAACCGAGGATATCACGTATTAACCCATCAAAATTCCCTTGTTTCTCCACCTTTTTGTGGGGGATTCCATGCCTATGCAAAAAGGCGGACTTCACTTGTCCAAGAAGGAATATCGTTACCCTTGTAGATCTTTTTGGAGCCATGAGTAAGTATTCTATCCGAATAGAAAGGAACGCATCGCTTTCCTCTTCACGGATCTTACTTCAGCTCTTGATTCTGATCTCGGGATCTCCTTCCATTAGCTTGCAACCCTCAGCCTCAACCACTTTCCCTCAAGAACTTCAAGTACCAAGAGAGTGAACAATGAGAATTTATTCTCATGTACAACATATATAGGGAGGCTACCGTTGCGCAATATCTACTACCGCCACATGGTTTCTTCTACCGCCGCGTGGTATCATAGTCTGTTTCCGCTTGGCCCAATCGACACCGCATTGTCACTCCGAAATAACCTCCACAGCGCTGCCACGTGGCTAGCTACCGCCGCGCGGTATCATACTATCGCCAAATGGTACTTTAACTCGAGCTATCGCTATGCGTTAGCTGACTAACACCATGTAGTAGTCACTCAACACTTTGTCGAGTGCGTTGAGTGCGTCGAGAGTGTTGAGTGCTAGCGCCACGCGATATCACACTACCGCCGTGCGATAAGCCTCTCAACGAATCATTGTAAGCATTAAGAGCATCGAGTTCGTTTAGCGCTAACACAACATGCTACCTTTCTACCGCCACGCGGTAGTTTCCCGAGCCCTCAGACAATTAAATTCAATAGCTAACGTCGACGTTAACTCTACCTCCGCGAACTAACTTCTAAATCTTCATTTTCAGGTTTTTGGGGGCATTTCAAATCTCCCCTCCTTCAAGAGATTTCATCCCGAAATCTTATATATATATTCTAAGGAAAAGTGTACAAAACTATTACAAAAACAACTCGAGAAATTCATCAAGCATGGTTTGCTCACGCTCCCATGTCAATTATTCAGAACCACAATTTTCTAAACAAATTTTACCATCCCAATTGCTTTTTTTATAGTTAACTAATCTCTGTATCCTATATCTGAATGGGTCTAAATTTCATCATCAGCCCACTATCACCGGTACCTGATCATCAGCTTCCACTTGCGTAGGCTCCATCAAAGCTTTCCGCAGCACCAATATGTGAAACACATCGTGCAAACCACTCAGCTCCGCAGAAGGAGCTAATTGGTAGGCAGCTTCTCCAATCCGCTCAAACACTTCAAACAGACCAAGATACCTCAAACTAAACTTATTCAAGCACTGAATCCTGGACACGCATTTGTATGGCTTGATCTTTAGATATACCCAATCGCTAACCGCAGACCCAATATTTCGGTGATTGGCATTGTAGTACTTTGCTTACCTATCCTGAGCCACCAAAATCCGCTCTCGTATAATGGTTATAGTCGAATTTGCATCTTCGACCTCTTTATGCTTATACAACTTCGAATCGCCTATTTTCGCCCAAGCTAAAGGAGTACGACACTTCCTACCTTATAAAGCTTCGAAGGGCGCCATCTGAATGCTACCTTGATAGCTATTATTATAGGCGAACTCGATCATATAGAGATGGTCTTCCCACCTCTTCCCGAAATCCAAGGCGCACATCCGGAGCCTCCATTATTTTGTTGGTCCTCTCGGTCTGACCATCCATTTGCAGATGAAAGACCGTACTAAACTTAAGTTGAGTACCCAACAACTGGTGGACTAGCCTCCAATTAGTGGAATTAAAGCGCCCATCTTGGTCATTGACGATGCTACGGGTCACACTGTGCAACCGTACTATGTTGTCAACATATAATTTAGCCGATTTTTCAGCTGAATAGTCTTTCTTGTTTGGTATTAAGTGCAATACCTTTTTCACTTGGTCAACGATCACCCATATGGCATCATTCCTATTCTGCGATCAAAGCAACCCATGCACGAAATCCATCGATAGATCATTAAACTTCCATACCATAATTTGCAATGAATTTAGGAAACCTCCAGGCTTCTAACATTCCGCTTTCACTAAGGCGCAAGTTAGGCACTTTTCCATGTAAAGAGCTATGTACTTCTTTAAACTTGGACACCAAAACATCTTTTTCATGTCCTTGTACATCTTTGTGCTCCCTGGGTGGATTGAGTTTTTTGTAAAATGTGCCTCATACATCAACTCCTCCCGCAATTTTCCCACATTTGGGACGCACAAATGATCATCTTTTTTCAAGAGACCTTCTTCTAAGGAGAACTGAGAATATGACCTGAAAGAATTGGTTTCTAGAATGTCTAAACACCTAGAGGTGGGGGTGGGGGTGAATAGGTTCAATTCTAATTCACTTAGGCAGTTAATAAACTAATCACAGCACAGCTATAAATTCTACAGCTACCACAACACATAATAATCCAATCACAGCATACACACAGATTTATAGTGGTTTCCAAAATAATAGGTACATCCACTTTCCCCAATCGCCTATCTAGAAGTACACTAGATTCGGCCCAACATCCTTCCACCTTCTCAGATACTCAGATCTTACAACTCAGAACCCCAATTGGTTCCTACAACTCAGTTTTTTGCAAGTCCTACAGCTCAGATCCTCAAGATCATATAGCTCAGATTCTTCCCAAGAACCCTACCTCAGAGTGAGTCCATACTCCTACCACTCAGGAAATCAAGCTCTACCTAAGCCCTTATCACCAGGCCTACAGCTCAGAGAACTTAATCTCCTACCTCAGGAAAACAGCCCTACCTCAACCTTTATAGTTACAGGCTTACAACTCAGAGATTGAAATCTCTTACACTCATATCTAAAAATAGATCTTACAGAAAATTGATTAAAGAGTTTATTTCTTCCTTCACCCAGATAGAGAGTAAGGGGTGAGGGAATCTTGATCAGATCTTGATGTATCTGCTTTCTCCCGACCTTTGTTGAAATGAATCTAATTCAACCTGACTTAGCTTATTCAAAGCTTCTTTAAAGAGAGAACCTAGGTTGAATCTTCTTGAGAAGTTAGTGTAGATCCAGCTTCTTCCTCCTTGCAGAATTAAATCTGCAAACACTGATAGATCTGATGAGATGTTGTCTACTTCTCTGATTTTGAATCAGAATCTTCTTGTTGTATAGAATTTTGTGAATTCTTCTTGGAGAGATTTCTCCTTTTTTTCATATTCATTCTGTGATAGATCAGCTCTTTTTATAAATCTCGTTAGAGGCAACAGGCTAACTCGATAGTTACCTGACATCTGACAGTTCTAACATATCTAACAACCATGGCGATTCTGACACATGCCAAGTCTTCAGTCATGAGATCTGACACTTAGAGTTTTTTAACTCAGTTGAATGTGTCGAGACACAAATATAGAATGTGTCGACGCAAATGTAATGTGTGTCGACACAACTTCTTTGATGTTGTCGACATCTTCAGAATACTGTCGACATAGCTCTTCATCAAGTTCTCTACACAGCTGTTTTAGAATGTGTCGACACAAATGTAATGTGTGTCGACACAATTCCGTGGTGTCGACACATCTTCTTTGATGTTGTCGACATCTTCAGAAAACTATCGACACAGCTCTTCATCAACTTCTCAACACCGCTGTTTTAAAGGCGTCGATACTAAATAAGTGTCTCGACACTTTTGTACTTGGAATAATTTCTGCAATCTTTATACTGCACAAGTAAACTCAAAATGCCATCAAATAAAAACTGATGTATATCATTGAGTCATGTGTGGCTTATCCAAATATGGTATAAAATTTTCAATGTACCCAACATGACCATTCCACTGCATAACGCTTCCTACACTCATAGAGTTCAGTTGATTGTCGAACCCTATCAGTGAGGTCATACTGTACCTCCGCCCAGTTCAAACACGCATTTGTAGTGGCATTTTTGTCAACACAAGAAATATCTAAGGCCTCCAACTCCTAGATCAAGTGCTCATCATGCAACTGTAGCCATCTTTCCCTTACTGAAGTCCTATGAATCAAGGAATCTGTGACCACATTCCCTTCCCGGGAGTGTAATGTACCTAGAAGGTGTAGTCCCCGTGGAACTCCATCCACCTCCATTGCCTCATATTCAGATCTTTCTAATCTACTAAGTATTTTAGGCTTTTATGGTCCATGAATATATCCACTTTCACGCCATACAAGTAGTGACTCCACAGCTTCAGTGCAAAGATCACAGCCGCCTACTCCAAGTCATGGACTGGATAGTTCCGCTTGTGCACTTTCAACTTGCGTGATACATAAGCAATAACTTTTCTGAACTGAAGAAGAACGTAGCCTAATCCGCTCCCTGAAGTATCACTATAAACCTCATAGCCGTCCGTACCACATGGCGAACTCAAAATGGGCGACGTGGTCAAACGAATCTTTAACTCTTCAAAGGCTCGTACGCACTCAGATGTCCAAACAAACTTCTAATCTTTTCTGGTCAGTATGGTGAGAGGTAATGCTATCCGCGAAAAGTTCTTTACAAAGTGCCTGTAGTAGCCAACAAGTCAAAGAAAATCATGCGTTCTGCTACATTAGACAATGCAGGCCAATCTTGTATCACAACTATCTTTGCTGGATCTACCGCAATACCTTCTCTATTAACCATATGACCAATAAAAGCCACTGACAATAACCAAAACTCACACTTTGAAAACTTGGCATAGAGTCGGTTTCTTTTCAGGGTATGCAAAACCATTCTCAAGTGATTTGCATGATCTTCTTCTGACTGAGAGTACACCAATATGTCATCAATAAAGACGATCACAAATAGATCTAAGTACTCCCAAAAGTCTGATGCATCAAGTCCATGAATACTAATGGCGTATTTGTTAGCCTAGACGATATTACAGTGAACTCATAATGACCATAACATATACTAAACGCCATCTTGGGGATGTCACATTCCAGAATCCGCAACCGGTAATAGACAGACTCTCAGTATAACTTTGAGTTGACAGTTGATCCCACCAACTGATCGAACAAGTCATCGATCCGTGGTATCAAATACTTGTTCTTCTCCGTTAACTTGTTCAATTCTCTATAATCAATGCATTGACGCAAGATTTTGTCCTTCTTCTTTACAGAGGACTGGTGCACTCCAAGTTGACATAGTTGGACAAATATAGCCTTGCTCTAGCAATTATTGTAATTGAACTTTCAGCTCTGCCATCTCTTTTGGCGCTACTCGGTATAGTGAGTGGGCCACATGTTTTGCACCTGGCACCAAATCAATAGTAAAGTCAATCTCCCACTAGGGTGTAAGCCTAGGAAGATCCTTAGAAAACACATCTGTATACTCCGATACAATTGGAATGTCACTTAAACTTGGTTTCGGCTCAACAACCTCCAATAGCGTGAAGAACAACTCAGCGCCCTTCCAAACAGCCTTGACTACTTGGAGAGCAGACATCAATTTCATGCTCGATCCTCGCATACCAGTTAACTTAGTCTCTTGTTCAGTGTCCTGTCCCAGGGTGACTTCCTAAGAGTTGCAATCTATACAGGCGCGCTGCTCTGAGAGCTAGTCCATGCCAAAGATTACATCGAACTCAAATATTGGCAGTATGATGCGTTGTAAATATAAGTATTTTACAGTACTTAATTCATGTCATTTTAGGTTATTTTTGTTGATTTTTAGCTTTTCTTATTCAATAAAATGTTTCTTTTTGTATATTCCCTTCTAACTTGGCTCTTTTTTCTTCTCCTAAAAATTTTGCAGAAAAAGTTGAAATTTCAAAGTACATGCCCGTGACCTTCAGTCACGCCCATTATCAGGCCGTGTAACTTTGATGCTAGTAAAAAAAAATACTGCATGCTGTCAATCCATGAAACAGGGGTGGAATAAGCCCGTATCATCCCAGACATGCCTGTGTCGGTCAAAAAGTTTTAAAGCCATTTCAAAATTTGTTACTGCTGATATCAATTTACTGTTAGGTGTCCAGTAGCACCCCCCTACACCCTCGTGACCTTCTTTCATGCCCGTGACTGCCACATGGAATTTCTAGAAGCTTCCAGAATTCATCTAGTCACCAGATTTTCGGCTTCTCCTGCACGCCAACATTACACGCCCCCTGGTCACGCCCGTGACCAGGGCCTCTAATCTGAAATTTATGTCTATAAATAGAACTTTTATATAAGAGCCAAGGGTTCACTTTTTTTTGGACCAATTTAGTTTTTGTGGCCTGCTTGGATGCACTTTCCTTCTATGTAAGGATATTTCTCCCCCTCTCTTTAATGTTTCTTTTAGCTTTTGTAACCCAATGTTTTCCATAATAAAATAGGTCTTATTTTTCATCCTTATGTTGTAATGGATTGTATGTGAGTGCCCCACTTTTCTTCTCTTTTTATCACTTGTTTTTCCTTATTTTGCATCGGTGTGTGGGTGTATGGGAGTAGTTTTGTTCTTTATGTTTTCAATGTTCTTCTTACTTTGTTTTGCTCTTTTGCTTTTTTTTTTTACTTTTTTTTAATTCTTATGAGTTTATAAAGGTGGATTTAAAGTGTTTATTTCTCTAACTTAGTTTTTCTTTTTATTTTGTAAACATTTTATTTCTTTAATTTTTGTTTCCACTTTTTAATGACTTTATAAAGTTATAAGAATAAAAATGTTGTTGTTTTAATTTTTGTATAACCCTGTTTTTCCTCTTAACTTTGTAAAGCTTTTGTTCTTTTAATTTAAATTTTTTTCTTTTTTCTTGATTTCTATGAAGTTATAAGAGTAGAAAAGTTTTTATTTTAATTCATGGATGACTTTATTTTTCTCTTTAATTTGTGTATGTGAGTGTATGAGGTTAAGTTTTTTTTTTGTCTTAATTTTCTTCCTTCAATTTTATGTAAAGTGTGTGCGTGTATGAGGTAGTTTTTATTATTTTCCTCATTTTATGTAGAGTGTGTGTGTATGAGATAATTTTTATTGCTTTCTATTTCTCACCTACTCGTTTGAGTAGGACTTGCATTTATTTCCCGCCTACTCGTTTGAGTAAGACTTGCATCTATTTCTTGCCTACTTGTTTGAGTAGGACTTACATCATTTAAATTTAAGCAATTTCAATTATGTACTTTTTCTTTTTTGTAACTTAGTTAATTTTTTGTAATTTTCCTTTCTTGTAATTTAGTTTCTTTTTTGTAACTTAGATTTTATTTTTTATTATGATTTCATTGAGTATGTGAGTTCTGTTTTTAGTAAGTTTTACTTTTTTTCTAATATTTTGTTATTTCATGTTTTTGTTTACAATCCTTTAGCGACTTGTTTAAAACTCACGCCTCATTAAATTCTTAAGTCGTCCCTATTCCGATGAGTAGCTAATCGCACTTAGCCCTCGATATCGAAGAGCATTGGGACATATAAAATCTCTAATAATAACTAAAGGTATTTTTCTCACTTTAATTAAGAACTTAATGTTTACCCCGAGTATACGACGCGTAGAACCACATATCGATGTGTGGACTCCATTTTCGTTGTCAATACGCTAGCTAACCGATAGGTCGTGAGTATGGACCGATCACCCTTGGGTAAAGAGAATTGCGCACTAAACCTCGAGAGAGGAGGAGCGGAATTCTACCGGATTGGGTTCCCCAGCCAATAATGGAGTTATTAGCATAAAGCAGGCTTTAAGAGGAATCCTTTGTCGAACGAGAGCTCGGTCGAATAGTCTTTATGTTCAGGTGATCGATATTCCTTGAGAAAGGTGAGCTCATATTTGTGTAACCTCCACGACTAAGTTGCCCTTAATTAAAATGAAATTTTGGTTCTATCGTTATTAAAAGGTATTTTTGTCCTAACTCATTTCGGTACCGAGCGTTATTCCTTCATCGAATTTTCTAAGTCTCTTTTCAATTTTTATATATCCGCTCTTGTTAGTTAAAATCCGATACCTTATTTTCAGTAAAATAATAGTACCTCATAGAGGAGTAGAAATAACCAACATGGCCCAAGAAATATACGACCTCAATATTACCCTTGAATATCCAGTACTACTCGCGATAGGTACACTTGCCTCGTTCCATTAAAAATTGTTTTTAACTTAAATCATCCGCGAAATTCGACCCCAACATGCCAAATAAAGAAAAGTTGAGTACTATGTCTTATTATGCCCGACCCAACTTGGATGATACTGGGTCTAGTATAGTTCGCCCGACGGTGGCGAACAATAATTTAGAAATAAAATCTAGCGTCATCCAAATATTTTAAAATGCCGTACATTTCGATGGACTGCCGGATGAGGACCCAAATGTACACTTATCTAATTTTCTGGAAACTTGCGACACTTTCAAGATTAATGGTGTCACTGATGATGCTATTCCCTTGCGCCTGTTTCCTTTTTTCTTCAAATCCAAATCAAAGGCATGGTTGAATTCCCTCCCGCGATGATGTATCGCCACTTGGGCCGAACTGGCGGAGTGTTTCTTGACGAAGTACTTTCCGCCCGCAAAAACTGCAAAGTTGCGGGCGGATATTTCTTCATTCGTTCAGAACGATCCAGAGTCTCTTTATGAGACTTGGGAACGATTTAAAGAATTCCTCCATAGGTGCCCGCACCACGCACTACCAGCGTGGCTGCAGGTACAAAATTATTACAATGGCTTAAATTACCAAATACGTCAAATGATTGACGCGGCTGCCGTGGGCACTCTTAATAAAAAAACCTCCAAAGCCGCCCAATCTTTAATTGAAGAGATGGCCATGAATGCGTACTAGTGGAATGCCCCATGGGGATGTTCAGAGCAGGCGACCGGCCTTTTCGAAGTGGATGCCACTGCTCACATAGCAGTTCAAGTTGAAAGGCTACTGAAGAAGGTGGCGGAGTTGTCTGCTTCCTCCTCTACTTCATCTTGGGCGAATAATAATAATAATAATATTAATAATGTCAGCATAGCCGAAGAGTTCGTCGACTACGTGGGAAATTCGGGTCGAACATCATTCAACCCCAATAACAACCCTTATTGTAACCACTATAATACGGGTTGGAGGAACCGCCCCAATTTCTCATGGATTAATGCGTACAACGTGCAGCGCCCGCCTAACCCTATTGCTCCATGATTTTTGCCTTCTCCTCCAAAACCTTCTCTGATGGAGGAAAATGTTTCAAAATATATCGCATCCAACGAGTCTAATATACGGAACTTCACCGGATTGCTAAAAAACCTTGAATTACAGGTTGGACAGCTGGCCCAGATGATTTCCGAACGTGCGTACGGGGCGCTACCGCTGAACACGAAGCCCAACCCTCGGGAAAATATCAATGTTATAACCCTCCATAGCAGTAAGAATGTGGTCGATCCAAAAGGGATCGATCCACAAGTATACATTTCTCCTCCGACCCTTCTTCCCTCTTCTTCGATTAAGCAACATTTACCGATTTCAAACGATAAAATCAATTTAAATACGCCATTACCGTATCCACATAAATTAAATAATGAGCATAAGGACGAGCAATACAAAAAGTTTATTTTATTATTAAAACAAATTCATATTAAAGTGCACTTCTGCGACGCAATATCGCAGATGTCTCAGTATGCGAAGTATTTAAAAGAACTTCTTTCTAACAAACGAAAATTAGAGGATATTTCACATATATCCCTCAATACAGAGTGCTCGATGGTTCTTACTAATAAATTGCCCATAAAACAAAATGACCTGGGAAGGTTTTCCATCCCGTGACTTTTTGGTGATATATTAGTAAAATACATTTTATAAGATTTAGGCGCGGGCATTAATTTGATGCCATTTTTGCTTTTCAAAAAATTAGGTTTGGACACTCCAAGACCAACTAAAATGTGTGTCAAATAAGTTGATCGCTCGATTAAATTCTCCATTGGGGTAGTGGAGGACATTAATGTCCGAGTTGTCAAGTTTATCTTTCCGGTAGACTTCGTCATCTTGGACATCGATGAGGACACCGAGGTGCCAATTATACTCGGTTCCCCTTTTTTCGCCACTTCCAACACATTAATAGATGTGAGTAACGGTCGTCTCCTGCTTCAGGTAGGATATGATGAGGTTAATTTCTTTATTAATCCCTCTATGGGAGACTCATCATCGAGCGATGACTTTTGCTAAAATTTGGATACTTTTTTCGGAGACCGTTCTTCTCCTATTTTTGAGTCTATCTTTTTAAACGACGATATTTTTGCTCTCGAAAATTTTAATTGCGTAGAGGATGAATCTACAAATTTTTCTTTCAAACCATTTGGTTTGAAAGACGTAAAAAGTTAAAACCTCATTAGAAGAACCGCCCTTCCTAAAACTAAAACCACTACCTGAATCTCTCAAATATGCATTTTTGGGAAATGGTGAAACACTCACCGTTATCATTTCCTTGCATTTGAGCGATTCAAAGACTTCCAATTTATTGGATGTTTTTCTTAAACATCGCCACACAATTGCGTGACAAATTTCTAATTTAAAGGGGATAAACCCCTCTTTCTTCACCCATAAAATTTTCTTAAACGATAATTGCTGCAAAACAATTCAGCTGCAGCGGCGTCTTAATCCAAACATAAAAGACATCGTTAAAGCCGAAAGAATAAAATTATTTGATGCGAGGATTATTTACCCTATTTCGGACAGTGTGTGGGTTATCCCCATTCATGTCGTGCCCAAAAAGGGTGGTCTCACCGTAGTGGCAAATGAGAATAACGAACTCGTCCCAACTTGTACTATTATGGGTTGGCGGGTGTGCATCGATTATAGAAAACTAAATGATGCCGCCCGCAAGTACCATTTCCCACTACCGTTTTTAGACCAAAATCTCGAGCATCTATCTGATCTTCCATACTATTGTTTTCTCGATGGTTTATTAGGGGTTTTCAAAATCCCCATTTCCCCCAAGGACTAGAGAAAACAACTTTTACTTGCCCGTTTGGCACCTTCGCATACTGAAGGATGTTATTTGGCCTCTTCAATACGCCAGCAACATTCCAATGATGTATGCTGACGATCATTGGGGAGCTAGTAGAATACATTATGAAAGTCTTTATGGATGACTTCTCCGTATTCCGATGCTCGATCCCTAAATGTCTAAACAATTTAAAGTGTGTCTTCAGCGGCGCGAGGACACAAATCTCGTATTAAATTGCGAAAAATGTAACTTTATGGTTCGAGAGGGTTTGTTTCTCAGCCATGAGATTTCGTTTAAGGGGATGAAGGTCGATAAGTGCAAAGTCAAAATTATCAAAAAACTTCCACCACCAACTAATGTAAAATTTATTAGAAGTTCATTTGGCCACATGGGCTTTTATAGGCTTTTTATTCAAGATTTTTCTAAATTAACAAAAGCCCTTATCCACCTCCTGGAAAAAGAATCACCTTTTGTCTTTAGTAGCGAATGTGAGTTCGCTTTTAATTTTATAAAATAAAAACTTATCAATTTGCTAATTTTATTGTCGCCCAATTGGTCCCTTCTATTCGAAATAATGTACGACGCTAGTGATATTATCATAGGTGTCGTTCTTGGCCAACACATAAGCTAATACTTTCATCTCATTTATTACGCTAGCAAGACGCTCACTTTCGCAAAAATAAATTACACCACAACGAAAAAGGAACTCTTAGGCGTCGTTTTTGTATTTGATAAATTTTGCTCGTATATAACGCTATCTAAAGTTATCGTTTTTACCTACCACTCCCCCTTCAAATATTTATTACCTAAAATTGACGCCAAACCTCGCCTACTTCGATGGGTCCTCCTCGTACAAGAGTTTGATTTGTAGATCCGGGATAAGAAAGGCGCGAAAAATTTGGCGGTCAACCACCTCTCCCGCTTAGAAAATCCGGGTGCGGAAGCGCTCATTGAATCTGAAATAAATGATAGATTACCCGAGGAATGCCTCCTAGCCATAAATAAAATTTCATCTTCCACTCATTGGTTCGTAGATTTCACCAACTATTTAGTTGCGCGGGTGCTCCAAAAAGAGTTTTCAAGTCAGCAAAAACAGAAATTCTTTTCTAACATGAATTTTTTTTGGGAGGACCGTTTTCTTTTTCGTATCTACACGGATAAAGTTGTAACGCCCTTATCCGTCACATAGCATATAACAGAAGGTCCGGCCGGGGGCCGACGCCATATACCACGGACAGACCGAAAGGTTACTCATTGAAACCATTCTTCCAATCATAACGTCCTACACAGAGCATCTAGCGGATGAAATTTATTAAGTTGCAAAATAAGGTCCCTTCCACAAGCATGAATGTCCACTATCGAACCCAAACAGGAATGAATTACAAAGTACACAAAGTATCGGCCTTATGGCCTTACAAAAGTTCACTAAATTTAAAACAGTGTCTTCCATACTTCGGCTCGCAGGCCGGTCACACATGAATTAAACAAGTAAACAAAACAAGGCCTTCAAGGGCTGGCTCAGCAACAAGGGCTTTGGCTCGCTATTTGCCACTCGGCTCCGCAATACCTGCAAGCACAATTCACCGAAAAGGTGGCAAACAAAAGTAACGGTCAGCTAAAGCTGACCAAAATATGACGATCCCGCCCCCAGACTCGGGACAGAGATGCTCCTTCCCTGCACTTATTAGCATAATAAGCAACATAGTGAATAATCACAACATCACAGGTACAGGCACACACGACCATACACCCCGTGCTCTCAGGGCACTTATACAATGAACCCGGTCAAAACTGCGGTCTCACCACAGCCCCTTGGACGGCAATAATCGTGAGCATTTTAGTCTTTCTGGCCTAAGCCAAAGACCCTCCATCAATGCCAGCGATAAGTGCAATGTACTTTAGGTCTCTTAAACTAAATGACATTGAGCGGGTACGATTCCGCCTAACCCGTTGCTCACACCGCAATGTCAATTTAATCCATATGCACGAGTCAAGCTTCCCCTATTCCCAAAACAATAAAACATGCACATAACCCAGTTATGTTCAAGGCTGGCTCCCAGGCCACCAAGTTGGCAGAAATGCGTTTCCGCCAAGTTTTCCGGTTGCACCTTGGAGTTTATCCCCAAGACTCCCTATTTCAATCTACCGCGTAGAAAACTCGAAAACAACCAAAGGCACGAAGCCTTCTCCGGCTAATCATGCACAATGAAACATCACCGATGCCGACCAAATTGTTCGGGTAGGCTTCACAAACAATCCCTATGTCCATATCTCGATTTCGAACTCTATATACAAACAAGAGGGACTATACACATCTACCCCAAGGAACACCGCACACTCGTGGGAGCGGGTTTCCTTATGCAAAAGAAGGAGAGCATCACATGCTCAAGAATAGAATCGTTACCCTTGGGTTTCTCTTTGTTTCCATGAAAATCTATACGGTTGAAAAGCACCGTGATGACCTCGCCACCGTAGATCTAGACTCGACTTGCGATTTGGCGCTCCGAATCTCATCTAGCAACCGGATCTCTCTTCCTTCTTCTTCCTTGCTCTCCCCTCTCTCTAGAACTTTAGAAAGAGAAAACCCAAATAGAATGAGGATTTATATGCCCTATTCCCGGGTATATCCCAGAAAGAATAGCCCTGAGCCGTTGGATCCCAAAATAAGGAAATGGACGGCCATTATTCACACTTAAAATCCAAAACCTGTACCGAACACAGCTTGCGACACACCCGTTTCCAAGGTCGTGTGCCTCAAACGACGCCGAAACTGTCACGTCCCGTATATCTGGGCGTGTTCCTCCATCGACACAGGTCCAGCACCAACCCCGAGGAGTACACAGGTATTCGATATTCCCGTGTTGAATTTGACACGCCCGTGTCGGACCCGAACCCTCGTGGGCTCAGGCCTTGTCTCTCCCCCAACACAACTCGTCTAACAACCTGAGTAGGACACGGCCTAAGACACGCCCATGTCTCAGGCTGTGTTCGCTGTTTGACAATTGTCGACTGCAATTTCATAGACCACACGGCCATCGTCGAACCCGAGCATGATATGCCCCTGGGATACGCCCGTTTCCCATGCCGTGTGAACTCTACCAAGTCCTAGACTTGGCTCAAAACGCCACCCGTCCCTCTTTTGAGTTTTGGGGAATAACACAAGTGGTGCAAAGATGCATCGGGGGTGTGGAGTGCATGCAAAAACTAAGGCACTACTATGAGGGACTAGCCGGTGGGTATTATCAAGCTAACCGGACCGCGCGGAAGGCGAGCTTCTTTTGGCCCACTCTCTTCAAAGATGCTCACACTTTTGTGTGCTCCTGCGATAGTTGCCAGCGGTCGAGGAAATTCTCTCGTCGCGATGAGATGCTCAAAAAATTTTTTTTAGAGTTCGAAGTCTTCAATTTGTGGGGCAGTGATTTTTATGGCCCCCTACCTCTGCCTTTTAAAAATAATTACATTTTAGTGGCGGTCGACTACGTATCGAGGTGGGCGGAAGCACAAACTCACTCCACCAATGATGCGCGAGTCGTCGTTAACTTTCTTAAAAAAATTATTTTCTCGCTTCAGAATGCCTAGCGCTATTGTGAGCGATAGGGGAACGCATTTTTGTAACACCCAGATGACTAATACGTTAGCTAATACGGAGTTACACACAAACTTTCTACCCCCTACCCCCGCAAAATAAGTGGCCTAGTTGAGGTAGTAAGTCGAGAGATAAAGCGAATATTAGAAAAAACTGCTTCAAATAATATGAAAGGTTGGTCCGTAAAACTTGATGATGCGTTATAGGTGTATCGTGTGACATACAAAACTGTAATTGGTTTTACGTAGTATAGATTAGTCTATGGCAAAGCGTTCAACCTCCCCGTAGAACTAGAACATCGCGCACTTTTGGCTTTAAAACTCGTAAATCTCAATGCTAACTTAGCCACTCAAAAAAGAAAACTGCAACTAATTGAACTCAATGAATGGAGTGCAAACGCTTATGAGAGCAATAAATTCTATAAGGAGCGTTCTAAGTTCTATCACGATCGAAAAATCAAGCACCAAATTTTTTTTTCTCCGGGCGATCTTGTCTTTCTTTATAATTCGCGTCATAAACTTTTTCGGGTAAATTAAAATCCCGTTGGTCCGGCCCCTTTATATTTGAAGAGGTTTGCCTATCTGGGAACATACTCGTCTCCCACCCGGAAAGAAGCTCTTTTAAAGTAAACTGTCATCGTTTAAAGTTTTATATAGCGGGCAATCTCGTAGGGGTATAAATGAAACCATAACCCTCCTTAAAATATAACCCTGCCAATATTGTCAAGGTACATGACTATAAATAAAGCCCTCCTGGGAGTCATACAATGTTAATCTTTTTGGCACTCTCGTTATTTTCCTTTGCTATTTATTCTTAATAACGCAGAGTTTCTAAATGGGCCTCCCAGAACACATTCCAGAGAAGTTTATACCCCCTCTTTATTTTTGTACATAGTGCAATTTCATTTCATTTCGTTCCTCATGCTTATCTTGCAACATTGTGGATAATGTTGGTTTTAAGTATGGGTGTGTTTTCATGTTTTCCTTTATTACACTTCTATTTTTTGCACTCATTAAAAAATAAAAATAATACAAAAAATACAAAGAATTAAAACACCAAAAATATTTTTTGTTTTATCATAAAAAATTTTAATAAATCAAAAAAAATTATAAAACAAAAATTCCAAAAAAAATTTCACTTTGTGAATATTTAAATAAAACAATTTTTGTAAATATTATTTTCTCTTTCCCCTCTCTCATCTTTGTAAATAACTTCTCTTTCTCTTTCCTTTATTGAAAATAATATGATAAAAATTTTAAAACACAAAAAAAATTTAGAAAACTCAAAAATTTCGAAAAAATTTATTTTTTGCATTTTCTTTCTTTTTATGTATATTTTAAAGAAATAAACACAAAAATACAAAAAAAGAAAATAACTCTAAAATATTCCAAAAAAATTTATTATGAAACAAATAAAATCAAATATATTATTCTTAACCTTTTTGCTCCCTAAAAATATTGTTTCAGGTTTATTTATAAGAGAATTTTATTAGTTCTTTATTTACTAATCGTTTATTAATTGGTGATTGATAGATTTAAAAATCCGGGGTTACGTTTGAAATTTTTTTTATGTATCTTTACTTAAGATATGAGACTTTTTTTAGCACTACTTCTAATATATCTAAAATAGAGACACGGTATTATGTTAGAAATAACACCCTTAGACTTCAATTATTTTTACATCAAGCTTTTACAAACACAGGAACGTTCAAATTTTTAAAATTTAAAATTTATTTCTATAAGCTAAAGTTTCTATATAAGCTAAAGTTTTAAATTCTTATAAGCTAAAGTATCTATAATTTCAATATATTTCTGTTAACTAACGATTACAAATTTTGCTTGCTATTTGGTTATATCAAGAAGTCTTTTTGGCCAAAAAATTTCCTCTATTAAATCATTTTCATAATTTAAGACTTAATTCTTTATAACCCTGATATTTATTTAGATTTCTCTTTCAATGAACTTAAACGTTAACAAAATTTAGAATTATTTCAATTCCTTATAAGTTTATCTCTGACTTTTGCTCTGGAATAGAAAAAGCTTAAGTATGAGGGTATTTGATTAGTTGTTAATAAATGTATTTTATAGTAATTAATTTAGGTCATTTTAGATTTTTTTGTGGTTTTTTAGCTTTTCTTATTCAATAAAATGTTTCTTTTTGTATATTCCCTTCTAACTTGGTTCTATTTTCTTCTCTTAAAAATTTTGCATAAAAAGTTGAAATTTCAAAGTACACGTCCCTGACCTTTAGTCATGCCCGTGACCTTCAGTCATGCCCGTAACCTTCAGTCACTCCCGTGACCGAGCCGTGTCACTTTGATGCTAGTGAAAAAAACTACTGCCTAGTGTGAATCCATGAAACAGGGGTGGAACACGCCCGTGTAATCCCCGACACGCCCGCGTCATTCAACAAGTTTTCAAGCCGTTTAAAAATTAGTTGCTGCTGACATCAATTTGCTGACAGGTGTCTTGTCATGCCCCCTTACACGCCTGTGACCTTCTATCACTCCCGTGACCGCCATATGGAATTTCCAGAAGCTTTCAGAATTTATCCAATAAAAATTTTTTTGGCTTCTCCCGCACACCAACATTACACGCCCCCTGGTCACATTCGTGACCAGGGCATATAATATGAAATTTTTGTCTATAAATAGAACATTTGGGTAAGAGCCAAAGGTTCACTTTTTTGGACCAATTTAGTATTTGTAGGCTGCTTGGGTGTACTTTCATTCTATATAAGGATATTTCTCCCCCTCTTTAATATTTCATTTAGCTTTTTTAACCCTATGTTTTCCTTAATAAAATAGGTCTTATTTTTCATCCTTATGTTGTAATGGATTGTATGTGAGTGTCCCACTTTTCTTCTCTTTTTATCTCTTATTTTTCCTTGTTTTCCATGGGTGTGTGGGTGTATGAGAGTAGTTTTGTTCTTTATGTTTCCAATGTTCTTCTTACTTTGTTTTGCTCTTTTGCTTTTTATTCATTCTTATGAGTTTATAAAGGTGGATTTAAAGTGTTTTTATTTTTCTTTAACTTAGTTTTTTTTATTTTGTAAACTTTTTGTTCCTTTAATTTTTATTTCCACTTTTTAATGAATTTTATAAAGTTATAAGAATGAAAATGTTGTATTTTTCATTTTTTGATAACTTAGTTTTATCCTCTTAACTTTGTAAAACTTTTGTTTTTTTAATTTTTATTTTCGCTTTTTCTTGATTTATATGAAGTTATAAGAGCAGAAAATTTGTTATTTTAATTTTTGGATGACTTTGTTTTTCTCTTTAATTTGTGTGTGTGAGTGTATGAGGTTAAGTTTTTTTTTTGTCTTTGTTTTCTTCCTTCAATTTTATATAGAGTGTGTGTGTATGAGGTAGTTTAAATTTCATTATTCAATTTATGTACAGTGTGTGTGTGTGTATGAGGTAATTTTTATTGCTTTCTATTTCCCGCCTACTCGTTTAAGTAGGACATGCATTTATTTCCCGCCTACTCATTTGAGTAGTACTTGCATCTATTTCCTGCCTAATCGTTTGAGTAGGACTTGCATTATTTCAATTTATGCAATTTCAATTATGTAATTTTTCTTTTTTGTAACTTAGTTTATTTTTTGTAATTTTCCTTTCTTGAATTTTAGATTCTTTTTTGTAACTTAGCTTTTATTTTTTATTATGATTTCGTTGAGTATGTGAGTTCTCTTTTTAGTCAGTTTTACTTTTTTTGTAATGTATTGTTATTTCATGTTTTTATTTATAATCCTTTAGCACCTTGTTTAGAACTCACGCCTCATCAAATTCATAAGCCGTCCCCATTCCGATGAGTGGCTAATCGCTCTTAGCCCTCAATATCAAAGAGTATTGGGACATATAAAATCACTAATGGTCTTTTTCTCACTTTAATTAAAGAACTTAAGGTTTACCCCAGGTATACGACTCATAGAACCACATATTGATGTGTGGGCTCTATTTCAATTTTCCATATGCTAGCTAGCCGAGAGGCCGAGAGTATGTACCGATAACCCTTAGGTAAAGAGAATTGCGCACTAAACCTCGAGAGAGTATGAGTGGAATTCTACCATATTGGGTTCCCCACCCAATAGCGGGGTTCTTAGCATAAAGCGGGCATTAAAAGGAATCCTTCGTCGAACGAGAGCCCGGTCGAATAGTCTTATTGTCCTGGTGAGCGATATTCCTTGAGAAAGGTGAGCTCATATTTGTGGAACCTCCACAGCCAAGTTGCCCTTAATTAAAATGAAATTTAGGTTCTATAGTTTTTAAAAGTTATTTTAGTCCTAATTCAATTCGGTACCGAGCATTATTCCTTCATCAAAATTTCTAAGTCTCTTTTCAGTTTTTATATATCCGCTCTACTTAATTAAAATATGACACCTTATTTTTTGTAAAATAATAGTATCTCCTAGAGGAGTAGAAATAACAACCAAGCCCTGAGAAATATATGACCTCGATATTCCACTTGAATATCCGGTTCTACTCGCGATAGATGCACTTGGCTCATTTCGTTAAAACTTGTTTTTAACTTAAATCATCCGCGAAATTCGACTCTAGCGTGCAAATTAAATAAAAGTTGAGTTTCACGCCATCACAGCACAGATGCTTCCCATCCGAAATCCTTACTTCCTATTCGCACCTCAACACCTCAAGACCCATCCGCACGCATCACACATATGTAAGTTATATCACCTTTACTCTATCTATTGACATAAGAGTGGGCACTCCGATCCGCGATATGAATTCCTCAGATAGAAACGAATGAGAAGCACCAGTATCAAACGGTGCTTTCGCCGGATAGTCCCGAATAAGGACAATGCCTGTGATGAAATCAGCTTGTTTGATGGCCTCTTGTTGGCCAAGATTGAAAACCTTTGGCTGAGATGGAGCATATTAGGATGCAGTTGTAACGACCCGGGATTTGGCCCGAAGCCCCCCATGGCATCGCTACCGGGCTGCAGCCCAAGCACCCCAACCCCTCTCCCTCCACAGGCGGGTTGTTGGTGGCCACAACCTCCCTTTGATGAGCGAACTCGACAGTTAAGTTGGGCCGTACGGGGACTTCCCAGGAGGTCACCCATCCCAGTACTACTCTCGCCCAAGCACGCTTAACTATGGAGTTCTTTCAACCTTCATCACCAATTGAGCTGCAACTCAGTTGGTGATGAAGGTTGAAAGAACTCCATAGTTAAGCGTGCTTGGGCGAGAGTAGTACTGGGATGGGTGACCTCCTGGGAAGTCCCCGTACGGCCCAACTTAACTGTCGAGTTCGCTCATCAAAGGGAGGCTGTGGCCACCAACAACCCGCCTGTGGAGGGAGAGGGGTTGGGGTGCTTGGGCTGCAGCACGGTAGCGATGCCATGGGGGGCTTACGGTTGTGTATTGACTACCGCGAGTTGAATAAGCTGACGGAGAAAAACAAATATCCGATTCCGAGGATTGATGACCTCTTTGATCAGCTGGCGGGATCAACGGTCTATTCCAAGTTGGATCTGAAATCGGGATATTATCAGCTAAGGATTCGGGAAGGTGACATTCCCAAGACGGCGTTTGGAACACGCTACGGTCATTATGAGTTCACGGTGATGCCGTTTGGCCTATGTAATGCGCCTTCGGTATTTATGGACCAAATGCATCGAACGTTCCGAGAGTATTTGGATTTGTTTGTTATTGTGTTTATCGATGACATCTTCATATACTCTCAGTCGGAAGAGGATCACGCAAACCATTTGCGGTTGGTCTTGCATACCCTGCGGAGGAACAAACTTTTTGCCAAGTTCTCAAAGTGTAAATTCTGGCTCTCTTCAGTAGCCTTTTTAGGCCATGTGGTAAGCGGAGAGGGTATCGCGGTGGATCCGTTGAAGATAAGTGCCATCCGAGATTGGCCAGTGATGTCTTCAGTGGCCGAGGTCAGGAGTTTCCTTGGACTTGCGGGCTACTATAGACGGTTTGTGGAAAACTTCTCACGGATTGCTTTACCTCTCACCACGCTGACGAGAAAAGATCAAAAGTTCATATGGACGCCGTAGTGCGGGCTTGACTATCGAGTTTGACTCATCAAAGGGAGGCTGTGGCCACCAACAACCCGCCTGTGGAGGGAGAGGGGTTGGGGTGCTTGGGCTGCAGCCCGGTAGCATCGCCTAGAGCGGAGCCGTGACGCTGTCACGTTGGATCGGCTAGGGGTGTTACAATAAAAAGTGCACTTTTTGTAACGGCCTCCCCAGCACCATGCTCGCAAGGACGGCCGCCGGCACCCCCAGCACCACGCTCGAAAGGGTTCAGCCTAACCAGGTCTGCAGACCATGCACCCCAACCCCTCTCCCTCCACAGGCGGGTTGTTGGTGGTCGTAGCCCCCCTTAGATAAGTCAAACTCGATAGTCAAGCCCGCACTACGGGGACTTCCCAGGAGGTCACCCATCCCAGTACTACTCCAGCCCGAGCACGCTTAACTATGGAGTTCTTTCAACCTTCATCACCAATTGAGCTGCAGATCAATTGGTGATGAAGGTTGAAAGAACTCCATAGTTAAGCGTGCTCGGGCTGGAGTAGTACTGGGATGGGTGACCTCCTGGGAAGTCCCCGTAGTGCGGGCTTGACTATCGAGTTTGACTTATCTAAGGGGGGCTACGACCACCAACAACCCGCCTGTGGAGGGAGAGGGGTTGGGGTGCATGGTCTGCAGACCTGGTTAGGCTGAACCCTTTCGAGCGTGGTGCTGGGGATGCCGGCGGCCGTCCTTGCGAGCATGGTGCTGGGGAGGCCGTTACAGCAGTGGACTCCACCGCCTTTCCCTTCTCAACATATCATGCTCTTACCTTCTTATCAATCTTCCTTGGAAGTCTATTGGTACAATCACAAGCAAAATGCCCTAGCCTGCCACAAGTGTAACATGTGAGCGGTCCTCACCCTAACGTTGCTCTAGAAGTCACAGTAGATGGAGCTTCTCCAGAAGACATGGAATTCTTATTCCACCTCCGAAAATGCGACTTTTAAGAAGTCGGCACTTTGAACTCGGGCTTAATCACTTTATAGTCCCTTTTGTCTTGTACCCTCTTCAAGCCCTTTTCTAACGAGCGTGTCGTATCCACCAAAATCTGAAACCCTTGGTTCATCAAACCCGAGAGCAGCAACCTCAGCTCATCCTACAATCCCTCATAGAACCTATTAGTCCTATGCTCTTTGTCAGCAAACATAGACCCCACATAACGTCCTAACCTTGTAAACTCATGCATGTAGTTATCCACACTACTTTCGCCTTGAGTCAAACACTAGAACTCATTTTCCATGGCAATTCACTGCGATGACGGCAAAGCACCTGCCCGCAAAGTTGTGTAACTCCAACTCATCCCACCAAAGCTAAGCCTCTCCTTCCAACAGGAAAGTGGCCAAGGTGACCTTATGTCCCTCCTCTGTCTCTATCTCCATCAATATCATCTTGAAATGCGAAATCCAGTCCTTTCCTGTGTCGGGGATCCTGCACCCGCAAACGTAGGAGGACTAAAGCTCATGAAGTGCTTCAACTGTAGTTCAGTCGCTCCCCTCTCAACCAAAGCCTCAGTAGGTACTTGCCTAGCAGCTACAGGCTCAGCTACACCAACTTGTACTTGTACCATTACAGGTCGCACCCACCTCATTGGTTGTGCATTAATCATTACAAACACTGCCTCAGCAACTAAGCGCACTATTTCCGCTGAAGGAGGAGGTGTAGGCACATAAGTTGGTGTCGCACTCTCAACGGAATGTTGGGGTTTAGACTACCCCGCACCACATCTAGTCACCTATAAGTGTAAAATTCATAATTTAGCGACTACTCAATAGCAAACAACGACTATTAATAACGCGCAGGTTCCTAAAATATGTGTATTTTCATTCCTAAGTGGACATCCTTGAGTTCATTTTTGTTATAACGGTAAGCACATACACGTGCTCGCCACCCCTCAAAAGAATTCGACCACGAATTCAGAGAAGGAAGACTGAGACAAGTTGATACCAAAATTATAACACATCCATCCGTCGCATGTTATATAACATAGGGTCTGACTGGGGCCCCACACCATATGTCATAGAAAGTAGGCGAAGTTACATGTTAATATAAAGAGACCAAATGAATCCTAACTCAGAGCATTCTTGCAAAAGCTATAGGGGTTACACTGAACTCAAGTAAAAGAAATGTCCACTATAATAAAAACCACATTGGAATGTTTTACAAAATACAAAAAAGTCATGGCCTTAAAACCTTACAAGTATTTTTCTTTACGAGAGTATTTTAATACATCGGCACGCAGGCCGACCACACATGAAAACTCTAAAAACTCTTTGCTTGGCCTTCGAGGGCCGGCTTAGCAACAAGGGCAGTAACCCACTATTTCTCCCTCGGCTCTCCAGCACCTGCATTAAGACAATCCACCATAAAGGTGGCAAACAAGGCAATGGTTAGCTTTAGCAGAACAATTTATAACGACCCTACCCCATACCCAGGGCAATGAGAGTCCTTCCCTGCATGCATAGCAATCACATATAGATATATCACAAGAAGGTACAACTTAAGCACCATTCAATATATAATAAATGTTTGCATCAACTGCCAAACTATCCCTGCACTCAGGGCACATTATCGGTGTACTAGATAACCAAGGTCCCACCACCGTTCAGAGGTCCGAGAAAAAAAATGACAAACTATGAGCATTATTATTTGGCATAAAACCAAGACTCTCCTCCCTACTACCAACATTAACTACCATGTACCTTAGGTCTATTAACGTGACATAGGGTGGGTACAGATCAGCCTTTTTCTGTTACTAAAATCATCATGCCATAGTCAAAAGCCGAGCTTCCATGGCTAGATGGACAGACACGGGTTACATCACCTTTCCCTGGGAGTATAACATAACCGAGTTACATTTAATAGATGAATCTTACAGCCATCAAAGCTAAGAACCGAGGCTTGCAGCACACACACTTGCCCTACGGTCTCCGTGAGACAGGCTTGGTAATCAAAATGATACCTGGAATCTATCGCTAGCGATAGCCACTATCGTTTGGCGTTAACAGCAGAATTCCTCTGTCTATACACAGACTCAACCACCACTGGAACACCTTTCCAGAAATCCCTGCAGCATCCTGCATTGCTAGAAAAACTGGACTTTCATACAATATAGCTCATCAAGAGCTATCTCAAAAGATACCCACTATCGTTAGGCGATATCACACGATTATCACAACCATGGTATTTTCTAGGTATTTTCCTGGAGCGTACCTCCAGTACTTTCTACTACTCCAATTCATAGGCACAACCATCAGACTCCATAAACAACCCATTTATACTAGGAGTCTTCTCCGACACGCAAAATAAAGCATCACCAATCCAGACCAACCTATCCAGATGGGCTTCACACAGCATGCTTATTCTGTACTACGATTTCCGGATCTAAATGAAAAACTAATGGGGATATCACGTATCAACCCATAAAAATTCCCTCGTTTCTCTACCTTTTGGTGGGGGATTCAATACCTATGCAAAAAGGAGGACTTTACTTGTCCAAGAAGGAAGATCATTACCCTTGTAGATCTTTTTTAAGCTATGAGTAAGTCTTCTATCCAGATGGAAAGGACGCCTCGCATTCCTATTCACGAATCTTACATCCGCTCTTGATTCTGATCACAGGATCTCCTTCCCTTAACTTGCAACCCACAGCCGCAACCTCTTTCCATCAAGAACTTCAAGTACCAAGAGAGAGAATAATGAGAATTTATTCTTATGTACAACATATATCAAGAAGCTACAACCGCGTGGTATCTACTACCACCGCGCGGTATCTACTACCACCACGCGATATCATAGGCGGTTGCCGCTTGTCCCAATCGACATCGCACTGTCGCTCCAAAACAGCCTCCACTGAGCTGCCACATGGCCAGCTACTATCGCGCGGTATCATACTACCACAAAGTGGTACTTTAACTCGATCTCTCTCCACGTGTTAGCTGACTACTACCGCGCGGTAGTCACTCAATGCTTCGTCGAGAGCGTTGAGTGCATCGAGAGCGTTGAGTGCTAGTGCCTTGTGATAGCACACTACTGCCGCATGGTAGGCCTCTAGATGATTCATCATAAGAGTTGAGAGCGTCGAGCGTATTGAGTGCTAACGCGATGCGCTACCTTTCTACTACAATGTAGTAGTTTCCCGAGCCTTCAGACGATTGAATTCAATAGCTAACGTCGACGTTAACTCTACCGGCGCGCGCTAACTTCTAAATCTTCCTTTTCAGGATTTTTGGGGCATTACAAAATCAACTCACTAACCCACTTCCATTCTATATGATCCTTTTGGATCTTTGTTGTAAGCCATATTTATAAAGGATGAGTGTAGGGCCTATGTGCCTGAGGTAATATCTGGTTGTAGATCTGAGAGTAGGGCCTGTATGACTGAGGTAGGGCTTTTTGGCCTGAGGTAGGAGTGTCATTCTATCTGAGAGTAGGACCTTTGGGTTTTAGGTAGGATCCTGCTTTGGGTCTGAGGTAGGGCCTTTGTGCCAGAGCTGTAGGAGAGTCATTCTCTCTGAGGTAGGGCTGTCCTCCCAGCCTGAGTTGTAGGGCCTTTGGTCCAGAGGTAGGTGATCTTTGGATCACTGAGTTGTAGGACTTTGTACCTGAGTTGTAGGTCTCGAAGGAGATTGAGTGGTCCTGCGAGATTGTGTTGTCAGCTATTAGGAGCCAGATTGGAGAAGTGCCTTGTCTAATAAACTGTTAGAAAGGTGAGAGGGAAAGTGGACGTACCCATAATCTGGCGAACCACTATAAACATTGTGTGTTGTGTTCATGAAAGCAAGCGAACTAAGCTAACTCAACACACCTAAAACTCAGAGAAAATTAAAGATAATCACAAGAGACTAAGAAACCTATTCAACCCCCTCTAGGTTATTTAGCTTTCCTTCAAATTAAAGACATTCAAGTGGTATCAGAGGGAGGTTGCTCAAAAGGACATAACAGTCTGAGTGATCTTTAAGGATAGCTAAAAGGTTTGTACTTATGGGTTCAAGAGTGAACAATAAGGAGTGGATCTCAATGTAGCTTCAAGTCTGTAGCAAGGAGAATTTTGGGATCTTGAATGGGAGGGTTAAGCAGTTCATGGAAGCCTCTAATCCTAGGATCTTTGCAGCAGTTCAAGAAGGACCCTTTATCCCCATGACGGTCTCTATCTTAGATGTATATCTCCATACTCCAAAGATTTATACAGAATTGACTAGAGATGAAATCATCTTAACAACTATGGACAAAAGGGCACAAAACATTATTGTAAGTGCCATAGATGACACCACCTTCCAGAACTTGGTCCACTACAAGGCAACCAAAGAAATGTCGGACACATTTATTGTATACATAGAAGGTACAGAGGCAGATGATCAGGAAGAAGATGCCAATGACAATTATGGGATGATGGCCATGTCAGATGAAGAATCATGCAAGGATCAGCTTGGTCTAGAAAAGGTATATTCTCTTTCTAGTTCTTCTTTTTGTTCAGATTATTAGACAAGTCCAGAAACTGATTCATCCCCATCTAGTGTTGAAGATGACTCTGAGTCTGTGGTAGATGTCAACCAATTGATTGACAAGTATGGTGAAATGTTGGATTCTTTGAAAATAAGTAAGAGGTTGGCCAAGGAGCATGCTTGAAAGTGAGGGATAGATCTTACTTTACTCTAGAGGGGGGTGAATATAGTATTTTAAAAAACTTTGATTTATTTTTATAGTGGATTTAAAAATAAGTGATATATATAGTAGTTCCCCAATAAATCTAGGTACGTTTACTCTTCTACAACCCTGGTAGGAACCCACTACACAAATTTTTATCAGGTGCCCTTCCACCAGAAGATCTATTTTTTAAGGGAGATCTAGCAAACTTTTGTGCTTTTGACCAGGTACCAAAAAACCATAAGTAAGTCTTTTGATCAGGTGACTTAAGAACAAAATGTTGACTTTTGAAAGGAGTTAGAACCCTATACACAGTTTAAGAATAAACTAAATAGATTTAGATGTTGTCTTCTCTATCAAGTATCTCTAAGAAGACTCAGTGGATGATGTTGTAAAAAGCTCCCCCTGATTTGAATAGAGATTGTGATCAGGAGAGGGAACTTTTCTTCAGGGTGTAGGCCTTCTTATATGCTTTTGCTCTCCAGTAGATGTTTCTGAAAGAATTGTATTAAGATGTCTCTCTGATTTGAAGATTTGTCCCTGGAAGAGTTCGAAGAAGATTATTTATATCTTTGTGTATCTATATATGTTAGTCTGTATATTTATCAATATCTAACCATGAAGCAGCAATCTTCTGAATATATATATACGATGTCTGAGAAGAATTCAAATATTTGAATTAATCGATTCTTTAAACGTCTTAAGAATCCTTTGAGAATGTAACTGCCTTGGAATTAATTAGCTTTAAAACTCTGTGATAAATCCATATTTAATGGTGCCTTAAACTGCTATATTCGTTTGAATATTTTGCATTAAATATCAGAGTTTTAATTGACAGTTACCAAGCTTTTGAAATCATTCTGTCTTCTGTATATAGAATTGTCTGATCGTCGAACTCAGCAAACATTTCGTCGAACTGAGCCTGGCTTTCGTCGAACTAAGCATTGAGTTGAGATCTGAGTTCGACAAACTGAGCCTTACATTCGTTGAACTAAACTTACAGTTGAGATCAGAGTTCGTCGAACTGAGCTCAGCTTTCGTCGAACTGAAGTTAGAGTTCGGAGTTCGTCGAACTGAGCTTAGCTTTCGTCGAACTGAGCTTCTCTAGAATTCCTTCTAAAGTGAAAACCCTGAAAATAACCTATGATCCTAGTCTATATAAGTTGGGTAAAAATAAAAATCTTAAATATAGAATAGTAATCCTAGCCCAAATCAGTAATAGGGTGTTCCAACAATCTCCCCCCATTTGGGTGAGGATACTATCAAAAATTAAAAACACAAAGCACAATTATCTGATAGAATTATAAATTTTCAGTAGATATAAAAAGTGTTTTGAGAAAGTTTATAAACTTAACAACAAAGTTAAAAGTTATAATCAAAAATTAAGAGTCCTTCTGAGGTGCAGCTGAAGAAGAATCTGAAGACGATTTGGTGAAAATCAGCATTCTAGTTGGATCTTCAGACTCTCTTTTGCTTAGCTTTAGTTCTTGAACACCAATAATGTTCTGGGAAGAGGCTGTAGGAACAACAGCTTCTAGATGCAAGCTCATGTATTTGTCAACATTGAACAAGCTTTTCTTCTGATATTTTTATAATTCATGTTGCATGTAAGAGGACATTGTAGTAAATTGAGAAGTGTCCTTACCTTCAGTCCTTGCTTTCTTTATCTGAGAAATTGCAACTTGTTCCTTGAAACTAGCCATCTTGTAAATTGGATCTAGCTCTGGTTCTATCACAGGAGAAGCTGGCTTGTCTTGGCTTGAATGTTGTAGACTGCGTTGACTGTTATAAGACTCAAGCCTTATAGGTTTTTCCTGCCTGTACTGATTTGGTTTAGAATAATGTGAAAAGGGCCTCTGAGAAGAAGATAAACTACCTGCTGATCCTACTGCTGGAGGAGGACCTCTCCAAGACTTTGGAGGTGAATGATACCTCTTTATTTTCTTCCTCCTTTTCTGCTCATTTTTAGAGTATCTCATCCAATGTGGATAGTCTGGTGTAAGAGTAATCCCATGTAGAATATAATAAGGGATATCAGCTATAGATGAAGGTTGAGGAGCAACCTTGACTGGAGCCTTTTTCCTGGATTTTCTTTTCTTAGAATTAGAATCTTCTAAATCATCAGAATCTGTGTGGACATCAGACTATTCCTCTGCCTGATCATATAATGCCTCAATTTGTTTATATAAATTAGTATGATCAATAGACTAATCCTTTGGCTGTTTATATATATTATCTTCCTTTTCCATATCCTCATTAAGTAGATAATCAAAATTAGGCATAAGAGTTTCATCCCATATTGGAGGGGAATAACCCTGCTCCATAACACCTATTATATCATCAATAGCCTGTGAGACTGGATTAACACTGGTAGAGGCAGCTCTGAGACTAGATCTAAGCTGTTTTAAAATAGGGGGATCAATAGGAGCGGTGTAATACACTAATGCTCTAGAGATCTTCTTCAAATACTGGTAGACTAGGAATATAAATGTGTAGTAAATCAAAATCTGTTAATAAGGAATATAAATTAACTGTGGGATTAATAATGACATCACCAACAGTAATAACTTATGGAACTGATGTCAACTCATCCTCAACTAAGATGACTTCAGTCATTTCTAAATCCAAAACTTTAACAAAATCTATTGTAGCTGGAACTGGAGCTTCTACTGCTGCTGCAAATGAAACTTGAGCTTCTGCTGCTGCTGCAACTGGAGCTTCTTCATCAAGCAACTCCCCCTGCCTAGATTTAAGGATAACTGAATCTATGCCCCTAGAAGAAGGGATAGAATGGGAAGAGGCTATTTTAAAAGAGAGGTCATCAATGGAGGACATAACAGGAGACAGAGTTGTATCCAACATGAGATGGGTGAGTTTAGGAGATAAAACCTGGAGGTTGTTGGATGAATATTAAGTGTATGTAACACTCCATGTTTTAGCTACAAAGCCTCTCTCCTTTTGTCTATGTTTACTAGAAGAGGGTTTGTTTGACTACTTATTAAAGTCTTTCTCCTTCTTCTTATCTTTCTTCTGATTTTCAGGGCATTCTAGAAGAATGTGTCCTGGTTTCTTGCAACCATAGCAAAAATTTTCCTTAGTAGGTGTTTTTTCATACCTTGGTTTGTCCTTGTTTCTGGAAAATCTTCTCCTGAAGTTTTTAATGGACATTTTGTAAAATATTTTGGCCAACAGACTCATGTGTTCTTAATTCTCTGGAAGTTGTTCTTCCTCTTCAGTTACTTGGAAGGAAATGCTCTTTTCCTTCTTCACTGAGGATGAAGTTATTTGTTCAGCTTCTCTTATTTTGATGAGCTGTTCATATGATTTTAGCTTGCCCAACAAAGTTTTTATTGAAATTTCATTCACACTTGTGGCTTCTCTAATTGGCCAAATTCTTGAATCCCATGTACTAGGGAAACACATGGGAATTTTGTCATTGACTTCTGTCAATGTAATGTCTTTCTCCAAGGTTTTTAGTTCATTAATTATGAGACCAAGTCTTGTGTACATTTAAGCAACAGATTCAGTTTCTCCCTTTTGAAATTCTCATATTGAGAAATTAGGTGAGATCTTCTGTCTTTTCTCTCATCTGCTGATCCAACTACCATTATAGTGAGGGAGTCCTAGATATCTTTTGCTGAGGTGCATTCAACAACCTTTTGAAAAATATCTTCAGACATTGTTTGGGCTAGTATATTCATAGACTTTGCATCAGAAGTTTTTTCTTTTCTCTAAGCCTCTATCCATTCTGATGGAGGTGAATCACTTATATTTATTGTTGCAAGTTGTAGAGGTTGACCTATCAAAATTGAATTGTAGATATCCTCACTAATAAAATTCATATAAAACCTAATCCTTACTTTCCATAGTGCAACTTGTTAAGATTACCAACATGAGGTCTAGTGCTTGAGTACTCCTTATTTTGTGCCAAGATAAATTTATCAACAATCTTCTAGGTAATATAAGATCTATCATATCTATTAGTTCAGGTGTTAGCCTGTTAAAACCAAACCACCTCTGATACCAATTGAAAGTGACAGATAGATCTAACTTTACTCTAGAGTGGGGTGAATAAAGTATTTTAAAAACATTGATTTATTTGTATAGCAGATTTAAAAATAAGTGATATATATAGATGATAAACACAGCACACAAAATTGAAAGCAACAATCACAGACGACACAAGGAATTTATAGTAGTTCCCCAATTAATCTGGGTACATCTACTCTTCTACCACCCTGGTAGGAATCCACTACAGGTTATTGATCAGGTTCCCTGCCACCAGAAGATCTAATTTCTATGGGAGATCTAGCAACCCTTTGGGATTTTGATAAGGTACCCAAAAACAAAAACTAAGTCTTTTGACCAGGTGACTTAAGAACCAAATGTTAACTTTTGAAGGGAGTTAGAACCCTTTACATAGTTTAAGAATAAACTAAAGAGATTTATATGTTGTCTTCTATGTCAAGTATCTCTGAGATGACTTAGTGGATGATGTTGAAAAAAGCACCCCTTGATTTGAATAGAGATTGTAATCAAGAGAGGGAACCTTTCTTCAGGGTGTAGGCCTTCTTATATGCTTTTTCTCTCCAGTAGATGTTTTTGAAAGAATTGTATTAAGATATCTCTCAAATTTTAAGATTTGTCCCTGGAAGAGTTAGATGCAGAATATCTGTATCTCTCTATATCTTTCTATGTAAGTCTGTATATTTATCAATGTCTAACCATGAAGCAGCAATCTTCTGAATATATATATAAAGAATGTCTCAAAAGAATTCAAATATTTGAATTAATCGATTCTTGAAACATCTGAAGAATCCCTTGAGAATGTAACTGCCTTGGAATTAATTAGCTTTAAAACTCTGTGATAGATCCATATTTAATGCTGCTTTAAACGACCATATTCATTAGAATATTTCGCATTAAATATCAGAGTTTTAATTGACAGTTACCAAGCTTTTGAAATAATTCTACCTTCTGTATATAGAACTGTCTGATCGTCAAAGTCAGCAAACATTTCATCTAATTGAGCCTGGCTTTCGTCAAACTAAGCTTTGAGTTTAGATCTGAGTTCGTCGAATTGAGACCGACATTCGTCGAGCTAACCTTAGAGTTGAGATCATATTTCATCGAAATGAGCTCAGCTTTCATCGAACTGAACTTAGAGTTAGAGTTTGGAGTTCGTCGAACTGAGCTTAGCTTTCGTCAAACTGAGCTTCTCTGGAATTCCTTCGGAAGTAATAACCCTTGAAAAACCTATGACCCTAATCTATACAAGTTGGGTCAAAATAAATTTCCTAAACATAGAATAGTAATCCTAGCCCAAATCAGTAATAGGGTGTTCTAACAGGGCTGAGGAGATTGTCTCCTTACAGCTAGCTGCTTGCCTGTAGGCAGAGACAACAACCTTGCTAGATTAGAAGGCTAGGGAAGTCAGCCAATGAAAGGCCATCTCAATCATCCAAATTTAGACCATAGCTAGAAGAGCAAGATCATCTTAGATCTTGAAGAAAACTCCTAAAGGAGGGAAATATTGTGTCTGAATTCAGTAAGCCCAAAATTATGTTGTCACTGATTGACTCATTTACCTCTCAAAAAGATGAGAGAGGCTTAGGGTATAAGTGGAATTCTAGAGTTGGCCATTCCAAAGGGAAAGGCAAGGATCCTATAGTGCCTCAGACCACCTTTTACAAGGTAATCCTCTCTTCCAACAGGTATGACCAAGACTGTATATATGGTCACTAGAAGAATGAGAATTCTCCTTGTAAGAGTAGAAATGTATCTTACAATGGAAGAAGGAAGGGCATGGGCTTGAGTGCACAGAAGGCTCCCCATGAAGAAGTCCAAATGGACCATCATAGACCATTTTTATTTGGTTCTCCAGCCGCTATACTCAAGGATAAGGCATTAGCCTATAATGATGCTCTTCCAGCAAAATCCCAGACCAAGGGTAAGTTAGTAAGTAAGGCTGACTTGGTAAGCTCTAAGGCCATTAATAACATGTCAACTACAAAGAAGACCGATGTTAATGAAACTCAGAGTAAGCCAAGTACTTCTACTGGCAGACTCACCTTTAGTCATATTCTTATTGAGAGAAATAAGAAGAAGGATACAACACTCCCCTCTGAGCAGGCAGCCAGTGATGGCTTGCACTCTTCAAAGACTGTTCAAAAGAGGAGATATAACATTCACGAGTGTCGGTGTTGTGGTAAAGTTGGCCACTTTGCCATAGACTGTTGGCAATACCCTAGTGTGCCAAGTGTAAGGGTGAGTCTTCCTAACAGGACTATTGTAGGTAGACATGTGCATTTTTATTCTAATAGGAACCTAAGACCCAATTCATTTTGGGTCCTAAGGTAAGGTAAACTCTGTTTTGCAGGATAGTCCATGTGCCCATACCCTCATGTGGTAGTTGCATAGAGTTTGCTCCAAGAATAAGACTAAAACAAGGAGCTAGCTTGAGGTTCATACTCTAGTGAGATATGAACTTAAGATCTTCAGTTGTGAAGTTAGATGTTGGGTATTTTATCCACAATAACCCAAATTTGTATGAAGTCTCCCTTGAACTAAGATGAATTTAGTTTGTATTTGATGCTCTTTTCAAGGTTAGTGCTTGCAAGGGTGAATCTTCCGAGTTATCGGGGTGTTACGCCGAGTTGTAGGATTGGTTTTCAATCCGAGATAATAGTAAAGTAGCGGAGTCTAACGTGGTGCTAGATCGGTGAGGTGGAGAGTAGACGTACCCAAGGTTGGGTAACCACTATAGATCTTGTGTTTTCTGTGGCTTGTTTTTTTATTTTCAGTGTTCCGTTCATTCAAGTTTTTATTCGGAAAAAAAGCGCAGACCAAACCTATTCACCACCCTCTAAGAGATATAGGTAGACAACTAAAACATCAATTGGTATCAGAGTGTTAAAAGTAGCGAACAAACGACTAGAGCAGAGAACAAACGACTAGAAAACAAGCCGGAACTTTGAATAATTGAAATTTTATTATTCAAAAAGATATCATTTACAAAGGTATGGCCTCCCTTTTATAGAATGGAGGAGAGAGAGAAGAATACAAACTAACAATGTGGGACTAAAGCTATACAACAGATCTGGGTGGCTAGAATAAGAGACCGGAACAGGCCGAGCGGTTAGACAATGTTCTAACCGCTCGGCAATACCAGAACCAAGAGGGAGAGTTGCGGTAGGAGACCGCTAGACCGGCCGGTTTCCAAGCCGCCAGAGATAAGCCGTCAGACCGCCGGAAACCATACGGCGACAGCCTGGAAATCAACCCGCCAACCTCAATCCGCCAGACCGCCCGGTCAACAACCCGCCAGGCTCAAACCGCCAGACCGCCCGGTCTCATACTTTGACACTCCCCCTCAAGCTGGAGCATAGATATCAATCATGCCCAGGTTGTCACAAATGTGGAAGAAGGAAGTAGAAACCGGCTTGGTGAAGATATCAGCCAACTCTTTGTCGGAGGTGACGAACGGAGTGCAAATCTGTTTCTTCAAGACCTCTTCTCGGATGAAATGGCAGTCGACCTCTATATGTTTCGTTCTCTCATGGAAGACCGGATTTTTGGATATGTATATAGCGGCTTTGTTGTCACAAAACATAGGCAGAGGATAGTTGTAGACCTCTCCTAGGTCAAGCATGAGAGCCCGCAACCATTTTAACTCACACGTGGTTGACGCCATACTCCGGTATTCGGCTTCTGCACTGGACCTTGAGACAACAGACTGCTTCTTGCTCTTCCAGCTCACAAGATTACCTCCAACAAATGTGCAGAAACCCGATGTAGATTTACGGTCACCTTTATCATCCGCATAGCTTGAGTCTGAGTAGGCTTCAACTCTCAGATGACCATGCTTCTGAAAGAGTAGCCCTTTCCCTGGTGCTGCTTTGACATACTCTAGTATCTTCAAGGCAGACTGAAGATGACATTCCCTGGGAGCTTGCATGAACTGACTGACCTTGCCTACAACATAGGCAATGTCGGGTCTGGTCACCGTGAGATAAATGAGTTTGCCCACCAGACGTCTATACCTCGTGGCATCGGATATAAGCGGTGAGTCATCTGTCCATGTTTTGTCTTCTCCAGTGGCCATGGGATACCGGGCCGGTTTGGCCCCGGTCAATCCTGCCTCTTGTAGAAGATCAAGCGCATACTTCCGTTGGGAGAGAACCAACGAGTCGGGCTTCCGAGAGATTTCTATTCCCAAAAAATATTTCGGGGAGCCCATATCCTTCGTGACAAGGTGTTGACGGAGGTGTTTCTTTGTCAAGTCCACCCCAGCCTGGTCATCGCCGGTAAGAAGGATATCATCCACATACACCGCCAAAACCACAAGGCCTGATGCGGTTTTGCGAATAAACAATGAGTGATCGGCGGAACTTCTTGCAAAGCCAATTGCAGCCACAATGCCACTAAACTTGTCAAACCACGCCCGAGGGCTCTGCTTTAGGCCGTAGATGGCCTTCTTCAACTGGCATACTCGTGTCTCCCCCTGAGCAACATACCCTGGAGGTTGCTCCATATAGACGTCCTCCTGAAGATCCCCATACAGAAAAGCATTCTTGACGTCAAGTTGAGAAATTTCCCACTCCCTGTTGACGGCCACAGAAAGAAGAACCCGGATGGTGCTGAGGCGAGCAACCGGAGAGAAAGTGTCAAAATAGTCAACTCCATAAGTCTGAGTAAAGCCTTTGGCCACCAGGCGGGCCTTGTAACGATCCACAGTGCCGTCCGGGCGAAACTTCACAACGAACACCCAGCGGCAGCCAACCACATCAGTACCGATCGGTGGAGGAACAAGGTTCCATGTACCTCTTTTAGTAAGAGTGGCAATTTCCTCATCCATGGCAGATTTCCAATGAGGAATAACAAGAGCCTCCTGGTAAGTGCGGGGAGTGGTGGTAGCCGAGATGGCCAAAGCAAAGCACCTGCGAGAGGGAGTAAGCCGATCATAGGAAACAACAGCCGTAAGCGGGTGTTGGGTACACGCCCGCACCCCTTTGCGAAGGGCAATAGGACGATCCAGGTCGTCTTGTGCCTCAGGGACCGGAGCATCCGTGGCAGAGAAAGCTGGCCCGGGACTAGAGAGAGACGGCTGCGGAGACGAAGGAGGGGAGATAATAGGGAGAGGAGGAGACGGAGGAGGAGACGACATAGGAGGGGAGACGTCGACTTGTGTGGAAGGCTCACAGAGAGATGGTGGAGAGTCAGAGACAGCAGGAGGAGGGGAAGATGGGAAAGAAAAGTAGGAAGCATTTTCAAAGAAGGTGACGTCTGCGGAAACAAACTGTTTGCGCAGTACGGGATCAAAGCAACAGTAGCCTTTTTGAGTTGTCGAGTAACCCAAAAAGACACATTTGGTGGAGCGGGGGGAAAGCTTGTCGCGAGTAGCAGACGGAGCATGCACGAAAGCCGTACACCCAAAGATACGGAGAGGAAGAGGAAAGGGTTCCTTGGTTGGGTAGAGAATGGAGAAGGGAGTCTTGCCGTGAAGAACAGAAGAGGGAATGCGATTGATGAGATAGCAGGCAAGAAGAACAGCGTAGCCCCAATAGGAGCGAGGCACCTGCATCTATGTCATCAGAGTACGAGCGATATCGAGGAGATGGCGATTTTTACGTTCCGCCACCCCATTTTGCTGGGAGGTGTAAACACAGCTGGTCTGATGAATAAGACCATGTTGCATACAAAAAGATGAAAACTCATGACTGAGATATTCTTTAGCATTATCAGAGCGCAATACTTTAATAGAAATAGCAAACTGAGTTTTAATCATATTATAAAAAGATTGCCATACAGATAAGAGTTCAGAGCGATCTTTTAATAGATACACCCAGGTACATCTGGAGAAATCATCAATAAAAGTTACAAAGTAAAAACTACCCCGACCAACGGTGGGAGTAGGAGCAGGACCCCAGATATCAGAATGAATGAGATCAAAAGGGCGGGAGGAACCACGACCTTGCTTCTGCGGGAAGGAGGAGCGGTGATGCTTGCCAAGCTGACACGCATCGCAGTTGAGCGGAGGACTGGTTTGAGGTAAGTGGGGAAGAAGCTGATGCAGAATCCGAGGAGGAGGATGTCCAAGGCGAAGATGCCATTGAAGCAGATCAGTAGACGAGGAAGAGAAGGCGGACAGAGCGGAAACATTGTCGAGGAAGTAGAGGCCGCCGCTCTCAGTCCCAGTAGCAATCGTCCGTTGGGTTCTCGGGTCCTGAAAACAACAAGAAGTAGGAGTAAATAATACAGAGCACTGAAGTTGCTTGCATAAAGTAGTAACGGAGAGTAAATTGCAAGGGAACTTCGGGACATAGAGAGTGTCTGCTAAGCGAAGCGAGGGAGTGACTTGAACCATGCCCGTTCCATGAACCGGGGAAGGCGAACCATCCGCAACGAGAACCGGGGGTAACCGAGCATGCGTCTCTAGGAGAGAGAAGCAGTGAGGGTTTCCGGTCATGTGATTTGTAGCACCAGAGTCAATGAGCCATTTACCTTGGGTAACGACGTGTGCACTACCTGAGGTGGTGGCCACAGAAGCAGACTGCCGAGAGGAGGCGGAGGTTGAGGAAGAAGTATCACCGGAGGGACGAAGATGAGGATGTTTCTGCCAGCAGCGGTCAACAGAGTGGCCGGTACGACCACAGTGAGAGCAGAGGAACCTGGACGGACCGCGCGTGCCAGATTGGCTGCGACCACTATTGCCACCCCGCTGGACTTGGTGAGCATAGGAGTCCGGTGGAGGAGGGGAGGACAATAGAGGACGTTGGAGCAGTGAAGTAACCGCGGCGATGCGAGCTGCGGTGGCATCCAAGGTGGGAGACTCGGCTTCGCCCAAGATCTGCTGGCGGATCATATCAAAAGACTCAGGAAGCCGGAGAAGATAACAAACAACCAGGAGTTCCTGGAAGTGTTTGTGCTGTTCGGCCAAGTCCGCGGAGAAGGGGCGATTCTGGAGGATTTCGGCTCCAAGAGCCTGAACTTGCTGATAAGCCGCAGCAGGAGACATGGAAGGGCGAGCGAAGAGATCCGCGTAGAGAGTATAAATGCGGGATGTCTGGGCCCCCTTTGAGTAGAGAGCAGCAAGGTGAAGCCACGCGGTCTTGACCGTCTCATCATGGCGTATGACAGGAAGACATTCATCGGAGAGGCTGTTAGCCAACCATGTGCGGACAAGCGCATCACTGGCATCCCAGTCATCAAATTCAGCGGAGTCTGAGGGAGGAGGGTCATCGGTGAGGTGATGACGTTTGCGCTGAGAGCGGAGAAGAAAAGTGAAGGAGACGCTCCAATCCGGATAGTTGGAGCCAACAAGTTTAGAAACCGTGCCAAGGTTGCCAGAGGGTGTAGGAAGCGGCGCCGGAGTGGCGATAGGAGTGGTGGTGGTGGAGGTCTCAGAAAGGGCCATAGGAGACAACTGCGAGAGGCCGCGCGGTTAGAATAGAAGCCGCGCGGATAGAAAGAAGACGAGCTGCGGCGGTCACGATGTTCGACACCAGCGGCCAGAGAAGCCATGACCAAGCCGCAGGTCCAAGACGGGGAAGAGGTCGAACGGCTAGAAGATAGACCGCGCGAACGGAAAAGGCGAAAAAAGAAGCAGGTCGCGACGAACAAGGAGACAGGTCGCTGCGACAGAAGGGCAGGAGAAGGAGGACGCGCGGACAGGGCGCAAACAGCGAGAACAGGTCGCGAGAAGAAGGGGCAAGCCGCGCGGACAGGGCGCATTGAATCAGGAGGAGAAGATCGATCCCTCTGATACCATGTTAAAAGTAGCGAACAAACGACTAGAGCAGAGAACAAACGACTAGAAAACAAGCCGGAACTTTGAATAATTGAAATTTTATTATTCAAAAAGATATCATTTACAAAGGTATGGCCTCCCTTTTATAGAATGGAGGAGAGAGAGAAGAATACAAACTAACAATGTGGGACTAAAGCTATACAACAGATCTGGGCGGCTAGAATAAGAGACCGGAACAGGCCGAGCGGTTAGACAATGTTCTAACCGCTCGGCAATACCAGAACCAAGAGGGAGAGTTGCGGTAGGAGACCGCTAGACCGGCCGGTTTCCAAGCCGCCAGAGATAAGCCGTCAGACCGCCGGAAACCATACGGCGACAGCCTGGAAATCAACCCGCCAACCTCAATCCGCCAGACCGCCCGGTCAACAACCCGCCAGGCTCAAACCGCCAGACCGCCCGGTCTCATACTTTGACAAAGAGGCAGGTTATTCATCAAAAAGGTTAACACCTTGAATAGATCTCCTCCTAGTTGTCTTAATGGGATATAAGAATGGACAGATCAAAGGGTTTTACTAAGCTTCCCTTATGCACAAAGACTAACTTTGCTATATGGAAAGAAAGAATAAAATTCTTCATTGAAGCTGTGGATCCAAGGATCTTTATGATAGTGGAAGGACCCCATGTTCTAATGACAGCCTCCACCATTGACCCAAAAAAGCAAGTTCTAAAGAAGCTTATGGATCTTGACAAAGATGAGATTGCACATGTCTCTTTAGACAAGAAAGCCAAGAATATTATAGCAAGTGCAGTCGATGATTCTATGTCGCAGAATCTGATTCACTGCCAATCCGCTAAGGTAATGTGACAGTCTCTCATCGTCTTGTTGGAAGGTACTGAAGAGGTAAGGGTTGATAGAAGATCCCTCCTGAATCAGAAATATGAAGCATTCAGACAAGGTCCCAAGGATTCTATTGCTGACACATTTGAAAGTTTCTTTAAGATTGTCAACGGCCTCAGAGTCTATGGCTAGGTCTTCACTAATAGAGAACTGAATGACAAATTTCTGAGATCCCTGACTAAGGAATGTGACAACATAGTTTATGCAATTCGGGAGTTTGGTAAGCTGGCAGAGACTAACCCTCAAAATCTCTTTGGAAAGCTTATGTCATATGAACTCCAAATAAACTCAAGAAAAGCTGAAGAAGAGAAAAGCTGGTCTTCATCCAAGGAGAAGTCTGCCGCTCTAAAGGAAGACATCTCACGGAAGTCAAAAGTTGCATCTCCTACTCCCGCACATGAAGAGAGTGAAGAAGAAGCTTTAGAGCCAAGTACCTCGGGCTAAGAGCTATCTGAAGATGAGTTTTCTCTTCTCTCAAGGAAGTTCAAGAAGTTCTTGAACAAGAAGAAATAGTGGAGAGGCAAAGATGCCTCATCGAGAAGATCACGTCATGATTGTGATCGTCAAAAGAAAGGCTGAAGTAGCCAAGACAGGTTGATGGATACGACTTACCACGACATGTGGCCAAGGAGCGTCCTCCCTCTGACGATGATGGTGACCTGGTAGATTTGAATGGAGACGTTGCTGATGCGGCCGCCATTGATCCCCATCGGAGAGAGTTTATGGATTGGGACGATCGCTGCCACAAGCTCGAGGATGGCTTTTCTTCCGCGACACAACCGCCACCTCCGCCACATGTTTTGCTCGACGTCCGCCGCCATTTTATAAAAATATATAATTATAAATTAAATAATTATAATTATATATTTTTAATAATTTATTATTTTAAGGAATTTTATATCAAGCATTTTTATGTTTATTGCATTTAGATAAGTCATGTAATGATGGGGTGCTTATAACCATCATAGGTTGTTTTTATTATTTCATTTCTTGTATTATGCTAGGTGCTTATAACCATCAAAATTTTCATTTTGAATTTTTAATTTTGAATGTGATTGGAGGGAGATTGAGTGGTGTAAGCTATATATAGCCATGTTATGAAGGATTAATTAGTGAATGAATGAAAATTTAAAACCTAATTCCTCACTAAGAGAAATTTCGGCCAAAGAGAACTCCTCCTTGCCGCCTCCACTTGGCTTGTGGTGTGAAGCCGCCCCCCCCCCCCCCTTGCTCCCTCGATCCGTTCGGTGCGACTCCGGCGCGGCTTCCTTCAGTGCGACTCCTTGGAATAAGGTTGCAAACCCCTCGGTGTGACGCCGGCGGATCCATGGAGAGAGTGATTCTCCCACAGTTATCTTGTGTAAAAGCTTTCCGGTTGGCATTACATGAAGAAGGCGTCGAATTTCTCTCCTTCCGGAGTATCTTCGGTGGTGTCATTAAGGAACAAATCTAGTTGAGTGAATCGGACTCATCCCATCCGGTTGGGTAACGAAAATTTCTACTTTATATGTTTCTCTTCCCTAGATAATTCTTGTGGCATTGACAAATTGTGTGGCTTGTGTAACGCTTGATTTTTTCGTGGTTTAATTTATTTTAGTTATTGTCTTGTTTACCGTATTTTTCGTTTAAGTTCGTGAGGCGTGGCGGCCCTCGTTTGTATTTTGTTAGAAGAGAACCACCCTTGCCCGAATCTTTTGTTTTTGGTGGTTTCTCTTTTGTTACAACACGCTCGATCGAACCGTGTGGGTTCTTTTCGCTTGAGAGGACCTGGGCCTATCGCCTTGGTATTATCTTAAGGGGCTTTGCGAACCCCACGTAATTGTTAATCTAATATTAATTTTAATCGATCCGCTGCTACGTTAAATGCTTGAGTGTGACGTGAGAGTTAACGGAGAGCATCACGTTAATTTGTCGGCCACAAAAACGCTCGAAAGTGCGGGCCTACATCAATTTGGTATCAGAGGGAGGTTCTCGTCAATTTCCTAATTGGCACTCCTCCCCCTCTTAAGTGGCACGTACGTACGCACTCACCCGTTTCGTTGCAGATCAATATTTAGAAGATTAGTTTTCATGAAATGCATTGAAATTCCAAAATTTCAAATTTCAAATAAAAAACAAATAAATTTCAAATTTCAAATATCAAAATTTCATATTCCAAATTTCAAATTTCAAAATTTCAAAATTCAAAATTCAAAATTTGAAATTCAAAATTCAAAATTCAAAATTCAAAATTCAAAATTCAAAATTCAAAATTCAAAATTTCAAATTTCAAATTTCAAAATTCAAAATTCAAAATTCAAAATCCAAAATTTCAAATTTTTCTCAAAATTACAAAAAAAAATAATAATAGTGGTCTGCAAATAGCGGCCTAAAAATGTTATTTTTTCTCAAAATCTAAAATTTGAAATTTCTGGTATTTCTCCATCTAATTATTAGTAATAAAACAAAAAAAAATTATTTTTCATTCAGTAATTATTTTTTTTTAAAATTAATTTGAAAATTTAGTATTTGGTGTGCCAATAGCCGGCTATATTTTATTTTCTGCAATAAAAAAATCTGAAAAAAATTAATTAATAATCCTTATAATTGTTTTGCTCCTTAAATAAAAAAATATGCATATATCATTTTTTGAAACTAGCGGGAACAATTAAATCTTTGAGATTTAATTAGGGCCAATTTACTTTTTTTGCATGTGCACAAGTATCGGATCGAGTTTCCTCTCCGGTTCTCACTAAATGTCTTATGACGTATATGCTTCTCGGTTAGACTATTCCTATGCAAAGGATATGGCTAAACACACCCCTAGGGCACACCACATTTATCATACTTATGACGGTTTGGAGTATCCTAAAAATTTTAGAGACTGGCTTAAGGGATTAGAACAATATTTTAATTATCACTTATGGGATGACTACGAAAAGGTTAGCTTTGCCCGAGAGCGATTAGTCGGTCGGGCCCGATTATTTTGGTTAAACGAAGAGCGTCGTGTTGGTAGCTATCGTTATGCTTGGCCGCACATGCGTAACCTCCTCTCGGATCAAGTTGATCCCGCCTACTTGCGCACTAATAGCACCACACCCGTTAGTAAGAATAGTTACAGCACTAGACCCGTATCCGCTTATAGGAGTGACCCTATGCCTCAGGATAGATCCTATCCTCAGAGAGGTAGTATTACCCAAAGTGTGCCTAGTCCCATCTATAGGGAACATAAGCCAGTCAGACCCCAAAATTTGAACTCGAAAGAGGTTACTATTAGGGTGCTTGCTTCCTTAGCCTCGACATCTAAGCCCTCTGATATAATGACTAATACCTCTAAGGATGCTTATGTGGATATGGAATCTCTGAAAGATGAAGTTAATCAGCTAGGTAAGAGTCTTCCTTCACTTACGATAGTGCCTGACTCTCCTGTTGAACCTGAGGATGTGATTAGGACTGAGCCCGTCACTGAGGATGAGGCAAGTTTCACCGGCGCTTTTAGTGACGTTGAGGAGATTGGTTACCCTAGTGACCTGGAAGAGGATTTCTCCCCTGAGGAATCATCTCCAATCCCCTTCGACAATAATTTAGTCATGGAGTCTTCTGTTGACCCTGAGCCAGTAGACATTCCGGTTGAGTCGGTAGATTCATCCGATGCTGAGAGCTTACAAATAACTGATTTAGGTGATTACTTGCTAGGATCCGACGTTATATTGGTTGACCCAAGATTATTAGAGGTTTCTACGATATTGGTAGAGTCACCTTGGGATGGATGTTCAGTTTGGGATAAGCTTAGTGTGATACATCCGGGAGTTAGTCCTTTGACGTTATTATCGCCGCTTGGAACTCAAGCTAATTATTATACTCCCCTGGATTCGATTTGCCCATCCCCCTATTCTGACTTAGACGATGTCCCCACCTCATGGAAGAATTATGTTTGGATGACGATAGCACTGAGGGCCCAATTGACTTTTCTTTGATGATAGCCCCTTCGCTTGAGGCCCAAATTAGTTTGGAAATTTTATCGGATATGAATTTGCCTACTATTTAGACGATCACTGTTTCTGACTTAATTAAAATTTCTAATGATTTGGTGGATTCATTCTGGGGCGAAACGTTAACTAAGTATGAGTTTTCAGTGAGGACGAATCCACTATTCGAGTTTACTTTTGATTTTAAAGGCTTGCAACCGGAGGCATTCTCTTGGACGCTTAATCCATGCTTTGACGTTGAGTGTGACTTGGTTCCCCCTACGGAGTCAACCCTGTCGACTCTCCCTCCGGTTCTCTTAGCTCGAGTAGATGATTTAGTCATTTCTAGCCCTTCATATTTAGAGAAGTTTATTATTCCCGCCATTCCATTAAACTTAGAAGGACGTGGGCGAGCGTAGTTGGTGACAAACGTTTTCTGCTGACTACTTATTATGATATTTTTAAATAAAAATTTAATTTTAAATTTAAAACAAAAATGTTGGAACCCACTACGTTAATTTTTTAATTTTAAGCACATGTGCCACCGGACATAATTCCGTTATTTTATACTTTTAATTTAAGTCATGTGGCACATGGGTTATCCCCTCATTATTTTAATTTAATTAGGTGCATTTTTAATTTCTTGACCCTTCTAAATGCGTCCTTTAAATTACTTGCGAGGTTGTTTCTAATAGTCTTCCACCGTTATGTGAATGGTTTTTTTTTGGTTTGTCTCACCCCTAAACGGATGCCCCGGGGCACTTTAGAAATATTAACGAATTGGCTAGTCCATTTTTTACGAATTTTACGAAAGTTTGGTGACATGACATTTCTGATAAAATTTTCCACCGATTGGGGCATAGCTCCTATTTTCATCGTTACATACTTTACGCTTTATGCTTTAATGCCACCTGAAATGTCTACCTCTCCGTATATATTTTCCACTATGCTTTCTATTGGGTTGGGTGGTGATAGTTTTCTAGGATCGTTCCCCTTCTCGGTCTCTATCGGAGGTACGTTGGCGGATGTTATTGAAATTCTTTTTCCTTCTTTGGCTAACGCGTATTTTTGGTCCCTCCAAGACCACCTTTTGCCATGCATGTTCTTCTTCCTCGCTGACGACCTTCCAGGCGAGTACAAAAAGGCATACTCATCAGTGATGAGTATTTTTAAGAGGGGGAGGATTGATGGAGCCGACTTCCAACGACATGTGGCCAAGGAGTGTCCTCCCTCTTACGATGATGGTGACCCGGTAGATTTGAATGGAGACGTTGCTGATGCGACCGCCATTGATCCCCATCGGAGAGAGTTTGTGGATTGGGACGATCGTTGCGGCAAGCTCGAGGATGGCTTTTCTTCCGCGACGCCACCGCCACCTCCGCCACATGTTTTACTCGACGTCCGCCACCATTTTATAAAAATATATAATTATAATTATATATTTTTAATAATTTATTATTTTAAGCAATTTTATTTTTAGCATTTTTATGTTTATTGCATTTAGATAAGTCATGTAATGATGGGGTGCTTATAACCATCATAGGTTGTTTTTATTATTTCATTTCTTGTATTATGATGGGTGCTTATAACCATCATAATTTTCATTTTGAATTTTTAATTTTGAATGTTGATTGGAGGGAGATTGAGTGGTGTAGGCTATATATAGCCATGTTATGAATGATTTATTAGTGAATGAATGAAAATTTAAAACTTAATTCCTCTCTAAGAGAAATTTCGGCCAAAGAGAACTCCTCCTTGCCGCCATCCCTTGGCTTGTGGTGTGAAGCCGCCGCCCCCCCCCCCCTTGCTCCCTCCATCCGTTCGGTGCGACTCCGGCACGACTTCCTTCGGTGCGACTCCTTGGAAGAAGGTTGCAAACCCCTCGGTGTGACGCCAGCGGATCCGTGGAGAGAGTGTTTCTCCCACAGTTATCTTGTGTAAAAGCTTTTCGGTTGGCGTGACACGAAGAAGGCGACGAATTTCTCTCCCTCCGGCGTATCTTCGGTGGTGTCGTTAAGGAATGAATCTAGTCGAGTGAATCAGACTCATCCCATCCGGTTGGTAACGAAAATTTATACTTTATGTTTTTCGCTTCCCTAGATAATTCTTGTGGCATTGACAAATTGCGTGGCTTTTGTAACGCTTGATTTTTTCGTGGTTTTATTTATTTTAGTTATTATCTTATTTACCGTATTTTTCGTTTAAGTTCGTGAGGCCTGGTGGCCCTCGTTTGTTTTTTGTTGGGAGAGAACCACCCTTGCCCGAATCTTTTGTTTTCGGTGGTTTCTCTTTTGGTACAACACGCTCGATCGAACCGTGTGGGTTCTTTTCGCTTGAGAGGACCTGGGCCTATCGCCTTGGTATTATCTTAAGGGGCTTTGCGAACCCCACGTAATTGTTTATCTAATATTAATTTTAATCGATCCGCTGCTACGTTAAATGCTTGAGTGTGACGTGAGAGTTAACGGAGAGCATCGCGTTAATTTTTCGGCCACAAAAACGCTCGAAAGAGCGGGCCTACACCACAGGTATTACTCAAAACCGAAAAAAATATATTTCTTCTGACATTATTTGTTATTGTTGCAATAAGCCAGGACACGTCATAGCTAATTTCCCTCACAAGAAGAAGGAGGGTGGAAGAAGAGAGGAGAAGAAATCTTCTTACAATAAGAAGAAGATTGAAAGAAGCCTGGTAGCTAAGAAGGCCAAGAACCTCAGTGACACAGATTCATTTGAGTCTAGTGATGGTGAGGAAGCCGACTTTGGGCTCATGGCACATACAGATGAAGAAGAAGAACCCTAGTTCACTGGGAAGGTAAACTCTAATACCCCTCTCTTGGAATCAGATGCTTCTGACCATTATCATGAGGACTATTCGTCTGATGATGAATTTGAACTCATGACTCAATATAAAGCGTTAATCAAGGCTTACAATAAATGTCGAAGAGTCACAAGAGCTCAAGCTAAGGATATTAAAACTCTTAAGGCTGAGGAGAGCAATATGAGGGAGGAAGTCAGATTGATGAACTCACTCAAAAAGGAATTTCATGATGCGATGGAATAATATAATAAAGCTCTCGAACACCTGAACCTGAAGGAGAAAATCATTCAAAAGTTGGAAGAATAACTTGCTGCCGAAAAGAAACTTGTTTAAAGTTTCTCCAAGCCCCAGATAGTCCTTCCACTTATGGCTAAATTCTCTGCTCAAGGTAAAGGATCTGGCTTAGGCCATGATGCTGCCCCGAGTAAATCTTCTAGGAGAAATAAAGGCCAAAGAAGAAATAAGGCTGCCAAGAAAGTTCTAGCCAATGAGAAGGGGAAAGCTCCTCAAGACCAAACTTCATTTAAAAAGGTTATCTTTCCAACAAATGAGTTTGATCTTGATTTGTCCTACAGTCACTTTGTCAGGCCTACTTATGTAGAGACCATGTCTCGGTACCAAGGATGGACCCGTCTCCAAAAACTTGGTGAGAGTGTCTTCAAGGAAACTTATGAGAAGATCATTCTTCAGAGATGTGGACCTTATAGTCATGGTCATAACATCAAGAAAGCTCCAAAGGTTAAACCTGTTGTGGAAAAGTCCCTTAAGGAGAAGAAGCCAAGTGAGTGCCATCACCACGAAGCTTCTACCTCCATGCCCCTGCTAGACCACACTCTCAAAAGGTCAAGCAGGAGAACTTTAGGCAAATACAACAGGTTTGATTGTTGGTGTTGTGGCAAAGTTGATCACTTTGCTATAGATTGCTGGTTTAACCCCAGATATTATGTAGCTCCTCAAGTTAATAATGTGAGAAAGACCACTCACAATGTTAACATACATAGGGGGAGTAATCTAACCAGAGACCAAGGACCCAAACAGGTTTGGGTTTCTAAGGCAAACTGATTCTACTTTTGTAGGAATGTCCAATGGCCGCCAAAAATCCTATCTGGTATTTGGACACTGGATGCTCTCGTCATATGACCAGGATTACTCTCTAGTCATGAACGGCCCAAAGGTCATCTTTGGAGGTTCTTACAGAGGGATTACAAAAGGCTACGGTATGATTACTAATGTTAGTGTATCCTTCTCAGATGTAGCTTATGTTAAAGGATTGGAGCATAATCTTATGAACATAAGACAGCTTTGTGACAAAGGATACATAGTAGAATTTCATGCAGACAAGTGTTTAATAAAATCAGTCGATAACTTAGAAACGATTCTATCAGGAACTCGTAGTAGAAATATATTTTGTTTAAATTTTTTTTACATAGACTCTTCTACACCAGTATGCTTTTTGGCCAAAGATAGTGCGTCTCTTGGTGACCAATGGCACAAGAGATTAGCATATATAAATTACAAAACTATTAATAAATTATTTTCTCTTAATTTAGTACGTTGTGCACCCAACATTAAGTGCATTAAAGATAAACCTTTTCACGCATGTGTAAAAGGCAAGCAAACAGGGGCTATATTTAAAAGTATTAGTGGCAAAGATTCAAGTAGGTGTTTACACTTACTTTATATGGACTTGTTCAGTCCACTGCAAATTAGAAGTTTAGGAGGTAAGCATTATACATTGGTTATTGTTGATGATTAATCTCGCTTAGTGTGGGTATTCTTTCTAAAACACAAGTCAGATACTTTTGATATCGTTACTAATTTTTTCAAGTAAGTTCAGAACGAATACATCTGCTCCGTTGTCAAAATAAAAAGTGACAATGGAACAGAGTTCAAATCTGGAGCCATCAAAGAATTCTTTGAAAGCCTAGGTATCTTTCATGAGTTTTCCTCTCCTCGTACTCCTCAACAAAATGGAGTCGCTGAGAGGAGGAATAGAACACTAATAGAGGCTTGTAGAACCATGATGAGTGATGCCTCACTATCGAAATTCTTCTGGGCGGAAGCCGTCAACACTGCATGCCACGTGCAAAATCAAGCACTCATAAAAAAGAACCATAACAAGAGACCTTACGAACTACTAAAGGGCAGGAAACCAATTATTTCATATTTTAAAATCTTTGGTAGTAAATGCTTTGTACTTAACAATGAGAAGTATCACACGACTAAGTTCAGTGAAAAAATTTTTGAAGGTATTTTCGTAGGTTATAGTAGTTATAGTAAGGCATAAAGGATTTTTAATAAGAAAACCCTGGTGGTAGAAGAATCTATTAATGTTGTATTTGATGAGATGAGCTTGCTGCAAGGCAGTTCTTCTAGTATGTTTATTGAAGATGTAGGTTTAAGACTAAAGGAATTAAACTTGGATGACCCGATTGAAGAAAAAGCTCAAAATTTCATCAAGATCACCACTCCATCCCCAATTAGAGAGGATGATCACCATGATGAAGATGTCATCCAGGTTGATGAAGTCACTCCAATGATAGAGGAAGCTCCAGATACAAGAATCCTAGAGCTCAGACACTTGAAGGATCACCCAGTCGATCAGATCATAGGAGATCCCCGGGATGGTGTTAGAACTTGTAGATGTAAAACTAATGAAAATCTCTATTTAAGTTTCCTCTCGCAGGTTGAACCAAAGAAGTTTGAGGAAGCAAACTCAGACGCATCTTGGATAATGGCAATGGAGGAAGAACTGAATCAATTCAAGCGTTGCCAAGTCTGGAAGCTTGTTCGCAGACCCAAAGGCAAGAATGTTTTCAGAACAAAGTGGGTCTACAGGAACAAGATGGATGAAAATGGAACAATTATAAAGAACAAAGATAGACTCATCGCCAAGGGATACAGATAAGAATAAGGAATCGACTTCGATCAGACATATGCTCCAGTGGAAAGGCTGGAGGCAATCAGGTTGTTCCTAACATATGCAGCACTTAAGGGCTTGAATGTCTATCAGATGAACGTGATGTCGGCATTCCTTAATGGTAACATAAAGGAAGTAGTGTATGTAGAACAACCACCAGGTTTTGTTTATTCTAACAATCCTGAGCACGTTTATCTTTTATTTAAAGCTTTGTATGGTTTTAAATAAGTTCCTCGAGCTTGGTATGAGACACTGTCTAGCTTTCTTATTGAGAATAAGTTCACAAGAGGAAAGATAGATATGACATTATTTCTTAGGGAAATAAAAGGCAAGATTTTGCTAAGGCAAATCTATATCAATGACATTATATTTTGCTATAATGACAACAACCTTTGCAAAAAGTTTTCCAAACTTATGCAAGGGAAGTTCGAAATGAGCAGTATGAGAGAGCTGAAGTATTTCATAGGACTTTAGGTGAAACAATCTGAAGATGGAATTTTCATCTCTCAGACGAAATTCACCAAGGTGTTAATCAAGAAATTCAGAATGGGAAACGCAACCTCCATGAGGACTCGAATGGGTTCAGCTATGTCTCTGGATAAGGATGAGAAAGGGAAACCTTTTGATGAAACCAAGTACAGAAGCATAATTGGATCCTTGCTCTATCTTACTGCTAGTAGACCAGACATAATGTTTTCAACATGTGTGTGTGCTAGATTCCAAGTGAACTCTAAGGAATCTCACTACGCTGCTGCAAAGCGGATTTTGAGATACATTAAAGGTACACCAAATCTTGTCTTATGGTACCCAAGAAGTAATGATAGAGAACTAATTGGTTTTTCAGATGCAAATTTTGCAGGAAGCAAAGATGACAGGAAAAGCACTTCCGGGACTTGTCAATTCCTAGGAAGAAGGCTTATCTCCTGTAGTAGCAAGAAGCAGAATTGTGTCACAATTTCAACAGCCGAGTCAGAGTATATCTCTACAGGAAGTTGTTGTGCACAATTGCTATGGATAAAGAACCAATTTGAATACTAAAATATGAAGTTCAAGAACATTCCAATATTTTGCGACTCCTCCAGTACAATTGCAATCGCCAACAACCTAGTATCTCACAGCAAGACAAAGCACATAGAGCTGAGGTACCACTTTATCAGGGAGCATGTGGAGTATAGAGACATAAATCTCTAATATGTTCCAACTGACAAGCAGGTTGTAGATATTTTCATGAAGCCACTAGACGAGGCCAAGTTCTCATTCTTCAAAATAGAACTTGGCATGCTCAACAAGGAAACATGAAGAAAAAGGTCTAGCAGAAAAAGGTTCAAGAATCGGGCTACTCTTCAAAATTAAAGAAAATTCTAAGTCTGAACTTCATTTCTCGAGAAGGATGTTTACTACTTGAGTACTACAGATTACTACTCGAGAAATAAGGTTGACTCCCGAGAAATACTTCTCGAGTACTAGACTGATTCTTGAGAACGTCAAGTCAGCTTCTCGAGAAAGTACCTCCCTACTCGAGAACTTCTTATCTTCTCTCGAGAAACGGCCTACCTCTCGAGAAGTCTGATGCTGATTTTCTTCCTGGAGTTCAAATTTTTGATATTCGCACCCGGACTCTACTACCGTCATATTTTCAGGTATGTTATTATTATTTCCTTAATAATCATAAATTAAGACTTATATAAATAGATAAAGTCCAGAAAATCCAAATTACCTGAATCTCAAACCCCTTTCTCGTGAAAAAGGAAAACTCTTCAACTTCTCTGTTGTCGTCGCCCTCTTGCCGCCGCCTTGTTGATTTCTCTCAAAAAGAGGATTTCAGCTCATCTCTCTCGATCGATGGCCCCTCCATCGGAGGTTGGAATCGATAGTGAACTCATTTCTACTAGAATTGCCGAGCTATCAGATGATTTCGGCAGCGTTATAATGTTATTGGAAACCGCCGTACTTTCATTCGTTTTGGAACACCCACGTAAAATTTTACTTCATGATGTTGATGAATTTTTCCAGAATGCCAATTTGAAGAGGAATGGGAAGATTCTAAAGTCTAAAGTTCATGGAATCAGGGTTAAGTTAACTACTCCAAAAGTCTCTATTCTACTTCGGTTTCCCATCATTGATGAAGAAGATGACCTAAATGAGGAAGATTACGATTGGGCGTGAAGTTTTTGTGGTGTCTGTACTGGTGTATGCACCATTCGCCGCCCTAATCTAATGGCAGACAGCAAGTTACTTGCATATATACTTGGAAAAATTCTTCTATGTTGCACCAGTTCAATTAGCTTCATCACAAATGACTTCTTTGATATGATGAAAACAGTGATATGCCGGAAGAAATTTTAGTGGGGCATGATGATTTTTGATAAAATCAAGGAAAGCATCAAGGCACCAAATTATGGCAAAATAATTTCTCTTATCCTTCATGGACTCAAGCTAGAAGTCCTTGACCTCTCTAAAGGTACTTCTCTATATTACAAGAAGAAAGTCTCCATCTTTTCCATTCAAAGATGGGATCTCAAGATTCAGAACCCTGCACAAGTTGCCAAATCCCATGATCTCCAAGAGGATGAGGACTGGACTCCATCTTCCCCTTTACTTCAAGTGGCTGGCACTTCAGGTGCAGTTGCTGAGTGGGAGCCTACTCCTGCAATCCCAGAGGCAATCATTTTGTTCTTCCTCCAGATGTTCCTTCAGATGCTGCTGCTAAAAACAATTCTACCCTACCAGATGACTCAATTCTTCTTGATGTTAATCTGGTTGATGAAGAAATTCTTTCTAATGCACATGTACAAGAACAAGTTCTATCTACAGAAGATGATATCACCAAAATGATTGAGGAACTCACTTCCAAAGAACCTCTTTCCCCTCTACATGCAGAGAAATCTCCTCCTCCAGAAACATCTCCATCAGACCATCTTTCTGAACTATAATACCCTCACCCTCTGTCTCCTGCTGCAGATGTGCATGAAGAAGAAACAGTTTTTATTTCTGATGAAATAGAATCTACTACTGAACAAGATAAAGCACCCCTCAAAATCCAAGCCTTCTCCCTTCCTACAATGATTGGTGAGGAAGGAGATGTCCTGATTCATAAAACTAGAGCCCAAAGCTCAGTAATTATTGAAGAAATAGTTCCCTGGACAGCTTCAATAATACCTCCTCCACCTCCTCAAGCTGAAGTACCTTTTGCAGATACCATTCTTGGTAAGATTGAAATCATGCTCATATAGTAGAGAGAGTATTTTGATCAATCTCTCAAGGCTATCACAGATAAAGTAACTGCTCTAGATAAAGAAATGAGCAGAGGATTTACTAAGATTCAGCATAATACTGATGAACTGAAATACCTATTCCAAATAGTTGGGAAAGCTCTAGACCACACCATTACCAACATTGGTCAGGTGATGGATTAATCATTAACTCTAACAAATAATCAAATTCAATTGGAAAAGAATGCTGAAAAACATAACTTCAAAACATGTGAAGAAGTTGGAATATTCAAAGACGAAGACATAAGCACCCTATCCATAGAAGTCAGAAAGGGGGAGAGCTTAGTAAAATAATATCTAGAGAAATCCGGTGGTAACATGAAAACTCTTTGGGAAGGAAAGCTAAAAGAAATACATGCTGATGTTCAAAACCAAATTGATGGTGTCAAGTTTCATACTTATGATACAACAGTGTGGATGCATAACAAGATATTTCCTAAATTTCAAGTTGACCCAAATTTTATTCCACATCATCTCAATCCAAATGCTCAACATCCTTCTGCCCCTATACCACGAATGCCAATAATGCCAACATTCTCTCCTAGACAAGAAGATCAAGAAGCTCCTCCTGTTGAATACTCTCAAGTTTGGTCAAAAATAGAAATGCCTCAGGTTCCTCCTTCAGACATTCTAGCTCATAGGAAAAGAAAATATGGTGATGGTGCCTCTACTAGAAGGTCTACTCCAAATCCTTAAGCAAAAAGAAGAAGAGCTCAAGAGTTTGTTAAAATATGGAGCCCAACTTCCAAATCTCTAATCCTTGAGACACTTAAACTTGTTGATTTTAATGAGAACAGACATGATCACTACAGCTTCCATGAATGAGACTTATATGAGAAATCTTTAATTAAGAGAAGAATTTATGACAGAGAGTATAGAAAGAACAATTCCAAGGGTCTTCCTAAGCCTGCCAAATATTATCCTAAACCTTTCAGTTAATAGAAGAGACAACAAGAGAAGAAGGAGAAGCAGCAACAACAATAAAGAAAGCAGTAATAGAATAAGATCAGAAGTTTCTTTATAAGATTTTGTGAAATTGGATTTTTCCCTAGACATTATCTATAAATATAAATCTTTTAATTCTGATGATCTGATTTTTCATTGCATAGCATTTCTCTTTATTACTTTGATTAGTTGTCATTTTATTTGTTTATCTTGATGTAATTCCCCTTAGTGTAGAGGGTTCTGACTTCTACAAATAGGGGGAGACTGTTGGGTATTGTATCCACAATAACCCAGTTTTGTATGAAGTTACCCTTAAACTAAGATGAATTAAGTTTGTATTTGATGCTCTTTTAAAGTTGAGTGCTTGCAGGTTATAATTGCCATGTATAGACCAATGTCAGTCTACAATGAGTCACCAAACACAGGACCATACAATATAATCCTTCATTGTGTGATCCATGGTGTTGACTCATGTGTAGCCTCTCTATTGGTACACACTTATTTTTCATGTACTAAAGTTAATGGAAGAAAGAATAGAGTATTGTATACCTTGAAGAAAAATTTATTTTAGAAAGTCAAAAAAATTTCTAAGTCCATTACACGAGAAGGACATCTTGTACTCAAGTTGTGTTGGAATGATTTCTTGAGTTTGCTCAGTGTAGTGTTTGATTAGTAGAAACTATTACTCGAGAAGGCTTTGTTTAGTACTTGAGAAAGTCATGGAGTACTCGAGTAAGACTTACCTTCCTCTCGTGTTATCTCAAAAATCATTTCATAAATTTTTTTAAATCTTGTACTCGAGTAACGTAAGCCATTACTCGAGAAGGACAAGCCTGGTCTCAAGAAACCAGAAGACCAGTACTCGAGTAAGAAGAAGTTAAGTCTCGAGAAGTGAAATTGTTCTCGATAAGTCTAGTTAGTTCTCGAGAAGCCTTTCTCTAGTTCTCAAGTAATTGAAGTTATTTCTCAAGAAGTCAGAAATCATTTCCCGTGTTTTTACATAAGGACTTGTTCTCGAGAACCATACATCCTCTTCTTGAGAAATAATTATTATTCTCGAGTAGTCTATTATTTACTCGAGAAATGCAGTAAATTTTTCGAAATTTTCATTTAAGTCCAAACGAAAATGTTTTCAAATTTAACCTTGATTCTTATTGGTCTACGTGTGCAATCATTTATGATTATGACCGTTAGGCAAGTCTTATAAAAGGTCTTATCAAAATCGACTAACCCTAACACACGAAATCAAGAATTCTGAATCGTTCTTTTTCATTCTAAATCGGGAAAGCCGCCGCTACTCATCATCATTCTTGCCATTGCTCTTCTCTGATCCAAGTGATTCAGAACAAGAAGTGGTCAATAGATCAAGGCGTTCAATTTCTACAGATCTCTCTCTTGATCGTGATGATCTTAAGCTTTTCAGAACCAGAGATTTCGCCGCAGTCTTCTTCGATTTATTTCTGACAGAGTTTCAAGTTTTAAGAAGGAAGAAGGGTTGAAGACTCAGATCTGGAATTATTTATATTTGTATATTTTTTCGGTACAACATCTTTAATCTTGTAAGAGATTCTTTTTTGAGTTGTTGGAGCTTTGTTCTCCGAGATTTTTGTAGGAGTGTTTTGACTCAGAGTTGTAGGGGCGTTGCTCCAAGTTATAGGATTGGTTTTCAATCCGAGATATTAGTGAAGTAGCCGAGCCTAGCGTGGTGCTAGATTAGTGAGGTGGAGAGTGGACGTACCCAAGGTTGGGGAAACCCTATAGATCTTGTGTTTTCAGTGGTATATTTGTTTATTTTCTGTGCTCCATTCATTCAAGTTTTTATTCCGCAAAAATACGCAGACCTCACATATTCCCCCCCCCCTCTAGGGGATTTAGGTAGACAACTAAAACATCATTAGAGATGGAGAAACAGACCATCAAGATGAAAGGAGAACTGGTGTAGAAGGGATGACTTCCCAGTCAGATGAAAGGATAATAGGTAAGAAGATGCACCTCCTCCACAGGGTGCAAGGAAGATATGATAGGAAAGGATGGAATCTGTCAAATCCTAGGAAAAAGACTTACCACTTGGAGTAGCAAGAAAGAAACCAGTCTTGCAATCTCAACTCCAGAATCAGATCAAATATCTATTGGGAGCTTCTATGCTCATCTACTATGTATCCAACATCGACTCCATGGTATCAGGACTATAACCCCAGATAAGTAGAACTCCTTTATATTGAGATTCAACTAGTGTAATCTAAATTGCTAGGAATCCTATATCTCATAGCAGGACTATGCATATTACGATTAAATATCAGTTTGAGGGAGCATGTGGAAAAGGAAGAACTCAGTCTTGAGTTTGTCCCCACAGACATGCTAGTGGCTGATATCTTTACTAAGCCACTAGATTAAGTCAAGTACAACACCTACAAGTTGGGTATGTTGAACTTGGTATAGCTTCAGTTGCTCCATATAATATTTCTGTTGTAGAACTCACACTTCTTGTAGGAGGATAAGTCTTCAAAATGGTATCAAGACTGTTTAGTCTAACATTTGATATCAGGACTTTAATATTAAGCGGTATCAAGAACAAGATGGACTCAAGTGTCCAGTAAAGAGAATGATAACAGTTGCTCCAGTTGAGGGGGAACAAGTCAAGATGCTCCTATTGAGGGGGGAGCAAATTCAAAAGTTTCAGGAACAAAGCTTTTTGTTAAGTAGAGGCCAGCAGATGTAGTGGATCAAAGATCATCACAGTTGATCAGCAGGTTTTCGGGACTTTGCACAGTCTGAGGGGGAGATCAACCCCAGTGGATGGCTGCTTCTATGTAGTCACTACTGTTGTTGTAAATACATGCAGCTACAGGATAAAAGGAAAAGCCAGCACCTCCTTACTATAGCTATATTCTATAGAAGCTTTAAGTGGTATAGGAGTGGCATTGGATCAAGTGGAACAATATCAGCAGCTAGCTTAAGTGGCTGCAGTGATGTGTTGTATCAATGTATCAACACAAAAGGTATTACTCCTAGTCAAATAGTTTGTTTAGTAGGATAATTTCTCAAGTGGTATCAACAATGGATTTTATCATGTGGTATAACATTAAGAGTTAATCTCTCCCTTGATGCTATAACCTCCCTCTTTAGAATTTTTTTTAACAAGCCAGAAAGGAGGAGAGGTAGGCAATTCCTTAACACTAAGGGGGGAGGTGTGCATGATCTGTTAAGATCGTACAGGGAGAGGTAGGCAATATCCTAAACCCTAAAGGGGAGATGGTGGACATTACATGATAAGGGGTAGATGTAGAATACTGAGAAGTGCATATTACTTGGAAATATTCAAGTAATATGAAGAGAGAAATGATGAGTCATTGCATGTTATGTTTCCACCCTTAAGTGGCTTGAGGAAAGTGCTCAACTTAAATGTTAAGTAGTGAGGAGTGCTGTAAGCTACTTTGATTTTTCAAGTGGCATGAGAAAGCTTACAACTGCTTCTAAATTATATATGTCTTATGTGTAAATGCTTCTTAGTATTGCTGGGTGTTCTTCCTTCTTCAAATAGGGGGAGATTGTTGGGAATATTTCCCTCAATGTTCCCTAGATTTGATATGAAGAGGCATCACCATCAACACTAAGAACATAATTGTATTTGATGTTGTTTAAGTTTATCATGTGCAAGATGTTCCTTGTAACAAGGTTAGACATGTTGTCTAAGGGATGGTAACAGTTGGTCACAAGGTAGGCATGGAGAGAAAGAAAATCTGTCTAAGTCCACAGTAGTTGAGTGAAGCAAGCTCACTCATTGCCAGATGCAAAAAAATATGGTTAAGTCCATATGAGTTGAGAGAAGCAAGCTCACTCAATGCCAGATGCAAAGAAATGTGTTTAAGTCCACAGGTATTGAGTGAAGCAAGCTCACTCGATGTCAAATGCAAAGAAATTTGGTTGTCCACAGACATTGAGTAAACCAAGCTCACTCATTGCCAAAAAGCGCTAAGAGGAGACAAGTCAGTCAAAGCCTAACTATTTGCAAGGGTAGAAAAGTGGCTAAGTACACAGGCGTTGAGTGAAGGCAATTCAATCAACGACATACTACAAAAAGCATTGAGTAAAGCTCAGATTGTCCAAGATATATATTGGACAATAATTAAATCTGGTTAAGTCTAGAAGCATCAAGTGATGAAGGCTCACTCGACGCCTAAGCAGTTAAGACTACAAAAGTCTAGATGTCATTGAGTGATGAAGACACACTAAACACACTCAATTCCTAGTGACAGAAAACTATTTAAGTACTTTGGCATTGAGTGATGAAGGCTCACTCAATGCCTACTGGTACAGAAAGATTGGCAAGGGCAAAAAGCATTGAGTAATGAAGGCTCACTCAATGCTCTGAATGCCTGAGATGTAGAATGTTTGGCTAAGGCCAAAAGCGTTGAGTGAAGCTTGTTCACTCAATGATCTCTACGCCCGAGTTAGACAAAAATTTGTCTAAGTGTTTTGGCGTTGAGTGAATCTTGTTCACTCAACGCCTATACTAAAGTGTTTGAATTTGACTAAGTCTACGGATGCTGACGTCAGCAAAAGTCAACAAAATTCAAAATGTGGCGGAATGTCTACGGTACACGACCAATGGCAATGCAGGCCTACTGTATGACTTTTTGATGTTAAAGTAAAGTTGCAACTATCAATTTCAGTGGGGCCCACTGGTCAAAATAGTCGTTCATCGGCAAATAAAAAGGTGGATATTAAATCGAAGAAATAAGCTTTCGGGAAAAATTTGGACTTCATCTTCCTCCTCGTCCATTGTTCCAAAGCTTTGAAGAACAAGTTCCAGCCATCGGATCTGAAAGTTCTAGATTTATCTATTGACATCCTCACCATCAATAGTAAGTTCAGAGACATTTCTTTGAAAAATAAGAAGTAGCAAGGTCTAAGCCTAGCGTCAACTGATCTGAAAGCCGATCCAAAATAGCTGGTTCCATTTTCACCTGCACCCGTAAGGTTAGAAGAAAACTCTGAAGAAGAATAAACCACAAAGGTCTTAACCTTGTTGTTGCATCTGAAAGCTCCACAAAGATAGTTGTTATCCTCTTCACCACCAATATCAAGGTCAGAGTAAAATTCTGAGAGAGAAAGAGGTTGCATCAAAGGGCTAACCCTAGTTGCAGTCCTTCACAGTTCCAGCTGATCATTTCTGAAGAACATTTCCTGGAAGCTTTGAAGAGGAAAGCTTGAAGAAGCATTGATATAAAAGCAGGCTCAAAGAACTATTTTTCTGAAGTCAAAGTCAGGGCTCGTCCACCCAGTCCAGAAGGGAAGAAGAAGTAGAGCAGTTGCTCTGCAAGTTACTTCCAGCACAAGCAATGATCTACATTTATTGCTGTGAAGAAGAGAGGAATGAGACATTCTCCATTCAGGAAGCAGTAGGCACATGGACTATATCCCTAGAGTCAAAGATGGGCTCAGTTTATCTCAGTCCAGGAAGGTAGGCACAGGGAAATTTCTCGTATGTCAAATCAACTTACCAACCCACTTCCATTATGTAGAATCCTTTTGGATCTGAGTTGTATGCCTGATTTATAAAGGCTGAGTGTAGGGCCTATGTGACAGAGGTAAGATCTGGTTACAGATCTGAGAGTAAGGCCTGTGTACCAGAGGTAGGGCTTTTGGGCCTGAGGTAGGAGAGTCATTCTATCTGAGAGTAGGACCTTTGGGTCTGAGGTAGGATTTAGCTTTGGATCTGAGGTAGGGCTTTTATTCCTGAGTTGTAGGAGAGCCATTCTCTCTGAGGTAGGGCAGTCCTCCAAGCCTGAGTTATAGGGACTTTGGGCCTGAGGAAGGAGATCTTTGGATCACAAAGGTTTATGGCTTTGTGCCTGAGCTGTAGGTCTTGAAGGAGACTGAGTGGTCTTACGGGATCGTGTTGTAAGCTCTTAGGAGCCGAGATTGGAGATGTGCCTTGTCTAATAAGATGTTAGAAAGGTGAGAGGGAAAGTGGACGCACCCATAATCCGGGGAACCACTATAAACATTGTGTGTTGTGTTGTGTTCTTAAAAGCAAGCTAATTAAGCTAACTCAACACACCTCAAACACAAAGAAAATTAAAGATAGTGACAAGAGACTAAGAAACCTATTCACCCCCTCGAGGTGTTTTAGCTTTCCTTGAAATTAAAGACTTTCAATGGTTGCGACTATGGCTTCACCCATAATGCCCAATCCACTAGCGGAGCAGATTTCTAATGCAATATTATGCCAGGGACAAACACAATTGACCCGGTGTCTCCTCTCTATCCATGGCTACTCGAACCCCTCTCATTTGATAGATCCGGTGCCGAAATGCTTGAAAGACAGAAAAATAAAATGGATGTCATGCACGTATCCTATAGACCGAGAGGAGAAGTGTCGTTACCTTATGACTCCTCTTCCTAGCTATGGAGATCTTTCTTTGCACAGATGGAAATGTACGCCTTCAACTCCTCTCTACGGATCTATCCTCGGTTTGCCAAACGGAGGCTCGGAGCTTCGCTAATGGCGGATAAAGTCCTTCTTCTTCCTCCTTCAAATCTTCTCTCCCAAACCGTAACTTCCACTCAAATGGGAAGAATCAGGGGAAATAATTGTTTAGCCCTACTTAAGTCTCTTAAATGGAGTGTCTTAGGCCATAGGATTTCATCCCAAGATGGATCAGATGGACTAAACTCAGCTATTATGAAACTGCTGTCGCTTGCTACAACCGGGCAATAGCCACCTACCACGCCTCGATAACTTCTAAAGCGGCCAGTCAAAAAATAATTCAGCGCTACTGCCTGTGGTAGCAATACCGTCATGCGGTAGCTCACTGAAGGATTCAGTCTTAACGCAAGGAGGATACCACCAAGCGATGACTAGATAATGTCATGGGCTAGCACTCGATGAACTCAATGCCTACCACTCAATGCCTCCACTCAATGCCTAAAGGCTACCACCGAGCGGTACATAGCTATCTTCGTGTGCTACCACTCGATGCACTCGGAGGCTACTACTCAACGCACTCAACATCAGGGTACTTCCAGGTGATAGTAACCTAATGTCGTGCGGTAACTCCCTGAGCCTTAAGTCCAGAAACTGGGGTATTATAGTGGCTCATATTTCTTGCCGACATGGCCACCGGAGGCGGCTCCTCTGGCAAACCTAAGCAAGAAGTAAAGCTCAACAATTTCTCATTTTTTACCATGGAATTGGGCTCAAGTGAGCCCGATATCTCTCCTAGTCGATCTAGAAAGCTATCACAAGGGGAGGGGTGGAGAAACTGACCTGGAGATTTGCTTGGTGGCGGGTGTGGTGGTGGTGTGCCATGGCCGACTACTTCTCCGACGATCTAGCTCCTGAACTCATTTCTCCACCTAAGGCCTTGATCTAAGACTTGAACTCCACTCCTCTAGGCTAACTAAAGATGATGGTTAGGTAGATTTTGGTTGGAGTTGGCTATATAATGAGATGTCATTATTGGGGTGGCCGACCATAAGCATAGGTTGATCCTCCATGCTTCCATGTGTCCACCACCCCCTAAATCCTGCTGGGAATGAGCTGGGAAGCTCAGTGGAGGTATTGGGTAGAGAAGAGGGGGCAAGTGGCCTCCATCCCCCATTTTCCTCTTTTCTCGCACTTTATCTTCGGAAAATTCCCATTTTATCACTCATGTATGTCACAACCCTCCCAAAACCAGAGGGTAGGGGCTGTAATTGGGCTTATGGGCTACTGGTGGGCAATGGTCCATGACATTAGCCCATTAGAATTGGGCTTGGTTATTTAATTCCCCATTTGGGCTTATTGTTGACCAAGGTTGAATTTAAGGTTTTCTTGGTCAATTTGATGAGTGGGATAGCCCCATTTAATGGTCATGAGTCCTATGAGATGGTATTGGGAAGTGACACTACCAAATGTTGGTTAGTCCATGGTGATGCTCCAATTGGGCTAATTGAACCCATGTATGTGATTTTGACCAAATTAGGGCTGGGGTTAACTTTTGTTAAATTGGACTAATGAGTGATCATGTGATGAGGCTTCATTATCCAATGCACTCCAATTAGGGGTTGGAGTTTAGTGGTGGGGTCAAATTGACCATGTGATGCTTAATTCACCAACTTTGGGTTGAGTTGACCCATGTTTACCTAAAAGGCACTTTGGTAAAAATGACTTATTTGGTGACCCTATGATAGGGCTTTTAGGTCACAAAGATTTCCTTTAGTGTTAGGGACATAGTGGTGAGGTCAATTTGTACTTGTGGTTTCAATTTTGGCTAGTTTGACCTAAGTTTACACGAACACTATAGTGGGCCTCATTGCTCTCACCCTAACTCTTTGGGTCCTAAGATCACTATCTACCCGAACCCACCACACTCTCCATATGTACTACCCTAATGTGTGTGTTAAGGGTGTCTAGAAGAAAAAGGGATATTACATACACAAACATTTAGCCTTAGGGTCTCACAGACTATTTACATGATTACATAATAATGTGATTTCCATGCATCGGCATATAGGCTGACAACACAAAAATAGTAAAACATTGCACTTGGGCCTTTGAGAGGCTGCTTAGAAAAAATGTCTTCAACCAGCTATTTCCCGTTCGACTTGCTAGTACCTGCACATATACAATCCACAACGACATTGAAAACAAAAGAGCGGTCAGCTAAAGTTGACCATGCTGGTGTAACGATCCCACCCCTTTCTCGGGGAGGTGGTTCTCCTTCCCTACAAGCAAGAAGTATAAAATCATATATATATATCCATATGAATGTGCAACATAAGTACAATTCCATATATGTACAACCACCACAAACATCGACACTCACAACCACACGTTTTGGGCTCTAAAGGCACTCTTTTGGTGTAATCCCCGAGTGCCACCACCATCCTTAGTCCTTGACCAAGACGGTACAATTTTTTGCATTCACCAATCCAGGACAAAGTCCGGGACTCTCCCCAAGCCAACAAAAAAAGCCAGGTTCTTTAGGAAATCTAGTCGGACAACAAGGTGCGGGTACTATTCAGCTGCATCTCGTTACTCATATTTTCATGTCTATAAGACAATGACGGGGGTCGGCCTCCCCTTTCCTATTCATATCATAACCAATGTTATGATACACGGTCGGCACTCATGGCTACCAAAGCTGAGCACAACAGGCTCCATAACTTATCATGCTACCCGCCTCGTCCCAAGGATTCAAGCTTCACAACCAAAAATAAAGCTCTCATAGAGCTATCACAAGCGATATCACTATCACTGCGTGATATTGACACAACCACCAATCTATCTCAATATTGGGTTCACACTGAGCACAACAATTGCTCACTGGTTTCTACCAGCAGAGCTATCACCAACGATATCGCTATCGTGAGCGAGAGAAATAAAATCTCGTTCTCTATTGCAATCTCAAGTGTTTCCTGAATAACACCTCCATTACTTTCTACAACAACCTGCATCAACCTAAAACTCTGAAATCTATTCATTTTCCAAGGATTCTACTCCAACATGCAAATCAAAACAACACCAATCTAGACTAACTTGTCACAGATGCGCTTCACATATCATGCCTATGTTCATACAGTGATATGGAATCTATATGCAATTTCTAACGAGGATAAACAATATCAACTTGTCAAAAGTCTCACCTCCACCAAATATTGGAGGAACCTTTAAGAAACTTTGCATATAAAAGGACGATCTTTTCATAGTAATCATGACAAAGATCATTACCCTCATTGACCATTTTCGGAGCCATGATATCAAAGTTGATCCAGATTGAAAGGTTCACAACACTTTCATCTCCACAGACCTTAGAAGCCCCTCCAAAGCTTCTCTAATCACTGGTCCAGTCTTATTCTTCCTCCTCTCCCCTTTCCCTTCTTCTTATTTCTTATTTTTGGAGAGAGAGAGAGAGAGACAGTAAAAGAGATATGAGAGAACTTTTCCCCTTCATCAACCTTAACATTCCCGAACCTAACATCAGTCATAGGATTCCCAAGACAAAAATAATGGATAACCCTGATTTCACAGAGAAATCATAAAAAAATGCTATCACCGGGTGATAGCCACTATCATCGGGCAATATCTTAGGCGATGGTGGTGCCTTATCTAGCACCGTATTACCACTGAACGACCGCTTTATAGCCAACTAACATGTGGTGGTCTGCCACGTGGCATACTATCACCACGTGATATCGCTATCACCACTGATAATAAACCCACTGCACCGATCTGTAAACTGCATATATTGCATCGGCTGCATCAGTGTTTACTTTATCGATAGAATCACTATCACAAGCGATATAATTATAGCTAGTGGTAGCAAATTGACTTCACCATTTTGTAGACTACATTGACTACATCGACTATATCATTTGTTGACAGCATCACTACATCGACCTGACCACTATCTGAAAGTCATATTTTCAAGGTAGCTTACAACCTAGGAGGGGTGAATAGGTTGTCTCACTGATATTAATAGCTTTTAATTTCATCTTCCTTAGTAATTAGTGTGTTAGCAGTAATTAGCTTTCAAGTACCTGCATAAAGAAAATAACACAAAAAAACACACATAGATTTATTGTGGTTCCCCAACTTTTGGGTACATCCACTCTCCTCCCACCTTGCCAAATTCCTATTAGTCAAGGCACTCCTCCAAAGAGCTTAAACCTCAGATCCCTCAAGACCTCTCAGTCTCCTTCAATACTTATAACTCAGCCATAAGGTCCTACAACTCAGTGATAAGTAGATCACCTACCTCAGGCCAAAGGACCTATACTCAAGCTGGGAGGACAACCCTACCTCAGATCCACTAGGGATCCTACCTCAGATAGAATGACTATCCTACTGCTCAGGTTGTGAATCCCTATCTCAGATCCACTAGGGATCCTACAGCTCAGGCACAAGAGCCCTACAACTCAGTCAGAATGACTCACCTACCTCAGGTTGTTATGCCCTACCTCAGGCCAATGGCCCTACAGCTCAGATTCAGAAGGATCCAACTAAAAAGGTGATTTAATTTATTTGACATAGAATTGTTTTTTGTGTGTCAACAACTAGGGATTAGATGCCTCAGCACTCTCTTACTTCACAACAACAGGAAGAAGTTCTGCCTCTGCAGGAAGAGTTTTAGAATGAAGATTCTAATATTGTTGAAGAAGATGTGCTTGAGTTCTTCAATGAGCCAACTGAGCCCACTGGAGAATGATGGCTCTACTCCCTTTCTCTATTAGAAATCTTTCTAATTATGCTATAGCAGATGAAGATGCAACAGCTCACTGAACTTTTTGGTTCTTGTAGGAAGACTTCAAGCGAGGAAGATGAAGTCCAACCACAACTTTTTTAAATCAATAAACCCCTAAAAGTTATTTGCATCTTGGACAATCTCTTCCTTTTGTAGTTCGTCGATAAACGACTCTTAGGAATCAGTGGGAACCACCTGCAACTTCTTGTTGCACCTTGCCTTAATGAAAGAAGACGTACAGTAGCTTCTCGCTAGAGCTTGTCGTGTTCTGTAGCTTTTCCGTACTTGATTTGAAATTAGTTGACTCTATCGATTTTGCTGATTTTGTTGATGTCAGCACCTATGGACTTAGCCAAAATCGAGCATTAGTAGAATATGCATTGAGTGAATGAGCTTCACTCAATGCCAAGACACTTAGATAGAATTCTTTCTAACTAGGCATTGACAGCGTTGAGTGAGCAAGCCTCACTCAATGCTTTTTGCCTTAGCTTATTCTTCATACTTTTTTATATGCTTGGCATTGAGAGCGTTTAGTGAGCACGCCTCACTCAATGCCTTGTTCCTTAGCCATGCCTTTAGTATTTTAGGAGTTGAGAGCATTGAGTGAGCATGTCTCACTCAGTGCTTTCAGCCTTAAACAGATTTTTTAGCTCCTTTGTGTTGGGTGAATAAGATCCACTCAACACATTTGAACTTAGCCAAATTTCTGCGTCTGAAAACACAGGTTCTGACTTAATGATTGTCAGTCAATGCTTTATCATATGGCGTTGAGTGAACTTGCCTCACTCAACGCCCGTGGACTTAGTCAAATAAAAGCAAAGATTTTTTGTGGCTTTGACTTACAAGGCAATACTGAACAAATATAGAGTATGGCATTGAGTGAGTGATACTCACTCAACGCTTGTAGACTTAGCCACTTTTCTGCCCATTTCTTCTTAGGATTTTACTGTATTAGCCTATCTCATAGCCTTTTGCTGTATGGCGTTGAGTTAGTTGACTTCACTCAATGCCTATGACTTAACAACTTTCTCAGCTTGCCATTACTTTGGCTTTCACTGTATAGGCTCCACTCAGTACTATAAGTCATTTGGAATTGAGTGAGTAATTTTCACTCAACTCCTATGGACTTAGATAGATTTCTGTCTATCCACATCTTAGTTAAGTGTTTACCTGACCTAGACACTTAGGCTACCTATCCGATTATTGTTGTTGAGACATCCCTACGTGCATGAACTTAGGCACTCATCAAATACAACTTTATATATATCATTGAAGGGATTGACTTCCTCAAATCTAGGACATTGTGGGCAATGGACCCAACAATCTCCCCCTATTTTAGAAATTAAAAACCCTTAAGGAAATAAGTCAATTACATACACAATAATATGCAACAATAAGGTTTTTTTTTTAAAAAACATATAACTGGATAATGATCTATAGTTACCATACCTGCTCCCTCGTAGTTGCTGCTACCATCCTTGATCATACACCTGATCATCTTTTCCTCCCCCTTTTTGACTTCAGCAAATTGCCAGCAAGGTTCTGATCATCTGGTCCCTATTTTTGATTACAAGTAGGCAGCAGTTGATCCTCATGAGATTGCTAGAGCAGTGCTGTACATGCTCCCCCTCAACTGATGCATCAACTGTCATATTTCTTGTAAGACAATCTAGTCTATACAAGTCTGGATAGCAATTGGCCATGATGGAACTGAAGGTATATCACTTAAAGAGTCATTATTTTACTGAAGAACAATTCCATCTGCAAGATACAAAATAACCTGTAACTAAATGATGAGCAACTGAAGCTATATCAGGTTTAACATACACAACTAAAACATGAAGGTGTTAAACTTTGCTTCATCTAGTGGCTTAGTGAAGATGTCAGCCACATGCTTGTCGGTTGGGAAAAACTCATGGTTGATATCTTCATATTCCACATGCTTCTAAATGAATTGATATCTGATCTCAATGTGCTTAGTTCTGCTATGGGAGATAGGATTCCTAGCAATTGAGATAGCACTAGTGGAATCCCAAAACAAAGGACTTATACTTATCTGAAGGGTGTAGTCTTGGAGCTGATGCTGGATCCACATCAACTGAGCACATCAGATACCTGCTGAGATGTACTCTGACTCTATAGTTGAAATTTAAACACTAGTTTGCTTCCTACTTCTCCATGAAACTAGTATTCTACACAGGAATTGAAAGGTGCCAGAAGTGCTCTTCCTGTCCTCTTTGCAACCTGCAAAGTATGCATCTGAATAGCCAGTTATTTCAAACTCCCCATTCCTAGGGTACCACAGGCAAAAATATGGTGTGCCCTTAAGATACCTCAGAATTCTCTTTGCAGTAGAGTAATTAGACTCTTTGGGGCAAGCTTAATACCTAGCACAAATACATGTAGCATACATGATGTCTGGCCTACTTGCGGTTAGATAGAGAAGGGAATCAATTATCCCCCTATACAAAGTTTCATCAACAGGTTTCCCTACCTCATCTTTGCATATGGGCATACTTCACCCTATAGGAGTTCTCATGGTGGAGGAATTCTCCATACCAAATTTCTTTATTAACTCCCTAGTGAACTTAGACTGGGATATGGACAAGCCATCATACGTTTGTCTTACTTGGAGACCTAAGAAGTACTTAACCTGTACTGCTCATCTCAAACTTCCCCTGAATAAGTTTGGCAAACTTTCTATAGAGGTTGTCATCAGTAGATCCAAAGATGATGTCATCTACATAGATCTGAACTATGATGATCTTACCCTTTGATTCCTTTAGGAATAGGGTCTTGTTTATCTTCCCCCTTGAGAAATTGTTCTCAATGAGGAAGCTAGACAATGTCTCATACCAAGCTTTAGTGGCTTATTTAACCCATATAGAGCTTTCCTAAGTCTGTAAAAAGAATCAGGTGAGTTAGAAACTACAAAACCTAGAGGCTGCTCAACATAGACTTCCTCTTTTAAGTCACCATTTAGGAAGGCTGACATCACATCCATCTGGTAGACCTTGAATCCCTTGTATGTAGCATATGGAAGGAACAATCTTATGGCCTCGAACCTGGCCACTGGGGTAAAGGTTTGATCAAAATCAATGTCTTCTTCATGCCTATACCCCTTACCTACTAATCTTGCTTTATTTTTTATTATAATGTCATTTTCATCAAGTTTGTTTTTGTAAATCAACCAGACTCTAATGATATTATGTCCATGAGGTCTGGGAACCAGCTTCTAGACATTGCATCTTTTGAACTTGTTCAGTTCCTCTTGCATTGCCATTATCCAGAATTAATCTATGTTGGTCTCTTCAAACATCTTTGGCTCCACTTGTGACAGGAAGCTTGCATACATAGCTAAATTCAGATTTCTTCTTCTTATCACTACTCCATGGCTTTGTTCACCAATGATTTGGTGAACAGGATGGTCTCTTAAATGCCTAATTGTTGGAGGTAATATTCTTTCAGCAACAGCTTCAGGAACAACCTCTTACTGATCATCCTCTGCTCCAAGTGTGTTTGGTAGACCTTCTGGAGTATCCACTTAATCTTGGATAACTAGTTCTGCTTCCTACATGGTCAGATTGTCCATCATCTTTTCTGTACCTGCAGTACTGGAAGAGGAGCTTATCATCTCCCTATTAATCATGTTAGTATCATCAAAGACTAAATGTACAGACTCTTCAACAACTTGGATTTTCAAGTTATATACCTTATAGGCTTTACTGTGATTATTGTACAAAACAAAAATCTCATCAAAGGACTTGGTAGCAAACTTAGTCACATAGGACTTTCCATTATGGAGCACACATCACTTACTACCAGAGATTCTGAGATTGACATTATTTGGTTTTCTGCCTTTCTAGACTCATAGGGAGTCAACTTGTGGCTTTTGGTGACAGAGGCCCTATTGAGGACTTGACATGAGGTATTTACTACCTCAGCCTAGAATTATTCAAGGAGAGATGTGTCACTCAATAAGGTTCTTCCGGCCTCTATGAAAGTTCTATTATTCCTCTCAACAATCCCATTTTGCTGGGGAGTTCTAAGAGAAGAAAATTATTGACGAATCCCTTGCTTTTCACAAAACTCTATCATGCCTTCAGACTGGAATTCAGTTCCATGGTCACTTCTGATTTTGACCACAGAGCTGTTAAACTCATTCTGAACTTGCTTGACAAACATGATGAAGATATCACGGGTCTCATTCTTTTTCTTGAGAAAGAACACCCAAGTAAACTTAGAATAGTCATCAACCACCACAAGGGTATAGACTTTCCTTCCAAGACTTTGAATAGGCATAGGACCAAATCGGTCCATATGCAAGAGGTATAAGCACCTCACAGATTCTTTAGAACTAGTTCCCTTTATGGAATATTCTTTTGTCTGCTTTCCCTTTTTGCAAGCTGAGCAAATGCTATCCTTGGAACATTTCACATTTGGACCATTCCTAAATAACTCTTGACTAAAGAGCTTGCCAATAGTCTTGTAATTCAAGTGAGCTAGTCTCTTGTGCCACTGCACACAATATGAGACTCTTTCATTTGCTACAAGACAAATAGTAGAATCTGAGTCCAGACATAGAAAGTTTAAACAGTAAACATTTCCACTCCTAGTGCCTGTCAATATGACCTCTTGGTCATTTGACATCCTAATCAGGCACTCATCCATGTGGAAGACAATAACATAGCCAAGATCATATGGCTTATGCTTATAAGGTTGTGTTGCAACCCTTTAACATAAGCCACTTTTGTGATAGTGACTATACCATTGGTAATCTTACTATAGCCTTTAGTTACCCCTCTATCAAAACCCCAAAAGATAACCTTGGGTCCATTTTTCATTGGGGTGAACTCCTTTAAGTTTCTCCTTGTCCCAGTCATGTACTTGGAACAACCACTATCCAAGTACAATATTGGGGTTTGGTTACTTGAACTAACCTACATTAAGAAGTTTAATTTACCTTAGAGCCCTAATTTCTATTGGGTCCTAGGTGCATATTAGTTTGAAACTGAACATGTCCACCAGTAAGTTTTCTGATTGGTGGACTGACTCTAGCTCTGACCATATTAGGATTGTTCCAGCAGTCATTGACATAATGGCCTACCTTTCCATAACACCAACAATCATATATATTGTATCTTCTTTTCTATGTAGGCCCTGCAGTTGGTTTGACTGTAGTCTTGACAGAAGGAAGAGGTGCATCAGCCATTTTCTGATTCCTTTCAGCATGGATTTGTCTGAAGGTTAGTTTGCTTGCTGGATTTTGTGGCCTATTCTGAATCTGATCAGCAATCATTTCTTTTCAGACAGCGTACTCTTGATAGCATCAGAAACAACCATATCAGGCAAGGCTACAGACTGACCCTTAATAAGATTCTATGCTGATAGGTTCTGAAAATTGGCTGCAGCCACATTTTTGAGAGGGGGGATGTAGCACCAAAAACAAATTGTCCATGATGGGACATTTGAATTTCTTCATGGGCAGCCTTAAAGGCACTTACTGTTGGTACCCTAGTTTGGATTTGAGTTTAGTCTTCGCGTTTAGTTTCTTGACCCAAGATTTATCTATGGTCAAAGGTTAGTTGTTTAGTTAGATTGCTCTAATTGTAGAGTTGTCACTTATCCAGATGAAAATTTGGTTAAGTTGTTTTTGGTTCGACTATAGTCGAACGCCGCTCGACTATCGTCTATCGACTTGTCGACGATCGTCTATCAGTTGGTCGACATTTGTCTGTCAGCAGATCGTCTATCTCTGAGTTAGTTCAACTCTTGTTAGCTCAACGATCTGTGGTATCTGCCTCGTCGATCGTCGAACCCCGCTCGACTTCTTTTGACCAGACAGATTTCCTGATAGTTCGACTATCTTCCTTGGATAGTTCAACTATCTGATAGCTCGACTATCTATTTGATAGGTCGACTATTTGTTCTTCTTGATAGTTCAACTATCTGCTTGGATAGTTCAACTATCTGATAGCTCGACTATCTGTTTGATAGGTCGACTATCTGTTTTGCTTGATAGTTCGACTATCTGTTTGATAGGTCGACTATCTGTTTTGATTGATAGTTCGACTATCTGTCCTGATAGGTCGACAATCTGTTCTGCTTGATAGTTCGACTATCTGCTTGGATAGTTCAACTATCTGATAGCTCGACTATCTGTTTGATAGGTCGACTATCTGTTTTGCTTGATAGTTCGACTATCTGCCTTGATAGTTCGACTATCTGATAGCTCGACTATCTGTTCTCATAGTTCGACTATCTGCTGTGATAGTTCGACTATCTGCCTTGATAGTTCGACTATCTGATAGCTCGACTATCTGTTCTGATAGTTCGATTATCTGCTGTGGTAGTTCGACTCTCTGCTTTGATAGTTCGACTATCTGTGTCGTTCGACTATCTGTTCTGATAGGTTGATGATTTCTGTGCCTCGTTCGACGATCTCTGAGGATCGTTCGACGATATTTTGTCTGCCTGTAGTAATTTTGTACTCCTTCTGTTCTATGATTTAATTCCTGTTTATTTAGCATATTTTATTAAAGATTATTTCATTGATTTTGTGCATACATCTCAAGGCAATCTTTGCCCCATCCTCTGTGCATAAGTCAAGATTTATCTGACAAAGTTGTTTGTCTTATTAGTTGTTATATCTTTTTGCTTTATTCTGCCATGCTGTCCTTTATAGCCGTTAGACACAGAAAGTCTTCTTTGGCCGTAAAGAGTTTAGTCTGATGTGACTTTCTTTAGTACTTTTTTTTATCTGATTGGATTTGCAGCTTCTTAGGAAGCTTTATCCCTTTATAGCATGTCTGCCTGCAGGATATGTTTTGTTTTGTGCTACTTGCAGCCAGATCGAAAATCTCAGAAGAAGACAAAATTCAAACCAAGATTAGAGCCGTTGCAAAGGCCCATATATAAAGAACTTCTTTTGAAAGAAGGAAATAGAGACACAAGATATACAAGTCAAAATATAGATTCATATACAGATTCAAAGCAAGAAGAGATACAGCTCTCAGTCATTGATACATTCAACTGAGAAGATCATCCTTCTTCAACTCTCTCTTCTTCAATCCTGAGTTCATCCTGCTGCAAGGAACATTCACTCAGTGCCTCAAGAAGAAGAAGAAGAAGATAGAAAAGCTATTGAAGAAGAACAATCATTCTACAATCAGGAGTCTTCTTCAAGCTTCTCCTTCAAAACTTCAAGACTGTTCTTTGTCTCAAGTTTAGAAGAGTTCCTGCACCCTGAAGAAAGACTTTTTCCTGGATATTCTCTAAGCTAGGGGGAGCCTTGATTTTTTAGAGCTTTCTAGCTCTGTGCAATCCACTAGCTTCTCTAATCTGTTTTAACAATAGAGAAGAAACTTTAACTCTCTCAACCTCCTGTATAAAGGGTTATTACTCCCTTCAAAAGTGAACCTTGGTGGCAGGGCACCTGATCAAAAACCTGTGTTGGATTTTGAGCTCCTGATCAAAAGCTCAAAGGGTCTAATTATAACGTCCCAATTCACGCTAGGCCCCTCGCACGAGTTTTGAGTCAAGAGACTTGACTCGGGCTCGGGGCGCACTGGAAAAATGTGTCAAGTGCGTTGGATGGAGTGTAGGTTCGGGTGATATCCAACGGATCGAAAGGGAATGGCCTAAGGGAAAATCGTCAAGAATAACTGGTGATTCTCACCGATCGTCGAGTATCGATGAGAATACTCAACGCTGTCAACGCCAGATTTCGGATAAGAATGGCCTAAGGGAAAATCATCGAGAATACCTAGTGATTCTCACCGATCGTCGAGTATCGATGAGAATACTCAACGCTCTCAACGCCAGATATGCCTAAGGGAAAATCGTCGAGAATACCTGGTGATTCTCGCCAATCGTCGAGTATCGGTGAGAATACTCAACCCTCTCAACGCCAGATTTCCGATAGGAATGGCCTAAGGGAAAATCGTCGAGAATACCTGGTGATTCTCGCCGATCGTCGAGTATCGATGAGAATACTCAACGCACTCAACGCCAGATTTCCGATAAGTTAGGCTAAGGGAAAATCGCCGGGTATCATTGTTGATACCCGACGAATTCGTCGAGAATGCCTGACGATTCTCGCCGATCGTCGAGAATGACAGGTGATTCCCGCCGAATTTGACTTGTGTGTTTTCTTCGCCCAGGCAGATTCGCTGGCTTGCACAGGCGGACCGAACCGGGCTTCGGGATTCGTGCTGGATGATTCCTTGGACCGGGTCACTTCAACATGACCCATTATGAGCGGTCCAATGGGGCGTTGACACGTGGCAGAAGATGTAACCTAATACATCGGCTTATAAAGGGACATTAAAGCCGAACCCTAGCCTTGCATCGATCAACCCTTGCCATCATCGTGGATCTCACGAACCGTCGGAGCCGAGGGAAGTCGGAGCTCTTGGAGGAGGCCTTCTCTCAATCTCTCTCTCTCTCTCTTTCCTTTGCCGTGAAGAACAAGCACCAAGCAAGGGATGCCGCAAAGAAGAACGACTAGATCCATGGCCGGGAATGTTTGTACCACCGGAAACGAGATGAGCTTTCTCCCCTCTCTCTTGGTGCTACATCTGTAGTTAATATTCTAGTAGAGACATCGACTCCATGGAGTCTTGATGGTGAGGAGGAGATTTCTTAGGGAAAGCCATGCCTAGGTTGTTTTCTAGGCTTTAGTCTTCTTCAACCTCTTCATCATTCAAAGTGAAGATGAGAGAGTGATTCGTGGAGAAGTACGGCTTTGTGAAGGTGAATAAGGGTGGACGAAGTTTCTGGAGAGGTTTTTGGGAGATCGGTGCAAGGAGGAAGATGAACGGATGTCGTCCATCTCACCTTAAGATGCGTGCAGAAATCTGATTTCTGCACGCAGCGATCTTCGCCGTCAATTTCGGAGGGGTTTTGTTCATATCTGGGTTTTTGACTCAACATAAAAGTCGTAGCCCTCAAAAATACCTTTCCAACGAGTTGTTGCACGTTTCCACGCGATACCTGTAGCCACGGGAAAGTCTGTTCGAGTCTGCTGCGATTGGGGGAAATATGTCCAGGAAATCTGTATCCTGTACGCAGCAGATTTCGAGTCAAATTTCTGATGTGATGTGACTAGATCTGGGCTTCCAACTCAACATGAAAGTCATAGCCCTCGCAAATACCTTTCCAACGAGCGGTTGAGCGTTTATAGCAGATTCCTGTAGCTCCAGGAATTCCAGTTTTGGGGGCAGGCTATACAATAATAATGCTCATGTTAACTCATGGTTAAGTGTACTCTTGTGAAAGTATGATGTGCAATTTATATCCTTTGGCTCCCTTAATCATGATGCTATAATTAAACTTATGAATGTTGTGCTTAACATTGGTAGCCTTCTAGGTTAATGGTGATGTGAATCGAGATAGGATGGCTAGTGATCAATGGAGGTTGAGCTTGGTTGTAGAATATAGCTATCATGTGATGAATTGAGGTGATCGACTGAATAGATAGTTGTGATTATGATGAACTTTATTGGGAGAGTATTTTGTAACCGTGATCCGAGCCTAATGGGTCTTGTTGATAACCGATGCTTAGAGATGTAGTCTCCCTACGAGTAGCATCGAGTGAGTTGTGATGGTGAATGTGGTGTGCGACGACTCGATGTGTCACGATACTGAGATAATGAATGTGGCAGGTCTACGGGCTCGCCAGTCGTCACACTGATGGGAGCCAATAGTTAGACCTTGGGCGGTAGGGCTAGACACTTGGTGTCCATAACCCGAGGTCTCCTCCGTGCCATGAGAACGGTTGGGCTTGCGCCTCGTGCGATTCCAAGGTTCCTTCCGATTCGAAATTAAAGGCCAGGTTGGGTTGTGTTCTTGGTGCACATCTACCCAAGACCCCTTCTGAGCCGTAGTACGCATGTGAGCTCCGCTGTTGTGTTCTTAGCGTTGAGTCTTACGGAGGCCTATGACAGGTAGTGTGGATACCACCTAGTAGTGGAGATGCCCGCTCCACTGTCACCGTCTGGCCACGACGGTTGACGCCTGAGAGGTTAGCTACCTGCTCGAAAAGTGGGAACTTCAAGTCTGTGTCGACATAGCAACTTGCATGTGTGTGAACATGGGTCGGTCATTGCATAGCATTCATACCATACCATTCATATCATGCACAAGATCCTTATCGTATAAGTTTTATGGGAACTCTTATACGATGAGTAACTTTTCTGTTAAGCCGAACCTTAACTTATAAGTTTGTATGGGCACTCCTATAAGTTAAGTTACTGTTCCTATTGTAGATTACCTACTGATTAATTATTTGATTTAAAAGAACTGCTAGCTTACTTCGTAGAGATATTATTCTTACCAGTTCCTTGTCACCTGCTTGATTACTCCTATTATATATATACATATTTTACTTGTTTCCTTTCTCCGCCCAGTGTCGAGGAGTCGTCGGGGGAGCAGATGTGAAGCCACTTAGTCTTTATGACAAACGGTTGCTACGTCTTCCATTTTAGGAGGAAACCCCGCAGATAGGCCAGCAGCAGGACATCCAGGCCCGGACGACAGGACTTGAGGTGACGGTGCCGTCGATACCGTCCGTGACAGTTGTGAGTGTTTTGTTGTAGCCTTCTTAGCAAACAGTTTTTAGACTCTGATATTTTAGAAGCTCGTTATGCTTCTTATTTTCCGCTTCGTTTTGGACTTCAAACAATGTGTGAATTGACTTTCTTTTTATCTTATGATTGGGTTGGCATAGTACATTGATATTGCTTGTAGCCGGCGGAATATGCGTCTTGTAGTACAGACTAACCCGTGTGTTAGTGCTACCGCAAGGCGGCTACTCTGGGCATAAGACTCCCCTCATGCCGAGTTTTGTGTTTCGGGAGGGGGGTCTTACAAATGGTATCAGTTTGTCGCGATCCTCACCTAAAGAAGTCATTTAACAATGGGCCACTCCCGTTCGATTGGTCAGCTTGGGGACAAACTGACTTAGCGGAAGCAGTGGTGTGCCCATATGTAATTCACACTAAGTTTGTCCAACTTTGACCTTAGTTTTAGCCAACCTGACCCTAGTTCATACCTTATGCGTAGGTCCCGGCATAGGTGGAGCCGGTTGGCGGTACTCCTACCCCTTCTGTTACTTCACAATTCCAACAGTCAGAGCTGGGGCAAACGCTGTCAGCAATATTAGATGCTTTTAGAGCCCAACAAGCTCCGGTGCAGCAACAAGCTCCGGGCTCCAACTTGTTGAGCACCTTCCGTTCCCTGTCCCCTCCAGCTTACCTAGGGACAGAGTCGGCGGTACGCACCGAAGAGTGGATTGATACCGTTGAAGAGCTGATGGCCGGTATAAGATGCCCGAGTAATATGGCAGTGACCTTGGTGGTGATGTTGCTGGAGCTGCATGCCAAATGATGGTGGAAGTCCCTCATGGGCTCCACCTTTCGAGGTCGAGTGTACACAGACATTAGTTGGAGTGAATTCTCGGAAGCTTTCTTGGAATATTTCATCGCCTCTTCCGCACGGGATGGACTTGAGGAGAGATTTCTACAACTGAAGCAGGGATCGAAATCGGTGACGGAATACCAGCAAGAGTTCCAACATCTCGCTAGGTTTGCCGATTCTTATGACTTGGATGATAGAGGCTATGCGAAGCGCTTTTACAAAGGGTTAAGGGACCCCCTGAGACAAGCCCTTTTGTTTATAGCTGACGCTAGCCTGGCGGAAATTATTGACATGGCAAAGAGACTAGAGGCAGATCAATGGAAAGTAATAAGAGACCTGCAGAAGGGGTGACGGAAGTCGGCCCTAGTAATAGAAGGAGACATGATCATGGTAGAGGAAGAGGAAATAAGAGAGGCGGCCGGTGGTTCAACCGGAACTGTAGAATGGAGCACCCGATTCTGCAGCCACCAGCTTTGCCTCCACCTCCACAACAACAACAATTTCAACAACCTGGGTGCCGACGAGACATAGTGTGTTTTGAGTGCAACCAACCGGGGCACGCCCGGCGTTTCTGCCCGCAGTTTTTCTCGAATGCTCCTCTTGCTCTCCCTCCAGCAGCTCCTCGTGGACGGGGGCATATGCGTGGTCGGGGACGGGAACCACCAGGGAGAAATCAGGGGCATGCACGGGAGCAGGTGTTCGCATTAGATATGACCGAAGCGCGGAACCCGCAAGAGGTTATCGCAGGTACGTACAGAGTTTATTAATAGTGCTCAGACATGTTTCTTTTTATGATACATGGAACATGCACATCCCTAGCTAGTGGTTATATCTTGATATTTTAGGCACCGTCATGGTTAGTGGGAGCCCCGCTCATGCGTTATTTGATACGGGCGCATCTCACACGTTCATTTCGGCGGACTTCGTGAAATACTTAAGGAGGGTGCACCATTTCACTGGCACTACGCAAAGGGTGTGTCTCCCGGATGGATCCGAGATGACGTCGTCTGCCAGCTGTGACTTCGACACGCTTATAGGAGGGAAGTTCTTTGAAACTACAGCGACAGTATTTAAGATTCCGGAGTTCGACCTCATTTTGGGCATGCATTGGTTGGACTGGCACCACGCCAGAATTAATTTTGCGGAGAAGCAAGTTACCTTGAGGCATGGAGACTCGGAAGTCGTCTTCCAAGGTATTAGATTCGCACCTCGTAAACTGTTATCTTCAATTCAGGTTATAAAATCTCATATGGAGGGGGACGAAGTCTATGAAATTTGTTTCGAGTTGAAGAAGATGGCATTAGATGTCAAAGATGTGCGGGTGGTGCGGGATTTCCCCGAGGTATTCCCCGAGAAATTGTCGGGACTACCCCCGCATAGGGAGGTGGATTTCCAAATCAAGCTAGTTTCGGGTGCCAAGCCCGTTTCACGGGCTCCTTACCGAATGGCTCCGAAGGAACTTGCAGAGTTTAGAGTCCAACTTCAGGAGTTGGTGGAAGCAGGCTTCGTTCGCCCAAGTTCGTCACCTTGGGGAGCTCCTATTTTGTTCGTTAAGAAGAAGGACAGCACCCTACGGTTGTGCATAGATTATCAAGAATTGAATCGGTTAATGGTACGGAACACCTACCCTCTACCCCGCATCGATGAAATATTTGATTAGTTGGTGGGATCACATTGGTTCTCCAAGTTGGACCTGCGGTCGGGGTATAATCAGCTGAGAATACAAGAGGACGATATTCAGAAAATGGCGCTTAGCTCGAGATACGGCCAATATGAGTTCACCGTGATGCCATTCGGGCTCACAAATGCCCCTTCAGCCTTTATGAGTTTGATGAACAAGGTGTTAGGCCCCTATTTGGACATCTTTGTCATCGTGTTCATCGATGACATTCTGGTCTACTCAAAGACAAAAGCGGAGCATGCCGAACATCTAGCCTTAGTACTGGAGAAGTTAAAGGAACACTCTTTATTTGCTAAGTTCAGCAAATGCGAGTTTTGGCTCCAAGAGGTTGCCTTCTTGGGCCATGTGATTAGTGGGGCTGGGCTAGCGGTGGATCCGGCCAAGGTGCGGGTCGTGAAGGAATGGTCACCATTGAAGTCAGCGGCCGACGTACGGAGCTTTCTTGGACTTGCCGGGTAATATCGCAAGTTTGTGAAAGGCTTCTCGAAGGTCTCCCTTCCCCTTACCACACTGACAAAGAAGGGTGTGTCGTACGAATGGACACCCCAGTGCGAAGCCGCATTCCAAGAGTTGAAGGACCGGCTCACGACCGCGCCCATCCTAGCCCTCCCGTCGGGGAAGGAAGGCTTTCAAGTTTACACGGATGCGTCATACCAAGGGATGAGAGCCGTGTTGATGTAGAATGGGCACATGATTGCTTATGCTTCAAGACAGTTGAAGAAGCATGAAGCCAACTATCCGGTACATGATTTGGAATTGGGAGCGGTGGTGTTCGCCCTGAAGATTTGGAGACACTATCTGTATGGCATCCACTGCGAGATCTTCTCGGATTATAAGAACTTAAAGTACGTCCATACTCAAAAGGAGTTGAATTTGAGACAACGGCGGTGGTTGGAGTTTTTGTGTGACTACGAATTCACCTTGAACTACCACCCCAGAAAAGTTAATTCCGTAGCTGATGCCTTGAGTTGAAAAGTACCGGGATCGAGCACGGAGTCCCGTTTGATGAGAATGGAGTTAGTCCGGATACTTAGGGAGATGGAGATCACGTTGGTATTTAAGGATCAACCGGAAGAGTAGACGGAATACTTGGCCGCGATGAGTATTGTTTGCAACATACGGGACCGGATTCGGATGGAGCAGAAGGAGGATGTGGCTCTAATTCTGGTTTTCAAGTCAAATGAGGATTGGACGACGGAAGAGTACTTCTTAAAAGACGGCCTCGTCCATTTTCGTGGACGGCTTTATATCCCCGAAGGTGGCAATATTCGAGAGGATATCCTAAAGGAGGCTCATTGCTCCCAATATTCAGTATATCCTGGGATCGCAAAAATGTACACCGATTTGCGGAAGATGATATGTTGGTCGGGCATGAAGAGGGATGTCAAGTATTTTGTTAAGCATTGTGTGGCTTTCCAAATGGTGAAGGAAGAGTGAAGAAGTCCCGGTGGAATGTTACAGTCATTGCCCATCCTAGAATGGAAGTTTGAGGATATCTCCATGGACTTCGTCCATGGATTACCTCGCTCACGCTCGGGGAATGATTCGGTGTGGGTGATTGTCGATCGCTTGACAAAAGTAGCCCGGTATATCCCAATGAAGAAGGAGGCGCATGTGGATGTTTAGGTGCGCCTATTCAAAGAACAGTTTGTGTGGTATCATGGAGTGCCGAAGACGATCGTCTCTGACTGAGATGGCCGGTTTAGGTCAAGAGAATGGAGGGCTGTACAGGCTTACTTGGGCTCGCGTCTCACTTTCAGCACAACTTTTCATCCTCAGACGGACGGGCAATCTGAACGGACCATTCAAACATTGGAGGACCTGTTGAGATTGTGTGTGATAAATAGGGGGGAGCCGTGGGAAAGACTCTTGCCCTAAGTGGAATTCTCCTATAACAACAGCCATCAAGCTAGCATTGGTATGGCACCCCATGAAGCTCTATATGGAAGGAGGTGTAGGACCCCCTTGTCCTGGGTGCAAGACGAAGACCCGAAGACATTGGGCATAGAGTATATTGATGATACTGATGCGGTAGTCCGATTGATACGGGATCACATGCTTGAGGCTCAAAGTCGGCAAGCGAGGTATTATAATGCGAAACACCGGGTGGTGGAATTTATAGTGGGAGATAGGGTGTTTCTGAAAATCCGGCCGATGCATGGAGTATCACGAGTACGAGGCGTGAAGAAGCTAAGACCAAGGTACGTTGGACCTTATGTCATAGTGGAAAGGATCGGCCTGTTGGCCTACCGGTTAGAGTAGCCACCAGAACTGGGGAACCTCCACGACGTGTTCCATGTATCATCTCTCTGGAAAGCATTGATACGGCCCAACCAACACACCCCCATAACTGATGGTGTTGTGGCGTCTGATAGGTCTGTGTGATTGGAGCCGGTGCGGATCGTTGACAACGAGGTGAGAGCTCTGCGCTGTAAAAGTGTGCCTCTGGTAAAAATTCTATGGTCTAAACATGGGAAGGAAGAATTTACTTGGTAGCCAGTGGACTTAATGCGGAAGCGCTACCCGGAGCTGTTCTCCCAAGGTAACATTTTATAGCGCATATTATTTTGTACTTGCATCCCAATAGCCCTAGCCTGATTTCGGGGACGAAATCTTTTATTTTGTTTAAAGGATTTGTAACGTTCCAATTCGCGCTAGGCCCCTCGCACGAGTTTTGAGTCAAGAGACTTGACTCGGGCTCGGGGCGCACTGGCAAAAGGTGTCAAGTGAGTTGGATGGAGTGTAGGGTTTGGTGATATCCAACGGATCGAAAGGGAATGGCCTAAGGGAAAATCGTCGAGAATAACTGGTGATTCTCGCCGATCGTCGAGTATCGATGAGAATACTCAACGCTCTCAACGCAAGATTTCCGATAAGAATGGCCTAAGGGAAAATCATCGAGAATACCTGGTGATTCTTGCCGATCGTCGAGTATCGATGAGAATACTCAACGCTTTCAACGCCAGATTTGCCTAAGGGAAATCGTCGAGAATACCTGGTGATTCTCGCCGATCGTCGAGTATCGGTGAGAATACTCAACGCTCTCAATGCCAGATTTCCGATAGGAATGGCCTAAGGGAAAATTGTCGAGAATACCTGGTGATTGTCGCCGATCGTCGAGTATCGATGAGAATACTCAACGAACTCAACGCCAGATTTCCGATAAGTTAGGCTAAGGGAAAATCACCGGGTATCATTGTTGATACCCGACGAATTTGTCGATAATGCCTGACGATTCTCGCCGATCGTCGAGAATGACAGATTATTCCCGCCGAATTTGACTTGTGCGTTTTCTTCGCCCAGGAAGATTCACTTCAATATGACCCATTATGAGCGGTCCAATGGGGCGTTAACACGTGGCAGAAGATGTAACCTAATACATCGGCCTATAAAGGGACGTTAAAGCCGAACCCTAGCCTCGCGCCGATCAACCCTTGCCGTCATCCTGGATCTCGCGAACCGTCGGAGCCGAGGGAAGTCAGAGCTCTTGGAGGCGGCCTTCTCTCGATCTCTCTCTCTCTCTTTCCTTTGCCGTGAAGAACATGCACCAAGCAAGGGATGCCGCAAAGATGAACGACTAGATCCATGGCCGGGAATGTTGGTACCGCCGGAAACGAGGTGAGCTTTCTCCCCTCTCCCTTGGTGCTAGATCTGTAGTTAATATTCTAGGAGTGACATCGACTCCATAGAGTCTTGACGGTGAGGAGGAGATTTCTTAGGGAAAGCCATGCCTAGGTTGTTTTCTAGTCTTTAGTCTTCTTCAACCTCTTCTTCATTCAAAGTGAAGATGAGAGAGTGATTCGTGGAGAAGTGCGGCTTTGTGAGGGTAAATAAGGGTGGACGAAGTTTCTGGAGAAGTTTTTGGGAGATCGGTGCAAGAAGGAAGATGAACGGATGCCGTTCATCTCACCTTAAGATGCGTGCAGAAATCTGATTTCTGCACGCAGCGATCTTCGCCGCCGGTTTCGGAGGAGTTTTGTTCATATCTGGGTTTTTAACTCAAAATAAAAGTCGTAGCCCTCGAAAAACCTTTCCAACGAGTGGTTGCACGTTTCCAGGCAATACTTGTAGCCACGGTAATGTCTGTTTGAGTCTGCTGCGATTGGGGGAAATATGTCCTAGAAATCTGTATCCTGTACGTAGCAGACTTCGAGTCCAATTTCTGATGTGATGCTACCAGATCTGGGCTTCTGACTCAACATGAAAGTCGTAGCCCTCGCGAATACCTTTCCAATGAGGGGTTAAGTGTTTATAGTGGATTCCTTTAGCTCCAGGAATTCTAGTTTTGGTGGCAGGCTATACAATAATAATGCGCATGTTAACTCATGGTTAAGTGTACTCTTGTGAAAGTATGATGTGCAATTTATATCATTTGGCTCCCTTAATTAAGATGCTATAATTAAACTTATGAATGTTGTGCTTAACATTGGTAGCCATCTAGGTTAATGGTGATGTGAATCGAGACAGGATGGCTAGTAATCAATGGAGGTTGAGCTTGGTTGTAGAATATAGCTATCATGTGATGAATTGAGGTTATCGACTGAATAGATAGTTGTGATTGTGATGAACTTTATTGGGAGAGTATTTTGTAACCGTGATCCGAGCCTAATGGGTCTTGTTAATAACCGATGCTTAGAGATGTAGTCTCCCTACGGGTAGCATCGAGTGAGTTTTGATGGTGCATGTGGTGTGCGACGACTCGATGTATCGCGATACTGAGATAATGAATGTGGCAGGTCTACGGGCTCGCAAGTCGTCACACCGATGGGAGCCAATAGTTTTACCTTAGGCGGAAGGGCTAGACACTTGGTGTCCATAACCCGAGGTCTCCTCCGCGCCATGATAACGGTTGGGCTTGCGCCTCGTGCGATTCCGAGGTTCCTTCCGATTCGAAATCAAAGGCCAGGTTGGGCTATGTTCTTGGTGCTCATCTACCCAAGACCCCTTCTGAGCCGTAGTACGCATGTGAGCTCCGCTGTTGTGTTCTTAGCGTTGAGGCGTACGGAGGCCTAGGACAGGTAGTGTGGATAACACCTAGTAGTGGAGATGCCCACTCCACTATCACCGTCTGGCCACGACGGTTGACGCCTGAGAGGTTAGCTACCTGCTCGAAAAGTGGGAACTTCAAGTCTGTGTCGACATAGCTACTTACATGTGTTTGAACATGGGTCGGTCATTGCATAGCATTCATACCATACCATTCATATCATGCACAAGATTCTTATCGTATAAGTTTGTATGGGCACTCTTATACGATGAGTTACTTTTCTGTTAAGCCGAACCTTAACTTATAAGTTTGTATGGGCACTCTTATAAGTTAAGTTACTGTTCCTATTGTAGATTACCTGCTGATTAATTATTTGATTTAATAGAACTGCTAGCTTACTTCGTAGAGATATTATTCTTACCAGTTCCTTGTCACCTGCTTGATTACTCCTGTTATATATATACATATTGTACTTGTTTCCTTTCTCATCCCGGTGCCGAGGATTCGCCGGGGGAGCGGATGTGAAGCCACTTAGTCTTTATGACTAACAGTTGCTACGTCTTCCATTTTAGGAGGAAACCCCGCAGATAGGCCAGCAGCAGGACATCCAGGCCCGGACGACAGGACCTGAGGTGACAGTACCGTCGATACCGTCCGTGACAGTTGTGAGTGTTTTGTTGTAGCCTTCTTGACAAACAGTTTTTAGACTCTGATATTTTAGAAGCTCGTTATGCTTCTTATTTTCCGCTTCGGTTTGGACTTAAAACAATGTGTGAATTGACTTTCTTTTTTATCTTATGATTGGGTTGGCATAGTACATTGATATTGCTTGTAGCCGGCGGAATAGGCGTCTTGTAGTACAGACTAACCTGTGTGTTAGTGCTACTGCAAGGCAGCTACTCTGGGCATAAGACTCCCCTCGTGCCGTGTTTTGTGTTCCGGGAGGGGGGTCTTACACTACTTGATCTACCTGAAGTAGATCAATTGGTGGCAGGGCACCTGAACAAAAACCTGTAGTGGATTCCTACTAGGGTGGTAGAAGAGTGGATGTACCTATTTATAGGGAACCACTATAAACTTCTTGTGTCGTCTGTGTTGCTTCATTTAATTTATTGCACTGTGGCTGTGAGTAGAAATAACTAGGATTGCTAGTTGTTGTGATAGGACCAAAGCTCAACTGTAATTATAGTTAGCTCTCTCTAGTGCACTTCACTTTGTGTTAGGCTCTAGGGTTTCAAATATCTATAAACTCCTTCCGCAAATTAACTCTAAGGGTGTTGAGTAGGGTGTCATAATTTTTGAATACTCTATTCACCCCCCTCTAGAGTTGTATCTATCCTTACTTTCAATTGGTATCAGAGGGAGGTTGACTGACTGTACAGGTTAACACCTGAGTCACAAGATCCTGATAGATACCAAGCTTATAGATATTCACTTCATGGCCCAGTCCAAGGATTACTCTAGCACCAGACCTCCAGCTTGCAACTTAGCTAAGTTTAGCATCTGGAAGACAAGAATAAAATTATATATGAACTCTATTGATGAAGACATTTTTTCTTCTATTTTGACAGGACCTCCAACACCTCCTGCTGTAGCCACTGCTACAACATCTACAAATCTAAGTGCAGTGCCTCCTCCAGATTACAATGATGCCTACAAGAAGTCAAAGATAGCTGATGCCAAAGCTATGAACATTCTGGCTCAGACTATGTCTGATGAAATCTTTCAGAAAGTGGCTGATTGCACCTCTACAAAAGCCATGTGGGACTCACTGAATCAGATTGTAGCTGGTTCAGCTGATGAAAGGAAGGACAGAATGTCCAACCTTACCCAGTATGAAAACTTCAAAAAGACTGAAGCTAAATCAGTTGAAGCCATGTACACAAGGCTCAGCTCAATCATCATTGAGCTGAGGACCCTTGATAAGGAGATTACATTGACAGAGGTCAATGATAAGATACTGATGTGCTTCCCCAGCACATGGGATCTTAGGATCTGGCCCATCAAGGAGGCCAGAAGTACAACTAAAATCTCAACTGAAGCCCTCCTTGGAAAGCTCAAATCTTTTGAGCAAGTGCTGAAGACCAGGGAAGCTGAGGCTGAAGCCAAGACTCCAACTCCAGCAAGAAAAGAGCAAACTCTTGCTCTCAAAGCTGCTGATGCTTCTGAAGGAAGCCAATCCAATGAGGAGCTGATGACACTCTTTGCCAAAAGGTTTCTCTAGATGGGAAGAAAAGATTTCAGAAAGAAATCTTCAAGATATGAAGATAAACAAAGGTATTACAGATATCCTGCTAAAGAAATTATTTGTTATGGTTGTAGGAAACCTGGACACATTCTACCAGAGTGTCCAGAGGAAAAGAGCAAAGAAAAGAGAAAAGAAAAAGAACATCACACGAAGCACTCCAAGTCCACCTCCTACAAAAATAAGAAGAAGGAGAAAGGATTTGTTGCTGAAACCTTGAGTGATTCAGATGAGGAATCTTCCTCCTCAAGCTCCAGTGAAGATGAGGAAGAGAAGAAGGCAAAGGAAATTTGCCTTATGGCAATTGATGCCTGCAACAACCACTCAACTGTAGAGAGTTCTGATGGTGATGAAGAAATGCCTACAGAAGATCAGGGATTATCTTCTTATGATTTTTCTTCTTTGAATTTAAATCTGAATTTAAATCCCTTTGCATAGATTTAATTAGTTCAGAAAAGGAAATTAAGGAACTTAGAAATAAGTTAGCTGAATCAGAATCTCTTTCCGTTGAAAACACTAGGCTAGAAGCAGAACTCACTAAATCTAGTGAAGAAATAAAGTTTCTTAAAAATGAACTAGCAAAGTCCAAGAGATTAGAAGAATCTTTAAATGGTAGAAGCCTTAAGCTGCTTGAAATCACTAGCATGACAAACACTAGGTCAGGCAATAATAAGCTAGGCTTAGGAGCCTCATCAAGTGAACCCCCATTGGTTCTTAAAAATCATCTTTCAGCTCCAGTGAACTTTATTTCAGCTGATGGAATAAAGAACACTGAGCAAGTAAAACAAGTTAATCAAGCCTTAAATAAAGCTAAGAGAAAAAAGAGAAAGCAAAAGTTTAAAGAACTACAAAAAGCACCGAACGCTTCTCGACGATCGAAGGCTCAATGGTCGAACGAAGCTCGACGATCTGAGCATCAATCGTCGAATGCTAATCGACGATTTCAATTTGATTTTCAAAATTACAACCAGAACCTTAGAAACCCTAATATAAATAGAAACCCTAGGTTTGTGGACCCATTAACCGCTTGGAGTATCCCACCTAGGAGATCTTACCCTTTAGGGTATAAACCCCAACCTGCTTATTCTTTTATTTCAAGTTTTTATTATGTGAAGAATAATGGACCCAAGGTTACCTGGGTCCATAATGTCTAATTGTCTATTCTGCAGGTAAAGACCTATCCATATACTAAAGATAAATGGTATTTGGATAGTGGCTGTTCCAAACACTTGACAGGAAACAAAGAAAATCTGTCAAGATTCAAGGCCAAGCTTGGACCAAAGGTTATCTTTGGGGATTCCAGCTGTGGTCAAACTGAAGGATATGGTAGGATTACCATTGGAGCATTAACTTTCAAGAGGGTTGCATATGTAACTGGACTGAAGCACAATCTTATCTCAGTAAGCCAGTTATGTGATGCAGGATATCAGGTATCTTTCACTAACTCTCTTTGTAATATTACATTAAATAGTAATGTTGTGTTATTAGGTATTAGACAAGGTAATATTTATTTAGTAGATTTTAATTCAACCCATTCTGAAATCTGCTTATTTAATGAAGTAACAAATAACAACACCTTATGGCTTAGGAGGCTTAGCCATGTTAACCTCAAGAACATATCTAGGTTATCTAAATACAACCTTGTTAGAGGTTTACCTTCTTGCCCCTACAAGAAGGAGAGCCTATGCAAGGCTTGTCAATTAGGCAAGCAAACAAAAAACTCCTTTAAATCTGTAAATAAAAGTGATTCACCTAGAATCCTGTATTTATTACATTTGAACCTTTTTGGCCCAATAAATGTACATAGTCTAGGTGGGAAGTATTACACTTTAGTAATTGTAGACGACTTCTCTAGGTTCACTTTGGTGTTCTTCTTGAGAACTAAGGCTGATAACTTCAAAGCTCTTACAGATTTTTTGCTATGTGTGCAGACTGAGTATTCTACTCATGTTGCCATGATCAGAAGTGATCATAGTACTGAGTTTGATTCTCTTCTCATGCAAGAATTCTGTGAGAAAGAATGTATCAAACATAGCTTCTCAATCTGCTCCTAGAACTCCCCAACAAAATGGGGTAGTGGAAAGGAAGAATAGAACCCTGATTGAAGCTGTTGGTACATTATTGGCAGATGCTAACATGCCTCTTTCTTATTGGGCAGAAGCTGTTAGCACAGCTAATTATGTCTTGAACAGAAGTCTTATACACAAGCTTAAGAGTAAAACTCTTTATGAGTTGCTTAAAGGAAAGAAACCTAAAATTAATTATTTTAGAGTCTTTGGTTGTGTAGTATACATTCATAACAATAAAAAAGAATACCTTAGAATGTTTGAAGAAAAAGCTTCAATGGAAATTTTTCTTGGATATTCCCAAGTAAGCAAAGCTTATAGGGTATTTAATAAATCAACTTCTAAAATTGAGGAGTCTGTGCATGTTTATTTTGATGAATCTCAGATGTTTTACAAGGAGAAGGAAACTTCCCCTTCCTCAAGTTCATTGCAGGTACCAGAATCTAATAAAGATGTCACTCAAGAGATTCTCCATCTATCAACTCTTCATATCACTGATTCAAACAGTGATGAAGACTTTGTAGAAGCAGTTGTTGTACCACCAACAGTTGATCCAATTCCACCTGAGGAATTAATCCCAACTGTTGCTGAAGATCACATCTAAAAGAGAGGTGATAGATCTGATATGCTTAAGAGTTTTTTTTTGAAAATAAAATGCAAAATAAAATTCACAGCACATAAGGAAGAAAACAGAGCAAGCAAACCAGACGACACAAGGAACTATAGTGGTTCCCTCTCAATAGGTACATCCACTCTTCTAGCACCCTGGTAGGAATCCACTATAGGTTTTTGATCAGGTGCCCTGCCACCAATAGATCTGATTCAGGTAGATCTAAAGACCCTTTGAGCTTTTGATCAGGTGCCTAAAAACCAAACACAGGTTTTTGATCAAGTGCCTTGCCACCAAAGGGGTTTACTTTTGAAGGGAGTAATAACCCTGTACACAGTTTAGAAAACTAGGAGTTGATGATATTCTTCTCTGTTCTCAAATCAAATATGAGAAGACTAGTGGATTCAATAGTTGATGATGATGTCAAAGCTCCCCCTAAAAATATGTATTAGTTCAGGAATGCTGGGAAGCTTTGCTTCAGGGTGTGGGCCTTCAACTAGATGAAAATCTTCAGCAAGCTGTAGACAAATTTGAATATGTTGTCTCTTGAAATCCTGGATCAGAAAGAAGAAGATGAAGTTGATTTCCTCTGTTGGAAAACTTGTTGCAGAGTTCTTCTTTTGTAGAGAGAAAAAGTCTTCCTGCTTTTTCTCTCTCTATAACTTGTTATTATTTCTGAGCCTCTCTGTTATATATCTTTTCTATCTTGCTATCTCTTTTATCTTCTGTATAAAATATATATATGTATCCACTGGGATGAGGAAAGTCATTTGAATTCTTGTCTGATGCGGCAGAGAAATTTCCAAGAAAGGAAACTATCTTGGAAAGGTAACTGACAATAAACCTCTGAATTGGTTCATATTTAATGCAGCCACCCAACGGCTATATTCATAAGAATATTTAGCATTAAATATATTAGCTGTAATTGTCTCAATAGCCTTAATTAAATCTGCCAGCTGTAAATAATTCTGTCTGAAAAAAACTGCACAGGAAAATGCCAAAAATGAATCTTTTAAAGCTTCCTGAAAAACTGCACAGAAATAGTTGAACTTCGTTCGACTATTTCTGGACTGTAATAGTTGAACTCCGTTCGACTATTTCTGGACTGCAATAGTTGAACTCCGTTCGACTATTTCTGGGAGTTCAACTATTTCTGGACTACAATAGTTGAACTCCGTTCGACTATTTCTGGACTGCAATAGTTGAACTCCGTTCGACTATTTCTGGATTGCAATACTTGAACTTCATTCGACTATTTCTGGACTGCAATAGTTGAACTCTGGACTGCAATAGTTGAACTCCGTTCGACTATTTCTGGACTGCAATAGTTGAACTCCGTTCAACTATTTCTGGACTGCAATAGTTGAACTCCGTTCGACTATTTTTGGACTGCAATAGTTGAACTCCGTTCGACTATTTCTGGACTGCAATAGTTGAACTCCGTTCGACTATTTCTGTGAGCTAAAATTTTTGAACTTCAAAACTGATTTTCTCTGGAATTCTTCTGCACTTCTTCTGGGATTCTTTCTGAGGGATACATGGAAAGACCTATAACCTTAGACTATACATTTTTGGTCAAACTAATCATCCTAATAGTGATCCTAACACAAATCAGAACCTAAGGTTCCAACAATCTCCCCCTATTTGAGTGAGGATACTATTTACATAAAAACAAAATACAAAGCAAAAAGATCTGCCTGAATTATAATATGATAGAAGATGTACATGGGTGCTTTGTTAAAAAGGGATTCAAAATAAAAGAAATATAAACAGAAACTAAGGGGCAGCTGCATAGAATCTAATAAAGTTACAGCTGCACTTCTGTTCATTTTCATTCTGAGATTCTGATAATCTCCCCCTATAGTTGTAGCCTTCTGAACAATTTTCCTGAAAGGAGATGTTAGGAATTCTGGACCCAGATTTGCCTTGGGTCTTATTTTTCTTTCACAATAATAATTTGAAGTAAAGTAATATCCAGGGAAATCTTTATAGCCAAGTGGATGAAGTTTCCTAGAAGGGATGAACCACTAGGTATAAGGATTTTTAAATTTTTGATTATGAAATGATTTAAAATCTTTGCTATGAAAATCTGTGCTCAACGAAGACTATTTTCGTCGACCTGAGCTCGACAATTTATAGTGAGATCGTCGATCTCGGTTCAGAGAATAATATAGGTTGTTTTCTCTATTCCAATTTCGTTGACCTCTATTCAGAGTTCGTCGACCTGAGTTCGACGAATTATGTTGAACACAGATTTTTTGAAAATCTTTAACTGATTTTAATGAGGCTATATGATTTAAAGCAATTTCTAAATCTTCATTGAATTTTATGTTTTTAGAAGAAAGTTTATTTACTTTCTCTCTAAGAAGTTTTATTTTCTTCTTAGATTGAAGCAGATCTTTACATAATAATTTAAAATCTATTTTAAGTTCTTCTGATGAAAAGTCAAGGGTAGAGATAACCTGATCTTCATCATCATCTGATTCAGATTCTTTACCTTCATCATACCTTTTGCAAGATGCATCTATTGCCATTAGACAAAATTCTCTTGCTCTTGCTTCTTCTTCATCCTCAGTTATGCAAGATGAAGCTTCAGAGTTACTCTAGGAATCAGCATTTGATGTTCTTTCTTTTGCTGATTCAGCAGCCATTACTGAGAGAGAGTCCCAAATATCCTTTGCAGATGAACATTCAGCAATCTCTTGAAAAATGTCATCAGACATTGATTCTGCAAGAATGTTCATTGCTTGTGCATCAACCATCTTAAGCTGTTTTTGAGCTTCTGTAGCTGCAGATGGTGTAAAGGGACCTGACAAAATAGAATTATAAATGGCTTCATCAATAGAGTTCATAAAAAGCCTAATCCTTGCCTTCCATAGTGCAAGCTTATCCAGATTGCACTTAGGAGGTCTAGTGCTTGACCATTCTTCATTTTGTGCCATGAAAAACTCTTAAAAACAATAAGATCTATCAAGGATCTTTTGATTCAGGTGTTAGCCTGTACAAAAAATCAACCTCCCTCTGATACAAATTGAAAGAGAGGTGATAGATATGATATGCTTAAGAGTTTTTTTTTTTGAAAATAAAATGCAAAATAAAATTCACAACACATAAGGAAGAAAACAGAGCAAGCAAACCAGATGACATAAGGAACTATGGGGTTTCCCTCTCAATAGGTACGTCCACTCTTCTACCACCCTGGTAGGAATCCACTACAGGTTTTTGATCAGGTGCCCTGCCACCAATAGATCTGATTCAGGTAGATTTAAAGACCCTTTGAGCTTTTGATCAGGTGCCCAAAAACCAAACACAGGTTTTTGATCAGGTGCCTTGCCACCAAAGGGGTTTACTTTTGAAGGGATTAATAATCCTGTACACAGTTTAGAAAACTAGGAGTTGATGATATTCTTCTCTGTTCTCAAATAAAATGAGAGAAGACTAGTGGATTCAATAGTTGATGATGATGTCAAAGCTCCCCCTGAAAATATGTATTACTTCAGGAATGCTGGGAAGCTTTGCTTCAGGGTGTAGGCCTTCAACTAGATGAAAATCTTCAGCAAGCTGTAGACAAATTTGAATATGTTGTCTCTTGAAAGCCTGGATCAGAAAGAAGAAGATGAAGTTGATTTCCTCTGTTGGAAAACTTGTTGCAGAGTTCTTCTTTTGTAGAGAGAAAAAGTCTTCCTGCTTTTTCTCTTTCTATAACTTGTTGTTATTTCTGAGCCTCTCTGCTATATATCTTTTCTATCTTGCTATATCTTTTATCTTCTGTATAAAATATATATATGTATCCACTGGGCTGAGGAAAGTCATTTGAATTCTTGTCTGATGCGGCAGAGACATTTCCAAGAAAGGAAACTGTCTTGGAAAGGTAACTGACAATAAACCTCTAAATTAGTTCATATTTAATGCAGCCTCCCAACGACTATATTCATAAGAATATTTAGCTTTAAATATATTAGCTGTAATTGTCTCAATAGCCTTAATTAAATCTGCCAGCTGTAAATAATTTTGTCTGAAAAAAACTGCACAGGAAAATGCCAAAAATGAATCTTTTAAAGCTTCCTGAAAAACTGCACAGAAATAGTTGAACTCCGTTCGACTATTTCTTTACTGCAATAGTTGAACTCCGTTCGACTATTTATGGACTGCAATAGTTGAACTCCATTCAACTATTTCTGGACTACAATAGTTGAACTCCGTTCGACTATTTCTGGACTATAATAGTTGAACTCCGTTCGACTATTTCTGGACTGCAATAGTTGAACTCCGTTCGACTATTTCTGGACTGCAATAGTTGAACTCCGTTCGACTATTTCTGGACTGCAATAGTTGAACTCTGGACTGCAATAGTTGAACTCCGTTTGACTATTTCTGGACTGCAATAGTTGAACTCCGTTCGACTATTTCTGGACTGCAATAGTTGAACTCCGTTCGACTATTTCTGGACTGCAATAGTTGAACTCCGTTCGACTATTTCTGGACTGTAATAGTTGAACTCCGTTCGACTATATCTGTGAGCTAAAATTTCTGAACTTCAAAGCTGATTTTCTCTGGAATTCTTCTGCACTTCTTCTGGGATTCTTTCTGAGGGATACCTGGAAAGACCTATGACCCTTAGACTATACATTTTGGGTCAAACTAATCATCCTAATAGTGATCCTAACCCAAATCAGAACCTAAGGTTCCAACAACATCCCACCTGCTGATCTTGTCACATTTAGAGATCATCCTACATCTCAAGTGATTGGAGACATATCAGCTGGTGTACAAACAAAACATCAATTAAGACAGGATGTGATGCATGCTTGTTTCCTTTCACAAGTTGATCCCCTCACCATAAAAGATGCTGAGCTAGATCCCCACTAGATCATTGCTATGCAAGAAGAACTCAATCAGTTTGAAAGATGTAAGGTATGGACTTTGGTTCCAAGACCAAAAGGCCAACTGATCATAGACACTAAGTGGGTGTTTAGAAAGAAGTTGGATTCAAATGGAATTATTATAAGGAACAAAGCTAGGCTTGTAGCTCATGCCTACAAACAGGAGGAAGGTATAGATTATGACCAAACCTTTTCCCCTGTTGCAAGGTTAGAGGCAATAAGGATCTTTCTAGCCTATGCAGCCTATATGAAGTTTAAGGTCTTTCAGATGGATGCCAAGAGTGCCTTCCTAAATGGTGAGCTAAAGGAAGAGGTATTTGTTGAACAGCCTCCTGGGTTTGTCTCTTCAACTCAGCCCTCATTTGTTTACAAGTTGCAAAAAGCTCTTTATGGACTTAAACAAGCACCCAGAGCCTGGTATGAGACTCTAGCTAGCTTCCTGTTAGAGCACAACTTTGTTAGGGGAGTAGTTGATAGAACCCTTTTCGTAAAGCATCACAAGGACACCATCCTGTTAGTTCAAGTGTATGTGGATGATATTATTTTTGGCTCCACTGATCCCAAACTGTGCAAAAAGTTCTCTGACCTGATGCATTCTAAGTTTGAGATGAGTAGTATGGGTGAGCTGTCTTACTTTCTTGGTCTCCAAGTAAAGCAAGATGTTGATGGCATCTTCATCTCCCAATCCAAATATGCCAAGGAATTGGTAAAGAAGTTTGGGATGGCTGATGCTTCAGCAATGCATACACCTATGGCTACTAATGTAGTTATAGATTCTGATGATCAGGGTAAGCCAGTTAATCAGAAAAACTATAGGGCCATTGTTGGTGCCCTGTTGTATTTAACTGCAAGTAGACCAGATATAATTTTTGCCACATGCCTATGTGCTAGATTCCAGGTCAACCCCAAGGAATCTCATTTGATTCTTCTCAAGAAAATTTTGAGATACCTGAAGGGTTGTCCAAATTTCGGACTATGGTACCCAGCTAAATCAGAGTTTGAGTTAATTGGATACTCATATTCTGACTATGCTGGTTGTAGATTTGACAGGAAAAGTACCTCAGGAACTTGTCAGTTCCTGGGAGAGAGATTGGTCTCTTGGTTCTGTAAGAAACAGGCTTCTATCTCAACTTCAACTGCAGAGCTGAATATATAGCAGCTGCTAGTTGTTGTTCACAGATCCTGTGGATTCAAAACCAGCTTTTGGATTATGGGTACACACACAAGAACACTAAAATCATGTGTGACAGTACCAGTGCTATATCCATTGCACAAAATCCTGTGCACCACTCTAGAACCAAGCACATTGAGATTAGACACCATTTCCTGAGAGATTGTATGGAAAAGAACAAGATCAGCCTTGAGTTCATATTCGATGACCTTTAGAGAGGTGATATTTTCACAAAGCCCTTAGATGAACAGAAGCATCTGTTCTTTTTGGTTCAACTAGGCATGATTAATGGAAAAGACTAAGTGTGACTTCTGCCTTTGTTGAAATCTGTTTGAAGATCGTCGAACGACGTTCGACGATAGTCGAATAGGTTGAGTCTATCGTCGATCTACGAGCGACAACAGCTTATTTGTTTGTGAAGACAGAAATAGTCGAACGATTGATCGACAACTCTGCTTCAGGAAATGATCGTCGAACGACCGTTCGACCATTATCTCCAGTATCTGTTAAAATAGATCGATGATTGTTATTTTAATATAAAACCGATGGTCGACCTAGGTTAAGAGATCATTCTTTTTGTAGTCGACGGAGCTCGTCTTTTCGTATTCCGTCTTTCTGCTTAAGCCCTGCCTCACGCTCTCTGCCGTTTCTCTTTCGTCGTCTTTCTCGTCTTCTCCAACCCAGTCAATGGCGATTGCTCCAGCCCTTTTGTCAGTGATGAAGTTCGACGCCGGCTTCAGTGTCGATTTTGTCTCCTTCAGCGCCTGTGATTCTGAGATAGTAGAAATCCTCCAGCTCTATAAGGAACACGGATTGGAAAAGCTAATGTCCACAAGGATCAAGATAAACATCCCAGAGATTAAAGAGTGGGCCTTCACTTCGTCTTCTAGTGACGAATCTATGAATGGAATGATTGGCGGCGAAGAGGTAAGCTTGACTCCTGCCTTATTAACGTATATTTTCGGATTACTGAATGGTGAAGTGGAATATGAACAAGATACTCCAGAGTTTGGGAGGATGTTGATCGAATTAGGACATGCCGAAGGCATTCCTTCTAAATTGTTAAAGATTAATTTTCCGTTGAGGATAAAGTTCTTGGCTAAACTAGTTGGAAAAGTTCTTCTGGAAAAGCACTCTGCTCATGATAACATAACCAGGCAACAGTTTGCTTTGATGTGCGCAATAGTAAATAAGAAACAGACAAATTGGGCGGGAATTATGTTTGATTTGATAAGAAAGAAGAATAGAAAAAAGGAGGTAACCCTGGGTATGGTACTTGGGATATTTCTAAGAAAGAAATATCCCCATCTGTTGGTCACAGTCTCAACATCCATCAATGTCAACAAGAAGATGGATCCAACATTGTTTGTGAAGTGGAAAAGGAGCTTTCAGAAGCCTTCTCCAGCAGGGGTAGCTCCAGTTATGTCTGAGAGCACAAGGACTGTTTCAGTCACTCCCCACCTACATGAATAAGGCTCATCCATTTTCTCCATTCCATCCACTTCTTCTGCATTACCATCCACTTCTACTTAAGTGCCATCTTCATCTGCATTACCATCTACTTCAATTGCAGTTCCATCTACTTCAATTGAAGTACCATCTTCTGCCTCTCTTCTTCTTGATTCCTCCACAATTCTCCATGCATCATCACCAGCATCTCCACTTCCTTCTCATCTTGCTAGGATTTCTCATCCTAGTTTGGATTTATTGGTTTCTGAGCTATCCACTCCTCCTCAGTCACCAATTCCTCATTCCGATCATATTGATCTTCATGCATCCACCCATCAATCACCAGTTCACTCTCCATCTTATCAGGAGAACACCATCCCTGATGATCATCCATCTACTGTGATTCCCCCACCATCATTTGAAATCACACCAACCTTCATTTCAAACATATTGGAGCTAATTACTCCTTCAATCAAAATTATGATTGAAGAAGAAATTGCTCCTCTTGTATCTTCCATCTCTTCTTTGACATCCTCTATCTTAGCCCTCTCTAAGTCTTTTGAGCCATCTTCAGTTAGGGGCCTGACTTCAGTTTCTACTGAAATCAGGCAAGGGGAGATGTTCGAGGAAGATGCCTCTGGACTGCCCTTTGTTTCTCGTCCAGCAGAGCCCCAAACTGAGATTCAAGAAGTAACAACAGCTCCAGTTGACATTGCAACATCCTCTGCAGTTCCAGCACCAGTTCAGAAGCCTTTCGATTCATAATGGAAGCAGAATTTGCGTTCAAAGTATGCCTCGAAGAAGCATCTACTCCCTTAGTTGCTCTTTTCCTAGAAGGAGCCATTACCTCCTTTCTAGATAACTTGTGGGAGTTAGGAAATTCTGAGGAGAATCCTGAAGGTAATTCATTTACTCATTTTCTTGACATGTTAACTGACATGCTAGTCTGTGAATACCGAGAAGGGATGTTTCAATTTCATTTAGCAAATCTGTGTTCCTGATACTACAGATCTAGTGGAATTAGTTCAAGCTGCTCCAGAACCTGCTCAATAACCTGCTCAAGAACTAGTGCAAGAACTTGCTATTCAAGAGCCTGTATCTTCTCCTCCAGCTCAGGTTGCTGTGAATGATGAACTTGTCCTCATGACAGTTGTAGTTGAGATAGAAAAGGTTTCAGATATTCAAGAAGAAAAGTCTACAGTCTGGGATGACACCCCAGGACTGGATATGGATACTCTTCTAGCACAGGATGCCCTAGAAGAAGAGAAAGAAAAAGCTGCTGTAAAAGATAAAGAAAAAGCTGTGCAAGAGGCCTTTGATCCTTATAATCAACCTCCATCATCTAATTATGAGGATGAGGATGACTCTGATGATTCAGAAGAGTTTAAGAAAAAGAAATCTGCTAAAAGGAAAAGGAAAGCTGTTGCTCCTCTTCCTCCTAACCCTGATCATGATATTCCTTATTATATCTTGAAAGGAATAGATCCCAAGTCCAAAGAATATCAGCACTGGATGGGATTCTCCAAGAATCAGCAAAAGCAAAGAAAGAAATCCAAAAGTATGATAGTCCAGCACCTAAGTGGACCCCTAAAGGTCCTCCTCCACCACCTCCTAGTGCAGGAGCTTCTGATAATATTTCTGCAAATCCTTCAGCCCCATCTGCTAGATTCACTCCATCTCAATCTCATCAAAGAAAAAGCAATCCAGGATACCAAAGCAGATCCCAATCTGGATATCAAAGGCAGGATGCTGATACAAGAGAGCAAGTAAAGGAGGTAGTATATCAAAAACCAACTTTTTCTCCTCCTCCTTCTCCCAAGAGAAGAGCATCGTTTTCCAAAGAAACCAAAAGCATATCTTCCTCAAAGCCAGCTCAAGCAAAGAAAACTGATTCAAAAGATAAAAGGATTATTTTCTCTGAAAAATCAAGTAAGAAATATGATGAGTTTGCTCCTCCATCTTCATTTGTTATTCAAGAAAATAGAGAACCAGCTGCAAGCATGTTAGAACTATCTACAAAATTTAAAGCTGTAAAACCTTTAGATTCAACAGATGAAAATGAATATGAAAGTCAAGAGCTTAATCCTGATTTCAGGATGGCTAGATTTCTTGAACTAGTTGGATTAGCTCAAATCAGAAAAGCCAAAGCTGAAGGAAAAGATATTACAGGCTTAACTACTATGTCTAAATTAAGAAAGAAGGAGCTAGATAAATTCCAGGTTAGACCTGAGGTCTTTTATCCTTCAAAATATATGGAAAAGCACCCTGAAGCAGTAGTACCAAGAACAGAAGAATCTAGAATTATTAGAGAACAAGATCTAAAGATATCAAAGAAAGAAGCTTTAGACCCTTTCAGAAAAATTTCTTTTCTTCCTAGTTCCTCTGTATCTAAACCAGATTCTGATGCTTCTTAAGTTTCATTGATTGACAGTTGCTTATTTGTCTGTTTGATTGATGCTATTTGCTGTTTAGATATTTCTTTTCCTGAATTATATTTATTTCCAGTAGTTTGTTTTGTTTGTTTTGTTTTTGAGAGACTTAACCCAAATAGGGGGAGATTGTTGGTACCTGATAATACGTTTTGTAGCCTAAACTATTATCGTATTTTATATTTTATATTGTACAAATTATGTCTATTATTAGTTTACTTTTATCCTTTTTATGTAAATTTTATTGCCACTAACTTTTTCCTGTCTTTTTGCATGTTTTCAGAAAATTGGCCAAAATGACCTGTCACGCCCCTTTGTCACGCCCTCCCTGGGCGTGACGTAGGGCGTGTCACCCGATCCCGAGGACACCTGCTGGAAGGGACAGAAAACGGTCAAAACCGCTGGCACGCCCCCCTGTCACGCCCTCCCTGGGCGTGTCACTAGGCGTGACCAGGGGCGTGTCGCCCTCTGCCGCAAAGCTGCCGCCGCATTAAATGCCCTCCCGCCTCAGCACGTAAATAGTACTGTCACGCCCCATGTCACGCCCGTGACATGGGCGTGACACCTTCCTTTTTCGGCGACTGACGGATTTCGGACCAATGATTTGGATATGACATGCCTGTCACGCCCCCCTGTCACGGGCGTGACCTAGGGCGTGACCACCGACGTACCGAAACAATCATCCCTCCCGCCAGAATCCAGAGCCCGAGGTCAAATCCGTACCTATCACGCCCCCTGACACGCCCCCCCTAGGGCGTGTCAGAGGGCGTGACCAACCCGAGAAATTTTCTATAAATTGAGCCCCCCTCCTCCCCATTTCAGCAAGCTTTGGTTGAGTAGGGGAGGTGCTGCCCCTTTGTTTCTTGATCCTTTTTCATGCTTTCTCTCTCTCTCCCTCCCCCTCTCTTTGTACTTTTTGGTTAACCCTAGTTTAATCTTAGGTTGTGCTAGCTTTTAATGTAATTTTCTTCTTGCTTAGTGCTTAATGTAGGGCTAGAATAGGGTTTAATTTTCATGCACTTGTAATTTTATTTTCATTAGTGTAACTTGCCCTTTTTCATTAATAAAATTGTTCTTCCCTTAGCTTGTGTTCTTCTTATGTTTTTCTACTCATCTCCCCCCCTCCACTCCATTATGATTAACTAATCCTCCTTGTACTCGATCTTGATGATCTGAGGTTAGAGCGATTATGTTATGATGTTTTAATCAATCTTTTCTTTTTAGGTTAGGGCCTTGAATTACTCTTGATTAATCACGGGTTGGGGGTATATTTTCGATATATACTCCCCGCCTTTGCTTTCATTCTGGGCTAGCCGAGAGGCCGAAAGAATGAAGTGAGCATTCAAGAGTAAAGGGAGTTGTACGCACCCCTCGAGAGAGGCAGACGTCCAAATCTCCCGGATTGGAGTAAAATCCAATAGTGGGGTTCACCGCATAAAGCGAGTTTTAGGCCTCCGATTTAGACGAGAGTCGGTCGGACCTTCCTAAACTCAGTTGGGCACGACTTCGAGAGAAGCGTGTTCAAGCTTTAGGAACCTCCACGGTCAAGGACCCTTATCCTATTAAGTTTAGATTTTTATCGCATTTTCTTAATCGTCTTTAGCCAAGGTGAATCTCGATCGGGTGCATTTCCATTTCATATTTTCTTCCTTTAGTAGTAATCTCCTATCTTGTGTTCTTTAATTAACTGCAGTAGTTTCCTTTTTAGCATAGTTCTTTTCTTAATAGCGTAACTTAATTGCGGTAGTTCTCTTTCTAGTTTGCTTTAATTTCTCCATTGCGCTTAGATTTTCTAAAACCCTAGTTTTTCCGTCGATAAGATAATAGCGTTCGTGTGAGTAAGCTTAGCCAACAGTTCCCGGATTTCAATACGACACTTGTGTCCCCTTGCTACAATTCGATAGGTATACTTGCCTCATCGGGTTGCTAGTTCGGTTGCGTTTATTTTCTTCGAACCCTAGCGCGCAATAAGTTTTTGGCGCCGTTGCCGGGGACCCAACTTCCGTTGATATTTTGAAAACACGAACCTATTAATTTTATCTCTTCTCTTTCTCATCCCCTTTTCTTTAAAGTTTTAAAAAATCAAAAAATTATCACCGCTCTTAATAGAAACCAACCTCACAATTTTTCTACGCCACCTAATTCTCTCGAAAAGGGCAAAGGGCTTTAAGCGCCACTGTCTTGTCTAGTACCTTGCGAACCCTTCACGGGGTAGTCCTTGGGAAGTTCGGGAGTTAATCTATAAAAAAAATCTATTTCAAAAAGAAAAAAAAATTTTAATTTATTTTTCTAAATCTAGTTTTTCTTTCTAGTTTATCCTTTTTCTCTTTCTCTTCTTCTTTTCTGTTCTTTTAGTGCATGACCCGCGGGAGTCCGTCGGTTATTTTGGACTTGGACCACGAAATTGAGCGTACTCTTCGGAGAAGATCGCGATTTCAAGGTCCTACTATCCAAGTGCCGGTTGAGGACTCCGAGTCATTTAATACTTTAAGAATGGAAGAACCCAACGTAGATGAGGCCGTGCAAAGGACTATGTCCTATTATGCACGACCGAACCTCGAGGGAACAGAATCGAGTATAGTCCGTCCTACTATAGCAAATAATAACTTTGAACTAAAGCCTAGCATAATTCAAATGGTGCAGCAATATGTGCAATTTGACGGACTTCAAGATGAAGATCCGAACGCACATATAGCTAGCTTTCTTGAAATTTGTGACACCTTCAAGATAAATGGTGTCACAAATGATGCGATCAGGCTAAGACTCTTCCCCTTCTCTCTAAGAACTAAAGCTAAGCAGTGGCTTAACACACTTCCGAAAAATAGCATAACCACTTGGAATGAATTAACTGAAAAATTTTTGGCGAAGTATTTTCCGCCCGCTAAAACTGCAAAACTTAGGAACGATATCTCTGCCTTCGGACAAATAGACTCTGAAACCCTTTACGAAACCTGGGAGAGATTTAAAGAATTATTAAGACGATGCCCACATCACGCGCTGCCTGTATGGTTACAAGTGCAGACGTTTTATAACGGGCTAAATCAAAGCACGAAGCAAATGATAGACGCAGCTTCTGGCGGTACTTTAAATCATAAGACCCCGGAAGCCGCTCTTGAGCTTTTTGAGGATATGGCCATGAACACTTATCAGTGGAATGTGCCCAGGTCCCGCCCGAACAAGCCTGCAGGTATCTATGAAGTGGACAACGTCTCCCAGCTCGCTCTGCAAGTAGAAATCCTAAGCAAAAAGATAACGGAGATGACTGCTGCCTCCGCCCCTCAGGTATGGGAATCTGCAACCCCTACTCCAGAACATTTAGATTATGTTAATAATTTGCCTAGAACTGATTTTAATAATTTTTCTGCTGCGAATTTTCATCCGCCTGGTTTTAATTTTCCGAATAGTTATAACCCCGCTTTAAGAAATCACCCGAACTTTTCATGGAGTAATCCATCGAATGCGATGCGCCCACCTCCGCAAAATGATTTTTCTGCACAACCACCACCACCACCACTTCTTCAAAATTACCCAAAACCTCCGAGCTTGGAGGAATTACTTTCTAAATATATCACCACAAATGACGCTACCATAAGAACTTTAACCGGAAGCGTAAAAAGTTTAGAAAACCAGGTAGGACAGCTCGCGAAAATAATTTCTGAGCGACCCGCAGGGTCTCTTCCTTCCAATACCGAACCCAACCCGAGAGAGCAAGCGAAAGCTATAACTCTTCGGAGTGGGAAGCAAGTCTCCGGTATGGTAAGTGAAGAGCCCGAGGCAAGTTCCGCTTCTGCTTTTAAAAATCAAAGCTCCGCTCCCGCTTTTAAAAATCAAATCTCTGCTCCGCTTCCACCCTCTGCTGAAGAAGTAATCACCCCCACTTTAGAAAATAATCTCACTCCACCACCCATCTTCAAAAATAATTCAACTCCTCCATACCCCTCTGAACTTAATAGACAACGTCAAGATGATCAGTACTCCCGCTTCTTAGAAATCTTCAAACAAATCCACATTAATCTTCCCTTCCACGAGGCTATTTCACAAATGCCGAAATACGCCAAATATCTTAAAGACCTCCTCACAAACAAGAAGAAGTTAGAGAATCTTTTGCACGTCACGCTTAACGCCGAGTGCTCTGCCGTTTTAACAAACGGTTTGCCGAAGAAAATCAGTGACCCGGGTAGTTTCTCTATCCCGTGTGTCTTCGGTGATCTCTTTGTTAAACACGCGTTAGCCGACTTAGGCGCAAGTATAAACCTGATGCCCTTTTCGTTGTTCAAAAAGTTAGGGATTGGTAGCCTTAACCCCACGCGTATGAGTATCCAGCTAGCCGATAGATCCGTCAAGTATCCGTTAGGAATAGTGGAGGACGTTCTAGTGAAAGTCGACAAGTTCATCTTCCCGGTGGACTTTGTCATTTTGGACATCGAAGAAGACGTCGAGGTTCCCCTGATCCTTGGCCTACCCTTCCTTGCCACCTCCCGAGCCATCATTGACGTAAGCAATGGTAAGCTATTTCTTCGAGTAGGCGACGACGAAGTCACATTTCCTATCACCCCTTCGATGAAGAACACCTTAGCGAACGATGACTCATGTTTTTTCGTAGACGCCGTGAGTGATGATTCTTCCTACTGCCTCTCCGACTTTGAAAAAGAATTTTCTACTTTTTGCTCCTCTTCTCTTACAACAGAATCACTGCAAGGAAGTGATGAATCTTCTTATTGTTTTTCTGAGTTTGAAAAAGAATTTTCTGATTTTTGCTCCTCCTCTTTTCTTCCCACTGAATCTCTACAAGAAGCTGTCTTGGCTGCTAGCCCCACCCCTTATTATGTTCCTTATAAAAAAGTTTATGAAGATATTATTTTTGAAAAAGAAAGAATCTCAAAATCCTCTTATGAAGAACCCCCTACCCTAGAACTTAAAGAACTTCCCGAACACCTTAAGTATGCTTTCTTAGAAAAAGACTCCAAGTTACCAGTTATCGTTTCGGCCTACCTCACGGATACGTAGAACGATAAACTTCTTCTAGTTCTACGTAAGCATCGCCGGGCTATTGCTTGGCAAATTTCTGATATCAAGGGCATAAGCCCATCTTTCTGTACCCATAAAATTTTAATGGAAGATAATTCGCGTAACTCTATCCAACCTCAGCGCCGTATAAACCCGAATATGAAAGAAGTAGTTAAGGGCGAGGTTATGAAACTATTAGACGCAGGAATTATCTACCCTATATCGGACAGTAAGTGGGTTAGCCCCGTTCAGGTAGTTCCAAAAAAGGGAGGGATAACCGTAGTTAGTAATGAGAATAATGAATTAATCCCGACACGGACGGTGACGGGTTGGCGTATGTGCATAGATTACCGTAAGTTAAATGACGCCACCCGTAAGGACCACTTTCCTCTACCGTTTATCGACCAGATTTTAGAACGTCTCTCCGGCCATAGCTTTTATTGTTTTCTCGATGACCTCTCGGGGTACTTTCAAATACCCATCTCTCCCGAGGACCAAGAGAAAACTACGTTTACTTGTCCCTTCGGCACCTTCGCGTACCGAAGAATGCCATTTGGATTATGCAATGCGCCGGCTACATTCCAACGATGTATGCTCGCAATATTTGACAAGTATGTAGAAAGCATTATGGAGGTATTCATGGACGATTTCTCCGTGTTCGGCGATACCTTCGATAGATGTTTAGAAAACCTCGAAAAAGTCTTAGAACGATGCGAAGAAACTAACCTTGCCCTAAATTGGGAAAAATGCCATTTTATGGTGAGGGAAGGGTTAGTTTTGGGTCATAAAATTTCTGCTAAAGGTATTGAGGTAGACGTTGCCAAGATAGAAGTTATTGAGAAGTTGCCGCCACCTACAAACATAAAAGCTATAAGAAGTTTCCTAGGCCACGCTGGTTTTTATCGTCGTTTTATAAAGGACTTCTCCAAGATCACTAAGCCCCTCACCCATCTCTTAGAAAAAGACGCTCCATTCATTTTTGATGACTCTTGTATTTCTGCCTTTGAATTAATTAAAGAAAAGTTAATTAACGCGCCGATTATGATAGCTCCGGTGTGGGACCTTCCTTTCGAGATTATGTGCGATGCGAGTAGTTTTGCGGTGGGAGCCGTATTAGGTCAACGCATATCTAAGAACTTCCACCCCATCTATTACGCTAGTAAAACCCTCACATCTGCACAAGAAAATTACACCACAACCGAGAAGGAGCTCTTGGCTGTAGTATTTGCGTTTGATAAATTTCGCCCTTATATTACACTTTCAAAAATCATTGTTTTTACGGACCACTCGGCCCTCAAGTACCTTCTTACCAAAACGGATGCCAAGCCTTGCTTGATTCGCTGGGTCTTACTCCTCCAGTAGTTTGACTTAGAGATCCGTGATAAGCGAGGAGCCGAGAACTTGGCTGCCGACCATTTATCAAGATTAGATAACCCCTTTATAGAAAAATTAAATGAAAAATATTTTAATGATTATTTTCCTGATGAGAAGCTGCTTTTAGTTAATACATCTACTTCTCCTTGGTTCGCGCACATCGCCAACTATCTAGTGGCCCGGGTGCTCCCAAAAGAGTTCTCCTCTCAGCAGAAGAAGAAATTCTTTTCTGAGCTGAAGAACTACTTTTGGGAAGACCCGCATCTTTTCAAAATTTGTGCGGATCAAGTGATAAGGAGATGTGTTTCTTTTGATGAAGGAATTGATATTCTAAAACATTTGCATGAAGGTCCGACAGGTGGGCACTATCAAGCTGCTCGCACCGCTCATAAGGTGCTTTGCACGGGTTTTTACTGGCCTAGCCTGTTTAAAGACGCGCAAGCCTTTGTGAGCAGGTGTGATAGTTGCCAACGGTCGGGAAAAATTTCTAATAAAAATGAAATGCCGCAAAATTATTTCTTAGAGTGCGAAATTTTCGACCTCTGGGGAATTGATTTTGTTGGCCCCCTTCCTTCTAGCTTCAGAAACAAATATATTTTAGTTGCTGTTGATTATGTTTCACGATGGGCTGAGGCCCAAGCTCTTCCTACGAACGACTCCCGAGTTGTAGTCACGTTTTTAAAAAAATTATTTTCTAGATTCGGTACACCACGCGCAATCGTTAGCGATAGGGGTTCCCATTTCTGTAACGCGCAATTTTCAAAAATCCTTACTAAATACGGCGTTACGCATAAACTATCCACTGCCTACCACCCCCAAACTAACGGTCAAGTCGAAGTAGTAAATAGAGAAATAAAAAGAATATTAGAAAAGACTGTTTCAATTTCTAGAAAAGACTGGTCAACCAAACTTGACGATGCCTTATGGGCCTACCGAACAGCGTACAAAACCGCCCTCGGATGTACGCCGTATCGGCTGGTCTATGGAAAATCGTGCCATCTGCCCGTAGAGTTAGAACACCGCGCCTTTTGGGCCTTAAAATTTTTAAACTTCGATCCTGTCACAACCCGCATTTTCTCTGAATTAAGAATTGTCAGAGTAAGAGAAAACACGCGTCATGATGCCACGTCAAGCAGGGGATAACTGCTGACGCTCAGGCAAATCCAACTACAATCTTTATGCAAGAAAATCATGTGCTTAATGAATAGAAAATCAATTATGTTTAGAGCTCGTATCCCTCGGCTAAGTGGATCATCTAGTCCACAAAAGAAAACTATATTTAAACGCTGCGGAAAATACTTTAATTAGGTTTTACACCCTAAAGAGCGCATAAGGGTCCCAAGAGAACCACTCATGCTATGCAAGACACTACACTTCGTTTATATAATATATATAAGAAAATGGTTTTCGTACGTGATTTGGAATATAGTGATTAAGTTTATAAAAACATGCTGATCATGAGCTTCATTTATAATAGTATTTATAGTTTAAAAATAACTAGCAACCTAGCATAAAATCTTCTCAAAGCAAGTAGACTATCTCCAGAAAAATAAATGGTAGCAGCAATAGTATATATCTAGTACAAGGTAAAAACTACTAGTGGGCGCCAACAACCTGACACGAACCCACCAGCACACACATATGTCTGTAAGAAAGTACTGAAAACAACCTCACAAACAAGGTAAACAGAACTCCAAAGGTCCGGAAGTCCACCAACAACACCACCAACTAGCCACCAAACTGGCTACAGCTCAGAACCTGGGGTATTCCAAAAGAAAACAGAATACCTCAGCAAGCAAAAATCAAGGTAAAACTGCATGAAAGAGTCAACCAAAAGGACAAAATAACAGAAAACATGCAGTAGAAAGAGTCACAACTGTCCAAAACAGGACAACAAGAAATGCACAACGTGCAAAGAAACAGCAACGACCCAGCCCAGGAACAACATCCTGCAGGGCCTACTAGACTACCAAGAGCCAGAATGCTGCAACACTACCAAAGAAGAAACTTCTAACACCCTAAACTGCGGGAAGTGATAGTAGCAAAAACAACAACGAGGAACCGGATCGAAGGCAAACGCAGTCCCCCAATCCACCATGTCCAAGTCAAAAGCTCGAGGGTCAACACGTGAAAACACAAGGGACCTTCCGCCCGACATGCCCAGCCCGTACCTGGAGCAAGAAATCCATGGGTGGCCTTGGCTATATCACACAACTCCACCCCCATAAAGAGCTACAACCACCACTACTATCCATGACCCACGATTCGGCCTTTAGGAAAATAAAGAAAACGGCCGACAAGAAAAACCCAGAAATACAACTGGAAAACCACTCGGAAATGAAATACAAGGTAAAGGAAGAGTGTTGAAATAAACCAACATGACTAGGCGTTGAGTGAAACCCACTCAGTGCCTACCTAAACTTTGGCCTTGAGTGAGCTAGCCTCACTCGCCGCCAAAATTAAGTTACTACCCACAAGCCCACTAAAGAAAACGGAGCTCGACGACAGTCGAACGACCAAGGCAGAAGATCCAGAACTCAAGTAATTGCCTGCCACTTGAGTATCTAAACTCCCGCACTCGAAACCATCTAAATTCGCCTAGCAAAAGGAATTATACAAAGCGCACGATCAGTGACGCACGATCAGTGGTCGTGCGCACTCTTCAGCTGATGATCGTGCGAAACGAACCTGGAAACCTGACAGAAAACCTAGCAACTGCGCACGATCAGTATCGCACGATCAGTGGTCGTGCGCACTGTTGCCAGCGCTCGTGCGATTGCCCGAGACAGAACTTTGGAAACTGAAATTTATACGCGCACGAACAGAGGCACACGACCGGTGGTCGTGCGCCCTAAAGGTTAATGACCGTGCGCGGCAAACCTGTACCGTTTGGAATTTTCCGAACGACACCGGAACGCGCACACGACTCACGCCACTGCAGTAGCAGTAGACAACTATCAACGTCGCACGCTACTACCGTATAAACTATGCCTAACCATTCGAATAATACCATAACGAAGGAAATTGGCAACCACACCCCCTCCTAACTCTCCCTCTCGGCTACGCCCGAACCAGAGCATCAATCAAAATTACAGGAAAACAACGGCTTCGCGCCGACAATTTGGATTCCAAACATCACAACCTAGGGGGGGTTTCAGTAGGAAGAACTAAGCCCTATAGTTAGCAAGAAAACGAGAACAACAAGGCCTCTAACCTGGGCTAACCGGGATTTCAATTTCAGCAAATAAAATCAAAGAAAACACTTGGCAAGGGCAAGAATACCACTTGCCTCAAATCTCAGCGAAGCTTTGGACTGCTTTCCTCCTCTTCGCACGGATCAAGACGGCCGCAACACCTAGAACAAAGACTCGGCCATTAATGGCGGAAAACTTCCAAAACTGAAAATTCCAATCCTTCCAAAACTCCACGAAAATCGAATTTCTTACCGCAGGAATGAAGGTCTCGACGAGAGCAATCCGAATCCACTCTCGGAATCGAATTCCGTCCACAAACGCTCCGGGAATCGGCGTCCGAAGGGAAGGCTCGGCGGTTACTCGATTCTCTCGTACAAGGGGCCGGCGGTTTTCTTACGGGGAAGAAGAATGATCGATGGTTTTATTCATTCTAAATATATATATATATATATATATAATTATATAATTATATTATTAATTACAAAATTACATAAAGCACCAAATTGACTCGAAAACCGATTCACCTCGGAATTCGACGAAATTCGCACCGTAGCTAAATACCCACGCTACGAACACAACGGCGAAGTCGAAATTAACTTTCGACGAACAGAACTCGAGTTATGCCCAAACAAAGCCAAACACAAACATCCCCCCGAGAGGCCACACCGGGTCACCAAAACGACTCGGTTTGCTAGGGAGATCTTGCCAACAGGCTACCAAACAGGGCACTCAGTTCTAAGGAGCTAAACCATACTCCACACATGGCACAAGCCACGGAAACGTGTCATCGTAACGCCAAACGAGAATAAAAATAATCGCTGAAAAGACGGGGCGTTACAGTCACTCCCCCTAAAAGAAAGTTTCGTCCCGAAACTTTACGCACAACCCTCCTACAAAAGAAGGAAAAGGTAACAAACAGAAGTTACAAAGGGAAACATACCGATCAAATCAGAGAAACAGGTGAGGGTACGCCCTCCTCATGGCCGACTCTAGCTCCCAAGTCGCGCTCTCCAAATCCTGATTTTTCCATAGAATTTTCACCATCGGTATGGACTTCTTTCGCAGCACACGCTCCTGAGTATCCAAAATACGAACTGGCACCTCGACAAAAGAGAGGTTGGGCTCTAACTGGGGCACAACATCCAAGAGTTGCCCACTGCTGCGCACACACTTCCGCAATTGGCTAACATGAAAAACATTATGAACACCAGGGAAGTTTGCTGGCAAATCCAATCTATATGCAGACACACCAATCCGCTCCAAGACCTCAAACGGGCCCACATACCTTGGGTCCAATTTCCGATTTTTACCAAATCTCTTCACACCAACCATTGGAGAAACCTTGAGGTATACAAGATCCCCTACTGAAAATTCCAAAGCAGACCTACGCCGATTGGCGTTCTTTTCATACCTCTCCTGGGCTAAACGAAGCTTCTCCCGAATAAGCTTCACGGCGACTTCCATCTCTTCTAGAACATCAGGACCCAACAAAGGCTTCTCACCAGCCTCAGCCCAAAACAACGGAGTCCTACAGCGCCTCCCATACAAGGCTTCGAACGGAGCCATCTGCAAGCTTTCCTGATAACTGTTATTGTAAGCAAATTCCATGAGTCGCAGACGCTCATCCCACGCTCCACCGTGGTCTAAAATATAACACCGGATCATATCCTCAACAATCTGATTGACCCGCTCCGTCTGCCCATTGGTCTGAGGGTGGTACGCAGTAGAATACCTCAGATCCGTACCCAAACCCTCCTGCAGACTCTGCCAAAAACGAGAAGTAAACCGGGAGTCTCGATCAGAAATGATGCTAACTGGCACACAGTGGAGTCGGATGACTTCATTCAAGTACAACTCCGCTATCTTCTTCATCGGGTAATCAATCTTATAAGGCACGAAGTGAGCACACTTCGTCAATCTATCCACTATAACCCAAACAGAATCAAATCCTCTCGGGGATTTTGGCAAACCCGTAATGAAGTCCATAGATATACTCTCCCACTTCCAAGTCGGGATCTCTAGCGGAGTCAACTTACCACCAGGCCTTCCATGATCGGCCTTCACACGCTTGCAAGTGTGACACTCAGCAACATATCGGGCTATATCTCCTTTCATACCATACCACCAAGCAATTTGCCTTAAGTCACGGTACATCTTCGTAGATCCTGGATGGTAGGCAACGCTGGAACCATGAGCCTCACTGCAAATCATACTCTTAATGTCCCCAACAGCGGGAACGCAAAACCTGTCGTGGTACTTCAAAGTACCCGCATCATCAATAGAAAAATCTGGCAACTCTCCCTTCTCTGTCCTGGTAAAAAGGTGCAACAGATCCGGATCGTCCTTCTGATGCAATCTAGTCAAAGAAATCCAGGACGGCTCTTCCACTGATAAGCTACTCTGTAAACTACAGCATCCCACTGAAATATCCATAAGGAGGAACTCCTCAACTAATCGATCGGCGGAGAGGTTAAAGATCTTTCCCGTCTTTCGGCTCAGGGCGTCGGCCACCACATTGGCCTTGCCCGGATGATACTGGATTTCCACATCATAATCCGCCACATACTCAAGCCACCGCCGCTGACGCAGATTCAACTCCTTCTGCGTGAACACGTACTTCAGGCTCTTATGGTCAGTAAAAATCTTGCACTGAGCCCCATAAAGTAAGTGCCTCCACAACTTCAACGCATAGATAACCGCTGCAAACTCAAGGTCATGCGTAGGATAATTCCGCTCATGAGTTTTCAGCTGCCTTGACCCATAAGCAATTACCTTTCCATCCTGCATTAATACGCATCCCAGACCTATATGCGAAGCATCCACATACACATCATAATCCACGCCCTCAGTAGGAAGGGTCAGAACGGGAGCAGTACACAATCTCCTCTTTAACTCCTGAAAAGCTTCTTCGCACTTCTCGCTCCAAACAAAAGCCACATTCTTCTGAGTCAGCTTAGTCAATGGTGCGGCTAGAGAAGAGAAACCCTCCACGAATCTCCTGTAATAGCCTGCCAACCCTAAGAAACTTCTGATCTCCTTAGGAGTATTCGGCCTACTCCAATCCGTCACTGCTGCAATCTTTTCTGGGTCAACCGAGATCCCATCCTTGTTCACCACGTGGCCTAGAAAAGAAACCTGAGGCAACCAAAATTCGCACTTGCTCAACTTGGCGAATAACTTGTGGTTCCTCAACTCTGATAGGACCAAATGCAAATGTTGCTCGTGCTCCTCAGCACTGCGAGAATAAACCAACACGTCATCAATGAAGACCACAACGAACTTGTCTAGGAAATCCTTGAACACCCTGTTCATCATATCCATGAAGGCTGATGGTGCGTTGGTCAGACCAAACGACATCACCAGAAACTCAAAGTGCCCATGCCTCGACCTAAACGCAGTCCGTGGAATATCTGCCTCACAGATCCTGAGCTGATGATAGCCCGAACGAAGATCGATCTTGGAGAACACCGTGCTACCACGCAACTGGTCAAATAAATCATCGATCCTCGGCAGAGGGTACCTGTTCTTGATAGTGACCTTGTTCAACTCTCTATAGTCGATGCAAAGCCGCATCGACCCATCTTTCTTCTTTACGAACAAAACAGGAGCACCCCAAGGCGACGAACTTTGCCTGATAAAACCTTTAGCCAACAACTCATCTAACTGAATTCGCAACTCCTCTAACTCACGAGGGGCCATCCGGTACGGCGCCTTAGCAATAGGACGCGTACCCGGCTCCAAATCAATAACAAACTCCACATCCCGCTCAGGAGGGATACCAGGAAGATCATCAGGAAAAACATCGGCGAAACCACGAACAATAGGAATCTCCTCCAAGCGTGGCACGCTAACAACGGTTCCAACCACCGAGACTAAACAAACACAACAATCAGAAAGAAACAATCTCTGAACACATACCGCAGAGAGAACAGGAGAATCCTGACATGGATCAGCATACACGCTGCCGGGCTGACCGTCGTCCCTGATGAAGTCCAAGCGCTTTCCCTTGCACTGAATGACCGCATCATACCGAGAGAGCCAGTCCATGCCCAAAATGACATCGAAGTCCTCTAGATCAATCATCTTCAGATCCGCCTTCGCAAGAAAATCCCCCAACAAAACCGGGCAATCCAAAATACCCAAATCTGACAACACAGATTCACCAGAGGGAAACTTGACACGGAAGGAATCCCGAACACGATCTAGAGACAACCGATGATGCTCCACAAAGGCTCTAGCCACGAACGAGTGGGTAGCGCCGGAGTCAAACATAACACGCGCCCAGCAGTTCTTCACCTTAAATTTCCCTATAGGAACGCACAAAGCTAAGGAACTAGCACAACAGTACCACAAACAATCTAGCAACCAAACTACCAGGCTAGAAAGAAAAACAACCAACTACTAACCTGAGATCACCAGGGTCGAAGTCTGAGCCTCCTCGGAAGAAATCACGTTCAGCTTCCCTTTTCCCTTGTCCACATGCTGAGGTGGAGGTAATGCCTGCAATGGAACTGCAGGAAGAGCTGACTGGACCTGAGGACACCTCGACTTAACGTGACCCTTCTGCCCACACTGATAGCAGACTCTAACCCTGGACCAACACTGGGCTGCATCATGCCCGGATCGCTTGCAAACTGAACAGGAGACATCTCTCCCAGGAGCACCCTGAATAGCATGAACCTGCTCCTTCTTCTGAGCTGCCGCCTTCTTGAAACACCTCTCAACAGGATGGCCTGACCGGCCACAAAAACTGCACACCACCCTGCTCCTCTTTCCCGGAACAGCATCGGGTACCAGGGGTTTCTTCTCCTCTACCAACTTCCTCTTATCCTTCCTCAACTGCTGGCCTCTGCTCTTCGCCGTCTCAATGGCCTCAACCTTAAGAGCAGCCTCTACCACTCCAGCATAAGTCACTAACCCATAAGCACTGGCCAACTGCTGCACCTCACTCCTCAAACCACCGAGGAATCGCTTAACTCGATCAGCCACTACGCTGACCAATCCAGGGGCAAAACGGCTCAACTTACTAAACTCTATCTCATACTCACCCACCGAGAGCTGCCTTTGCTTCAGATAGAGGAAATCATTCATGAGGCGGTCACGCTCGACCGAGGGTAAGAACTTCCTCAACAGCATCTCCTTGAACAACTCCCACGAGCATCCAGCCACTAAGCTCTCCTTCTCTCTCAGCCACCAACTCTTAGCCAATCCTTTAAGCTGATAGGCGGCTATCATCACCCTCTGATCATCTGCAATCCCTGAGTACGAGAACATCTCCTCCATGGAGATCAGCCAGTCGTCTATCACCATGAAATCTGCCTTCCCATCATAAGTGGGAGGGCTCAGCCTCCGAAACTGCGAGATGAAGGCCATCTCTGCTGGCACCACCACTGGAGGTCTCAAGGGTGCAGGAGGAGGAGGAATAGCTAACCCCCCTGCAGGAACTTGCGCACCCTGAGCCTGCCCTGCCACAACTGCCACCAAAGACTGAATCTGGGCTTGCACTTCCTCCAACTGCCTACCCATAGCTACGCTACTCTGGCGCAGACCCTCGATCACCGCATCGTTCTGAGCTCCAGAAGATTCACCCTCAGACAGGGGAGTAGATCGGGTCGCAGGACGCCTAGCCATGCTAAAAAAAAATCAATATAACGCAAATCAGAACCAAATCCCACGACTAGAATCGACTACCAGTACAGACAATACATATGTAGATATAGACTTAAAGCTACTAAACTTGCTCTGAGAGTTTATCTTCTTCACAATAATTAGATGATATGCCCTATCCTAGGATGGTTAACCACCACCTCACTAACTCTTGTGCCTAGATCAGATGCATGAACTTATGTTAGTTTGAAAATTTATGTGTGTACATATGTCATCCTGCAAATCTTTAGCTTGGCGCGTTGTGCTTATGCAATGATATGATATGCATGATTGTGCTATGCATTCTAAAAAGAAGGCCCTAATGCATGATATGAGCGGCGTACACATGAAAATGTTATGCATCCCATACTACATAACATTTCCATGCAACGAAAAAGAAACGTGCTAGTCGCAGTCATGTGGTGAGGTTATGCATCCCATACTACATAACCCTCACATGTAGCCCCTATGGTGGATCCATATACGAACACATATTATGCATCCCATACTACATAATATGCCCCGTATACTTCATGTTATGCTATGAGTGTAGTGTTCGTGCTTTTGCCAAGACGTGCTGATGACATATCGGTGTGTGAATGACATGATGCTGAACTACTAACAGCATCCAAGGAAGGTTGCCCAACTAACTTGTCAAGCAACCTCCCTCTGATACCAACTGTCACAACCCGCATTTTCTCCGAATTAAGAATTGTCAGAGTAAGAGAAAACACGCGTCATGATGCCACGTCAAGCAGGGGATAACTGCTGACGCTCAGGCAAATCCAACTACAATCTTTATGTAAGAAAATCATGTGCTTAATGAATAGAAAATCAATTATGTTTAGAGCTCGTATCCCTCGGCTCAGTGGATCATCTAGTCCACAAAAGAAAACTATATTTAAACGCTGCGGAAAATACTTTAATTAGGTTTTACACCCTAAAGAGCGCATAAGGGTCCCAAGAGAACCACTCATGCTATGCAAGACACTACACTTCGTTTATATAATATATATAAGAAAACGGTTTTCGTACGTGATTTGGAATATAGTGATTAAGTTTATAAAAACATGCTGATCATGAGCTTCATTTATAATAGTATTTATAGTTTAAAAATAACTAGCAACCTAGCATAAAACCTTCTCAAAGCAAGTAGACTATCTCCAGAAAAATAAATGGTAGCAGCAATAGTATATATCTAGTACAAGGTAAAAACTACTAGTGGGCGCCAACAACCTGACACGAACCCACCAGCACACACATATGTCTGTAAGAAAGTACTGAAAACAACCTCACAAACAAGGTAAATAGAACTCCAAAGGTCCGAAAGTCCACCAACAACACCACCAACTAGCCACCAAACTGGCTACAGCTCAGAACCTGGGGTATTCCAAAAGAAAACAGAATACCTCAGCAAGCAAAAATCAAGGTAAAACTGCATGAAAGAGTCAACCAAAAGGACAAAATAACAGAAAACATGCAGTAGAAAGAGTCACAACTGTCCAAAACAGGACAACAAGAAATGCACAACGTGCAAAGAAACAGCAATGACCCAGCCCAGGAACAACATCCTGCAGGGCCTACTAGACTACCAAGAGCCAGAATGCTGCAACACTACCAAAGAAGAAACTTCTAACACCCTAAACTGCGGGAAGTGATAGTAGCAAAAACAACAACGAGGAACCGGATCGAAGGCAAACGCAGTCCCCCAATCCACCATGTCCAAGTCAAAAGCTCGAGGGTCAACACGTGAAAACACAAGGGACCTTCCACCCGACATGCCCAGCCTGTACCTGGAGCAAGAAATCCATGGGTGGCCTTGGCTATATCACACAACTCCACCCCCATAAAGAGCTACAACCACCACTACTATCCACGACCCACGATTCGGCCTTTAGGAAAATAAAGAAAACGGCCGACAAGAAAAACCCAGAAATACAACTGGAAAACCACTCGGAAATGAAATACCAGGTAAAGGAAGAGTGTTGAAATAAACCAACACGACTAGGCGTTGAGTGAAACCCACTCAGTGCCTACCTAAACTTTGGCCTTGAGTGAGCTAGCCTCACTCGCCGCCAAAATTAAGTTACTACCCACAAGCCCACTAAAGAAAACGGAGCTCGACGACAGTCGAACGACCAAGGCAGAAGATCCAGAACTCAAGTAATTGCCTGCCACTTGAGTATCTAAACTCCCGCACTCGAAACCATCTAAATTCGCCTAGCAAAAGGAATTATACAAAGCGCACGATCAGTGACGCACGATCAGTGGTCGTGCGCACTCTTCGGCTGATGATCGTGCGAAACGAACCTGGAAACCTGACAGAAAACCTAGCAACTGCGCACGATCAGTATCGCACGATCAGTGGTCGTGCGCACTGTTGCCAACGCTCGTGCGATTGCCCGAGACAGAACTTTGGAAACTGAAATTTATACGCGCACGAACAGAGGCACACGACCGGTGGTCGTGCGCCCTAAAGGTTAATGACCGTGCGCGGCAAACCTGTACCGTTTGGAATTTTCCGAATGACACCGGAACGCGCACACGACTCACGCCATTGTAGTAGCAGTAGACAACTATCAACGTCGCACGCTACTACCGTATAAACTATGCCTAACCATTCGAATAATACCATAACGAAGGAAATTGGCAACCACACCCCCCTCCTAACTCTCCCTCTCGGCTACGCCCGAACCAGAGCATCAATCAAAATTACAGGAAAACAACGGCTTCGCGCCGACAATTTGGATTCCAAACATCACAACCTAGGGGGGGTTTCAGTAGGAAGAACTAAGCCCTATAGTTAGCAAGAAAACGAGAACAACAAGGCCTCTAACCTGGGCTAACCGGGATTTCAATTTCAGCAAATAAAATCAAAGAAAACACTTGGCAAGGGCAAGAATACCACTTGCCTCAAATCTCAGCGAAGCTTTGGACTGCTTTCCTCCTCTTCGCACGGATCAAGACGGCCGCAACACCTAGAACAAAGACTCGGCCATTAATGGCGGAAAACTTCCAAAACTGAAAATTCCAATCCTTCCAAAACTCCACGAAAATCGAATTTCTTATCGCAGGAATGAAGGTCTCGATGAGAGCAATCCGAATCCACTCTCGGAATCGAATTCCGTCCACAAACGCTCCGGGAATCGGCGTCCGAAGGGAAGGCTCGGCGGTTACTCGATTCTCTCGTACAAGGGGCCGGCGGTTTTCTTACGGGGAAGAAGAATGATCGATGGTTTTATTCATTCTAAATATATATATATATATAATTATATAATTATATTATTAATTACAAAATTACATAAAGCACCAAATTGACTCGAAAACCGATTCACCTCGGAATTCGACGAAATTCGCACCGTAGCTAAATACCCACGCTACGAACACAACGGCGAAGTCGAAATTAACTTTCGACGAACAGAACTCGAGTTATGCCCAAACAAAGCCAAACACAAACATCCCCCCGAGAGGCCACACCGGGTCACCAAAACGACTCGGTTTGCTAGGGAGATCTTGCCAACAGGCTACCAAACAGGGCACTCAGTTCTAAGGAGCTAAACCATACTCCACACATGGCACAAGCCACGGAAACGCGTCATCGTAACGCCAAATGAGAATAAAAATAATCGCTGAAAAGACGGGGCGTTACAGATCCCCACTCAGTCGGTGACCTTCGAAAATTTCAACTAAATAAACTCGACGAGTGGCGCTCTTATGCTTATGAAAATAATAAACTTTATAAAGAGCGGACGAAGCGTTTACACGATAAACACTTAAGGCACCCTAAAAACTTTAAGCCGGGCGACCAAGTCCTTTTATATAATTCTCGTTTACGTTTATTTCCGGGCAAATTAAAATCTCGCTGGTCTGGCCCGTTTTTTGTTTTAGAAGTATTTCCTTATGGAACTGTTTTAATTTCTCACCCTGATAAGGGTAATTTCAAAGTGAATGGTCAGCGTCTTAAACTGTATTTCTCTGGTGATGATGATGTCAGTCCAAACACTATTAAGTTTCTGCTTCACGAACTCTAACTTTGAACTTTTTATTTTTTTGCTAAAAACAATTTTATTTCGGGACAACAATATTTTTGGACAATATTATTTTTTTTGATGCGTCGAGCTCAACGACGCTTTAACCAAAGGGCGCTCTTGGGAGGCAACCCAAGTTATCTTTTTCTGTTTTCTTTATTTTACAATTTTTGCCTCGGACGGCTCCGACAAGCTGAAGCTTCTGCGATCGCCTGCTCCAACATTGCTGAATCCATCACAAAGTCCAAAGAAGACATTCGGGGAGCGGCATCACTCAGTTTTCGCAGCAAATAAATCCGGGGAAGTACCTGTATTTCAATTCTGTCTTTCAATTCTGTACTTTATTTTTCTCTCCTTCTCCAATCCCCTTCTTTAGCCATTGAGGACAATGTTTGTTTTAAGCTTGGGGGAGGATTTCCTCCTTCATTTTTGCGTAGTATAAATAATCTTCTTTTTGTATATATTGTAAATATTTCCAAAAAGAATAAAAAATGAATATCTTAAAATTCCAAAATCCAAAAAAAGAGAATATTCCACAAAATTAAATTAAAAAATATATATGTGTTTTTGAATAGTTTAGACATTTTGGTATTTCAATAGTACCCCTAGTTTTTAGTTTTGTTTTACTCAAAATCTCCTATAAACAACTTAGTTAATTATAATATTTCTAATCGTCCTTTATAATTATGTTTCACAAGTAAAATGTTGGCCATGCTGTGTTTCTAATTCGCGGTAGCATGTTAAGGTGAAATATTTTTCTAAAACTCGCATTTCTATTATGGTTTTTTGTTTTTTATTTCCTTTACTTTCTCAAAAATTCATCATCCACTATTTTCTTTTTCGTTTTTGAATAATTTTTGTAAAGTCAACTTTCGAATAACGTAGTAGATGTGAACGATCCAAGTCACCTATTATTTCTATTTTCAAGTTAATTTCATCAATCTTCTTTTATTATCTAGGACTCGCTTTTTGAAAAATTTTCAAACCTTTGTTTTAAATAAATTCAAAAGCGTGAAAATGATTTAGGCCATTTTGTTTTCGTTTGAGCTTTCTTGCCAACCTAAAAACTTTTACCACTAGTTAGCCGTTTTTGAGCCTTTTTCCGATTTCATTTGATAGCTCCTCATTTCATTTCAGTTTCACCAAAGCCAAAATTTCCAACATATCGAATCACACTAGCCTTTTTGAGTTTCATAAATTATTTTGACGATTTTGATAGGGTATTTTGTGATTTTTTGTGGAGAAAGGTTTTCGAAAAAAAAAGAAGTATGTTCAAAAGTGATGTTTATTTTTTATTTGGCCAACTCAAAAAGGAAAATAAGAATATTTATGGCTTTTGTTTTGAAAAAGGAAAAAAATGAAAAAAAAAATGAAAAAGAAAGAAAAAATGTGTATATATTTTTATGAAAATTTTTGAAACTCTTTGCTTTGGTTTAGTGTGATTTTAAAACCTTCACGTTTATCTTTGAATTCCACTCCTAATTATTTTCCTAAACCAAACGTTTCTGTCCTATTTAAGTCCTTTTGATTCACGCTTTTTGATTTTTTATTTAACAACTAAGAAAAGAAAAACAGTAAATCAGTTTTAGTGTTAGATTTAAACCTAGATTTTTGATAATTAAATTGATATAATTATAATGCGTTGCTTGGATCTAGTAACAACTCAATACGTGTTTTTCATTTTCGTTGCTTTACTTAAGTCCATTTAAAAAATCTCACTAAAATTTTGGATGATTTGTTTTTTTTAAGTAAAGTTTTTAAAAGTTTTACCATACCTAAATAATTGTTTTAGACTTACATTTCACCTTTTCCCTACTTAGAATTTCGCATAGTACTTGTGTAGGCATAATTAGAACTTTTTGATTAGTCCTTTTTTATAAATATCTAGTTTTTATATTTTTGCTTGGGGACAAGCAAAGCTTAAGCTTGGGGGAATTTGATAATACGTTTTGTAGCCTAAACTATTATCGTATTTTATATTTTATATTGTACAAATTATGTCTATTATTAGTTTATTTTTATCCTTTTTATGTAAATTTTATTGCCACTATCTTTTTCCTGTCTTTTTGCAGGTTTTCAGAAAATTGGCCAAAATGACCTGTCACGCCCCTTTGTTACGCCCTCCCTGGGCGTGACATAGGGCGTGTCATCCGATCCCGAGGACACCTGCTGGAAGGGACAGAAAACGGTCAAAACCGCTGGCACGCCCCCCTGTCACGCCCTCCCTGGGCGTGTCACTAGGCGTGACCAGGGGCGTGTCGCCCTCTGCCGCAAAGCTGCCGCCGCATTAAATGCCCTCCCGCCTCAGCACGTAAATAGTACTATCACGCCCCATGTCACGCCCGTGACATGGGCATGACGCCTTCCTTTTTCGGCGACTGACGGATTTCCGACCAATGATTTGGACATGACATGCCTGTCACGCCCCCCTGTCACGGGCGTGACCTAGGGCGTGACCACCGACGTACCGAAGCAATCATCCCTCCCGCCAGAATCCAGAGCCCGAGGTCAAATCCGTACCTGTCACGCCCCCTGACACGCCCCCCCTAGGGCATGTCAGAGGGCGTGACCAACCCGAGAAATTTTCTATAAATTGAGCCCCCCTCCTCCCCATTTCAGCAAGCTTTGGTTGAGTAGGGGAGGTGCTGCCCCTTTGTTTCTTGATCCTTTTTCATGCTTTCTCTCTCTCTCCCTCCCCCTCTCTTTGTACTTTTGGTTAACCCTAGTTTAATCTTAGGTTGTGCTAGCTTTTAATGTAATTTTCTTCTTGCTTAGTGCTTAATGTAGGGCTAGAATAGGGTTTAATTTTCATGCACTTGTAATTTTATTTTCATTAGTGTAACTTGCCCTTTTTCATTAATAAAATTGTTCTTCCCTTAGCTTGTGTTCTTCTTATGTTTTTCTACTCATCTCCCCCCCTCCACTCCATTATGATTAACTAATCCTCCTTGTACTCGATCTTGATGATCCGAGGTTAGAGCGATTATGTTATGATGTTTTAATCAATCTTTTCTTTTTAGGTTAGGGCCTTGAATTACTCTTGATTAATCACGGGTTGGGGGTATATGTTCAATATATACTCCCCACCTTTGCTTTCATTCTGGGCTAGCCGAGAGGCCGAAAGAATGAAGTGAGCATTCAAGAGTAAAGGGAGTTGTACGCACCCCTCGAGAGAGGCAGACGTCCAAATCTCCCGGATTGGAGTAAAATCCAATAGTGGGGTTCACCGCGTAAAGCGAGTTTTAGGCCTCCGATTTAGACGAGAGTCGGTCGGACCTTCCTAAACTCAGTTGGGCACGACTTCGAGAGAAGCGTGTTCAAGCTTTAGGAACCTCCACGGTCAAGGACCCTTATCCTATTAAGTTTAGATTTTTATCGCATTTTCTTAATCGTCTTTAGCCGAGGTGAATCTCGATCGGGTGCATTTCCATTTCATATTTTCTTCCTTTAGTAGTAATCTCCTATCTTGTGCTCTTTAATTAACTGCAGTAGTTTCCTTTTTAGCATAGTTCTTTTCTTAATAGCGTAACTTAATTGCGGTAGTTCTCTTTCTAGTTTGCTTTAATTTCTCCATTGCGCTTAGATTTTCTAAAACCCTAGTATTTCCGTCGATAAGATAATAGCGTTCGTGTGAGTAAGCTTAGCCAACAGTTCCCGGATTTCAATACGACACTTGTGTCCCCTTGCTACAATTCGATAGGTATACTTGCCTCATCGGGTTGCTAGTTCGGTTGCGTTTATTTTCTTCGAACCCTAGCGCGCAACAGTACCCTAGTTTGGATTTGAGTTTAGTCTTCTCATTTAGTTTCTTGACCCAAGATTTATCTATGGTCAAAGGTTAGTTGTTTAGTTAGATTGCTCTAATTGTAGAGTTGTCACTTATCAAGATAAAAATTTGGTTAAGTTGTTTTTAGTTTGACTATGGTCGAACGCCGCTCGACTATCGTTTATCGACTAGTCGACGATAGTCTATCAGTTGGTCGATGTTTATCTGTCAGCAGATCGTCTATCTCTGAGTTAGTTCAACTCTTGTTAGCTCGACGATTTGTGGTATCTGCCTCGTTGATCGTCAGACCCCGCTCGACTTCTTTTGACCAGACAGATTTCCTGATAGTTCGACTATCTGCCTTGGATAGTTCAACTATCTGATAGCTCGACTATCTGTTTGATAGGTCGACTATCTATTCTTCTTGATAGTTCAACTATCTGCTTGGATAGTTCAACTATCTGATAGCTCGACTATCTGTTTGATAGGTCAACTATCTGTTTTGCTTTATAGTTCGACTATCTGTTTGATAGGTCGACTATCTTTTTTGCTTGATAGGTCGACTATCTGTCCTGATAGGTCGACTATCTATTCTTCTTGATAGTTCGACTATCTGTTTGGATAGTTCAACTATCTAATAGCTCGACTATCTGTTTGATAGGCCGACTATCTGTTTTGCTTGATAGTTCGACTATCTGCCTTGATAGTTCGACTATCTGATAGCTCGACTATCTGTTCTGATAGTTCGACTATCTACTATGATTGTTCGACTATCTGCCTTGATAGTTCGACTATCTGATAGCTCAACTATCTGTTCTGATAGTTCGACTATCTGCTGTGGTAGTTCGACTATCTGCTTTGATAGTTCGACTATTTGTGTCGTTCGACTATCTGTTATGATAGGTCGATGATCTCTGTGCCTCGTTCGACGATCTCCGAGGATCGTTCGACGATATTTTGTCTACCTGTAGTAATTTTGTACTCCTTTTGTTCTATGATTTAATTCATGTTTATTTAGCATATTTTATTAAAGATTATTTCATTGATTTTGTGTATACATCTCACGACAATCTTTGCCCCATCCTTTGTGCATAAGTCACGCTTTATCTGACAAAGTTGTTTGTCTTATTAGTTGTAATATCTTTTTGCTTTATTCTGCCATTTGTTCCTTTATAGCCGTTAGACACAGAAAGTCTTATTTGGCCGTAAAGAGTTTAGTCTGATGTGACTTTCTTTAGTACTTTTTTTATCAGATTGGATTTGCAGCTTCTTAGAAAGCTTTATCCCTTTATAGCATGTCTGCCTGCAGGATATGTTTTGTTTTGTGCTACTTGCATCCCAGATCGAAAATCTCAGAAGAAGACAAAATTCAAACCAAGATTAGAGCCGTTGCAAAGGCCCATATATAAAGAACTTCTTTTGAAAGAAGGAAATAGAGACACAAGATATACAAGTCAAAATATAGATTCAAATACAGATTCAAAGCAAGAAGAGATACAGCTCTCAGTCATTGATACATTTAACTGAGAAGATCATCCTTCTTCAACTCTCTCTTCTTCAATCCTGAGTTCATCCTGCTGCAAGGAACATTCACTCAGTGCCTCAAGAAGAAGAAGAAGAAGAAAGAAAAGCTATTGAAGAAGAACAATAATTCTACAATAAAGAGTTTTCTTCAAGCTTCTCCTTCAGAACTTCAAGACAGTTCTTTGTCTCAAGTTTAGAAGAGTTCCTGCACCCTGAAGCAAGACTTCTTCTTGGATATTCTCTAAGCCAGGGGGAGCCTTGATTCTTTAGAGCTTTCTAGCTCTGTGCAATCCACTAGCTTCTCTAATTTGTTTTAACAATAGAGAAGAAACTTTAACTCTCTCAACCTCCTATATAAAGGGTTATTACTCTCTTCAAAAGTGAACCTTGGTGGTAAGACACCTGATCAAAAACCTGTGTTGGATTTTGAGCTCCTGATCAAAAGCTCAAAGGGTCTACTTGATCTGCTTGAAGCAGATCAGTTGGTGGCAGGGAACCTGAACAAAAACCTGTAGTGGATTCCTACCAGGGTGGTAGAAGAGTGGACGTACCTATTTAGAGGGAACCACTATAAACTTCTTGTGTCATCTGTGTTGCTTCATTTAATTTATTGCACTGTGGCTGTGAGTAGAAATAACTAGGATTTCTAGTTGCTGTGATAGGATCAAAGCTCAACTGTAATTACAGTTAGCTCTCTCTAGTGCACTTCACTTTGTGTTAGGCTCTAGGGTTTCAAATATCTATAAACTCCTTCCGCAAATTAACTCTAAGGGAGTTGAGTAGGGTGTCATAATTTTTGAATACTCTATTCACCCCCCCTCTAGAGTTGTATCTATCCTCACTTTCACTTACCCAGCTATACCTTCCATAATGGCTGAGAACATCTTTTGTTCTACTTGTGGAAGCACATTTCATATTGTGACCATATATACTTTCCTGGTTATACCTATTTGAATGGAATATCACCCTCTTGAATGAGATAGGTTGCCTTGATGCCATTGGCACAATTGGAACTTTACCTTTCCCTTTGGGATGGGCAGGTCTTGTATTACCCTTATAGCCCAACCCCTTCTTTTCCTTCTGTGAGGAGAAGGAGTCTATCAAGGGAAACACTATATTGGGCTGAGAGAAACTGGCCACAATACCTTTCTCCCTCTAGAGATTTTCTTCAAGATCTCTAATGAGACAATTTTGCTCTTGATAGTCTCAATCTGGATGCCTGATAGGGTTTTCAGTTGACTAAGTTCCCTCATTGTCTGATTCAGCACAGAAGCTATTTCAGCAAGCTGAGAAGCAGCTGGCTGAAGAAGCAAAATATCCTTAGCCTACTTCTTAATCAACTTCATGCATTTCTTAAAGGCATCCAAAAGTTTACTATATCTATCAATAAGTTGATTGAAATCACCTTCTGAGCAAGAATCATCTTCACCATTAGATGAAGAGGCTTCTGTATAAGGTCTTGTCTCATACCTAGATACAGAACTGGATAGGGATTGTACCTTACTTTGACCAGGCTGATCCTGGCTTCCCTCTTCATCAGTCATTGCCATCAGTCCATGACAGCTGTAGTAATCTTATTCATCATCATCCACCTCTGAGTCACTATCCAACAGTGTCAGAGGGGCCTTGACTCCAATCCTTGCAGCAAGATAGTCTTCATCTTCTGAAATAGTTTCCTATTCAGCTGCAATAACAACTAGCCCAATGCAGGCTTCCTCTCCTTCAGACTCTGATGATGATAAGTCTGACCAGCTCTTCTCTTTCTTAGACATAAGGGACTTTTCTTTCTTGCCCTTATGCTTTTGGTGAGATTTCTTCTCACCATCCTCTCTTCTCTTCACAGGGAATCAGCAATGACATATCGTGGCTTGCTGCAGCAATAACAAATAATATTAGAGGAATTTTGTTTACTGAGTTTAGAGCCATACATGTACTCCTTGGATGTTTTCTTTTAGTGATGAGCTGAGGTTGAGGGCCTACTATTTCAGTGCTTCTTCTTCATCAACTTATAGAGCTACCTGGAGAAAATAGCAAAATCCTCTTCAGACATGCTGCTGTTTGTTCCTCTAATTCAGAGCAGTCTGAATTTGCTGGTCTTCTTGGAGGAGAAGGGTCTTTCTCCTGCTTTTCCTTGTGGCTTCAGCTTTGAAAGTCATAGTCTTCTCTTTGTCTTAAGACTTATAGTTGGTCTCTTCCTCTTTCCCGACTATTAGCTGCATCTCATAAGAGAGCAGTTTTCCAAATAGGGTGTGAGGTTGAGTGTCACCTAGCTTAGCCATTTCCCTAATGGAACATATCTTTGTGTCCCAGTCTCTAGTGAGAGACCTGAGGAGCTAATTATTTAGCTCATAGTGACTAAAGACCCTTCCATAGGCCCTTAGATCATTTACTATCCTGAAGAATTTTTTATAGTAGGTGGCTATGTTCTCTCACTTGGAATTTTTGAAGGCCTCATACTCCTAGTTCAACATAGAATTTCTATCATACCTGACCTCCTCTGTGTCTTCCATGTAGATCACTAGAGTGTCCCACATCTCCTTTGTAGTTTTGTAGTGAATCAGATTCTGAAGGGTAGAATCATCAATTGCACTGACAATGACATTCTGAGCCCTCTTATCCATGGTGGCAAGAATGCATTCATTATTTGTCATCTCATCATAAGTCTATGGTGTCTTGATGTTTGCATCCAGGACAGACACTTTGATGAGGATGAAAGGTCCTTCTTTAACAGTTATAAAGATTCTAGGGTCAGCTACTTCCATGAATAGGCTGACCCTCTCCTTCTAGATGCCAAATCCCTCCTTCCTGTAGATAGGAAGCTTTATACCACCAAGATCCTTATAGTTCACTCTTGAACCCATAAGGATAGTCTGTAGCTACCTTGGAAGATCACTCAGATGGTTAGATCCTTTTTGAGTAACCTCCCTATGATACAACTTGAAAGTCTTTATTTTCATGGTAGCTTACAACCTAGGGGGTGAATAGGTTGTATAACTGATATTATTAGCTTTTAATTTTATCTTCCTTAGTACTTAGTGTGTTGGTAGTAATTAGTTTTCAAGTACCTGCACAAATAAAATAACACAAAAAAGCACTCACAGATTTATAGTTGTTCCCCAACTTTTGGGTACAACCACTCTCCTTCCACCTTGCAAACTTCTTGTTTGTCAGGGAAGTCATCCAAACAACTGCTCCAAAGTGCTTACACCTCAGATCCCTCAGGACCTCTCAGTCTCTTCCAAGACTTACTACTCAGCCACAAGGGCCTACAACTCAGTGATCAGCATATCACCTAGCTCAGGCCAAAGGCCCTACAATTAGGCTGGGAGGACGGCCCTACCTCATATCCACTAGGGCTCCTACCTTAGAGAGAATGACTCTCCTACTGCTTAGGCTGTTAAGCCCTACCTCAGATCAACTAGGGATCATATAGCTCAGGCGCAAGTGACCTATAACTTAGTGAGAATGACTCACCTAGCTCAGGTTGTTAAGCCCTACCTCAGGCCAATGGACCTACAGCTTAGATCCAGAAGGATCCAATAGAAAAAGAGATTTAATTTATTTGACCCAGAATTGTTTAGCCAAAATCATGAATCAGTAGAATAGGCGATGAGTGAATGAGCTTCACTCAATGCCAAGATACTTAAACAAAATTTTGTCTAACTAGGCGTTGACAGCATTGAGTGAGCAAGCCTCACTCAACGCTTTTTGTCTTAGCTTATTTTTAAACCTTTTCTGCATACTTAAAGTTAAGAGCATTGAGTGAGCATGCCTCACTCAACGCCTTGTTCCTTAGCCATGCTTTCTGTATTTTAAGAATTTCATCCTGAAATTAAACAGTACATAAAACAATATAGATGTGCATAACATAAAAAATGTACCTTAATGGAACAGCTCAGGGAACTCTTCTGTCATAATTTACTCGTGCTCCCATGAATGTTCCTCGCGACCACAATTATCCCAATGGACTTTAATCATCCAGATCGCCTTGATTCATAACTGTTTGAACTTTATGTATTCGATACATACATGCTTGACTTTCGTCTTCAACCCACCATTGACCAACACCTGATCTGTAGTAATGAGATGTGTAGACTCTTATACATTCTTCCTCAGGGACATATCCTGCATACCACTCAATTCTTCAAAAGGAGCAAGCCTATAGGAAGCTTTACCAATGCACTCCACAATCTCAAATAGTCCAAGGTATCTCAAACTTAGCATTTTCAAGCGTCGAATCCTTGACACACCCTTGAAAGGATTGATTTTGAGATACACTCAGTCACAAATTGAGAACTTAACATCATGGTACTTTGTGTTGTAGTACTTAGATTACCTATCCCGAGCAATCAACAGTCGCTCCCAGATCAATCGTATCGCCGAATTTTCCTCATCGATGACTTACCTCTTAAACAATTCACTTCACCCATTTCTGCCTCGGCTAATCGAGTGCGGCACTTCCTTCCATATAAAGCCTAGAAGGGCGCCATTTGTATACTAGCTTGGTAGCTATTATTGTACGCAAATTCGATCATAAAGAGATGGTCCTCCCACTTCTTTCTAAAATACAAGGCGCACATACAGAGCAAATCCTCCATTATCCTATTAACCCTCTCAGTCTGACCATCCATTTGCGGATGAAAGGTTGTGCTGAACATCATCTTGGTACCTAACAGTTAGTGGATTAGCTTCCAATCATTTGATGTAAAGTGCCCATCTCAGTCACTAATGATGCTACGGGGCACATAGTGCATTCGTACTATGTTATCAATATAGACCTATGCCAATTTTTCCACTGAATCGTCCCTTCAGTTCGGAATGAAGTGTGATATCTTCATCAATCGGTCTACGATCACCCAAATGGCATCGATGTCGTACTGCGATCTCGGCAAACCATGCTCGAAATCACTAAAAATATCTGTAAAATTTCTTTTCGGAATCAGTAACGACTCCAGAAATCCTCCAGGCCTTTGACATTCTGCCTTCACAAGTACGCAAGTGTGACACTTTTCCACATAGAGGGCTATGTCTTTTTTTAAACCTATACACTAAAATAGCTTCTCCATGTCTTTAAACATCTTTATGCTCCCCGGGTGAATTGAGTACTTCGTGAAAAGTGCCTCGTGCATCAATTCTTCTTATAGTTTGCCACATTGGGGATGCACAATTTGTTGTCTTTCCATAAAAGACCTTCTTTAATAAAAAAAAATAGAAATTAAATCCAACCACAGTCTCTGCCAAGTAGTACTTTATGCTTTCATCAAGCTCCAATGCCTATCGAATCTTGTCCGCGAGGTCAAATTGCACCTTCGTCCAATTCAAGCATGCATTCGTGCTTGTTCTCTTGTCCATAAAGGAGATCTCCAAGCCCTCCAAGTCACGAATAAGACGCTCATCATGCATCTGTATCCAATTTGCTTGTGTTGGAGACCTGCAAATTAATGCATTCGCGATAACATTTTTTTTCCCGGGAGTGTAATGTATCTCGAAGGTGTAGTCCCCAAGGAACTCCATCCACCTCCTCTGTCGCATATTAAAATCCTTCTGATTCAACAGATATTTCAGGATCTTATGGTCAGTGAAGATATTTATCTTCATGCCATACAAGTAATGTCGTCATTGCTTAAGGGCGAATATCATAGCCGCCAATTCCAAGTCGTGGATTGGATAATTTATTTCATGCACTTTCAACTTGGAAGATCCATATGCTATAACCTCCCCCCCCCTCCCGAATTGAAGAAGAACGCAGCCTAAACCACTCCTTGAGGCGTTGCTATAAATCTCATATCCTTCTGTACCACATGGTGATAAAAAATAGGCATCGCGGTCAAACGTCTCTTCAACTATTCAAAATCTCGAGCGCACTCTGGTGTCTAAACAAACTTCTGATCCTTTCTTGTCAAAGTAGTGAGAGGTAGAGCTATACATGAAAGGTTCTCCATGAAGGGCCTGTAGTTGTTGACAAGCCAAAGGAAACTCCTGACTTCTGCAACAATAGTAAAAATATGCCACTCCCGTATCATAACAATCTTTGCCGGATCTACAACAATACCCTCTCAACTAACCACATGGCCAAGAAAAGCTACCGATGTTAGCCAAAACTCAAACATAGAGAACTTAGCATAACGTCGACTCCTCCTTAGAGTATTAAAAAAAATGCAAATGATTCACATGATCCTCTTCTAACTGAGAGTACACCAATATATCAACTATAAAGACGATCACAAATCGGTCCAGGGACATTTAAGATGTTCTATATATTAGATTTATGAATACCAATGACGTATTTATTAGCTCAAATAGAATCATAGAGAAATTATAATGTCTATTATAAGACCCCGATTTTTTTTTATTTTAAAACCACCGGGGTCTTATGCCCAGAATTGCCATTTTGCGATGGCACCGATACTCGGGAAGGCCGCCACTACAAAACACCAATTCTTTCGGCCTTTTCGATCATAAAAGAGAGAGACGTAATTATAACAAAATATAGTCATGTCCACAGAATCACATATAAATAAAAATCATAGCAAGTTTATAGATATATAAAAGGGAGTGCTGCAAAAGATCATTACAAATGAAATATAGACGGGCTTAAGCCCGGTACAACAAATCCTCACTACAATCTCTTGCGGAAGATATAAGATAGTACTAAACACTCATTGAGCTTATCATTGGCGTTCCAGAACTAGACTAGCCCACCTCCATGCACGTCGTACTCCGCTGTTGCTTGTCCCTAGGATGTTGGACACTATCTCCCATCCGGAGCTCCTGTAATGTTGTGGTCTGAAAACCACTTGTCATAAAGACTAAGTCCTATCATCCCATACCCCTCCACCCACGGCTCCTTAGCATCGAGCGTAGAGGAGGAAAGAGAAGCTACACAGTTGGAGAGTAAGCAAAGCAGATGACAGTGGAACTAATCTAGCAGTTATTTATATTGTATATCAGCTAAGTAAGAAAGGTACAATCTAGCAGTTCAACAATAGTGAGCAGTAAAGTAAACAAGTAAAATAAGCAGCAAATGTAATAAAAGATAAGGTAGAAAGAAAGTAAGTAAGTAACCTTAACTTATATGAATGCTCATACAAACTTATAAGTTAAGGGGTCTTCTGCAAGGCTCTCATCGTATAAAAAGTCCCATACAAATTTATACGTTTGGGTGTCGGTTGTATGCAAATATGAGTGTAGTGAAATGCTATGCGAAGATTCATGCAAATGCAACTCATGCACATGACTCTATGTGCATAGACCTTTAGTTCCCCATGTTCGGGCAGCTAGCTTCACTCCCAGAAACCTTCGTAGTGGCAAATGGAGACAGTGGGTCGGGCCCCCCACTCCTAGGCAGGTATCTACACTACCGGGCCTAGCCCTTCCGTACGCCCCTAGAAGAACACAACCTAGAGTATCCACATACTAGTGCTGGCTATATCCACCAGACTTTCTTTGGCTAAGTGTCCCACACTGCCGAGTCAACGTACCGACGTCGGTTTGAATGACTATCAAATACCGAAGACCCAACACCTTATTCTGTATCCAAACCCTCGAGCCCCCGGCTCCCCAGATTATCCCGTCCGTGGATCTACCTTCCGAAACTACCGTCCGGATGGCAATCAAACCAACCTATTATACCTCCCTAGCTAACGGGGTATGTGAATGTGAAACCCTAGTTATACTAGTTGCTCTTGTCGTTTATTACTCCTATGGTTTATGTTAGCCCAGGACTGCCCCTGGCATACCCCGTGAAGGGCTCTCAAAGGGCACTAGGAACTACGATGGGATGAATCCCAAAGCTCCCTTTAGCAAGGCACTTATTGTTATTGGTTAATACCAAATTGCCAATCCCTCTTGTGTTATATTGATTCTAACCCTAGTGTATTTGACACTCTCTCCTACGGGGTAGACAATGTTTCGTCGTCCCCGAGCACCTCTAAACACTAGCCAGGCTTCTCACTCCTCATCATGACTCCTCATATCACTTAACAGCCCATTACACTAACATCCCATCTCCCTTAATTAACTTTTGCACCCTAATATGATTCCTGAAGTTTTTACTAAACGCAGACCATCCTAAGCTATATGATGAATATAAGGGGAAGTACTCAAAATATTTATCTAAATGACCTAGTTATTTACTGGGAGTCTATCATGACATAATTAGGCTAAATCCAGATATTCAGATTTTTCCTAATTTGTTTAATAATTAATTAATTTCTTTCCAATCCAATCCATGCTTGAATTGAACAAGATGTACAATATTTTCTCAAGTAATAGCCACCAGAAATTTATGAACACTAGATAACAGAGAGTTAACAATCAATATCAAATTCCTTAATTTTCCATTAATTCTATGGCATCTATTTAATTAATCCAATGAAAATCCAACCATCATAAATAAAGAAGGAAGTAATACAATTTATCATCAGATAATTATAGAAAAATTACTGAATCTTAAGGGTGACCAAATAGGACCTCTGAGAAAATATCATAATTTTTCAAGCCTACTTGGTACCAAAATTAATTCAAATGGTTTTACATGAAAAGTATCACTTTGTGAAGCAACCCATATAATAAGACATCCAAAAATTCCACAAAAATCTACAAAGCTTTATAAGATCATAAAATGTTCTCTGACTAAATTTCATAAGATTCCAGTGAGTGGTTAATTCATAATAAATATCTAAGTAGAAAGTACAATTTGATGGTTTGTAAATAAAGTACTATATTTATTGATCTAAAATTCATAACAAATTTCCCAGACATGAAAATCACTATGGAAACACCCCTGCCAAAGTTTCACTTTGAATCAAGGTCACATGACTCATTATAAAATTCCTAGGGTGTAAAGACCTAAATACTTATTAAGTGGTTTTTGTGGGGGTATTTGTGTTCAACCACTACCCAATCACTTTATAGGGCATTTAACCACCCTACAAGTATTTATTCTAAATACCAAATCCATACAAGGACATATCACCCTATGTCCTTCACAAACCTCCAAAGTCCAACCTTAGGGTTTGAACTAGGGTCCTAGGGCTATCCCACCCCCAATCCATCTCAAAATCTATGAGAGGGTGTGTTTACTGACCATGGGGCTCTGGCCAAGGTCCCAACCCATTTGGGTGAGAATTGGCTCTTACAAGCCCCAAATACTCCGTGCCCTAATTTATCCCTTAGGAGACCAAACTTTGGTCCTAACAAAACTTATTCAAATCAAACCTAATTGGGCTGAGATTTTTACCAGAGCCTTATGACATCCCCTAAAATCACCCTCTAAAATATTGGGGGGGGGGGGGTTCTGAGCTATTTAAGACACCTAATTAAATTGTATAAGGATTATTAAAATTTTCAAAAACTATGGGAAAATGTTTCCCAAAAATCCTCATTTTTGGATATGTTCTAGTTAAAGGTAATAGTGAGCCACATCCAAAATTTCAGGTCATTTAGATGGCTGGATTGGTGGAAGCATTCAAAATACTATCTGGTCTAGCCTAGATATAGACTCTACCAAAATGGGTGTTGTGGTCGAACCACTTACCCAAATGAGTCCAAATAAATTTTATTTAAAACTAGACTTCACGGCCTACAACATTCATGTTGGTCATAATTCTAGTAGAGGGGCCTACCTTTTTTAATAATTATTTAAAAAATCATCAAGAAAACGGGACAGAAATTTGGATGAAAGTAATTAATAAATTTAATCTGCACACATCTTGATGTAGATCCAACAGCGCTGGGATCGTCTTCTTCCTCCAGCCAAGGGCTGAGATTAGGCCGACCTGGAGCGCATTCCAGACGCTATTGTCGGCCAACCAGCCTCCTTCCTTCCCGGCCACTGCCACCACCACCTCCGTTGAGGTAGTGGCCATCGTCAGGCGGCGGCGCAGCCGCTGGAGAGGCGGAATCCGGCGAACCCGAGATGTCTCTCTATTTTTTTGTGAAAAAACCAGGAAGACCACCTCTTCCTAATCGTGCTAAGTTTTGCCCGATTCTTAATCCTAAAGAGGGTTTAGATCTACCATTAGAGAGAGAGGATGGGAGGACCTTGTTCACGGGCTGGAGGCATGCCGATCGACGGAAAGTCATTAGTGGTGGAGGTGTCACTGACGCTCTTCAATAGCATATAGAAATCTCTCGTCTCCTTCGGGCAAAGTGTGGAAACGAATGCTTGAGTTCTAGAAAAGCTTTTGAATAAGTAAAAGGGGGAGGGAGGAAGTCTAACTTATGGTCGTCATTAATGGTCCCTAAAAGCAATTTTTGCCATGGTGGTGGGGGGAGGAACACGGTTAAAACCAGCAAGGTAATGGCTGGAAACTCCTCCTATTCCCTAGGGGAGTTGAATCCAGCCGTTAAAAGAAGAGTGAAAGGATGCCAAGGAATTCAAGCGACATTAGTGGCCATGAAAGCTGACTCTCGGCCATGGCCGTGGCTGTTCACCTTCATAATCGTCGGCCATGTGGCATTTCCTCAACTTGACCGGTCAAAATTTATTTTTAATAAGACTTAATTAGTTCTTAATAGAGAAATGGCATATTAAAGACATCCTGACCCACTTACCGAAATGGCCCGATTCAGCTGAACCAGCACACAGACCAAAATCGCAAGGGAATAATCTAAGTATAATGGCGTTGAGTAAGCTCAGCTCACTCAACGCCACCCAGCCTATAACGTTGAGTAAGCTCAGCTCACTCAATGACATTCAGCCCTTGGTAAGATGGCATTGAGTGTAGTCAGCGCACTCAATGCCATTCAGCTTATGGCATTGAGTTCACTCGACGCAGTCAATGCCATTCAGCCCACGTAAGATGGCGTTGAGTATAGTCAGTGCACTCAACGCCATTCAGCTTATGGTGTTGAGTGCACTCGACGCACTCAGCGCCATTCAGCCTATGGAAAGATGGTGTTGAGTGCAGTCAGCGCACTTAACGCCATTCAACTTATGGCGTTGAGTTCACTCGACGCACTCAACGCCATTCAGCCCACATAAGATGGCGTTGAGTGCAGTCAGCGCACTCAACGCCATTCAGCTTATGGCGTTGAGTGCACTCGACGCACTTAACGTCATTCAGCCCATGGAATTGAGTGCACTCGACGCACTCAACGCCATTCCGCTTACGACATTGAGTGCACTCGACGCACTCAATGCCATCCAGCCTATGGATTTGAGTGCACTCGACGCACTCAACGCCCGCCCCGAAATCTATTTTAAGTGAATATCTTATCTACTACTTGCAGACCAAGGTGATTTTCACCCTGAGCCTAGGTCACTTGGCCTCCTTGGGCTTTCTAGGGTTTTGTCATGACCTAATCATGACATCGTCATGACAAAACCACTCCTAGGGGTCTGGTCGGAAATGGGATGTTACATCTATATCGCAAAATAAATGCTGTCTTGGGAATATAGCTTCCCTAATCCTCAACTGGTAATAACCGGACTTCAAATCCAGCTTCAAAAAAACAGTTGATCTAACCTGCTGATCAAACAAATCATCGATTTTAGAAATAAAATACTTGTTTTTATCCGTTAGATTTTTCAGTTCACGATAGTCAATACATTGACGCAAGATTCTATCCTTTTTCTTCATAAAAAGGACCAGTGCACTCCAAGGAGACATACTTAGACGTATATAGACTTGCTCTAGTAATTAATGTAACCAAACCGTTAATTATTCCATTTATTTTAGCACTACACGGTACAACGAGAGTTATATGGGTTTCGTACTAGTACCAACTCAATAGGGAAGTCAATCTCTCACCTAGGTGGAACTCAAGATAGATCTTTAGGAAACACATCAATATACTCTTATACTATAGGAACATCACTCAAACTGGGCTTGGGCTCTGAAGTCTCCAACGGCATGAATAATAACTTTGCGCCTTTCCGAACTGCCTTGACTACTTGGAGAGCAGACATCAATATCTTGCTTGATCCTCGCATACCAACAAACTTAGTCTCACATTTAGTGTTTTTCCCTAGTGTGATGCCCTTCAAGTTGCAATCAATGCATAAGTGCTGCTCCAAAATCCAGTTCATACCAAAGATCACATCAAAACCTTATATCAGCAACACAGATGCTTCCAATTTAATCTCTTGACTTCATATCCGCCCCTAACATAACAAAATCTATTTGCACACATCAAGTGCAACACTCAAGGTTTCCTGTAATGTAAATAACAAAAAAGTTTGTCTTTGGAGTTATCGATGGCCTTAGCTAGATATTGCGAGGCGATATTGTGCCACGTGGCAGTTATCCACATGTTGGCAGGCGACGAAGCTGTCATTAAGCGGCGTTGACTAGGTCAAACGGCCACCGCTGGAGCTATCGTGCCACGATAGTGGATATCACCCGATGATAGCATTAATTTAACTTTTTTGACTAAAATCATGGCCCTTAATTCCTTTTGATGAAATGATCTTATGGCTAGGTTTAATCCCGTGTCCACTAAGTCAAAGAAGTGGGGGAAAGAAACTCATTTCTCTTTCTCTCACTCTATCTCTTCAAACCTCTCTTCAACCTTGGAAGAAAAGAAGAAAAGAGGAAGGGGCTGGAGGAAGACCATTGTAGAGCTGCTGAAGGAGTTCCTATGATTGGATTTGCGATCTGAGGCAAGATCCGCGAAGAGAAAGGTAAGACGATCTTTTTCATCTAGACAAAATCCAAGTTTATGGATCCTAAGCAATCTACAAGGGTAACGACCTTCCTTCTTGGACATGTGAAGTCCTTATTTTCCATGTACATGATAAACCTCACCAATTGGTGAAGAACGAGAGATTTCCAATGGTTTGATTGATGATATCCTTGGTACGATATTTGCATATAGAATCTAGAATCGAAGTACGAAATAGGCATGTTGTGTGAAGCCCATCCGAATAAGTTGGTCTGGATTACTGATGATTGATTTGCGTGCCAAAGAAGACTCTGTGGCTAAACTTATATATTATGTAGTCAGGGTTGTTACAGGTTGTTGCAGAAAGTTTTGGAGGTGTGCTTCAAGAAAACACCCTTGATTGCAGCAGAATTGAGTTCTGTTAGTATCGTGTCATGGTAGTGTTACCGCCAGTGGTAGCTCTGGGTCGTTTCCAGCGAGTCGATTGCGATGGATGTGAAGCCCATGCCATGGGGATGGGGTGTGTAACTTCATACAATGTGAAGGTATGTTGTGCCTAGTTGAAGAACAGATGTTGTGAATCTGTTAGTATCATAACGCGGTAGAGCTACCACAGGTGATAGATCTCAGTGAGCTGATTTGAGATTGCGAGCCTAGGTCCTGGGAAAAAGGTGGGTGGAATGTGAAGCTCTGAGGCCTATAGTTCCTACCTTGGTGGCCTTGAGTGCCGACCATTGTTGGATAACGTTGGTTATCATATACGGTTCGAGGAAAAGAAATACCTGCATTGTGGTAGTGTGATACCAACGATATGAGCATGGGAAAGGCCGATCCAAACTTGCCCCTTTCTGGTTAGTGAAGAGGTAGCCCCTCAGTGCACCTTCTGATTTTTGGATAATCTGTAAGGCATGGTGGCCTTCACAGTGAAAGCTCAGTGATGAATCATCTGTATTGGACTGAGGATGGTCATGGTACTGGGAATCTATTACCCAAATAAATTGCCATGATTATACGGGATGTATGGAATTACGAACAAACATCTGTGGTGAATGGTGCTTGAATTGCATATTTTTATTCCTGTAGGGAAGGAGCACCGCCGCCCCAAGTGAAGGCTGGGGTCGTTATAATTTTGTCAGCTAAAGCTAACCGTTGCCATGTTTTGCCATGCCTTGGTGGATTATCCCTATATAAGTGCTGGAGAGCCGGGCAGGATGTAGAGGGATGCAGTCCCCTTGAGCTATGCCAGCCCTCGAAGGCCAAGCGAAGCGCATTTTACTATTTTCATATGTGGCTAGCATGTGTGCTGATGTATGTAATATACTATTATAAAGAGAAAAGTTTGTAAGGCCTTAAGGCCAAAGCACTTTGTGTATTTTATTATCATTCCTTTAGTGTTGTTAGTGGACATTCCTAGTGTTCAGTTCTTCTTAACTTAAAATCTTCCGCTGAATGCAACTCTGAGTTAGGATGTGTTAATACTTTAGTTTCAATGCATAACTTTACTATTTGTGGAATATGGTGTGGGACCCTGACCATACCTTCTATTATATTCTACGTTACGGATTAGGGTGTTACATCAAGCACCAATTAGGCAGCACCACATCCATTCTATATGTTAATATGAAAGAAGGCACTCCAATACACAATACGGAGTACTAAGACAAAAAAGGAATGAAAAGCTCCTGTATCGAACAATGCTCTCACCGAATAGTCAAAAATTAGGACAAAGCCTAATACAAATAAGTTAAACAAGCAGTGCAATATGTATAGTATATAAAGGAGTAAAAGTTATATACTAAATCGTACATGTCACCACATTGCTCTGTTTAATGTCTCCTACTGGGCAAGATTACAATCTCTGGACTATGATGTTGCATAATGGGATGCATTTCACACCATTGCCTTCCATATTTCAGCATAAAATGCTCCGAAAATATTAGAAGAAGTTGGCCTTGAAGACCTAGACTTCTTTTTCCACCTGTTGCGGTACTCAGAATTTACAGAGCGCGGTACCTTGAACTCTGGCTTTTCACTACCAAGTCATTCTTACGTGGTACCTGCTTCACATCCTGATTTAGGGATCGGGTTGTGTTAACTAAGGTTAGAAAGCCCCGCGTCATCGGACTTGATATATATAACCTCATATCATCCTACAGACCTCATAAAACATATTGGTCTTACACTCCTCATCATTAAATGTGGATCCTGCATATTTTCTGAGTTTGGTAAACTCGTACAGATAGTAATCCACAAAACTATCACCCTGAGTCAAACTCTAGAGCTATTTCTCCATTGTAATCCACTATACGGAAGGGAGATACCTACCTAGAAATAGTATCGAGAACTCATCCATCAAGATATTAGTCAATTGTTTGCCCGCAAACATATGGAATTCTAACTCATCCCACCATAGCCTCGCCTCTCCATCCAATAGGAAAGTAGCTAAGGTGACTTTGTGCCCTTAGTCCATCTTGGTTGCCGTCAAGGCTCTCTTTTTCTGAGAGAGTAAATCTTCGGCTTGAGTTGGGGATCTAGTACCCATAAACACTGGATGATTGAAGCTCAGAAAGTGTTTCAATTGCTTATCTGTCGTTCATCTTGCTACTAATAGCTCTTCAGCCACTTGTCTAACCACCACGGGCTCAGCTACACCAACCAACTCCTGGACCACTACATGAGTACGAATCTATACTAACCTTCTTGATTGTGCATTGATCATAACAAAGACGACTTAAGTAACAAAAAGAATAGTCTCAGCAAAAGAAGGTCGTGTAGGCACATCAGCTGGTGCACTACTCTCAATAGAGTGCTGGGGTGGAGATGACCCTGCATCATGCCTATTCACCTATAATCGTGGAATACACAATTATGAGACTATTGATATTTCAAACAACAATCATAGGAGCATGTAGTTTCCTCAAACATGTGTATTTTTTATTCCTAAGTGGACATTCATGGTTTATGTCATGTTTAACAATAACACTAACACATGCTCACCACCACGTAAAAGAATTCGAACACGAATTCTGACAAGAATGGATCGACACCAGAAGCTGATACTAAAATTATAACACCATGCCCATCACGAAGAATATAACAGAAGGTCCAGTTGGGGCCCCATGCCATATTCCATGAATAGACAAAAGCGGTACGAAATTAAAATACCAAACATCTTCGTACCCGAACATAGAGTTACACTATAGCAGAAGCAAAGGAGTAAAGATAACCCACAACTTAAAATGCCCACTATATTGATATAACATGGAATGAGTGTTCACACAAACATTTGACCTTAAGGCCTTACAAATTGTTTACATGATTACATAATAAAGTGATTTCCATACATAAACACACAGGCTGACAACACATTAAAATAGTAAAATATGGCACTTGCGCCTTTGAGACCCTAAGCCAAAAAGGGCTTCAGCATGCTATTTCCAGCTAGGGTCTCCAGCACTTGCAAAGGTACAATCCACAAAAATGTTGAAAATAAAAGAGCGGTCAGCTAAAGCTAACCACGGTGGTGTAACGACCCCACCCCTTTCCCGGGGTGGCGGCTCTCCTTACCTGCAATCAAGCAGTATAACAATATATATGTATATATCTATAATAATGTGTAATATAAGAACCATTCCTTATAAGAACAACCACCACTAACACATACACTCATAACCGTGCATTTTGTTCTCTCAAGGCACTCTTTCGGTGTACTCCCTGAGTTCCACCACCATCCTTAGTACCAGACCAAGATGATATAATTTTGAGCATTCACCAGCCCAAGACTCTCCCAAGACAATGACGAAAGCCAGATACTTTAGTCAATCTAGTCAGACGACAAGGTGCAGGTACAGTTCAATCACATCCCATTACTCAAATTTCCATGTTTATGAGACAACGATGTGGGTCAGCCTCCTCTTTCTCGTTCATATCATAACCAACATTATATTCTATGGTCGGCACTAATGACCACAGAAGTTGGGCACAATAGGTTCAACATCTTATCATGTTACCCGTTTAGTCCCCAGGACACAGGTTTCACAGCCATAAATGAAGATCTCTTGGAGCTATAACTTGTGATATCACTATCGCTGCGTGATATCGACAGAACCACCAATCTGTCACAGTCTCGGGTTCACACCAAGCCAACAAATGCTTACTTATTTTTACTAGCATAGCTATCTCCATCGATATTGCTATCACAGACAATAGAAATAGAATCCTTTCTCTGTTGCAATCTCGGGGGTTTCCTAGAGAGTATCTCCAGTACATTCGACAGTGTAAAACCCCTATCCATCATATGGCATATAGCAGTAGGTCCGACCAGGGCCCGACGCCATATACCACGGACAGACCGACGAGTTACTAGATGAAACCATTCAACCAATACACACGTCCTACACAGAGCATCTAGCGGAAGTAATTTATTAAGTTGCACAAGAAAGAACCCAGCCACCGACATGAATGTCCACTAACAAAACCCAGAAGGAATGAACTACAAAATACAAAAAAGTGCTGGCCTTATGGCTTTACAAGAGTTCACAATAATTAAACAGTGTCTTACAAACTTCGGCTCGCAGGCCGGCCATACATGATTTAAATAAGTAAACAAACAAGGCCATCGAGGGCTAGCTAAGCAACTTGGGCTTTGGCCCACTATTTGCTGCTCGGCTCCGCAGCACCTGCAAGCACAAATCACCGCAACGGTGGCAAACAAGAATAACGGTCAGCTAAAGATGACCAAATTATAACGATTCCGCCCCCGAACTTGGGGCGGCAAAGCTCTTTCCCTGTACTTATTAGCAAAACAAGCAATATAGTGAATAAACACAACATCACGGGTGCACGCACACATGACCATATGCCCCGTGCTCTCAGGGCACTTACTTGGTGAACTCGGTCCACCACCGCCCCCAGGATGGCAAACTCGTGAGCAATAAAGTCTTCATGGATTAAGCTGAAGACCCTCCCTCTATGCTATCGGCAGGCCACTAAACCGAACCACGTAGAGGAGGTACGGTTTCACTCAACTCGCTGCTCATACAGCCACGACACTAAAAATCATCGGGGTGAGCTATGTTTCCCCGTAACCCGTAAATCGATACACCAATGTACATAACCCGGTTATGTACAATGATGGATCCCGGGACTCTAACGATGGCAGAATCATGCTTCTGCCCAGATTTCCGGGTGTGCCTTGGGGTTAATCCCCAAAGATCCCTGCTGCAATCTACCACATACAAATCCAAAAACAACCAAAGGCACATAGTCTTCTCCGGTTAATCATGCATAGAAAATCATCACCGATCCAGACCAAAATGTCCGGGTAGGCTTCACACACCATGCCTATGTCTGTAGTACGATTCCAAATTCTAAACAAGATGGACTTTACATATCTACCCCAAGGAATACCGCAAATTCGCCGCACACTCGCGGGAGAGGGTTTTCCCATGCAAAAGAAGAAGAGCTTCACATGCTTAAGATGAGAATCGTTACCCTACCATTTCTCCTAGGCACCATGACGATCCAGTCGGATGGAAAGCACCGTATCGGCCTCGCCTCCGCGGATCTATACTCGGAATGAGAATCAGAGCTCCGAAGCTCCACCGGCGGCCGGAGTTGACCTCGTTCTTCTTCCTATCTCTCTCCTCTCTCTTAACTTTTAGAAAGAGAAGATGAAGATGAAATGAGGGTTTCTAAGCCATATTCTCGGGTATATCCCTGCAAGAACAACCCTGAACCGTTGGATCGCAAAATAAGTAAATGGACGGCCACGATTCACACTTAAAATGAACTTCCTGGGTCGAACACGGCTTGCGACACGCCCGTGTCCATGTCCATGTGCCTCGATCGACACCGAAACCGTTGCGTCCCAAAAAGAACACGGGCACTTGACACACTCATGTCGGGATTTGATGATCGCAGAACCAAGACCGACTCTGCTTGGTTCGAAATGGCCAGATTCTGCGGGCCAAGTTAGATGATCGAGTTTTCTTACGAGAGGAGGCAAGTGCACCTATCGCGTAGTACTCGGTATTCGGGAGAATACCGAGGTCGTATTGTTCTCGGGGGCGCGTTGATTATATCTACTCTTCCAGGAAGACTATTATCTTACTATCAGTAAGGTGGGATTTTTAGTTTAATTAAAATGGAAAGAAAGAGAGCTGAATTTTACTAAGTTAGTTCGATGACGGGTTAACGCTCGGCATCGAATCGGATTAAGACTAAAATAATTCTTAATAATTATTGAACTTAGTTTTTAAATTAATAAAAGGCACTTGGCCGTGGAGGTTCCATAGACATGAGCTCACCTTGGTCTATGGATATCGCTCACCTGGGCGCTAAGGCTATTCGACCGAACGTTAGTCCGACGAAGGATTCCCCTTAACGCCTGCATTATGCTAAGAACCCCGCTATTGGGTGGGGAACCCAATCCGGCAGAACTATGTTTCTCCTCTTTCGAGGGGGCGTACACAGTTCTCTTTACCCAAGGCGGATCGGTCCATACGTGCTGCCTCTCGGCGTTGCGTATGGATAACTGAAATAGAGCCCACAAATCGATTATGTGGTCCTATGCGTCGTTAACCCGGGGCAAACCTTAAGTCCTTAAATAAAAATAAAAATAAAGTTCTTTAATTATTTCAAATCATTTTATATGTCCCAATGCTCTTCGATGTCGAAGGTTAATAGAGATTAGCCACTCATCGGTATGGGGACGGCTTTATGTTTTTAGGTAAAGCATGAATGTTAAATTAAGCGCTAAACAATTATAAGAGAAAACACAAAAAAAATAGGACAATTAGATAAATTGAAGGCTAATTGATGCAGGCACTCACGCACACTTCAAAACCATAAATAAAATTAAATAAAGCAAGCCCTACTCAAATGAGTAGGCGGGAAATAAATGCAAGTACAAGTCCTACTCAAAACTGAGTAGGCGGGAAATGACAAGTCCTACTCAAAACTGAGTAGGCGGTAAATAAAAGCACGCCATTGAACTCTTAACGAGTAGGCGGAAATAAATGCACACACGCACACACTCTTCTTAATTGAAGAAAGCGATAAATAAAGCGTAAAAATTATCTCCTACACACACGCACTCTACATAATTGAGAAAGCGATAAAATTGCGAGTCCCGACTCAAATGAGTGGGCTGGGGTAAATTTATCTCATACACGCACACACTCTACTTGAAAGTAAAACAAACACACACACACTTCATGAATAAAAACACACACACACGCACAGAGTTTTCCTACTCAAGTGAGTAGAAAGAAAATGTAAGCAATAAAATGACATGTCCCACTCAAACGAGTGGGAGGGAAAAGAAAGCGGTGCGCCATTTAACTCTTAACGAGTAGGCGAAAATAAATGCGCACACACACGCACACGTACAAAAAAGAAAGGAAGTTATAAAAATAACTCATACACGCACGCACACTTGCAAAAAATAAGAAAAACAAAGTGCTCGAAAAATTAAAACAACTGCATTTCTACTGCTAGAATGCATTAGAAATGCATAAAAAGTGAAAATAAAAACTAAACAAGTAAAAAGTTTTAAAAATAAAAAGTTAAAACAAAGTGAGCGAAAAATTATAACGACTATATTTTCATTCTTATATTTTTATAAAAACTCCTAAAAAGTGAAAATAAAACTAAAAAAAGACAAAAAGTTTTACGATCTTAAAGAGCCTAAGTTAAAGAAAATTGAAAATAACACTTTTAGATGAGTTTTTATAAAGCCTTATGAATGAAAAATAGGAAAAAGGAGAAAAGCTAAATCTAAAAAGTGTGGAAAATGAAAATAAAATGGGCATTACAATGGCTAGAAAGTGCAAGAAAATCCTAAACTAAACTAAGTTATGAAAGCTAAAAAGAAAACATAAAAAGAAAATCACAAAAAGGGAACGAAAAAATTACTTAAGAAGGGCACTTCCAATTGAACATTTCAACTTTGCAAGATAGAAAATCTACCATTTTATTGAATAAAAAGGCTATTACATGAAAAGCTAAAACAAACAACCTAATACAAACTAAGAAAGATAGGGAGAAATTCTCCTTACATAGCTTAGAAGCCAAATGGGCAGCACCTCCCCTACGTAAGATGGACCAAAAAAGTGGACCCTCCAAATTTTCTGAAAGCCCTTATTTATAGGCAAAATTTCGGGTTGGTCACGCCCGTGACTAGGGCGTGACAGGGGGCGTGTCGCTACTGTACATGAGTTGATCGGGTGATTTGACTAGAAAGTTGACTTCGGTTGAAAACGTGGCGGGCACGCCCTAGGTCACGGGCGTGACATTTGTCAGTCACGGGCGTGACTGGGGCATGTCGGGGAGGTCGATCTGGGCACGGTCTGGTCGCAAAGTCGCGTGCGTCACGTGGGGCCAGGTGGCGAAGTCACGCTCGCGTCACATTCTGACACGGGCGTGTCTGGAGGCGTGTCGAGCTCGGTTTAATGAGGGCCGATCGTCGAGCTGGCAACCTGGAGTCAACGATCGTTGAGGGAGTGACATGGGCGTGTCAGTCATGTGACACGGGCGTGTAAGTCAACTTTTTTGACTTTTTCTGGAATAAAAATAAACCTAAGTTAGAAATAATATTTACAAAAATAAGCAATTTATTACATAAAACTAATTTAAAAAGGCAAAAATAAACTAAAATAATATATAAAAACATAGAAAAATTTGATATATTTACAACTCATCAAATACCCCCATACTTAAGCTTTTGCTATTCCAGAGCAAAAGTTTGAGGTGAACTTATAAGGAAGTAGAAAAATTCTAAGTTTTGCTACCGCTTAATTAATTAAATGAAAGAACGAAATAAACATACGGAGTATAAGAGTTAAGTCCTAAAATTATGAAGATGATTTAAAATAGAGAAAATGTTTTGACCAAAAAGACTTCTTGATGTAATCAAATAGAAAGCAGTAATTGTACGTGTTAGGTTAACAAAAATAGCTTGGAGTTATACGAACCTTAGCTTATAGGAGTTTTATAGGAAATAATGCAATTTATAAATTATGCTCTCAAAAAAATTTTAAAATTAATTCTAGAATCATGAAATTGGCTAAGGGGGTTGTATGGTTTATGAAGAGGGTTTTGAATTTTGAGGCGAGGTAATTTTTTCTCGAACCTCCAATTTTTTGGATGATTAGGAAAATGAAATCTTATTTTCCTCACTTATAATTTTTCAACTTCATAAAACTAAACCCAATGTATATGAACAGGAGTAATGAATTTTTTCCTCTTACTCCGTATATAATCTTTGAAATATTGGGGGCCTATGTTTACGGAATGAAATCTTATTCACATTGACTTAAGATCTTTTAGGGGTAAAATTTATTTACCATGCAAAGTAGGTCATGATAAGTATGGGGAAAAAAGAAAACTAGAATTTTAAAGAAAATCTTTTGAGAGCAACCTTTATAAACTATACGTTCCTAATTTCCAGAAAGCTAAGAGTAAGCATAATTGAATTCTATAGTCGTTGTTTTCTAACATGATACAGGTGCTCCTATCAATGAAAAATTAGAAGTAGTGTCAAAAAATGAGTTCCCTATCTTTTTACAAAGCATAATAAATTCTTTAAAACTTAACCCCAGCTATTTAAATTTATCAATCAAATATTAACAAACGGATAGTAAACAAAGAATTAATAAAATTCACAAATAGATCAACTCAAAACAAAATTTTTGGATAGCAATAAGGATGGTATATCTGATTTATTTGTATTATAGAATATATTTTTTTGAATTTTTGAAGTTATTATCTCTTTTTATATATATATATTTTATATTTTTGTATTTATTTCTATAATATATACATACTAAAGAAAAGAAAAATGAAAATAAAATTTTTTTTTTATTTTTGAGTTTTGCGGTTTATTTTATTTTTAAGTTTTGGCGAAATTTTTTATTTTTTTTTTGTATTTTTAAGTTTTTTTTTTGTATTTTTAAGTAAATTTTCATACTATTTACAAAAATTTGGGAGAAAAAGAGCAGTTATATACAAGGATGAGAGAGAGAAAGGGAGAGGGGAAAGAGAAAAAATATTTACAAAAAATACTTACAAAAATACTTACAAAAAATATTTACAGAAATACTTAAAAACAAAATAAAAAATATTTACAAAAAGAAAAACTAGGTAGCCGCGAGATGACTCGTTATGTGGATGGCTCGATGAGCCGGATCTCGCGGACCGAGTTAAAAAAAGTCAAAGTTTCAAAAATGGAACTTCAAAAAAAAAATTTGTATTTTTGATTTTTGTATTATATATATATATATTTTTTGTTTTTTTTTAAGTTTTGTTTTTTTTATATGTTTTTTTTTTGTTTTTGTAAATGAAAACGAAAGTACAAAAATACGAAAACACCCCCATACTTAGTTCCAACATTATCCCCAATGTTGTATGCTAAGTATGAGGAACAAGACAGCAGGTGTTGGGTACATTGGAAAATGTGTACCTGATTTGAAGAAGCCCAACTTACCTCAATGATATACATCAAGGTGTATTTGATGTTGTTTTGAGTTGACATGTGCAGGTGAAGAAGTATTAAAGAATGCAGAAAAATATTCTAAGTCCACATGTCGACACCTGAAGAAATTGTGTCGACACTTCAGAATATTTGTGTCGACACTTCAGAATATTTGTGTCGACACAGAGAAAGGTAGTCGACCACATTTATGTCGACACTGGGAAGCAGTGTCGACACATAAAGAAAATCGTCGACCTCAGCACTGGGAAGCAGTGTCGACACAAAGGAAGATAGTCGACACCCAGAGAAAGATAGTCGACTAGTGGAAGATAGTCGACTAGTGAAAGATAGTCGACCAGAGAAAGATTGTCGACTCACAAAAGAAGATAGTCGACCTCAACTGTGTCGACACTGGGTGGATGTGTCGACACCTTGAGATTGAGTCGACACATATTGGCAGAAGTCGACTATGCTTGTGTCGACACCAGAAGACTGAGTCGACACATTTTGGCAGGATTGAAGATTGCTGTGTCGACACCTGAAGGCTGAGTCGACACATGCTGAGTTCTGAATCTACAACAACTGTGTCGACACACAGGACTTGTGTCGACACACTGCAGAGTCTAGACCAAGTTATTTTCTGAAGAAGCTGGGTCGACTTAAAGGCAACTTAGTCGACATCATCAAAGACTGTGTCGACACCAAATTCACTTGTGTCGACACAGATAGACAGATTGGTCTCGACACTTTCTAACAGACTGTCTCGATATTTTGCTGTCCAAGGCTAAGGTACAATAACTGATTGAAGACTTGACAGCTGTGGGTTGCCACCGTTTAACTGAAGCTGTCAGACCTGTCAGAAAATAGTTAGAAACCGGATCAGCCGGTTACCATGAAGAAAGTCTATAAATAGACTCATTCAGAAGGAATTACATATACAGCTAAGCTAAGAAAAATAACAGAAGAAGATCTAAGAAGAAGAAACAAGAAGGATTACGATCCTGTTGAAGTTTCAATTCAAGAAAGTGCAAAAGAAGATCTTCATCAGAAGATCTAAGAAGAAGAAGTCTGAAGTATCAGAAAAGGTGTTGGATAGAGAGGGATCCAGTCATCTTGAAGAAGAAGAAGGAAGCCATCAGTGGTTTCTCAAGAAGCTGTTTGGAAATCAACTCAGCTAAGTTCAGATTCAAGAAGCTTTGAAGAAAGCTCAGATTCAGTTGATTTCATCAGCTGATCAAGAAGTGTCTTGTCCTCTTCTCTCTCAACAAAGGCAAGACATTAAAATATCTTTTTCTAAATATCTGTAGGATCTGTTTACACAGATCTGAGTTGTAAGCCTGTGTTATAAAGGCTGAGTGTAGGAGAGGTGATCTCTGAGTGGTAGGGCTATTTGCCTGAGTGTAGGAGAAGGTTATTCTCTGAGTGGTAGGCCTTGAGGCAAGGCTGAGGTAGGGTTGTTGAGCCTGAGTTGTAGGAACCTATCCTGGTTCTGAGCTGTAGGATCTGAGGATCTGAGTATAGTGGAAGTTTGGCCGAATCTAGCATATTGCTAGATAGGTGAAGGGGGAAAGTGGATGTTCCCAGACCTTGGGGAACCACTATAAAACATAGTGCAATCTGTGATGCTTAGTTGTCTGTGAATGCTGTGCTAGATGTTTTAATTTGTAATTGAATTCTGCCTAGAATTATAAACAAGAAATTAGAACCTATTCACCCCCCCCCCCTCTAGGTGTTTAGGTTGTCTTGAAAGTAAAACTATCAAGTGGTATCAGAGGGAGGTTCCTCAAAAAGGACTTAACAGTCTGAGGTAGATCTGAAAGGCAGAATCAAGATTCAAAAAGATGGGTTCTGGTGAGAATCATAAGGAGCTAGGGTCTATGAAATTACCCATATGAAAGAAAGAAATTTTTGGAATTTGGAAAGAAAGAGTCAGATTGTTTATGGAGGCATCTGACCCAAGGATTTACATCACAGTACAGGAAGGCCCCTTCATACCAATGAAGGTATCAGTTCTTGATGCAAATATCCAAACTCCAAAGAGTTATTCAGAGAAGACCAAGGATGAAATCATCTTGGCAACCATGGATAAAAGAGCTCAGAACATTATTGTTAGTGCCATAGATGATTCAACATTTCAGAATCTGATTCACTGCAAGACCTCCAAAGAGATGTGGGACACATTTATTGTCTACATGGAGGGATCTGAAGAAGTAAGGCAGGACAGGAAATCTATGCTCAATCAGGAGTATGAAAGTTTTAGACAAGGAAAATCTGATAGCATAACTGAGTGCTACAAGAAATTCTATAGAATTGTGAATGAGCTTATGTCCTATGGAAGAGTCTTCAGTACTTAAGAACTGAATGACAAATTCTTGAGATCCTTAACAAAGGATTGGGACACAAAGATCTGTGCCATAAGAGAAGTGGCTAAATTGGCAGAGATATCTCCTCCCACCTTGTTTGGAAAGTTGCTATCCTATGAAATGCAACTTATGGTGAGGAAGGAGGAGGAAAAGAATTCAAGAGGAGAGCATAGAGAAAAGACTGTGGCATTCAATGCAGAAGCCACTAGAAAGAATAGGAGGAAATCACCATCTCCTCCTAAGGAAGTTGCAGAAGATAGTTCTGAAAATTCAGATAAGGGTTCAGAAAGCTGTGATTCAGATGCATACTTTGCTGCTTTCACAAGGCAATTCCAGAGGTTCTTGAAAAAGAAGCAATGGAAGTCTAGGCCTTCCACATCACAACAAGTTGATGACTATTATCAGAAGAAAAGGTCATCAAGGAAAGAGAAGAGCAGATCAAAGCCCAGCAAAGCCACTACTTCAAAGATTGTCTGCTATTGTTGCAATAGGCCTGGACATGTAGTGGCTGACTGTCCTGATAAGAGAAAGGAGTCTTCAGACAAGAAGAAGACTCATCAGAAAGGCAAGAAGGAGAAATCCTTTGTTGCAAAGAAAGATAAGAGTCTAACAGACCAGTCAACTTCAGAGTCTGAATCTGAAGCTGAAGCATATATTGGACTATATGCTGCATCTGAAGAAGAGGAGTTTCTGCAGTTGCTAGACTCTATCAATGAACAAAAGGATCATCTGTGTATGGGGCTGATGGCAGGATCAGAAGAGGATATATGCCAGAATCAGTCTGGTCCTAATAAGGTACAATGTCCTTTTATTACATCTGTTTGTTGTACAAGTGAAGAATCAGCTACATCTGCATCAAGTGATGTAGATGCATCTGAATCTGAAGGAGATGTCTATCAATTGATAGACAAGTATGGGGACTTATTGTGGGCCCTTAAGAAAAGCAAGAACCTGGTTAAATCTCAGGCTCAGGAAATTGCTAATCTAAGGGTTGCTACAACTGAGTTAGAGAAAGTTATTGATCAAAAATTAAATGAAATTGCCAAGCTGAAGAATATAACTATTATTCAGATGGGCACAATTAATTATACTAATGATCAAGTGAAGAGTCTGGAGGCCAGACTTAGAATTGAAAGGGATTTAGTGGCTAGTTACTCAAAACCAAAATCTGTCTTACCCTTGATAGATGAATTTGTCACTCAAAAGGGTAAGGCTGGATTAGGATTTAAAGGTAACTCCAGGGCTGGCAGATTCAAGAGGAAAGGCAAAGCTCCTGTTAAGCCACTAAACCTTTCAGTCCCCATAAAGTTTAGTAAGGTGGAAGTGCCTTCTAACAAATATGATCATGAAGATATTCAAGGTCATAATAAGACTAATGTTCTGAAGAACAAGGGTGTAAATGCAAGCAGGCCTACCTATGGTCATAAACCCAATGGTTTTAAGAAATCAGTAGGTAAAGTTGCTGCAGCACCAGCAATGAACAGAAATTCTTCTGACAAGGATATATCTAGATCTAGATACAATAAGTTTGAATGTTGGTGATGTGGCAAGAGAGGCCATTTTGCACTAGACTGCTGGTATAACCCAAGTGTTATAAAGAACAATAGTCTACCTGTTAGAAGAGGTTATGGTAGCTTTATTAATGCTAACCTGAACCAAGGACCCAAGACTTACTTGGGTTCTAAGGGTAAGTAATTCTGTGTTGCAGGTGAATCCAAGTAACCATGCCCCTATATGGTACTTGGATAGTGGTTGTTCCAGGCACATGACTGGAACAAAGGGGCTGCTGAAGGAGTATTCATCTGTCAAAGATGGACCTAATGTGATCTTTGGTGGATCTGAAAAAGGAGTCATCAAAGGGTTTGGTAACATTTCTTCTAACCTAATTACTATCGCTCAAGTGGCTTATTTAAAAGGCTTGAAACATAATCTAATAAGCATAAGCCAGCTAAGTGATTTAGGATATGACATTTCATTTGTTAAAGATGGATGTCATATCAAAAGGTCAAGTGATCAAAAGATCATATTGACTGGGTGTAGAAAGAGAAATGTATATTGTCTTAATTTTGAATGTGAGAATAAGACTTCTCTCATCTGCCTTGTAGCTGATGACAATGCTTCTCATTGTGTTAAGTGGCATAAGAGATTGGCTCATCTAAACCACAAGACAATTGGCCAACTCTTTAGCAAAGAGTTAGTGAGGAATGAACCTCAGGTTAAGTGTTTAAAGCAAGGGATATGCTCAGCTTGTCAAAAGGGCAAGCAGACAAAATCCTCCTTTCAAAGCCTTGAAAACAAGGATTCTGTGAGGTACTTATACCTCTTGCATATGGATCTTTTTGGTCCTATGCCAGTTCATAGTGTAGGTAGGAAGGTCTACACTTTTGTGGTTGTAGATGACTATTCTAGATTTACATGGGTGTTCTTTCTGAGACAAAAATCTGAAACCCCAAGTGTATTACATAATTTTGTAAAGCAAATTCAGAATGAACTGAATAGTACAATGGTCAAAATCAGAAGTGACCATGGTACTGAGTTTCAATCTGAAAGCATAACAAACTTGTGTAAAGACTTTGGGATTTTCCAAGAGTTCTCCTCACCTAGAACACCTCAGCAAAATGGAATTGCTGAAAGAAAGAATAGAACATTAATTGAAGCAGGTAGAACTCTGTTGAGTGACACCTCTCTCCCAAAATATTTTTGGGCTGAGGCAGTTAACACTGCTTGTCATGTAATCAATAGGGCTACTATCACCAAAAGCCACAAAATGACTCCCTATGAGATTGTGAAAGACAGAAAACCAAATCTATCTTACTTTAGGATCTTTGGTTGCAAGTGTTATATACTTAACAATGGCAAGTCATATTTGACTAAGTTTGCTGCCAAATCCCAGGATGGGATATTTGTTGGTTACAGCACAAATAGTAAAGCCTATAGAGTCTTCAACTTGACTACTCAAGTTGTTGAAGAATCTGTGCATATTGTGTTTGATGAAACAAGATTAATCAACTGTGAGTTGTCTTGTAGATCAAATGACTCAACAGGTATAAGAAAAAGTATGGACAAGCTCTCCATTACTAAGTATTAAAGGAAGATGGGGCATTGGAAAATGAAGGCTTCTGTCCAGGGGGAGAACAAGACACTATAGAAGCTGATGAAAACCAAGAGATTCAGCTAAATGAAGGAGCTGGAGATGTTCAACCAGAAGGGAATCTTCCTCCAGCTACAAGACATTTAAGAGATCATCCAGCTGATCAGATAATAGGTGATCCAAGACAGGGGGTGCAAACTAGAAGCAGAAATCAAAACAAAGTTCTACATTCAAGTTTCCTGTCACAAATGGAGCCTAAGAAGTTTGAAGAAGCTATCCAAGACCAGCACTAGATTGATGCTATGCAAGAGGAGCTGAATCAATTCAGAAGGTGCAATGTCTGGGAGCTTGTTCCGAAACCAAGAGGCCACAACATAATTGGCACAAAATGGATCTATAGGAACAAGCTAGATGAAAGTGGAATAATTGTAAAGAATAAAGCAAGATTGGTTGCAAAAGGATACCGGCAGGAAGAAGGGATTGACTTTGATCAAACCTTTGCTCCAGTAGCAAGGCTGGAGGCAATCAGAATATTCCTTGCCTATGCAGCCTATCAAGACTTCAAAGTATACCAGATGGATGTGAAGTCAGCATTTCTGAATGGTGATCTTAAAGAAGAAGTATATGTAGAGCAGCCATCAGGTTTTGTAGATCCTCTTAAACCTGATTTTGTTTATAAGCTTAGGAAAGCTCTGTATGGGTTAAAGCAAGCCCCAAGGGCTTGGTATGAAACCCGGTCTACTTTCCTTATTGAGAATAAATTCTCAAGAGGAAAAATTGACAAAACTCTATTCCTTAGGGAATCCAAAGGCAAGATCATCCTAGTTCAGATCTATGTTGATGACATAATCTTTGGATCTACTGAAAACAACCTTTGTAAAAAGTTTGCCAAACTTATGCAAGGGAAGTTTGAGATGAGCAGTATGGGGGAACTGAAGTTCTTCTTGGGACTCCAAGTAAGACAGACTGATGATGGCTTGTCCATATCCCAGTCTAAGTTCACCAAATAATTGATTAAGAAATATGGTATGGAGTCATCCTCCACCATGAGAACTCCTATGGGAACAAGTATGCCTATATGCAAAGATGATGCAGGTAAACCTGTTGATGAGTCTTTGTATAGAGGAATAGTTGGCTCACTACTATATCTCACTGCTAGTAGACCAGATATTATGTATGCTACATGTGTCTGTGCTAGGTACCAAGCCTGCCCTAAAGAATCTCATTATACTGCAGTCAAACGGATTCTGAGATATCTTAAGGGTACACCTAATCTAGGTCTTTGGTACCCTAGGAATAGAGATTTTCAACTAACAAGCTATTCAGATGCAGATTTTGCAGGATGTAGAGAGGATAGGAAGAGTACTACAGGTACTTGTCAATTCCTGGGAGGAAGACTAATATCATGGAGTAGTAAGAAGCAGACCAGTGTGGCAATTTCCACAGCTGAGTCTGAGTATGTTGCTGCTGGAAGCTGCTGTGCACAGCTATTATGGATGCAGCATCAGCTTAAGGATTATGGTATTCAACTAAGTAGAACACCTCTTTTGTGTGATTCTAAGAGTGCAATTTCTATTGCTAATAATCCTGTTTCTCATAGTAGAACTAAGCATATAGAAATAAAATACCATTTTCTTAGAGAACATGTAGAAAAAGAAGACATCTCATTGGAATTTGTGAAAACAGATTATCAAATAGCAGATGTGTTTACTAAGCCCCTAGATGAGACCAAATTCAATAAATTCAAAATTGAATTAGATATGTTAACCATTGATTTGTGTAATCACAAAATCATCAACAATAAAGTTGAAGTGGTAACAAGACATTCCATTGATATAAAGACACATTGAAGTAGTATCAAGTACTTTGTAGTACTTATAAGTTGTGTTGAACAAACAGAAATTGGCTAAGTTAAATGGTGTCGACACATTCAGTAAAAATGTGTCGACTCAGGGTAGTAATGTCGACAAGTCAGAGATATTGTGTCGACACAGAAAATATGTGTCAACACTTAAGAATCTTATTGTCGACTTATCCAGGAATGTAGTGTCGACTTCACCAGGATAGTGGTGTCGACACTTACAGGTTTTGTGTCGACACTTATACTAAGAGTCGACACAGAATTTCTGAAGCTCTACTATATAACGCTGGTGTCGACATAACCATAAATTGGTGTCGACACATAATAGAAGGACTTGAAGTCGAGACAATAGAAGCTTGTGTCGACACATTCCATCTGTGTCGACACTTATAGTCTGTTTTTGGCGACTTTTGATCTTCTTTAAACAGAAGGTATAAATAGGTCAAAAACTCATTCTGTCGACACGCTTACAAGGTTTTCGAAACCCTGTGTCGACATTCTCTCTCTCTCTCTCTCTTTCTCTCATCTTTCAAGCTTTCTCGACTGATCAATGGCGCCAAAGATTGAAGATAATGTGAATGAAGGATATGAGTTGGTGCGCCAGGCCTTTGCAGCTGCCCCTCCAGATGTTCTCAGGGTTATCTCTCTCCTCTCCGACTCAGGATTAGAATTTCTAGTCTCCGAACCATCTAAGATACGGAAGAAGGAGGTGCATGAGTTCTTTACTTCTGCATCTGTAGTCTCTGAAAGTCAGGAGATAAAATCCACAGTTCATGGGTCACCAGTGGAGATTACACCAAGTAAGTTAAGAACAATTCTGCAATTACCTATAATTGAGAATGAAGAGGATGTCCTTGCTTCTAAATCAAGGGAGGCTCTTCAATGGTGTGGATTGGATTCCACCATGAAAATTGGAGCTGCTTTCAATAGGAAAGGAATGAATCAACAGGGCAAGTTTCTGTCAGAGGTGGTTGGAAAAGTTATTCTGTGCAAGCCAGGTGGACATGATAGGATTTCTGCCTATATATTCCGCCTAATGACCAGGATTGTGTTTACAATTCCAACGGATTGGTCATCTATAATCTTTGAAAAGATTAAGGAAGGAATCAAGAAGCCAAATCTGGCTAGGATAATGAGTATATACCTAAGTAAGGAGATTCCTGATGTTATGCAACAACAACCTGGAACAAAAATTAATCACATGAGAAGGATGGACATGAGATTGTTCTCCAGATGGGATAGGGTGCTGACCAAAGAGATGCCTGAAGTAGAAAGGCAGGATTAACCTGAGAAATCCCCAGGTCATGCTACCAGTACTGAGCACCAACAAGAAGAGCAAGTAAGACAAGAGGTTGAAGATCAGCCTGCTTCTACACAAGTTCAGGATGCCACAATACCTGCAATTCAAGAAGAAGAAGTAAGCATACCAGCTCAGTAAGTTTATTCACCTACACAAACTGTATCTACTCATGACCAGGTACAGGTGCAGGGGGAGCTGGTGTATTTTCCTACAAAAGAGATTTCTAATATTTCTATTTCTGCACAGGTCTAGGGGGAGCAAGTGCAAGAAGATGCTCAAATTGATCTATCTCCAAATTTGAATACTGCAGATGATCCAGCCCAGAAGGAATATACTCTGGAGGAGTTATTCCCAAATGATGAAATAATTACTGATAGCCTGGAAGTGGAGCAAGAAATTGAGGGGGAGCCAGTGTATGTTGAGTCTGTACAACATGGCACTGAAGCAGCTGTTCCTCCTCCTCCCAAAGAAAGAGTTCAAATTGATAGTACTTCTGATTCTGAGAATGTAGAAGCCAGGGTGGCTAAGAAGAGAAAACTTCTGGTCTTCTAGAGAAGGAGCAAGAGCTACAAGCAGGCTCTACAGTCTACAGCACATCACACTCCTTCTGACTTTGATTATAACAAGTTTTTGGTCGATTTACAAGTGAAATTGGATGAACACAGAGTGGCCATTGAAAAATATGTTGATGAGAACAACAAGTCCCTGCAATTTGACTTAGCCCAAGATATAAAATCTATTAGGTTTGAGGTCAACATGCATAAGAAGGAAATGACAGATTGCTTCCATAAGGGAGGTAATGTTGTGGTGTATTTGGCAAAACAACGGCAGACTATCATTCCTAAGGTGGATGATATTGCTTTAAAGCAAAGCTATGTCTTGGAAAATCAGATAAGGATGAATGAGAATTTAACTGAATCTCATCATGAGATAATTGAAGAATTGAAAAAGATTGTTCCAAGCCTGCCTGCAGCTAGAGCAAAGGAAATGGAAGAATTTGATATGAACTTTCAAGCTGCTATTGATTCTGTTAAGACTGCAATCACTACCTCTCAAAAGGAAATATCTGACAAGCTTCTAAAGTTAAAACCATTTTTTAAAGAGGGTGTGAATTATCTGGATGGCCAAATCAGATTTCAGAAGGAAGATCTCAGAGATCATGTTTCTAGAGAAGCCATAAAGGGGGAGAGGATGTTAGTTCATGCAGGCTCAGAGCACACCAAATGGGTGACCAATAGTATTCGAGCCACATTGGGATATCCCCCATTGTGTGATGATGCTATGGTGGCTGAGTCAGGAATACAAACAAGTCTACTTGAAGGCAATCAACCTGAGGTGGCCCATGTCATTTACCCCCCTCCAGATTATGATATGACTGATCAGCAGGTTCAAGGAATGTATAGTCCTCCAAAGGAGGTTACTAATGTTGTTATTGGGAAGGTTGATAAGCCTGAGGCTACTTTGAAAGACCAGCAAGATGCTCTACTATCTAAGAAAAGGTTTAGAGAGCAGGCTGAACTTAAGCCAGACTTTGAGCAGTGGAGTCCTACTTCCAGAAATATTATACTCACTGCATGGAAGGCTGTCAAAGGCCAAGTGCAAGAAAGAGGCAAGTGATTCAATGAGATGGAATGGCAGAAGTATGAAGCCAGGCAAGAGGCCATAGTGCAGTTTAGAAGAAAAGCCAAGCTGGGTAGGCTGCCTACAGATGCTCTGGAGCCAAGCAAGTATTTCCCAAAGCCCTTTCATTATTTTGAAAGGCAAAGGCTCAAGGAAGAAGCAAAGAAGAAGGCTGATCTAAAAGGCAAGAAGCCAGCTGAAGATTCTGAAGCTCTTGTGAAGGCTCAAGTTCTATCTGGCAAAGGGATTGTCATTAAAGAGCCTGATCAGTCTTAATTTTTAGTTCTTTCAAAGTATTTTGTAATGTTTTGATTAAATCATTAAATGTAAATCTCTGTATTCAAACATTATCAAGTTATAAACAAAATGTTGTTTGGTATCATATAATGTTCATTCTGTGATGGATTGTTTTTATGTTTTGTTTATGTTAAGTATTCTTGTTATGTCATATATCATCAGTTTATACTTTTTATAAATGGTGTATATCATTGGCTATAGGGTTATGACTTCTCCAAATAGGGGGAGATTGTTGGGTACATTGGAAAATGTGTACCTGATTTGAAGAAGCCCAACTTAGCTCAATGATATACATCAAGGTGTATTTGATGTTGTTTTGAGTTGACATATGCAGGTGAAGAAGTGTTAAAGAATGCAGAAAAATATTCTAAGTCCACATGTCGACACCTGAAGAAATTGTGTCGACACTTCAGAATATTTGTGTCGACACTTCAGAATATCTGTGTCGACACAGAGAAAGGTAGTCGACCACATTTATGTCGACACTGGGAAGCAGTGTCGACACATAAAGAAAATCGTCGACCTCAGCACTAGGAAGCAGTGTCGACACAAAGGAAGATTGTCGACACCCAGAGAAAGATTGTCGACTAGTGGAAGATAGTCGACTAGTGAAAGATAGTCGACCAGAGAAAGATTGTCGACTCACAAAAGAAGATAGTCGACCTCAACTGTGTCGACACTGGGTGGATGTGTCGACACCTTGAGATTGAGTCGACACATATTGGCAGAAGTCGACTATGCTTGTGTCGACACCAGAAGACTGAGTCGACACATTTTGGCAGGATTGAAGATTGTTGTGTCGACACCTGAAGGCTGAGTCGACACATGCTGAGTTCTGAATCTACAACAACTGTGTCGACACACTGGACTTGTGTCGACACACTACAGAGTCTAGACCAAGTTATTTTCTGAAGAAGCTGGGTCGACTTAAAGGCAACTTAGTCGACATCATCAAAGACTGTGTCGACACCAAATTCACTTATGTCGACACAGATAGACAGATTGGTTTCGACAATTTCTAACAGACTGTCTCGACATTTTGTTGTCTAAGGCTAAGGTACAAGAACTGATTGAAGACTTGACAGCTGTGGGTTGCCACCATTTAACTGAAGCTGTCAGACCTGTCAAAAAACAGTTAGAAACCGGATCAGCCGGTTACCATGAAGAAAGTCTATAAATAGACTCATTCAGAAGGAATTACATATACAGCTAAGCTAAGAAAAATAATAGAAGAAGATCTAAGAAGAAGAAACAAGAAGGATTACGATCCTGTTGAAGTTTCAATTCAAGAAAGTGCAAAAGAAGATCTTCATCAGAAGATCTAAGAAGAAGAAGTCTGAAGTATCAGAAAAGGTGTTGGATAGAGAGGGATCCAGTCATCTTGAAGAAGAAGAAGGAAGCCATCAGTGGTTTCTCAAGAAGCTGTTTGGAAATCAACTCAGCTAAGTTCAGATTCAAGAAGCTTTGAAGAAAGCTCAGATTCAGTTGATTTCATCAGCTGATCAAGAAGTGTCTTGTCCTCTTCTCTCTCAACAAAGGCAAGACATTAAAATATCTTTTTCTAAATTTCTGTAGGATCTGTTTACACAGATCTGAGTTGTAAGCCTGTGTTATAAAGGCTGAGTGTAGGAGAGGTGATCTCTGAGTGGTAGGGCTATTTGCCTGAGTGTAGGAGAAGGTTATTCTCTGAGTGGTAGGCCTTGAGGCAAGGCTGAGGTAGGGATATTGAGCCTGAGTTGTAGGAACCTATCCTGGTTCTGAGCTGTAGGATCTGAGGATCTGAGTATAGTGGAAGTTTGGCCGAATCTAGCATATTGCTAGATAGGTGAAGGGGGAAAGTGGATGTACCCAGACCTTGGGGAACCACTATAAAACATAGTGCAATCTGTGATGCTTAGTTGTCTGTGAATGCTGTGCTAAATGTTTTAATTTGTAATTGAATTCTGCCTAGAATTATAAACAAGAAATTAGAACCTATTCACCCCCCCCCCCCCCTCTAGGTGTTTAGGTTGTCTTGAAAGTAAAACTATCAGCAGGTATATGTACAAAAAGGGAAAAAGAGGGTGGCAGAAAATGTCCCTGATCCGCGCTCGCGGAAGCCCATTAGAAACCCTGTATTATTAGAAAATTAGAAGACATGATCAATAAAGAGCGAAAAAGATAGACGTGGCGTGCCTCCCATGAGCGCTTTGTTTATAGTCGCGTAGCTTGACTATATTGGCGGGTTTATATATGGAGAAAGGTTATGGTTTCGCTCCTACTGATCACAGGGTCGCCCGCTATATAAGACTTTAACCGATTACCGTTCACCTTAAAAGTGCCTTTTTCGGGGTGGGAGATGAGTATGGTCCCATATGGCCAAACCTCTTCAACCTTGAAGGGGCCGAACCATCACGATTTTAGCTTACCCGGGAAAAGCCTAAGACGTGAATTGTAAAGAAGGACTAGATCGCCCGGAGAAAAAATTTTGGGGGTTTTAATTTTTCGATCGTGATAGAACTTAGAACGCTCCTTATAGAACTTATTGCTCTCGTAAGCGTTCGCACGCCATTCATCGAGCTTGTTTAGTTGCAGTTTTCTATTCTGTGCGGCTAAGTTAGAGTCGAGGTTTAAGAGTTTTAATGCCCAAAGTGCGTGATGTTCTAGTTCTACGGGTAAATGGCATGCTTTGCCATAGACTAATTGAAACGGGGTACAACCGGTAGCAGTTTTGTATGCCGTACGATACGCCCATAACGCGTCGTCGAGTTTAGCGGACCAATCTTTCCTATTAAGTGAAACGGTTTTTTCTAATATTCACTTAATCTCTCGATTTACTACCTCAACTTGGCCACTTGTTTGCGGGTGGTAGGGTGTGGCAAGCTTGTGCGTGACTCCGTATTTAGCTAACATCTTAGCCATTAGAGCAATATAGAAATGCGTTCCCCTATCACGAACAATAGCGCAAGGCATGCCGAAGCGAGAAAATAGTTTTTTAAGAAATGTAACGATGACTCGCGCATCGTTGGTGGGGAGAGCTTGCGCTTCCGCCAACCGTGATACGTAGTCGGCCGCCACTAAAATATATGAATTTTTATAAGAAGGAGGCAGGGGGCACACAAAATCTATGCCCCATAAATCGAAGACTTCGCATTCTAAAAACATGTTCTGGGGCATCTCGTCTCGACGTGAGATGTTACTCGACCGCTGACAGCTATCGCATGCGCGCACAAAATTGTGCGTGTCTTTGAAGAGAGTGGGCCAAAAGTAGCCCGCCTCTAGCACCTTCCTAGCGGTCTGGTTGGCTTGATAGTGCCCCCCGGCTGGACCCTCGTGGCAGTGCCTCAATATTTGTGTGCACTCCACTCCCGTGACGCATCTTCGAACTGCTTAGTCCGCGCAGATACGGAAAAGAAATGGGTCATCCCAAAAGAAATTTTTCAAGTCGGAAAAGAATTTCTTCTTTTGATGACTTGAAAAATCTTTTGGAAGTACCCGCGCTACTAAGTAGTTTGCAAAATCTGTGAACCAAGGAGAAGATGACGAAGACGAACGAATGACGAGAAGGCGTTCCTCGGGGAATCTGTCATTTATTTCAGATTCGACGAGCGCTTCCACACCCGGATTTTCTAAACAGGAGAGGTGGTCTGCCGCTAGATTCTCCGCGCCCTTCTTATCTCGGATCTCCAAGTCAAACTCTTGTAGGAGGAGAATCCATCGAAGAAGGCGGGGCGTCGCGTCGGTTTAAGCTAATATGTATTTAAAGGCGGAGTGATCGGTAAAAACGATAACTTTAGATAGCGTAAGGTACGAGCGAAACTTATCGAAAGCGAAAACGACGGCTAAGAGTTCCTTTTCCGTCGTCGTGAATTAACTTGTGCGGAAGTGAGCGTCTTGCTAGCGTAATAAATAGGATGAAAATGTTTTTCTACGCGTTGGCCAAGAACGGTGCCTAAGGCAATATAACTAGCGTCGCACATGATTTCGAACAGAAGGGACCAATTAGGGGCCACAAGAATTGGAGAATTGATAAGTTTTTGTTTTATAAAATTAAAAGCAGACTCGCAATTGCTACTAAAGACAAAAGGTGATTCCTTTTCCAAGAGGTGAGTAAGCGGCTTTGTTATTTTTAAAAAATCTTGAATGAAGCGCCTGTAAAAGCCCGCGTGGCCGAAGAAACTCCTAATAGATTTTATGTTAGTCGGCTGAGGAAGTTTTTCTATTACTTCTACTTTGGCCTTATCGACCTCTATCCCCTTAATCGAAATCTTATGGCCGAGGACCAAACCTCCTCGAACCATAAAGTTACACTTTTCCCAATTTAAAACAAGATGCGTGTCCTCGCATCGCTGGAGGACACGATCGAGATTTCGAAGACAATCCGGGAATGAGCATCCGAATACAGAAAAGTCATCCATAAATACTTCCATAATATCTTCTACTAGCTCGCCAAAGATTTCCAGCATACATCTTTGGAATGTAGCTGGCGCATTGCAGAGGCCAAATGGCATCCTTCGGTAGGCGAAGGTGCCAAAGGGGCAAGTAAAAGTTGTTTTCTCTTGGTCTTCAGGGGAAATGGGGATTTGGAAAAACCCCGATAAACCATCGAGAAAATAATAATATGGATGACCGGAGAGACGCTCGAGAATCTGGTCAAGGAAAGGTAGTGGGAAATGGTCCTTGCGGGTGGCATCATTAAGTTTACGATAATCGATGCACACACGCCAACCCGTAACAGTACGAGTTGGGACGAGCTCGTTGTGCTCATTCTCCACTACAGTTAGACCGCCCTTCTTGGGCACGACATGAATGGGACAAACCCATGCACTATCAGAAATGGGATAAATAATCCCCGCATCTAATAATTTAATTATCTCAGTTTTCACAACGTCTTTCATGTTTGGGTTAAGACGTCGCTACGGCTGAATGGTTTTGCGGTAATTATCGTTTAGGAAAATTTTGTGAGTGCAGAAAGAAGGGTTAATCCCCTTAAGGTCAGAAATTTGCCACGCAATTGCGTGGCGATGTTTAAGCAAAACCTCCAATAAATCGGAGGTCTCTGAATCAATTAAATGCGAAGAAATGATTACCGGGAGTGTATCATTTTTCCCCAAAATGGCGTATTTGAGGGATTCGGGTAATGGTTTGAGTTCTAGGGTGGGCTGTTCTTGTAGCGAGGTTTTAGATCTAATGTCTTTTGAACCAATTGGTTCAAAGGCACATCTGTAGAAGCATCCTCATTGCAATAAAAATTTTCGAGCGAAAAAATATTTTCGTTTAAAAACTCGGACTCGAAAACCGGAGAAGAACAATCTCCATTAAAACAATCTAAAGAGTAGCAGAAACCGTCGCTCGGCGACGAATCTTCCATTGAGGGGTTAATAGAATAAGTAACTTAGTCGTCCCCTACCCGAAGGAGAAGATGACCGTTACTTACATCGATTAGCGCACGTGAGGTCGCGAGGAAAGGGCGACCAAGTATTATTGGTACGTTGACATCTTTCTCGATGTCTAAGATGACAAAGTCCACCGGGAAGGTGAACTTGTTTACTCGGACAAGGACATCCTCAACTACCCCGATGGGGAACCTAACCGAGCGATCCGCTAGTTGGATGTGCAAATTGGTAGGAGCAGGAGTACCCAAACCTAATCGCGGGAAGAGCGAGAACGACATCAAATTAATGCTCGCGCCTAAGTCTGCTAAGGCATATTTTACTAATACATCGCCAAAAAGGCACGGGATAGAAAACCATCCCGGGTCGTTTTGTTTTGAGGGCAATTTACTAGTAAGAGCCGCCGAGCAGACAGCGTTGAGAGATATATGCGAAATATCCTCGAGTTTGCGTTTATTAGAAAGTAGTTCTTTTAAAAATTTCGCATATTTAGGCATTTGCGAGATAGCCTCGCAAAAAGGAACATTAATATGAATTTGTTTAAGTAATAAAATAAATTTTTCATATTGCGCGTTCACTCGCTCGTTATCTAACTTAAGCGGGTAGGGCAGCGCCTTATTTAAAATTGTTTTGTCGTTAAAAATCGGTAAGGGTGGCGTAATCGAAGAAGAGGGAAGAGGGGTCGGAGGTGAAATACGTACCTGAGGATCGATCCGTTTTGGATCGACCACCTCCTTACCGCTATGGAGGGTTATAGCGTTGGCAGTTTCCCTTGGATTGGGCTCCGTGTTCCCTGGCAGTGCCCCCAGAGCGCGTTCCGACATAAGTCGCGCCAGCTGTCCAACCTAGATTTCTAAATTATTTAGCGATCCGGTGATGTTACGGATATTGGACTCGTTGGACGCGACATAACGATTAAAATTTTCCTCCATCGGGGATGGCTTCATAGGAGGGTGAGGAGGAAACGTGGGCGCAAAAGGAGGGGGAGGAGGGCGCTGCGCGTTGTTCAGGTTGCTCCATGAGAAATTTGGGTGGTTCCTCTAACCCGGATTATAGTGGATACTATAAGGGTTGTTTTGAAAGGAGGGATGCACCGGATTTCCCATGTAGTCCACGAACTCGTCGACTACGCAGATGTTAGAGGGGGGAAGAAAACAAGGCGGAGTGGGGGAGGCAACAGACATCTCCGCCACCTGCTTAGTTAGCCTTTCGACTTGAAGGGCTAGCTGAGCAGTGGCATCCACTTCATAAAGGCCTGCCTGCTTATGGCGCGCCCGCGGGACATTCCATTGATAGGCATTCATAGCCATCTCTTCGAAAAGGGCCTGGGCGGCCTCGGGGGTCTTATTATTCAGAGTGCCCCCGACAGCCGCGTCAATAATTTGACGCGTCTGACTGTTCAGTCCATTATAAAAAATTTGTACCTGCAACAATGTTCGCAGCGCGTGGTGCGGGCACCAGCGGAGAAATTCCTTAAAACACTCCCAAGTCTCATAAAGAGACTCGAAGTCGATTTGCACAAAAGAGGAAATGTCCGCCCGCAATTTTGCAGTTTTTGCGGGCGGAAAATATTTAGTAAGGAATTTCTCCGCCAACTCCGTCCAGGTCGTGATGGATCCCCGTCGGAGGGAGACCAGCCACTCCTTGGCTTTGGACTTAAGGGAGAAGGGAAAAATGCACAAACTAATGGCGTCATCAGTGACGCCATTAATCTTAAAAGTATCGCAAATTTCCAAAAAATTAGACAAGTGATTATTCGGGTCCTCATCCGGCTGTCCGTCGAACTGCAGGCATTTTGGATCATTTGTATAACACTTGACTTAATTTCAAAATTATTGTTCGCCACAGCAGGCCGAACAATACTCGACCCCGTATCATCCATGTTGGGTCGAGTGTAGTAAGACATCGTACGCTCGGCCGCTTGGGCATTATTTGGGTCGGCCATAGAAGAGAAAGAGGGTTCTCCGGTGGATTCTGCAGGGTCTAAAAAGGGAATTCGACGTAGAGATCGGATACGCGCAAGAGAGCGGTCGATCTCAGGGTCGAATTCAAGATTTTCAGAACTCGAAGGTTGTCCGCGGGTCATGCACCCTAATAAAAAAACAACGAAGGGGGAAGGATTATTTTTTTGTTATAAAATTTTTTATTTGAAAATAAAGTAAAATTAATAGGGTCCCGGATTCAATATAACAACAGTGATCCTCGGCAACGGCGCCAAAAACTTGATGATCGCAGAACCGAGACCGACTGTGGTTGGTTCGAAATGGTCAGATTCCGCGGGCCAAGTTAGATGATCGAGTTTTCTAACGAGAGGAGGCAAGTGCACCTATCGCGTAGTATTCGGTATTCGGGAGAATACCGAGGTCGTATTGTTCTCGGGGGCGCGTTGATTATATCTACTCTTCCAGGAAGACTATTATCTTACTATCAGTAAGGTGGGATTTTTAGTTTAATTAAAACGGAAAGAAAGAGAGTTGAATTTTACTAAGTTAGTTCGATGACGGGTTAACGCTCGACATCGAATCGGATTAAGACTAAAATAATTCTTAACAATTATTGAACTTAGTTTTTAAATTAATAATAGGCACTTGGCCGTGGAGGTTCCATAGACATGAGCTCACCTTGGTCTAGGGATATCGCTCACCTGGGCGCTAAGGCTATTCGACCGAACGTTAGTCCGACGAAGGATTCCCCTTAACGCTCGCATTAGGCTACGAACCCCGCTATTGGGTGGGGAACCCAATCCGGCAGAACTACATTTCTCCTCTTTCGAGGGGGCATACGCAGTTCTCTTTATCCAAGGGGGATCAGTCCATACGTGCGGCCTCTCGGCGTTGCGTATGGATAACGGAAATAGAGCCCACAAATCGATTATGTGGTCCTATGCGTCGTTAACCCGGGGCAAACCATAAGTCCTTAAATTAAAATAAAAATAAAGTTCTTTAATTATTTCAAATCATTTTATATGTCCCAATGCTCTTCGATGCAGAAGGCTAATAGAGATTAGCCACTCATCGTATGGGGACGGCTTTATGTTTTTAGGTGAAGCGTGAGTGTTAAATTAAACGCTAAACAATTATCAGAGAAAATACAAAAAAAACAGGATAATTAGATAAATTGAAGGCTAATTGATGCAGACACTCACACACACTTCAAAACCATAAAGAAAATTAAATAAAGCAAGCCCTACTCAAATGAGTAGGCTGGAAATAAATGCAAGTACAAGTCCGACTCAAAACTGAGTAGGCGAGAAATGACAAGTCCTACTCAAAACATAGTAGGCGGTATATAAAAGCACGTCATTGAACTGTTAACGAGTAGGCGGAAATAAATACACACACGCACACACTCTTCTTAATTGAAGAAAGCGATAAATAAAGCGTAAAAATTATCTCCTACACGCACGCACTCTACATAATTGAGAAAGCGATAAAATTGCGAGTCCCGGCTCAAATGAGTGGGCGGGGGTAAATTTATCTCATACACGCACACACTCTACTTGAAAGTAAAACACACACACACACACTTCATGAATTAAAACACACACACACGCACAGAGGTTTCCTACTCAAGTGAGTAGAAAGAAAATGTAAGCAATAAAATGACAAGTCTCACTCAAACGAGTGGGCAGGAAATAAAAGCGGTGCGCCATTTAACTCTTAACGAGTAGGCGGAAATAAATGCGCACACACACGCACACGTATAAAAATGAAAGGAAGTTATAAAAATAACTCATACATGCACGCACACTTGCATAAAAATAAGAAAATCAAAGTGCTCGTAAAATTAAAACAACTGCATTTCTACCGCTAGAATGCGGTAGAAATGCATAAAAAGTGAAAATAAAAATTTAACGGGTAAAAAGTTTTAAAAATAAAAAGTTAAAACAAAGTAAGCGAAAAATTATAATGACTATATTTTCATTCTTATATTTTTATAAAAACTCCTAAAAAGTGAAAATAAAACTAAAAAAAGACAAAAAGTTTTACGATCCTAAAGAGCCTAAGTTAAAGAAAATTGAAAATAACACTTTTAGATGAGTTTTTATAAAGTCTTATGAATGAAAAAATAGGAAAAAGGAGAAAAGCTAAATCTAAAAAGTGCGGAAAATGAAAATAAAACGGGCATTACAACGGCTAGAAAGTGCAAGAAAATCCTAAACTAAACTAAGTTATGAAAGTTAAAAAGAAAATCACAAAAAGGGAACGAAAAAATTACTTAAGAAGGGCGCTTCCAATTGAACATTTCAACTTTGCAAGATAGAAAATCTACAATTTTATTGAATAAAAAGGCTATTACATGAAAAGCTAAAACAAACAACCTAATACAAACTAAGAAAGATAGGAAGAAATTCTCCTTACATAGCTTAGAAGCCAAATGGGCAGCACCTCCCCTAAGTAAGATGGACCAAAAAAGTGGACCCTCCAAATTTTCTGAAAGCCCTTATTTATAGGCAAAATTTCGGGTTGGTCATGCCCGTGACTAGGGCGTGACAGGGGGGCGTGTCGCTACTGTACAAGAGTTGATCGGGTGATTTGACTGGAAAGTTGACTTCCGCCGAAAACGTGGCGGTCACGCCTTAGGTCACGGGCGTTACATGTGTCAGTCACGGGCGTGACTGGGGTGTGTCGGGGAGGTCGATCTGGGCGCGGTTCGGTCGCAAAGTCGCGCGCGTCATGTCGGGCCAGGTGGCGAAGTCACGTCCGTGTCACATTCTGACACGGGCGTGTCTGGAGGCGTGTCGAGCTCGGTTTGATGAGGGTCGATCGTCGAGCTGGCAACCTGGAGTCGACGATCGTTGAGGGAGTGACACGGGCGTGTCAGTCATGTGACACGAGCATGTCAGTCAACTTTTTTAACTTTTTCTGGAATTTTTTCTGAAACAAAAATAAACTTAAGTTAGAAATAATATTTACAAAAATAAGCAATTTATTGAATAAAACTAATTTAAAAAGGCAAAAATAAATTAAAATAATATATAAAAACTTAAAAAAAATTGATATATTTACAACTCATCAGGATTGATACGCCTGTGTCACCTAGTACACGCCCGTGTAGCTGGGTGTGTTCCTTAAATGACACAGGTCCAAAACGTCCAGAGAACGACACGACCATGTGACACGCCCATGTCACATGCCGTGTGCTAGACATGCCCTGCGACACACCCATGTCCCAGGCCGTGTAGCTTCCTTAGCAAAACTCACCAAATAACCCGAGTAGCACACGGGTATTCGACACGCCCGTGTCGAATTTGACGCGCACGTGTCGAATTTGACACGCCCGTGTCGGATCCGAATAGTCCTAGACTCATGCCGTGCGTCCTCACTCAACGATCGTTCATTGAAAGGCTTTGAGTGTCGTACACGTCCTTGGACATGCCCGTGTCCCAGGCCGTGTTCACTGCCCCGACGATCGTTGACTACAATTTCGTCGAACACACGACCATTGCCGACCCCGAGCACGACACGCCCCTCGGAAAATCCCGTGTCCACGGCCGTGTAACCTCTACCAAATTCCAGACTTGGCTCAAAATGCCACCCATCACTCTTTTGAGTTTCGGGGCGCTACAACTCTCTCCCTCTTAAAAGCATTTCGTCCACGAAATTACCAAAGGAAAAGAAAACAGAAAACCAAAAGCGGTACCTGAGTGAAATAACTCTGGGTACTCCTCAAGCATGTTCTGCTCCCATTCCCAAGAGAGCTCCTCCCGACCGCAATTGTCCCAACGGACCTTGACCATCCTGATCTTCTTATTACGAAGTCGCTTGACTTCAGAGTCCTCAATACGAACGGGCTTGACCCAAGTTATCAACCCTTCGTCCACCGTTACTTGATCAACTGCGATCACTACAAAGGCTCTTGCACTGCCTTCTGCAATACTGATATGTGGAATACGTCATGTAGACCACTCAACTCCACTGATAGCCTTAGATGGTAAGCCGCTTCACCGATCTGCTCTAGAATCTTAAATGGTCCAAGGTATCTCGGGCTCAGCTTCTTCAAGTGCCACAACCGTGAGACACGCTTGAACGACTTTATCTTCGAGTACACCCAATCGCTAACCACAAATTCCACATTTTGAAGCTTGGCATTATAGTATTTGGCTTGCCTAACCTGAGCAATCAGCAAATGCTCCTGAATAGTTCGCACCAATGAAGTGGCGCTTTCCACCTCTAGTTTTTTGTATAACCTCACCTCACCCATTTCCAACCACGACAACGACGTGCGATATATTATACCATTTAGGTCCTCGAAGGGCGCCATTTGTATGCTCGCTTGGTAGCTATTTTGTATGCTAACTCCACCAAATACAGACGATCTTCCCACAACTTTCCGAAGTCTAGAACCCACATGTGAAGCATGTCCTCCATCATCCTATTGACACTCTCGGTCTGCCTATCCGTCTGCGGATGAAAGGATGGGCTGAACTTCAACTTAGATCCTAGCATTTGCTGCACCAACCTTAGGTCATTGGACGTAAAACGTCCATCTCTAATGTTCACGATGCTGTGGGGCGCACCGTGCAGTCTAACAATATTATCAACGTATAGCTTCGCCAGTTTCCCAACTGAATCATCTTTCCAATTCAGAATGAAGTGCGACACTTTAGTTAACTGATCTACGATCAACAAGATGGCTTCGTTTCTTTTCTGCGACCTTGTCAAGCCATGCACAATGTCCATCGAAATGTCATCAAACTTCCACCCCAGAATAGGCAAGGATTTGAAGAAACCCCCTGGCTTTTGGCACTCTACCTTCACTAAGGCGCAGGTCTGACATTTAGCCACGAATAGTGCCACAACCTTCTTGATTCCTGGCCACCAGAACAACTTCTTTAGATCTCGGTACATCTTCATGCTCCTTTGGTGGATTGAGTACTTGGTATGATGAGCCTCGTACATCTGATAATACGTTTTGTAGCCTAAACTATTATCGTATTTTATATTTTATATTGTACAAATTATGTCTATTATTAGTTTATTTTTATCCTTTTTATGTAAATTTTATTGCCACTAACTTTTTCCTGTCTTTTTGCAGGTTTTCAGAAAAATTGCCAAAATGGCCTGTCACGCCCTCCTGTCACGCCCTCCCTGGGCGTGACCTAGGGCGTGTCACCCGATCCCGAGGACACCTGCTGGAAGGGACAGAAAACGGTCAAAACCGCTGTCACGCCCCCCTGTCACGCCCTCCCTGGGCGTGTCACTAGGCGTGACCAGGGGCGTGTCGCCCTCTGCCGCAAAGCTGCCGCCGCATTAAATGCCCTCCCGCCTCAGCACGTAAATAGTACTGTCACGCCCATGTCATGCCCGTGACATGGGCGTGACACCTTCCTTTTTCGGCGACTGACGGATTTCCGACCAATGATTTGGACATGACATGCCTATCACGCCCCCCTGTCACGGGTGTGACCTAGGGCGTGACCACCGACGTACCGAAGCAATCATCCCTCCCGCCAGAATCCAGAGCCCGAGGTCAAATCCATACCTGTCACGCCCCCTGACACGCCCCCCCTAGGGCGTATCGGAGGGCGTGACCAACCCGAGAAATTTTCTATAAATTGAGCCCCCCTCCTCCCCATTTCAGCAAGCTTTGGTTGAGTGGGGGAGGTGCTGCCCCTTTGTTTCTTGATCCTTTTTCATGCTTTCTCTCTCTCTCTCTCCCCCTCTCTTTGTACTTTTTGGTTAACCCTAGTTTAATCTTAGTTTGTGCTAGCTTTTAATGTAATTTTCTTCTTGCTTAGTGCTTAATGTAGGGCTAGAATAGGGTTTAATTTTCATGCACTTGTAATTTTATTTTCATTAGTGTAACTTGCCCTTTTTCATTAATAAAATTGTTCTTCCCTTAGCTTGTGTTCTTCTTATGTTTTTCTACTCATCTCCCCCCCTCCACTCCATTATGATTAACTAATCCTCCTTGTACTCGATCTTGATGATCCGAGGTTAGAGCGATTATGTTATGATGTTTTAATCAATCTTTTCTTTTTAGGTTAGGGCCTTGAATTACTCTTGATTAATCACGGGTTGGGGGTATATTTTCGATATATACTCTCCGTCTTTGCTTTCATTCTGGGCTAGCCGAGAGGCCGAAAGAATGAAGTGAGCATTCAAGAGTAAAGGGAGTTGTACGCACCCCTCGAGAGAGGCGGACGTCCAAATCTCCTGGATTGGAGTAAAATCCAATAGTGGGGTTCACCGCGTAAAGCGAGTTTTAGGCCTCCGATTTAGACGAGAGTCGGTCGGACCTTCCTAAACTCAGTTGGGCACGACTTCGAGAGAAGCGTGTTCAAGCTTTAGGAACCTCCACGGTCAAGGACCCTTATCCTATTAAGTTTAGATTTTTATCGCATTTTCTTAATCGTCTTTAGCCGAGGTGAATCTCGATCGGGTGCATTTCCATTTTATATTTTCTTCCTTTAGTAGTAATCTCCTATCTTGTGCTCTTTAATTAACTGCAGTAGTTTCCTTTTTAGCATAGTTCTTTTCTTAATAGCGTAACTTAATTGCGGTAGTTCTCTTTCTAGTTTGCTTTAATTTCTCCATTGCGCTTAGATTTTCTAAAACCTTAGTTTTTCCGTCGATAAGATAATAGCGTTCGTGTGAGTAAGCTTAGCCAACAGTTCCCGGATTTCAATACGACACTTGTGTCCCCTTGCTACAATTCGATAGGTATACTTTCCTCATCGGGTTGCTAGTTCGGTTGCGTTTATTTTCTTCGAACCCTAGCGCGCAAAAAGTTTTTGGCGCCGTTGCCGGGGACCCAACTTCCGTTGATATTTTGAAAACACGAACCTATTAATTTTATCTCTTCTCTTTCTCATCCCCTTTCTTTAAAGTTTTAAAAAAATCAAAAAAAAAATTATTATCACCGCTCTTAATAGAAACCAACCTCACAATTTTTCTACGCCACCTAATTCTCTCGAAAAGGGCAAAGGGCTTTAAGCGCCACTGTCTTGTCTAGTACCTTGCGAACCCTTCACGGGGTAGTCCTTGGGAAGTTCGGAGTTAATCTATAAAAAAAATCTATTTCAAAAAGAAAAAAAAAATTTTAATTTAATTTTCTAAATCTAGTATTTCTTTCTAGTTTATCCTTTTTCTCTTTCTCTTCTTCTTTTCTGTTCTTTTAGTGCATGACCCGCGGGAGTCCATCGGTTATTTTGGACTTGGACCACGAAATTGAGTGTACTCTTCGGAGAAGATCGCGATTTCAAGGTCCTACCATCCAAGTGCCGGTTGAGGACTCCGAGTCATTTAATACTTTAAGAATGGAAGAACCCAACGTAGATGAGGCCGTGCAAAGGACTATGTCCTATTATGCACGACCGAACCTCGAGGGAACAGAATCGAGTATAGTCCGTCCTACTATAGCAAATAATAACTTTGAACTAAAGCCTAGCATAATTCAAATGGTGCAGCAATATGTGCAATTTGACGGACTTCAAGATGAAGATCCGAACGCACATATAGCTAGCTTTCTTGAAATTTGCGACACCTTCAAGATAAATGGTGTCACAAATGATGCGATCAGGCTAAGACTCTTCCCTTCTCTCTAAGAACTAAAGCTAAGCAGTGGCTTAACACACTTCCGAAAAATAGCATAACCACTTGGAATGAATTAACTGAAAAATTTTGGCGAAGTATTTTCCGCCCGCCAAAACTGCAAAACTTAGGAACGATATCTCTGCCTTCGGACAAATAGACTCTAAAACCCTTTACGAAACCTGGGAGAGATTTAAAGAATTATTAAGACGATGCCCACATCACGCGCTGCCTGTATGGTTACAAGTGCAGACATTTTATAACGGGCTAAATCAAAGCACGAAGCAAATGATAGACGCAGCTTCTGGCGGTACTTTAAATCATAAGACCCCGGAAGCCGCTCTTGAGCTTTTTGAGGACATGGCCATGAACACTTATCAGTGGAATGTGCCTAGGTCCCGCCCGAACAAGCCTGCAGGTATCTATGAAGTGGACAACGTCTCCCAGCTCGCTCTGCAAGTAGAAATCCTAAGCAAAAAAATAACGGAGATGACTGCTGCCTCCGCCCCTCAGGTATGGGAATCTGCAACCCCTACTCCAGAACATTTAGATTATGTTAATAATTTGCCTAGAACTGCTTTTAATAATTTTTCTGCTGCGAATTTTCATCCGCCTGGTTTTAATTTTCCGAATAGTTATAACCCCGCTTTAAGAAATCACCCGAACATTTCATGGAGTAATCCATCGAATGCGATGCGCCCACCTCCGCAAAATGATTTTCTGCACAACCACCACCACCACCACTTCTTCAAAATTACCCAAAACCTCCGAGCTTGGAGGAATTACTTTCTAAATATATCACCACAAATGACGCTACATAAGAACTTTAACCGGAAGCGTAAAAAGTTTAGAAAATCAGGTAGGACAGCTCGCGAAAATAATTTCTGAGCGACCCGCAGGGTCTCTTCCTTCCAATACCGAACCCAACCCGAGAGAGCAAGCGAAAGCTATAACTCTTCGGAGTGGGAAGCAAGTCTCCGGTATGGTAAGTGAAGAGCCTGAGGCAAGCTCCGCTTCCGCTTTAAAAATCAAAGCTCCGCTTCCACTTTTAAAAATCAAAGCTCTGCTCCGCTTCCACCCTCTGCTGAAGAAGTAATCACCCCCACTTTAGAAAATAATCTCACTCCACCACCCATCTTCAAAAATAATTCAACTCCTCCATACCCCTCTGAACTTAATAGACAACGTCAAGATGATCAGTACTCCCGCTTCTTAGAAATCTTCAAACAAATCCACATTAATCTTCCCTTCCACGAGGCTATTTCGCAAATGCCGAAATACGCCAAATATCTTAAAGACCTCCTCACAAACAAGAAGAAGTTAGAGAATCTTTCGCACGTCACGCTAAACGCCGAGTGCTCTGCCGTTTTAACAAACGGTTTGCCGAAGAAAATCAGTGACCCGGGTAGTTTCTCTATCCCGTGTGTCTTCGGTGATCTCTTTGTTAAACATGCGTTAGCCGACTTAGGCGCAAGTATAAACCTGATGCCCTTTTCGTTGTTCAAAAAGTTAGGGATTGGTAGCCTTAACCCCACGCGTATGAGTATCCAGCTAGCCGATAGATCCGTCAAATATCTGTTAGGAATAGTGGAGGACGTTCTAGTGAAAGTCGACAAGTTCATCTTCCCGGTGGACTTTGTCATTTTGGACATCGAAGAAGACGTCGAGGTTCCCCTGATCCTTGGCCGACCCTTCCTTGCCACCTCCCGAGCCATCATTGACGTAAGCAATGGTAAGCTCTTTCTTCGAGTAGGCGACGACGAAGTCACATTTCCTATCACCCCTTCAATGAAGAACACCTTAGCGAACGATGACTCATGTTTTTTCATAGACGCCGTGAATGATGATTCTTCCTACTGCCTCTCCGACTTTGAAAAAGACATTTCTACTTTTTGCTCCTCTTCTCTTACAACAGAATCACTGCAAGGAAGTGATGAATCTTCTTATTGTTTTTCTGAGTTTGTAAAAGAGTTTTCTGATTTTTGTTCTTCCTCTTTCCTTACCACTGAATCTGTACAAGAAGCCGTCTTGGCTGCTAGCCCCACCCCTAATTACGTTCCTTATAAAAAAGTTTATGAAGATATTATTTTTGAAAAAGAAAGAATCTCAAAATCCTCTTATGAAGAACCCCCTACCCTAGAACTTAAAGAACTCCCCGAACACCTTAAGTATGCTTTCTTAGAAAAAGACTCCAATTACCAGTTATCGTTTCGGCCTACCTCACGGATACGCAGAACGATAAACTTCTTCTATTTCTACGTAAGCATCGCCGGGCTATTGCTTGGCAAATTTCTGATATCAAGGGCATAAGCCCATCTTTCTGTACACATAAAATTCTAATGGAAGATAATTCGCGTAACTCTATTCAACCTCAGCGCCATATAAACCCGAATATGAAAGAAGTAGTTAAGGGCGAGGTTATGAAACTATTAGACGCAGGAATTATCTACCCTATATCGGACAGTAAGTGGGTTAGCCCCGTTCAGGTAGTTCTAAAAAAGGGAGGGATAACCGTAATTAGTAATGAGAATAATGAATTAATCCCGACACGGACGGTGACGGGTTGGCGTATGTGCATAGATTACCGTAAGTTAAATGACGCCACCCGTAAGGACCACTTTCCTCTACCGTTTATCGACCAGATTTTAGAACGTCTCTCCGGCCATAGCTTTTATTGTTTTCTCGATGGCCTCTCGGGGTACTTTCAAATACCCATCTCTCCCGAGGATCAAGAGAAAACTACGTTTACTTGTCCCTTCGGCACCTTCGCGTACCGAAGAATGCCATTTGGATTATGCAATGCGCCGGCTACATTCCAACGATGTATGCTCGCAATATTTGACAAGTACGTAGAAAGCATTATGGAGGTTTTCATGGACGATTTCTCCGTGTTCGGCGACTCCTTCGATAGATGTTTAGAAAACCTCGAAAAAGTCTTAGAACGATGCGAAGAAACTAACCTTGCCCTAAATTGGGAAAAATGCCATTTTATGGTGAGGGAAGGGTTAGTTTTGGGTCATAAAATTTCTGCTAAAGGTATTGAAGTAGACGTTGCCAAGATAGAAGTTATTGAGAAGTTGCCGCCGCCTACAAACATAAAAGCTATAAGAAGTTTCCTAGGCCACGCTGGTTTTTATCGTCGTTTTATAAAGGACTTCTCCAAGATCACTAAGCCCCTCACCCATCTCTTAGAAAAAGACGCTCCATTCATTTTTGATGACTCTTGTATTTCTGCCTTTGAATTAATTAAAGAAAAGTTAATTAACGCGCCAATTATGATAGCTCCGGTGTGGGACCTTCCTTTCGAGATTATGTGCGATGCGAGTAGTTTTGTGGTGGGAGCCATATTAGGTCAACGCATATCTAAGAACTTCCACCCCATCTATTACGCTAGTAAAACCCTCACATCTGCACAAGAAAATTACACCACAACCAAGAAGGAGCTCTTAGCTGTAGTATTTGCGTTTGATAAATTTCGCCCTTACATTACACTTTCAAAAATCATAGTTTTTACGGACCACTCAGCCCTCAAGTACCTTCTTGCCAAAACGGATGCCAAGCCTCGCTTGATTCGCTGGGTCTTACTCCTCCAGGAGTTTGACTTAGAGATCCGTGATAAGCGAGGAGCCGAGAACTTGGCCGCCGACCATTTATCAAGATTAGATAACCCCTTTAAAGAAAAATTAAATGAAAAATCTTTTAATGACTATTTTCCTGATGAGAAGCTGCTTTTAGTTAATACATCTACTTCTCCTTGGTTCGCGCACATCGCCAACTATCTAGTGGCCCGGGTGCTCCCAAAAGAGTTCTCCTCTCAGCAGAAGAAGAAATTCTTTTCTGAGCTGAAGAACTACTTTTGGGAAGACCCGCATCTTTTCAAAATTTGTGCGGATCAAGTGATAAGGAGATGTGTTTCTTTTGATGAAGGAATTGATATTCTAAAACATTTGCATGAAGGTCCGACAGGTGGGCACTATCAAGCTGCTCGCACCGCTCATAAGGTGCTTTGCGCGGGTTTTTACTGGCCTAGCCTGTTTAAAGACGCGCAAGCCTTTGTGAGCAGGTGTGATAGTTGCCAACGGTCGGGCAAAATTTCTAATAAAAATGAAATGCCGCAAAATTATTTCTTAGAGTACATTGGAAAATGTGTACCTGATTTGAAGAAGCCCAACCCAGCTCAATGATATACATCAAGGTGTATTTGATGTTCTTTTAAGTTGACATGTGCAGGTGAAGAATTGATAAAGTATGCAGAAAAAATTCTAAGTCCAAGTGTCGACACAGAGGAAGCAGTGTCGACACATAGAAGAAAATAGTCGACACAACACTGGGAAGCAGTGTCGACACATAGCAGTTAGTCTACAACTACACTGGGAAAAAGTGTCGACACAGAAGAAGTAAGTCGACACATCACTGGGAATTTGTGTCGACACAGAAGAAAAGCGTCGACCTCAACATTGGGAGAATGTGTCGACACAGAAGAGTATAGTCGATCTCAAGATTGTCGACATCAGCTGAATGTGTCGACACAGAAGAAAATAGTCGACCTCAAGTTTGTCGACACCAGCAGAATGTGTCGACACATTGTGATTAAGTCGACACATTAAAGCAGATTTAAGAAATGAATGTGTCGACACCTGAAGGCTAAGTCGACACTTGCTAAGTTATGATTCTACAACAACTGTGTCGACACACAGGACTTGTGTCGACACACTGAAGAGTCAAGACCAAGTTATTTTCAGAAGAAGCTGTGTCGACTCAAAGGCAACTTAGTCGACATCACTGAAGACTGTGTCGACACCAAAGTCAATTGTGTCGACACAGATAGACAGATGGTCTCGACACTTTCTGACAGACTGTTTCAACAACTTGTGGTTCAAGACTAAGGCACAGGACTTGTTTGAAGACTTGACAGCTGTGGGTTACCACCGGTTAACTGAAGCTGTCAGACTTGTCAGAAAACGGTTAGAAACCGGATCAGCCGGTTACCATGAAGAATGTCTATAAATAGACAGATTCAGAAGGAGAACAACAACCAAAAACACAACAGATAGTCCTTTTGAATAACTTTGAATCAAAAAGGAAGAGAAGGATCACAATCCAATTCATTTCAAGAAAGTGCTAGTCACTTAAGAAGATCTTCTCCGGGAGATCTAAGAAGACTATCTAAGGATAGATCTAAGAAGAGTTCTAATCAGAATTCAGAAGAATCTTTCAAAGTGCTGGATAGAGGGAGATCTAGCCAGAATTAGAAGAAGAAGAAAGAAACCACCAGTGGATTCTCAAGAAGCTGTTTGGAGTCAACTCAGCTAAGTTCATTTTCAAGAAGCTTTGAAGAAGGCTCAGATACAGTTGATTGCATTAGCTGATCAAGAATTGTCTTGGCCTTTTCTCTCTCAACTTTGGCAAGACAGTTTAATAATCTTTTCTATATTTCTGTAGGATCTGTTTACACAGATCTGAGTTGTAAGCCTATGTTATAAAGGCTGAGTGTAGGAGTGTTGAACTCTGAGTGGTAGGGCTGTTTGCCTGAATGTAGGAGAAGGATATTCTCTGAGTTGTAGGCCTTGGGGCAAGGCTGAGGTAGGGCAGTTGTGCCTGAGTTGTAGGAACCAGTTGGGTTCTGAGTTGTAGGATCTGTTGATCTGAGATAAGTGGAAGTTTGGCCGAATCTAGCACACTGCTAGATAGGTGAAGGGGGAAAGTGGATGTACCCAGACCTTGGGGAACCACTATAAAACATTGTGCAATCTGTGATGTTTTATTTTCTGTGATTGCTGTGCCAATTGTGTTAGCTATTGAATTGAATTCCGCCTAGAAGTTTTTATAAGAAAAGCAGAACCTATTCACCCCCCCTCTAGGTGTTTAGGCTGCCTTGAAAGTTAAACTATCAAGTGGTATCAGAGGGAGGTTCCTCAAAAAAAAGGACTTAATAGTCTGAGGAAGATCTGAAAGGCAGATTCAAGATTCAAGAAGATGGGTTCTGGAGAGAATCATAAGGAGCTGGGGTCTATGAAATTACCCATATGCAAGAAGGAAATCTTTGGGATCTGGAAAGAAAGAGTCAGATTGTTTATGGAGGCATCTGACCCAAGGATTTACATCACAGTACAAGAAGGCCCCTTCATTCCAATGAAGATATCTGTTCTTGATGCAAATATCCAAATACCAAAGACTATTCAGAAATGACCAAGGATGAAATCATCTTGGCAACCATGGACAAAAGGGCACAGAACATCATTGTTAGTGCCATAGATGATTCAACATTTCAAAATCTGATTCACTGCAAGACCTCCAAGGAGATGTGGGACACATTGATTGTCTACATGGAGGGATCTGAAGAAGTAAGGCTGGACAGAAAGTCTATGCTAAATCAGGAGTATGAAAGCTTTAGACAAGGAAAATCTGATAGCATAACTGAGTGCTATAAGAAATTCTATAGAATTGTGAATGAGCTAATCTCCTATGGAAGAGTCTTCAGTACCTATGAACTGAATGACAAATTCTTAAGATCCTTATCAAAGGACTGGGATACAAAGATCTGTGCCATAAGAGAAGTGGCTAAATTGGCAGAGATATCTCCTCCAACCCTGTTTGGAAAGTTGCTATCCTATGAAATGCAACTTATGGTAAGGAAGGAGGAGGAAAGAAACTCAAGAGGAGAGCATAGAGAAAAGACTGTGGCATTTAATGCTGAAGCCACTAGAAAGAGTAGGAGGAAATCACCATCTCCTCCTAAAGAAGTTGAAGAAGATAGTTCTGAAAATTCAAATAAGGGTTCAGAAAGCTGTGATTCAGATGCAGACTTTGCTGCATTCACAAGGCAATTCCAAAGGTTCTTGAAAAAGAAGCAATGGAAGTCTAGGCCTTCCACATCACAGCAAGTTGATGACTATTATCAGAAGAGAAGGTCATCAAGGAAAGAGAAAAGCAGATCAAAGCCCAGCAAAGCCACTACTTCAAAGATTGTCTGCTATTGTTGCAATAGGCCTGGACATGTAGTGGCTGATTGTCCTGACAAAAGGAAGGAATCTTCAGAAAAGAAGAAGACTTATCAGAAAGGCAAGAAGGAGAAATCCTTTGTAGCAAAGAAAGATAAAAGTCTGTCAGACCAGTCAACTTCAGAATCAGGGTCTGAAGCTGAAGCATATATTGGACTATATGCTGCATCTGAGGAAGAGGAGTTTATGCAGTTGCTAGACTCCATCAATGAACATCAATGCATGGGTTTGATGACAAGATCAGAAGAGGACATATGCCAGAATCAGTCTGGTCCTAATGAGGTAAACTGTCCTTCCTGTACATCTGTTTGTAGTACAAGTGAAGAATCAGCTACATCTGCATCAAGTGATGAAGATGCATCTGGATCTGAAGGAGATGTCTATCAATTGATAGACAAGTATGGGGACTTGTTGCAGGCCCTTAAGAAAAGCAAGAACCTGGTTAAAACACAGGCTCAGGAAATTGCTGAACTAAGGGTAGCAACAACTGAGTTAGAAAAAGTCCTTGATCAAAAATTAAATGAAATTGCCAAGCTGAAGAATATAACTATTATTCAGATGGGCACAATTAATTATACTAATGATCAAGTAAAGAGTCTGGAGGCCAGACTTAGAATTGAAAGGGATTTAGTGGCTAGTTACTCTAAGCCAAAATCTGTCTTACCCTTGATAGATGAATTTGTCACTCAGAAGGGTAAGGCTGGATTAGGATTTAAAGGTAACTCCAGGGCTGGCAGATTCAAGAGGAAAGGCAAAGCCCCTATTCAGCCACTAAACCTTTCAGTCCCCATAAAGTTTAGTAAGGAGAAAGTGCCTTCTAACATATATGATCATGAAGACATTCAAGGTCATATTAAGACAAATGTTCTGAAGAACAAGGGTGTTAAGGCAAGCAGGCCTACCTATGGTCATAAACCCAATGGTTTTAAAAATCAGTAGGTGAAGTTGCAACAGCACCAGCAATGAACAGAAATTCTTCTGACAAGGATGTATCTAGATCTAGATACAATAAGTTTGAATGTTGGTGCTGTGGCAAGAGGGGCCATTTTGCATTGGACTGCTGGTATAACACAAGTGTTATAAAGAATAAGAGTCTACCTGTTAGAAGAGGTTATGATAACTTTATTAATGCTAACCTGAACCAAGGACCCAAGACTTACTTGGGTTCTAAGGGTAAGTAATTCTGTATTGCAGGTGAATCCAAGTAACCATGCCCCTATATGGTACTTGGATAGTGGTTGTTCCAGGCACATGACTGGAACAAAGGGGCTGCTGAAGGAGTATTCATCTGTCAAAGATGGACATAAAGTGATCTTTGGTGGATCTGAAAAAGGAGTCATCAAAGGGTTTGGTAACATTTCTTCTAACCTAATTACTATCACCCAAGTGGCCTATGTAAAAGGTTTGAAACATAATCTAATAAGCATAAGCCAGCTGAGTGATCTAGGATATGACATTTCATTTGGTAAGGATGGATGTCATATCAAAAGGTCAAGTGATCAAGAGATCATTTTGACTGGGTATAGGAAGAGAAATGTATATTGCCTTAATTTTGAATGTGAAAATAAGGCTTCCCCCATTTGTCTTGTAGCTGATGACAATGCTTCCCATTGTGTTAAGTGGCACAAGAGATTGGCTCATCTAAACTACAAGACAATTGGCCAACTCATTAGTAAAGAACTAGTGAGGAATGGGCCTCAAGTTAAGTGTATAAAGGAAGGGGTATGCTCAGCTTGTCAAAAGGGCAAGCAGACAAAATCCTCATTTCAAAGCCTTGAAAACAAGGATTCTGTGAGGTGCTTATACCTCTTGCATATGGATCTCTTTGGTCCTATGCCAGTTCATAGTCTAGGTAGGAAGGTCTACACTTTTGTGGTTGTAGATGACTATTCTAGATTTACATGGGTGTTCTTTCTAAGACAAAAATCTGAAACCCCAAGTGTACTACTTAATTTTGTAAAGCAAATTCAGAATGAACTGAATAGTACAGTGGTCAAAATCAGAAGTGATCATGGTACTGAGTTTCATTCTGAAAGCATAACAAATTTGTGTAAAGACTTTGGGATTTTCCAAGAGTTCTCCTCACCAAGAACACCTCAGCAAAATGGAATTACTGAAAGAAAGAATAGAACATTAATTGAAGCTGGTAGAACTCTATTGAGTGACACCTCTCTCCCAGAATATTTTTGGGCTGAGGCAGTTAACACTGCTTGTCATGTCATCAATAGGGCTTCTATCACCAAAAGCCACAGAAAGACTCCCTATGAGATTGTGAAAGGCAGAAAACCAAATCTATCCTATTTCAGGATCTTTGGTTGCAAGTGCTATATACTTAACAATGGCAAGTCATATTTGACTAAGTTTGCTGCCAAATCCCAGGATGGGATATTTGTTGGGTACAGCACAAATAGTAAGGCCTATAGAGTCTTCAACTTAACTACTCAAGTGGTTGAAGAATCTGTGCATGTTGTATTTGATGAAACAAGATTAATCAATTGTGAGTTGTCTTGTAGATCAAATGACTCAACAGGTATAAGCAAGAAGATGGACAAGCTCTCCATTGCTGAAGCTTCAAAGGAAGATGGAGCATTGGAAAATGAAGGTTGTTGTCCAGGGGGAGTACAAGAGATAATGGAAACTGATGAAAACCAAGAGGCTCAGCAGAATGAAGAAGCTGGAGATGCTCAACCTGAAGGGGATCTTCCTCCAGCTATAAGATATCTAAGAGATCATCCAACTGATCAGATAATTGGTGATCCAAGACAAGGAGTGCAAACTAGAAGCAGAAATCAAAGCACAGTTTTGCATTCAAGTTTCTTGTCCCAGATGGAACCTAAGAAGTTTGAAGAAGCTATCCAAGACCAGCACTGGATTGATGCTATGCAAGAGGAGCTGAATCAATTTAGAAGATGCAAAGTCTGGGAGCTTGTTCCTAAACCAAGAGGCCACAACATAATTGGCACTAAGTGGATCTATAGGAACAAGCTAGAAAAATGTGGGATAATAGTGAAGAATAAAGCAAGGTTAGTTGCAAAAGGATACAAGGAAGAAGGAATTGACTTTGATCAAACCTTTGCTCCAGTAGCAAGGCTGGAGGCAATCAGAATGTTCCTTGCCTATGCAGCCTACCAAGACTTCAAAGTATACCAGATGGATGTGAAGTCAGCATTTCTGAATGGTGATCTTAAAGAAGAAGTATATGTAGAGCAGCCATCAGGTTTTATAGATCCTCTTAAACCTGATTATGTGTATAAGCTTAGGAAAGCTTTGTATGGGTTAAAACAAGCTCCAAGGGCTTGGTATGAAACCCTGTCTACCTTCCTCATTGAGAATAAATTCTCAAGAGGAAAGATAGACAAAACTCTATTCCTTAGGGAATCCAAAGGAAAGATCATCTTAGTCCAGATCTATGTTGATGACATAATCTTTGGATCTACTGAAAACAACCTTTGTAAAAAGTTTGCCAAACTTATGCAAGGGAAGTTTGAGATGAGCAGTATGGGAGAACTTAAGTTCTTCTTGGGACTCCAAGTAAGACAGACTGATGATGGATTGTCCATATCCCAGTCTAAGTTCACCAAAGAATTAATTAAGAAGTATGGTATGGAGTCATCCTCCACCATGAGAACTCCTATGGGAACTAGTATGCCTATATGCAAAGATGATGCAGGTAAACCTGTTGATGAACATTGTATAGAGGAATAGTTGGCTCTCTACTATATCTCACTGCTAGTAGACCAGACATTATGTATGCTACATGTGTCTGTGCTAGGTACCAAGCTTGCCCTAAAGAATCTCATTATACTGCAGTCAAAAGGATTCTGAGATATCTAAAGGGCACTCCTACTCTAGGTCTTTGGTACCCTAGGAATAGAGATTTTCTACTAACAGGCTATTCAGATGCAGATTTTGCAGGATGTAGAGAGGATAGAAAGAGTACTACAGGTACTTGTCAATTCCTGGGGGAAGACTAATATCTTGGAGTAGTAAGAAGCAGACCAGTGTGGCAATTTCCACAGCTGAGTCAGAGTATGTTACTGCTGGAAGCTGCTGTGCACAGCTATTGTGGATGCAGCATCAGCTTAAGGATTATGGTATTCAGGTAAGTAGAACACCCCTTTTATGTGATTCAAAGAGTGCTATTTCTATTGCTAATAATCCAGTTTCTCATAGTAGAACTAAGCATATAGAAATCAAATACCATTTTCTTAGAGAACATGTAGAAAGAGGAGACATCTCATTGGAATTTGTAAAAACAGATTATCAAATAGCAGATGTATTTACTAAGCCTTTAGATGAAACCAAATTCAATAAATTCAAAATTGAATTAGGTATGTTAACCATTGATTAATGTAATAACAAAATCATTAACAATGCTATTGAAGTGGTATATAAGTAAGTAAAAGTAATAACAACATAATCAAGTGTTAAAAAGGACACATTAAAGTTACAGAAATTGGCTAAGTAAGAATGTGTCGACACATTCAGTAATAATGCGTCGACTCAGAGAAATTATGTCGACAAGTCAGAAATATTGTGTCGACACAGAGAATATGTGTCGACACTTAAGAGTTATATTGTCGACTTAACCAGAAATGTAATGTCGACTCAACCAGGAAAATGGTGTCGACACTTACAGAATATGTGTCGACACTTATCCTTAGAGTCGACACAGAATTTCTGTTTATCTAAGGTGTCGATATAACCACAAATTGGTGTCGACACATAGTAGGCTGAAGTAATGTCGAGACAATAGAAGTTTGTGTCGACACATTCCGTCTGTGTCGACACATTTTGACGGTTTTTGGCGCCTTTTGAACTTCTTTCAACTGAGGCTATAAATAGGTCAAAAACTCATTCTGTCGACACGCTTCCAAGGTTTTCGAGACTAAAACCCTGTGTCGACAGTCTATCTTTCTCTCTTCTCTCAAGCTTTCTCGACAAACCGATGGCGCCAAGGATTGAAGACAACATAAATGAAGGGTATAAGTTGGTGTGCCAGGCCTTTGCAGAGGCGCCGCCAGATGTTCAAGGAGTTATCACCCTCCTCTCTGAGTCAGGGTTAGAATTTCTCATCTCAGAACCTACTAAAATCTGGAAGAAGGAGGTGCACGAGTTCTTTATCTCTGCATCAGTCCACTCTACTGGCCTCAAGATTAAGTCCACTGTTCAAGGGACTAAGGTGAAGATTAATCAAAGAAGTTTAAGAAAGATCTTTCAATTGCAAGTAGTAGAAAATGAAGAGGAAGTTCCTATATCTAAGACAAGGGAAGCCCTTCAATGGTGTGGACTGGACTCAGGATTGAAGATTGGAGATGCATTCAACAGGAAGGGTATGAATCAGCAAGGGAAGTTCTTGTCAGAAGTAGTTGGGAAAGTAATCCTCTGCAAGACAGGTGGACATGATAGAATTTCTACCTATATGTTCAGCCTGATGACCAGGATTGTTTTTACTATTCCTACTGATTGGTCAGGAGTGATCTTTGACAAGATCAAAGAAGGAATCAAGAAGCCTAACATGGCTAGGATCATGAGCCTGTACCTCACTGGAGTGATTCCTGAAGTGATGCAGCAACTGCAAGGGAGTAAGATTAATCATATGAGAAGAATGGATATGAGATTGTTCTCTAGGTGGGATAGGGTGCTGTCCAAGGATGTGCCTGAAGAGAGCAGGCCAGACACCCCTGTGAAATCCCCTACACAAAATCAAGAACCTGAACAATTACAAGAAGACCCACTAAGGACACAGGTTGAAGAACAGCTTGCCTCAATCTATAGTCCAGGAAGTGTCAACACCTGCACAGATGCAGGGGGAGCCAGTTTCCACTCCTGCTCCAAAGGTATCTACTCCTGCTCAGGTATAGGGGGAGCTAATGTATTTTACTATAAAAGACATTGCTCATATTCTTATTACTGCACAGGTTCAGGGGGAGCTAGTGTCCACTCCTACTCCAGATACTACAAATACTGAAGTGCAAGTACAAGAGGAAGCACAGTTAAACTTGTCTCAAGATTTAACTGCTGCAGAAGTTACAGCTCAACTGGAATTTACTATGGAGGAGTTATTCCCTGATATTGATACTACTGCTGATAAAGTAGGAGGTGGACCAGATATTGAGAAGTCCATAGGTATGGACATTGATCAGGAAGCTGAAGTTGAGCCATAGGTTGAGGGTGAGCCAGTGGATGTTGAAGTTGAGCAATATGCCCCTGGAATAGATACAATTCATCATCCTCAAGAAAGAATTCATGTAGATACTTCATCTGAAACAGAAACTGAAGATGCCAGGGTGGCAAAGAAAAGAAAACTTGTTGTATTTAAGAGAAGAAGCAAGAATTATAAGCAGGCTTTACAGACCACACCTCTACAAGTATCTCCAGCCTTTGATTACAACAAATTTATGATAGATCTACAAGTAAAATTGGATGAACAAAGGATGGCTATGGAAAAGTATGTTGATGAAAATAGCAAGTCACTTCAGTTTGACTTAGCTCAGGATATAAAGTCCATCCAGTTTCAGGTCAACATGCATAAAACTGAAATGACTGATTGCTTCCACAAGGGTGGCAATGCTGTGGTTTATCTAGCTAAACAACAGGAGGCTATTACTACAAAGGTGGATGACATTGCTTTAAAGCAAAGTTATGTTTTGGAAAATCAGATCAGAATGAATGAGAATTTAACTGAATCTCATAATGAGATCATTGAGGAGGTGAAGAAGATTGTTCCAGGTCTGCCTGCAGATAGAGCCAAAGAAAGGGAAGAATTTGATAAGAATTTTCAAGCTGCCATTGCATCTGTTAAGACTGCCATCACAACCTCTCAAAAAGAAATATCTGAAAAGCTTCAAAAGTTAAAACCATTTTTCAAAGAGGGTGTGAATTATTTGGATGGCCAAATCCGATTTCAAAAGGAAGATCTAAGAGATCATGTATCTAGAGAAGCCATAAAGGGGGAGAGGATGCTAATTCATGCAGGCTCAGAGCACTCCAAATGGGTGACCAATAGTATCCGAGCCACTTTGGGATATCCCCCATTGTGTGATGATGCTATGGTGGCTGAATCAGGAATACAATCAAATCTACTTGAAGGCAATCAACCTGAGGTTGCCCAAGTCATTTACCCCCCTCCAGATTTTGACATGATTGATCAGAAAGTTCAAGGAATGTATAGTCCTCCAAAGGAGGTTACTAATATTGTCTTTGGAAAGGTTGATAAGCCTGAGGCTACTCTGAAAGAACAGCAAGATGCTCTATTAGCAAAGAAGAAATTCAGAGAGCAGGCTGTACTTAAGCCAGATTATGAGCAGTGGAGTCCTACTTCAAGGAACATAATACTCACTGCATGGAAAGCTGTACAAGATAAAGTTCATGAGAGAGGCAAGTGGTACAATGAAATAGAATGGCAGAAGTATGAGGCAAGACAAGAAGCAATAGTACAATTCAGAAGGAAAGCTAAGCTGGGAAGACTGCCATCAGATGCTAAGGAGCCAAGCAAATACTTCCCAAAGCCTTTTCATTATTTTGAAAGGCAAAGGATCAAGGAAGAAGCTCAGAAGAAAGCTGATCTTAAAGGAAAGAAGATAGCTGAAGAATCAGAAGCTCCTGTGACAGCTACAATTCAATCTGGCAAAGGGATTATAATTAGAGAGCCTGATCAATCCTGATTATGTTTTAAGTTCTTTTATAGTGTTTTGTAATGTTGTGATGTAATCATTAAATGTAAAACATTGTAATCAAACATTACCCAGTTATAAACAAAATGTTGTTTGGCATATTATAATGTGTATTCTGTGATGAATTGTTTTTATGTTTTGTTTATATTAAAGTATTCCTGTTATGTCATTAATCATCATTTAGTACTGTTTATAAATGGTGTATATCATTGGCTATAGGGGTTATGACTTCTCCAAATAGGGGGAGATTGTTGGGTACATTGGAAAATGTGTACCTGATTTGAAGAAGCCCACCTAGCTCAATGATATACATCAAGGTGTATTTGATGTTGTTTTAAGTTGACATGTGCAGGTGAAGAATTGATAAAGTATGTAGAAAAAATTCTAAGTCCAAGTGTCGACACAGAGGAAGCAGTGTCGACACATAGAAGAAAATAGTCGACACAACACTGGGAAGCAGTGTCGACACATAGCAGTTAGTCTACAACTACACTGGGAAAAAGTGACGACACAGAAGAAGTAAGTCGACACATCACTGGGAATTTGTGTCGACATAGAAGAAAAGCGTCGACCTCAACATTGGGAGAATGTGTCGACACAGAAGAGTATAGTCGATCTCAAGATTGTCGACATCAGCTGAATGTGTCGACACAGAAGAAAATAGTCGACCTCAAGTTTGTCGACACCAGCAGAATGTGTCGACACATTGTGATTAAGTCGACACATTAAAGCAGATTTAAGAAATGAATGTGTCGACACCTGAAGGCTAAGTCGACACTTGCTAAGTTATGATTCTACAACAACTGTGTCGACACACAGGACTTGTGTCGACACACTGAAGAGTCAAGACCAAGTTATTTTCAAAAGAAGCTGTGTCGACTCAAAGGCAACTTAGTCGACATCACTGAAGACTGTGTCGACACCAAAGTCAATTGTGTCTACACAGATAGACAGATGGTCTCGACACTTTCTGACAGACTGTTTCAACAACTTGTGGTTCAAGACTAAGGCACAGGACTTTTTTGAAGACTTGACAGCTGTGGGTTACCACCGGTTAACTGAAGCTGTCAGACTTGTCAGAAAACGGTTAGAAACCGGATCAGCCGGTTACCATGAAGAATGTCTATAAATAGACAGATTCAGAAGGAGAACAACAACCAAAAACACAACAGATAGTCCTTTTGAATAACTTTGAATCAAAAAGGAAGAGAAGGATCACAATCCAATTCATTTCAAGAAAGTGCTAGTCACTTAAGAAGATCTTCTCCGGGAGATCTAAGAAGACTATCTAAGGATAGATCTAAGAAGAGTTCTAATCAGAATTCAGAAGAATCTTTCAAAGTGCTGGATAGAGGGAGATCTAGCCAGAATTAGAAGAAGAAGAAAGAAACCACCAGTGGATTCTCAAGAAGCTGTTTGGAGTCAACTCAGCTAAGTTCATTTTCAAGAAGCTTTGAAGAAGGCTCAGATACAGTTGATTGCATCAGCTGATCAAGAATTGTCTTGGCCTTTTCTCTCTCAACTTTGGCAAGACAGTTTAATAATCTTTTCTATATTTCTGTAGGATCTGTTTACACAGATCTGAGTTGTAAGCCTATGTTATAAAGGCTGAGTGTAGGAGTGTTGAACTCTGAGTGGTAGGGCTGTTTGCCTGAGTGTAGGAGAAGGATATTCTCTGAGTTGTAGGCCTTGGGGCAAGGCTGAGGTAGGGCAGTTGTGCCTGAGTTGTAGGAACCAGTTGGGTTCTGAGTTGTAGGATCTGTTGATCTGAGATAAGTGGAAGTTTGGCCGAATCTAGCACACTGCTAGATAGGTGAAGGGGGAAAGTGGATGTACCCAGACCTTGGGGAACCACTATAAAACATTGTGCAATCTGTGATGTTTTATTTTCTGTGATTGCTGTGCCAATTGTGTTAGCTATTGAATTGAATTCTGCCTAGAAATTTTTATAAGAAAAGCAGAACCTATTCACCCCCCCTCTAGGTGTTTAGGCTGCCTTGAAAGTTAAACTATCACTTATGAAAATAATAAACTTTATAAAGAGCGGACGAAGCGTTTACACGATAAACACTTAAGGCACCCTAAAAACTTTAAGCCGGGCGACCAAGTCCTGTTATATAATTCTCGTTTACGTTTATTTCTGGACAAATTAAAATCTCGCTGGTCTGGCCCGTTTTCTGTTTTAGAAGTATTTCCTTATGGAACTGTTTTAATTTCTCACCCTGATAAGGGTAATTTCAAAGTGAATGGTCAGCATCTTAAACTGTATTTCTCTGGTGATGATGATGTCAGTCCAAACACTATTAAGTTTCTGCTTCACGAACTTTAATCTTGAGCTTTTTATTTTTTGCTAAAAACAATTTTATTTCGGGACAACAATATTTTTGGACAATATTATTTTTGATGCGTCGAGCTCAACGACGCTTTAACCAAAGGGCGCTCTTGGGAGGCAACCCAAGTTATCTTTTTCTGTTTTCTTTATTTTACAATTTTTGCCTCGGACGGCTCCGACAAGCTGAAGCTTCTGCGATCGCCTGCTCCAACATTGCTGAATCCATCACAAAGTCCAAAGAAGACATTCGGGGAGCGGCATCACTCAGTTTTCGCAGCAAATAAATCCGGGGAAGTACCTGTATTTCAATTCTGTCTTTCAATTCTGTACTTTATTTTTCTCTCCTTCTCCAATCCCCTTCTTTAGCCATTGAGGACAATGTCTGTTTTACGCTTGGGGGAGGATTTCCTCCTTCATTTTTGCATAGTGTAAATAATCTTCTTTTTGTATATATTGTAAATATTTCCAAAAAGAAAAAAAATCAATATCTTAAAATTCCAAAATCCAAAAAATAGAATATTCCAAAAAATTAAATTAAAAAATATATATGTGTTTTTGAATAGTTTAGACATTTTGGTATTTCAATAGTACCCCTAGTTTTTAGTTTTGTTTTACTCAAAATCTCCTATAAACAACTTAGTTAATTATAATATTTCTAATCGTCCTTTTTAATTATGTTTCACAAGTAAAATGTTGGCCATGCTGTGTTTCTAATTCACGGTAGCATGTTAAGGTGAAATATTTTTCTAAAACTCGCATTTCTATTATGGTTTTTTGTTGTTTACTTCCTTTACTTTCTTAAAAATTCATCATCCACTATTTTCTTTTTCGTTTTTGAATAATTTTTGTAAAGTCAACTTTTGAAAAACGTAGTAGATGTGAACGATCCAAGTCACCTATTATTTCTATTTTCAAGTTAATTTCATCAATCTTCTTTTATTATCTAGGACTCGCTTTTTGAAAAATTTTCAAACCTTTGTTTTAAATAAATTCAAAAGCGTGAAAATGATTTAGGCCATTTTTGTTTTCGTTTGTGCTTTCCTGCCAACCTAAAAAAAAAACTTTTACCACTAGTTAGCCGTTTTTGAGCCTTTTTCCGATTTCATTTGATAGCTCCTCCTTTCATTTCAGTTTCACCAAAGCCAAAATTTCCAACCTATCGAATCACACTAGCCTTTTTGAGTTTCATAAATTATTTTGATGATGTTGATAGGGTATTTTGTGATTTTGTTTTTTGTGGAGAAAGGTTTTCGAAAAAAAAAAGGAAGTATATTCAAAAGTGATGTTTATTTTTGTTTGGCCAACTCAAAAAGGATAATAAAAATATTTATGGCCTTTGTTTTGAAAAAAAAAAAGAAAAAAAAATGGAAAAAAAAAATGAAAAAGAAAGAAAAAAATGTGTATATATTTTTATGAAAATTTTTGAAACTCTTTGCTTTGGTTTAGTGTGATTTTAAAACCTTCACGTTTATCTTTGAATTCCACTCCTAATTATTTTCCTAAACCAAACGTTTCTGTCCTATTTTAGTCCTTTTGATTCACGCTTTTTGATTTTTTATTTAACAACTAAGAAAAGAAAAACAGTAAATCAGTTTTAGTTTTAGATTTAAACCTAGATTTTTGATAATTAAATTGATATAATTATAATGCGTTGCTTGGATCTAGTAACAACTCAATGCGTGTTTTTCATTTTCGTTGCTTTACTTAAGTCCATTTAAAAAATCTCGCTAAAATTTTGGATGATTTGTTTTTATTAAGTAAAGTTTTTAAAAGTTTTACCATACCTAAATAATTGTTTTAGACTTACATTTCACCTTTTCCCTACTAAGAATTTCGCATAGTACTTATGTAGGCATAATTAGAACTTTTTGATTAGTCCTTTTTATAAATTTCTAGTTTTTATATTTTTGCTTGGGGACAAGCAAAGCTTAAGCTTGGGGGAATTTGATAATACGTTTTGTAGCCTAAACTATTATCATATTTTATATTTTATATTGTACAAATTATGTCTATTATTAGTTTATTTTTATCCTTTTTATGTAAATTTTATTGCCACTAACTTTTTCCTGTCTTTTTGCAGGTTTTCAGAAAAATTGCCAAAATGGCCTGTCACGCCCCCCTGTCACGCCCTCCCTGGGCGTGACCTAGGGCGTGTCACCCGATCCCGAGGACACCTGCTGGAAGGGACAGAAAACGGTCAAAACCGCTGTCACGCCCCCCTGTCACTCCCTCCCTGGGCGTGTCACTAGGCGTGACCAGGGGCGTGTCGCCCTCTGCCGCAAAGCTGCCGCCGCATTAAATGCCCTCCCGCCTCAGAACGTAAATAGTACTGTCACGCCCCATGTCACGCCCGTGACATGGGCGTGACACCTTCCTTTTTCGGCGACTGACGGATTTCCGACCAATGATTTGGACATGACATGCCTGTCACGCCCCCCTGTCACGGGCGTGACCTAGGGCGTGACCACCGACGTACCGAAGCAATCATCCCTCCCGCCAGAATCCAGAGCCTGAGGTCAAATCCGTACCTGTCACGCCCCCTGACACGCCCCCCCTAGGGCGTGTCGGAGGGCGTGACCAACCCGAGAAATTTTCTATAAATTGAGCCCCCCTCCTCCCCATTTCAGCAAGCTTTGGTTGAGTGGGGGAGGTGCTGCCCCTTTGTTTCTTGATCCTTTTTCATGCTTTCTCTCTCTCTCTCCCCTCTCTTTGTACTTTTTGGTTAACCCTAGTTTAATCTTAGTTTGTGCTAGCTTTTAATGTAATTTTCTTCTTGCTTAGTGCTTAATGTAGGGCTAGAATAGGGTTTAATTTTCATGCACTTGTAATTTTATTTTCATTAGTGTAACTTGCCCTTTTTCATTAATAAAATTGTTCTTCCCTTAGCTTGTGTTCTTCTTATGTTTTTCTACTCATCTCCCCCCCCCCCCTCCACTCCATTATGATTAACTAATCCTCCTTGTACTCGATCTTGATGATCCGAGGTTAGAGCGATTATGTTATGATGTTTTAATCAATCTTTTCTTTTTAGGTTAGGGCCTTGAATTACTCTTGATTAATCACGGGTTGGGGGTATATTTTCGATATATACTCTCCGCCTTTGCTTTCATTCTGGGCTAGCCGAGAGGCCGAAAGAATGAAGTGAGCATTCAAGAGTAAAGGGAGTTGTACGCACCCCTCGAGAGAGGCAGACGTCCAAATCTCCCGGATTGGAGTAAAATCCAATAGTGGGGTTCACCGCGTAAAGCGAGTTTTAGGCCTCCGATTTAGACGAGAGTCGGTCGGACCTTCCTAAACTCAGTTGGGCACGACTTCGAGAGAAGCGTGTTCAAGCTTTAGGAACCTCCACGGTCAAGGACCCTTATCCTATTAAGTTTAGATTTTTATCGCATTTTCTTAATCGTCTTTAGCCGAGGTGAATCTCGATCGGGTGCATTTCCATTTCATATTTTCTTCCTTTAGTAGTAATCTCCTATCTTGTGCTCTTTAATTAACTGCAGTAGTTTCCTTTTTAGCATAGTTCTTTTCTTAATAGCGTAACTTAATTGCGGTAGTTCTCTTTCTAGTTTGCTTTAATTTCTCCATTGCGCTTAGATTTTCTAAAACCCTAGTTTTTCCGTCGATAAGATAATAGCGTTCGTGTGAGTAATCTTAGCCAACAGTTCCCGGATTTCAATACGACACTTGTGTCCCCTTGCTACAATTCGATAGGTATACTTGCCTCATCGGGTTGCTAGTTCGGTTGCGTTTATTTTCTTCGAACCCTAGCGCGCAACAACATCAACTCCGCCCGTAGATTTCCCATGTTTGGGACGAATAAATAATTGTCCTTCCTTAGCAGTCCATCTTCAACAGTAAATTGGGAATTTGACCCATCCGAAACTGCATCAATGATCTCCTTCATGCTGCTATCCAATTCCATAGCCTGCCGAATCCAATTAGCCAAGTCATACTGAACTTCCGTCCAGTTCAACAATGCTTCGGCGCTAGTATGCTTGTCAACATAGCAAATGTCTAATAACTCCAACTCCCGAATCAACCGCTCATCAAGAATCGACAACTAGTTGGCATGGGCGGGGGCCTTGTGACTCAACGCATCTGGAACTACAATGCCTTTCCCCGGGCACAAAAAGAATTTTGAATGTATAGTCCCCCAGGAACTCCATCCATATTCGTTGCCTCATGTTCAGATCCTTCTAATCCAACAAGTATTTCAGGCTCTTGTGGTCGGTATAAATATCGACCTTTACGTCGTACACATAGTGCCTCCACAGCTTTAGCACAAAAATCACGGCCGCTAACTCCAAGTCATGGAACTGATAATTCCTTTCGTTCACTTTCAGCTGACGTGAGCCATACACAATAATACTACCATACTACAGCAGCACGCAGCCCACACCACTGCCTGAAGTATTGCTGTATATCTCAAAACCTTCGGTCCCACTTGGCGAATTTAGAATAAGCGTCGTGGTCAACCGTCTCTCCAGCTCCTCGAAATCTTGTGTGCATGCAGGCGTCCAAACAACTTTTGTTCTTTCCTCGTTAAAGTCATGAGGGGGTAACTCTATCTGCGAGAAGTTCTCTATGAAGCGGCTGTAGTAGCCGGCCAGCCCCAGATCACTCTGGTCTTCCGCTCCCGAACGCAACACAGGCCACTCGCGATTCATAACTATCTTCGTTGGATCCACTGCAACACCCACTCTAATAACTTTATGACCGAGGGACGCTACCTAGGATAACCCAAAACTCGCATTTGGAGAACTAGGCATAGAGATGGTTCCTTTTTAGCGTTTCCAACACCAAAAGCAGATGCTTGACGTGATCCTCTTGCTCTGCGAGTACACCAATACATCGTCGATTAAGATGACCACAAAATGGTCTAGGTATTCCCTGAACGATCTGTTCATCAAATCCATGAACACTGACGGTGCATTAGTCAGCCCGAATGGAAAGACCGAAAACTCGAAATATCCATACCTTGTGCCGAACTCAGTCTTTGGGACATCGCTTTCCCTTATCCTCAGCTGATAGTAACAGGACTTAAGATCCAATTTTAAGTATACCGATGACCCGACCAACTGATCAAAAGATCTTCAATCATTGGGATCGTGTACTTGCTCTTTTCCGTTAACTTATTAAGTTCTCCAGAATCGATACAGAGCCGCAAACTCCAATCCTTCTTCTTAATGAAAATGACCGGTGCGCTCCAAGGCGATGAACTTGGATGCACATAGCCCTGCTCCCACAACTGGTCAAGTTGAACCTTTAGCTCCGCCATTTCCTTAGGTACCAACCTATAAGGTGAGCGTGACACAGGTTTGGCACCTGGCACAAACTCAATCGTGAAATCGATCTCTCGCTACGGTTGCGCTCCATGGAGACCGTCGGGGAAACACATCAGGATATTCGGATACACCCGAGGCACTATCCAATATAGGCTTAGGCTTCGAAGCCTCCCATGGTGGCAGTAACGACGCTTGCAAGTCGAACTCCTGACTCCCAAATCATAACCTTGCGACATAGACTCTCTCTCCGCGCGCATCGAATGACCACTGAGAAATAACACATCCAAATTTTCCTTTACCATCGAAGGAGATACTCCGATGAGCAATACAAATCCTTCAGATAAAAGGAGTGCAAAGTTCCCGTATCGAAACTATTCCCTCAACGGATTACCAAAAAATCCAAAACAAAGCCTAGAACTTCCAGTCCTAAGCTAACGCGCATAAGGTTACAAGTATAAGAAGCTAAGTTGCTATAAATTAAACCATAGCTGACATCCCGACGGTCAGCCACAAGACCTCTTGCTGTCCAAGGATGTCCACTCTTCGTTCGACCGGAGTATACCGCGATGTGGTGGATTCCACCGCCTCGCCCATCTCCTAAGATGTTGCCCTCGGCTTCTTCTCGGACATTAGGAATCCACTCCGACAATCCCGGGCATAGGGTCCTGACTTTCCACAATTATAGCATACACCCGGGGTTTGACATGTAGTCTCTTCGGATGCGCTAGAGGGAGGGACTATACCCGACATCCTAGCTTTCTTGTACCACCTACGGTACATAGATTTTTAGGAGCTCGACATTTTGGTCACCGTCTCCTTTGCACCAGAGTCTTCAACTACTCCTGCCATAGCTTTCATTGTCTTCTGAGCACCCTCCCGACAATCTCGGGCAAAGTGCCCTTTCTTGCCAGTGGAATGGCAATTGTAAGTAGCCTGACTAGTAGATGATCTAGCCTCTTTTCTCAACGTTCTGCGGTAAGCAGTCCTTATAGGATCTGCAGGGTTTGGTACCCTATTCACTGGTTTTGATGAGTTTTCCCCAACTCTACTACAAAAGTTCTGGCCGACTCCACCAAGGCTCGAAATACAAATAGCTTTGGTCCTAGCAGTAGGATACGCAACTCGCTGCGCAGATAATTATAAAATATATTCACTATAGACTGCTCACTTTCCCACTCAAAGCTTGGGTAGCGTCGTATCAGAAGGAACGTCTGCAAATATTCGTCAACTGATTGTGCTCCCTGCAACACAATCATGTTCATCTACTTCCCAAATGGACCTCTAAATGCAATTTGCTCCATCACACTGCCCGTTGTTGGGGCCATCTCAGGGATAGAGGATTGCACATTTCTTCCATGTTGTGCGTTGGTCACAACGAACACCACTTCAACTACCCTTCTTATTATTTCAAAAGAAGCAGGGGTCTCAGGCACGTCGCTGGGTGCAGTACTTTTCTCAGAAAGTGTGCGTTCAGACTTCTACGCGCCACTCTCTGACACCTATAGTCGTACAAAACACCAATAAGAGACCGAACAAAATTGCAAAAAGCAATTATAGGAACATGTAGGTTCCTCAAACATGTGTGTTTTCATTCTTCAGTGGACATTCATGGGTTCTTTTCATGTTATAACGATGACGCACATACATGTGCTCACCACATCTTAAAGTGAATTCGTCCACGAATTCATTTAAGCCTGACCAAAACCGGTAGTCTGATACCAAATTGTAACACCCCTATCCGTCACATGGCATATAGCAGTAAGTCCGGCTGGGGCCCGACGCCATACACCACGGATAGACCGGCGAGTTACTAAATGAAACCATTCAACCAATACACACGTCCTACACAGACCATCTAGCGGAAGAGATTTATTAAGTTGCACAAGTAAGAACCCAGCTACAGGCACGAATGTCCACAAAGAAAACCCAGAAGTAATGAACTACAAAATACAAAAAAGTGTTGGCCTTATGGACTTACAAGAGTTCACAATAATTAAATAGTGTCTTACAAACTTCAGCTCACAGGCCGACCATACATAATTTAAATAAGTAAACAAATAAGGCCTTCGAGGGCCGGCTCAGCAACTTGGGTTTTGGTCCGCTATTTGTCGTTCGGCTCCGCAGCACCTGCAAGCACAAATAACCGTAATGGTGGCAAACAAGAATAACGGTCAGCTAAAGTTGAACAAATTATAATGATTCTACACCCGAACTCGGGGCGGCAAAGCTCCTTCCCTGCACTTGTTAGCAAAACAAGCAATATAGTGAATAAACACAACATTACGGGTGCACGCACACACGACTATACACCCCGTGCTCTTAGGACACTTACTTGGTGAACTCGGTCCACCACCTCCCCCAGGACGGCAAACTCGTGAGCAATAAAGTCTTCATGGCTTAAGCCGAAGGCCCTCCCTTTATTCCATCGGCAGGCCACTAAATCGAACCACATAGAGCAGGTACAAATTCACTCAACTCGCTGCTCACACTGCCATGAAATTAAAAATCATCAGCGCGAGCTAAGTTTCCCCGTAACCCGTAAATCGATCAACCAACGTACTTAACCCAGTTATGTACAATGATTGCTCCCGGGCCACCACGTAGAAACCCAAAAAAAACCAAAGGCACGGAGTATTCTCCGGCTAATCAAGCATAGCAAATCATCACCGATCCAGACCAACATGTCTGGGTAGGCTTCACAGACCATGCCTATGTCCGTACAACGATTTCGGACTCTAAACAAGGGGGACTTTACATATCTACCCCAAGGAATACCACAAACTTACCGCACACTCGCGGGAGAGGGTTTTCCCATGCGAATGAAGAAGAGCTTCATATGCTCAAGATTAGAATCGTTACCCTAGCATTTCTCCTCGGCGCCATGACGATCCAGTCAGATGGAAAGCACCGTATCGGCGTCGCCTTAGCGGATCTGCACTCGGATCGAGAATTGGAGCTCCGGAGATCCACCGGAACCCGGAGTTGACCTCCTTCTTCTTCCTAGCTCTCCCCTCTCTCTTAACTTTTAGAAAGAGAAGATGAAGATGAAATGAGAGTTTCAAAGCCCTATTCCCGGGTATATCCTAGCAAGAACAGCCCTGAACCATTGGATCCCAAAATAAGGAAACGGACGGCCACAATTCGCACTTAAAATGAACTTCCTAGGCCGAACACGGCTTGCTACACGCACGTGTCCATGGCTGTATGCCTGTGTCACCCAATACATGTCCGTATAGTTGGGCATGTTCCTCTAACGATACAGGTCCAAAATATCCAGAGCATGTCACAGCCATGTGACATGCCCATATCACATGCCGTGTGCTAGATACGCCCTAGGACATGCCCGTGTCCCAAGCCGTGTAGCTGCCTTAGCACAACTCGCCAAACGACCTGAGCAGGACACGGGTATTGGACACGCCCGTATCGAATTTGACACACCCGTGTCGAACCCGAACACGCCTGGGCTCAGGTCGTACGCCCCTCACTCAACGTTCATTGAGTGTAAGGCTCTGTGTCCCTGATACTCCCTGGGACATGCCTGTGTCCCAGGCCGTGTTCACTGCCCCGACGATCATTGACTGCAATTTCATCGACCACGCGACCATCGCCGACCCCGAGCACGACACGCCCCTTGGACACGCCCGTGTCCCAGGCCGTGTCACCTCTACCAAATCCCAGACTTGGCTTAAAATGCCACCCGTCACTCTTTGGAGTTTCGGGGCATTACATGCAGTAACTTGCATCAAACCAAAACTCTGAAATCTACTCATTTTTTCACGGAGTCTTCTCCGACATGCAAATCAAAATATCTCCAATCCATTCCAATAAGTCACAGATGGGCTTCATACAATATGTCTATTTCCATGATGTGATCCAGACTCTATATATAATTTCTCTCGGGGATAAATAGTATCAACCCGTTAAAAGTCTCACATGCACCAATTAGTGGAGGAACCTTCATGCAACTTGTTGGAACCCCTAGGTGTGTAAGATCCATCTCCCCCTTCCGAGGACTTAACCCGGATCTTATGCCCAGAACCGCCGCATTACGGTGATACTAATACACGGGTTAGTCGACACCGCAAGTCGCCGATTCTGCCGGCTAGTACGATCAAAAACCTATTTGGCCAATATGAGAAACAGAAGTAAACAAAAAAATTAAAACATCATAGTCCAAAACCACAGTACTAATCATATATATATTAAATGAAAAGTACAACAATATGTAGTCTAGTAATGAGTAGAATAATAAAAGAGAGTAATAAGGGCTTATGCCAAGTACATCAAATCAAATCTCTCACTCTCTCAAATCCAAAAGCGGAAGCTATCTATATAATCTCTGGTCTCGTCCTACCTGAGGACGCGCAGTAGTAGTAGTAGCCGGTGGTAACGGTATCTGCTCCTCAAGTCCTGCCTCCTCGACGTGATGGTTCTCCTTCTCCTCGAACTCCTAAAATGATATGGTCACCTAACATTACTCAAAAAGACTAAGTCATTTCCTCCGCACCTCGCCCCGCAACTCCTAGGCACCGAGCGGGAGGACGAAGTAGAGGATAACAAGGGGTAGCAAAGAGGGAAACAAGTGATAAAAGCTAACTAGAAAGTGTATAATTTAATTCTACATCAATCAGTTCTAAGCACAAGGTATAAAGAAGTAAAGTGCAGTACAGTAAGTAAAAGAACTGAAAGTAAAGCAGAAGGTAAGGCTACACTACCACTATACTATCATCACGGAGCGTGCCTTAACTTATAAAAATGCCCATAAAGATTTATAAGTTAAGGTTTCCAGGAATTGTAACTTATCATATAAAAGAGCCAAAACTAATTTATATGATAAGGATCTATGAAGCGTATGACCTAATGTGTATAAATGATTATGCTATGGTTTTGCAACATGCAAGTGCAACAAACGCACGCGACTCTGAGATCCCAGACCTTTAGTTCCCACATTTCGAGAGCTAGCATCACTCTCAGGTTCCACCGTTGTTTCTACGGCAGCAGCGGATCGGGCTTCTCCGCTTTTTAGGCGGGTATACACACTATCAGGCTTAAACCTCTCTTGTACGCCTCTGTATACGTCCTAGGTGCACTCTAGAGTCTCTGCGTACTAATTGCTAGCTCTCTGCTAGACTTTTAGGTCGGGTATACATCTTCGAGGATTGTCTGCCTAACCGTAATAATAAATAACATACTTGCCCTTCAACCCATACACCTCACCCGGGTCACCGTACTGCCATCGGTGTGACGACTGGCCCAGTACCGCATGACCCGCCACTAATTTATGCTATTTTATCTCGAGCCTCTAGCTCGCAGGACCAACCTGTCCTGAATCCCTCTAACCCATCACGGGTGAGAACACATATCAAGTTTAGTTCCCTCCAAACCAACACGGGTGAGAATATGCCATAACTCCGTCCAACTCTGCACAGGTGAGCAAGTAGTCAATAGATTCCAAGTCCTTCCAACCTGGCACGAGTGAGCATAACACCCATCAATTCCATCCAACCCATCACGGGTTAGCATGTGTACCATTTCACTTAGCCTAGTATACTACTCTTGTCTACCGATTATTAAACTTAGTAGTTTAGGGTTAATCCCAGGACTGTCCAAGGTATGCCCAATGAAGGGGTCTCAAAGGCACTAGGAACCAAAATGGAATTAAAATGCAAAGATCCCTTTCGCAAGGATATTTCTTTTAGTTGATGTCTACCCATGATCCACACTCAACTCTCCTTATTACTCTTGGGCGATCCTAATGACTTAAGTTGTTATCGGGGAGGGCGACGGTCTTCCGCCGACCTCCACTCCAATTATTACCCAATGAATTGCACTTACTCTCGTCACTAAGACAACACAACCCACCAGGGTTATACTTTCAATTGTAATCTCCATCTTATTTGTCGATCTATCCCCCCCCAGTGGGCCTTATGGTATCATCTTACTTTTACTATGCGCAGCCCATGACCTAATACCACCCCGACGTCGAACTTACAATTCCTTGGGCCACCAAACCTTAATTATTTATCCTAGGGTGGTATGGACTAATGAAATGAGCATGTTGATTTTCATAACTTTCTTAGGTCACTAAGGCTTCTAATTAAATCATTTAATTTAATTCCCTAGGCCACTTTACACATGAAGTAGTACAATTTATAATCCACTGAACTAAGGAATTTTTCCTGGGTTGTATATTGATAAAATATAGCTGTCTACAGAGTTTCATAATTTCCCTTTGATTATTTATATTTATTCCTTAATTAATACAAAATCCACATAATTACCATTTTCCAAATTAAGTATATGGAATTCATAAGCCAAAATTCCAAGAAAATTATAGAGCATATATATCATTAATTTAAGACTAATGGCAGAGTTTCATTAACCTCTATAGAGTAATGGCCTATCAAATTCCATTCTTATGTATTTGCTAAAATGTCATTATGCAAATTTAAAAATTATCAGTACATTCAAAAATTTTGAGATAAATACACAAGGCTAATTATACAAATATGAAATGCTAGAAATAATTCAAAAATTTTCTGCTATGTATTTCCATCAATTCATGAATAATTGCAATAAGAGTAGAATGGTAATTTCAATGCATTTTACTCCAAAAGTTCTCAAACAGAAAGATAAAATTTTCCTAAGTCAATTGTAACCTCCATTTTAACTTGACAGAATTTGGGGGGTTTTACTTGATAAAAAACTATTTATCCAATTTATTTTCCAAAGAGGCCTATATTTTAAAAATTCCAAATAATGGGATTTTTGATCTCAAAAATCCCATAATTAATTTGAGGGGTGAACTTTGCCCTAATGAACCTGTGGAATCAATTCCATGATTTTTGTATGCCTCGAATAGGCTGAATGTGCATCATTTCATTTATTGTTATTTGCACCCCAAGGCCATGTTTAGCCAACACATGCAAGTGGATTAACCCAACATGCAGTGATCAAAATGTGCTAAAATTTTTATCAGGCACCAATGATGTCCCCAAGGACCTGCCACCAAATTTGGGGCCATTTGGATGCTTATAACTCCAAATATTTCATTTATTTAATTTTTGATATTATGACAAATACTATAGAAAAAGTTGTCCCAAAACTTCCCAATATTTGGCAGGGGCTAGATATGCTCTAATCATGCACATGCCCAAAAATTTAGGACATGTAGACTTTTGGTTTGGCATGGGCTTAGGTTTTAGTTTCTGCCCTAGCCTAGGACTAGCCCTAGCAAAATGGCCCTATTGGTCAGACCACTGGACCAAAACTCAAGTTAAGGGTGGAAAATAAAAGTTAACACTACTGGCTACATTTTTTATGTTGATCATAATTTCAGGGGATGGCATTAAGAGCCCTAAACATAACATGCAATCTAACTGTAAATGTGTGACAGGTTTTAATTATTCATATCAATTGATATTATATAACATATATATATATATATATATATATATATATATATATATATATATATTAAAACGAATCTTAAAGCAAAATAAAGGGCATCCAGTCATTGTCCCCAAATGCTGGACGGCTGAGATTGAATTTACTGGCCCTACCTTGCTGGCGATTTCTGGCTAGCTGAGCCACCACCACCGTCGCCGGATGTCGCCACCACCTTCACTGAGGTGGGGTCTTGCATTTCCCGGCGGTGAGGCCACCAGAGTTGGCTCCTCTAGCGAACCCGAGCAAGAAGTAAAAGCTTGAGAATTCTATCCTTGCTCTCATGGCATCGGGCTTAGTTGATCCTGATATCTCACCTAATAGATCTAAGAAGCTAGCACGAGTAGAGGGGCGGCGAAACGAACCTGCTCCAGGCCTTGGCGGCGGTTGCGGCGGCAGTTTGCCTTGGCCGAGCTGCTCCGGCGATCTCCTTCTCAAAAGCTTTTTTCTCCACCAATTCCTTTGCTCCAGCTATTGAACTCCAGCCATTTCCTCCTTTAGAAGCTACTGGTGGGGTTATTTTGAGCTGGGGTGAGCTGTATAAGGAGTTAACTCCAAGGTAAGCTCGGAATCAACCTTGGATGCTTCACCCATGGTCCCAAGTGGCCAGCCCAGCTCTAAATTCTTCTGAAATCCTCTTGGAAGTTAGCTAGTAGGCTTTGGGCAGGAGGAGCCAAGGCCAAGTGGCCTCACTTCTTCTCTCTTCTCCTTCTCTCTCCTCTTTTGTGTAAAATCTCCAAAATACCCCCTTGCATGCATTCTCTCTCCACCACCAGAGGGGTAGGGGCTGTCATTGGTGCCTTGGGCTGCTAATGGGCCTCATTTGGTGGGCTTGGCCCAAGGGAAATTGCTTGGCCTTCATTTTCCTTTTTTAGGTCAAATAGTTGACTTGTTGACTAGGAGAGTTGACTTGGTCAACATGATGAGTGGGCTGACCCCACTTGATGGTCATGAGCCTAGTGGCACCGCCCAACTTGGGTTGGGTCAAGGGGGTGCCCCATTTAGGCTAATTGAGCCTATGAGGATGGGTTTGACCATTTTAGGCCCAAGTTTGACTTGGGTCAACTAGGGTCAAAGTGTTGACCTAGTGACATGCCCTAGGGTTCACTTAGATTGTTTTTAGGGTTAGGGCAATGTGGTGGGGCCATGTTGTGTCAAGGGTCCCTATTTAGGCTAGTTTTACCTAGTTTGACTTGGTCCTGTAATGGGCCCCACATGGCTACAACCCACTACCTAGGGTCAAACCTAGCTAATTTCCCTAACACCCACCCTATGGCTAACCCAATCTAAGTTAAGGGGCCTAGAAGTAACATGGGATGTTACAAATCCTATAAACAAAAAAAAATTTTCGTCCCCGAAATTTAAGTTCGGGTCTATGGGGTTTTACTTGCAAGAATTATAAGAGACTTTAAAGCAAAAATTAAAATGTACCTGATGTAAATAACTCTTGGTATTGCTCCAACATCAGATCCCTCAGTTCTCAGGTGTGTTCCTCCCATCTATGGTTGGACCACAACACCTTCACGAGAGGGACCTTTTTCTTCCGCAACACTCGGACGGTCGTATCATCAATCCGGATCGGCTCCAGTCTAACTGATCTGCCTGGCGCTACTAGTGCGGCTGTGGTAGTAATGTGCTGTTCCGGCCGAAGGAGAGCTCTTAGCAAGGAAGAGACATGGAAGACGTCGTGTAAGGTACTCAACTCCGGTGGCAGCTGCAGTCGGTAAGCCAAGGGGTCGATCCGCTCTAGGACCAAGTATGGCCCCATGTATTGTGGACTGAGCTTCTTGTGCCTCTACACCCGAGAGACACCGTGTACTAGATGAATCTTCAGGAAAACTCTGTCTCCAACCTGGAACTCCATCTTCCGGTGTCGAGCATCATAATACTTTGCCTGCCTGCTCTTGGCCTCTAGTAGCCGAACCCCGATCAAACGAATCTGAGCCTCCATGTCTTCCACAAAATCTGAACTAAGAGCTCGAGTGTCCACGTCCTTAACCTAAGATAGTGGTGTCTGGCACTTTCTCCCATAAAGTGCATCATATGGAGCCATCCCGATGCTAGCCTGGTGGCTGTTATTGTACGAGAACTCAATCAGTGGTATCAGCCTCTCCCAAGGCTTCACCGTATCCAATATGCATAGTCTGAGCGGGTCCTCCATAGTCCTGTTTGTCCGCTCTGTCTGGCCATCGGTCTGCGGATGGAAAGAAGTGCTGAAAGTGAGTCTGGAACCCAAGTAAGCATGCACTTCCCTCCACTCCCTGGAAGTGAAGCGACCGTCTTGGTCCGAGACAATAGACCTGGGGATTCCATGATATCTGATGAACTGCTCCACAAACACTCTCACCAAAACTGCAACTGGAGTATCCTTCCTGACCGGAATGAACCGCGCTACCTTGGTCAGTCTGTCTACAATGACCCAGATGAAATCGTGCTCAGAGTGGGAGCGAGGAAGTCCGTGTACAAAATCCATAGTAATGTCCTCGAACTTCCACTCAGGGACTGACAGTGGCTGTAATAAACCTCCCAGGCTCTTGCACTTCGCCTTCACGCGCTGGCAGGTCTCGCAGCGTGTCACAAAATAGGTGATCTCCCTCTTCATCCCAGGCAAGTACATGGTCCTCCGTAAGTCTGCCCATATCTTGGTGATGCCGGGATGCACTGAGTATCTAGAGCAATGTGCCTCTCTGAGTATGTCATCCCGGATATCATCTCCTGCTGGTATGTATACTCGACCACGAAATCGAAGGAGACCATCCTGCAGCGTGTAATCCTCATACTTGCCCCCTTACAGGGTGCTGAAAATAGGCTCTAGTGCAGCATCCAGTCTCTGATGTGTAACAATGTGCTCTCGAATATCATCATCACTGATCAAAGAGCTCAGGTATTCTCGATACACCACTGGCTCAGTCTCCGAAACCATGGTAATGTGCATATCTTCCATCATGCGTAGCAACTCTATAGACATCACCCGAGGCTCCAGTCCAGAAGTGCCGGCTCTCCTACTCAAAGCATCCACTACAGTAATTGCCTTCCTCGGGTGATAGTGCATCTCATAATCATAATCACAGAGGAACTCTAGCCATCTCCTCTAGCGCAGGTTTAGATCCTTCTGCGTGTCAATGTACTTGAGATTCTTGTGATCCGAGTAGATATCATAATGAATCCCGTATAAGTAGTGTCTCCATGTCTTGAGGGAGAATACCACAGCCCCGAGCTCGAGATCATGTACTGGATAGTTATGCTCATGCTTCTTCAATTGTCGCGAAGCATAAGCAATAATGTGTCCATGCTGCATCAGGACAGCACCCATCCCCTGATAAGAGGCATTTGTATAAATCTGGAATCCTTCACTCCCAGATAGGAGTGCAAGGATAGGGGATGAGGTGAGTCGGTCCTTCAGTTCCTGAAAAGCTTCCTCGCACTGCTCTGTCCAATTAAAAACCGCATCCTTCTTCGTCAAGGACGTGAGGGGGAGGGCTATCCTCGAGAATCCCTCCACGAACTTGCGATAATAGCCTACTAAACCCAAGAAGCTGCGGATGTCTGATGCTGTCTATGGCCGTGGCCAATCCCGCACTGCCTCTATCTTGGCTAGATCCACTGCCAATCTAGCCCTGCTGATAGTATGCCCTAGAAAAGTGACCTCCTGCATCCAGAACTGGAACTTTGAAAACTTTGCATACATCTAAAACTCCCTCAACCTCTGTAAAACCTGTGATAGGTGCTCTGCATGCTCCTACTGAGTCCGGGAGTAGATCAGGATATCATCGATGAATACTATGACGAAGCGATCTAAATAAGGCTCGAATACACGGTTCATGAGCATCATGAATGCCGAGGGGGCATTCGTGAGCCCAAAAGGCATCACCGTTAACTCGTATAGCCCATAGCATGAACTGAATGCTGTCTTTGTTATATCTTCTTCTCGGATGCGGAGCTGATAGTATCTAGACCGCAAGTCTAGCTTAGAGAACCAGAAAGCTCCCTGAAGCTGATCAAACAACTCGTACATCCGAGGCAGTGGATAGGTATTCCAAACCGTCCACCGGTTCAGCTCTCTGTAATCTATACATAACCGCAACGACCCATCTTTCTTCTTCACAAATAGAATGGGTGCTCCCCACAGAGATGAGCTCGACCGCACAAATCTTGACTCCAGTAGCTCCTGAAGCTGAGTCCTGAACTTTGCAAACACCTTGGGAGCCATCCTGTAAGGTGCCCGGGACACTTGTCTTTCCCCCAACACCAATTGAATCCTGAAGTCCAAATCTCGGGCTAGTGGTAGTCCGGGCAATTTCTCCGGGAACACATCGGAAAAATCCCGAGCCACCGGGATGTAAGTTATAGAACTCTCTACTGCTGCCATCTCGAAGCAAATGAGGTACACCTCCTCCCCCTGCTCATAGGCCTTGACAGCCTGTACAGAAGATAAAGAAAGGTGGGGGATGGGACGGATACCTTCAATGGTGACGTAGGAATCTCCATGTGTGAGTGTGATCCTCTTTGAGGGGTAGTCGATCTGGGCATGGTTCCAATGGAGCCAGGTCATGCCCAAAATCAGATTAAAGTCTGACAATCTCAAGACCGCTGCCAGAGCCTCGAATGCCTTGCCTCTGATCTTGGCCTCCATATTACAGCTATCCGTGGTCCGTAGCTCTGAGCCATTAGGAAGACGCACCCTCATTTCCAGGCCAAGGAACCTTTCCACACCCTCTAGTCCTTAAATAAACGTGTCCGACACGAATGAGTGGGAGGCACCCGTATTGAAGAGAGTATGGGCGGGGTTACCGGTGATCATAACTATCCCTGGGTTTTATTTGAGTTCAAAGATAAAGATTATTTCTAAGGTTCTCAAGGTACTCATTGAAGTGGAAAATTCTAAATTTTGCATTAATTAAAGTACTTGTAATCACTTCTTCGGGGTTTCTCTACTCCGTGAGGTCCAGCGCATGCATTTGTTCCTGGCCACGTCCTCGGCCATGATGTCCATGACCTCGGCCTCGACCTCGTCCTCGGCCTCGACCTTGGTATGCTGTAGGGGCCACTGGAGGTGGAGGAGGAGGGAGTGGGTGGATCTGATGTAGGCACTGCGACCTGATGTGCCCAGGCTAGCCGCATCCAAAGCACGTGATCTGCCTCTGACCCCGATTTTCTTGCCTCATTGGTCCTTGCATCTGTAGAGGTGGGGGAGCTAGTACTGGGGGAGGCCCCTGCTCCTGCCTGATGTTGGGACGACGACATCCCCCACCCCTCCTATAGCCGATAACCTTGGCCCTCTAGGATGCCCGGCAACCATCTCCGGAGGGTGACCCCTCTAGCGGCCTTTTTCCTCTGCCTTGCACCATTAACTGGTCAGCCTCCAGATTCTTCGCCATCTCAATAATCTGTGTAGTGGTGCCATGAGATATGAATAATAAGGGATTCCTTAAGGAGTCTCGGAGCCCATGGTAGAATCTCTTTGCATACTTCCGGTCATCCCAGTCATGTAATCCAGCAAACCTGGCCAGATGGGAGAACTCTCTTTGATATTCGATCACGGATCTGCTCCCCTGCTGGAGGTTCAAAAACCTTGCTTCCAAAGCATCTCTGTCTGTAGTCGATACATAGTGCTCTAGGAACGTATCACTGAACTCCACCCAAGAAATGTCTGTCAGCTCCCTATCAGCATATGTAGAGTCCCGGGGAGACATCCACCATCTCTTCTCTTGTACATCCAGTGCGGAAGTGGCAAGAGGGACTTCCTGGCTGACTGGGCAGCTAATGCCAGCCAACAGCTCCTTAATAGTCTCCAACCATTCCTCTTTCTTCACTGCATCCTCTGTCCCTCGGTATACTGGCGGAGATAGACTCTTAAAGGCACTCAGCCAATTTTATCCCGGATTTAGCTGCGGGAGCGGGGCCTGCTGAGCTCTGAAGGCTTCCAGGACAGCCGTCAGAGTTTTCCCCTTCTCTGTCTGCATGAAAGGAGTGGCAGTCGGAGGGGGGGGGGAACCACATTCTGCGGAGGCTGCATAAAGGTAAGGTAAACGTCAAAATTAGCCTAACTCATTGCTTAGTGGACTGTTTTATATGACTTTTGCACATGGGCACACCATTGCTTCCGCTGCATAGTTTGTCCGCAAACTAATGCTCGAGCGGGATGTTCTAGTGTTGTGGACTTCTTTCTCATATGATCGTTTGTTCAAGTCAAACCAATTTGTAAGATCCATCTCCCCCTTCCGAGGAGTTAACCCGGATCTTATGCTCGGAACAGCCGCCTTACGGTGACACTAACACACGGGTTAGTCGACACTGCAAGTCGCCGATTCTGTCGGCTTGTATGATCATTAAACTATTTTGCCAATATGAGAAACAGATGTAAACAAAAGAAATAAAACATCATTGTCCACAACCACAGTACTAATCATATATATATCAAATGAAAAGTACAACAATATGTTGTCCAGTAATGAGAAGAATAATAAAAGAGAGTAATAAGGGCTTATGCCCAGTACATCAAATCAAATCTCTCACTCTCTCAAATCCAAAAGCGGAAGCTATCTATATCATCATCTGGTCTCGTCCTACCTGAGGACGCGCAGTAGTAGTAGTAGCCGGTTGTAATGGTATTTGATCCTCAAGTTCTTCCTCCTCAACGTGCTGGTGCTCCATCTCCTCGAGCTCCTAAAATGATATGGTCACCGACCATTAGTCAAAAAGACTATGTCATTTCCTCCACACCTCGCCCATCAAGTCCTAGGCACCGAGCGGGAGGAAAAAGTGGAGGACAACAAGGGGTAGCAAAAAGGGAAACATGTGACAGAAGCTAACTAGCAAGTGTATAATATAATTCTACATCTATCAGTTCTAAGCACAAGGTATAAAGAAGTAAAGTGCAGTACAGTAAGTAAAAGAACTGAAAGTAAAGCAGAAGGTAAGGCTACACTACCACTACACTATCATCACAGAGCGTACCTTAACTTATAAAAATGCCTATACAGATTTATAAGTTAAGGTTTCCAGGAATTATAACTTATCATATAAAAGAGCCCATACTAATTTATATGATAAGGATCTATTAAGCGTATGACCTAATGAGTATGAATGATTATGCTATGGTTATGAAACATGCAAGTGCAACACACGCATGCGACTCTGAGATCCCAGACCTTTAGTTCTCACATTTTGAGAGCTAGCATCACTCTCAGGTACCACCATTGTGTCTATGGTAGTAGCGGATCGGGGTTCTCCGCTTTCTAGGCGGGTATACACACTACCAGGCTTAGACCTCTCTTGTACGCCTCTGTACACATCCTAGGTGCACTCTAGAGTCTTTGAGTACTAATTGCTAGCTGCCTGCTAGACTTTTAGGTCGGGTATACGTCTTCGGGGATTGCCTGCCTGATCGCAATAATAAACAACATACTGGCCCTTCCACCCGTACACCTCAGCCGGGTCACCGTACTGCCATCGGTGTGACGACTGGCCAAGTACTGCATGACCCGCCACTAATATATGTACATGCAAGTATTTTATCTCGAGCCCCCAACTCGTAGGACCAACCTGTCCCGAATCCCTCTAACCCATCACGGGTGAGAACACATATCAAGTTCATTTCCCTCCAACCCATCACGGGTGAGAATATGCCATAACTCCCACCAACTCTGCATGGGTGAGCAAGTAGTCAACAGACTCCAAGACACTCCAATCTGGCACGAGTGAGCATAACACCCATCAATTCCCTCCAACCCATCATGGGTGAGCATGTGTACCATTTCACTTAGCCTAGTATACTACTCTTGTCTACCGATTATTAAACTTAGTAGTTTAGAGTTAATCCCAGGACTGCCCAAGGTATGCCCAATGAAGGGGTCTCGAAGGCACTAGGAACCAAGATGGAATTAAAATTCAAAGTTCTCTTTCACAAGGATAATTAAATTTAGTTGATGTCTACCCATGATCCACACTCAACTCTCCTTATTACTCTTGGGCGATCCTAATGACTTAAGTTGTTATCGGGGAGGGCGACGGTCTTCTGCCGACCTCCACTCCAATTGTTACCCAATGAATTGCACTTACTCTTGCCACTAAGACAACACTACCCACCAGGATTATACTTTCAATTGTAATCTCCAGCTCAATTGTCGATCTATCCCCCCCCGGTGGGCCTTATGGTATAATCTTACTTTTACTATGCGCAGCCCATGACCTAATACCACCCCGAAGTTGAACTTCCAATTCCTTGGGCCACCAAAACTTAATTGTGTATCCTAGGGTGGTATGGACTAATGAAATGAGCATGTTGATTTTCATAACTTTCCTAGGTCACTAAGGCTTCTAATTAAATCATTTAATTTAATTCCCTGGGTCACTTTACACATGAAGTAGTACAATTTATAATCCACTGACCTAAGGAATTTTTCTTGGGTTGTATAATTATAAAATATTGCTGTCTACAGAGTTTCATAATTTCCCTTTGATTATTTATATTTATTCCTTAATTAATACAATATCCACAAAATTACCATTTTCCAAATGAAGTATAGGAATACATAAGCCAAAATTCCAATAAAATTACAGATCATATATATCATTAATTTAAGACTAATGACAGAGTTTCATTAACCTCTATAGTGTAATGGCCTATCAAATTCCATTCTTATGTATTTACAAAAATGCCATTATGCTCATTTAAAAATTATAAGTACATCCAAAAATTTTGAGATAAATACACAAGGCTAATCATACAAATATGCAATGCTAGAAATAATTCCAAAATCTTCTGCTATGTATTTCCATCAATTCATGAATAATTGCAATAAGGGTAGAATGGTAATTTCAATGCATTTTACTCCAAAAGTTCTCAAACAGAAAGATAAAATTTTCCTAATTCAATTGTAACCTCCATTTTAACTTGACAGAATTTGGGGGTTTTTACTTGATCGAAATATATTTTTTCAATTTATTTTCCAAAGAGGCCTATATTTTTAAAATTTCAAATAATGGGATTTTTGATCTCAAAATTCCCAAAATTAATTTAAGGGGTTAACTTTACCCTAATGAACCTCTGGAATCAATTCCATGATTTTTGTATGCATCAAATAGGCTGAATGTGCATCATTTCATTTATTGCTATTTGCACCCCAAGGCCATATTTAGCAGACACATGCAAGTGGATTAGCCCAACATGCAGTGATCTAAATGTGCTGAAATTTTTATCAGGAACCAATGATGTCCCCAAGGACCTGCCACCAAATTTTGGGGCCATTTTGATTCTTATAACTCCAAATATTTCATTTATTTAATTTTTGATATTATGACAAATACTATATGAAAAAGTTGTCCCAAAAATTCCCAATGTTTGGCAGGGGCTAGATATGCCCTAGTCATGCACATGCCCAAAATTTTGGGACATGTAGACTTCTGGTTTGGCATGGGCTTAGGTTTTAGTTTCTGCCCTAGCCTAGGACCAGCCCTAGCAAAATGGCCCTTCAGGTCAGACCACTGTACAAAAACTCAATTAAAGGGTGGAAAATTAAAGTTAACACTACTGGCTACATTTTTTATGTTGATCATAATTTTAGGGGATGGCCTTAAGAGCCCTAAAATTAACATGCAATCTAACTGTAAATGTGTGACAGGTTTTAATTATTCATATCAATTGATATTATATCACACACACACACACACACACACACACACACACACATATATATATATATATATATATATATATTAACACGAATCTTAAAGCAAAATCAAGGGCATCCAGTCATCGTCCCCAAATGCTGGATGGCTGAGATTGAATTTCCTGGGCCTATCTTGCTGGCAATTTCCGGCCAGCTGAGCCACCACCACCGCCGGCGGATGTCGCCACCACCTTAACTGAGGTGGGGACTTAGGTTTCTTGGCAGTGAGGCCGCCGGAGTTGGCTCCTCCGGCGAACCCGAGCAAGAAGTAAAAGCTCGAGAATTCTCACTTTGCTCTCATGGCATCGGGCTTAGTTGAGCCCGATATCTCACCTAATAGATCTAAGAAGCTAGCACGAGTAGAGGGGCGGTGAAACAAACCTGCTCAAGGCCTCTGCGGCGGTAGTTTGCCATGGCCGAGCTGCTCCGACGATCTACTTCCCGAAAGCTTGTTTCTCCACCAATTCCTTTGCTCCAGATATCGAACTCCAGTCATTTCCTCCTTCTAAAGCTACTGGTGGGGTTATTTTGAGCTGGGGTGGGCTGTATAAGGAGTTAACTCCAAGGTGAGCTCGGGCTAGACCTTGGATGCTTCACCCATGGTGCCAAGTGGCCAGCCCAGCTCAAAATTCTTCTGAAATCCTCTGGGAAGTCAGCCAGCAGGCTTTGGGAAGGAGGAGCCAAGGCTAAGTGGCCTCACTTCTTCTCCCTTCTCCTTCTCTCTCCTCTTTTGGGTAAAATCTCCAAAATACCCCCTTACATGCATTCTATCTCCACCACCAGAGGGGTAGGTGCTGTCATTGGTGCCTTGGGCTGCTAATGGGCCTCATTTGGTGGGCTTAGCTCAAGGGAAATAGCTTGGCCTTCATTTTTCTCTTTTAGGTCAAATAGTTGACTTGTTGACTTTGTAACATCCCATTTCCAACTAGACCCCTGAAAGTTGTTTTGTCTTAACAGAACCCTCGGAAGGCCAGGAATCGAAGTTTGTTGACCAAGATTTTGAGTCAAGGGGTGGCCACGCCCATGACCGACCCGTCACGCCCGTGACCTAGGGCGTGACCCCCTTCGACGATCGTCGACCTCAGGAAGATGATCATCGAGCTTAGAAAATTCAACATTGGTCAGACACGCTCGTGACCTATTCGTCACGCCCATGACCTTGGAATAACGTTGAGTGAGCTAAGCTCACTCAACACCGTGGTCTCGATGGCGTTGAGTGAGATTAGCTCACTCAAAGCCATAAGCGGGATGGCGTTGAGTGCATTGAGTGCACTCAACGCCATAAGTTGAATGGCGTTGAGTGCACTAACAGCACTCAATGCTATCTGGTGTCGGCAGGTTGGCGTTGAGTGAGCTGAGCTCACTCAACGCCGTAGACTGGATGGCGTTGAGTGAGCTTAGCTCACTCAATGCCGTAGTCGGTAAGATGGGATGGCGTTGAGTGCGTTGAGTGCACTCAACGCCATAAGTTGAACGGCGTTGAGTGCACTGACCGAACTCAACGCCATTTGGTGCTACCTAGATGGCATTGAGTGAGCAAAGCTCACTCAACGCCATAATCTGGACGGCGTTGAGTGAGCTAAGCTCACTCAAATCCATAACCTGGATGGCGTTGAGTGAGCTAAGCTCACTCAAATCCATAACCTGGACGACGTTGAGTGAGCTAAGCTCCCTCAAAGCCATAACCTCGACGCATTGAGTGAGCTAAGCTCACTCATAGCCATAACCTGGACGGCGTTGAGTGAGCTAAGCTCACTCAAAGCCATAATCTGGACGGCATTGAGTGAGCTTAGTTCACTCAACGCCATAACCTGGATGACGTTGAGTGAGCTAAGCTCACTCAAAGCCATAATCTGGACGGCGTTGAGTGAGCTAAGCTCACTCAACACCATAACATTGACGGGGTTGAGTGAGCTAAGCTCACTCAATGCCATAATCTGGACGGCATTGAGTGAGTTAAGCTCACTCAATGCCATCATTTAAAAGGGGCTTATTTTGGATGGCGTTGAGTGAGCAGAGCTCACTAAATGCCATAATCCGGATGGTGTTGAGTGAGCTGAGCTCACTAAAAGCCATAGTCTGGGAGGCCATTATGGATGGCGTTGAGTGAGCAGAGCTCACTCAACGCCTTATCTGGGATGGCGTTTAGTGAGCAGAGCTCACTCAACGCCGTAGCTTGGATGGGGTTGAGTGAGCTGATCTCACTCAACGCCAATGTACTTAGAATTTTTCTTGCATTTTTTTGGCTGTGTGCATGTTCAGCTGAACTAGGTCGGTCTAGGAAGTGGGCTAGAATGCATTAGTGTGTCGTTTCCTTTTAATAAAACCCAATTAAGTCTTATTTTAAAGAAGGTTGACCGGTCAAGTGAAGCTATGCCATGTGGACCGTCGGTTTTGGCAAAAGGAGAAGTGATGGCCAAGGCCGAGAGCTAGGCTTCAGGGCCATCAATGGCATTTGGATCCATGGCCTTCCCCCTTCCCTTTCACGGTTGGATTCAACTCCTCTCAAGGAGAGGCGGAGTTTCTAGCCCTCCTCTAGCTGTTACAAGCCGTTTCATCTCCCCTCCACCATGGCCGAAGCTTGCATGTAAGAGGCACTAATGGCTGGACCATTTCTACTCCCTCCCGCAGCCTTGTTGTCCTATAAAAGACTCCCTAGACTTAGATAGGAAGGTTTCACCCTTGCCAGATAAATCTAGAGCTCATTACCTTGCTGTTGAAGAATTCTGGCGATGCCACCACCGCGCCAATCGCATCCCGCCGATCGGCTCAACTCCAAACCTCGAATAATGTCCTCCTCTACCTCTTCTTCTATGGATAGATCTTAGAAATCATTAGGAGAGATATCGGGCTCAAAAGAGCTGGGTCGGGTGAGCGTTTCCATTGTTTTTCCGAAATTTCATGGTGGTGGGTTCGTCGGAAACCGCCTCTCCGGCGGCCGTGCAGCCGCCCGACAGTAGCCCTCACCTCAACAGAGGTGGTGGTGGTGGTAGCCGGCCAGGGAGACGGCTGGGTGGCCGAGAAATAGCTTTAGAAAAGCTACAGGAATAGTTGTTTTTCTGGTTCTGTTCGGGTTCGGGTAAAGAAGAAGATGAACAATGTTATTTTATCTTATTATATATTGTATATTTAGAAATTAATTCCCTTTACTGTACACTAAGTTTAAACTGTAAATTATAGCCCGTAGGGGCTGCAACATAAAGAGTGGTCAACATAGAAAATGTAGCCCTTGAAGTCTTGTTTAATTCCAAATTGATTTCACTCGATTTGGAGTCCTGGTTAGACCAAAGCACACATTTTGGTGATGTCTATCCATAGGGTTGTCCTGAGATTGATTTGGATGCCCACATCAATCCAGACATCCAAATGACTTGAAATTTGGGGTAAGGGCTATTATTAGCCATACCTAGGTCTTATCCAAAAATCAAAATTTTTGGAGAATACTTTTCTATAGTTTTTGTAAAAATTTAATAATTCATGTATAATTTTGTTAGGTGTCCTAAACACCTCAAAATCCCCACAAATTTGGGTGGGAGATCTTAGGGGGAATGTTAGAACTCTGGTAAAAATTCCAGATCATTTGGAAGTGTTTTGATGGAGTGTAAACTCGACCCTAGGTTGGCCCTTATAGGGTTAATTAGGTCAATTCATTCCTTTTGGGATTTGAGTGGTCAAACAACGTCAACAGAGGCTGATATTTTGTCCACTAGCTGTTTGGGGCATGACATACCCTCCAATGTAATTTGGGTTGGATTGGGCTAGGGTAGCCCTAGAACCCTAGGGTAGGTCCCTTAATGGGGATTTTTAGGGTTGTGAAGGTCATGGGGTCAAATGACCTTGGATTGACTTGAAATTTGATGAAGAGGACCATAAGTGTACTAAAGTCCTCTGGTTAAAATTTTAGGGTATTTGGAGACCTTTATCCCACCTAAAACCCTAACCCTATTTTAGGTCACCAACATTAATTTGAATTATTAAGCTATCAACTGAACTTCAAATCAAGTAAAGTTTGGTCAAAGTGATTTTCTGGTCCAAATGGCCATAATATCATTTTGTTGAGGCTTTTGGGTTAATTTATACAGTACTTCATTTACAACTCTAATTGTGCCCTCGATATTTATCTTGATGATTTTGGAATTTTTATGCATTTGAATGTTATGAAATCTTGGATTAGGGCATCTTATAGCATGTTATACCATATGTATTTTTCTTTAGAGTTTTATCTGATTATTTTGGGTACTTTATGCTTTAACGTACTAATTGTGATATGTAGTAAAAAAGGCAAATAATTCCCAATTACTATTTGGAAAATTATGAAATTTGGTCAGTGGGTGTTTCAAAACATGATAGTCATCCTGTAAATTTCTACGGAGTTTTAAATGATTAAAAATTGTACCTCCTTCTCTAAGCTTGGAAAATTGGTGTTTTACATAAAAATAAATTCAGAGCCCAAATATTGGAGAAAAATTATGGGACTTGGTTTATGATGGTTTTAGGTCACCATAAAGCTTCTATAATTTTATTGTGATTTTTGGATATATAGTTACAGTACTTGCTTCATAATATAGTAAAAGCATCCTAAAATGGTAAATTAGGAAATGTATGCCTAAACACCTCTGAAATTTCTCAAAATTACGAAATGTAGGATTTTTACTGATTTTATGGTGATTTATTGTTTGCTCATTAGTGCACTTTATGTTCATACTAAGGCATTGGGAGGCTGAGAATAAATAAATTAAATGCCAAATGAAATAGGAAAATTATTATTTTCTGGATTTAGACTAATTATGTCATGGTAGACCTCCAGTAAATATTATAGGAGATTCGGAAGACAGTTTGGAGTACCACCCCTTGCATACCTCATAAAGCTTAGGATGGTCTGCGTTTAGTAAAACTGCAGAAACTGAACTAGAGTGGGTAATGAACCTGGGAGATGGAATTTTTGTAGTTTGCTGGCTTGGATAGGGTGGTTTAAATCAAGTTCATTATTGGAAGTCAGGACGGGTAGGGTGTGAGATTGACTAGTGTTAAGTGGTGTTCGGGTTCGACGGAAGATCGTCCTCCCCGAGAAGAGGAAAAGTCAAAGTCACCCTAGCATTAGCCCACTGTAATATGAGAAGGGAATGGGTTAAGGGAACCAATCAATTACAATAAGTGCCTTGGAAAGGGAGCTTTGGGATTCACTTCATCATAGCTCCTAGTACCGCTGCGAGCCCTTCACCGGGTAAACCACGGGAAGTCCAAGGTTAACCTTAAATCTTAGGAATAAAATGATCAAGAGTAACCCTAATAATAGTTGCACATCACACCTACACTTGTACACTTAGGAAGAAGAATTGGCATGGAATGGGTAGAGTAGGTCCGTGGTCTAAGGGCCTACTAGTAAAGTCAATGATCTGGTTTGTGATTGGGAAGTCCGGGGAGCTGGATGCTCGGAGACTTGGTATAAATTTGGAAGTCCAGGGAGCGGGATGCTCGGGGACTTGGTATATGCTTGGTAGCCTAGAGAGCTGGAAGCTCGGTAACATGAGAACTTGTACAAATATAACTGTCATGAGTGCATGTGCATAAAAGTGGTGGGTCATCGGTACTGGACGATCGATCACACCGACGTCGGTACGTTGACTCGGCAGTGTGGGACACTTATCCAAAGAAAGCCTGGTGGATATAGCAAGCAATAATACGCGGATACTTTAGGTTGTGTTCTTCTAAGGGCGTATGGAAGTGCTAGGCCTGGTAGTGTGGTTACCTGCCTAGGAGTGGGGGGCCCGACCCACTTTCTCCATTTGCAACTACGGAGGTTCCTGGGGGTGAAGCTAGCTGCCCGAACAGGGGGAACTAAAGGTCTGTGTGCATGGAGTCGGGTGGGTATGTTGCACTTGCTTGTGCATTCCATAGCACATTTGCGTGTCATAGCATAAACATTGCCACCTATTGTATAAGATGGTATGGGACGTTTTATACGATAGTGAAAGTCCACCTAGTGTCAACTACTTACACCTATGGGGGGGGAGATAGGTGTCTTTGCAGCGTATTTGCGGAATTAAGGTGTTACCTACACAAGAAAACAAAACAACACAGCACAAAAAGTGCACAAGCAATTTATAGTGGTTCCCCGATTTGGGTACGTCCACTTTCCCCCTTCAACCTATCTCCCAACCAGGGACGACTCGGTCACTTCACCAACAGGATTGAAATCCAATCCTTGCACTAACGGAAGGAACCCTTCCACACGTAGGAGTCAACACTCCCACAACACGGGTTGCACCCAACCCTACAACTAGAGACCAATCGGTCCTTTACAAAGAATTAGAAATAGCTTGTAAGAAAAACAAACAACGTATGGAGACTAAGGTGTCCCTCTTTGTTCGACGATGTGTTCTTGAAGTCAACGAAGAGTCCACAACCCTAGATCTCACTTGGAGAGAATCTCCCCGAGACCGGCGGCGGCGGCGAGCGGCTGCGAGGCTCTCGGTGTTGGCGGCGGTAACTGAAAACAGCAGCAAAGCACTGGAGATCCAATCTTCTTAGTGAAGTCGGAAAGGTCTACCAACGGTCACACGAGGATCGATCATCTCGATCGATTCGGACGGGGAAAGATTTCCCTATCTCAAATCAAGAGACAAAAGATCTCTGGATAGACACGTGAGACGCTGTGCAGTACTTGGCTTCTATCACCGAGGATCTGGAGGAGATCGAGATCGGCTTCGGTGATCGGCTGCGGCGATGGAGGCGGAGCAAGTTCGCGAGATTAGGGTTAGTCGGCTGCTATGTTTCGTATATCATCTGTGTGTTACTGTACACAAATACCAGAGTATTTATATAATAGGTCAAGAGATGACCGTTGTGGGCCCCACCAGCAGTAAGACCAAAGTCCGGTTCAAAATCCCGCTGATAACGTGGACCGGTCCAGACAGAGTCGGAAAAATACCCAAGTCAAATTCGCCGAGAATCGTGGGTGATTCTCGACGAATCGGCGAGAATCACTTACGATTCTCGCCGAATTCTACTTAGAGAATTTTGGCTGCACAGGTTATAGAGGCCGGGGAGAATCGGTGGGAATCACCTTGGATTCTCGCCGACTCGTCGAGAATGCAAAGTCATTCTCGACGAATCGGCGAGAATCACTTGGTGATTCTCGACGATTCTGCCTTAGATGATTTTTCTGACTGCATCGAGACAGCCGGCCCACCCCGGCAAGAATCAACTAGTGATTCTCGACGACTCGTCGAGAATCACTGGTGATTCTCGACGAATCGGTGAGAATCACATAGTGATTCTCGACGATTTACACTTAGACGATTCTCGTCTTTCAACCCGTGAGATGGTCTTTGGCCCATCCTTGCTCCTTGTCTACTCTTGCTTTATCATAGCCCTGTACTTGAAATTAAGTACACCCCAATAGAGAGAGTACACGTAGGCCAACACACTGATCTGCTCAATGAGGGATTACGTTGCACAGACCCGTGTATATTGACCCACTACACCCTAACATTGGTGTGTACTTAGCATGGAATAACTGCAAGCACAACTAAAAAAAATTCATCAAATACATAGTCTATTTACCTTAGCTTGTACAGGGGCTTCTTCAAATCAGGTACATTGTGGATATAATACCCAACAATCTCCCCTATTTGAAGAAGCCTAAACCCTACAAGCTAAGGTGAATAGACATATTGGAATGAAAATCATAAACTTAAAATTGAGTTGAGAGAGATATTCATTACCAATTTCTTGAGAGCAAACTTGGAGCCACCTTAGCCTTAGCCGAGAGGGTAATCTCCCCCTTTTCGGCTTCTGCAAATCGGGGACTGAAGCATGTGACACCATGCTCCCCCTCATTCTAGTAGTGGTCGATAAACTGTCCAAGTACGACCACTTTCTTGCTTTGAGCCACCCATATTCCGGAGAAACAGTGGCTGAGCTCTTCGCCAAAGAGATAGTTCAACTCCACGGGGTTCCTCGGGTCATCATCTCTGATAAGGACCCAGTTTTTGTCAGCCATTTTTGGACGGAGCTTTTTCGGCTTCAGGGTACCACATTACGCATGAGCACGACCAATCACCCCCAGACCGACGGCCAGACGGAGGTGCTAAACAGAGGAGTAGAGACATACTTACGGTGCTTTGTCATGGATGAACCCCGCACGTGGACCAGGTGGCTACATTGGGCCGAGTACTGCTACAACACCTCCTTTCACACGGCCAGCCGGCTCACTCCGTTCGAGGCGGTGTACGGGCGTCCGCCACCCACATTGTGCTCCTATGAACCGGCCGGCAGTGCCCTCCCGGCGGTAGATCGGGATCGGACCTTGGCTATTCTCCGAGACAATTTACGTACGGCCCAAGACCGCATGAAGGTCCAAGCTGACAAGCACCGTACGAAAAGGGAATTTGCGGTAGGCGATGAGGTGTTTCTCAAGCTCCAGCCATATCGTCAGCTATCAGTCGCCCGTCGGGCCAATCAGAAACTGGCCCCACGCTACTACGGGCCGTACAGGATCATTCGGCGGGTAGGACTCGTAGCCTATACCTTGGCGCTTCCGGAGGGGTCCCGCATTCACCCTACTTTTCATGTATCAGTACTCAAAAAGAAGTTGGGGAACGCTGTTCACGTCACTCCTATCTTACCTAAGGCCACCAGCAGCGGCGAATTGAGGCCCTTACTTGAAGAAGTTCTCATGACCAAGTGGAAAAAACAAGGCACTGAGTACCGGCCAACGATCCTCGTCAAATGGAAGCAGATGTCAGTGACGCACAATTCGTGGGTTGACCTCTTGGAGTTCCGGGAGCGCTATCCTGATTTTCACCTTGAGGACAAGGTGCTTCTTGATGGGGAGGGGGAATATTATGCCCCCGGACGATCTACGTTTCCGTGGATTTAAATACGCGCGAAGGCCGAAGGAGACGGAGAATGAAAACTGGGCTGAACCATCCGGTTCAGCCCGAACCCAACAATAAAGCAGAATGGGGGCTGAACCACATGGGTTCAGCCCCAATGGGGCTGGCCGGCCCTAGGGGTTGGGTGGGAGCATAAATACCCAACCCCTCCTCCTTGGTGGGACAAGAAGATTATTCCAGGTATCCTTTCTCTTCTTCCTCTCCTAAACCCTAATCCTCTAGCCTTCTTCCTACTTCCTCTTCTTCTCCTAGATAGGTCATAACATAGAGAATGACACAAAAGTTTGTATGTATTACTTCCGTATCAAAATACAAGGGGAGAATACAAATATATAGGAAAGAGGAGAGAAGAATAAATCCTATACATGATGTGGGACTAAAGAAGGAGGAGAGAGAAATAAAGAAAGAAGGCCCAATAATGGGCCCTTTACATCCATCTGATAGACTGTGAATCCTTTGTGAGAGGCATAGGCTAGGAATAGCCTGATTGCCTCGAGCCGTGCAACTGGTGCAAACGTCTGGTCAAAGTCAATCCCCTCCTCCTGTCTGTATCCTTGAGCCACAAGTCTGGCTTCGTTCTTGAGGATGACTCCATGTTCATCCAACTTGTTTCTGAAGATCCACTTGGTGCCAATCACATTTTGCGTCTTCGGTCTGGGAACCAGCGTCCAGACTTCGCATCTTTCAAATTGATGCAGCTCCTCTTGCATGGCCAAAATCCATGATGCGTCTTTGTTCGCTTCGTCGAACTTCTTTAGCTCCACCTGCGACAGAAAGCTAAGATGCAAGATCTCGTTAAGAGTACCTCGGCGAGTTCTGACACCGTCTCGGGGATCTCCAATGATTTGATGTCTGGGATGATCCCTCACGTTTCTGAGCTCTAGAAGTCTTGCATCAGGAGCTTCGACAATTTCTTGGGCATCTCCTTCTTCTAAAGGATTTGCCTCATTTTGATCTTCAACTTCTCCGATCGGCGTTGATGTGGTGACCTTGACATATTTTGGAGTTGCATCTTTCTCAGGATCATCCAGTTGTAACTTTTCGAGTCTGGCACCTACAGCTTCAGGAAGACAACTAGAAGTCTTGCAATTAAGCAAGCTTCCTTCATCAAATACAACATTTATTGATTCCTCTACCACTAGGGTTTTCTTATTGAAAACTCTATAAGCCCGGCTGTGGCTACTATAGCCCATGAATATGCCTTCGAAGCATTTTTCACCAAACTTAGTACGCGGGTACTTCCCATTATTCAGTACATAACATTTGCAGCCAAAAATCCTCAGATAGGACATGGTTGGTTTCTTGCCTTTCAGTAGCTCATAAGGAGTCTTATGATGGCTCTTGTTAATCAACGCCCAGTTTTGTACATGACAGGCCGTATTGACAGCCTCGGCCCAGAAGTATTCTGGGAGAGAAGCGTCATTCAACATTGTCGTGCACGCTTCAATGAGTGTTCTATTCCTCCTCTCCGCCACTCCATTCTGTTGAGGAGTGCGAGGGGAGGAGAACTCATGAAAGATACCAAGCTCTTCACAGAACTCTGTCATAGCCCCAGACTCAAACTCTGTTCCGTGGTCACTTCTGATTTTGACCACTGAGTAGTTAAGTTCTTTCTGTATCTGCTTGACAAAACTGGTGAAGATGTCAAACGTATCAGACTTGCATTTTAAAAAGAACACCCACGTAAACCGAGAGTGATCATCTACAATCACTAGCGTATACGACTTCCCTCCTAAGCTATGAACCTGCATTGGACCAAACAGGTCCATGTGCAGAAGATATAGACATCTGGACGAATCTTTGTCTGGGATGCCCTTAAAGGTAGCCCGAGTCTGCTTGCCCATCTGACATGCAGGACATGGACTATCTTTGATGCACTTAATAATGGGAGCATCCCTTACTAAGTCTTTGGAAAACAACATATTAATTGTCTTGTAATTATTGTGTGCCAATCTCTTGTGCCATTGTTCACAAAGAGATGCACTGCCTTTAGCAACGAGGCATACTGGGGTAGAAGAATCTAAACTAAGAAAATCTAAAAAAAAATATTTCTGCTCCTAATGCCTGTTTATACGGTCTCTAAAGAGTCACATGATATTATTAGGCATTTATCCTTGCAGAACTTAACGTCATACCCTTTATCACATAACTGGCTTACGCTGATCAGGTTATGATTTAACCCTTCAACATAAGCTACGTTAGTGATAGAGAGTATACCGTTGGAAATCGTACCGTAACCTCTGGTGATTCCCCGATCAGATCCCCCAAATATATCTTTGGGTCCATCCTCGACTGGAGAGTACTCCCTCAGCAGACTTCTTGTCCCGGTCATGTAACGGGAGCATCCACTGTCCAAATACCAAATAGGAGTTTTGTTGGCCTTTGGACATTCCTGCAAAACAGAATAATTTGCCTTAGGAACCCAATCGAACTTGGGTCCTAGATTCCTTGTTAGCATACTCCCCTCGATTGGTTAACTCTACGAGTGGTCGGCCTCACATTGCTAACATAAGGAGTCTCGTTATACCTTGGATTAAACCAACAATCCACGGCAAAGTGACCAATTTTGCCACAGCACCAGCAGTCAAACCTGTTATACTTCCTCTTGGGCGCCTACTTTACCCTTGAAACGTGGGGTTCAGCTTGGGCCGAAGACATGGAGGTGGAGGCAACATGATGACCACAGTCACATGACTTCTTCACCTCTTGGCTTTTCAGTGTAACAGGCTTGGCCTTAGGTGCCTGCTTCCTATTATGGCCGCTAGAGAATTGACCATAATTTCCCAAGTGGATTTCCTCATAAGGTGCCTTGAAGACACTCTCACTGAAGTTACGGGAAAGGTCCACCCATCATATCGGCTCTTCGGCTTTGCAACCGAGGGCCTGAAGTGATGCCCATATGTTGACTCAAAGTAATGTTGGTTACAGGGAAAGCTAGGCTTTCTGAACTCAACAGGGCTGAGTGGGGCCTTTCCTTTCTCATCAGCAGAGGCTTTCTTGGCAGCCTTATTCTTCCTCATGTTCCTGTTTCTCCTGGATGAGGAGCTAGATACCCTACATGCCCCAAGCCAGCTCCTTTGGCTTGAGCAGAGAAGGTATCAACTAATGGAAGAACAGTTTTGGCCTAGAGAAGCTCTTGACGATCTTCCTTTCAGCCGCAAGTAGTTCTTCCAACTTGTCGACTTCCTCCTGCTTATGATCAAGGAGCTTAAGAGGCTCTGAATGCTTTGAAGTCAGGTCCAAGTGCTCTGTGGAGGGAGATCAAACTGGTGATCTCTTCCCTCAGGGATACACTCTCACCTTTAAGGAATTTAACTTCCTTTTTCTCAGCCTTCAGTTTCTTTCGACATTTCAGGAATGTATTGAGCAGAAGCTCATACTTATCGAGGAGCTCAGCTTCAAGGGCAGAAGGGCTATCCTCAGGGTCATCATCCTGAGACTCAGGATCAGAGTCAGAGTCGGAGAGAGGGGTGTGATCTTTTACCTTCCCAGTAAATGGGGGGCATTCTCCTTCTGAGTCAGAGCGACCCATAGCCCAAAGTAGGCTTCCTCATCATCGCTGGTGTCTGACGTGTCAGATTCACTCAGCGTCTTTGGCTTCTTTGCGAGGTAACTCCTCTCCTTCTTCTTATCTTTTGAGGACCTGTGCTCCTCTCCCTTTCCCTTTTCCCTCTTGCCTTGATGGCAGTCGGCCACGACGTGTCCTGGCTTGTTGCAACCAAAGCATATAATGTCAGAAGAGCGGTGTTTGTTCGGTTTGGAAACATACCTGTCAGAGGAATAGTTCTTCTTCTGATCCCTTGAGGAGGAGCCGTTTATCTTTCTCTGATTCCTCACCTTGGGGAACTTCTTGAATTCCCGTATGATAAGGGATAAATCTCCTCTGATAACTCTGAGCCGGAGGAGCTTGGCTCAGAGTCTTCTCTTCATCCCTCTTCCACGCACGGGAAGAGGCGGCACCCTTGCCCTTTCTGGATTGAATGGCTTTCAGGGCCACGTATTTTCCTTGGCCGCGGCTTTCTCTGCTTTCTCTTCAGCCTTCCTTGTGTTCAACTGAAGCTCATAGGACATGAGCTTCCCGAACAGAATCTGTGGATCAGTTTCCGCAAGTCTGCCAAACTCGCGGATGGCGCAGATCTTTGTGTCCCATTCCTTAGTGAGGGACCTAAGGAACTTATCATTGAGTTCACCGTCAGTGAACACTCTTCCATATCCTTTGAGTGCATTGACGATCTTGAGGAAGTTTTCGAAGGTGACTCCGATCTCCTCCTTTGGCCCTTGCCTGAAGGTCTCATATTTCTGATTGAGGAGGGATCTCCGATCGTCCCTCACTTCATCTGTGCCCTCCATTAGACAATCAGACAGCTCCAGAGATCCCTGGCTGTCCTACAGTTGCTGAAGTTCTGCATCATAGAGTCGTCAACTGCGCTTACTAGGATTTCTGAGCTTTCTTGTCAGTCCGAACAGCACCATTTCGTCCTTGTCCATTTCCGAAAGTTTCTTGGGCACTTTCCTGATTGGATCAATGGTGGAGGCCTTGGTGGGAATGTAAGGTCCCTCCTCCACTATCATGAAGAGCCGGGGGTCGACTGCTTCCATGTAGAATATGATTCTTTCCTTCCAGATAGGAAAGTTCAGTCTGGTGCATACTGGGATTTTGCCGGAGTGCTTGAGTCCGTCCATGGAAGATATCGGTCTTCTTCTTGACACTGGTGGCAGGATTTTACTCAAGGTGTGAACCTTTTTGATGAGTAACCTCCCTCTGATACCACTTGAAAGTCCACCTAGTGTCAACAACTTACACCTATGGGGGGGATAGGTGTCTTTGCAGCGTATTTGCGGAATTAAGGTTTTACCTGCACAAGAAAACAAAATAACACAGCACAAAAAGTACACAAGCAATTTATAGTGGTTCCCCGATTTGGGTACGTCCACTTTCCCCCTTCGACCTATCTCCCAACCAGGGACGACTCGGTCACTTCACCAATAGGATTGAAATCCAATCCTTGCACTAACGGAAGGAACCCTTCCACACGTAGGAGTCAACACTCCCACAACACGGGTTGCACCCAACCCTACAACTAGAGACCAATCGGTCCTTTACAAAGAATTAGAAATAGCTTGTAAGAAATACAAACAACGTATGGAGACTAAGGTGTCCCTCTTCGTTCGACGACGTGTTCTTGAAGTCAACGAAGAGTCCACAACCCTAGATCTCACTTGGAGAGAATCTCCCCGTGACCGGCGGTGTCGACGAGCGGCGGCGAGGCTCTCGGTGTTGGCGGCGGAAACTGAAAACAGCAGCAAAGCACTGGAGATCCAATCTTCTTAGCGAAGTCGACAAGGTCTACCAACGGTCACACGAGGATCGATCGTCTCGATCGATTCGGACGGGGAAAGATTTCCCTATCTCAAATAAAGAGACAAAAGATCTCTGGATAGACACGTGAGACGCTGTGCAGGACTTGGCTTCTATCACCAAGGATCTGGAGGAGATCGAGATCGGCTTCAGTGATCGGATGTGGCGACGGAGGCAGAGCAAGTTCGCGAGATTAGGGTTAGTCGGCCGCTCTGTTTCGTATATCTTCTGTGTGTTACTGTACACAAATACCAGAGTATTTATACAATAGGTCAAGAGATGACCGTTGTGGGCCCCACCAGCAGTAAGACCAAAGTCCGGTTCAAAATCCCGCTGATAACGTGGACCGGTCCAGACAGAGTCGGAAAAATACCCAAGTCAAATTCGGCGAGAATCGTGGGTGATTCTCGACGAATCGGCGAGAATCACTTACGATTCTCGCCGAATTCTACTTAGAGAATTCTGGCTACACAGGTTATAGAGGCCGGGGAGAATCGGTGGGAATCACCTTGGATTCTCGCCGACTCGTCGAGAATGCAAAGTCATTCTCGACGAATCGGCGAGAATCACTTGGTGATTCCCGATGATTCTGCCATAGATGATTTTTCTGACTGCATCGAGACAGCCGGCCCACCCGGCAAGAATCAACTAGTGATTCTCGACGACTCGTCGAGAATCACTGGTGATTCTCGACGAATCGATGAGAATCACATAGTGATTCTCGACGATTTACACTTAGACGATTCTCATCTTTCAACCCGTGAGATGGTCATTGGCCCATCCTTGCTCTTTGTCTGCTCTTGCTTTATCATAGCCCTGTACTTGAAATTAAGTACACCCCAATAGAGAGAGTACACGTAGGCCAACACACTGATCTGCTCAACGAGGGATTACGTTGCACAGACCCGTGTATATTGACCCACTGCACCCTGACATTGGTGTGTACTTAGCATGGAATAACTGCAAGCACAACTAGAAGAAATTCATCAAATACATAGTCTATTTACCTTAGCTTGTACAGGGGCTTCTTCAAATCAGGTACATTGTGGATACAATACCCAACAGATAGGCCCTGCAAAACGACCCCTTGGTCTATAGGGGTAATCCCTATAAATCAATTATTATATTTCTTGTGCTTTTACTTACTTGCTACTCCTTACTGTTTGATAACCGACACCCCAACGTATAAGTGGTATGGGACACTTTATACGATGGGAGCCCTGCAAAAGATCCCTTGGCTTATGCGCTTCCGCATAAGTTAAGGTTACATTTCCTACTTTCTGCTTTTGTCATATTTACTATGGAATTGCTAGCATAGGTCCGCTGTCACCTGCTTTTAACTTATTCTCCACATTCATGTCCTTCCCTTTCTTCCTCTCCGCTCGGTACCTAAGAGTCATGGAGGAAGGGGTAGGGGATGATAGGGCTTAGTCTTTTAGACTAACGGTTTTCAAACCACAACATTTTAGGTGTACCATATGGAAGGGTCACGGGTTTTGCAGTTTATGACAGAGTTGACCCCGCGACCGTGTTACCATTGTCACCAGCCGGGACATACACGAGTCAAATGCCCCTTGATGGGTGGGATCCCACAATCTCAGCAGCTAGGAGGCCGAAGACGTAGACGCAGACGTGGATTGCGAGGCGGCGACTGCAGGCCAAAAAAGGAAGAAGCACCCAGAGATGCAGCACCAGCAGAGTATGGAGTCGGTGGAGATGGGCCAGTCTAGCTTGGGTGCTCTCGGTTCAGTGACAGTTACGGTGATGCTTAGTTTTAGTTTTGCTTCCGCGAGTGACTTGTAGTGAGGATTACATGTACTGGGCACAAGCCCTTCTTTGTACTCTGGTTATTATTATTGTGGACTCTCCCTTCGTGGAGATTTATTTATATACATGTGGTTATGGTGGACTAGTTTATAATTACTTATGCTACTGTTCTGCGATCAATTTGGCCGGCAGGATTGGCATTTTGTAGTGACGACCTTCCCGGGCGTGATGGTGTCACCACAAAGTGGCGGACTTGGGCATAAGACCCCGGTGTTTAAAAGAAAAAAAAAGTGGTCTTACAAGTGGTATAGGAGGAAACCTCGATCGGAAAAGTAGTAGTCCACTAACCCTGGGTCATCCCCGCTCGAGTTTAGTTTGGGGAAAAACTAAGCAGCGGAAGCAGTGGTGTGCCCATAAGGGAAATCACATGTGAAAGTCCACTTCATCATTAATTGGAATTCCTCTTCGTAGATTGCGGCAAACCCTGCCCCAGCAAGGAATACCTCCGGCTACGAAGACCTCATCTTATAATCCTCTAACCAATGAGTTAGACTCAACCAACTAGGACTCGTGTCAAACCATGACAATTTATAGTATGCCCTTGTTCAAAATAGGCCTTGTTTATGAATTTGGTTAAGGTAAGGAGATACCCAAAGAGAATATTGGAGGAGTTTTGCACGAGAATTACTACCTAAGACGTAAACTCAGGTGTCCCTACCATCCCAATCAAGGATTATTCAAAGCAGTAGACTACTTTAAGGAGAATTAAGACCAATAATACATAAGTAGAATGGTAAAAGACAAGTAGTCTTAACCCTCAATACCGGTAATAAAATTACCTAGAGGCAACCACCGAGACAAACACTGAGGGTCGGATAGGAATTCAAGTTCGGAAGATACCCATTTGGGATTGGGAACATTTTGACCCGGATAAGGTTGTCGTAAATGTGACTTAGAGAGTTTAAAGTATGGAGTATATTAACGAGTTTCAGGGTGGAACCCCAAGTCGAAGATTGACGCCCTAGGGATTGTGCACCCAGCTAGGACAAATGTAACAGGGTAATATCAAAGATACTTAGCCAAAGATAGGTAGGGGCTTATCTTTTATTTATTGGGGTATATACCTAGTCAACTGGACGAATTGGTCTTAGATTTGACAATCACCTTCAAACCACACATAGCAAACGTAACGTAGAGATGTAAATCTCTCAACTCTTATGGGATGTTACAATCCTTTTTCTCCCGATAGGAGCCCCGTAGGCTTAACCTTGATTTCGGGGATGAAATCTGTTGGATATTGTATCCACAATGTACCTGATTAGAAGAAGCCCCTGGACAAGCTAAGGTGAATTGACAATGTATTTGATCACTTGTCTTCAAGTTGTGCTTGCAGTTATTCCTCGCTAAGTACACACCAATGTCAGGGTGCAGTAGGTCAATATACACGGGTCTGTGCAACGTAATCCCTCGTTGAGCAGATCAGTGTGTTGGCTTACGTGTACTCTCTCTATTGGAGTGTACTTACTTTCAAGCACAGTGTTAAGAAAGATCAAGAGCAGACAAGGAGCAAGGATGAGCCAAAGACAAACTCAAGGGAAGAAAGGCGAAAATCGTCTAAGTAGAAATCGCCGAATCGACGAGAATCACTCGCTGATTCTCGCCGAAAGCTGCCGTCTGTCTCGACGCTGCCCTGAATTCTACTAAGGAAGAATCGTCGAGAATCACGAAGTGATTCTCGCCGATTCGTCGAGAATGACTCTGCATTCTCGACGATTCGGCCAGAATCAATTGTGATTCCCGCCGATTATCTCCGGCTTGCTATTTCTATGTAGCTAGAATTTTGTTAAGTGGAATTCGGCAAGAATCGTCGGTGATTCTCGCCGATTCGTCGAGAATCACTTACGATTCTCGCTGATTCGTCGAGAATCACTTACGATTCTCGTCGAATTTGACTTGGGCAAATTTCTGCTATTCCTTGGACCGGTGCAAGTTAACACGCGCTGTTTGGAGACGAACTTAGGGTTATTACTGGTGGGGCCCACAACGGCCATATTGGATCATGCTATTGTATAAATACATCAGTATGTTGAACAGTAAAAATAACGAACGGAGAAGAAGAAAAGCCGAGCCGCCGACGTGACCTAAATCGCGAGGCTTGTTCCGTCGCCGTCGCCGCTCGTGTTAGTTGGTCGCCGCCGCTGATCGTGGTTTCTTCCTGATCTCCTGGCGACAGAAGCTCTGTCTCGTAACACGTCTCACGAGTCCTTCTTGAGAACCTTTGTCTCTTGATTTGTAGATAGGGAATACCTTCCCTATCCGAATCGATTGAGACGATTGATCCAAAAAAGACCGTTGGTAGACCTTGCCGGCTAAGCTACGAAGTTTGGATCTACATAGCATCGCCGCCTCATTCTTTGTCACCGCCGATCTAGAGGAGATCCTTTCCAAGTAAGAGCTAAGGTCGTGGACTCTTCGTCATCTTCAAGAACGCGTCATCGAACGAAGAGGGACACCTAGCGCTCCAAAACTAGTTTGTATTTTTATACATTCCATTTTATTTTTGTTGTAAAGGAACGTTGGTTTCTCATTGTAAGGGTTGGGTGCAACCCATGGTGGAGGAGTGGTGACTCCTTCGGGTGGAAGGGTTCCTTCCATTAGTGTGAGGATTGGATTTCAATCCTATTACTGAAGTGACCGAGTCGTCCCTGGTTGGGAGATTGGTCGAAGGGGGAAAGTGGTTGTACCCAAATCGGGGAACCACTATAAATTTCCTGTGTCTTTTTGTGCTGTGCTGTTTTGTTTATTTGTGCAGGTACAATTTAAATTTCGCTAAAACACTGCAAGACACCTATTCCCCCCCCCATAGGTGAAGGTAGTTGGCACTAGGTGAACTTTCTAGTGGTATCAGAGGGAGGTTACTCATCAAAGGGGTTAACACCTCGAGTAAGTTCCTGCATCTAGTGTCAACAAGAAGATCAGACTCAAGCATGGAGTTCGATTATGATGTCCCTCCTCTAAAACTCCCCTCATGTACAAAGGAGTACTATCCTGTATGGAAGATGAGAGTACTATTTCATCTGGAGGCCATCGACCCTCGAGCATCACTCATTCTGGAAGAGGTTCCCTTCATTCCCATGAAGGCTTCCAGCTCGGGGAAAGATCTCCAAATCCCCAAGTGTCCCAAAGAGATGTCGGAGACAGAGCTCTCACTGTTCAACCTGGACAAGGTGATTCGTCAGATCATCACTGATGTCTGGTCTGGACCATCTCGCTCTAAATTGGACAAGTGTAGGATGACCATGTCCATGTGGCAAACAATCTCAGACCTCATGGAGGGATCAGAGAAAGAAGGGATCAGTGGTCAACAAGAGGATAAAGCCTATGTGGGGGTCCTTATTTCTGAAGATGAAGGGCATGATCAATCTGTCAGTATCAGGGCTCCTGTGTCCTTGTCAGAGACTGAAGAAGAAGTTGAGGAAAGCAATTCTGATGAAGCTGACTCAACAGTCTCGGGCGATCTTGACGGTAACCCTGAACAGCAAAGCCAGGAGCAGGTAACTTCTTCATCATGCCCCTCTCCTTTTGCAGTTCCTGAAGACAGTAATAGTTCAGAGGATTGTACCTCTAGTGATGCAAGGGATATGGATAGCTTCAATTAGAAGATTGAAAATCTTGAATCCCTTCAGTGTGCTCTTCAAAAGAGCAACTTACTTGTTGAGGAGCAAGCTAAGGAGATTGCTAAGCTGAAGACCTTGATGGATATCCATTGGAATCCATCAAGGTAAAGGACTCAATGATCTCGGATCTAGAAAGTCGTCTAGAGACGAGAAGAGAATAGTTTCTAACTATCCGCGATAGATGCTATCAAGAGAAAAGAAGAAAATGGGTGGATCTCCCGAATTATTAATTCATGGTGAAAGTGAGGGTAAGATCTATCTCAACTCTAGAGGGGGGTGAATAGAGTTTACTTAAAATATTTTTGAATTATTAAAATAGCACAAATTAAAATTCTATTTAAACTATAGTGTAAAGTGCTAACAGAAACTTAAAAACTAAAAAGAAAAGGACACAGCACACAGCAGACAAATCACACAAGCAGAACCAGAAGACACAAGGAAATATAGTGGTTCCCCAAAACTGGGTACATCCACTCTTCTACCACCCTTGGTAGGAATCCACTCAGGACTGAGTTGATCAGGTGTCCTGACACCAATGAGCTTTTGATAAGGTGCTCAAAAACCAAATCTAGATTTTTTGATAAGGTGTCTTGCCACCACTGAGTTTTGACAAGGCTCTCAGAACCAGACAGAACTTTTGAAGGGAGTTCAAGAACCCTTTTACAGCAGGAAAAGAAAAAGTAAAAGTTGAGTTTGTCTTCTCTGTTCTCAGTCAAATGAGAGAAGCACAAGTGGATTGAAGATGTCAAAGCTCCCCTGAGATGTAGAGAGGTTCAGGCAGAGAAGCTTTGCAGAAGGGTGATAGGTCTTCAGAACTTTGATCTCCAGCAAAAAGATTGTGATGAGATGTCTGGAGATGATGAGATTTTGAACACTTTTCAGTCAGTAAGAAGAATTTTGAAGTTGCAGTTCTGTTATTCTTCTGCTATCAGTATTCTCTATACTGTGTTCACTCTTCTTGTCAATCTGTGTATGTTCTCTAGACTGAGAGGCAGAAGAGATGAATAATAATTTCTAAGATTCTCTTGTCCAAAAAAAATAACCGTTGGTCAGTCATAAATGTTTTCCATAAATGGTCTTGTCTTTTAGGAGAAAGTCAGCAAACATTCTTTGAATAAATCCTTGAAACTTGCTCCAAACGGCTGGGAGATCTTCTGTCATAAATGCTGATAATATTCAAAAACATTCCAAAGACAGCAGCATTTGAAATCCTGAAAGCGTCGATCTCTCCAAAAAGAACGTCGATCTGAGCTCGAAGATCGTCGAACTGAGCTCAGAGATGAACCGAGATAAGCAGACAGAAATCGTCGATCTGAGCTCGAAGATCGTCGAACCGAGCTCAGCGACCTGAGAAACAGCTGAAGGAGGTATCGTCGAACTGAGCTAGACGATAGTGAGGAGAGCTCGACGATTAGCAAAAGTTAGCTAAAAGCAGATAGTCGATCTGAGCTCGAAGATCGTCGACCGGAGCTCGACGATTTGTTGAAGTTGAGCTCAGAGAGCGTCGAACTGAGTTCGACGATTCGTCGACCTCAGCTCGACGATAATTGCTTTAGACTTAGCTCTTCATCCTTGATCTTGGAGTGGTCTTGGGGGCAGCTTCAAAACTAAGTTCTAGGCCCTAGACTCATTCTAATGTTGACCTTCTCAACTATACAACTAGGTCAACTAGGATCCTAAGACAAGCATAGTGATCCTTATCCAAATTAGTAATAGGGTGTTCCAACAATCTCCCCCTATTTGGATTAGGATTACTATTTACAGACAATCATAAAGAGCATTTAATACTACAGAAGTTAAATACAAAAAGCAGAGAAACAGCAATGCATATCACAGATAAATAGCTGCAGATATCCAAAGGTAGATGAAATGTTTGCTTACACAGATCACTTCTTTTCAGTTCCCTTTTTAAATAAGATTTCTCTGTTAGGTTTAGGGCTTCTTTCTTGGACCTTCTGTCATCTTCTGCACCTAGAGAGGTTTGAGATCTTGGCCTTGGAACTACAGCCTCTGGGTGCAGCTTCATGTACTCTTCTGGATTGAAAAATTTCTTTGAAGCATACTTTTCCAGTTCTTTCTTTCTTTGTTCTGATAAGGTTGTAATATTGGATATTTCTTTGCCTTGTTCTCTAGCCTTCTTATCTGATCAAGAGCAGCCAACTCTTTCATCCTAGCAGTCCAGGCCACAGGATTGTTCTCAGGATCCTCATATGGAACAGCAGGTTCATATTTGTTGAGGGATTCAGGAGCAGGAGATGTCCTTGGAGCAACTGTGTCCTTCAATTTGTAAGGGTAAGGGCCTGAAGTGGAGTCAGAATGGCCTTGTCCTTCCCTTTGATAGGGTCTCTGTCCTCTTTGATTTCCTCTATAACTACCCCTTCTGGGTTGATATCCTCTTTGATGTTGACCTTTTGGTAATACTTAGAATAGGATTGAGAGGAACTTTGTCTAGGAGCTGAAGCATGAGGAGCTGAGCCTGATCCAGAGTCTGGAGGAGGAGGAGGAGGAGGCTGATGTTGAGATGATCCTTTTTCATATTTGTCAAACTTTCTTTTCTTTCTCATGGCCTTTAGTTGGTTCTTGGAAAATTGCATCCATGGTTCAGTGATGGGGCAGTTATGCAGAATGTAATATGGAATGTCATTGGAGTCTTTGGCTTTAGCAGGAGGAACTGACATCATTGCTTTGCTTCTGGCTTTCCTCTTTTTGGCAATTGTGCTGGCAGAGTCATCAGAATCAGTTCTGTACTGATCACTTTCAGAACTCTGAGGTGATCATATAAAGCATCAATTCTTCTTAGATATTCTTCTTGAGCTTTGAGCTTTGCAGCAGCAGCAGGAGCAGGAGCAGGAGCAGGAGGGATAGCAGAAACAGCATCATCAGTTTCAACAACAATTTCCTCAGCATTAGGTGCTGGAATCTTCTATGTCAGCAGCAGCAGCAGTATCAACAAAAGGAGGCACAGTGGCCTTAGTAGCAGCAACAGATACATCCACAGCCTTCCATGACTTGATATAGGAAGCAATCTGGCTGGGATTACAAACAGGTACAGGCACAATGGCCTTGGTCAGATCTTCAGCAGAGATTGGAGGCAGACATCTGAGATAGGCTGTATCAAATCTGGATAGTAACCTCTGCAGATTAAGTGCAAAAGCACATCCTGAGCTTGCTGAGAGAGTAGAAGCTGGAGCTGGAGCTGGCACAATCACTTCTTCATAAGGCATCTCCCCTGCCTTGGTTCAGAGAGAGGTGAACCAAGGCACCAGTAGAAGGGATTGCCTGGGAGGAGGAAAAAGAATCAAGCTTGGTGGACAGCTCCTGGACTTGCTTCAGGAGTGGAGTCAGGGAGGACTCCAGCAGAGAGACCAGCTTGGGAGCTAGCAACTCATAGAGCCTGTCAGCCAGGCTGGAAAGATCTACTTGCCCAAGTGAGGCTTGAGCAGAGGTAGTAGTCAAGGAGGATGGAGGGATGGTGACTGATGCTGAAAAGGTGGAGTAGGTGGAGTAGGGATTGTGGTTCAGAAGATGGAATGATGGGGATAGAGAAGGTTGAGGAGAAGAGTGGGAGAGTAAAGGAGGGTATGAAGGAGGGTTGAGAGAGGATGTCAGTGAGCATTTGATGGAGGAAGATGTCTCAGGAGGAGAAGAGGAGAGTCATCCATGAGGGAATCCTCTAAAAGAGAGTAGGATGGAGAGGTAAGGGTTTGGTAAGAGAAGAGAGGAAGGAATACCTCAGAGGTAGATGCTGGAGGAGATGAGGCTGGTGAAGAGATGGTAATAGGGGATGACATTGGTGAGGAAATGGTAATTGGGGATGAAGGGATTATGGTGGAGACTGGTTGAGAGGAGGTGAGGGCTTGAGTATATGAGGCTTGGGTGGATATGGCTTGGGGAGAAGAAGAAACAGGCATCTCTTCTACTAGAGGAGTGACCAAAGTGGTCCTTGTGCCTGAGTGAAGTGTTGCAGCAGCCCTGGAGGGTTTATGATCTGCCTGTCCCATTTACTGAAGAGGGCACAGGACAGCCTCTTGGATGCATTGATGAATAATCCAGAGGAGGTCAAAGGTCAGGGCACCTGAGTGCAGAAAGACCCCAAGATTCTTCCAAAGCAGACTGCAGACTTGTTGATTTTCTTCTTAATCAGGGTGAAGAAGATGGAGCCCAGTCGAGGTGCTTCTTATCCAGTAAGGCTCCCATTTGGCAGAACTGATACCTGGAGATTGTGTCATGAGCCGAGTGCTTGGCCAACAGCACCTTCCCTACTACATCAGCCAGGAACTGGAATTCTATAGCCAGATCTTTTTCAGCAGCTTATTAGGGTTAAGGACATTATGACCCATCCTATCTAACATGGAGGCATACTCCTCTCCAGACAGATCAATGGAGTCTTCTCCAGTACTGAGTGAAAGACTTCAGTTAATAAAGCCGGGGATAGAATTACCTGGGTCCCCTTAATGGTGCCGACAACAGTATTTTCAGACTCATCTGCTGCGGTATAACACCATTCCTTAATCTCCTCTGCTGCTATCTTCATCCTGGTAATCATTATCTGGGTTAGCTGTTGTTCTCTGAATAGATTCAGAACATCCTTGAAGCGCTGGTCGCTTCCATCGAATGAGTTCATGTCTATGTCGAAACCGGCGTCGAACTTCATCTTGGCAATAGCAGCACTCGAATCTGCCATGTGTACCTGCAACAGAAAACCAAAAACGACCAAGCGTAGAAAATTTGGAGGGAAAAGGAAGAAAGTTGCAGAGTATGAAAGTGTAAAAAAGGAGAACGACGGCTGGAAAATGAATTTATATTAGGGTTCGACGGCGAAAAAGAAAATCGTGAGCTCAGCTCGACGAAGCGTCGATCTCAGCTCGACGATTTAGGCTACAGAGGGAATCTGAAGAGTCTTCAACAAGTCGGCGAACTTCGTTCGACGATGTTGAAAAACGTCGAGCTCAGCTCGACGGCCTCTGAACAGAAGAAGAAAAATTCTAGTTCTAGCGAAGGCTCTGAACTCAGATCGACGATAGCAAAAGCGTCGATCTCCGGTCGACGTTTTTTGGAAAATCGTTGATCTCGTTCGACGATTTTTGAGAAAAACGTCGAGCGCAGTTCAGAGTCTAAACTCATTCAAAAGACAGAATTTTTTAGCCTAGTCTTGGTCTGTTTTAGCTTTTCAAAATCTTGGATTTTAATTAAGACTTCCTCCATCTATCATGCCTAACTGATTTAGGAAGAACCTGTGTTTCTTTTCATCCAGGGCTTGGTGAAAATATCTCCCCTTTGCAAATCAGTAGGAATATATTGAAGTTCAATCTTGTTCTTCTCTACATTATCCCTTAGGAAATGATGCCTAATTTCTATGTGTTTTGTCCTACTATGGAGGACTGGATTTTGGGCTATAGAAATAGCACTAGTTATTATCACAGAAAATTTTTGACTTCTCTAGGTTGTAGCCATAGTCTAGAAGCTGATTTTGTATCCACAATATTTGTGAGCAGCAACTGCCAGCAGCCATATACTCAGCTTCAGCAGTTGAAGTTGACACAGATGTTTGCTTCTTACAAAACCAGGAGACAAGTCTGTCACCAAGGAACTGGCATGTTCCACTGGTGCTTTTCCTGTCTATTCTGCATCCAGCATAATCAGCATCTGAGAATCCAGTTAAGTCAAATGCTGAATCTTTTGGGTACCAGAGTCCTAGATTTGGACAACTTTTAACATACCTAAGAATCCTCTTAACTAAGATTAAGTGTGACTCTCTAGGGCTAACTTGGAATCTAGCACAAAGACATGTGGCAAACATTATATCAGGCCTACTGGCTGTAAGGTACAATAAAGAGCCAATGATTGCTCTATATGTTGTCTGATCAACAGGTTTCCCATGTTCATCAGCATCTATTGCAGCATTTGAGGGCATGGGTGTTTTCATACTTGATGCATCAGACATACCAAATTTCTTAACCAATTCTTTTGCATACTTGGTTTGAGAAATAAATATGCCTTCAGCATGTTGCTTGACTTGCAGTCCTAAGAAGAAGGACAGCTCACCATGCTACTCATTTCAAACTTAGAATGCATAAGCTTGGAAAACTTTTTGCACAGGTTTGAATCAGTGGAGCCAAATATAATATCATCCACATAAATTTGCACTAGTAGGGTATGGGACTTATGGGTTCTAATAAAAAGAGTTTGGTCTACTCTCCCCCTAGTAAAATCATTTTCCAGAAGAAAGCATGCTAGGGTCTCATACCATGCTCTAGGAGCTTGCTTGAGACCATATAATGCTTTATGCAATTTGAAAACATAATCAGGTGAGTTAGAGAGATAAAACCTGGAGGTTGTCTAACATAGACTTCCTCTTTGATGTCCCCATTGAGAAAAGCATCTTCACATCCATCTGATAGACCTTGAAGCCTTTGTGAGCAGCATAAGCTAGAAAATATTCTGATGGCCTCTAACCTTGCAACTGGTGCAAAGGTCTGGTCATAGTCTATTCCTTCTTGTTGAGAGTACCCTTGAGCAACTAGCCTTGCCTTGTTCTGACTATAACTCCTTGATCATCCAGCTTGTTCCTGAATACCCACTTTGTTCCAACAATGGGATGATCTTTTGGCTTAGGCACTAGTTCCCAAACCTGATTTCTTTCAAATTGATGCAGCTCCTCTTGCATTGCAATGATCAGTGTGGATCTTGCTCTGCATCTTGAATGGATTGAGGCTCAATTTGAGATAGGAAGCAAGTGTGCATTAGGCTCTGGTTGACCTGATTTCTGGTTTGCACACCAGCTGAGATGTCTCCAATGACTTGGGAAGTTGGATGATCTCTTATTGTTACTAAATCAACAGGAGGTGTTGATTGTTCACCAGCCTGTGTTGTTGTTTCCTCTAGTCGAACAGCAACTGGTTCTTCAAGGTGATTTTCTTTTAGATGTTGAACTTCTTCTTCATCATCACTGCTGTCATTCTTTTCAGTAACTTGCAGTTTGTTCAAGTCTTCAGCTAAAGAATGTACCTGCAAAGGTTCTATGGTAGAAGCATTCTTCTCCTTGAATGACATGTTAGTTTCATCAAAATCAACATGAACAGACTCTTCAATTTTACAAGAAGATTTGTTATAAACCCTATAAGGCTTGCTGATCATGGAGTATCCCAGAAACACTCCTTCATCAGCTTTAGCTTGGAATTTTGCTAGATATTTCTTGTCATTATTATGAATATAACAAATACAACCAAAAACTTTAAAATAGTTTACTTTAGGTTTCTTCCCTTTGAGCAATTCATAGGGAGTCTTGCCCTTCAGTTTATGTATCAGGCTTCTGTTCAACACATAGTTGGAGGTGTTCACTGCCTCAGCCCAAAAGGATAGAGGTAGGTGAGCATCTGACAACAATGTAGTAGCAGATTCAATTAGGGTTCTATTTTTCCTTTCAGCTACCCCATTTTGTTGAGGAGTTCTAGGAGCTGAGAAAGTGTGCCTGATCCCTTCACTTTGACAGAACTCTTGCATGAGAAGAGAATCAAACTCTGTCCCATGATCACTTCTGATCAGGGCAATGTGAGTGTTGAACTCAATCTGAATGCATTTGAGAAAATCTGTCAAACACTTGAAGTTATCAGACTTCTTCCTCAGAAAGAATACCCAAGTGAATCTTGAGAAGTCATCTACAACCACTAAAGTATAGGACTTCCCTCCTAGGCTTTGTACAGATGTGGGTCCAAAGAGATCCATGTGCAACAAATACAAATCCTAGGTGAATCACTCTTATTAGTGACTTAAAGCTATTTTTATTTGCTTGCCTAATTGACATGCCTTGCAAAGTTCTTCCTTCTTGTAGGGACCAGAAGGTAGTCCTCTAACAAGGTTGTCTTTGGATAGCCTAGCAATGTTCTAAGGTTAATGTGCCCTAGTCTCTTATGCCATAAAATATTTGGTTTGAAATGGAATTAAACAGGCAAAATCTACTACAGGTGAAAGAAAATTAACTAAGTAAATGTTACCTCTTCTGTTACCTGTCAACACAGTTGTGTTGTCCACTGACTGGACTTGCATATGGCTTTGTTGAAGTCACTTGATATCCTTCATCACACAGTTGACTGATACTTATCAAGTTGTGCTTTAGTCCTTCAACATATGCCACCTTCTTGAATGTGACTGGGCCAATTTTGACTGCACCATATCCTTTTGTAGTTCCAAAGCTTGAGTCTCCAAAAATTACTTTGGGTCCTAGCTTGCTTTGAAGGAAGTGAAATTGTCCTTGTCCCCTGTCATGTGCTTTGAGCACCCACTATCCAGATACCATTGATGGTTTGATGCTGGATAGGTCTTCACCTGCACAAAAACAGCTTATTTGTTTTGACCCAGTTAACCTTGGGCCTAGGTTGATAACCTTTAAATTCTGAAATAAAGGACATCTCAGGTTGACTCTTATAACCTTCAGGATGGTATCTCCTAGGAGGTACTATCCATTCAGTATAGGGGTGAATCCATGAGATGTGCAACTTCTAGGATGAATTTGACTGAGCCATTGAAAATGTGTTCACAATTCTGAACTCTGTTCGACGATCGTCGATCTGAGGTCGACGATCTTGGGTCAGATCGTTGATCTCTGTTCGAAGATCGATAGTGCTTAAGTTCAGAGTTTGGGTGTCGTCGAGCTGAGGTCGACGATCTGTGCTTAGATCGTCGAGCTCTGTTCGACGATCGTCGAGCTCTGCTCGACGCATTTTGTTGAACTGAGATTTTCTCTGGCAGGTCAGCATTCTTCCTAGCCACCTCTACTACTTCCTTTCCTTTGTCAGAGACAAATTTGATTGGAGTTGTTAACACTATAGGTTGGCTGGGGGAGGCACCCAAACCCAGTGTACTATTGAATCTAGAGTTCACTGTGCTTGTGATGTCCATAAGTCTGATACTCCTCCCATTTAGAGATTCTTCAAACTTTTTGGCCTTTGATAGTTCACTTTTCAGTGAAGCTATCTCCTCCTACAGCATTCTAACTCCTCAGAGAGCTTGAGGTTCTTTGAGTTTAGGATACTATGCTCAGACAATTGATTCCTGAGAGATATTATCTCCTTCTCAGATTTTATTAGGTCTAGGCATAGTGTCTTAAATTCACTTTTGAAATCTTCAGAATGAAAATCAAAAGAATTGATTACCTGATCTTCATCTGGGTGAGTGTCTGAATCTGATTTCTGATTCTTCATCAGAGTTTTGTTGTGATGCATTGATAGCCATCATGCAGAACTCCTTTCATCTGCATCATCCTCATCATCACTGGAACTGGATGATGCTTCAGATTCCTCTTCAGTCTCACTCCAGGTCTCAGCAACAAAGCCCTTCCTTGTATGTTTGTTTTTGCTGAAGGGGGCTTTGTCTGAGTTGTTCTTCTTGTGATCCTTTCCTTTTCTTCTTTCTCTTCTATCTCTCTTGTCCTTATTCTTGTTCTCTGGACAGTCAGGCACAATGTGTCCTGGTTTCCTGCAACCAAAGCATATGATTTCTGTAGTGTTGTTTGATTTATCATACCTTGGTTTATCATGACCTTGTATGGCCTTTTTCTGAAATCTTTTCTGGCCATCTTGTAGAATCTCTTAGCCAGTAGACTTATGAGCTCATCATTTCCTGTGGCTTTATCTTCAGGCTCCTCTTCTGCAGCCCTGAAGGCTATGGTCTTTCTTTCCTTGTGGCTGGAGAGGCAGCCTTCTGTTCTTCTTCTCTATTTTAATGAGCAGCTCATAGGATTTGAGCTTGCCCAGGAGAGCTTCAGTGGTAATCTCATTCAGACTTCTGGCATCTTTGATTGGCCAGATTCTTGAATCCCAAGTGCTGGGAAAGCACATCAGGATTTTATCATTTAGTTCAGTTAAAGAGATTTCCTTGTCCAAGGTCTTTAGCTCATGACAATCAGACTTAGTCTGTTGTACATGTCAGCCACTGATTCACCTTCTCCTTTCTTGAAGTTCTCATATTGACTTATCAGATGAGACCTTCTATCCTTTCTTTCATCAGCAGATCCTGAGACAATTTCAGAGAGTTTGTCCCAGGTTTCTTTGGCTGAGTTGCATTCAGCTACTTTTGGAAAAGATGTCATCAGACATGGTTTGGGCTAAGATGTTCATAGCCTTAGCATCTGCAATCTTCCACTTCTTTTATATCTGCATCTGTTCCAGAAGGAGGTGGAACAGCACTTGTACTTGAGCTTGCTGGTGGAGTTGGACACACTGTCAAGACAGAATTAAAGATATCCTCATCAATAGAATTCATATATAATCTAATCTTGCCTTCCAGAGTGCAAACTTGGAAAGATTGCACACTGGTGGTCTGGTGCTTGCATAATCTTTGTTCTGTGCCATGTCTTTAAATAAATAAATAGATGTGTAGAAAATAATCCTCTACAGAGATTGATCTTATCAGGGATCTTTTGGTTCAGGTGTTAGCCTGTATGAACAACCAACCTCCCTCTGATACCAATTGAAGTGAGGGTAAGATCTATCTCAACTCTAGAGGGGGGGTGAATAGAGTTTACTTAAAATATTTTTGAATTATTAAAATAGCACAAATTAAAATTCTATTTAAACTATAGTGTAAAGTGCTAACAGAAACTTAAAAACTAAAAAGAAAAGGACACAGCACACAGCAGACAAATCACACAAGCAGAACCAGAAGACACAAGGAAATATAGTGGTTCCCCAAAACTGGGTACATCCACTCTTCTACCACCCTTGGTAGGAATCCACTCAGGACTGAGTTGATCAGGTGTCCTGACACCAATGAGCTTTTGATAAGGTGCTCAAAAACCAAATCTAGATTTTTTGATAAGGTGTCTTGCCACCACTGAGTTTTGACAAGGCTCTCAGAACCAGACAGAACTTTTGAAGGGAGTTCAAGAACCCTTTTACAGCAGGAAAAGAAAAAGTAAAAGTTGAGTTGTCTTCTCTGTTCTCAGTCAAATGAGAGAAGCACAAGTGGATTGAAGATGTCAAAGCTCCCCTGAGATGTAGAGAGGTTCAGGCAGAGAAGCTTTGCAGAAGGGTGATAGGTCTTCAGAACTTTGATCTCCAGCAAAAGATTGTGATGAGATGTCTGGAGATGATGAGATTTTGAACACTTTTCAGTCAGTAAGAAGAATTTTGAAGTTGCAGTTCTGTTATTCTTCTGCTATCAGTATTCTCTATACTGTGTTCACTCTTCTTGTCAATCTGTGTATGTTCTCTAGACTGAGAGGCAGAAGAGATGAATAATAATTTCTAAGATTCTCTTGTCCAAAAAAAATAACCGTTGGTCAGTCATAAATGTTTTCCATAAAATGGTCTTTGTCTTTTAGGGAAAGTCCAGCAAACATTCTTTGAATAAATCTTGAAACTTGCTCCAAACGGCTGGGAGATCTTCTGTCATAAATGCTGATAATATTCAAAAACATTCCAAAGAACAGCAGCATTTGAAATCTGAAAGCGTCGATCTCTCCAAAAAGAACGTCGATCTGAGCTCGAAGATCGTCGAACTGAGCTCAGAGATGAACCGAGATAAGCAGACAGAAATCGTCGATCTGAGCTCGAAGATCGTCGAACCGAGCTCAGCGACCTGAGAAACAGCTGAAGGAGGATCGTCGAACTGAGCTAGACGATAGTTGAGGAGAGCTCGACGATTAAGCAAAGTTAGCTAAAAGCAGATAGTCGATCTGAGCTCGAAGATCGTCGACCGGAGCTCGACGATTTGTTGAAGTTGAGCTCAGAGAGCGTCGAACTGAGTTCGACGATTCGTCGACCTCAGCTCGACGATAATTGCTTTAGACTTAGCTCTTCATCCTTGATCTTGGAAGTGGTCTTGGGGGGCAGCTTCAAAAACTAATTCTAGGCCCTAGACTCATTCTAATGTTGACCTTCTCAACTATACAACTAGGTCAACTAGGATCCTAAGACAAGCATAGTGATCCTTATCCAAATTAGTAATAGGGTGTTCCAACACATGGAGAAATGGGGAAACTTTGTTCAGACCCCCACCCGAGTAGGAAGGGCAGTCATCATGCTTTCAGGTATGACCACAGAAACAATGTTGGTCACTGCAAGAATGATCAGCCCTTAGGTGGAAATACCCACAGTGTCCAGAGCTGTCATGGTTACCCATGAGAGAATACCAAGGCTCATTCTGAACCCTTTGTATTCTCAGCCTCAGCCCCAACTCATCATGAATATGCAGGAACCAACTCTCACTGCAGTACTTTCCACCCAAGGACACAGGAAAGGGGGGACAGGAAACATGTGGTAAGTACCCATGGGGTATCTGGAAGTATGCTGACTGAAAGGAAGGCACCACCTCCCAGGCCTCATGACACTCACCACATGCTCTTTATCCACCCTCCCACGTGTCACGGTGGAAAAGGCAAATTTCTGAGGAGAACCTGCCCTGTCCCGTTTAGACTAAGATTCCGACTACCTCAGTCAGTAGATCAGATCAAAAATGGCGATACAACATTCATGAGTGTTGGTGCTGTGGTAAGGTGGGTCACTTGCCGTAGATTGTTGGCACAATCCCTCTATGCCAAGGGCAAGGGTATGTCCACTTCCTCTGGGCAGAGTTAGCCTTCCTGACAGGATTCCTGTAGGAAGGCATTCAAGATTTTATGCTGACAAGAACCTAGGACCCAATACATATTGGGTTCCTAAGGAAAGGTAACTCTTTTTTGCAGGATAGTCTAGGTACCCATGTACATGATGGGACCTAGACAAGAGATTTTCCAGGCTTGCCATGGAATAAGATTAAGGGAAAAGAGATAACGCTAACTACGGTGCAAGGCTTGAGCAGCTAAGTTCAGATGAGACTGCTAAAGGTGCAACTCCCAAGTACATCAAGGTTTCCACCTCGACGTTAGCTAGAGAATTTGATGAGCAGGATGGAGAAAATTTTCCGGAAGAAGGAGAAGCCCGAGAAGATGTCAGAGCTCCAGAGGCCAGACTGCTAGAGCTTCGTCACGAAGCAGGGATGATCGGAAAAGCACTTCCGGGACATGTCAATTCCTCGGAAGAAAGTTTATATCATGGAATAGTAAGAAGCAGAATTGTGTTGCGCACAACTTCTATGGATCAGAAATCAGCCAGCATACTATGACCTTCAGTTCAAAGAAGTACCAAAGTACTGCGACTCCTCAAGTACTATAGCTATTGCAAACAATCCCATCTCGCACAGCAGGATGAAGCATATGGAAGTGCGCTACCACTTCATTCGGGAGCATATGGAAAACAAGGTCATCTCTCTCTGCTATGTCCTCATGAATAAGCAGATTGCAGATATTTTTTAAAAGAGCCCCTAGATGAAGCCAAGTTCGGTCTCTTCAAAACTGAACTGGGTATGCTAAACCTTGAGGAATGAAGAATACAGAGGCTCCCGGCTCTTGGATCAAGGGGGAGCATCCGCAAGAAACTCAAGTGTAAGCCTAAATGCAAGAACTGAGGGGGAGCATTGTGGCAAGTGCTAAAGTCCCAGATTTGTAGAAGCCAAAAAGGGGGAGATTGCCCTCTCGGCTAAGGTGCTAAGGGCTAAGGTGCTCTCGCAAAGTATGCTCCAAATGCTCTAAAGATAATGGTATGGAAATTCTTTCTCAACTGATTATTCAGTTTATGTTTTTCTTCCATCCGTTATATTCACCTTAGCTTGTAGGGTTTAGGCTTCTTCAAATAGGGGGAGATTGTTGGGTATTGTATCCACAATGTACCTGATTTGAAGAAGCCCCTGGACCAGCTAAGGTGAATTGACCATGTATTTGATCACTTGTCTTCAAGTTGTGCTTGCAGTTATTCCTCACTAAGTACAATCCAATGTCAGGGTGCAGTAGGTCAATATACACGGGTCTGTGCAACGTAATCCCTCGTTGAGCAGATCAGTGTGTTGGCTTACGTGTACTCTCTCTATTGGAGTGTACTTACTTTCAAGTACAGGGTTAAGAAAGATCAAGAGCAGACAAGGAGCAAGGATGGGCCAAAGACAAGCTCAAGGGAAGAAAGGCGAAAATCGTCTAAGTAGAAATCGTCGAGAATCACTAAGTGATTCTCGCCGATTCGACGAGAATCACTAGTGATTCTCGCCGAATCGACAAGAATCACTCGCTGATTCTCGCCGAATGCTGCCGGCTGTCTCGACGCCGCCCTGAATTCTACTAAGGAAGAATCGTCGAGAATCACGAAGTGATTCTCGCCGATTCGTCGAGAATAACTCTGCATTCTCGACTATTTGGCGAGAATCAATTGTGATTCCCGCCGATTCTCTCCAGCTTGCTATTTCTATGTAGCTAGAATTCTGTTAAGTGGAATTCGGCGAGAATCGTAGGTGATTCTCGCCGATTCGTTGAGATTACTTACGATTCTCGCCGAATTTGACTTGGGGCAAATTTCTGCTATTCTCTGAACCGGTCCAAGTTAACACACGCTGTTTGGAGCCGGACTTAGGGTTATTACTGGTGGGGCCCACAACGGTCATATTGGATCATGCTATTGTGTAAATACATCGGTATGTTGAACAGTAAAAAGAACGAACAGAGAAGAAGAAAAGCCGAGCCGTCGACGTGACCTAGATCGCGTGGATTGTTCCGTCGCCGTCGCCGCTCGTGTTTGTTGGTCGCCGCCACTGATCGTGGTTTCTTCCTGATCTCCTGGAGACAGAACCTCTGTCTTGCAACGCGTCTCACGAGTCATTCTTGAGAACCTTTGTCTCTTGATTTGTAGATAGGGAATACCTTCCCTATCCGAATCGATTGAAACGATTGATCCAAGAAATACCGTTGGTAGACCTTGTCGGCTAAGCTACGAAGTTTGGATCTATATAGCATCGCCGCCTCATTCATTGTCGCCGCCGATCTAGAGGAGATCCTTTCCAAGTAAGAGCTAAGGTTGTGTACTCTTCGTCATCTTCAAGAACGCGTCATCGAACGAAGAGGGACACCTAGCGCTCCAAAAGTAGTTTGTATTTTTATACATTCCATTTTATTTTTGTTGTAAAGGAACGTTGGTTCCTCATTGTAAGGGTTGGGTGCAACCCGTGGTGGAGGAGTGGTGACTCCTTCGGGTGGAAGGGTTCCTTCCATTAGTGTGAGGATTGGATTTTTCAATCCTGTTGGTGAAGTGACCGAGTCGTCCCTGGTTGGGAGATAGGTCGAAGGGGGAAAGTGGATGTACCTAAATCGGGGAACCACTATAAATTGCCTATGTCTTTTTGTGCTGCGCTGTTTTGTTTATTTGTGCAGGTAAAATTTTAATTCCGCTAAAACGCTGCAAGACACCTATTCCCCCCCCCCCCATAGGTGATGGTAGTTGGCACTAGGTGAACTTTCAAAATCTTTGTTTTGTTTATTGAGATTGTAACATCCCATTTCCAACTAGACCCCAGGGAGAGGTTTTGTCTTAACAGAACCCTAGGAAGCCTAGGAATCAAAGTTTGTCGACCAAGATTTTGAGTCAAGGGGTGGTAACGCCCGTGACCGACCCGTCACGCCTGTGCCCTAGGGCGTGACCCCCTTCGACGATCGTCGACCTCAGGAAGACGATCGTCGAGCTCAGAAAATTCAACATAGGTCAGACACGCCCGTGACCGATCCGTCTCGCCCGTGACCTTGGAATGGCGTTGAGTGAGCTAAGCTCACTCAATGCCGTAGTTTGGATGGCATTGAATGAGCTTAGCTCACTCAAAGCCATAAGCGGGATGGCGTTGAGTGCATTAAGTGCACTCAACGCAATAAGTTGAATGGCGTTGAGTGCACTGACTGCACTCAACGCCATCTGGTGTCGGCGGGTTGGCATTGAGTGAGCTGAGCTCACTCAACGCCATAGACTGGATGGCGTTGAGTGAGCTTAGCTCACTCAGCGCCATAGTCGGTAAGACGGGATGGCGTTGAGTGCGTTGAGTGCACTCAATGGCATAAGTTGAACGGCGTTGAGTGTACTGACCACACTCAACACCATTTCGTGTTGTCTACATGGCGTTGAGTGAGCAGAGCACACTCAACGCAATAATCTGGACGGCATTGAGTGAGCTAAGCTCACTCAAATCCATAACCTGGACGGCGTTGAGTGAGCTAAGCTCACTCAAAGCCATAACCTGGATGGCGTTGAGTGTGCTAAGCTAACTCAAAGCCATAACCTGGACGGCGTTGAGTGAGCTAAGCTCACTCAAAGCCATAATCTGGACGGCGTTGAGTGAGCTAAGCTCACTCAACGCCATAACCTGGATGGCGTTGAGTGAGCTAAGCCCACTCAAAGCCATAATCTGGACGGCGTTGAGTGGAGCTAAGCTCACTGAACGCCATAACCTGGACGGCGTTGAGTGAGGTAAGCTCACTCAACGCCATAATCTGGACGGCGTTGAGTGAGCTAAGCTCACTCAACGCCATCATTTTAAAGGGGCTTATTCTAGATGGCGTTGAGTGAGCAGAGCTCACTCAACGCCATAATCCGGATGGCATTGAGTGAGCTGAGCTCACTCAACGCCATAGTTTGGGAGGCCATTCTGGATGGCGTCTAGTGAGCAGAGCTCACTACACGCCTTATCTGGGATGGCATTGAGTAAGCAGAGCTCACTCAATGTCGTATCTTTGATGGCATTGAGTGAGCTGAGCTTACTCAACGCCATTATACTTAGAATTTTTCTGGCATTTTTTTTGGCTGTGTGCTGGTTCAGCTGAACCGGGCCGGTCTAGGAATTGGGCCAGAATGCATTAGTGGGCCGTTTCCTTTTAATAAAACCCAATTAAGTCTTATTTTAAAGAAGGTTGACCGGTCAAGTGAAACTGTGCCACGTGGACCGTCGGTTTTGGCAAAAGGAGTAGTGACGGCCATGGCCGAGAGCTAGGCTTCATGGCCATCATGGCATTTGATGCCATGGCCTTCCCCCTTCCCTTTCACGGCTGGATTCAACTCCTCTCAAGGAGAGGAGGAGTTTCCAGCCCTCCTCCAGCTTTTACAAGCCGTTTCAGCTCCCCTCCACCATGGCTGAAGCTTGCATGTAAGAGGCACTAATGGTTAGACTATTTCTACTCTCTCCCGCAGCCTTGTTGTCCTATAAAAGACTCCCTAGACTTAGATAGGAAGGTTTCACCCTTGCTAGATAAATCTAAAGCTCATTACCTTGCTGTTAAAGAATTCCGGCGACGCCACCACCGCGCCAATCGCATCCCGACGATCGGCTCGACTCCAAACCTCGAATAAGGTCCTCCTCTACCTCTTCTTCTATGGATAGATCTTCAAAATCATTAGGAGAGATATCGGGTTCAAAAGAGCTGGATAGGGTGAGTGTTTCCATGGTTTTTCCGAAATTTCATGGTGGCGGGTTCGCCGGAAACCGCCTCTCCGACGGCCGTTCCGCCGCCCGACGGTAGCCCTCACCTCAACAGAGGTGTTGGTGGTGGTGGCCGGCCAGGGAGACGGTTGGGTGGTTGGGAAATAGCTTTAGAAAAGCTACAGGAATAGTTATTTTTCTTGTTCTGTTCGGGTTCGGGTAAAGAAGAAGATGAATAGTGTTATTTTATCTTATTATATATTGTATAATTAGAAATTAATTCCTTTTACTGTACACTAAGTTAAACTGAAACTTGCATCCCATAGGGGCTGAAACATAAAAAGTGGTAAACATAGAAAATGTAGCCCTTCAAGTGTAGTTTATTTCAAAATTTATTTCACTCAATTTGGAGTCCTGGTTAGACCACAACACACATTTTGGTGAGGTCTATCCATAGGGTTGTCCTGAGATTAATTTGGATGCCCACATAAATCCAAACATCCAAATGACTTGAAATTTGGGTTATGGGCTATTATTAGCCATACCTACGTCTTATCCAAAAATCAGAATTTTTGGAGAATAGTTTTCTATAGTTTTTGTAAAAATTTAATAATTCATGTATAATTTAGGTAGGTGTCCTAAACACCTCAAAATCCCCCCAAATTTGGGTTGGAGATCTTAGGGGTAATGTTAGAACTCTGGTAAAAATTCCACCTCATTTGGAAGTGTTTTGACTGAGTTTTATCTCGACCCTAGGTTGGCCCTTATAGGGTTAATTAGGTCAATTCATTTCTTTTGGGATTTGAGTGGTCAAACAACCTCAACAGAGGCTGATAATTTGTCCACTGGCTGTTTGGTGTATGGCACACCCTCCAATGTAATTTGGGATGGTTTGGGATAGGGTAGCCCTAGAACCCTAGGGTAGGTCCCTTAATGGGGATTTTTAGGGTTGTGAGGTCATGGGGACAAATGACCTTGGATTGACTTGAAATTTGGTGAAGAGGACCATAAGTGTACTAAAGTCCTCTGGTAAATATTTTAGGGTATTTGGGGACTTTTAGCCCACCTAAAACCCTAACCCTAGTTTAGGTCACCAACCTTAATTTGAATTATTAAGCTATCAACTGAACTTCAAATCACGTAAAGTTTGGGCAAAGTGATTTATTAGTCAAAATGGCCATAATATAATTTTGTTGAGGCTTTTGGGTTAATTTATACAGTACTTCATTTACAACTCTAATTATGCCCTAGATATTTATCTTGATGATTTTGGTATTTCCATGCACTAGAATATTATGAAATCTTGGATTAGGGCATCTTATAGCATTTTATACCTTATGTATTTTTTTTTGAGAGTTGTATCTGATTATTCTCGGTACTTTATTCTTTAACGTACTAATTGTGATATGTAATAAAAAAATACAAATAATGCCCAATTACTATTTGGAAAATTATGAAATTTGGTCAGTGGGTGTTTCAGACAATGATAGTCATCCTGTAAATTTATTTTGATTTTTAAAAGATTAAAATTAGTACCTCCTTCTCTAAGCTAGGAAAATTGGTGTTTTACATTAAAATAAATTCAGAGCACAAATATTAGATAAAAATTATGGGACTTGGTTTCTGATAGTTTTAGGTCACCATAAAGCTTCTATAATTTTATTGTGATTTTTGGATATATATTTACAGTACTTGCTTCATAATATAGTTAAAGTGACCTAAAATGGTAAATTAGGAAATGTAGGCCTAAACACCTCTGAAATTTCGCAAAATTTGGAATTACTGCTTAAATGCCTCATAGGATTTTTTCTGATTTTATGGTGATTTATTGTTTGCTTATTAGTGCACTTCATGTTCATACTAAGGTATTGGGAGGCTGAGAATAAATAAATTAAATGCCAAATGAAATAGGAAAATTATTATTTTCTGGATTTAGACTAATTATGTCATGGTAGACCTCCAGTAAATATTATAGGAGATTCGAAAGACAATTTGGAGTACCACCCCTTGCATACCTCATAAAGCTTAGGATGGTCTACGTTTAGTAAAACTATAGAAGCTGAACTAGAGTGGGTAATGAACTTGGGAGATGGAATTTTGGTTGTTTGCTGGCTTGGATAGGGTGGTTTAAATCAAGTTCATTATTGGAAGTCAGGACGGGTAGGGTGTGAGATTGACTAGTGTTAAGTGTGTTCGGGTTCGACGGAAGATCGTCCTCCCCGAGAAGAGGAAAAGTCAAAGTCACCCTAGGATTAACCCACTGTAATATGAGAAGGGAATGGGTTACGGGAACCAATCAATTACAATAAGTGCCTTGGAAAGGGAGCTTTGGTATTCACTTCATCATAGCTCCTCGTACCGCTGCGAGCCCTTCACCGGGTAAACCTCGGGAAGTCCAAGGTTAACCTTAAATCTTAGGAATAAAATGATCAAGAGTAACCCTAATAATAGTTGCACCTCACACCTACACTTGTACACTTAGGAAGAAGAATTGGCATGGAAAGGGTAGAGTAGGTCCGTGGTCTAAGGGCCTACTAGTAATGCCAATGGTCTTATTTGTGATTGGGAAGTCCGGGGAGCTAGATGCTCGGGGACTTGGTATAAATTTTGAAGTCTAGGGAGCGGGATGCTCAAGGACTTGGTATATGCTTGGTAGCCTAGAGAGCTGGAAGCTCGATAACATGAGAACTTGTACAAATATAACTGTCCTGATTGCATGTGCATAAAAGTGGTGGGTCATCGGTACTGGACGATCGATCACACTGACGTCGGTACGTTGACTGGGCGATGTGGGAAACTTAGCCAAAGAAAGCCTTGTGGATATAGCCAACACTAATACGCGGATACTCTAGGTTGTGTTCTTCTAGGGGCGTATGGAAGGGCTAGGCCTGGTAGTGTGGTTACCCTCCTAGGAGTGGGGGGCTCGACCCACTGTCTCTGTTTGCCACTACGGAGGTTCCTGGGGGTGAAGCTAGCTTCCCGAACAGGGGGAACTAAAGGTCTGTGCGCATGGAGTCGTGTGGGTGTGTTACACTTGCTTGTGCATTCCATGGCATATTTGCGTGTCATAGTATAAACATTGCCACCTATCGCATAAGATGGTATGAGACATTTTTTACGATAGGCCCTGCAAAACGACCCCTTGGTCTATAGGGGAAATCCCTATAAATCAATGGTTATATTTCTTGTGCCTTTACTTACTTGCTACTCCTTACTATTTGATAACCAACACCCCAACATATAAGTGGTACGGGACACTTTATACGATGGGAGCCCTGCAAAAGATCCCTTGGCTTATGCGCTTCCTCATAAGTTAAGGTTATATTTCCTACTTTCTGCTTTTGTCATATTTACTATGGAATTGCTAGCATAGGTCCAATGTCACCTGCTTTTGACTTATTCTCCACCTTCATGTCCTTCCCTTTCTTCCTCTCCGCTCGGTACCTAAGAGCCATGGGGGAAGGGGTAGGGGATGATAGGGCTTAGTGTTTTAGACGAACGGTATTCGAACCACGGCATTTTAGGTGTACCATATGGAAGGGTTACGGGTTTTGCAGTTTCTGACAGAGTTGACCCCGCGACCGTGTTACCATTGTCACCAGCTGGGACATACACGGGTCAAATACCCCTTGATGGGTGGGATCCCACCAGCTCAGCAGCCAGGAGGCCGAAGACGTAGACGCAGACATGGATTGCGAGGCGGTGACTTAAGGCCAAAAAAGGAAGAAGCACCCAGAGATGCAGCACCGGCAGAGTACGGAGTCGGTGGAGATAGGCCAGTCTAGCTTGGGTGCTCTCGTTTCAGTGACAGTTACGATGATACTTAGTTTTAGTTTTGCTTCCGTGAGTGACTTGTAGTGAGGATTACATGTACTGGGCACAAGCCCTCTTTTTATACTCTGATTATTATTATTGTGGACTCTCCCTTCGTGGAGATTTATTTATATACATGTGATTATGGTGGACTAGTTTATAATTACTTATGCTACTGTTCTACGATCGATTTGGCCGGTAGGATCAGCATTTTGTAGTGACAACCTTCCCGGGCGTGATGGTATCACCACAAAGCGGCGGTTCTGGGCATAAGACCCCGGTGTTTAAAAGAAGAAAAAATGGGGTCTTAAAGACTTGGAGAGTTGACTTGGTCAACATGATGAGTGGGCTGACCCCACTTGATTGTCATGAGCCTAGTGGAACCACCCAACTTGGGTTGGGTCAAGGGGGTGCCCCATTTAGGCTAATTGGGCCTATGAGTATGGGTTTGACCATTTTCAGCCTAAGGTTGATTGGGTCAATTAGGGTCAAAGTGTTGACCTAGTGACATGCCCTAGGGTCCACTTACATTGTTTTTAGGGTTAGGGCAATGTGGTGGGGCCATGGTGTGGCTAGGGTCCCTATTAAGGCTAGTTTGACCTAGTTTAACTTGGTCCTATAGTGGGCCCCACATGGCTACAACCCACTACCTAGGGTCAAACCTAGCTAATTTCCCTAACACCCACCCTATGCCTAACCCAATCTAAGTTAAGGGGCCTAGAAGTAGCATGGGATTTTAAAAAGTGATTTGGGGGAGGTTCTCTTCTTAGGGTGTGACCCATGTTGTATAGAAGGGTCAAGTTTTATGTCTTTCTAGTCTTAGGTCAGTCCTATAGATGGAATATCAAGGACATGCCTGAAGACAGCTCAAAATTAGCCCTAGAGGAAAATTCTCTAAGTCTGTAATCAGGTCGACGAACTCAAAGCGAAAGAGAAGAGTTCTGAGGTCGACGATTTAGTCTTATAAGAAAAATTCTGTGGTCTGCAAAGTGTGTGTTTCACTCAATGCTCTCAATGCTAAAGATCTCTCAATGTAATAATTGTCTCAACGCCATAGTTCACTCAAAGCCAAAGTTTACTCAGAGCCAAAGATAACTCAACGCTCTTAACGCAATCAATGACTCAATGCTCCCAATAACTCAATGCCAGATGTGCTATTATCTCAACACCTTTAGTTTGACCAAGTTCTGAGGTCGACTAATTTCAGATTCTCAGGTCGTTGAACTTAGAGCACATAATCCGTCAGTTTATGCAGTGCAGTTGTTCGCAGAACTCAGGTTGACGAACAGTTCTGAGGTCGACGATCTCTGATCTCAGGTCGACGAAAGTTGTTCTCTGGTCGACAAAAACTGTAATCATATTGTTATTTATTCTTTCCTTTTCTGTCTCCTGATTCTATATCTATTATAGGCCATTAATTCCCTGGATAATCAATGCACTTATATCTTTTAAATCGAGCCGTTATAGGCAGCATTGATTGTAAAAATTTTCCATATAATTAATTGCTTATATCTCGGGACAGACATAGAATAGAATATATGACAGCATACTTGCAGGTTTTCTTTTCCCAGATTTTGGCTGAGCATTTATTGCAGGTTTTTTTTTAATTCGAACTTGAGGCAGCTATAATCCAGATCATCTCTCTGTTAGATAAAAAAAGGATCACACTCTTTGATACTAATACAGAAGAAAATACGAGAAAAAGAAAGAGAAAATAACTGCTCTCAAAAGAAGAAGAAGAAAGAACATCAATCACAATCAAGAGTCTTTTCTTCCCCTCCTTTGTTTTTATGATCTCAAGTGACAAGAATATTCAATCAGTAAAAGGATCCCTGGAGAGTTGATCTTATAGCAAAAGACCTTCACCCTAGCAAAGTTTCCCTTCCTGAACAACTGTTAATCTCAAGGGGAGCTTTGACAATATCTGAAGAATTCTCTCGTTTGTTAGAGAAAAGAGTAGTCCAAATCAACCTCTCTTCCCAACCTCTGTACAGGGTTTTAATTCCCTTCAAAATTATTTTAGTTTCAAGTCTCCTTCCAAAAGACTTGGGTTTGTTTTGAGCACCTCATCAAAAGATCATTGGTGGCAGTCACCTGATCAAAACCTGTAGTGGATTCCTACCTAGGGTGGTAGAAGAGTGGATGTACCCAAGTTTGGGGAACCACTATAAATTTCTTGTGTTTTCTGTGTGGCTGTAATTTTCCTGTGTGATTGTGCTGTGATATATTTTGCTGAGTAGCTTCGTTATCTTCTCTCTAGTTTATTTGCTGCACTTATACACTCATACACTTATATCATAGTAATATATTTTACTAAATCTTTTTTAACTCTGCAAAAATCAAAAAGATTTTAATAACTCTATTCACCCATACCCCCCCCCCCCCCGCCCCCCTCTAGAGTTTATATGAGTTTCACCTATCTTTCAGATGGTATTAGAGGTTATCTCTATCCATTTCTTTCAATTGGTATCAGAGGGAGGTTAATCATATCATATAGGCTTACACCTGGATTAACCAAGATCCTTAGGATAAACTCTGAATAAGTCTTATTATTTCTTTGATTAGATTTTATTTTCTGATATCATGGCACAAAATAAGGATTATGTTAACACAAGACCTCCAGTTTGCAACCTGCAAAAGTTTGGGATTTGGAAGGAAAGAATCAAGCTTTATATGAACTCTATTGATGAGGACATCGTTAATTCCATCTTGATAGGACCACCAGCTCTAGTGGCCTGTACTTCAACTCCAGTAAATTTCAGTGTAGTGCCTCCTCCAGATCAAACTGATGCACATAAGAAAGCCAAGATTGTTGATGCCAGAGCTATGAAGATACAGGCCCAAACTATGTCAGATAATATATTTCAGAAAGTTGTTGAATGTATATCTGCCAAAGCTATTTGGGATTCCCTCAAACAAATGGTATCAGGCTCTGCTGATGAGAGGAAGGATATAAGATCCAGCCTAATATCTTATTATAAGAATTTCAGGAAAGATGAAACAGAATCTGTGGAAGGAATGTACAACAGGCTGAGCTCCATCATCTGTGAGCTCGGAACATTGGACAAGGAAATTACTTTGATCGAGGTAAATGACAAGATCCTCATGTGCTTCCCTAGCACATGGGAGACCAGAATCTGGCCCATCAGAGAAGCCAAAAGCATGGCTGAAATTTCAACAATATCTCTGCTTGGAAAGCTCAAATTGTATGAGCAATTGATCAAGTCAAGAGAAGCTGCAATTGAACCTAAGGCTTCAAAACCTACCAGGAAGGAACAAAATTTTGCATTCAAAGTTGCAGAAAATCTCCCAGCTTGATAGCCAATGAAGATCTTATGAGTCTCTTTGCTAAGAGATTCTATAAAATGGAAAGGAAGGACTTTAGGAGGAAGCCTTCAAGGAATGAAGGTAAACCCAGGTATGACAAGACCCCTTCTAAAGAGGTTGTCTGTTTTGGGTGCAGGAAACCTAGACACTTCATCTCAGAATGTCCAGAAGTCCAAAAGAAGGACAGAAGGCAAGAGAAGGATTCAAGAAGACATCAGCACAGCAAGGCCTCCTCCAACAAGTACAAAAAGAAGGAGAAGGGCTTTATAGCTGAAACCTAGAGTGATACTGAAGATGAAACTTCCTCCTCCAGCTCTAGTGAAGATGATGTAGAAGATAAGAAGGCAAGGGAAGTTTGCCTTATGGCAATAGATGCTGGAAGCAACAGATCAGATTCAGAAGAATCAGATGATGAAGAATTCCTCTCTGAAGAGGATCAGGTAATTGCTTCCTATGACTTTCAATCTAAAGAGTTTCAATCTGAATTTAAACTCTTGTGTTTAGACCTAATAGGATCTAATAAGTAAATCAAACTTCTCAGGGAAAAACTTTTAGAACAAGACAAAATCATTGCTGAAAATTATAAGTTAACTGAAGAATTAAGCTTAGCAAATCAAAAAATAGTATTTCTGAAATCTGAATTAAGTAAGGCTAAGGAACTAGAAGAATCCTTGAATGGTATAAGTTTACAACTGTTAGACATAACTAGCACAATTAATACAAGATCTAACAATAATAAACTAGGATTAGGAGTCTCATCTAGTGAACAAATCCTAATTAAGAAAAATCAATTATAAAAAAATATTAATTTCATCTCTGAAAATGGTAAGAAAAATATTGAACAGGTAGAGAAGGTTAATGAAGTTCTTAAACAGCTAGAACTTATGAAAACCAATCAGAAAAAGAAAAATAAACAACATAACCATGTTCAGCATAGTTCGTCGAACTCAGAACGACGAAATGGGTATGGTTCATCGACCTCAAAATGACAAACCATGAATGCAAATAATAATGTAAACTATTCTTCGAACTGGGATCGACAAAACCAGTATGGTTCGTCGACCAGAGATCGATGTTTCTGGGGCTCTGATAATGGATACCTTCATTCTTCGAGCAGAGATCGAAGAACTCAACCCAGATCATCGAACTCAGGTTGACGAACACACTCAAATTTGTCAAACTCAGTTTATAACCAGAGTAAACTAAAACTGATAAATCCTTTAATCCCTTTAGTCAGTGGATCAAACCTCCTAGAAAGTATCATCGTTTAGGTTATAAGGATCAACCTGTATGTTCATTTATTTAAAGTTTCAGTTATGTTAAAGAACAAGGACCCAAGATAACCTGGGCCAAAATCTGCTAATCTTCTTCTTAGTAGGTAGAAGAGAACCCTATCACTCAAAACAAGTGGTACTTGGACAGTGGTTGCTCTAAACATATGACAGGCTACAAGAAATGCCTAATCAACTATAAAGCCAAGACTTGACCTAAAGTAATCTTTGGGGACTGATGCTTTGGACTGATAGAAGGCTATGGAGATTTCAACTGTGGAGCTGTCACATTCAAGAAGGTGACCTACATAAATGGTCTTAAGCATAATCTAATATCAGTAAGCCAACTATATGATACAGGTTATCAAGTAAGCTTCACTAACTCTTTATGTCTTATTTCTTTAAACAACACAACTGTTTTAACAGGAATTAGACAAGACAACATCTACTTAGAAAATTTTTAATCAGCTAAATCTGAAATTTGCTTATTCAATTCGGTTAGCATTCAAACTAGCTTATGACACAAAAGACTAGGACATGTAAACCATAAGAATATAGCAAGGTTATCTAAGGACAATCTTGTTAGAGGTTTACCTTCTGGCCCCTACAAGAAGGAAGCCTTCTGCAGGGCTTGTCAATTAGGCAAGCATACTAAATCTAGTTTCAAATCCATTAAAAAGAGTGATTCACCTAGAATCTTGTACTTGCTCTATATGGACCTTTTTGGCCCTATTGTAGTACAAAGTCTAGGAGGAAAGTCTTATACATTAGTTATTGTAGATGACTACTCCAGGTTCACATAGGTTTTCTTTTTGTGAACTAAGTCAGATACTTTTAAGGTTCTCACAGATTTTCTCAAGAACATACAGATTGAGTACTCTACTCAAGTTGCATTGATCAGAAGTGATCATGTCACTGAGTTTGAATCTCTTCTTATGCTAGAGTTCTGTGAGAAGGAAGGTATCAAACATTGTTTCTCAGCTCCTTGAACTCCTCGACAAAATGGGGTAGTTGAAAGGAAAAATAGGACACTCATTGAAGCTACAGGTACATTGCTTGCAGATGCTTACATGTCTCTTTCCTATTGGGCAGAGGCAGTAAGCACAGCAAATTATATCCTGAATAGAAGCCTAATACATAAACTAAAGCTTAAGACTCCCTGTGAACTACTCAAAGGGAAGAAATCTATAATAACCTATTTTAAAGTATTTGGATGTATATGTTATATTCACAATAATGACAAGAAAAATCTTAGAAAGTTTGAAGCTAAGGCTGCAATGGGAATTTTTCTAGGATATTCTCAAGTCAGTAAGGCATATAGGGTATTTAATAAATCAACATTAAAAATTGAGGAATCTATGCATGTGACATTTAATGAATCTAATAGGTTTTATAAGGAGAGAGACATCTCTACCAACAATAATCTGCATGTACTAAATTTGTGTGAGAGCTTGGATGATCTAAACCTTAACTCAAAGGTTGAATCACATCCCTCTCCACAAGTTATATCAGAAACAGAAAGTGAAGAAGAGACTGTGGAAGCAATTCAATTTCCTCCAACAGTTGATACAATTCCACAAGAGGAATTAAATCAAATAACTGATGCTGAACCAACTCCACCTAATGATCTTCTCACACTTAGGGATCACCTAGATCTCAAGTGATTGGAGACATATCAGTGGGAGTGCAGACAAGGCATCAACTCAACCCTGATGTGATGCTTGCCTGCTTTCTCTCTCAAATTGAGCCTCAATCCATATCTGATGCAGAGCAAGATCCAAACTGGATCATTGCAATGCAAGAGGAACTCATCCTGTTTGAGAGGTGTAGAGTTTGAGACTTAGTTCCAAGGCCTAAGGCTTATCAATAATTGAGACTAAGTGGGTATTCAGTAATAAACTTTATGTCCAAGGTGTGATAGTGAGAAACAAGGCAAGGCTTGTTGCTCAAGGATACAGGCAAGAGGAAGGGATTGATTATGATCAAACCTTTGTCCTAGTTTCTAGACTAGAAGCTATAAGGATTTTCTTAGCTTATGCAGCATTCAAAAGGGTTAAAGTCTACCAGATGGATGTGAAAAGTGCATTCCTAAATGGAGAACTCAAAGAAGAGGTGTATGTTGAACAACCTCCAGGTTTTATCTCTCTATCTCATCCCTCTTATGTTTTTAAATTGCATAAGGCTCTCTATGGTTTAAAGCAAGCTCCAAGAGCTTGGCATGAGACCTTAGACAACTTTCTTTTAGAGCATAGTTTTTCTAGAGGCATGGTAAATAGAACTCTTTTTACAAAGTTGCATCATGATAAAATTCTCTTAGTGCAAATATATGTAGATGACATAATTTTTGGTTCTACTGATTCCAAATTGTGCAAGAGATTTTCTGATTTAATGCACTCATGGTTTGAGATGAGTAGCATGGGTGAGTTATCATATTTTTTTGGTCTCCAAGTGAAACAATCCCCTGAAGGGATTTTTCATCTCACAATCTAAATATGTTAAAGAGCACATTAAGAAGTTTGGGATGAATGATGCCTCTGCCATGAAAACTCCCATGGCTTCCAATACTATTGTAGATGCTGATGAATCTTCAAAAACAGTTGATCAGACCAGGTATATGGCCATTGTTGGATCCCTACTGTATTTAACAGCAAGCAGACAAGATATTATGTTTGTCACATGTCTTTGTGCTAGGTTCCAGGTGAACCCTAAAGAATCTCACCTTATTTTTTTAAAAAGGATTTTGAGATATATAAAAGGTTGTCTAGATCTAGGCCTCTTGTATCCAACAGAATCATAATTTGTGTTAACTGGATTTTCTGATGATGATTATGCTGGATGTAGAGTAGACAGTAAAAGCACCTCTAGAACTTGTCAGGTCCTTTGTGACAGACTTGTATCTTGGTTCTGTAGAAAGCAAACATCTGTTTCAACATCCACTGCTAAAGCTGAATATATGGCTACTGGCAGTTGCTGTTCACAGATTTTGTGGATACAAAACCAACTACTGGATTATGATATCAACTTAAATATTTCAACTTTTCTATGTGAAAATACAAGTGATATTTCAATTGCACAAAATCCAGTATTGCATTCTAGAAAAAAGCATATCGACATTAGACATCATTTCATTAGAGATTGTGTTGACAAACAAAAGATTAAACTTGAATTTATCTCTACTGATTTGCAAAGAGCAGATATATTCACTAAGACATTGAACTCATCCAAGCATCTATTCTTTATCAATCAGCTTGGTATGATAAATGATCAAGATTTAATCTAATGCTCTATCTGTGGTCATAAATTTATCTCTATTCGTCGACCTGAGATCGACGAACTGATATAGGCTTTCTTCTTCGACCTCAATCCCGCGCTTTCAGAATTCCCCTCCTGCACTTGATCCCTTATTTTCTTTTGCATATACCTCCAATCTCATTCAACCTAAGCTTCAGTAATGGACGCAAGTGGATCAGCCAACATGAAGTTCGATACGGGTTTTGACATTGATTTCGATTCGTTCCTGCAATCCGATCAGATTTTCCTGGACATTCTGCAATTATTTGAGGAACAGAAACTGAAGCAGTTCATGACAAGCAGAATACAATTGCATGCAACTGAAACTAGGGAATGACTATTTTCATGAACATCCTCAGAAGAAGAGATGTGTGGACTCATCAGTGGGACAAAGGTCACTCTCTCTCCCTCTATTATTTCTGAAGTTTTTTGTGTTGATAATGTCGAAGATGAAATAGATTTGGATGATGAAGAGTTTGCAAACATGCTAGTTGTTATGGGTCACTCCGGCGGAAACCCTAATAAATTGCTTAAAAATAACTTGTCGACCGCATAGAAGTTTCTTGAAGATTGAGTAGGGAAAGTGCTGTTTGTGAAGCACACGGCCCATGACTACATCTCCAGGTAGTAGTTTCTTGTGATGGCTGCTCTGATGAACAAAAATAAACTCAATTTGGGACAGACAATGTTTGATCTCATAAGGAAGAGAAATAATAAGAAAGAGATATGATATACACGGGTCTTAGGCCTATTTCTGAAGGGAAAAGCTGATGAACTCTTGGTCTCACAGACCATGTCCATCAATGCTACTAAGAGGCTCACATCTGCCCTCTTTGGTAGATGGGAGAGGACCTTCTCTAAGCCCTCCAAGGACAAGCCATCATAAGGTGCTTCATAGAACACAAGGTTGGTAATAACCACTCCCTCCTTGGCTGAAGAAACTATGCCCCTTGCCTCTCCAGTTGTTTCCTCACCACCACCTCCAGCCTCTCCTATTCATAACCCCACGCCTACTAACTCGCCATTACAACAACATTTGGCCAACATTTCCCCATCCTCTCTGTTATCAATCCCTACATTTTGTAAGATCCGCCCCTCCCCCCCTCTCCGGGGCTAACCCGGATCTTATGCCCAGAACCGCCGCCTTACGGTGACACTAACACACGGGTTAGTCGATACCGCAAGTCACCGATTCTGCCGGCTAGTACGATCATAAACCTATCGTCCAATATGAAATAGAAGTATAAAACAGAGTAAATATCACAGTCCACGGCCACAGCTCTAATCATATACATATCAAATGAAAAGTACAACAAAATGTAGTCCAAAATGAGTGCAATAATAAAGGAGAGTAATAAGGGCTTATGCCCAGTACATCAATATCAAATCACTCTCTCTCTCTCAATCTAACAGCAGCGGAATCTATCATCTCATCTCATCCCACCTGAACATGTGCTCCAGTAGTGGTGGTAGGTGGTATCGGCATCTGCTCCTAGAGTCTTGCCTCCTCGACGTGTTGGTCCATCGCCTCGAGTTCCTAAAATGATATGGTCACCGACCATTAGTCAAAAAGACTTAGTCGTTTCCTCCGTACCTCGCCCCGCAACTCCTAGGTACCGAGCGGGAGGACGAAGCGGAGGACAACAAGGGGTAACAAAGGGTAAGCAGGTTACAGAAACTAACAAGCAAGTGTATAATATAATTCTAAATCTATCAGTTCTAAGCACAAGGTATAAAGAAGTGAAGTGTGGTACAAGTAAGTGAGAGAACTGAAAGCAGAGAAGTAAAGTAAAGCTACACTACCACTAAATAAACATCACCGAGAGTACCTAAACTTATAAAAATGCCCATACAAATTTATAAGTTAAGGTTTCCAGAAATTGTAACTTATCATATAAAAGAGCCCATACTAATTTATATGATAAGGATCCATGAAGCGTATGCTCTAATATAAATGAATGTTATGATGCAAATTATGCAGCAGGCAAGTGCAACTCACACACAATGACTCCGTGATCACAGACCATTAGTTCCCACTTTTCGAGAGCTAGCATCACTCTCAGGTACCGTTGTCGTGGCTCCGGCAGCAGCGGATCGGGCTTCTCCGCTTTCTAAGCGGGTATACACACTACCAGGCCAAGACCTCTCCTGTACGCCTCTATACACCGATAAGTGCACTCTAGAGTCTCTGCGTACTAATTGCTAGCTGCCTGCTAGACTTTTAGGTCGGGTGCACGTCTTCGGGGATTGTCTGCCTGACCGCAGTATTAAACAACATACTGGCCCTTCCACCCGTACACCTCACCCGAGTCACCGTACTGCCATCGGTGTGACGATTGGCACGTACCGCATGACCCACCACTATTTATTTATACAGGTATTTCATCTCGAGCCTCCAGCTCGCAGGACCAACCTGTCCTGATTCCCTCCAACCCAGCACGGGTGAGCATGTAAACCAACCATTTCCCTCCAACTCTGCCCGGGTGAGCAAGTAGTCAACAGACTCCAAGTCCTTCCAACCCGACACGAGTGAGAACTTGTACAGTTTACCTAGCCTATTAGACTACTCTTGCCTACTGGTTATTATACTTAGTAAATTAGGGTTAATCCCAGGACTGCCCAAGGTATACCCATTGATGGGGTCTCGAAGGCACTAGGAACCAAGATGGGATGAAAAGCCCAAAGTTCCCTTTCGCAAGGATAATTACTTTTAGTTAATGTCTACCCATGATCCACACTCAACTCTCCTTATTACTCTTGGACGATCCTAATGACTTAAGTTATTATCGGGAGGGCGATGGTCTTCCGCCGGCGTCCATTCCAGTTGTTACCCAATGACTTGCACTTTTATTCTCGTCACTAAGATGACACTAACCACCAGGGTTATACTTCCAATCGTGTTCTCTAGCTCAATTGTTGATCTATCCCCTGGTGGGCTTATAGTATAACCTACTTTTACTATACGCAGCCCATGACCTAATACCACCCAGGAAATCGAACTTCTAATTCCTTGGGCCACCCACCCTTAATTATTTATCCTAGGGTGGTACAGATTAATGAAATGAGTATGTTGATTTTCATAATTTTCCTAGGTCATTAAGGCCTCTAATTAAATATTTTAAACAAATTCCTAGGTCACTTTACACATGAAGTAGTACAATTTAAAAATCCACTGACCTAGGTAATTTTTCCTGAGTTGTATATTGATAAAATATTTCTGTTCACAGGGTTTCACAATTTTCCTTTGATTATTTATACCAATTCCTTATTTAATACCAAATCTACATAATTTCCATTTTCCAAATGAAGTACAAGGAATATATAAGCCAAAATTCCAGGAAAATTACAGAGAATATAAGACATAAATTTAAGACTAATGGCAGAGTTTCATCAACATCTATAGTGTAATGGCGTAACAAATCCCATTCTTAAATATTTACCAAAATGTCATTATGTTAATTTCAAAATTATCAGTAAATCCATAAATTCCGAGATATTTATACAAGATTAATAATACAATTATACAACACTATAAATATTTCCAAATTTTTCTGATATGTATTTCCATCAATTCATGAATAATTGTAATAAGGGCAAAAATGGTCATTTCAATGCATTCTATTCCAAATGACGTCAAACAGAAAGCTAAATTTTTACCTAAGTCAAATATGACCTCCTTTTTGACTTGACAGACTTTGGAGATTTCTACTTAATAAAACCTATTTCTCCAATTGATTTTCCAAGAGGGGCTATATTTTTAAAAATTCCAATTAATGGGATTTTTGATTCCAAAAATCCCATAATTAATCTGAGGGGTGAACTTTACCCTAATGAACCACTGGAATCAAATCCATGATTTTTAGATTCCTCAATTAGGCTGAATGTCCAACATTTAAATTATTGCTATTGGCACACCAAGGCTATACATAAGCCAACACATGCAAGTGGATTACCCCAACATGTAGTGATCCAAATGTGCTGAAATTTTTATCATGCACCAATGATGTCTCCAAAGACCTGCCACCAAAGTTTGGGGCCATTTGGATACTTATTAATCCAAATATTTCATTTACTTAATTTTTGATAATATGACTAATACTATAGAAAAAGTTGTCTCGAAATTTTGTAATTTTTGGTAGGGGCTAGATATGCCGAAATAAGCCACATACCCAAAATTTCAGCCTATGTGGATTCTTGGTTTGGTATGGGCTTAGGTTTTAATTTCATCCCTAGTCTAGGTCCAGTCCTAGGAAAAATGCCCTACATTTTTCATTCAGGGTTAAGCTTTTGGTGACGTCTATAAGTGCCCTAAATGTCACATGCAAAGTGACTGAATATGTGTGAAAGATATTCACTATTCACATATTTAATTTAATTCATCTAATTTCTTTTGCACGAATCTTAAAGAAAGACGGAGGGCTTCGGGCCGTCGTCCCCGATGAATCAAGGGCCTAGATTCATTCTTCCTGGAGCATCTTGCGGGGCCGTTTCCAGCCAGATGAGCCGCCGCCACCGCCGGCAGATGTCGCCACCACCTTCACTAAGGTGGGGATAGCGTTTCCCGGTGGTGGGGCCGCCGGAGTTGGCTCCTCCGACGATCCCGAGCAAGGTGAAATAACTCGAAAAATCACTCATTCCTATCATGGCATCGGGCTCAGTTGAGCCCGATATCTCCCCTAAAAGATCTAGAATCCTAGCACGAGTAGAGGTGAGGCGAAACGCACCTGGATTGGGGCTTGGTGGCGGGTCAGGCGGCGGTTTGCCATGGTGGTGGTGCGTCGGCGAACTCCTCCCCGATTGCTTTATTCTCCACCGATTTCCTTGCTCCAGCACTCGATTTCATTTCTTTTTCTCCTTCTAAAGCTGATGGAGGGGTGAATTGGGGGATGGGGTGGGCTATACAAGGAGATAACTTGAAGGTGAGCTCGGGCTCTGCCTTGGTTGCTCCGCCATTGCCTCCACTTGGCCACCCCCAACTTCAAATCCTCTGGAATAATTCCTGGAATCAGCCAGTAGGCCTTGGAGCTGAGGAAGGAGGGCCATATAGCCTATTTCTCTTCTCTTCCACTCTCTCTCTCTCCTCCCATTCACCAAAATTCCATTTTTACCCCCTTGCATGTACTCTCTCTCCTGATTATGAGGGGTAGGGGATGTCAAGGTGTTTTGGCTGCTGGTGGGCTTCACTTGGTGGGCTTGGCCCAAGGAGAAAAGGGCTTGGGCTAATTTTCTTCTTTTAGGTCAAATTGTTGACTTTGTTTACTTTTGGGTTGACTTGGTCAACATGATGAGTGGGCTGACCCCACTTGATTGTCATGAGCCTAGTGGCACCACCCAACTTTATTTGGGTCAAGGTGGTGCCCTACTTACGGTAATTGGGCTTATGAGTGTGGGTTTGACCAATTTAGGTCCAAGGTTCACTTGGGTCAACAAGGGTCAAAGTGTTGACCTAGTGACATGCCTTAGGGTCCACTTAGATTGTTTTTAGGGTTAGGGCAATGTGGTGGGGTCATGGTGTGGCTAGAGTCCCTATTTACGCTAGTTTGACCTAGCTTGACCTTGGTCCTATAGTGGGCTCCATATGGTTACAACTCACTACCTAGGGTCAAGGCTAGCCAATTTCCTAACACCCACACCATGCCTAACCCAATCTAAGTTAAGGGGTCTAGAAGTAACATGGGATGTTACAAATCCTATAAATAAATAAATAAAAATTTCGTCCCCGAAATTTAAGTTTGGGTCTACAGGGGTTCAAATTGAAAGATTATAAGAGCTTCAAAGCATAAATTAAATTGAACCTGGTGTGAACAACTCCGGGTGTTGCTCCAACATCAGATCCCTCGTCTCCCAGGTGTGATCCTATTGTCCATGGTTGGACCACAACACCTTCACCAGAGGGACCTTCTTCTTCCGCAACACTCGGACATCCGTATCGTCGATCCGGATCAGCTCCAGTCTAACTGATCTGTCTGGCACTACTGGTCCGGCTGTAGCGGTAATGTGCTGCTCCGGCCAAAGGAGAGCTCTTTGCAAGGAAGAGACATGGAAGACATCGTGTAAGGTACCCAACTCTGGTGGCAGCTGCAGTCGTTAAGCCAAGGGGCCGATCCGCTCCAGGATCAAGTATGGCCCCATATATCGCGGACTAAGCTTCTTGTGCCTCCGCACCCGAGAGACACCGTGTACTGGACGTATCTTCAAGAAAATTCTGTCTCCAACCTAGAACTCCACCTTCCGGTGCCGAGCATCATAATACATTTCCTGCCTGCTCTGGGCCCCTAGTAGCCGATCCCTGATCAAATGAATATGAGCCTCCGTGTCTTCCACAAAATCAGAACCAAGAGTTCGAGTGTCCACGTCCTGAACCCAAGATAGCGGCATCCGGCACTTCCTCCAATAAAGGGCCTCATATGGAGCCATCCCGATGTTATCCTGGTGGCTGTTTTTATACGAGAACTCAATCAGTGGTAACAGCCTCTCCCAAGGCTTCCCCATATCCAGTATGTATGGTCTGAGCAAGTACTCTATAATCTTATTTGTCCGCTCCGTCTGGCCGTCGGTCTGCGGATGGAAGGAAGTGCTAAAAGTGAGTCTGGAACCAAAGTAAGCATGCACTGCCCTCCACTCCCTGGAAGTGAAGCGACCGTCTCAGTCTGAGACAATTGACCTGGGTATGCCATCGTATTTGACAAACTGTTCCACGAACACTCTCACCAAAACTGCAACTGGAGCATCCTTCCTGGCCGGAATTAACCACGCTAACTTTGTCAGTCTGTCTACAATGACCTAGATGGAATTGTGCCCAGAGTGGGAGCGAGGCAGTCCATGTACAAAATCCATAGAAATGTCCTCGAACTTCCACTCTGGGACTGGCAGTGGCTGTAATAAACCTCCCGGGCTCTCACGCGCTGGTAGGTCTCGTAGTGTGTCACAAAATAGGTGATCTCCCTCTTCATCCCAGGCCAGTACATGGTCTTCCGTAAATCTGCCCACATCTTGGTGATGCTGGGATGCACTGAGTATCTAGAGCAGTGTGCCTCTCGGAGTATGTCATCCCGGATACCATCTCCCGCTGGTATGTATATTCGACCACGGAATCGAAGGAGACCATCCTGCAGTGTATAGTCCTCAAACCTTCCCCCTTTTAAGGCGCTGAAAATAGGCTCTAGTGCAGCATCCAATCTCTGATGTGTAAGAATGCGCTCTCGGATATCATCATCGCCGACCAAAGAGCTCAGGTACTCTCGGTACACCACTGGCTCGACCTCCGAAACTGTGGTAATATGCATATCTTCCATCATACGTAGTATCTCTATAGACATCACCCGAGGCTCCGGTACAGAAGTGCCGGATCTCCTGCTCAAAGCATCCGCTATAGTGTTTGCCTTCCCCGGGTGATAGTGCATCTCATAATCATAATCGCAGAGGAACTCTATCCATCTCCTCTGGCGCAGGTTGAGATCCTTCTACATGTCAATGTACTTGAGATTCTTGTGATCCGAGTAGATATCATAATGAATCCCGTATAAGTAGTGTCTCCACGTCTTGAGAGCGAATACCACAGCCTTGAGCTCGAGATCATGTACTTGATAGTTATGCTCATGCTTCTTCAACTGTCGTGAAGCATAAGCAATAACATGTCCATGCTGCATCAGGACAGCACCCATCCCCTGATAAGAGGCATCTGTATAAATCTAGAATCCTTCATTCCCAGATGGGAGTGCAAGGATAGGGGATGAGGTGAGTCGGTCCTTCAGCTCCTGAAAGGCTGCCTCACACTGCTCTGTCCAATCAAAAATCGCATCTTTATTCGTCAAGGACGTGAGGGGGAGGGCTATCCTCGAGAATCCCTCCACGAACTTGTGATAATAGCACGTTAAACCCAAAAAGCTGCGGATGTCTGATGCTGTCTTTGGCCGTAGCCAATCCCACACTGCCTCTATCTTGGCGGGATCCACTGCCAATCCAGCCCCGCTGATAGTATGTCCCAGAAAAACCACCTCCTGTAGCCATAACTGGCACTTAGAGAACTTTGCATACATCTGAAACTCCCTCAGTCTCTGTAAAACTTGTGCCAGGTACTCTGCATGCTCCTCCTGAGTCCGAGAATAGATCAGGATATCATCGATGAATACGATGATGAAGCGATCCAAATAAGGCTCGTACACACGATTCATGAGCGTTAAGAATGCCGAGGGGGCATTCGTGATCCCAAAAGGCATCACCATGAACTCGTATAGCCCATATCGTGAATTGAATGTTGTCTTCGGTATATCTTCTTCCCGGATGCGGAGCTGATAGTATCCGGACCACAAGTCTAGCTTAGAGAACCAGAAAGCTCCTTGAAGCTGATCAAACAACTTGTCTATCTGAGGTAGTGGATAGGTATTCCGAACCGTCAACCGGTTCAACTCTCTGTAATCTATACATAATCGCAGCGATCCATCTTTCTTCTTCACAAATAGAACGGGTGCTCCCCACGGCGATGAGCTTGGCCGCACAAATCCCGACTCTACTAGTTCCTGAAGCTGAGTCCTGAACCCTGCCAACTACCTGGGAGCCATCCTATAAGGTGCCCGGGACACTGGTCTCGCCCCCGGCACCAACTGAATCCTGAAGTCCAAATCCCGAGTTAGTGGTAGCCTGGGAAATTTTTCCGGAAACACGTCGGAGAAATCCCGAGCCATCGAGATGTCAGCTATGGAGCTCTCTACCGCTGTCATCTCGAAGCAAATGAGGTACACCTCCTCCCCCTGCTCATAGGCCTTGACAGCCTGTATAGAAGATAAAGAAAGGTGGGGGATGGGACAGATACCTTCAATTGTGACGTAGGAATCTCCATGTCTGAGTGTGATCCTCTTCGAGGGGAAGTCGATCTGAGCATGGTTCCAATGGAGCCATGTCATGCCCAAAATCAAATCAAAGTCTGGTAATTTCAAGACTGCCGCCGGAGCTTTGAATGCCTTGCCTCCGATCTCGGCCTCCATGTTGCAGCTAACCGTAGTCCGTAGCTCCGAGCCATCAGGAAGACGCAACCTCCTCTCTATGTTAGGGAACCTTTCCACGCCCTCTAGTCCTTCAATAAAGGTGTCCGACACCAAAGAGTGTGAAGCACCTGTGTCGAAGAGGGTATAAGCGGGCTTGCCGCTGATCATAACTATGCCTGGGTTTTGTTTGAGTTCAAAGATAAAGATTATTTCTAAGGTTCTCAAGGTACTTATTAAAGTTGAAAACTTCTAAACCTTGCAATAATTAAAGTACCTGTAATCACTTCCTCGGGGTTCCTCTGCTCTGTGAGGTCCAGCACATACACCTGCTCCTGGTCTCGGCCTCGGCCGTAATGTCCTCGGCCGCGGCCTCGACCTCGTCATCGTCCTCGGCCCTGGTGTGCTGGAGGGGCCACTCGAGGTGGAGGAGGAGGAGGGAGTGGGTGGATCTGATGTGGGCACTATGACTTAAAATGCCCAGCTTGGCTGCATCCAAAGCATGTGAGTTATCTCTGGCAACGATACTCCTGTCTTATCGGCCCATGAGTCTGTAGAGGTTGGGGAGCTAGCACTGTAGGAGGACTCTGCTCCTATCTGAAGTTGGGACGATGATGTCCCCCACCCCTCCTGTGTCTAATGACCTTGCTTGTCTGCGATGTCCTGCTACCTTCTCCGGATGATGACTCCTCTAGTGGTCTCTTCCCTCTACCTTGCACCATTAGCTGGTCAGCCTCCAGCTTCTTCGCCATCTCAATGATCTGTGCGGTGGTGCCATGCGATATGAACAACAAGGGCTGCCTCAAAGTGTCCCGGAGCCCATGGTAGAACCTCTTTGCATACTTCCGGTCATCCCAATCATGGAATCCCGCAAACCTAGCCAAGTGGGAGAACTCTCTCTGATATTTGATCACGGATCTGCTCCCCTGCTTTAGGTTCAGAAACCTCGCTTCTATGGCATCTCTGTCTGTGGAGGATACATAGTGCTCTAAAAACTCATCACTGAATTCCTCCCAAGTAATATCCATTAGCTCCCTATCAACGTATGTAGAGTCTCGTACATACTTCCACCACCTCTTCGCATGAGCCAACAGTACTGAGGTGGAAAGAGGGACAGCCTGTATGATGGGGCAGCTGATGCCAGCTAACAGCTCCCAAATGGTCTCCAACCACTCTTTCGTCTTGACAGCATGTAACACCCCAAAATGTTGTAGGAGCGATGGGGATCGATTTTGGCCAAGACAGATTTTTGGTGCAGGTGACACGGGCCCCGACACGGGCGTGTCGGAGGCCGTGTCGGGCGTGTCGAGCTCGGGCCGTCGAGCTGGCCGTGTCGTCGACCAGTGCAGGTCGACGATGGTCGTGTGGTGGAACACGGCCTAGGACACGGGCGTGTCCCAGGCCGTGTCACACCTGTGCTGTGCGGTTGGGTACATGGGTAATGATACGGGCACGAACACGGGCGTGTCTTGTTTAACACGGGCGTGTCTGATGCCGTGTCACCAAGCCGTGTACCTCTCTGACTGCGAAGTGTTGATTTATTGCACACGGGGGGCGTGACACGGGTACCGACACGGGCGTGTCGCAGGCGACACGGGCGTGTCGGAGGCCGTGTCACATGCTGTGTTGCTGGTTTTCAATCTTGGTAGAGATGGCGAATGAGCTACACGGCCAGGCACACGGCCGTGTGCCAACCCGTGTTCGGCCCAGATTTTATGATTTTGGATTTAATCCGGACCGTTCGTTTCCTTGGCTTTGGATCCGACGGTGGGGGGCTGCTCCTGGGTGGTTATAGTCGGGAAACAGGGTTTAGAAACCCATTTTCCATTGGCCAATCTCTCTCTAAAAGTTAGAGTGAAGGGAGAGCAAGGAGGAAAGAGGAGTCCATGATCCGGCCGCCGGAAGAGCTTCGGAGCTCCGAATCGCGATCTGAGTCCAGATCCGCGGAGGCGACGCCGTTGCGGTGCTTCCCAACCATGTAGTTTTCGATGGCGCCGCGAAAGAACGCAAGGGTAACGATTTCTCATCCTTGGTCATGTGAAGCCCTCTTTTCCTTTGCATAGGAAGCCCTCTCTCGTGAGTGAGCGAAGAGTTGGAGCGTTCCTTGGGGTAGATATGTGAAGTCCCCCTTGTGAAGAGTCCGTATGCGTAAACGGATATAGGCATTGTGTGTGAAGCCTATTCGGACATGTTGGTCCGGATCGGTGATGTTGCATTGCATTTGAACCGGGCAAGAATCCGGATGTTTGGGTGTTTTCGGGTTTTCTACGTGGTAGATTGCATCAGGGAGCCTTGGAGATTAACTCCAAGGTGCACCCGGAAAACTGGGCAAAAGCGGGTTTTGCCAACACGGTGGCCAGTGGCCAACGTGAACATAACCGGGTTATGTGACTATTGTGGTGGAAACGGGACGCGGTGAGTCTTGGCCTGCGCATATGGCTTAAATTGCCATTGCGATATGAGCACGGGTCAGGCGGAACCGTACCCGGTCTATGTCGTTCGGTAGGACCGTTGGCATGGATGAGGGTCTTTGGCGGTCTATGGCTTAAATTGCCGTGACCAAGACCAATAAGACAAAATGCTCATATGGATGACCGTCCAAGAGGCGGTGGTGGATTGGGAACGTCTATGGCTTGAATTGACGTGACGTTGGCTGGTTCGCCGAGAATGTGCCCTGAGTGCACGGGGTGTGTGGCCGTGCGAGCCCACGCTTGTGGTGAAGTGCAAATACTTTATATAATTGCCTATGCTAATAAAGTGCAGGGAAAGAGCATTGCCGCCCCGAATGTGGGGGCGGGATCGTTATAATTTGGTCAGCATTGCTGACCGTTGCTATTGTTTGCCACCGGGCGGTGGTTTGTGGCTTGCAGGTGCTGCGGAATAGCGGGCTAAAGCACTTGTTGCTGTGCTGGCCCTCGAAGGCCTAATTGCTTATGTTTTTTTCCCGTGTTCATGTATGGCCGGCCTGCGTGCCGAAGTTTGGAAAACACTATTTTTGTTAAGTGAACAATGTAAGGCCTTAAGGCCGGTTCTCTTTTGTGTATGATTACATTCCTGAGTTTGTAGTGGACATTCATGCTGTGTAGCAGGGTTCTTGTTCTCTTTGCAACTATATAAAATTGCTTCCGCTAGGTGTTGTGTTGGACGTGGTGATTGGTTGAATGGTTTCAACGCGTAACCAACTGGTCTGTCTGTAGTATATGGCGTTGGGCCCCGGCCGGACCTACTATTATATGCTATGCGACGGATAGGGGTGTTACAAATTGGTATCAGACTTCTGGTTTCGGTCAAGCTTAAATGAATTCGTGGGCGAATTCACTTTAAGGGGTGGTGAGCACATGTGTGCGTCATCGTTATAACATGAAAAGAACCCATGAATGTCCACTTAGGAATGAGAATATACATGTTTGAGGAACCTGTGTGTTCCTATAATTGCTGTTTGCAGTAATTTTTGGTCGCTTATCGGTGTTTTGCACGATTATAGGTGACCAGAAGTGGTGCTGGGCCATCTGAACGGCCAGGTTCTGAGGCAAGCAGTGCGCCAAGCGATGCGCCTGCAACACCTCCGTCTGCCGAGACCATTAGGTTGGTGGCAGAAGCGGTCATGGCAAAAATCAATGCGCAGCCTGTAAGGCAGGTGCAGCAGCCTACTCTTGCTGTGGAGCAAGTACCGCTTCAGACGGCAGAGCAAAGGAGGGTTGAGCAAGTAGTTTTGGAGACAGAGTTGCCTCGGAGAGCAACTGAAAGACAACTGAAGCACGTGATGGGCTTTCATGCACTGGTTTTCACGGGGGCAGAAACCCCGACCCAAGCAGAGGATTGGCTCTCAAGGGTCAACAGGGTGATGACTGCGACGGAAACGGAAGAGTGGCAGAAGACCACTATAGCGACGTTCCTTTTGGATGGGGACGCAAGGTTATGGTGGGAAGGCATAGAGCTACATCAGTTGCGGGGAAGGCCGTTGGCCGAAGTTTCGATGGAGGAGTTTGCGAGACTGTTTATGGCTCGATACCTCCCCTCGGCACAGAGAATTGCGCTAGAAAGCGAATTTCAGAAGTTGGTGCAAGGGGATTGCACCATTGATGAGTACCTCCACGAGTTTACTCGGCTGGGGAGATATGTCAGTGCTACCTTCGCAGACGAGGAGCGCAAGACGAGCCGCTTATATGAAGGGCTAAGAGATGATTTAAGGTTGCTACTGTCGGGGCCTAAGGCGCAGGGTTTCATGACCCTGGTCAGTTCGGCCCGGTCCTTGGAGAAGGACATGAAGAATGTCCAAGCGAAGAAGGAATCCGGTAGTAAGAAAGCGGAGTTCATGGCACCAACTACGTCAAAGTCGGGCTACCGCAGATTCTATAAGAAAGTTAAGACGTCGGGTCCAGCTGCTTCAGGTGCCTCGGGGGAAACTACCAATCGAACCTCGGGCGCTTGTTTCACGTGTGGAAAGACGGGGCACTTTGCCCGTGATTGCTGGAGTGGACGCTCAAAGTCAGAAAGGAAGCAAGGAGCTACCTACGAGGAGAAGGGCAAGGCGGTGGAGTCAACCGTATCCCACTATGCTCCGACTCAGCCTAAAGTCTATAACTTGGGCCAACAGGAGGCCATCAAGCAGGCGGATGTGGTGACAGGTATGAGTTAATTTATAACAAGTTAGCATTAATACCGTTATCTATTGCTTGTTAGCCTAATATTATTTGTATAGGCTTTGTTGTGATTAGTGATAGTCCGGCACGGGCACTGTTCGACACGGGAGCTTCACATTCCTTCTTGTCCGAAAGTTTCATATCGCGCATCGGAGTCCCTTCTTCGATGGCGAAGGACAAGTTGGATGTGCTGCTACCGAATGGGTGCTCGATGCGTGCGGACAGGGTGTGCGCCGTAAAGGTTCACATTGGGAGCCGAGAGTTCGACTTGCTAGCATCATTGCTGCCGCTAGTAGAGTTCGACGTGATCTTTGGGATGGATTGGCTGTCAGAGAAGAAAGCTTGGATTGACTGTGACCGGAAGGAGGTCAAGCTGGGTGTAGGGCGGGAGACTACATTCGAGGGGCTAAAGGGGTTGAGCAAGACACTGATGTCTGCTCTTCAGGTGGTGAAGGCAGTTCGTGCTGGTGCAGAGCTGTTCTTCGCAAGAGTGGGGGCTGTGGAGCCAAAGTCCACGTTGGATAGCATTCCCGTGGTTTGCGAATACCCCGATGTGTTCCCGGATAGTCTTCCCGGGGCCCCACCGCAGCGGGAGATTGATTTCACCATCGAGCTCGTGCCGGGTGCCAAGCCCGTGTCACGTGCTCCTTATAGGTTGGCGCCAAAGGAGATGGCGGAGTTGAAGGTTCAGCTGGAGGAGCTGATGGAGCAAGGTTATGTGCGTCCAAGTTCTTCGCCTTGGAGCGCACCGGTCCTCTTCGTTAAGAAGAAGGACGGAAGTATGCGGCTGTGTATCGACTACAGAGAATTGAACAAGCTGACGGTGAAGAATAAGTACCCGATCCCGAGGATTGATGATCTCTTTGATCAGTTAGTCGGATCGTCGGTATACTCCAAGTTGGACTTGAAGTCGGGGTACTATTAGCTGAGGATCAGGGAGTGTGATATCCCGAAGACGGCGTTCAGTACGAGGTTTGGGCATTTCGAGTTCACGGTCATGCCGTTTAGACTTACGAATGCGCCATCAGTGTTTATGGATTTGATGAACAGGATGTTCCGAGACTTCCTGGATCGCTTTATGAACGTCTTTATTGACGATATATTGGTGTACTCGCAGTGCGAAGAAGATCACTTCAAGCACTTGCATTTGGAGTTGGAGACTTTGAGGAGGAATGAGCTTTATACGAAGTTCTCCAAGTGCAAGTTCTGGCTACCCTCGGTAGCGTTCCTTGGTCACATTGTTAGTGGGGAAGGTATAGCGGTGGATCCGGCGAAGATCGTTGCGATACGCGAGTGGCCTGCGTTGTCTTCTGTCGCGGAAGTCCGTAGTTTTCTCGAGCTTGCCGGATATTACAGGCGCTTCGTAGAGAACTTCTCGCGGATAGCTTTACCTCTCACGAAGTTGACAAGGAAGGATCAGAAATTCTTGTGGACGCAAGAGTGCGTGCAAGCTTTTGAGGAGCTGAAGAGACGGTTGACCACGGCGCCAGTGCTTAGTTCGCCGAGTGGGACCGAGGGCTTCGAGGTGTATAGCGACGCTTCGGGTAGTGGCTTGGGCTGCGTGTTGTTGCAGCATGGGAGCATGATAGCGTATGGATCGCGTCAGTTGAAGGTGCATGAAAGAAATTATCCGGTGCATGACTTGGAGTTGGCGGCCGTGATATTTGCACTCAAGTTGTGGAGGCACTACCTTTACGGCGTAAGGGTCGATATATACACCGATCACAAGAGCCTAAAATACTTGTTGGATCAAAAGGACCTTAATATGAGGCAGAGGAGGTGGATAGAGTTCCTTGGGGACTACACCTTCAAAATACATTATGTACCCGGGAAGGGCAACGCAGTTGCGGATGCGCTGAGCCGCAGGGCTCCCGCCCAAGCCAACTGGTTGTCGGTACATGATGAGCGGCTAGTACGGGAGTTGGAGGAGCTTGAGATCTGTTGCGTTGACAAGCAGACGAGCGCCAAGGCACTGTTAAACTGGACAGAGGTGCAGTATGACCTGGCTGACCGGGTTCGGCAGGCATTGGAGTTAGATGACTCCATGAAGGAGCTTATGGAGGCCACTATGGATGGGTCAAATTCCCAGTTCTCGGTGGAAGATGGTTTATTAAGGAAGGAACATCGGTTGTGCGTCCCGAGCGGGGGTTACCTCCGGGCGGAGTAGATGTATGAGGCTCATCATACCAAGTACTCAATCCATCCAGGGAGCACGAAGATGTATTGTGATCTCAAAAAGTTGTTTTGGTGGCCGGGGCTCAAGAAAGATGTGGCATTGTACGTAGCTAAATGCCAAACGTGCGCCTTGGTGAAGGCGGAATGCCAAAAGCCGGGAGGATTTCTGAAGTCCTTGCCTATACAGGAGTGGAAATTCGACGATATATCTATGGACTTTGTACACGGGTTGCCAAGGTCGCAGAAGGGGAACGACGCAATCTGGGTGATCGTAGATCGGCTAACCAAGGTGTCGCATTTCATTCCGCATAGGAAGGATGATCCAGTGGAGAAATTGGCAAAGTTGTATGTTGACAATATTGTTAGGCTGCATGGTGTGCCCCGTAGCATTGTGAGTGATCGCGATGGGCGGTTCACGTCAAATGATTGGAGGTTGGTGCAGCAGATGCTGGGAACAAAGTTAAAGTTTAGCACAGCTTTCCATCCGCAGACGGATGGGCAGACCGAGAGGGTCAATAGAACGATGGAGGACATGCTCCGCATGTGTGTTCTAGACTTCGGGAAGCATTGGGAAGACCACCTATATTTGGTGGAGTTTGCGTACAACAACAGCTACTAAGAGAGTATACAAATGGCGCCCTTCGAGGCCCTGTATGGTAGGGAGTGTCGCACGCCGTTATCGTGGCTCGAAACGGGTGAGGCAAGGTTGTACAAGAAGCAGGAGGTGGAGAGTGCTACCTCGTTAGTGCGGATTGTTCGGGAGCGCTTGTTGATCGCTCAGGACCGGCAGGCGAAGTATTACAATGCCAAGCACCGGAACGTGGAGTTCGCGGTAGGCGATTGGGTATATCTGAAAGTGAAGTCGTTCAAGGGGGTTTCGCGGGTGAGACGCTTGAAGAAGCTGAGCCCAAGATACCTTGGACCTTTTGAGGTTCTGGAGCAAGTCGGCGAAGCTGCTTACCGTTTGAAGCTATCGGTGGAGTTAAGTGGATTACATGATGTGTTCCACATTTCTGTGTTGCGGAAGGCGGTGCAAGAGCCTTCGCAAGTGATCGCGGTTGACCAAGTGCCGGTGGACGAAGGGTTGACGACTAGGGTCAGGCCCATTCGTATTGAAGATGTTGAGGTCAAGAGGCTTCGTAACAAGGAGATCTGGATGGTTAAGGTCCGATGGGATAATTGCGGGCATGAGGAGCTCTCTTGGGAACGGGAGCAGACTATGCTCGAGGAGTACACAGAATTGTTCCGCTCAGGTACTATTTTACGTTAAGTCCTATTTTCCTTTATTAATTTCGTGGACGAAATTCTTTAAGGGGGTAGAATTGTAACACCCCAAAATGTTGTAGGAGCGACGGGGATCGATTTTGGCCAAGACAGATTTTTGGTGTAGGTGACACGGGCTCCGACACGGGCGTGTCGGGGGCCGTGTCGGGCATGTCGAGCTCGGGCCGTTGAGCTGGCCGTGTCGTCGACTAGTGCAGGTCGACGATGGTCATGTGGTGGAACACGGCCTAGGACACGGGCGTGTCCCAGGCCGTGTCACACCTGTGCTGTGCGGTTGGGTACACGGGCACGAACACGGGCGTGTCTTGTTTGACACGGGCGTGTCTGATGCCGTGTCACCAAGCCGTGTACCTCTCTGACTGCGAAGTGTTGATTTATTGCACACGGGGGGGCGTGACACGGGTACCGACACGGGCGTGTCGCAGGCGACACGGGCGTGTCGGAGGCCGTGTCACATGCCGTGTTGCTGGTTTTCAATCTTGGTCGAGACGGCGAATGAGCTACACGGCCAGGCACACGGCCGTGTGCCAACCCGTGTTCGGCCCAGATTTTATGATTTTGGATTTAATCCGGACCGTTCATTTCCTTGGCTTTGGATCTGACGGTGGGGGGCTGCTCTTGGGTGGTTATAGTCGGGAAATAGGGTTTAGAAACCCATTTTCCATTGGCCAATCTCTCTCTAAAAGTTAGAGAGAAGGGAGAGCAAGGAGGAAGGAGGAGTCCAAGATCCGGCCGCCGGAAGAGCGATCCGAGTCCAGATCCGCGGAGGCGACGCCGTTGCAGTGCTTTCCAACCGTATAGTTTTCGATGGCACCGCGGAAGAACGCAAGGGTAACGATTTCTCATCCTTGGGCATGTGAAGCCCTCTTTTCCTTTGCATAGGAAGCCCTCTCTCGCGAGTGAGCGAAGAGTTGGAGCGTTCCTTGGGGTAGATATGTGAAGTCCCCCTTGTGAAGAGTCCGTATGCGTAAACGGACATAGGCATTGTGTGTGAAGCCTATTCGGACATGTTGGTCCGGATTGGTGATGTTGCATTGCATTTGAACCGGGCAAGAATCCGGATGTTTGGGTGTTTTCGGGTTTTCTACGTGGTAGATTGCATCAGGGAGCCTTGGAGATTAACTCCAAGGTGCACCCGGAAAACTGGGCAAAAGCGGGTTTTGCCAACACGGTGGCCGGGGGCCAACGTGAACATAACCGGGTTATGTGACTATTGTGGTGGAAACGGGACGCGGTGAGTCTTGGCCTGCGCATATGGCTTAAATTGTCATTACGATATGAGCACGGCTCAGCGGAACTGTACCCGGTCTATGTCGTTCGGTAGGACCGTTGGCATGGATGAGGGTCTTCGGCGGTCTATGGCTTAAATTGCCGTGACCAAGACCAATAAGACAAAATGCTCATATGGATGACCATCCAAGAGGCGGTGGTGGATTGGGAACGTCTATGGCTTGAATTGACGTGACGTTGGCCGGTTCGCCGAGAATGTGTCCTGAGTGCACGGGGTGTGTGGCCGTGCGAGCCCACGCATGTGGTGAAGTGCAAATACTTTATATAATTGCCTATGCTAATAAAGTGCAGGGAAAGATCATTGCCGCCCCGAATGTGGGGGCGGGATCGTTATAATTTGGTCAGCATTGCTGACCGTTGCTATTGTTTGCCACCAGGCGGTGGTTTGTGGCTTGCAGGTGCTGCGGAGCAGAGCGGGAAATAGCGGGCTAAAGCGCTTGTTGCTGTGACGGCCCTCGAAGGCCTAATTGCTTATGTTTCTTTCCCGTGTTCATGTATGGTCGGCCTGCGTGCCGAAGTTTGGAAAACACTATTTTTGTTAAGTGAACAATGTAAGGCCTTAAGGCCAGTTCTCTTTTGTGTATGATTACATTCCTGAGTTTGTAGTGGACATTCATGCTGTGTAGCAGGGTTCTTGTTCTCTTTGCAACTGTATAAAATTGCTTCCGCTATGTGTTGTGTAGGACGTGGTGATTGGTTGAATGGTTTCAACGCGTAACCAACCGGTCTGTCCGTAGTATATGGCATCGGGCCCCGGCCGGACCTACTGCTATATGCTATGCGACAGATAGGGGTGTTACACAGCATCTTCTATCCCGCGGTACACCGGCGGAGACAGACTCTTAAAGGCATTCAACCAGCTCGATCCCGGGTTTGACAGCTGTGTCGGGGTTTGATGGGCTCTGAAGGCATCTAGGATAGCCGTCAGAGTTTGTCCCATTTCGGTCTGCATGAAAGGATTAGCAGCCGGAGGGGTAGGAACCACATTCTGCGGAGTCTGCATAAAGGTAAGGTAAACGTCAAAAAATGGCCTAACTCATTTCTTAATGGACTATTTTATGTGACTTTTTCACATGGGCACACCATTGCTTCCGCTGCATAGTTTGTCCGCAAACTAATGCTCGAGCGGGGTGCTCCAGTGTTGTGGACTTATTACTTATATGATCGTTTGTTCAAGTGATACCAGTTTGTAAGATCCGTCCCCCCTCTCCCGGGCTAACCCAGATCTTATGCCCAGAACTGCCGCCTTACGGTGACACTAACACACGGGTTTGTCGACACCGCAAGTCGCCGATTCTGCCGGCTAGTACGATCATAAACCTGTCGGCCAATATGAGAAATAGAAGTATAAAACAAAGTAAATATATCAGTCCACAGCCACAACGCTAATCATATACATATCAAATGAAAAGTACAACAAAATGTAGTCCAAAATGAGTGCAATAATAAAGGAGAGTAATAAGGGCATATGCCCAGTACATCAATATCTAATCACTCTCTCTCCCAATCTAACAGCAGCGGAATCTATCATCTCATCTCATCGCACCTGAACATGTGCTCCAGTAGTGGTAGTAGGTGTTATCAGCATCTGCTTCTCAAGTCCTGCCTCCTCGACGTGCTGGTCCATCGCCTCGAGTTCCTAAAATGATATGGTCACCGACCATTAGTCAAAAAGACTAAGTCATTTCCTCCGCACCTCGCCCCGCAACTCCTAGGCACCGATCAGGAGGACGAAGCGGAGTACAACAAGGGGTAGCAAAGGGGAAGTAGGTGATAGAAACTAACTAGCAAGTGTATAATATAATTCTATATCTATTAGTTATAAGCACAAGGTATAAAGAAGTAAAGTGCGGTACAAGTAAGTAAGAGAACTGAAAGTAGAGAAGTAAAGTAAAGCTACACTACCACTAAATAAACATCACCGAGAGTACATTAACTTTTAAAAATGCCCATACAAATTTATATTTAAGGTTTCCAGAAATTGTAACTCATCATATAAAAGAGCCCATACTAATTTATATGATAAGGATCCATGAAGCGTATGCTCTAATATGAATGAATGTTATAATGCAAATTATGTAGCACGCAAGTGCAACTCACACACAACGACTCCATTATCACAGACTTTTAGTTCCCACTTTTCGAGAGCTAGCATCACTCTCAGGTACCACCGTCGTGGCTCTAGAAGCAGCGGATCGGGCTTCTCCTCTTTCTAGGCGGGTATACACACTACCAGGCCAAGACCTCTCCTGTACGCCTCTGTACACCAACAAGTGCACTCTTGAGTCTCTGTGTACTAATTGCTAGCTGCCTGCTAGACTTTTAGGTCGGGTGCACGTCTTCGGGGATTGTCTGCCTGACCGTAGTATTAAACAACATACTTGCCCTTCCACCTATACACCTCACCCGAGTCACCGTACTGCCATCGGTGTGACGATTGGCCCGTACCGCATGACCCACCACTATTTGTTTATACAAGTATTTCATCTCGAGCCTCCACCTCGCAGGACACCCCTGTCCTAATTCCCTCCAACCCAGCACCGGTGAGCATGTAAACTAACCATTTCCCTCCAACTCTTCCCGGGTGAGCAAGTAGTCAATAGACTCCAAGTCCTTCCAACTCGGCACGAGTGAGAACATATAACGTTTACCTATCCTATTAGACTACTCTTGCCTACCGGTTATTATACTTAGAAAATTAGGGTTAATCCCAGGACTGCCCAAGGTATGCCCATTGAAGGGGTCTCGAAGGCACTAGGAACCATGATGGGATGACAAGCCCAAAGTTCCCTTTCGCAAGAATAATTACTTTTAGTTGATGTCTACCCATGATCCACACTCAACTCTCCTTATTACTCTTGGACGATCCTAATGACTTAAGTTATTATCTGGAGGGCGACGGTCTGCCGCCGGCCAACATTCCAGTTGTTACCCAATGACTTGCACTTTTACTCTCGTCACTAAGACGACACTAACCACCAGCGTTATACTTCCAATCATGTTCTCTAGCTCAATTGTCGATCTATCCCCTGGTGGGCCTATAGTATAACCTACTTTTACTATGCACAGCCCATGACCTAATACCACCCCGGAAATCGATCTTATAATTCCTTGGGCCACCAACCCTTAATTATTTATCCTAAGGTGGTACAGATTAATGAAATGAGTATGTTGATTTTCATAATTTTCCTAGGTCATTAAGGTCTCTAATTAAATCTTTTAAACTAATTCCTAGGTCACTTTACACATGAAGTAGTACAATTTAAAAATCCACTGACCTAGGTAATTTTTCCTGAGTTGTATATTGATAAAATATTTTTGTCCACAGGGTTTCATAATTTTCCTTTGATTATTTATACCAATTCCTTATTTAATACCAAATCTACAAAATTTCAATTTTCCAAATGAAGTACAAGAATATATAAGCCAAAATTCTAGGAAAATTATAGAGCATATAAGACATTAATTTAAGACTAATGACAGAGTTTCATAAACATATATAGTGTAATGGCCTAACAAATCTCATCTAAAATATTGACCAAAATGCCATTATGTTAATTTCAAAATTATCAGTAAATTCATAAATTCTGAGATAATTATACAAGATTAATAATACAATTATACAACACTAGAAATATTTCAAAAAATTTCTGATATGTATTTCCATCAATTCATGAATAATTGTAATAAGGGCAAAAATGATAATTTCAATGCATTCTACTCCAAATGTCCTCAAACAGAAAGCTAAATTTTTAACTAAGTCAAATATGACCTCCTTTTTGACTTGACAAACTTTGGAGATTTCTACTTGATCAAAACCTATTTCTCCAATTTATTTTCCAAAAGGGGCTATATTTTTAAAAATTCCAATTAATGGGATTTTTGATTCCAAAAATCCCATAATTAATCTGAGGGGTGAACTTTACCCTAATGAACCACTGTAATCAAATCCATGATTTTTAGATGCCTCAATTAGGCTGAATGTACAATATTTAAATTATTGCTATTGGCACACCAAGGCTATACATAAGCCAACACATGCAAGTGGATTACCCCAACATGCAGTGATCCCAATGTGCTGAAATTTTTATCATGCACCAATGATGTCCCCAAAGACCTGCCACCAAAGTTTGGGGCCATTTGGATACTTATTAATCCAAATATTTCATTTATTTAATTTTTGATAATATGACTAATACTATAGAAAAAGTTGTCCCGAAAATTTCTAATTTTTGGTAGGGGCTAGATATGCCCAAATAAGCCACATACCAAAACTTTCAGCCTATGTGGACTTCTGGTTTGGTATGGGCTTAGGTTTTCGTTTCTGCCCTAGACTAGGATTAGTCCTAGGAAAAATGCCCTACATGCCAGACCATTAGACCAAAATTGATGATTAAGGTGTCAAATTAAAGTTAAAATATAGGGCTACATTTTTATTTCCTGGTTCAGCTTATGGTGAGGTCTCTAAGTTCCCTAAATGTCACATGCAAAGTGATTGAATATGTGTGACAGATATTCACTATTCATATATTTAATTTAATTCATCTAATTTATTTTGCACGAATCTTAAAGAAAGATGGAGGGCATCGGGTTGTCATCCCTGATGAATCAAGGGCCCAGATTCATTCTTCCTGGAGCATCTTGCGGGTCCGTTTCCGGCCAAATGAGCCGCCGCCACCGCCTGAAGATGTCTCCACCACCTTCACTAAGGTGGGGGCTAGCGTTTCCCGGCGGTGGGGCCGCCGGAGTTGGCTCCTCCGGCGATCCCGAGCAAGGAGAAATAACTCGGAAAATCACTCATTCCTCTCATGGCATCGGGCTCAGTTGAGCCCGATATCTCCCCTAGAAGATCTAGAATCCTAGCACGAGTAGAGGTGAGGCGAAACGCACCTGGATTGGGGCTTGGCGGGGGGTCAGGCGGCAGTTTGCCATGGTGGTGGTGCGCCGACGAGCTCCTCCCCGATTGCTTGATTCTCCACCGATTTATTGCTCCAGCACTCGATTTCAATTCTTTCTCTCTCTCTGAAGCTGATGGAGGGGTTAATTGGGGCTGGGGTGGGCTATACAAGGAGATAACTACAAGGTGAGCTCGGGCTCAGCCTTGGTTGCTCCGCCATTGCCTCTACTTGGCCACCCCCAGCTGCGAATCCTCTGGAATAATTCCTGGAATAAGCCAGCAGGCCTTGGAGCTGAGGACGGAGGGCCACATGGCCTATTTCTCTTCTCTTCCACTCTCTCTCTCCTCCCATTCACAAAAATTCCATTTTTACCCCCTTGCATGTACTCTCTCTCCTGATTATGAGGGGTAGGGGCTGTCAAGGTTCTTTGGCTGCTAGTGGGCTTCACTTGGTGGGCTTGGCCCAAGGAGAAAAGGGCTTGGGCTAATTTTCTTCTTTTAGGTCAAAATGTTGACTTTGTTTACTTTTGAGTTGACTTGGTCAACATGATGAGTGGGCTGACCCCACTTGATGGTCATGAGCCTAGTTGCACCACCAAACTTGGGTTGGGTCAAGGGGGGTGCCCTACTTAGGCTAATTGGGCTTATGAGTGTGGGTTTGACCAATTTAGATCCAAGGTTGACTTGGGTCAACTAGGGTCAAAGTGTTGACCTAGTGACATGCCTTAGGGTCCACTTAGATTGTTTTTAGGGTTAGGGCAATGTGGTGGGGTCATGGTGTGGCTAGAGTCCCTATTTAAGCTAGTTTGACCTAGCTTGACCTTTGTCCTATAGTGGGCTCCACATGGTTACAACTGCTACCTAGGGTCAAGGCTAGCCAATTTCCTAACACCCACCCCATGCCTAACCAAATCTAAGTTAAGGGGTCTAGAATTCACATGGGATGTTACAAATTTGACCTCCTCAATAGGTCATCTCCTCCCCATTCTCCAGATAATATAGCCTCACCAGAAACTCCCTCATATTCCCCATCTTTGTCTTCTCCCAACAACATAGATACCCCTATGCCAGATCTTATCCAACAAATCATACCACCATCTATAATTCCCCCTCCAACCCCAGACAATGCATTCTTCCATACCCTCATATCTCATCTCACTCATATCCTCAAGAAGCTCATTGCTGATGAGATTTCCCCCTAGTCACCTCCATCACCACTCTCACTAACCCGCTTGCCTCCTTTTCCCCCATCCCTTCTTTAGTCCAAGGCATGGCCTCAAAACCTTCTAAAGCCATGCAGGGGGAGATGTTCTATGAAGAAGCTCCTGCATCAACAATAGTTCCAACAGTAGCAGAAGAAGTCCCTACAGCAGCAGTAACTCCAGCAACAGCAGCAGAAGCAGTAGTAGTAGTAGCAGCAGCAGTTGATTATGAGATGGTTGAGGCTATGCCAGAAGTTCTGACTAGTGGACATTGTGTCATACATCCATCAGTAGATATGGATAGCATTCTTTCTTATTTTGATTTATATTTCTTTAATATAAAGCCAATTGCTGATTTATCAACAAAAGCAATTGTGTGTTATATTCATCCTGCTTCCTCAGAGGTGATAGCCACAATAGGGGCTAGTTTTGAAGAAAGCTCTAAAACTGAAGCTATAATTACTGAGAAAGCTTCAATAGCTGATACCAAAGAGGCAGTTGAAGAGTCTGTTGAATTAGAGTCTGAGTATATGACTGACCCCATCCCTCTAGTCTATGCTCCTACTCCTATCCCAGCTCCCAAGGCTCCTTCTCCTCCTCCCAAGGTAACTCCCGAGTATATAAAAGCAATTGATGCTTTGTACAACTTTAACAGTGAAAGTAGTGTAGAAATCTACAGTGATGATTCCCCCAAAACCAAGAAGAGGAAATTAAGAAAGAAAGCTCCTGTCTCTACTCCCAATCCACATAATGATACTCCATATAAAATCAGGAACAACATTGAGCCTTATCCTAATATGCCCCAGTGGATGTGAATGTCAAAGAATGAGATGAAATCAAAGATGAAATCTAAGAAGTACCCTCCTCCTCCTCCTCCTCCTCCAAGGTTTTACAGGAGAGATCATCCACCTCCTCCTCCTCCAGGTGCAGGATCTTCCAACAGCGGTCAGCAAAAATTTTCCAGCAGCACCAAAACCTATCAGAGACAAGGAAGATCCTCTCAATCTTCTAGAGGCAGTCAACACCAACGCTGACATCAGCCCTCCTCTAGAAGTTCATATAGTGCTCAGCAGTTTGACCCCAAACCAACAATCTTTCCTCCTCCATCTCCTAACAAAGCCAATAGCCTTGAAGGACCTCCAATTCCAGCCTATGATCCATAGAATAGTCCAACTACAAAAATGGCTAGATTTAAAGAATCTATTGCTCTATCTAAAATCAGAAAAGCAAGAGAACAGGGTCAAGACACCTCTTAGTATTATACAATATCATCCTTTAGGAAGAAAGAGATAGAAAGATATCAAGTTGGAAATCTGTTTAATGCTGAAGAGTACATGAATCTGCATCCTGAAGCCATACTTCCCAGAGCCACATCTCAAAAGACTTTGGGTGATGCAGATATGACTATGACACTTAAACAAGCATAAGATCCTTATAGAGTAATTAAATTTGCTAAATCTTCTTATTCGCCCAAGAACATTTAGGTTATTTATTTTCTGTCTCTATTTCTGTTTGTGAACAATTTTTGTGCATAGCCTTATAAAGGTGCTGATAGCCTATTTACTCTATCAGTTATCTCAGTTTTTTTTGTTATGCTTATTTCATTTTATTCTGTGTTTTTCCCTTGATTTTGTTTGAAGTAACCTCACCCAAATAGGGGGAGATTTTTGGAACGCCCCGAAACTCGAAAGGGTGACGGGTGGCGTTCTGAGACAAATCTAGGTTTTGCTAAAGGTGACACGGCCTGGGACACGGGCATATCCCAGGGCATGTCGTGCTCGGGTTTGGCATTGGCCGCGTGGTCGATGATTTTGGAGTCAACGATCATCGATGGGGTGAACACGGCCTGGGACACGAGCGTTTCCCAGGTCATGTCAGTCAATCAGAGCCTTAAACTCAATGATAGTTGAGTGAGGAGTGCATGACCTGAGCCCAGGCATATTCGGGTCCGACACGGGCGTGTGCAATTCGACACGGGCGTGTCGAATGCCCGTGTCCCCCTCGGGTCGTGCGGTAGTTTGTGCTAAGGCAGTTACACGGCCTGAGATACAGGAGTGTCCCATGGCGTGTCTAGCACACTGCATGTGACACGGGCGTGTAACATGGTCGTATTGTGCTCGGGTGTTTTGGACCTGTGTCGTTGGAGGGGGGGGGGGGACACGCCCGGCGACACGGGCGTGTACTGGCTGACACGGGCGTGTCAAGCCGGACACGGGCGTGTCAAGCCTGACACGGGCATGTTGGGTGCCCGTGTTATTTTCGAAACGCGTCGGTTTTGAAGGCGAATGGGTGACACGACCCTTAACATGGTCGTGTTGCAACCCGTGTTCGGCCTAAGATTTCTTATTTTGGGCTGAATCGTGGCCGTATGTTTCCTTAGTTTGGGATCCAACGGCTGTGGGTTGTTCCTGAGGAGATATACCCGGGAATAGGGCTTGAAAACCCTCATTTCCATCTGGGTTCGCTCTTTCTAAAAGCTAGAGAGAAGGGAGAGCAAGGAGGAAGAGGGATAGCTAGATTCGTTCACCAAGGAAGAACGCTAGGGTAACGATTCTCATCCTAGGACATGTGAAGTCCTCTTTTCCTTTACATAGGAAGCCCTCTCACACGAGTGTGCGACGAGTTTAGGCGTTCCTTGGGGTAGATATGTATAGTCCCCCTTGTGTAGAGTTCGTATGCGAGAATGGACATAGGCATGATATGTGAAGCCTATCCGGACAAGTTGGTCTGGATCGGTGATATTGCATTGCATAATAACCGGAGAAGACTCTGTGTGAATGGTTGTTTTTTTGGTTTTCTACGAGGTAGATTGCAACAGGGAACCTTGGGGACTAACTCCAAGGTGCACCCGAAAAACTGGGCAAATGCGGGATATTGCCAACATGGTGGTCGGGGAGCTAACTTGAGCATAACCGGGTTATGTGAGTTGTGTGATGGAAACGGGACTCAGGGACTCTTGACCTGCGCATTTGGCTTAAATTGTCATTGCGGTATGAGCATGGGTCAGGCGAAACCGTACCCGATCTATGTTGTTCGGTGGAACCGTTGGCATAGATGAGGGTCTTCGGCGGTCTATGGCTTAAATTGACGTAACCAAAGACAGGAAGATAAAATGCTCATATGGTTGGCTGTCCAAGGGACGGTGGTGAGACGGGAATGTCTATGGCTTAAATTGACGTGACTTTGGCTGGTTCACCGTGAATATGCCCTGAGTGCACGGGGTGTGTGGCCGTGCGTGCCTGCACCTGTGATGAATTTTGTGTTTACACTATATCGCTTGATTATGCTAACAAAATGCAGGGAAGAGCATCGCCGCCCCGAGTTGGGGGCAGGGTCGTTATAATTTGGTAAGCATAGCTGACCATTGCTTTTATTTACCACCGTGCAGTGGATTGTTGCTTGCAGGTGCTGCGGAGCCGAGCGGTAAATAGTGGGCTAAAGTCCAAGTTGCTGTGCCGGCCCTCGAAGGCAAATTTTTGAGTGTTTTTCTTATGTACTCATGTGTGACTGGCCTGCATGCCGAGGTTTGGAAGACACTCTTATTGAGCAAACTTTGGTAAGGTCATAAGGCCATTATTGGTTTATTATACATTCCTATGGGTTTAGTGTAGTGGACATTCATGCTTGGCTGGATTCTTTTATCAGTGCAACACTACTAGAAAAATGGCTTTTAGCCACAATTTTTTTGCCACGGGGAAAAACCGTGGCTAATACTTAAGTATTAGCCACAGTTCCTATTTCGTGGCTAATAAGCTAGTATTAGCCACGGATGACTAATCCGTGACAAATAACCCGACTTTTTACCACGGTTTGCCTGTTTCGTGGCTAATAATCTAGTATTAGCCACGGAAGGCTAATTCGTTGCAAAAGGTCTGGTTTTTTTTAGTCCCATACCGCCAATAAAAAGCTCGATTTGGGGTTTATATAGGTCATTCAAAATTATTGTTTGAAATGAAATCAGCGTGGCGGCGGCCGGGCGGCGGACGAATATTTTTTATGTTAGGTTTATTACAGACCCTTTAGCCACGACAATTGGACTGTGTCAAATGAGGAACTTTTAGCCACGACAATTGAACTGTGGCTAACAACTTATTAGCCACGGATTCAGCGTGGCTAATACTATTAGCCAAGCATGCATTGCCAACACCCATTTGTCGTGGGTAGGCCGTGGTTAATAGTTATTAGCCACGGTTTTGGACTTTTAGCTACGGAAATCTGCCGTGGCAAAAAGTCGGTTTTTTTAGTAGTGCAACTTAATAATTTGCTTCCGCTAGGTGCTCTGTGTAGGACATTGTAATTGGTTGATTGGTTTCAATAAGTAACCAACCGGTCTGTCCGTAGTATATGGCGTCGAGCCCCAGCCGGACCTACTGTTATATGTTATATGACGAATAGGGGTGTTACAATTTGGTATCAGTGCCAGGTTTCGATCCTGGGACCTGTGGGTTATGGGCCCACCACGCTTCCGCTGTTCACATGTGAATTCGTGGGCGAATTTACTTTAAGGGGTGCTGAGCACATGTGTGTGCATCATCGTAATAATATGAAAAGAACCCATGAATGTCCACTTAGGAATGAAAATACACATGTTTGAGGAACCTATGTATTCCTATAATTGCTGTTTGCAATATTGTTTGGTCGCTTATCGGTGTTTTGCACGATTATAGGTTACCAGGAGTGGTGCTGGACCGTCAGAACAGCCAGGTTCTGAGGCAAGCAGCACACCAAATGATGCACCAGCAACACCTCCTTTAGCCGAGACCATTAGATTGGTGGCGGAAGCTGTGCTTTCAATGATCAATGCGTAGCCTGCGAGGCTGGTGCAGCAGCCTGCGAGGCTTTGGAGCAAGTACCGCTCCAAGCGGCAGAGCCTAGGAGGGTGGAATAGGTAATGGTGGAGACGGATTTGCCTCGGAGAGCAACTTAGAAACAACTTAAGCATGTGATGGGTTTCCATCCGCCAGTGTTCTCGGGAACGGGAACCCCGACTCAGGCAGAGGATTGGCTATCGAAAGTCAATAGAGTGCTGACAACAATAGAGACTGAAGACTAGCAGAAGACCACAATTGTGTCGTTCTTGCTGGACGGGGACGCAATGTTATGGTGGGAAGGGCTGGAGCTACACCACCTGAGGGGAAGGAAGTTGGTTGATGTCTCTATGGAGGAATTTTCGAGGTTGTTTATGGCTCGATACCTCCCCTCAGATCAGAGGATCGTGTTGGAAAATGAGTTTCAAAAGTTGGTGCAAGGAGACAGCACCGTGGACGAGTATCTCCACGAGTTCACTCGTTTGGGACGATACACAAGCGCTACCTTTTCCGATGAGGAGCGTAAGACGAACCATTTCTATGAAGGGTTAAGAGATGATTTGAGGTTGTTACTTTCGGGGCCTATAGCGCAGGGTTTCATGACCTTGGTCAACTCGGCCCGGTCCTTGGAAAAGGACATGAAGAATGTTCAAGCGAAGAAGGAATCCGGTGGCAAGAAATCGGAGTTTAAAGTGCCGAATACTTCGAAGTCTGGATATCGCAGGTTCAACTAGAGGATTTGATGGAGCAAGGGTATGTGTGTCCAAGCTTATCGCCTTGGAGCACACCGATCCTCTTTGTTAAGAAGAAGGACGGGAGTTTGCGGCTATGTATCGACTACAGGGAGTTGAACAAGCTAACGGAGAAGAATAAATATCTGATCCCAAAGATTGATGATCCTTTTGATCAGTTAGCCGGATTGACGATATATTCAAAGTTGGATTCAAAGTATGGGTATTATCAGGTGAGGATAAGGGAGTGTGATATCCCGAAGATGGCATTCAGCACAAGGTATGGGCACTTCAAGTTCACGGTCATGCCGTTTGGACTGACGAATGCGCCATCGGTGTTTATTGATTTGATGAACAGGATGTTTCGAGAGTACCTAGACCGTTTTGTGATCGTCTTCATTGACGACATATTGGTGTACTCGCAGTGTGAGGAAGATCACTTCAAGCATCTGCATCTGGTGTTGGAGACGCTGAGGATGAACGAACTCTATGCAAAATTCTCCAAATGCGAGTTCTGGCTACCCTCAGTAGCATTCCTTCATCATATTGTCGGTGGGGAAGGTATAGCAGTGGATCCGGCGAAGATTATTGCGATACAGGAGTGGCCTGTGTTGTCTTCGGTAGCAGAAGTCCGTAGTTTTCTTGGGCTTGCCGGCTATTACAGGTGCTTCGTAGAGAACTTCTCGTCGATAGCGTTACCTCTCACGAAGTTGACAAGGAAGGATCAAAAGTTCTTTTGGACACAGTAGTGCGTGCAAGCGTTTGAGGAGCTGAAGGGACGGTTGACCACAGCGCCAGTGCTAAGTTTGTCGAGTGGGACCAAGGGATTTGAGATTTATTGTGATGCCTCAGGTAGTGGATTGGGTTGTGTGCTGCTGTAACATGGAATGTTATTGCGTATGGATCGCGTCAGCTGAAGGTGCACGAAAGGAATTATCCGATCCACGACTTGCAGTTGGCGGCCGTGATTTTTGCGCTTATGTTGTGGAGACATTATTTGTACAGCGTAAAGGTTGATATTTATACCGACCACAAGATCCTTATGTACCTGTTGGATAAGAAGAAACTGAACATGAGGCAGCGGAGATGGATGGAGTTCTTGGGGGACTATACGTTAAAGATTCATTTTGTACCTAGCAGGGGTAATGCAGTTGCGGATGTGTTGGAACACCCTATTACTAATTTGGGTAAGGATCACTATGTTTGTCTTAGGAAACCAGGTTGACCTAGTTGTATAGTTGTAAAGGTCAACATTAGAATGAGTCTAGGGCTTAGAACTTAGGTTTGAAGCTGCCCCCAGGACCATTCCAATATCAAGGATATAGAGCCAAGTCTAAGGCAATTTTCGTCGAGCTCCGGTCGACGAAACGTCGAGCTTAGTTCGACGCTCTCTGAGCTCAACTTCGATAAATCGTCGAACTCCAGTCGACGATCTTCGAGCTCAGATCGACGATCTGCTTTCAGACAATTTTGTTTAGTCGTCGAACTGCATTCTACGTTTTTCTAGCTCAGCTCGACGATCTCTCTTCAGCTATTCCTCAGGTCGCTGAGCTCGGTTCGACGATCTTCGAGCTCAGTTCGACGTTTTCTGTATGTTTGATCTGTTTCCATCTCTGAGCTCAGTTCGACGATAGTAGAGCTCAGATCGACGATTTTTTTGAGAGATCAACGATTCTAAGGATTCAAATGCTGCCAGTCTTTGGAATGTTTTTGAAATCTCTCAGCATTTATGTTAAGGAGATCTACCAGCCGTTTGTCTTTATTCTGGAGCAAGTTTCAAGGAATTATTCAGGGAATATTTTATTGGACCTTCCTCTAGAAGACAAGACTCTTTATGGAAGACATTTATGCCTGCCAATGGCTATTTTTGACAAGAATTTTTTTTGAGAATAAGATCTTCCTTTTCATCTTCAGTCAGATAAAACACACAACAACATACACAGAGAACACAACAAGAAGAATTAAGCTGTGACAGATAACAAGTGATCAATTCTGAAGAATCAGAATAACAGTCTTTTTGCTTACAGAAAAGTGATCACAGCCTCATCTCAAGAACTCCAGACACCTCATCTTTCAGCCCTTTTGCTGAAACAATCCTTTGTTGGAGATCTAAAGTTCTGAAGGCCTATCACCCTAGAGCAAAGCTTCCATTCTTGAACCTGTCTACAACTCAGGGGGAGCTTTGACCACAAAAGATCCACTAGTCCTCTCTCATTTGATTTGAGAACAGAGAAGACAACTTCATCTCTTTATCTTTTCTTTTTCTGCTGTAAAAGGGTTCTTGAACTCCCTTCAAAAGTTCTGTCTGGTTCTGAGAGCCTTGTCAAAACTCAGTGGTGGCAAGACACCTTATCAAAAAATCCAGTTTTGGTTTTTGAGCACCTTATCAAAAGCTCATTGGTGTCAGGACACCTGATCAACTCATCCTGAGTGGATTCCTACCAAGGGTGGTAGAAGAGTGGATGTACCCAGGTTTTTGGGGAACCACTATATTTCCTTGTGTCTTCTGGGTTGTTTGTGTGATTGGTTTGCTGTGTGCTGTGCTCTTTACTTCTTTGTTTTTAACTCTTTACTAACACTCTACACTATACTATAAATTGAATTTTATATTTGCTGGTTAATTTCAACTGTGAAATTAATTTAAATAAACTCTATTCACCCCCCCCCCTCTAGAGTTGAGATAGATCTTACCCTCACTTTCAATTGGTATCAGAGGCAGGTTGATTGCTCACACAGGCTAACTCCTGAACCAAAAGATCCTTGATAAGATCAATCTCTTAAGAGGGTTATTTTTCTTTATATCTTATATTATTCAAAGACATGGCACAGAACAAGGATTATGCAAGCACCAGACCTCCAGTTTGCAATCTATCTAAGTTTGTACTCTGGAAGGCAAGGATTAGATTATACATGAACTCTATTGATGAAGATATTTTCAATTCTGTCTTGACAGTTTGTCCAAGTCCACCTACAAGCTCAAGCACAAATGCTGTTCCACCTCCCTCAGGAACATATGCTGAAATTAAAAGATGGAAGACTGCAGATGCCAAGGCTATAAACATCTTAGCTCAAACAATGTCTGATGAGATTTTTCAGAAGGTAGCTGAATGCAACTCAGCTAAAGAAGTATGGGACAAACTCTCAGAAATTGTCTCAGGATCTGCTGATGAGAGGAAAGACAGAAGATCTCACCTCATAACCCAATATGAGAACTTCAAGAAAGGAGAAGCTGAGTCAGTTGCAGACATGTACAACAGATTAAGTCTGATTGTCAATGAGCTAAAGACTTTGGATAAAGAAATCTCATTGACTGAGCTTAATGACAAGATCCTAATGTGTTTCCCCAGCACTTGGGATTCAAGAATCTGGCCAATCAAAGATGCCAGAAGTCTAAATGAAATCACTACTGAAACTCTCCTAGGCAAGCTCAAATCTTATGAGCTGCTCATCAAGAACAGAGAAGAAGAACAGAAGGCTACCTCACCAGTCTCAAAGAAAGAGAAGTCAATAGCTTTCAAAGCCATTGAGAATCAGCCTGAAGAAAAGCTCACAGGCAATGAGGAGTTGGTCAGCCTACTGGCCAAAAGATTTTACAAACTGGCCAGAAAAGACTTCAGAAAAAGGCCATACAAAGGACATGATAAACCAAGGTATGATAAGTCAAAAAATGATAAAGAAATTATATGTTTTGGCTGCAGGAAACCAGGCCACATTGTGCCTGACTGTCCAGAAAACAAGAACAATGACAGAAAGGATAGAAGAGAAAGAAGGAAAGAGAAAGTCTTCAAAAAGAACAGCTCAGACAAAGCTTTCTCCAGCAAGAACAAACATACAAGGAAGGGCTTTGTTGCTGAGACATGGAGTGAGATAGAAGAGGATTCTGAAACTTCATCCAGCTCCAGTGATGATGAAGATGATGCAGATGAAAAAAAATTTTACATGATGGCTATCAATGCCTCACAGCAAAACTCTGATGCAGAATCAGATTCAGACTCAGAAACTCAACCAGAAGAAGATCAGGTAATTAACTCTTTTGATTTTAATTCTGAGGACTTTAAAATTGAATTTAAGACATTGTGTTTGGACTTACTAAAATCTGAGAAAGAGATAATCTCTCTCAGAAACAAATTATCTGAATACAGTGTCCTAAACTCAAATAACCTCAAACTCTCTGAGGAGTTAGAATGCTGTAGGGAGGAGATAGCTTCACTGAAAAGTGAACTATCAAAGGCCAAAAAGTTTGAAGAATCCCTAAATGGGAGAAGTATCAGACTGATGGACATTACAAGCATAGTGAAATCTAGATTCAATAGTACACTGGGCTTGGGTGCCTCATCCAGCCAACCTATAATATTAACAACTCCAATCAAATTTGTCTCTGACAAAGGAAAGGGAGTAATAGAGATAGCTTGGAAGAATGCAGATCTGCCAGAGAAAACTTCAGTTCAACAGATTGCGTCGAACAGAGCTCGACGATCGTCAAACAGAGCTCGACGATCGTCGAACAGAGCTCGACGGTCTAACCCAAAATCGTCGACCTCAACTCAACGATATCCAGACTCTGAACTTCAGTATAATCGATCTTCGAACAGAGATCGACGATCTGACCTAAGATCGTCGACCTTAGTTCGACGATCATCGAACAGAGATCAGGTCTGTGAACATTCCTTCAATGACACATCTAGATTCAATCCTAGAAGTCCCACATCCCAAGGCTTTAACCCCTATACTGAATGGATAGTACCTCCTAGGAGATACCATCATGAAGGCTATAAGAGTCAACCTGAGATGTCTTTCATTTCTTAATTCAAAGGATATCAGCCTAGGCCCAAGGTCAACTAAGTCAAAAACAAATAAGCTGTTCATGTGCAGGTGAAGACCTATCCAGTATCTAACCAACAATGGTATCTGGATAGTGGGTGCTCAAAGCAAATGACAGGGAATAGGGAGAACCTATCATCCTTCATAACCAAACTTGGACCCAAAGTGATTTTTGGTGATTCAAATTTTGGCCAAACCAAAGAATATGGTGCTGCTCAGATAGGCTCAGTCACTTTCAAGAAGGTGGCATATGTAGAAGGACTGAAGCACAATCTGATAAGTATCAGTCAGCTATGTGATGAAGGATACAAGGTGACTTTCAACAAATCCCTGTGCAAGATCAAGTCAGAGGATAACACAACTGTGTTAACAGGTAAAAGGACAGGTAACATTTACTTAGTAGATTTTCTTTCATCTAAAGTAGACATTTGTTTATTCAATTCCATATCTAAGCCAAATGTTTTATGGCATAAGAGATTAGGACATCTAAACCTTAGAACCATTGCCAAGCTCTCCAAGGACAACCTTGTTAGAGGACTACCTTATGGCCCCTACAAGAAGGAAGGACTCTGCAGGGCTTGTCAATTAGGCAAGCAAACTAAAAATAGCTTTAAGTCACTTAATAAGAGTGATTCACCTAGGATTCTGTATTTGTTGCACATGGATCTATTTGGACCCATATTAGTACAAAGCCTAGGAGGGAAGTCCTATACTTTAGTGATTGTAGATGACTTCTCACGATTCACATGGGTATTCTTTCTAAGGAAGAAGTCTGATAACTTTAAGTGTTTGACAGAGTTTCTCAAATGCATACAGATTGAGTTCAACACTCACATTGCCCTGATCAGAAGTGATCATGGGACAGAGTTTGATTCTCTTCTTATGCAAGAGTTCTGTCAAAGTGAAGGAATCAGGCACACTTTCTCAGCTCCTAGAACTCCTCAACAAAATGGGGTAGCTGAAAGGAAAAATATAACCCTAATTGAATCTGCTACTACATTGTTGACAGATGCTCACCTACCTCTATCCTTTTGGGCTGAGGCAGTGAACACCTCCAACTATGTGCTAAACAGAAGCCTGATACATAGACTAAAGGGCAAGACTCCCTATGAATTGCTCAAAGGGAAGAAACCTAAAATAGATTATTTTAAAATTTTTGGCTGTACTTGTTATATTCATAATAATGACAAGAAGTATCTAGCAAAATTCCAAGCTAAAGCTGATGAAGGAGTGTTTCTGGGATACTCTATGATCAGCAAGGCATATAGGGTATATAATAAATCTTCCTGTAAAATTGAAGAATCTGTTCATGTTACTTTTGATGAGACTAACATGTGTTATAAGGAGAAGTCTACTTCTACCATAGAACCTTTGCAGGTACACTCTATTTCAGAAAGTATGGACAGGTTACAGGTTAAAGAAGAGAATACAACCTCTCCACAAAAGATTGAGAGCAGTGATGATGAAGAAGAAGTTGAACCTCTTGAAGAAAATCATCCTAAAGGGCCAGTTGTTATTCCACAAGAGGAAACAACAACACTGGTTGGTGAACAATCAACACTCCCCGTTGATTTAGTAACAACAAGAGATCATCCAATCACCCAAGTAATTGGAGAGATCTCAGCTGGTGTGAAAACCAGAAATCAGGTCAACCAGAACCTGATGCACACTTGCTTCCTATCTCAAGTTGAGCCTCAATCCATTCAAGATGCAGAGCAAGATCCACACTGGATCATTGCAATGCAAGAGGAGTTGCATCAATTTGAAAGGAATAAGGTTTGGGAACTAGTGCCTAAGCCAAAGGATCACTCCATTGTTGGAACAAAGTGGGTGTTCAGAAACAAGCTGGATGATCAAGGAGTTATTGTCAGAAACAAGGCAAGGCTAGTTGCTCAAGGCTACTCTCAACAAGAAGGAATAGACTATGACCAGACCTTTGCACCAGTTGCAAGGTTAGAGGCCATTAGAATATTCCTAGCTTATGCTGCTCACAAAGGCTTCAAGGTTTACCAGATGGATGTGAAGAGTGCATTTCTCAATGGGGACATCAAAGAGGAAGTCTATGTTAGACAACCTCCAGGTTTTATCTCTCTAACTCACCCTAATTATGTTTTCAAATTGCATAAAGCATTATATGGTCTCAAGCAAGCTCCTAGAGCATGGTATGAGACCCTAGCATGCTTTCTTCTGGAAAATGATTTTGTTAGGGGGAGAGTAGACCAAACTCTTTTTATTAGAACACATAAGTCTCACACCCTACTAGTACAAATTTATGTAGATGATATCATATTTGGATCTACTGATTCAAACTTGTGCAGAAAGTTTTCCAACCTGATGCATTCAAAATTTGAAATGAGTAGCATGGGTGAGCTCTCCTTCTTCTTAGGATTGCAAGTAAAACAACATGATGAGGGCTTTTTTTTTCCCAAACCAAGTATGTTAAAGAATTGGTTAAGAGATTTGGTATGTCTGAGGCATCTTGCATGAAAACACCCATGCCTACCAATGCTGTATTGGATGCTGATGAACATGGGAAACCAGTTGATCAGATAACATATAGAGCAATGATTGGCTCTCTATTGTACCTTACAGCCAGTAGACCAGATATAATGTTTGCTACATGCATATGTGCTAGATTCCATGTTAGCCCTAGAGAGTCACCCCTAACATTAGTTAAAAGGGTTCTTAGATATGTAAAAAGTTGTCCAAATCTAGGACTCTGGTATCCAAAAGACCCAGGATTTGAATTAACTGGATTTTCAGATGCTGATTATGCTGGATGCAGAATAGACAGGAAAAGCACCAGTGGAACATGTCAGTTCCTTGGTGACAGACTTGTCTCTTGGTTTTGTAAGAAGCAAACATCTGTGTCAACCTCAACTGCTGAAGCTGAATATATGGCTGCAGGCAGTTGCTGTTCACAAATATTGTGGATACAAAATCAGCTCATAGACTATGGCTACAACTTAGAGAAGTCTAAAATTTTTTGTGATAATACTAGTGCTATCTCTATAGCACAAAATCCAGCCCTCCATAGTAGGACAAAACATATAGAGATTAGGCATCACTTTCTAAGGGATAATGTAGAGAAAAACAAAATAGAACTTCAATATATCCCTACTGATTTGCAAAGGGGAGATATTTTCACCAAGCCTTTGGATGAAAAGAAACACAGTTTCTTCCTAAATCAGTTAGGCATGTTAGATGGAGGAAGCCTAAACTAATTTACAAGATTTTTGAAAAGTTAAAACAGACCAAGACTAGGCTAAAAAATCAGTTCTTTTTGTGTCTGTAGAATAGGCTTGGTCTCTGAACTGCGCTCGACGTTTTCCCAGAAATCGTCGAACGTAGATCGACGCTTTTCTAAAAATCGTCGACCAGAGATCGACGTTTCCAAAATCGTCGATCTGAGTTCAGCGCCTCCGTTAGCTCCAGGTTTTCTCTCCTTCTGTTCAGAGGCCGTCGAGCGGAGCTCGACGCTTTTCAACATCGTCGAACGGAGATCGACGATATTGACGTCTCTTCAGATTCCCTCTGTAGCCCAAATCGTCGAGCTGAGATCGACGCTTCGTCGAACTGAGCCCAACGATTTTCCGTTTCGTCGTCGAACCCTAATATAAAATCATTTCTTCAGCCTTCGTTCATCTCTTGCGCTTTCATACTCTCTGCAACTTTCTTCGTTTTCCCTCCAAATCTTCTACGCTTGGTCGTGTTTGGTTCTTTGTTGCAGGTAAAAATGGCTGGCTCTAATGCTGCAATCTCCAAAATGAAATTTGACACCGGATTTGATATCGACATGAACTCGTTTGATGGAAGTGATCAGCGCTTCAAGGATATTCTTAATCTATTCAGAGATCAGCAGCTATCGCAAATAATGACTACCAGAATGAAGATTGCATCGGAAGAGATAAAGGAATGGTGTTATACAGCGACATATGAGAACGAGAACTCTGTCGTCGGCTTCATAAAAGGGACTCAGGTACAATTGTCCCCGGCCCTCTTAAATGAAGTCTTTCATCTTAGTTCTGGAGAAGATTCCATAGAGTTATCTGGAGAGGAATATGACTCCATGCTTGATAGAATGGGTCACAATGCTGTGAACCCTAACAAACTGCTGAAGAAAAATCTGTCAATAGAATTTCAATTTTTGGCTGATGTAGTTGGGAAAGTGCTTCTGGCCAAGCACTAAGCCCATGATACCATATCAAGATATCAATTTTGTCTAATGGGAGCTCTGCTTGATAAGAAACATCTAGACTGGGGATCAATTTTCTTCAACCTGATTAAGAAGAAGCTGAGTAAGACTGCTGTCAGTTTTGGGATAATTCTAGGGGTCTATCTGAATTCCAGATGCCCTGAGCTGCTAACCACTTCTGGGATGTTCATTAATGCATCCAAGAGGCTCTCCTATGCCCTTTTCAACAAATGGGACAGGCAGATTGTAAAACCCTCCAGAGCTGCTGCATCACTATCTTCAGGCACCAGGACTGTCTCAGTCACTCCACCTCTGGTCTCTGCCCCAGTAGAAGTGTTGCCTGCTTCTTCTCCTCCTCCAGCTATCTCTACCCCAGCCACTTCATCCTCACCTCCAATCACCACCATATTGGTATCTTCCCCCATTAACATTTCTTCACCAGTTTCAACCCCTCCAGCATCTACCTCAGAGGAACTCCATCCTCTCTTCTCTTACCCAATCTTCACCTCTCCATCATTTTCCCTTGCAGATGATCCCTTTATGGATGATTCTCCCTCCTCTCCTCTTGAGCCTCCCTCCACCTCCTCATTCCAACAAATGCTACAAGAAATTCTATCCAACCCATCCTTCACACCTTCCCTTGCCTCACCTATCTACACCTCAACATCTTCAATCTCCTACATTCCCCTCTTCGAGCCATCCATTCCCACACCTCCTATACCATCACTCTCCATGCCACCAGCTCCAGCCATCATACTTCCAACAACCTTCTCTCCTACCTCTGCTCAAGCCCCTCTTGAGCATGTAGATCTATCAGCACTGGCAGACAGGTTATATGAGCTGCTAGCTCCTAAGCTAACCTCATTACTGGAGACCACTCTGGCTCCACTCCTGACCCATGTCAAGGAGCTGTCTTCCAAGCTCTCCTCCTTCATTCCCTCTCAGGCAATTACCTCTTCTGGGTGCCTTGACTCAGTTCTCCCTGAATCCAGGCAGGGGGAGATGCCTTCTGAAGTAGTGGATGTGCCTGAGTCTGCTCCAGCTCTTGCTCCTGCTCCTGCTTTTGCAATGGACCTCCAGAGCTTGCTCTCTGTGTTTGATACAGTTTACTTCAGATCTTTGCCAGTTCCTCACACTGAAGACTTGTTTAAGGCCATTGTGCCTATTTCTGCCTGTGATCCCAGCCAAATTGAAGCATATGTAAATTCCTGGAAGGCTGTGGATGTTTATGTTTCCATCTCTGATGCTGCTACTAAGGCCATTGCGCCTCTTGTTATTGAAGCTGTTGCTGCTGTTACTGAAGATACTGAAATGGTTCCTATATTTGAAGATACATCTGCTGCTGAAGAAGTTGCTTCTTACCTAGAAGATCTTGCACCTGCTGTTGTTACTGCTCCTACTGCTGATGTTGCCTCAAAAGTTCCTTCTGCTCAAATTTCTGATGCTGCTCCTGCCCTGACTGCTGATCAGTTGAAGTTACAAGAGAAATACATAAAAAGCATTGATGATTTGTATGACAATCCTCAAAGTTCAGAGAGTGATCAATTCCAAACTGATTCAGATGACTCTGCAAATACTATTGCCAAGAAGAGGAAGGCCAGAAGCAAGGCCATGATGTCAGTCCCCCCAGCTCAGGCAAAGGATTCTAATGACATTCCCTACTATATTCTGCATGACTGCCCCATATCTGAGCCCTGGTTGCAGTATTCCAAGAACCAATCAAAGGCTATGAAGAAGAGAAGGAAGCTGAATAAGTATGAAAAAGGATCTTCTCAGTATCAGCCTCCTCCTCCTCCTCCTCCAATTCTGGTTCAGGCTCAGCCTCTCAAGCTCCAGCCTCCAGGCAAAGCTCCTCCCAGTCGTATTAGAAATACTATCAAAGGGGCCAACATCAAAGGGTATATCAGTCTAGAAGGGGCCAATATAGAGGAAGCCAAAGAGGGCACATATTTCATCAAAAGGAAGGACAAGGGCATACTGATTCTACTTCAGGTCCTTTCCCTTATAAGCTAAAAGATGCAGTTGTCTCTAGGACTCCTCCTACTGATTCTGAGTCCATCAACAGATATGAACCTTCCGTTTCATTTGAGGATCCTGAGAACAACCCCTTGTCCTGGACAGCTAGAATTAAAGAGTTGGCTGCTCTTGATCTAATAAAAAAGGCCAGAGAGCAAGACAAGGACACTTCAAACATAACAACTCTATCAGATCAGAGAAAGAAAGAACTGGAGAGATATGCATCAAGAAAATTCTTTAATCCAGAAGATTATATGAAGCTGCACCCTGAGGCTGTAGTTACAAGGCCCAGATCTCAAACTTCCTTAGGTGCAGAAGATGATAGAAGATCCAAGAAAGAAGCCCTCAATCCCAACAGAGAAATTTTGTTTAAAAAGGGAACTGAGAAGAAGTGAATTGTGTAAGCTGAACAATCATCCTCCTTTGGATATTTGCTGACTTCTTATCTGTGATCTGCATTGCTGCTATATCTTTTCTTCTTCATTGTTGTTTTAGTTTCTGTCTTGAATGTATGCTTATTTATTTCCTAATTCTGTCTGTAAATAGTAATCCTAACCCAAATAGGGGGAGATTGTTGGAACACCCTATTACTAATTTGGGTAAGGATCACTATGTTTGTCTTAGGAAACCAGGTTGACCTAGTTGTATAGTTGTAAAGGTCAACATTAGAATGAGTCTAGGGCTTAGAACTTAGGTTTGAAGCTGCCCCCAGGACCATTCCAATATCAAGGATATAGAGCCAAGTCTAAGGAAATTTTTGTCGAGCTCCGGTCGACGAAACGTCGAGCTTAGTTCGACGCTCTCTGAGCTCAACTTCGATAAATCGTCGAACTCCAGTCGACGATCTTCGAGCTCAGATCGACGATCTGCTTTCAGACAATTTTGTTTAGTCGTCGAACTATATTCTACGTTTTTCTAGCTCAGGTCGACGATCTCTCTTCAGCTATTCCTCAGGTCGCTGAGCTCGGTTCGACGATCTTCGAGCTCAGTTCAACGTTTTCTGTCTGTTTGATCTGTTTACATCTCTGAGCTCAGTTCGACGATAGTAGAGCTCAGATCGACGATTTTTCTGAGAGATCAATGATTCTAAGGATTCAAATGCTGCCAGTCTTTGGAATGTTTTTGAAATCTCTCAGCATTTATATTAAGGAGATCTGCCAGCCATTTGTCTTTATTCTGGAGCAAGTTTCAAGGAATTATTCAGGGAATGTTTTATTGGACCTTTCTCTAGAAGACAAGACTCTTTATGAAAGACATTTATGCCTGCCAACGGCTATTTTTGACAAGAATTTTTTTTAAGAATAAGATCTTCCTTTTCATCTTCAGTCAGATAGAACACACAACAACATACACAGAGAACACAACAAGAAGAATTAAGCTGTGACAGATAACAAGTGATCAATTCTAAAGAATCAGAATAACAGACTTTTTGCTTACAGAAAAGTGATCACAGCCTCATCTCAAGAACTTCAGACACCTCATCTTTCAGCCCTTTTGCTGAAACAATCCTTTGCTAGAGATCTATAGTTCTGAAGGCCTATCACCCTAGAGCAAAGCTTCCATTCCTGAACCTGTCTACAACTCAGGGGGAGCTTTGACCACAAAAGATCCACTGGTCCTCTCTCATTTGATTTGAGAACAGAGAAGACAACTTCATCTCTTTATCTTTTCTTTTTCTGCTGTAAAAGGGTTCTTGAACTCCCTTCAAAAGTTCTGTCTGGTTCTGAGAGCCTTGTCAAAACTCAGTGGTGGCAAGACACCTTATCAAAAAATCCAGTTTTGGTTTTTGAGCACCTTATCAAAAGCTCATTGGTGTCAGGACACCTGCTCAACTCATCCTGAGTGGATTCCTACCAAGGGTGGTAGAAGAATGGATGTACCCAGGTTTTTGGGGAACCACTATATTTCCTTGTGTCTTCTGGGTTTTTTGTGTGATTGGTTTGTTGTGTGCTGTGCTCTTTACTTCTTTGTTTTTAACTCTTTACTAACACTCTACACTATACTATAAATTGAATTTTATATTTGCTGGTTAATTTCAACTGTGAAATTAATTTAAATAAACTCTATTCACCCCCCCCCCCCCTATAGAGTTGAGATAGATCTTACCCTCACTTTCAGGATGCGTTGAGTCACAGAACTCCCAGCCAAGCCAACTAGTTGTCGGTGTATGATGAGAGGGTAATTCAGGAGTTGGAGGCATTGGAGATCTGTTGTGTGGACAAGCAGACTAGCGCTAAAGCATTGTTGAACTGGACGAAAGTTCAGTATAACCTGGATGATCGCGTTCGGCATGCATTAGAGTTGGATGATAGCATGAAGGAGCTTATGGATGCAACGTTGGATGGGTCAAATTCCGAGTTTTCAGTTGAGGGTAGGCTGTTAAGGAAGGAACATCGTTTGTTCATCCCAAGCGGGGGAAATCTACAGGCGGAGTTGATGTACGAGGCTCATAATACCAAGTACTCATTCCATCCAGGGAGCACGAAGATGTATCGGGACCTAAAGAAGCTGTTTTGGTGGCCAGGGCTCATGTAGGATGTGGCACTGTTTGTGGCTAAGTGTCAAACGTGCGCCTTGGTAAAGGCAGAGTGCCAAAAGCCTAGAGGATTCTTGAAATCCGTGCCTATTCCAGAATGGAAGTTCAACGACATATTGATGGACTTTGTGCATGGCTTGCTAAGGTCACATAAGGGGAATGACGCCATCTAGGTGATCGTAGACCGGTTAACAAAGGTGTTGCACTTTATCCCGCATAGGAAGGATGATTTAGTGGAGAGACTGGCGAAACTATACCTGGATAATATAGTCAGACTGCATGGTATGCCTTGCAGCATCGTGAGTGATCGAGATGGGCATTTTACGTCCAATGATTGGAGGTTGGTGCAACAGATGCTTGGGACTAAATTGAAGTTCAGCACAGCCTTCAATCCGCAGACGGATGGGCAGACCGAGAGGGTCAACAGAACTATGGAAGACATGCTCCACATGTGTGTTCTAGACTTCGGGAAGCATTTGGAAGACCACCTATATTTGGTAGAGTTTGCGTACAACAACAGCTACCAGGAGAGTATTCAAATGGCGCCCTTCGAGGCCCTGTATGGTACGAAGTGTTGCACGCCGTTATCGTGGTTAGAAACGGGTGTGGCAAGGTTGTACAAGAAGCAGGAGGTAGAGAATGCTACATATTTGGTGCGGATCATTCGAGAGCGTTTACTGATGGCTCAGGACAAGCAAGCTAAGTACTACAATGCCAAGCACCAGAACGTGGAGTTCGCGGTCAGTGATTGGGTTTACTTGAAGATAAAGCCGTTCAAGGGTGTTTCGCTGGTTCGACGCTTGAAGAAGCCGAGCCTGAGATACCTTGGACTCTTTGAGATTCTGGAGCGGGTAGGCAAAGCGGCTAATCAGTTGAGGCTATCGGTGGATTTCAGTGTACTACACGATGTTTTCCACATCTCAGTGTTGCGGAAGGCGGTGCAAGAGCCTTCAAAGGTGATCGCAGTGGATCAAGTGTCGGTGGACGAAGGGTTGACGACTAAGGTCAAGTCCGTTCGTATTGAAGATTTTGAGGTCAAGCGACTCCGTAACAAGGAGATCCGGATGGTCAAGGTCCGGTTGGACAATTGCGGTCGGGAGGAGTTCTCTTGGGAATGGGAGAAGACCATGCTAGAGGAGTACCCAGAGTTATTTTTCTCAGGTAACACTTTGGGTTTTTGTTTATCTTTCCTTTGGTAATTTCGTGGACGAAATTCTTTTAAAAGGGAGAGAGTTGTAATGCCCCGAAACTCGAAAGGGTGATGGGTGGCGTTCCGAGCCAAATTTGGGTTTTGCTAGAGGTGACATGGCCGGGGACACGGGCGTGTCCTAGGCCGTGTCGTGCTCGGGTTCGGCATTGGTCGCGTGGTAAACAATTTTGGAGTCAACGATCGTCGGGGGGGGGGGGGGGTGAACATGGCCTTGTACACGGGCTTGTCCCTGGGCGTGTAAGTCACTCAGAGCCTTACACTCAACGATCGTTGAGTGAGGGGCGCACTGTAACACCCCAGAAATCTCAAAAGACTTTTGAAAACATATTTGAGATGGAGGCTGTTTGACATGGCCTGGGACACGGGCGTGTCCCAGGGCGTGTTAGGGGTACACGGCCTGGGACACGGGCGTGTCCCAGGGCGTGTTCAGCTGCTCGACGATCGGTGGTCGACTATAGTCAATCGTGGGACACGACCCTGGACACGGGTGTGTCCCAGGGTCTGTCATACCCAAGAGAAGGCCAGACTGAGTCAGAGAAGTACACGGCCTGGAGCCCAGCCGTGTTCTGGAGAACACGGCCGTGTCAAGTTTGACACGGGCGTGTGTTTTACCCGTGTCCTTCTCTGTTCGTTTTGGAGATCGTTGAGTACCATGTAACGGGGGTGACACGGGCGTGTCACATGACTGACACGGGCGTGTCAGGTTCGACACGGGCGTGTCGATGCCCGTGTTCTGGTAGATTTCAGTCGGTGCGTGTGCCGCGTGTGCCGCTTAAGGGTACACGGCCTGTGACACGGGCGTGTCACAGGCCGTGTATGCCAAAAAAATAGTCTTTTTCAGGCAGATCTTGGCCGTTCATTTTCCTTAAAGAAGATCCAGTGGCTGGGGCTAATTCCTTGTTTGATAAGGCCTGGAAAGGAGAAGGCTAAGCTCATTTTTGAGTTCATATTCTCTTTCTAAATCTAAGAGAGAGGGGAGAGCAAGGTGAGGAAGAAGAAGTGGAATCCGGCTGCCGGTGGTGCTACGGTGGTCCAAATCGCGAGCCGAGTTCGGATTTGCGAAGGCAACGCTGCTGCGACGGCTTTCATCCGTCTCAATTTCTCTCCATGGCTCCGAAGCAAATTCTTAGGGTAACGATTTCCTTCTTGGACGTGTGAAGTCCTTATTTCCTGCATTGCATAGGGAAAAACCTTCCCTGCGAGTATGTGGTGGGTTGTGGCGTCCCTTGGGGTACATATGTGAAGTCCCCCTTGTTAGAGTCCGAAATTAGAGTACGGATCTAGGCATGCTGTGTGAAGCCCATCTGGACATATTGGTCTGGATTGGTGATGCTTGTTTGCATATCGGAGAAGACTCCGTGATTATTGCTTGTATGCATGATGGATAAAATACTGGAGGAAGTCCAGGAAATTGTGAGAGTTGGGTTCAACTCTTGTGGCCGTGAGTTGCCACTTTGTGTGCGGTTGAGCGTTGGGCTGCAACTGTATGAAAAGGCTTCATGCCGAACAGGCAAGGTGAAATCGACCCGCGCCTTTAAATATGGCCTCAGGTACGATGTACTTGGTTGGGCAAGGCGATTTGAGCAACGGGGGGTGGCTGATCTGTACCTGTGTTATGTAGGCTGGACATGAGAGCGCCAAGGCATTGGGCTTTTGTCAGCGGCATAATGAGAGTCTTGGGCCAGCATGCCGGACTAAATGCTCAATGGTGAGATCCGGTGTTTCCGGTGCACCCGAGTGTGCCATGAGTGCATGGAACGTCGGGCCGTCGTGCCGGCGTTTGTGATATGTGACTGTGCGGTCGTGCACGTCTTGCTTGAATTACTATATCTATCATACTGGACGATTGCTATGCAGGGATGGAATTCTGCTGCCCCGTGCCAGGGGAAGGATCGTTATAATTGGTCAGCTGAATGCTGACCGTTGCCCTGTTTACCACTGCTTGGTGGATTGGTTCTTTCAGGTACTGGAGGTGTTGGTCCGAGCGGGACTTAGCGGGCTGAAGCCAAAGCTGCATTGCTGCCCTCGAAGGCATTGTTTTGTTTCTTTTTGTTCATGTGTGGCCGGCCTGCGTGCCGATGTCTGTAATCCACACCTTGTTAAGAGAATTTTGTAAGGCCTTAAGGCCGGACTCTTTGGTTGTTTGTAGACATTCCTATGTTATAGTGGACAGTGTTCTTTATCTTGAGTTCAAAGTTTTAACCGTGAAGCTTCCGCTAGAATGCTCTGTGATAGGATGCGTTGGTTTTGATATTAGTTCGTAGCATCTCCGCCTGTTTGTGTAATATGGTGTGGGGCCCCGGCCGGACCCTCTATTATATTCTTCTTGATGGGTAGAGGTGTTACAATTTGGTATCAGCTTGTTGGTCGATCTCTTCCAAATTCGCGGACGAATTCTTTTGCGAGGTGGCGAGCACGTGTTAGTGCTGTCGTTCTAACCTTAACTTGAACTCAAGATTGTCCACTTAGGAATGCAAGTACACTTGTTTGTTGAACTTGTGTATTCGTTTTGTATGGTTGTCGTTTTCCTTGGTCGCTAAATGGTGTATTTGACACATATAGGTGACCAGAAGTGTTGCGGGTCAATCCGAACCACAACGTTCTGTTGAAAGTGCGGCACCAGCTGAGGTGCCCACAACTCCTCCATCCGCTGAAACAGTCCGTCTCATCACGGAAACGGTACTTGCTGTGATGAATGCTCAGCAGGCTGGGTAGTCACGTCCTGCAGTGGTGCCAACGCAAGCTGGGGTACGGCAAGAACCGGTAGAAGCCGAAGTTGATCCGCGGGTAGCAGATCAACAATGGAAGCAATTCTTAAGCTTCAACCCTCTGCAGTTTCATGGGGCGGGTACACCGGCCTAAGCAGAGGATTGGCTTGCAAGGATCAAGAGGATTATGAGAGCTATCAAGGTTGAGGAGGAACAGAAAGTCATGTTAGCCACTTTCCTACTGGAAGGAGAGGCGCGATTGTGGTGGGATGAGATTGAAATGCATCACTTGGCCGGCAGGCAATTGGCAGAGATTACAATGGAAGAATTTTCTCGATTGTTCTTAGCACAACATCTGCCGATGCAGCAACGGATATCGATGGAAATGGAATTTCAATGGTTAGCGCAGGGAGATCGAAGTGTGGATGACTACCTGCATGAGTTCACCCGTTTGGGCAGATATACGGGCACGATCTTCGCCGAAGAAGAGCATATGACTAGTAGGTTTTATGCGGGACTGCGAGATGAGCTGCGGTATTTGCTCTCGAGTTCTGTGAGTCAGGGATTTCAAGCCTTAGTCTGTACGGATCGGTCTTTGGAGACGGACATGAAACGGGGGCAAGCAAAGGGAAACTTGGCTAGTACGAAGCCAGAGTTGAAGCCGCCGCGTCCGGAAAAGTTTGGCTACCGAAAGAGATGGAATAAGAAGTCTAAGTCTTCTGGACAAGCTCCTTCTGCAACTGTGTCGGAGACATCTATGTATGGATCTCGTGCTTGTTTTACGTGTGGGAAGTTGGGACACTTCGCACGTGAATGCCGATCTGGTCCTCCAAAGGGTGATAAGAAGACGGGAGCGTCTTATGCGGAGAAGGGGAAGGCTGTGGTGGAGTCTTCTGCCTCGCACGCGCAGCCCAGGGTCTTCAACCTTGGACAACAGGAGGCCATTAAGGAGGCAAATGTCGTCACAGGTGCGCGTAGGTTTTAATGTTCTTTTGTTTGGTGTGCTGTGCTTGTTTTATTTATACTGTTATAGGGTTTGTCCTTATACGAGAGTATCCGGCGCGAGCACTGTTCGACACAGGTGCTTCACATTCGTTTCTGCCTGAGGACTTTGTCTTTCATGTCGGGGTGCCTATCTGGACCACGACAGACAGTGTAAAGGTGTTGTTGCCTAACGGATGTTTGATGTGCGTGGATCGATCTTGCGGTCTTGAGGTCAAGATAGGGAGTCGGGAGTTCAAGGTGGAAACATTAGTATTACCGATCAAGGAGTTTGATATAATCTTTGGTATGGATTGGCTTTCAGAGCAGCGTGCCTGTATAGATTGCACTTCAAAAGAGGTCACACTTGGGCAAAATATCGAACAAGAGACCAAGTTCATTGGTATACAAGGGATGAGTGGGATGTTGTTATCCGCTCTCCAAGTTGTTAAAGCAGTTCGGAAGGGTGCGGAGTTGTTCTTCACACTCATAGAGGCGGTGATGCCAAAGGCCAGTGTGAGTGAAGTGACAATTGTATCGGATTATGCTGATGTGTTTCCAAAGGACCTTCCGGGTTTACCTCCCCAAAGGGAAATCGACTTCGCTATCGAGCTGGTGCCGGGTGCGAAACCTGTGGCCCGTTCGCCGTATCGGGTAGCGCCAAAAGAAATGGCCGAACTGAAAGTTCAGTTATAAGAGTTGTTGGAGCAGGGATACATACGCCCAAGTATGTCACCTTGGAGCGCGCCTGTTCTTTTTGTGAAAAAGAAAGACGGTGGTTTGCGGCTATGTATTGATTATCGCGAACTGAATAAGCTGACGGAGAAAAACAAGTATCTGATTCCACGGATCGATGACTTGTTTGATCAGCTAGCAGGCTCAACCGTCTATTCGAAGTTGGATTTGAAGTCCGGGTATTACCAGTTGCGGATTAGGGAAGGTGACATTCCCAAGACAGCGTTTGGCACACGCTATGGTCATTATGAGTTCACAGTGATGCCGTTCGGCTTATGTAATGCGCCTTCGGTATTCATGAATCTCATGCATCGAATGTTCCACGAATACCTGGATCTATTTGTGATTGTGTTTATTGATGATATCCTTGTATATTCATAATCAGAGGAAGATCATGCAAACCATTTGCGATTGGTATTGCATACCTTGCGAAGGAATAAGCTGTATGCTAAGTTCTCTAAGTGTGAGTTCTGGCTCTCGTCGGTGGCTTTCCTAGGCCATGTGGTAAGTGGAGAGGGCATAGCGGTGGATCCGGCAAAGATAAGTGCCATTCGTGATTGGCCAGTGTTGTCTTCGGTGGCCGAGGTCAGGAGTTTCCTTGGACTGGCGGGCTACTATAGACGGTTCGTGGAGAACTTCTCCCTGATTGCTTTGCCTCTGACTACATTGACGAGAAAGGATCAGAAGTTCGTATGGACGCCGGAGTGCGCACGAGCTTTTGTGGAGCTGAAGAGTCGTTTGACCACGACGCCCGTTTTGACGTCGCTATGTGGTACAGATGGTTTTGAGATATACAGCGATGCGTCAGGAAGCGGCTTAGGCCGCGTTCTCCTGCAGTTTGGCAAGGTGATCGCTTATGGCTCACGTCAATTGAAAGTGCATGAGCGTAATTACCCCGTCCATGACTTGGAGTTGGCAGCGGTGATCTTTTCACTAAAGTTGTGGCGGCACTATCTTTATGGCGTGAAGGTAGATATTTATACAGATCATAAAAGCTTAAAGTATCTGCTCGATCAAAAGGATTTGAATATGCGACAAAGGAGGTGGATGGAATTCCTTGGGGATTATACCTTCGACATTCACTATGTTCCCGGAAAGGGAAATGTGGTCGTTGATGCCTTGAGTCGTCGGACTCAGGTACGGGCAAGTTTGTTGCGGATACATGATGAGCGGCTAATCCAGGAGTTGGAAGCTTTGGAGATATCTTGTGTGGAAAGAAATTCTTCGACCAATGCATGCGTGAACTGGCTGGAGGTTCAATATGACCTTGCTGACAGGGTTCGGCGAGCAATGGAGTTGGATGAAAGTCTCCAACACTATGCAAAGGAGGGGTCTGGTGACCAATTCTCCTAGGATGAAGGGTTGTTACGGAAGGATGGCCGATTGTGCGTCCCTTGTGCGGGTAAATTACGAGAAGAATTGCTATATGAAGCACACTTTATAAAGTACTCAATTCACCCTGGGAGCACAAAAATGTACAAGGACATGAAGAAACTGTTCTGGTGGCCTGGTTTAAAGAAGGACATAGCCGCGTATGTGGCTAAATGTCGTACTTGTGCTTTGGTAAAGGCAGAATGTCAACGGCCGAGTGGTTTCCTGAAGTCGTTGCCGGTTCTGCAGTGGAAGTTTGAGGATATTTTTATGGATTTCGTGCACGGATTGCCGAGATCTCAACGTGGTCATGACTCAATCTGGGTGATTGTAGACCGGTTGACAAAGGTGGCTCACTTTTTACCAAACAAGCGGGATGATTCAGTGGAAACGTTGGCAAAGCTCTATGTGGAGCAGATTGTTCGATTGCACGGTGTTCCCCAGAGCATCGTAAGTGACTGAGATGGGCGATTTACTTCGAAAGATTGGAGACTAGTTCATCAGATGTTGGGCACGAAGTTAGCATTCAGTACGGCCTTTCATCCGCAAAAGGATGGCCAAACTGAACGAACCAACAGAACGATGGAGGATATGCTCCGTATGTGCGCCCTGGACTTCTGTAAGAAATGGGAAGAGCATCTTATTATGGTGGAATTTGCCTATAATAATAGCTATCAAGCGAGTATAGGCATGGCCCCGTTTGAAGCTCTGTATGGTCGCAAGTGCCGTACATCGCTAGCTTGGGTAGAAACTGGCGAGTCCAAAATTTTGGGACAAAAGGCAGTCGAGGATGCTACCTCAACAATACGCTCTATTCGAGAGAGTCTCCTAATAGCCCAGGATCGGCAAGCCAAGTATTACAACGCTAAGCACCGAAACGTGGAGTTCGCGGTGGGTGACTGGGTCTATTTGAAGATTAAACCCTTCAAAGGCGTATCTCGGATTCGGCGGTTGAAAAAGCTAAGTCCGCGATACCTTGGTCAGTTTGAGGTGGTGGAACGAGTTGGGGAAGCTGCCTATCGGCTAACTCTTTCATCGGAATTGGGTGGATTGCATGATGTGTTTCACATCTCGGTGCTACGCAAAGCAGTCAAAGATCCAGCTCAAGTGATTGCGAATGATCGAGTGCCGGTTGAGTATGGGCTAACGACAAAGGTGAGGCCTATACGGATCGAAGATCGAGCCGAGAAACAGTTGCGGAACAAAGTAATCGGGATGGTCAAAGTCCGATGGGGCAATTGTGGCCGAGAAGAGCTAACATGGGAGAGCGAGCAGACCATACGAGCCGAGTTTCCCGAGTTATTTTCGTAACTTGTTCGCTCGTTGTATATGTAACAGAAACATATAAGTGTTTTGTTGTTTTCTCCCTGCTGTCTTCAAAATTCGGGACGAAATTTTATTAAGGAGGGGAGGATTGTAACACCCCAGAAATCTCAAAAGACTTTTGAAAACATATTTGAGATGGAGGCTGTTTGACACGGCCTGGGACACGGGCGTGTTCCAGGGGGTGTCAGGGTTACACGGCCTGGGACACGGGCGTGTCCCAGGGTGTGTTCAGCTCCTCGATGATCGGTGGTCGATTATAGTCGATCGTGGGACACGGCCCTGGACACGGGCGTGTCCCAGGGTGTGTCATACCCAAGAGAAGGCCAGACTGAGTCAGAGAAGTACACGGCCTGGAGCCCAGCCGTGTTCTGGAGAACACGGCCGTGTCAAGTTTGACACGGGCGTGTGTTTTACCCGTGTCCTTCTCTGTTCGTTTTGGAGATCATTGAGTACCGTGTAACGGGGGTGACACGGGCGTGTCACATGACTGACACGAGCGTGTCAGGTTCGACACGGGCGTGTCGATGCCCGTGTTCTGGTAGATTTCAGTCGGTGCGTGTGTCGCGTGTGCCGCTTAAGGGTACACGGCCTGTGACACGGGCGTGTCACAGGCCGTGTCGGCCAAAAAAATATTCTTTTTCAGGAAGATCTTGGTCGTTCATTTTCCTTAAAGAAGATCAAGTGGCTGGGGATAATTCCAGGTTTGATAAGGCCGGGAAAGGAGAAGGCTAAGCTCATTTTTGAGTTCATATTCTCTTTCTTAATCTAAGTGAGAGGGGAGAGCAAGGTGAGGAAGAAGAAGTGGAATCCGGCTGCCGGTGGTGCTACGGTGGTCCAAATCGCGAGCCGAGTTCGGATTTGCGAAGGCAACGGTGCTGCGAAGGCTTTCATCCGTCTCAATTTCTCTCCATGGCTCCGAAGCGAATTCCTAGGGTAACGATTTCCTTCTTGGACGTGTGAAGTCCTTCTTTCCTGCATTGCATAGGGAAAACCCTTCCCCGCGAGTATGCGGTGGGTTGTGGCGTCCCTTGGGGTAGATATGTGAAGTCCCCCTTGTTAGAGTCCGGAATTGGAGTACGGATCTAGGCATGCTGTGTGAAGCCCATCTGGACATGTTAGTCTGGATTGGTGATGCTTGTTTGCATATCGGAGAAGACTCCGTGATTATTGCTTGTATGCATGATGGATAAAATACTGGAGGAAGTCCAAGAACTTGTGAGAGTTGGGTTCAACTCTTGTGGCCGTGAGTTGCCACTTTGTGTGCGGTTGAGCGTTGGGCTGCAACTGTATGAAAAGGCTTCGTGCCGAACAGGCAAGGTGAAACAGACCCACGCCTTTAAATATGGCCTCAGGTACGATGTACTTGGTTAGGCAAGGCGATTTGAGCAACGGGGGGTGGCTGATCTGTACCTGCGTTATGTAGGCTGGACATGAGAGCGCCAAGGCATTGGGCTTTTGTCAGCGACATACTGAGAGTCTTGGGCCAGCGTGCCGGACTAAATGCTCAATGGTGAGATCCGGTGTTTCCGGTGCACCCGAGTGTGCCATGAGTGCACGGAACGTCGGGCCGTCGTGCCAGCGTTTATGATATGTGACTGTGCGGTCGTGCACATCTTGCTTGAATTGCTATATCTATCATACTGGACGATTGCTATGCAGGGATGGAATTCCGCTGCCCCGTGCCAGGGGCAGGATTATTATAATTAGTCTGCTGAAAGCTGACCGTTGCCCTGTTTACCACCGCTTGGTGGATTGGTTCTTACAGGTACTGGAGGTGCTGGTCTGAGCGGGACTTAGCGGGTTGAAGCCCAAGCTGCGTTGCTGCCCTCAAAGGCATTGTTTTGTTTCTTTTTGTTCATGTGTGGCCGGCCTGCGTGCCGATGTCTGTAATCCACACCTTGTTAAGAGAAACTTGTAAGGCCTTAAGGCCGGACTCTTTGGTTGTTTGTAGCCATTCCTATGTTATAGTGGACAGTGTTCTTTATCTTGAGTTCAAAGTTTTAACCGTGAAGCTTCCGCTAGAATGCTCTGTGATAGGATGCGTTGGTTTTGATATTAGTTCGTAGCGTCTCCGCCTGTTTGTGGAATATGGTGTGGGGCCCGGCCGGACCCTCTATTATATTCTTCTTGACGGGTAGAGGTGTTACACGCACGGCCTGAGCCCAGGCGTGTTCGGGTCATACACGGGCGTGTGCAATTCGGCACGGGTGTGTCGAATGCCTGTGTCCTCCTCGGGTCGTACGGCGGTTTGTACTAAGGTAGTTACACGGCCTGGGACACGGGCGTGTCCCACGGTGTGTCTAGCACACAACATGTGACACGGGCATGTCACATGTCCGTGTTGTGCTCGTGTGTTTTGGAGTTGTGTCGTTGGGGGGGGGACACGCCCGGCGACACAGGCGTGGACTGGCTGACACGGGCTTGTCAAGCCTGACACGGGCGTGTTGGGTACCCGTGTTCTTTTTGAGATGCGTCGGTTTCAAAGGAGAATGGGTGACACGGCCATAAACACGGCCGTTTTGAAACCCGTGTTCGCCCTAGGATTTCTAATTTTGGGCTCAATCGTGGCTGTCCGTTTCCTTAGTTTGGGATCCAACGGTTGGGGGCTATTCTTGAGGAGATATACAAGGGAATAGGGCTTGAAAACCCTCATTTCCATTTGGTTTCTCTCTTTATAAAAGCTAGAGAGATGGGAGAGCAAGGAGGAAGAGGGAGAGCAAGATTCGGTCACCGGCGGAGCTTTGGAGCTCCAAATCGCAACCCGACTTCGGATCCGTGGAGGCAAGGAGATTGCGGTGCTTTCCATCAATATAAATTTCCATGGCTCCAAGGAAGAATGTTAGGGTAACGATTCTCATCCTAGGACATGTGAAGTCCTCTTTTCCTTTGCACGGGAAGCCGTCTCACGCGAGTGTGCGATGAGTTGAGGCGTTCCTCGGATTAAATATGTAAAGTCCCCCTTGTGAAGAGTCCATATACGAGAATGGACATAGGCATGATGTGTGAAGCCTATCCGGACAAGTTGGTTCTGATCGGTGATGTTGCATTGCGTAATAACCAGAGAAGACTCCGTGTGAATGGTTGTTTTTCGGGTTTTCTACGAGGTAGATTGCAATAGGGAGCCTTGGGGACTAACTCAAATGTGCACCCGAAAAATTGGGCAAATGCGGGATATTGCTAACATGGTGGCCTGTGAGCCAACTTGAGCATAACCGGGTTATGTGAATTGTGTGATGGAAACGGGACTAAGGGAGTCTTGACCTGCGCATATGGCTTAAATTGTCGTTGCGGTATGAGCACGGGTCAGGTAGAACCGTACCTGATCTATGTCGTTTGGTGGAACCATTGGCATAGATGTGGGTCTTCGGCGTTCTATGGCTTAAATTGACGTGACTAATGCTAGTAAGACAAAATTCTCATTTGGTTGGCCGTCCAAGGGGTGGTGGTGAGATGGGAACGTCTATGGCTTAAATTGACGTGACGTTGGCCGGTTCGCGGTGAATTTTGCCCTGAGTGCACGGGGTATGTGGCCGTGCGTGCCTGCACCTGTGATGAAGTGTGTGTTTACACTATACCGCTTGATTATGCGAACAAAATGCAGGGAAGAGCATCGCCGCCCCGAGTTGGGGGCGGGGTCATTATAATTTGGTCAGCATAGCTGACCGTTACTTTTGTTTACCACCGTGCGGTGGATTGTTGCTTGCAGGTGCTACAGAGCCGAGCAGTAAATAGCAGGCTAAAGCCCAAGTTACTGTGCCGGCCCTCGAAGGCCAATTTTTGAGTGTTTTTCTTATGTACTCATATGTGACCGGCCTGCGTGCCGAGGTTTTGAAGACACTCTTATTGAGCAAACTTTTGTAAGGCCATAAGGCCATTATTGGTGTATTATACATTCCTATGGGTTTAGTGTAGTGGACATTCATGCTTGGCTGGGTTCTTTTATCAGTGCAACTAAATAATTTGCTTCTGTTAGGTGCTCTGTGTAGGATGTTGTGATTGGTTGATTGGTTTTAATAAGTAACCAACCGGTCTGTCCGTAGTATATGGCGTCGGGCCCCGGCCAGACCTACTGCTATATTTTATATGACGGATAGGGGTGTTACAGTTATCAGGTCGACAAACTCTAAGTTAAAGAGAAGAGTTCTGAGGTCGAAGATTTGGTCTTATAAGAAAAATTTTGTGGTTTGCGAAGTGTGTGTTTCACTCAATGCTCTCAACGTCGAAGATCTCTCAGCGACATAATTGTCTCAACGCCATAGTTCACTCAAAGATAAAGTTTACTCAGAGCCAAAGATCACTCAATGCTCTCAACGCTATCAATGACTCAACGCTCTCAATGACTCAACGCCAGATGTGTTATTATCTCAACACCTTCAGTTTGACCAAGTTCTGAGGTCGACTAATTTCAGATTCTCAGGTCGACGAACATAGAGCACAAGAATCCGTCAGTTTATGCAGTGTAGTTGTTCGCAGAGCTCAGGTTGACGAACAGTTCTGAGGTCGACGATCTCTGATCTCAGGTCGACGAAAGTTCTTCTCTGGTCGACAAAAATTTTAAGTCATATTGTTATTTATTCTTTCCTTTTCTGTCTCCTGATTCTATATCTATTATAGGCCGTTAATTCCCTGGAAAATCAATGCACTTATATCCTTTAAATCGAGTCGTTACTGGCAGCATTGATTGTAAAAATTTTCCATAGAATTAATTGCTTATATCTCGGGACAAGCATAGAATAGAATATATGACAACATACTTGCCGGTTTTCATTTCCAAGATTTCGGTTGAGCATTTATTGCAAATTCTTTTTGAATTCGAACTTGAGACAGCTATCATCCAGATCTTCTCTCTGCCAGATACAAAAAGGATCACACTCTTTTATACTTACACAGAAGAAAATATGAGAAAAAGAAAGAGAAAATAACTGCTCTCAAAAGAAGAAGAAGAAAGAACATCAATCACAATCAAAAGTCTTTTCTTCCCCTCCTTCTTTGTTTCCAGGATCTCAAGTGACAAGAATATTCAATCAGTAAAAGGATCCCTTGAGAGTTGATCTTATTGCAAAAGACCTTCATCCTAGCAATGTTTCCCTTCCTGAACAACTGTTAATCTCAGGGGGAGCTTTGACAATATCTGAAGAATTCTCAAGAATTCTCTCATTTGCTTGAGAAAAGAGTAGTCCAAATCAATCTCTCTTCCCCACCTCTCTACAGGGTTTTAATTCCCTTAAAAATTATTCTGGTTGCAAGTCTCCTTCCAAAAGACTTGGGTTGGTTTTTTAGCACCTGATAAAAAGCTCTTTGGTGGCAGTCACCTGATCAAAACCTGTAGTGGATTCCTACCTAGGGTGGTAGAAGAGTAGATGTACACAAGTTTGAGAAACCACTATAAATTTCTTGTATTGTCTGTGTGATTGTGATTTTCCTGTGTGCTTGTGCTGTGATATATTTTGCTGAGTATCTTAATTATCTTCTCTCTAGTTCATTTGCTGCACTTATACACTCATACACTTATATCATAGTAATATATTTTACTAAACACTTTTTTAATTCCGCAAAAATCAAAAATATTTTAATAACTCTATTCACCCCCCCCCCCACCTCTAGAGTTTATCATAGTTTACCCTATCTTTCAATTGGTATTAGAGGTTATCTCTATCCATTTCTTTCACAACTATACATATAAAAAGGAAGAGCATGTCCTAGTTGTCACAACCCGCATTTTCTCCGAATTAAGAATTATCAGAGTAAGAGAAAACACGCGTCATGATGCCACGTCAAGCAGGGGATAACTGCTGACGCTCAGGCAATTCCAACTACAATCTTTATGCAAGAAAATCATGTGCTTAATGAATAGAAAATCAGTTATGTTTAGAGTCCGTATCCCTCGGCTCAGTGGATCATCTAATCCACAAAAGAAAACTATATTTAAACGCTGCGGAAAAATACTTTAATTAGGTTTTACACCCTAAAGAGCGCATAAGGGTCCCAAGAGAACCACTCATGCTATGCAAGACACTACACTTAGTTTATATAATACATATAAGAAAACGGTTTTCGTACGTGATTTGGAAAATAGTGATTAAGTTTACAAAACATGCTGATCATGAGCTTCATTTATAATAATAATTATAGTTTAAAAATAACTAGCAACCTAGCATAAAACCTTCTCAAAGCAAGTAGACTATCTCCAGAAAAATAAATGGTAGCAGCAATAGTATATATCTAGTACAAGGTAAAAACTACTAGTGGGCGCCAACAACCTGACACGAACCCACCAGCACACATATATGTCTGTAAGAAAGTACTGAAAACAACCTCACAAACAAGGTAAACAGAACTCCAAGGTCCGGAAGTCCACCAACAACACCACCTCCAACTAGCCACCAGACTGGCTACAACTCAGAACCTGGGGTATTCCAAAAGAAAACAGAATACCTCAGCAAGCTAAACAAAGAAAAACTGCATGAAAGAGTCAACCAAAGGATAAGGTAACAGAAAAAACATGCAGTAGAAAGAGTCACAACTGTCCACAACAGGACCACAAGAAATGCACAACGTGCAAAGAAACAGCAACGACCCAGCCCAGGAACCACATCCTGCAGGGCCTACTAGGCTACCAAGAGCCAGAATACTGCAAACTATCAAAGAAGAAACTTCTAACACCCTAAACTGCGGGAAGTGATAGTAGCAAAACAACAACGAGGAACCGGATCGAAGGCAAACGCAGTCCCCCAATCCACTATGTCCAAGTCAAAAGCTCGAGGGTCAACACGTGAAAACACAAGGGACCTTCCACCCGACATGCCCAGCCCGTACCTGGAGCAAGAAATCCATGGGTGGCCTTGGCTATATCACACAACTCCACCCCCATAAAGAGCTACAACCAACACTACTATCCACGACCCACGGTTCGGCCTTTAGGAAAATAAAGAAAACGGCCGACAAGGAAAACCCAGAAATACAACTGGAAATCCACTCGGAAATGAAATACAAGGTAAAGGAAGAGTGTTGAAATAAACCAACACGACTAGGCGTTGAGTGAAACGCACTCAGTGCCTACCTAAACTTTGGCGTTGAGTGAGCTAGCCTCACTCGCCGCCGAAATTATACCACTACCCACAAGCCCACTAAAGAATGCGGAGCTCGACGACAGTCGAACGACCAAGGCAGAAGATCCAGAACTCGAGTAGTTGCCTGCCACTTGAGTATCTAAACTCCCGCACTCGAAACCATCTAAATTCGCCTATCAACAGAAAATATACAAAGCGCACGATCAGCGACGCACGATCAGTGGTCGTGCGCACTCATCGGCTGATGATCGTGCGAAGCGAACCTGGAAAAACCTGACAGAAAACCTAGCAACTGCGCACGATCAGTGTCGCACGATCAGTGGTCGTGCGCACTGTTGTCAGCGCTCGTGCGATTGCACGAGACAGAACTTTGGAAACTGAAATTTATACGCGCACGAACAGAGGCACACGACCAGTGGTCGTGCGCCCTAAAGGTTGATGACCGTGCGCGGTCAACCTGCACCGTTTGGAATTTCCCGAACGACACCGGAACGCGCACACGACTCACGCCACTGCAGTAGCAGTAGACAACTATCACGTCGCACGCTACTACCATTCAAATTATGCCTAGCCATTCGAATAATACCTTAACGAAGGAAACTGGCAACCACACCCCCCCTCCTAACTTTCCCTCTCGGCTATACCCGAACCAGAGCAACAATCAAAAATAAAGGAAAACAACGGCTCCACGCCGACAATTTGGATTCCAAACATCACAACATAGGGGGGGTTTCAGTAGGAAGAACTAAGCCCTATAGTTAGCAAGAAAATGAGAACAACAAGGCCTCTAACCTGGGCTAACCGGGATTTCAATTTCAGCAAATAAAATCAAAGAAAACACTTGGCAAGGGCAAGAATACCACTTGCCTTAAATCTCAGCGAAGCTTTGGACTGCTTTCCTCCTCTTCGCACGGATCAAGACGGCCGCAACACCTAGAACAAAGACTCGGCCATTAATGGCGGAAAACTTCCAAAACTGAAAATTCCAATCCTTCCAAAACTCCACGAAAATCGAATTTCTTACCGCAGGAATAAAGGTCTCGACGAGAGCAATCCGAATCCACTCTCGGAATCGAATTCCGTCCACAAACGCTCCGGGAATCGGCGTCCGAAGGCAAGGTAGGCAGTTTTTTTCTCCGTTTCTCTCGTACAAGGGCCGGCGGTTTTCTTATGTGGAAGAAGATGATGGCTTTTCTAATACTATATATATATATAAATATAATTATATAATTATATTATTAATTACAAAATTACATAAAGCACCAAATCGACGCGAAAACCGAACTATCTCGGAATTCGACGAAATTCGCACCGTAGCTAAATACCCACGCTACGAACACAACGGCGAAGTCGAAATTAACTTTCGACGAACAGAACTCGAGTTACACCCAAATAAAGCCAAACACCAACATCCCCCCGAGAGGCCACACCGGGTCACCAAAACGACTCGGTTTGCTAGGGAGATCTTGCCAACAGGCTACCAAACAGGGCACTCAGTTCTAAGGAGCTAAACCATACTCCACACATGGCACAAGCCATGGAAACGCGTCATCGTAACGCCAAACGAGAATAAAAATAATCGCTGAAAAAACGGGGCGTTACAGTCACTCCCCCTAAAAGAAAGTTTCGTCCCGAAACTTTACGCACAACCCTCCTACAAAAGAAGGAAAAGTAACAAACAGAAGTTACAAAGGGAAACATACCGATCAAATCAGAGAAACAGGTGAGGGTACGCCCTCCTCATGGCCGACTCTAGCTCCCAAGTCGCGCTCTCCAAATCCTGATTTTTCCATAGAATTTTCACCATCGGTATGGACTTCTTTCGCAGCACACGCTCCTGAGTATCCAAAATACGAACTGGCACCTCAACGAAAGAGAGGTTGGGCTCTAACTGGGGCACAACATCCAAGAGTTGCCCACTGCTGCGCACACACTTCCGCAATTGGCTAACATGAAAAACATTATGAACACCAGGGAAGTTCGCTGGCAAATCCAATCTATATGCAGACACACCAATCCGCTCCAAGACCTCGAACGGGCCCACATACCTTGGGTCCAATTTCCGATTTTTACCAAATCTCTTCACACCAACCATTGGAGAAACCTTGAGGTATACATGATCCCCTACTAAAAACTCCAAAGCAGACCTACACCGATTGGCGTTCTTTTCATACCTCTCCTGGGCTAAACGAAGCTTCTCCCGAATAAGCTTCACGGTGATTTCCATCTCTTCCAGAGCATCAGGACCCAACAAAGGCTTCTCACCAGCCTCAGCCCAAAACAACGGAGTCCTACAGCGCCTCCTATACAAAGCTTCGAACGGAGCCATCTGCAAGCTTTCCTGATAACTGTTATTGTAAGCAAATTCCATGAGTCGCAGACGCTCATCCCACGCTCCACCGTGGTCTAAAATATAGCACCGGATCATATCCTCAACAATCTGATTGACCCGCTCCGTCTGCCCATTGGTCTGAGGGTGGTACGCAGTAGAATACCTCAAATCCGTACCCAAACCCTCCTGCAGACTCTGCTAGAAACGAGAAGTAAACCGGGAGTCTCGATCAGAAATGATGCTAACCGGCACACCGTGGAGTCGGATGACTTCATTCAAGTACAACTCCGCTATCTTCTTCATCGGTAATCAATCTTATAAGGCACGAAGTGAGCACACTTCGTCAATCTATCCACTATAACCCAAACAGAATCAAATCCTCTCGGGGATTTTGGCAAACCCGTAATGAAGTCCATAGATATACTCTCCCACTTCCAAGTCGGGATATCTAGTGGAGTCAACTTACCACCAGGCCTTCCATGATCGTCCTTCACACGCTTGCAAGTGTGACACTCAGCAACATATCGGGCTATATCTCCTTTCATACCATACCACCAAGCAATTTGCCTTAAGTCACGGAACATCTTCGTAGATCCTGGATGGTAGGCAACGCTGGAACCATGAGCCTCACTGCAAATCATACTCCTAATGTCCCCAACAGCGGGAACGCAAAACCTGCCGCGGTACTTCAAAGTACCCGCATCATCAATAGAAAAAAATGTGGCAACTCTCCCTTCTCTGTCCTGGTAAAAAGGTGCAACAGATCCCGATCGTCCTTCTGATGCAGTCTAGTCAAAGAAATCCAGGACGGCTCTGCCACAGATAAGCTACTCTGCAAACTATAGCATCCCACTGAAATATCCATAAGGAGGAACTCCTCAACTAATCGATCGGCGGAGAGGTTAAAGATCTTTCCCGTCTTTCGGCTCAAGGCGTCGGCCACCACATTGGCCTTGCCCGGATGATACTGGATTTCTACATCATAATCCGCCACATACTCAAGCCACCGCCGCTGACGCAGATTCAACTCTTTCTGCGTGAACACGTACTTCGGGCTCTTATGGTCAGTAAAAATCTTGCATTGAGCCCCATAAAGTAAGTGCCTCCACAACTTCAACGCATAGATAACCGCTGCAAACTCAAGGTCATGCGTAGGATAATTCTGCTCATGAGTTTTCAACTGCCTTGACCCATAAGCAATTACTTTTCCATCCTGCATTAATACGCATCCCAGACCTATATGTGAAGCATCCACATACACATCATAATCCATGCCCTCAGTAGGAAGGGTCAGAACGGGAGCAGTACACAATCTCCTCTTTAACTCCTGAAAAGCTTCTTCGCACTTCTCGCTCCAAACAAAAGCCACATTCTTCTGAGTCAGCTTGGTCAACGGTGCGGCTAGAGAAGAGAAACCCTCCACGAATCTCCTGTAATAGCCAGCCAACCCTAAGAAACTTCTGATCTCCTTAGGAGTATTCGGCCTACTCCAATCCGTCACTACTGCAATCTTTTCTGGGTCAACCGAGATCCCATCCTTGTTCACCACGTGGCCTAGAAAAGAAACCTGAGGCAACCAAAATTCGCACTTGCTCAACTTGGCGAATAACTTGTGGTTCCTCAACTCTGATAGGACCAAACGCAAATGCTGCTCGTGCTCCTCAGCACTGCGAGAATAAACCAACACGTCATCAATGAAGACCACAACGAACTTGTCTAGGAAATCCTTGAACACCCTGTTCATCATATCCATGAAGGCTGATGGTGCGTTGGTCAGACCAAACGACATCACCAAAAACTCAAAGTGCCCATGCCTCGACCTAAACGCAGTCCGTGGAATATCTGCCTCACGGATCCTGAGTTGATGATAGCCCGAACGAAGATCGATCTTGGAGAACACCGTGCTACCACGCAACTGGTCAAATAAATCATCGATCCTCGGCAGAGGGTACCTGTTCTTGATAGTGACCTTGTTCAACTCTCTATAGTCGATGCAAAGCCGCATCGACCCATCTTTCTTCTTTACGAACAAAACAGGAGCACCCCAAGGCGACGAACTCTGCCTGATAAAACCTTTAGCCAACAACTCATCTAACTGAATTCGCGACTCCTCTAACTCACGAGGGGCCATCCGGTACGGCGCCTTAGCAATAGGACGCGTACCCGGCTCCAAATCAATAACAAACTCCACATCCCGCTCAGGAGGGATACCAGGAAGATCATGAGGAAAAACATCGGCGAAACCACGAACAATAGGAATCTCCTCCAAGCGTGGCACGCTAACAACGGTTCCAACCACCGAGACTAAACAAACACAACAATCAGAAAGAAACAATCTCTGAACACATACCGCAGAGAGAACAGGAGAATCCTGACACGGATCAGCATACACGCTGCCGGGCTGACCGTCGTCCCTGATGAAGTCCAAGCGCTTTCCTTTGCACTGAATGACCGCATCATACCGAGAGAGCCAGTCCATGCCCAAAATGACATCGAAGTCCTCTAGATCAATCATCTTCAGATCCGCCTTCGCAAGAAAATCCCCCAACAAAACCGGGCAATCCAAAATACCCAAATCTGACAACACAGATTCACTAGAGGGAAACTTGACACGGAAGGAATCCCGAACACGATCTAGAGACAAACCGATGACGCTCCACAAAGGCTCTAGCCACGAACGAGTGGGTAGCGCCGGAGTCAAACAGAACACGCGCCCAGCGGTTCTTCACCTTAAATTTCCCTATAGGAACGCACAAAGCTAAGGAACTAGCACAACAGTACCGCAAACAATCTAGCAACTAAACTACCAGGCTAGAAAGGAAAACAACTAACTACTAACCTGAGATCACCTGGGTCGAAGTCTGAGCCTCCTCGGAAGAAATCACGTTCAGCTTCCCTTTTCACTTGTCCACACGCTGAGGTGGAGGTAATTCCTGCAATGGAACTGCAGGAAGAGCTGACTGGACCTGAGGACACCTCGACTTAACGTGACCCTTCTGCCCACACTGATAGCAGACTCTATCCCTGGACCAACATTGGGCTGCATCATGCCCGGATCGCTTGCAAACTGAACAGGAGACATCTCTCCCAGGAGCACCCTGAATAGCATGAACCTGCCGCCTTCTTGAAAACACCTCTCAACAGGATGGCCTGACCGGCCACAAAAACTGCACACCACCCTGCTCCTCTTTCCCGGAATAGCATCGGGTACCAGGGGTTTCTTCTCCTCTACCAACTTCCTCTTATCCTTCCTCAACTGCTGGCCTCTGCTCTTCGCCGTCTTAATGGCCTCAACCTTAAGAGCAGCCTCTACAACTCCAGCATAAGTCACTGACCCATAAGCACTGGCCAACTGCTGCACCTCACTCCTCAAACCACCGAGGAATCGCTTAACTCGATCAGCCTCAACGCTGACCAATCCAGGGGCAAAACGGCTCAACTTACTAAACTCTATCTCATACTCACCCACCGTGAGCTGCCTTTGCTTCAGATAGAGGAAATCATTCATGAGGCGGTCACGCTCGACCGAGGGTAAGAACTTCCTCAACAGCATCTCCTTGAACACTTCCCAAGAGCATCCGGCTACCAGGCTCTCCTTCTCTCTCAGCCACCAATCTCTTAGCCAAACCTTTAAGCTGATAGGCGGCTATCATCACCCTCTGATCATCTGAAATCCCTGAGTACGAGAACATCTCCTCCATGGAGATCAGCCAGTCGTCTATCACCATGAAATCTGCCTTCCCATCATAAGTGGGAGGGCTCAGCCTCTGAAACTGCGAGATGAAGGCCATCTCTGCTGGCACCACCACTGGAGGCCTCAAGGGTGCAGGAGGAGGAGGAACAGCTAACCCCCCCTGCAGGAACTTGCGCACCCTGAGCCTGCCCTGCCACAACTGCCACCAAAGACTGAATCTGGGCTTGCACCTCCTCCAACTGCCTACCCATAGCTTTGCTACTCTGACGCAGACCCTCGATCTCCGCATCGTTCTGAGCTCCAGAAGATTCACCCTCAGACAGGGGAGTCGATCGAGTCGCAGGACGCCTAGCCATCCTAATAAAAATCAATACAACGCAAATCAGATCCAAATCCCACGATGAGAACCGACTACCAGTACAGACAGTACATATGTAGATATAGACTTAAAGCTGCTAAACTTGCTCTGAGAGTTTATCTTCTTCACAATAATTAGATGATATGCCCTAACCTAGGATGGTTAACCACCACCTCACTAACTCTTGTGCCTAGATCGGATGCATGAACTTATGTTAGTTTGAAAACTTATGTGTGTACATATGTCATCCTGCAAATCTTTAGCTCGGCGCGTTGTGCTTATGCAATGTTATGATATGCATGATTGTGCTATGCATTCTAAAAAAAAGGCCCTAATGCATGATATGAGCGGCGTACACATGAAAATGTTATGCATCCCATACTACATAACATTTCCATGCAACGAAAAAGAAACGTGCTAGTCGCAGTCATGTGGTGAGGTTACTGCATCCCATACTACATAACCCTCACATGTAGCCCCTATGGTGGATCCATATACGAACACATATTATGCATCCCATACTACATAATATGCCCCGTATACTTCATGTTATGCTATGAGTGTAGTGTTCGTGATTTTGCCAAGGCGTGCTGATGACATATCGGTGTGTGAATGACATGATGCTGAACTACTAAAAGCATCCAAGGAAGGTTGCCCAACTAACTTGTCAAGCAACCTCCCTCTGATACCAACTGTCACAACCCGCATTTTCTCCGAATTAAGAATTATCAGAGTAAGAGAAAACACGCGTCATGATGCCACGTCAAGCAGGGGATAACTGTTGACGATCAGGCAATTCCAACTACAATCTTTATGCAAGAAAATCATGTGCTTAATGAATAGAAAATCAGTTATGTTTAGAGTCCGTATCCCTCGGCTCAGTGGATCATCTAGTCCACAAAAGAAAACTATATTTAAACGCTGCATAAGGGTCCCAAGAGAACCACTCATGCTATGCAAGACACTACACTTAGTTTATATAATACATATAAGAAAACGGTTTTCGTACGTGATTTGGAAAATAGTGATTAAGTTTACAAAACATGCTGATCATGAGCTTCATTTATAATAATAATTATAGTTTAAAAATAACTAGCAACCTAGCATAAAACCTTCTCAAAGCAAGTAGACTATCTCCAGAAAAATAAATGGTAGCAGCAATAGTATATATCTAGTACAAGGTAAAAACTACTAGTGGGCGCCAACAACCTGACACGAACCCACCAGCACACATATATGTCTGTAAGAAAGTACTGAAAACAACCTCACAAACAAGGTAAACAGAACTCCAAGGTCCGGAAGTCCACCAACAACACCACCTCCAACTAGCCACCAGACTGGCTACAGCTCAGAACCTGGGGTATTCCAAAAGAAAACAGAATATCTCAGCAAGCTAAACAAAGAAAAACTGCATGAAAGAGTCAACCAAAGGATAAGGTAACAGAAAAAAACATGCAGTAGAAAGAGTCACAACTGTCCACAACAGGACCACAAGAAATGCACAACGTGCAAAGAAACAGCAACGACCCAGCCCAGGAACCACATCCTGCAGGGCCTACTAGGCTACCAAGAGCCAGAATGCTGCAAACTACCAAAGAAGAAACTTCTAACACCCTAAACTGCGGAAGTGATAGTAGCAAAACAACAACGAGGAACCGGATCGAAGGCAAACGCAGTCCCCCAATCCACCATGTCCAAGTCAAAAGCTCGAGGGTCAACACGTGAAAACACAAGGGACCTTCCACCCGACATGCCCAGCCCGTACCTGGAGCAAGAAATCCATGGGTGGCCTTGGCTATATCACACAACTCCACCCCCATAAAGAGCTACAACCAACACTACTATCCACGACCCACGGTTCGGCCTTTAGGAAAATAAAGAAAACGGCCGACAAGGAAAACCCAGAAATACAACTGGAAATCCACTCAGAAATGAAATACAAGGTAAAGGAAGAGTGTTGAAATAAACCAACACGACTAGGCGTTGAGTGAAACGCACTCAGTGCCTACCTAAACTTTGGCGTTGAGTGAGCTAGCCTCACTCGCCGCCGAAATTATACCACTACCCACAAGCCCACTAAAGAATGCGGAGCTCGATGACAGTCGAACAACCAAGGCAGAAGATCCAGAACTCGAGTAGTTGCCTGCCACTTGAGTATCTAAACTCCCGCACTCGAAACCATCTAAATTTGCCTATCAACAGAAAATATACAAAGCGCACGATCAGCGACGCACGATCAGTGGTCGTGCGCACTCATCGGCTGATGATCGTGCGAAGCGAACCTGGAAAAACCTGACAGAAAACCTAGCAACTGCGCGCGATCAGTGTCGCACGATCAGTGGTCGTGTGCACTGTTGTCAGCGCTCGTGCGATTGCCCGAGACAGAACTTTGGAAACTGAAATTTATACGCGCACGAACAGAGGCACACGACCAGTGGTCGTGCGCCCTAAAGGTTGATGACCGTGCGCGGTCAACCTGCACCGTTTGGAATTTCCCGAATGACACCGGAACGCGCACACGACTCACGCCACTGCAGTAGCAGTAGACAACTATCACGTCGCACGCTACTACCATTCAAACTATGCCTAGCCATTCGAATAATACCTTAACAAAGGAAATTGGCAACCACACCCACCCTCCTAACTTTCCCTCTCGGCTATACCCAAACCAGAGCAACAATCAAAAATAAAGGAAAACAACGGCTCCACGCCGACAATTTGGATTCCAAACATCACAACATAGGGGGGTTTCAGTAGGAAGAACTAAGCCCTATAGTTAGCAAGAAAATGAGAACAACAAGGCCTCTAACCTGGGCTAACCGGGATTTCAATTTCAGCAAATAAAATCAAAGAAAACACTTGGCAAGGGCAAGAATAACCACTTGCCTCAAATCTCAGCGAAGCTTTGGACTGCTTTCCTCCTCTTCGCACGGATCAAGACGCCGCAACACCTAGAACAAAGACTCGGCCATTAATGGCGGAAAACTTCCAAAACTGAAAATTCCAATCCTTCCAAAACTCCACGAAAATCGAATTTCTTACCGCAGGAATAAAGGTCTCGACGAGAGCAATCCGAATCCACTCTCGGAATCGAATTCCGTCCACAAACTCTCCGGGAATCGGCGTCCGAAGGCAAGGTAGGCGGTTTTCTCCGTTTTCTCTCGTACAAGGGGCCGGCGGTTTTCTTACGGGGAAGAAGATGATGGCTTTTCTAATACTATATATATATATATATATAATTATATAATTATATTATTAATTACAAAATTACATAAAGCACCAAATCGACGCGAAAACCGAACTATCTCGGAATTCGACGAAATTCGCACCGTAGCTAAATACCCACGCTACGAACACAACGGCGAAGTCGAAATTAACTTTCGACGAACAGAACTCGAGTTACACCCAAATAAAGCCAAACACCAACATCCCCCCGAGAGGCCACACCGGTCACCAAAACGACTCGGTTTGCTAGGGAGATCTTGCCAACAGGCTACCAAACAGGGAACTCAGTTCTAAGGAGCTAAACCGTACTCCACACATGGCACAAGCCACGGAAACGCGTCATCGTAACGCCAAACGAGAATAAAAATAATCGCTGAAAAAACGGGGCGTTACACTAGTAATCAGGAGAAAGATTGTTACCCTAATCAATCATTTCAAAGCCATGGTATCGATGTTGATCTAGATAGAAAGGTTGACATAACTTTCCTCTCCACGGGTCTAGTGATGGAGAGGATGCCCCGCCATTTGCTCGTGCCGACATGGACCTCTCTTTTGATTGCTGCCGCTACATGTTCATGGACATTGATGGTCGTTGCCGCAACCGTCGTCGCCTCCACCACATGGATCTATCTTTTGATCGCCGCTGCTACTTGTTCGTGGACATTGATGGTCGTTTCCGCAACCGTCGTCGCCTCCACCACCGCCGCCGCCCGCATTTCGTCACGTCATTATGATTATAATGATTATTTCATTTTGAAATTATATTATAATCCTCCTATCTTTATTTTCATAAGTTATTTTCATAAGTCTCTTTATTATGTTGTTTTTAATTTTGTAAGTTTAATGGAGTGGCTAGGATTCAATTTAATGTGATGAAGGGTTGGATGGAGAGGTGTAATAATATATATATATGAATGTGGAGTGGGAGAAGGGATTGAAATGAAGAGAAGATAAAAAAAGAAACCCTAAAGCAATTTTCGGATTTGCTCCCAGCCCCCTTTTCTCTCGGCCTGGCCGAAACTCGCCCGACCTCTAGGAAACCGCCAATCGACCAGCTGCTGCCTCCCCTCCTAGTGGTGTTCTCTTGCTGCTCCGGCGACCTCCTACCTCCTCCGGTGTGACTCCGAAGAAGACGGCTCGGTTCTTCCTCATCCGGTGTGACTCCGGTGAACCCGTGGAAGTGTGACTCTTCCATAGTTATCTTTCTCCTCCTCCTCCTCCTCCTCCCTCTTGAGTTTAGATTTTGGGGTAACGATTTCCTTTCCCTAAACTTGTGTAATTCCTCTTATTAGATTGTGAGATTGGTGGAAATTATGATTACATATTTTATCCTAAAACTATGATTCAAGGTTGCATTCTAAAATCTGATTTTACATTGCTTATTAACCGATTTTTGCGAAGATTTTTGTACGGGTATGTCCCCTTGGACGTTTGCAAATCGGGGATTGATTAACCTTTGGTTTTGAATAGATCAAGAGGATTTGGTATATCCTCATTGTGGTTTTGTTTTGAGGGCTGATTTGGACTACCTTCCGAATTGAATCCTTAGTCCGGATTGCTCTCCATGTGGTTGGAAAATATTGTGATGTGAAGCTAGATGTATGACTAGTTATGAAAATTGTATTTTGCGAGTGTTCGTGCAGGCTTTGTCGAGAATTTCCCACTTGTGAGATCTCTCAATTACAAACAAAGTTCTGCCGAAATTTTGAGTTTTGTACGCGCACAACGTGTTCGCTTAAATACCCCTTAGGAATCTCTAAGCCTTTTTCGTGCCTTAATTCCATTTTCTGGGGTGGCCTGCATCATCTAGCTTTGGCTCGTGATTCTGACCATGGAAGCTCCTCCAAAGCTTATCTAATGGCTGGTCCAGCCTTCTTCTTCTTCCTCTCCCCTTTCCCTTCTTATTCTTTCTTATTTTTGGAGAGAGAGAGAGAGAGAGAGAGAGATAGAGAGAGTAAAAGAGATATATGAGGACTTTCCCCTTCAACCACCTTAACATTCATGGGCCTAACCTCAGCCATGGGATACCCAAGCCAAAAATGGATAACCCTAATTTCAGGAAAAAATCATAAATAAAAGCTATCATCTTGTGATAGACACTATAATCAGGCAATATCTTATTTAGTGACAGTGGCCTTATCCAACATCTCTTTGCTACTTAACGATTTATTCACAGCCAACTTACACATGGTGTTCTTCCACATGGCATACCATCGCTACGCGATATCATTATCTCTAGTTGTAACAAATCCACTACACTGATATGTCGATTGCATCGACTACATTGGTGCCGACTACATCGACTACATCGACTACATCAACATAAACTTCATTGACTGCATCGCTATCACTAGCGATATCGCTTTCGCTAGCGGTAGCAAATTTACTTCACCGTTTTGTTGAGCATATCAACTGCAATGACTACATCAACCTGACCACTATCGCAAGGAAATTTCTCTATCGCCAGCGATAGCTCCAAAAGAAAATTGTTGTTTTTCAACTATGGGAAAACTAAGGTGTTACAATAGTAAGATGTTATCAATATAGACCAAATCATTATCCATGATGGGCTGGAAATTTTTTGACATTGCCTTCTAGAATAATGAACGGGCTAGTTTTAGTCCGATGGCTACAACAGTCCAATGATAGTGTCTTTCTGGGTTGTAGAAACTAGTCTTTTGTCTGTCATCAGGATGAATTCCTAGCTGCCAAAAACCAGTTTTAATATCAAACTTGGAAAATATTTTTGCCTATGGGAGTTTTTGGAATATGAGTCCTCTATTTACTAAAGGGAATTGATCATCTTTAAGAAAATGGTTGAGAGCCTGGTACTTAATTACCACTTTCATTTTTCCTCTAGCCAGCTCAGTCCTTTTGTTCATGCAAAAGACTTCATAGGCCCATTGTGATTTTGTGGATTTGATTAACCCTTCTTGTTCTAGTTGGTCAACTTTTTTAATAACAAGTGTATAATGGTCTAGATTCATATCTCCGTGACTTGACATTGTGGGGTTGTTATCTTCATTCCTCTTAAATGGTAGGGAGACAAAAAATATAGTATTCTTCCAAAGAGGGTGATTACACTTTGTAGGAATTCTGTGTGTAATTTTACGCAGGAGGTACATACAATAACATCCCTAATGGAGCTTAGAATTTTGATTGGGTTAAGATGCAGAGACTTTGTCCATGGATGTAATGCCCCAAATGTCCCATGGCTAGAGTACGACTCTGTGAACTATTGCCCGGTGGTAGAGTTATCGTTGGTTGTACTATTTCAAGTTTTGTCTGGACTCGTTCTTTGTGGATTACCGTGCAACGTTAGTGAGTTACCACTGCACGGTAATCTAGAAGGGTCAGTAGAAGAGCATATTGTAAGATAATGCTCAACGGTAATATTACCGCTGATGGTTGTGGGTTAAATTCACTTGGCATGGCTATCGGCGAGGTACCGCACAACGATAGTGGATATAGCAGGGCGGTAGCGGCTGGTATTGTAACAAACTCACTTGATACCGCATGGCAGTAGTGTGTTACCGTACAACGGTAGAAGGACAGATATAGCATGGGCACGTGTCGACCCATGATTGAGGCTTTTGGGCAGTGTCTTGCGAAACAAGCTGTTGTTTGCGGTATCACGCAGTGGTAGCTATGTTTAAAGGCTAGTAAGTGGTGTTTTCAATTCATTTTCTCTTTAGGCCAACAAATTCTTAGCTGCTAAAGGAGGGAGGAGGAGAGACGAACGGAGGAGAATCCACTATCGTTAGAGTTTCAGAGTTTCGGTTCACAAGCTGAGTTCGGATCTACGGAGGCAAAGCCGTTGTGGTCATTTCCATCTGGTTAGATCCTCTCCCATGGCACCAAAACAAACGTCAAGGGTAATGATCCTTCTTATTGGACATGTGAAGTCCTTTGTTTTGGCATGTGAGGGTAGATGCTCCACAAAGTCATGTAAGAGATCCTCCCGACGGGTCGATCCATGTATCCCCATTATCTTTGCATTTAGAATCCGGAATCAAAGTACATAATAGACCTGTTGCTTGAAGCCTATGCAGACAGGTTGGTTTGGATTGGTGATGATTGTTTATATGCCAGAGAAGACTCTGTGGTAGTGTATGAATTTTAGAGTCATGAGGTGTGTAGATGGCTGCTGTGAGAGTGCTGGTGTAGGTCTTCAAGAAAACACCCATTCAGGGGAAGAAATGATAGTCTGTCCAATACCACACAGCAGATGCTCTACTGTCGGCGGTAGTTCCTAGTGAGCATTATTTTGTGAGGCATGTCTCATGGAGACCTGGGGGCCATTGTTTGTGAGGCCTGTCTCTTGGATACTTAGGGCCATTGTGTAAAGCTGAGAGCCTGAGGGGCCCAGTTTAGGCGGTCGTAAGTGCTAGCCTTGTACCATAACAGAGATGTGTCGTACAGACGGTAAAGGGGATGCTGACCCGTTTCGTGGCTTGTTATGCCTGATGATTTGAGCACCAGGAAAGAGTTGAACTATACCTAACGCTATGTCGATCGACTTGGATAGAGTTAAAGTGTGTATCCAGTGAATCATCATGACTTTATCGTAGCCATATGGGCGTTGTCTTTGGCTTCAGCCCGAAAAAACAAGAATGCTCAAACGATGCTGATCATTGCTAAGAATAGAGGTGCGACCCTTTGAGGTCCAGTGCACTAAGAATGTGTCGTAAGTACATGGGGTGCTTGGATGTCCATGCCAACAGCTGTGGAAATTGTGCTTAAGTTGCACGTTCTGATTGCCAAAGTGAATTTATGATATATACCTGCAGGGAAGGAGAACCGCCACCCTGAATGAGGGGTGGGGTCATTATAATTGGGTCAGCTAATGCTTACCATTGCTAGGATTGCCACCATTGGGTGGAATGTTTCGTCAAGGTACTGCTGAGCCAAGCGGTAAGTAGAAGGCTAAAACTCATGGTTACTAAGCCTGCCCTCGAAGGCCAAAGCTAAGTTGTGTTATCGTTTTCTAATTCATGTGTGGTTGGCCTGCGTGCAGAAGTATGTAAAACAATTTTAGTTGAGTCAACCTTTTTTGGCCCTAAGGCCATAACTATTGGTGTATTTATCTTATCATTCCTGTTTGGTTTAGTAGACATTCATATGGTTGTGTTCTTATTAAATTTTAAATAATCTTGCGCTAGAATGCACTATGATTTAGGATGCGTGTTTGGATTTTGCTCTCAATATGTAACTCTACTAACTGTCTGTAGTATATGGCGTGGGGCCCTGACCGGACCTTCTTATATATCATATGTGACAGATGGGGGTGTTACAATTTGGTATCTGATTCTTGTGTCTGTCTATCTTATTTGAATTCATGGGCGAAATCTTTTAAGGGGTGGTGAGCACATGTATCTGTGTTACCGTTATGTAACGCCCCAGATTTTTCTGCGATTATTTTAATCCTCGTTTGGCGTTACGTCGACGCGTTTTCTTGGCTTATGTCATCTGTGGAGTGTGGTCTTAACTCCTTAGAACTGGGTGCCCTATTTTGTAGCTTGTTGGCATGATCTCCCTAGCAAGCCGAGTCGTTTTGGTTGGCCCGGTGTGGCCTCTCGGGGGATGCTTGTGTTTTGGCTTTGGAAGGGTATAACTCAAGTTCTGTTCGTCGGAAGTTAATTTCGACTTTGCCGTTGTGTTCGTAGCGTGGATATTTAACTACGGTGCGAATTTCGTCGAATTCCGAGGTAGTTTGGTTTTCGCGTCGCTTTGGGTGTTCCATTAGTAAAGACTAGAATAAATTCTTTTTTTATTATAAGGAGCAGGCGGTTGTGTTCAGTTTTGCTGAACCGATGCCTTAAAGCTTATATAAAAGCCTTATTAAGGAGTGGCGGGCGCATAACTCCTTCCTCCTTCTTCCCGAGACCAGAAGAAACCGCTGCTCCTGTTCGCGGAAAATAGAGGAGAACCGCCGGACCTGCTTCCCCTTCGGACGGCGATTCCGGGAGTGTTCGTGGACGTATTTCGATTCTGAAAGCGGCGTTGTCTTTTCTTGCTCAGATATTCATTTTGACGGTAAGAGGTTTGATTTTAGTGGAGTTTTAGGAGACTTGGATTTCCGGTTCTTGTGCTTTTCCGCCATTAAAGTGCGGGTTTGCCTGTTAGGTGCTGCTCCTTCTAGTGCAGAACGAAGAGGAGGGAAGGCCGACCAAGCTTCGCCGGAAATCGAGGCAAGTGGTATTCTTGCCCTTGCCATTGTTGTCCTTTTGATATTCTAGAATGTTTCCCGGTTAGCCCTAGGTAGAAACCAAGCATATTCTCTTTTACCTTGCTGAGTTTAGGGCTTAGATTCGCCTATGAACCCCCCTCCTTGTGCTGTTTTGCTCAACCCGATGGTTGTTTTAACCATTTAGACTCCAGATTTGTAGTTCTAGTTGGGTGCTTTTGCGGGTGGAGCCGAGAGAGAGAGTGAGGGAGGTTGTTGTGGTAGGGCTCTTGTTAGAACCAGTCTTGGTAGACTCTCGGGTTTTGGTGTCGAGTGTGGTGCACACACTCAAAGCCAAAAGCCGCCCAGACTTGGCGTTGAGTGTGGTGGACACACTCAAAGGCATAGTTCGGTTTGTTCTTTGCGGCTGAGTGGTGGGGTGATTGAGTGAAAATTTTCATCTAAGTCAAAATCGACGAGAATCATCCATGATTCCCACCGATTTCGACGTGATTCCCACCGATCGGCAAGAATCATCCTTGATTCCCGCCAATTCGGCGAGAATCATCCTTGATTCCCGCCGATTCAGCGAGAATCATCCTTGATTCCCGCTGATCGTCGAGAATCCTTCTAGATTCTCGCCGATTCGGCGAGAATCATCCTGCATTCCCGCCGATTCGACGAGAATCAGTCGGCATTCCCGCCAACCTCCTCTTGTTGGCGTTGGCTTAGGGTTTTCCTGCGAAAATGAACTTTGGCGTAGAGTGAGTTGACCTCACTCAACGCCAAAGCTGCTTTGGCGTTGAGGGAGGTAGACTGACTCAACGCCACTGTTGGGAATTGTGGTTTTGGCTGAAGGCGTTGAGGGAGTGGACCTCAATCAACACCATAGCAGTTTTGGCGTTGAGTGAGGATAGCTCACTCAACTCCAGGGCTGTTATTGCGGAGGGCGTTGAGTGAGTGACTCTCACTCAACGCCATGGCTGTTCTGGCGCTGAGTGAGGCTAACTCACTCAACGCCAAGGTCTGGTTAGGCACTGAATGGGTCCCACTCAACGCTGAGCCGTGTTGAGTAACTTCAACACTTCTTCTTTTTCCTCGATTTACATTCCCGGGTGAATTCCTTGTTTATTTTTGCAGTTTCCTTATCGGCCATATTTTTCTTTCCTAATGGCCGAATCGTGGGTCGTGGTTAGTAGTGGTGGTTTGAAGCTCTTCATGGGGGAGGTGTTGTGTAATTTAGCCAAGGCCACCCTTATTCTTCTATCTTGCTCCAGGTACGGGCTGGGCAAGGGGGTGGAAGGTCCCTTGTGCTTAAACATGTAGACCCTTGAGCTTGTTGGCTTGGAAATGGTGGTTGGGGGACTGAGTTTGCCTCCAACCCGGATCCATGCTATTTGTTTTAGCTACTACCATCTCCCACAGCATAGGGTGTTAGTAGTTTCTTCCTTGGTAGATTGCAGCACTTTGGGCTCTTGGTAGCCTAGTAGACCCTGCAGGATATAGTTTCTGGGTAGGGTTGGTGTTGTTTCCTCGCACGTAGTGAATTCCTTGTTGTCTTGCCTTAGACAGTTGTGACTTTTTCTACTGTGTGTTTTCCTCTTTTATTCATTCCCTGGTTGACACTTCCATGCAGTTTTTCCTTGTTTTGCCTTCTGAGGTATTCTTTCTTCTTTTGAATGCCTCAGGTTCTGAGCAGTAGCCAGTTTGGTGGCTAGGTTGCGGTGGTGTTGCTGGTGGTCTCTTGGACTTTGGAGATCTTGTTGCTTTGTTAGTGAGGTAGTTTTTCAATACTTTTCTTACAGACAAACATATTTGCCCGTGGGTTCGTGTCAGGTTGTTGGCGCCAACTGGTAGTTTTTACCTTTGTACTAGATATATTACTTTTGCTGCTACCATTTTTCTGGAGATAGTCTACTTGCTCTGAGGAGGATTTATGCTAGGTTGCTAGTTATTTTAAAACTACAACTATTATTATTATAAGATTATTGCATGATCAGCATGTTTTATAAAGGTAAATCACTATTTTCCAAACAACGTATAAAGATCGTTTTCTTATATATAATATAAATTAAATGTACAGTCTTGCATGGCATGAGTGGTCCTCTTAGGGCTCTTATGCACTTCTTAGGATGTCAAACCTGAATAAAGTATTATTCCGCAGCACTTAAGTATAATTTTTAACTGTGGACTAGGTGATCGACTGAGCCGAGGGATACGGCCTCTTTTATATAACTGATTTTCTAATCATTAAACTCATAAATTTCTTTCATTAAGTGTAATAGATGGTTTTGCCTGAGTGTCAGTAGTTATCCCCTGCTTGACGTGGCATCATGACGCGCGTTTTCTCATACTCTGATAATTCTTTAATTCGGAGAAAATGCGGGTTGTGACAGTTGGTATCAGAGGGAGGTTGCTTGACAAGTTAGTCGGGCAACCTTCTTTTGATTGCTTTAGTAGTTCAGCATCATGTCATTCACACACCAATATGTCATCAGCACGTCTTGGCAAAAGCACGAACACTACACTCATAGCATAACATAAAGTATACGGGGCATATTATGTAGTATGGGATGCATAATATGTGTTCGTATATGGATCCACCATAGGGGTAACATGTGAGGGATATGTAGTATGGGATGCATAACCTCACCACATGGCTGCGACTAGCACGTTTTCTTTTCTTCGTTGCATGCGAATGTTATGTAGTATGGGATGCATAACATTTTCATGCGTACGCCACTCATAACATGCATTAGGGCCTTTTTAGAATGCATAGCACAAACATGCATATCATAACATTGCATAAGCACAACGTGCCAAGCTAAAGACTGGCAGGATGACATATGTACACACATAAGTTTTCGAGTCAAAATAATATAAAATCATGCATTCTCGATCTAGGCACAAGAATTAGTATGGTGGTGGTTAACCATCCTCGGTTAGGGCATAACATCAAATTTTGTAAAAACATAAACTCCCAGAGCAAGTTTAGCAGCTTTAAGTTCATATCTATATATGTATTGTCTATACTAGTAGTTGGTTCTAGCTATTGTACTAGGATCTAACTAGTGTTGCTATGACTTTAGAATGGCAAGACGTCCTTCAACTAGATCAACTCCCCTGTTTGAGGGTGAGTCATCTGGAGCTCAGAATGATGCGGTAATCGAAAGCTTGCGGCAGAGTAACGATTCCTTGAGCAGGCAGTTGGTGGAGGTGTGAGCCAAGATTCAGTCTTTGGTAGCAGTTGTGGCAGGTCAGACTCAGGGAGTGCAAGGCCCTGCACGGGGGATTGCTGTACCTCCCCCTCCTGCACCCTTAAGACCTCCAGTGGTGGTGCCAGCGGAGATGGCCTTCATCTCGCAGTTTCAGCGGCTGAGCCCTCCCACTTATGACGGGAAGGCAGATTTCATGGTGTTAGATGACTTGCTGATCTCCATGGAGGAGATGTTCTCGTACTCAGGGATTGCAGACGATCAAAGGGTGATGATGGCCGCCTATCAGCTTAAAGGATTGGCTAAGAGTTGGTGGCTGAGAGAGAAGGAGAGCTTAGTAGCTGGATGCTCTTGGGAGGTGTTCAAGGAGATGCTATTGAGGAAGTTCTTACCCTCGGTCGAGCGTGACTGCCTCATGAACGACTTCCTCCATCTGAAGCAAAGGAAGCTCACAGTGGGTGAGTATGAGATAGAGTTCAGCAAGCTGAGCCGTTTTGCCCAAGGATTGATCAGCATTGAGGCTGATCGAGTTAAGCGATTTCTCGGTGGTTTGAGGAGTGAGGTGCAGCAGCTGACCAGTGCTTATGGGTCAGAGACTTATGTAGGAGTAGTGGAGGCTGCTCTGAAGGTGGAGGCTATTGAGACCGTGAAGAGCAGAGGACAGCAAAGTAGGAAGGATAATAGGAAGTCTGTGGAGGAAAAGAAACCCCAAGTACCCGGTACGGTTCCTGGGAAGAAGAGCAAAGTGGTGTGCAGTTTCTATGGTCGGTCAGGCGACCCTTTCGAGAGATGTTTCAAGAGGGAAGCAGCTCAGAGGAAGGAGCAGGTTCATGCGATTCAGGGTGCTCCTAGGAGAGATGTCTCCTGTTCTATTTGCAAGCGACCCAGGCATGATGCTGCCCAGTGCTGGTCCAAGGATAAGGTCTGTTTTCAGTGTGGGCAGAAGGGACACATCAAGTGTAGGTGTCCTCAGGTCTAGCCTGCACTTCATGCAGTTCCTCTTCAGGCATTACCTCTGCCCCAGCGTGTGGACAAGGGAAAGGGAAAGCTGAACGTGATCTCTTCCGAGGAGGCTGAAGCTTCGACTCAGGTCATCTCAGGTTAGTTGTCTTCCAGCCTGAATGATTTGTTCTTGTCTTACTAGAATGTTTGTAGTATTGTTGTGGTAGTTCCTTAGTTATATATGTTCCTATAGGGAAGTTTAAGGTGGAGAACCGCTGGGTGCGGGTTCTGTTTGACTCCGGCGCTACCCACTCGTTCGTGGCTAGAGCCTTTGTAGAGCGACATAGGTTGACTTTAGATCAAGTTCGGGATACCTTTCGTGTCAAGTTCCCCTCTGGTGAATCTGTGTTGTCAGATTTGGGCATGCTAGATTGCCCTGTTTTATTGGGGGACTTCCTTGCGAAGGCAGACCTGAAGATGATTGATCTGGAGGACTTCGATGTTATTTTGGGCATGGACTGGCTGTCTAGGTATGATGCAGTCATTCAGTGCAAAGGGAAGCGCTTGGACTTCATCAGGGACGACGGTCAGCCCGGAAGCGTGTATGCAGATCTGAGCCAGGATTCTTCTGTCATCTCGGCGGTATGTGCTGAGAAGCTTTTTCTTTCGGACTGCTTTACTTGTTTGGTATCGGTGGTTGGGACCGTTGTTAGTGTACCACGCTTAGAGGAGATTCCAGTTGTTCGTGATTTCGCCGATGTTTTTCCTAATGACCTTCCTGGTCTTCCTCCGAGCGGGATGTTGAGTTTGTGATCGATTTGGATCCGGGTACGCGTCCTATTGCTAAGGCGCCGTACCGAATGGCCCCTCGAGAGCTAGAGGAGTTGTGAGTCCAGTTAGATGAGTTGTTGGCGAAAGGGTTTATCAGGCAGAGTTCATCGCCTTGGGGTGCTCCTGTTCTATTTGTGAAGAAGAAAGATGGGTCAATGCGGCTTTTCATCGACTATAGGGAGTTGAACAAAGTCACAATTAAGAACAGGTACCCTCTGCCGAGGATCGATGATTTATTTGACCAGTTGCGCGGTAGCACTGTCTTCTCCAAGATTGACCTTCGTTCAGTCTATCATCAGCTTAGGATCCGTGAGACGGATATTCTACGGACCGCGTTTAGATCGAGGAATGGCCATTTTGAGTTCTTAGTGATGTCATTTGGATTGACCAACGCTCCATCAGGGTTCATGGATATGATGAACCGGGTGTTCAAGGATTTCCTAAATAAGTTCGTGGTGGTCTTCATCGATGACGTGTTGGTTTATTCTCGCAGTGCTGAGGAGCATGAGCAGCATCTGCGCTTGGTTCTATCGGAGTTGAGGAACCATAACTTATTCGCCAAGTTAAGCAAGTGTGAATTTTGGTTGCCTCAGGTCTCGTTTCTTGGCCACGTGGTGAATGAGGATAGGATCTCGGTTGACCCAGAAAAGATCGCAGCAGTGATGGATTGGAGTAGGGCGGGCACGCCCAAGGAGATCAGGAGCTTTCTAGGATTGGCCGGCTACTATAGGAGGTTTGTGGAGGGTTTCTCTACCCTAGCTGCACCTTTGACTAAGCTGACTCAGAAGAACGTGGCTTTTGTTTGGAGCGAGAAGTGCGAAGAAGCCTTCCTGGAGTTAAAGAGGAGATTGTGCAGAGCTCCTGTTTTGACCCTGCCTACCGAGGGCGTGGATTATGATGTATACGTGGATGCTTCGCATGTGGGTCTGGGATGCATATTAATGCAGGTGGGTAGGGTGATTGCCTATGGGTCAAGGCAACTGAAGACTCATGAGAAGAATTATCCTACGCATGACCTCGAGTTCGCAGCGGTTATTTATGCGTTGAAGCTGTGGAGACACCTACTTTATGGGGCTCAGTGCAAGATCTTCACCGACCATAAGAGCCTGAAGTACGTGTTCACGCAGAAGGAGTTAAATCTGCGCCAGCGTCGGTGGCTAGAGTATGTGGCCAATTATGATGTAGAGATCCGGTATCATCCAGGCAAGGCCAATGTGGTGGCCGACGCCTTGAGCCAAAAGACGGGAAAGATCTTTAATCTCACCGCCGATCGTTTAGTGGAGGAGTTCCTCCTTATGGATATATAAGTAAGATGCTGTGGCTTGCAGAGTAGTTTGTCAATGGCAGAGCCATCTTGGATTTCTTTAACAAGACTTCACCAGAAGGACGACCCGGATCTTCTACACTTGTACTCCAGGACTGAGAGAGGAGAGTTACCGGATTTTTCCATCGATGATGCGGGAACTTTGAAGTACCGCGACAGATTTTGAGTCCCCGCGGTTGGGGACATTCGGGGTATGGTTTGCAGAGAGGCTCATGGATCCAGCGTTGCCTACCATCCAGGATCTACAAAGATGTATCGGGACTTAGAGCAAGATTCCTGGTGGTATAGCATGAAAGGAGATATAGCCCGATTTGTTGCGGAGTGCCACACTTGCAAGCGGGTGAAGGCCGATCATGGAAGGCCTGGTGGCAAGTTGACTCCGTTAGAGATCCCGACTTGGAAGTGGGAAAGTATATCTATGAATTTCATCACGGGTTTACCACGATCCCCGAGGGGATTTGATTCCGTTTGGGTCATAGTGGATAGACTGACGAAGTGTGCTCACTTCATGCCATATAAGATTGATTACCCGATGAATAAGATAGCGGAGTTGTACTTGAACGAAGTCATCCGACTGCACGGTGTGCCGGTTAGCATCATTTCTTATCGAGACTCCAGATTTACTTCTCGTTTTTCGCAGAGTCTGCAGGAGGGTTTGGGTACGGATCTGAGGTATTCTACTGCGTACCACCCACAGACTAATGGGCAGATGGAGCGGGTGAATCAGATAGTTGAGGATATGATCCGATGCTATGTTTTAGACAACAGTGGAGCGTGGGACGAGCGCCTGCGACTTATGGAATTTGCATAAAATAATAGTTATCAGGAGAGCTTACAGATGGCTCCGTTCGAAGACTTGTATGGGAGGCACTGCAGAACTCCGTTGTTTTGGGCTGAGGCTGGTGAGAGGCCATTGTTGGGTCCTGATGCGCTCGAGGAAATGGAAGTCACAGTGAAGCTTGTTCGAGAGAAGCTTCGTATAGCTCAGGAGAGGTACGAGAAGAACGCTAATCGGCGTAGGTCTGCCTTGGAGTTTTCTGTAGGGGACCTTGTATTTCTTAAAGTTTCCCCGATGGTTGGTGTAAAGAGGTTTTGTAAGAATCGAAAATTGGACCCGAGGTATATGGGCCGGTTTAAGATTTTGGACCGGATTTGCGTGTCAGCTTACATGTTGGATTTGCCAGCAAACTTCCCAGGTGTTCATAATGTTTTCAATGTTAGCCAATTGCGAAAGTGCGTTCGCAGCAATGGGCAAGTCATGGACGGTGTGCCCCAGTTGGAACCCAACCTCTCTTTTGTTGAAGTGTCGGTCCGTATTTTGGATACTCAGGAACGGGTGCTGCGAAAGAAGTCTATTCCGATGGTGAAAGTTCTTTGGAGGAATCAGGATTTGGAGAGCGCGACTTGGGAGTTAGAGTCGGCTGTGAGGGAGGCTTACCCTCAGCTGTTTCCCTATTAGTTGGTTTGTTTTTTCTTCTTGTGATGTTTGGATTATTACTTTCCTTCTATAATAGAAGTGTGGTGCGTAAAGTTTTGGGACGAAACTTTCTTTTAGGGGGAGTGACTATAACACCCCCGATTTTTCTTCGATTATTTTAATCCTCGTTTGGCGTTACGTCGACGCGTTTTCTTGTCTTATGCCATCTATGGAGTGTGGTCTTAACTCCTTAGAACTGGGTGTCCTATTTTGTAGCCTGTTGGCAAGATCTCCCTAGCAAGCCGAGTCGTTTTGGGTGACCCGGTGTGGCCTCTCGGGGGATGCTTGTGTTTTGGCTTCGAGAGGGTATAACTCGAGTTCTGTTCATCGGAAGTTAATTTCGACTTCGCCGTTGTGTTCGTAGAGTGGGTATTTAACTACGGTGCGAATTTCGTCGAATTCCGAGGTAGTTTGGTTTTCGCATCGCTTTGGGTGTACCATTAGTAAAGACTAGAAGAAATTCTTTTTTTATTATAAGGAGCAGGCGGTTGGGTTTGGTTTTGCTGAACCGATGCCTTAAAGCTTTTATAAAAGCCTTATTAAGGAGTGGCGGGCCCACTAATCCTTCCTCCTTCTTCCCGAGACCAGAAGAAACCGCTGCTCCTGTTCGCGTAAAATAGAGGAGAACCGCCGGACCTGCTTCCCCTTCGGACGGCAATTCCGGGAGTGTTCGTGGATGGATTTCGATTCCGAAAGCGGCGTTGTCTTGCTCTCGCTCAGATCTTCATTTCGACGGTAAGAGGTTTGATTTTCGTGGAGTTTTAGGAGACTTGGATTTCCGGTTCTTGTGCTTTTCCGCCATTAAAGTGCGGGTTTCTCTGTTAGGTGCTGCTCCTTCTAGTGCAGAACGAAGAGGAGGGAAGGCTGACCAAGCTTCGGCGGAAATCGAGGGAAGTGGTATTCTTACCCTTGCCATTGTTGTTCTTTTGATATTCTAGAATGTTTCCCGGTTAGCCCTAGGGTAGAAACCAAGCATATTCTCTTTTACCTTTCTGAATTTAGGGCTTAGATTCGCCTATGAACCCCCCTCCTTGTGTTATTTTGCTCAACCCGATGGTTGTTTTAACCATTTAGACTCCAGATTTGTAGTTCTAGTTGGGTGCTTTTGCGGGTGGAGCCGAGAGAGAGAGTGAGGGAGGTTGTTGTGGTAGGGCTCTGGTTAGAACCAGTCTTGGTAGACTCTCGGGTTTTGGTGTCGAGTGTGGTGCACACACTCAAAGCCAAAAGCCGCCCGGACTTGGCATTGAGTGTGGTGGACACACTCAAAGCCATAGTTCGGTTTGTTCTTTGCGGCTGAGTGGTGGGGTGATTGAGTGAAAATTTTCGTCTAAGTCAAAATCGATGTGAATCATCCTTGATTCCCGCCGATTTCGACGTGATTCCCACCGATCGGCAAAAATCATCCTTGATTCCCGCCGATTCGGCGAGAATCATCCTTGATTCCCGCCGATTCGGAGAGAATCATCCTTGATTCCCGCTGATCGTCGAGAATCCTTCTGGATTCTTGCCGATTCGGCGAGAATCATCCTGCATTCCCGCCGATTCAGCGAGAATCAGTCGGCATTCGTGCTGACCTCCTCTTGTTTGCGTTGGCTTAGGGTTTTCCTGCGAAAATGAACTTTGGCGTAGAGTGAGTTGACCTCACTCAACGCCAAAGCTTCTTTGGCGTTGAGGGAGGTAGATTCACTCAACGCCACTGTTGGGATTTGTGGTTTTGGCTGAAGGCGTTTTGGGAGTGGACCTCACTCAACGCCATAGCTATTTTGGTGTTGAGTGAGGATAGCTCACTCAACGCTATGACTGTTATTACTGAGGGCATTGAGTGAGTGACTCTCACTCAATGCCATGGCTGTTCTGGCGCTGTGTGAGGCTAACTCACTCAACGCCAAGGTCTGGTTAGACACTGAATGGGTCCCACTCAACGCCGAGCCGTGTTGAGTAACTTCAACACTTTTTTCTTTTTCCTCGATTTACGTTCCCGAGTGAATTCCTTGTTTATTTTTGTAGTTTCCTTGTCAGCCATGTTTTTTCTTTCTTAATGGCCGAATCGTGGGTCGTGGTTAGTAGTGGTGATTTGAAGCTCTTCATGGGGGAGGTGTTGTGTAATTTAGCCAAGGCCACCCTTATTCTTCTATCTTGCTCCAGGTACGGGCTGGGCAAGGGGGTGGAAGGTCCCTTGTGCTTAAACATGTAGACCCTTGAGCTTGTTGGCTTGGAAATGGTGGTTGGGGGACTGAGTTTGCCTCCAACCCGGATCCATGCTGTTTGTTTTAGCTACTACCATCTCCCACAGCTTAGGGTGTTAGAAGTTTCTTCCTTGGTAGATTGCAGCACTTTGGGCTCTTGGTAGCCTAGTAGACCCTGCAGGATGTAGTTTTTGGGTAGGGTTGGTGTTGTTTCCTCGCACGTAGTGCATTCCTTGTTGTCTTGCCTTGGGCGGTTTTGACTTTTTCTACTGTGTGTTTTCCTCTTTTATTCATTCCCTGGTTGACACTTCCATGCAGTTTTTCTTTGTTTTGCTTGTTGAGGTATTCTTTCTTCTTTTGAATGCCTCAGGTTCTGAGCAGTAGCCAGTTTGGTGGCTAGGTTGCGGTGGTGTTGCTGGTTGTCTCTTGGACTTTGGAGATCTTGTTGCTTTTTTAGTGAGGTAGTTTTTCAGTACTTTTCTTACAGACAAACATATTTGCCCGAGGGTTCGTGTCAGGTTGTTGGCGCCCACTGGTAGTTTTTACCTTTGTACTAGATATATTACTTTTGCTGCTACCATTTTTCTGGAGATAGTCTACTTGCTCTAAGGAGGATTTATGCTAAGTTGCTAGTTATTTTAAAACTATAACTATTATTATTATAAGATAATTGCATGATCAGCATGTTTTATAAAGGTAAATCACTATTTTGCAAACAACGTATAAAGATCGTTTTCTTATATATAATATAAATTAAATGTAGAGTCTTGCATGGCATGAGTGGTCCTCTTAGGGCTCTTATGCACTTCTTAGGATGTCAAACCTGAATAAAGTATTTTTCCGCAGCGCTTAAGTATAATTTTTAACTGTGGACTAGGTGATCCACTAAGGCGAGGGATACAGCCTCTTTTATATAACTGATTTTCTAATCATTAAACTCATAAATTTCTTTCATTAAGTGTAATAGATGGTTTTGCCTGAGCATCAGCAGTTATCCCCTGCTTGACGTGGCATCATGACACGTGTTTTCTCATACTCGGATAATTCTTCAATTCAGAGAAAATGCGGGTTGTGACACGTTATAACATAAAAGAACCCAGGAACTCTCAATTAGGAATGAAAATACACAAGTTTGAGGACCCTGCGTGTTCCTATAATTGCTTTTTGGAAATATGTTTATCTCCTAATTGAGTATTTCATGATTATAGGTGACTAGGAGTGGTGCAGAGCAGTCTCAATGTTAGCACTATGCGGTGAGTAGTGCGCCAAATGACGTACCTGTGATCCTGCCTTCTTATGAAACCATAAGATTGGTAGCTGAAGCGGTGTTCGCCATGATAAATGCCCAACCAGGGAGGAAAGTGCATCTTCCTTCTCCTCAATTGTGTCAAGTTTCTCTTGGCATAGCTAAACCTATAGTGGTGGATCAAGTAGAGGCAGAGCCCATAGTGCAAAGAAGATCTACTGAAATGCATCTCAAGCATGTGATGAGCTTTAACCCTCAGGTTTTTACGGGGACTGGAACCCAAACGCAAGCTGTGGACTGGCTTTTTCGGGTTAAGTGAGTCATGTCGGCAATGGAGGAGTGGCAGAAAGTTACTATAGCCACAATACTTTTGGATGACAAAGCAATGTTGTGGTGGGATGAATTAGAGCTGCATCACTTTGCTGGGAGACAACTCACCAATATCACGATGGATGAGTTTTCGAGATTATCTCTAGCGCGATATATCCCGTTAGCACAGAATATCACTATGGAGAATCAGTTCTAGAGATTAACTTAGGGTGAGAGTAGTATGGACTGAAAGTCTTTAATTTCAAGGTAGCTAACAACCTAGAGGGGGGGGGGGTGAATAGGTTTTCTAGTTTATTATTATTATCTTTTACATAATGTGTTATGAGTTTATTGTTTTTAAGATTTCAAGACAAAAACTCAACTACAAAGACAAGGCACTTCTCCAAAAACTCAACTACAAAGAGGTTACACCTCACATCCAGCTGGATCTCAATGTCTCCTCCAAGACTTACAACTCATTCACAAAGCACTACCTCAGAGCAAACTTGCTCCTATAACTCAGTGATCAAATGATAACTACCTCACACTGTAATCCAAGTCCAACAGCTCAAGATATGGAGGATAACCCTACCTCAGAGAGAATAAGTCTCTTATAGCTCAGGCACAAGCCCCTACCTCAGATCCAAATCTGGGTCCTACACTCAGACCTAAAGATCCTATACTCAGAGAGTATGACTCTCCTACAGCTCATGCAAAACTGCCCTACCACAGGATCAAAAGCCCTACAACTCAGATCCAAAATGGATCCTACCTCAGACCCAAAGGTCCTACACACAGATCCAAAACTGGATCCTACACTCAGGAAAATTAGACCTACCTCAAGCACAAAGGCCTTAAAACTCAGATCCAAAAGGATCCTACAAACACTAAATAATTTGTGTTAATTTGACACAGAGAAATTTCTCAGTGCCTGCTAATAGAGCCGAGTTATCTCATCTCTAACTATCTTCACAGTCGCAAGAATAAGGTCTTCAGTAAATAGCTGCCTCTACTGGAAGTAACTCTGAAATTATGTTCTGAACTTACTGAAGAATACTGAAGTCTTGACAGATCTTTAGTTCTTCAAATAACCAACCTGAACCAGCAGTAAACTGAAAGATCTGCTTCTTCTCTTTATCAGAAATAAGTCTTAAGTTGTTGTAGCATAAGAAAATGCTATAGCTATCTGGAATGAACTTTTCGTTTAGCTGGAATGACTTTAAGATTTTTGCTCCGCAGCAATGACGAGGAAGATGAAGTCCAGTCGCAAAGAGTTAAACCCTAAAAGTTAAGTTCTTTATTGATAAGCAGTCCCTTTTATCTTCCACCAATTAACGGCTTCAAGAAGCAGTGGGTACCACCTATAATTGACAGCTACAACTTGCTTTAACATAAGAAGACGTACAGTATATAACACCCCAAATCCAAATTGGATTTCAGGCTAGGTGACACGGCCTGGGACACGGGCGTGTCCCAGGGCATGTCCAGCGGCACACGGCCTGGGACATGGGTGTGTCCCAGGGCGTGTCCTTCACTGTGTGCGGTGAATCGAATTCTCAACACAGTACAATCGATGAACGTCGAGAGGTGACACGGCAAAGGACACGGGCGTGGCTGAGTCCATGTATTTCTCGGGTGGTTAACAGGGCAGCGTTGAGTGTGGCATACAGCCTGTGACACGGGCATGTCACAGGGGCGTGTTTGCCACACGGCTAAGGACACGGGCGTGTGCCCCTGCCGTGTCCTTTTCGAGAATGTTGATCTTGTTCCATTTGAGGGACATGCCCCTCAACAAGGGCATGTACATACTGACACGGGCATGTCAGGGGCTTGACACAGGCAGGTCAGGGGATTGACACGGGCGTGTCTCAGCCCGTGTTCTGGTCTGGATGAGTCGATTCGTGTACCATTTGCAGTACATGGCATGTGATACGGGCGTGTCACATGCCGTGTCAGCCCAAAAAATAAACATTTGAGGGCGATTTGTGGCCGTTCAATTCCTTCAGCCTAGATCCTATGGCCCAGAAAATTTCCAGTTGGGTTAACTCCGGATTTGAGTGAAGATTTCATTCTTCACTTGGATTTTATCTTTCTAAAAAGAAGAGAGAAGGGAGAGGAGCAAGGAGGAGGAAGAGGAGAAGTTCCGGCCACTGCGGGAGCTGTAGAGTTTTGATTCTAGATCCGAGGCCAAATCTGTGGAGGCAAGGCCGCCGCGGTTCTTTTCAACTAGCTAGAATTTTTATGGCGCCCAAGAGATCATCAAGGGTAACAATCTTCCTTCATTAGACAAGTGAAGTCCACCTTTATGCATGAGCATGGGATCCTCCACCAAAAGGTGGAAGAGTAAGTGATCCCCGTGGGTTGATAGTTGCTATCCCCAGTTGAGTCTGCATTTAGACCTGGAAACGTGTACTACAGGATTGGCATGCTGTGTGAAGTCCATCTAGACAAGTTGGTCTGGATTGGTGATGTTACATATTGTGCACCGGAGAAGACTCCACGTATAAACGTGTAGTTTGTGGAGTCAATGGGTTATGCCTGTGAAGGGAAGTAGCAGGAAGTACTGGAGGGAGAAATTCCAGGAAAAAACCCTTGTACTGCTTGTGTTTTGGCAATAGTATAGCCAGTCCGTTGTGGATAGTATAGACAGTCCTTGGCGGACAGTGAGGCATTTGTGAAGCCAGTCGTTGGCAAAAATTCTTGCTAGTGTGAGCTGCGAGCTCTAAAAAGGCTTCTTGCCAAACAGGACAGGTGAAACAAACCTGCGCCTTAAGATATAGCCTCACGTATGATGTACTCGGTGATGACAAGGTGACTTGAGCAATGAGGGGTGGTTGATCTCTACCTGTGTTATGTCGACTGTACAGGAGAGTGTCAAGGCATTGGGCTTTTGTTAGTGGTATAATGAGAGTCTTTGGCCTGCGCTCCACTAAGACTAAATGCTCAATAACGTGTAAACGGTGGTGTTGACCCTGGTTCGCCGGTGCACCAAGAATGTGCCCTGAGTGTACGGATCGTCGGGCCGTGTGGTTGACAGTTGTGATGGATTGATTGTGCGTGAGAGCACATGTTATGATATATCTGTCTATGCATTGCTATGGCTGCAGGGACGGAATACCACTATCCCGGGAAAGGGGTAGGATTGTTATAAATTGGTCAGCTAAATGCTGATCGTTGCCTTGTTTTCCACCTTCTGGGTGGGCTGTTCTTATGCAGGTGCTGGAGAGCCGAGCGGGAAGAAAGGTCTTAAGTCCCTGCTGTTGCTGCTGCTGCTGCTTCCACTGCTAGCCCTTGAAGGCTAAGATTTCTCTTGTGTTTTGTTCATATGTGGCCGGCCTGCACGCCGATGTATGGAATCAACACTGTGAAAAGAGTAACTGTAAGGCCTTAAGGCCAACATATGTTGTATTTGTTGTATACTCTTTCAAGAGTTGATATATAAATGTAGTTTATATATATGTAGTGGATATTACTGGTATGAGTTCATCTTTATTGTTAAATCTTCCGCTAGCATGCCATGAGTTAGGATGCGATGGAATTTTGGTATCATCCTGTGACCTCGCCGTCTGTTTGTGGCATATAGTGTGGGGCCCCGTGTAACATCCTATTTTCAAATTGGACCCCCCCCCCTAGGTGTGACTTGAGCATAACTAGGTCCTATGAATTAACCTAGGTGAACCCAGGAGACCAAGTAACCTAAAAACCTAATTGAGACCCTCTTGGTCTGCAAATAGTAATTTTCTAAACTCTTAATTTTGGGTGGCTTAGTAGGTTCATTTTGACTCTAAAGATCCCCTTAGACATAACGTGGGCTCAAGGAGTCACCAAGGACCCACTTGGGTCAACCATAGTGGTCAAATTGACCAAGTCAACCCTAAACCCAAATCAAGTCAAACCTAGCTCAATTGGGTTAACTCAAGCTCAAGCCGCCTCATGTAGACTCATAGGGTTTTATTAGGAGTTATTATGGCTGCCTATAGCCTAAACCCTAGGCTAGCCAACATGTTGACTAGGAGAGAGAAAGAAGAGAGAAATAGGCTAAATATAGGAGAGAGAAAGTGTGAATTAAGGGTATTTTCATGGTAGAATGGTGAGCCCCCCTCTCATATGGCATTTAAGGTTTTAATATTAATTTTATGGGCTGCCTTTAGGCTTCTAGGGGAAGAAAATTCGTGAGGATGACAAGGAGAGAGAAAAAAATAAGTATTTGGTTATATAGAGGAGAGAGAAAAGGTGGTGGAGAGGTGAAGAGGTGTTTTGAAGAGGGAGGAGGCATGAGTTCGGCCAAAGAGGGGCCAACAGCCACCTAGAGGTTGACACCTCCTCCCCCCACCCTTTTCCCGGCCATCAAGAGGTGTTTCCACCCTCTCTCTCCTCTAACCACCCCCCACCATGAAGAGGTGTTTTGCCTCTTGGAGAAAACCGCCCCTCTCCCCCTCTCCTCTTTATATACTCACTTAGGAGAGAGGGGAGACCATTTTCGAAATCAGAGAAGGAGGGGTGAACCCTTGCCGGAGCCACGAAGGAGAGAAACGCCGCCACCGCCGCCACCATGTCATCCCGCCGTTCAACTCGCATCCAAGCCCGAAATCAGGTCCTCCCTCACCTCTTCTCTCATGTTTAGATCCTAGAATTGTTTAGGAGTTGAGTTCATGCTCAAACGAACCGGAGCAAAAGCTTAAAAATTCAGAAATCTCCATTTTTATGGAGTTTTTGGTGGGCTCGGGTAGGGCGGCGCCGCCACCTCCGGCCGCCCTAGCCGCCGGAAAGGTTAGCCCCCACCACCGGGAACATGTAGGAGTTGATTCCCGGTGGTGGCGCCGCCCATGGTGGCCGGGAAAAGGCCCGTGATAACCACTTCTCACGGTTCTGGTTCAGGCCATTTGGAGAAGACGAAGTACAGCTGCCGTCCGATCGCTTTAAGATTCGTGCAGGATCAAAATAAATACTTATAAACCCATATTTTTCGGATTTTCTGTATTTAATAAAACAGTTTTACTGTAAATTAAATTTAGGCCCCTTATGGGCACCACATGAAAAAGAGTACAACATGAAAGTTGTAGGTCTTTTGAATACCTACAATTTGATATGTAGTGGTGAAAAATTGGATGAGGGGACTGCCCTGTAGAGCCTTTTTAGTAAGGGTATGTCCTACAACTAGGGTAGTTTTCTTCTAAAAATTATTTAGGCCCTTTAGGGGCATGTTCATCAAAAATGATCAACATAAATATTGTAGGAATTTTTATTATCTACAGTTTGATATGTAATGGAAAATTTTAGGACAAGTATTCTGACCTATAGGGCCATTATTCTAGGGTAGGTCCTACAAATAGGGCAGATATTTGAAAAATTCCCCACACCTAATCCTTGGTCCAAATGCTTTGAAATTTGGACAGGGACTCAATATCACCTAGACCTAACTCCTGTAAACATTGGAGACCATTTGGAATAGTGTAACTTAGGGTTCTGCCCTAAACCTAGAAAAGCTAGGGTAAGGTAGTTGAAGGGCCAAATGACCTCCAAACCCTCCCAAATTTTGGTGAGGTGTCCCTGGTATAGGTATCTAGGTCTGGTTAAAATTTCAACTCATTTGGTTGAGTTTTGATTAGGAATCCTCTAAACCCTAGTTTTGACCTAGTAGAAGGAAGTTTAGTGAGAAGGTTCCTTGCACTCTGGTATGATCATCTCACCTCAACAGAGGTTGATATTTTTACCACTGGTTTATTTTGGTCCTAAGATTATCCTTAGGGAAGATGGGATGATTTAGGGTAAGTTTACCCTAGGGCCCAGGTTCAAAACCTAAATGTGGACTTTGGGGGTTTGTGAAGGACATAGGGGCAAATGCCCTTGTATGGCCTTGACATTTAGTGGAGAGGTTGTTAATGAGCTTGTAACTCTCTGGTTGTAATGTTAGAGAATTTTGATGTAGGTAGCTACCTCAAAACTTAAACCCTAGTTTTAGGGTAGAAGGGATTTTAGGTCAAAACAGTATCTTAAACTCTTTTAAAAGCCATGAAATTTTGGCAGTGTGTTTCTAGGGTAGTTAGGACCCTTGGATAATTTTACTAGAATTTTTGGATAGGTATTTCTAGTACTTCATTCATGAATGTGGGTATAGCCTTTTTTTGATGTTTTATTTGTTAAAGATTTTTAATTCAAATAAGGCCCCCTTAAAACTCTGGAATTAGATGTTGTTGGCCATTAGGAATGCCCATGAATTTTTAGTTCAATTTTGTGTTGATTAAATAGAATAGTTCCTTCACAAGTATTATTAAAGGGCTCTATGTTTCAAAAATATTTTATGGCATAAATAATTTCTGAAAAATTATGAAAGTTGGTAATTAGTGTTTTTAAATCATTATGAATCAGTGGGATTTTTCTCTGGATTTTTGGAGTTATGGATTTAGTACTTGATTCACAAGCATGCTAGATTAGCGTTTTTGATAAATGATTTATTATAAATTAATTTCCAGCAATAAAATTATGAAACTTTTATAGTACTGTTTTCATAGTATTTCTAGTACCCTGTAATTAATCTAAATTATTTGGAAGAGTATTTGATGTAGTTTATTCATTAGACATGAAGAAATTGGATTGTTGCAAAATTAAGTTTAGGCCCCTTAGACCATAGGGAAAATTGCCAAACCTTGGATATGTTATTTTTAGATACACTAATATTTATCTTAAATTTATTATGATTTATACATGACTGAAAAGTATGATCCTTGTACAAATTTGGAAGACCTTGGATTTAATAAAAATTAATTAATTATTAGGTTAATTGAAAAAATTGTTATTATCAGAAAAATCGATTCAATAATGTCATGATAGGCCCCCAGAAATTAACTTAGGCCGTATGGAAGAAAACACAAAGGACATTCTATCGTAAACATTACTTAGTTTAAGGTGGTCTGCATTTAGTAATTTTGAGAAATGAGCAACAAGAGAAGGTTTGGGTTAGCATAAGGACAGCTTGTGTTGGTTGGATTTAAAGAAAGAGGATGGATCACCATAGGAGGTTCCAAGTGCGGTGAGGAATGAGTTGATGCGCTCTAGAAGGTGCACGGATCTGACGAAAGATCGTCATCCCCGTAAGAGTGAAGAGTCAAATTCACCCTAGGTTTAGTTTAATGTAATTTATTAAGGGAAAGGGTAAGGAAAAACAACCAATAACAATAAGTGCCTTGCGAAAGGGAACTTTGGGCCGTAATGCCGCCGTCTTGGTTTCTAGTGCCTTTGGAGAGCCCCTCACAGGATATAATCCGGAGGCAGTCCAGGGCTAACGTAAATCTTAAATAAATCAAAAGAGTAATTAGTTGAAATAAGTTTACACTTCACACACTAGTTAGATAGACATTTGGAAAAGGTTAAGTCGTCCCGAGGTGTTCAAAGGGGCGCCATCCCGCGGTGCTCAAAGGGATGAGGTTTGGAATTGAGCCGGACGGTTTAGTCCGGGGAGCTTAGTCTCAGTTTGTGATTGAGCCGGACGGTTTGGTCCGGGAGCTTTACTCTTGATTTCTTATATTAACTGCTGCATGTGCATAAAAATAGGAAATATTAATGTGGTGGGTTCTCGATATCGGGGAGTTCGATTGCACCGACACCGATATCGTTGACTCGGCAAGGTGACTAGCACTTAGCCAAGGTTAAGTCTGGCGGTCCAGTCGGGAAGAGTACGCAGGAGTCCGCTTTGTGCACCAAGCGTTGAGGGCGTACGATAGGTCAGACCAGTGGTGCTTTTACTTGTTTTGAGGTGGGCGAGGCCCAACCCACCGCTTCCGTCTGCCACTACGGAGGTATCCTGGGAGGTAACGGCTCTGAAAGGGGGAACTAAAGGTTTGTGTACACAAAGTTGGGTGTGTGAGTTGCACTGCTTGATCATCATACCCACCATATAGCTGCATGCCATAATCATTCATAACAACCTTGACACCTAAAGTATAAGTGGAATGTGACGCTTATACTTTAGGACTTGCAAAACGACCCCTTGGTCTATAAGCTTGTGTGGGCAAGTTTATAAATCAAAGGTTAATTTCAATATATATATGCTGCTGTTTGATAACCGACACCCCAACGTATAAGTGGTATGGGACACTTTATACGATGGGAGCCTTGCAGAAGATCCCTTGGCTTATGTGTACTCACATAAGTGAAGGTTTAAATTATCTTACTTATTTTCCTTCTTGTTTGACCTATTACAACACTTAAGATAAATTGCTCCCCGAATACACAACTGCTAGTTAGGTCCACCGTCATCTGCTTTTGACTACTCTCCACTTTCATGTCCTCCCCTTCCTTCCTCTCCGCTCGGTGCCTTAGGGCATGGGGGAAGGGGTGGGGGATGATAGGGCTTAGTCTTATAGACTAACGGTTTTCGGACCACAACATTTTAGGTATACAATATGGAAGGGTCACGGGTTTTGCAGTTTCTGACGGAGTTGACCCCGCGACCATGTTACCATTGTCACCAGCCGGGACATACACGGGTCAAATGCCCCATGATGGGTGGGATCCCACCAGCTCAGCAGTCAGGAGGCCGAAGACGTAGACGCAGACGTGGATTGCGAGGCGGGGACTGCAGGTTGAAAAGGAGGAAGCACCCAGAGATGCAGCACCAGCAGATTATGGGGTCGGTGGAGATGGACCAGTCAAGCTTGGGTGCTCTTTGTTCAGTGACAGTTACAGTGACTCTTAGTTTTAGGTCAGCTTCCGTTGAGTGACCATGTAGTGAGGTGTTGTTGTACCGGGCTTAAGTCCTTTTCCTTTCAGTACTCTGTTTTTTACTCTGATGTTATACTATGGACGCTCCCCTCGTGGAGTTTTTATTTATATGAGATATAATATTTTGGACTGCATTTTTCTTTACTGTTCTACTTGCTACTTGATTGTGATCGAAAAGGCCGGCAGAATCGGCGCATTGTAGTGACTACCTTCCCGGGTGCGAAGGTGTCACCGCAAAGCGGCGGTTCTGGGCATATGACCCCGGGAATTGGAATCAAAAAAAAATTGGGGTCTTACACCCCGACCGGACCTTCTATTATATGTTATTTAACGGGAGGAGTCGTTATATTTTTGTATCAGCTTGTCTTGGTCTTCCTCGTTCGAATTCGTGGTCAAATTCTTTTGTGGGATGGCGAGCACGTGAACGTGAGAACCGCTTTAACACTAATGAACTCTTAAATGTCCACTAAGGAATGCAAATACACTTGTTTGGGAAACCTGCGCGTTCCTATATTGTTGTTATTGCTTGCGCGAGGTCGCTAATGTGTGTCTTGTTCACATATAGGTGATGAGTAGTGGTGATAGGCAGTCTGAGCCCCAGCATTCTGATGAGAGTGCGGCACCAGATGAGATGCCCACACCTCCTCCATCTGCAGAAACAGTTCGCTTAGTTATTGAGGCACTATTTTCCATGATTCAGCCAACCAGGGAGGCGTAGCCGGCATTGGTTCAGCTGACCGGGCAAGCGCAGCCGGCATTGGTGCCAGATCGTGTTGGTGTAAGACCCGAACTGGTTGAGGTTGTGGATCCAGGAGCAGTTGAACAATAGTTGAAGCAATTTATGAGCTTCAATCCGCCTACTTTCATGGGTATGAGATCCCCAACACAGGCAGAGGATTGGTTATCGCGAGTCAAGCGTATATTGACGACGATCAGGATGGAGGAAAGTCAGAAGGTCACCTTGGCCACCTTCAAGTTGGAAGGAAAGGCGCGGTTATGGTGGTACGAGGTTGAGTTGCACCATTTAGCGGGCAGGCAGTTAACACAAGTTTTGATTTAGGAGTTCTCTCGAATGTTTTTTGCAAAGCACTTACAAGCGGCACAACGCATTGACAAGGAGAACGAGTTCCAACGGTTAACGCAAGGAGAAAGTAGCATTGATACGTAATTGCATAAATTTACAAGGTTGGGACTGTATGCGCGATCAATCTTCGCGGATGAGCAAAGGAAAACAAATCGGTTCTATGAAGGATTGCGGGATGGTTTGAGGTTCCTGCTTTTGAGTTCGGTGAACCAAGGATTTCAGGCATTGGTTGATGCTGCATGTGCGCCTGAGAAGGACATGAAGCGGGTGCAAGGCAAAAGGGACTTGGCTGTGACAAAGCCTGAGTTGAAAGCACCCCGCCCTGGAAAATCGTACTACCAGAAAAAGTGGGGCAAGAGGTCCAAGCCTTCTGGGCAAGCTTCTGTGACAGTTACATCGGGCGCAACTTCAAAGCAGGAATCTCGTACCTGCTTTACCTGTGGTAAAGTGGGGCATATAGCCCGTAATTGTAGGGTTGCTCAGCCAAAGGGGGAAAAGAAGACGGGTGTGTCTTATGCTGAGAAGGGCAAAGCAGTGGTAGAGTTCTCAGCATCCCATGCGTAGCCCAGAGTTAATAATCTTGGCCACCAGGAGGCTATAAAGCAAAGTGACGTCGTCACAGGTATGATTTAAGATATTGTTTGCATTGTTTTTATTGCATACTTTCTATGTAGCTTGTGCATAATGTGTGCGCTACAGGCTTTGTCCTGATTCGGAACAACCTAGCGAGAGCCCTATTTGATATGGGTGCTTCACATTCATTTCTATTTAAGGACATCATAGCTCGAATTGGAGTACCGAGTCATGTGACGACAGATAGTATAAAGGTGTTATTTCCAATTTGTTATGTGATGCTTGCGGATAGAGCTTGTGATGTGGAAGTTGAAATTTGAAGTCAGGATTTCGGTTTGAGTGCATCTGTGCTACCGATATCGGAGATTGATGTGATCTTTGGCATAGACTGTCTCTCAGAGCAGCGTGCCTTTATTGATTGCAATTCAAAGGAGATCACACTGGGCCAGAATACCGAGCTTGAGACTAAGTTTGCTTGTATGCGATGAGTGAGCCGTATCTTGGTGTCTGCTCTCCAAGTCGTCAATGCTATTTGGAAAGGCGCGGAGTTATTCTTCACGCTTATTCAGGCTGTTGAGCCAAAGGCTAGTGTGAGCGATGTTCAAATTGTGTCGGAGTTTGCCGATGTATTTCCAAAGGATCTTCTTGGGTTACCGCCCTAGCGGGAGATCGATTTCTCTATTGAGTTGGTGCAAGGTGCGAAACCTATGGCCCGCTCTCCATATCGCGTAGCGCCAAAGGAAATGGCTTAATTGAAAGTTAAACTACAAGATTTTCTAGAACAGGGATACATACGCCCAAGTATGTCACCTTAGAGAGCGCCTGTTCTATTTATGAAAAACAAGGACGGTAGTTTACGGTTATGTATTGACTATCGTGAGTTGAATAAGCTGACGGAGAAAAATAAGTATCTGATTCCACGGATAGATGACTTGTTTGATCAACTAGTGGGCTCAACCGTCTATTCCAAATTGGATTTAAAATCTGGATATTACCAGCTGAGGATTCAGGAAGGTGACATTCCCAAGACAACATTTGGTACACGCTATGGGCATTATGAGTACACCGTAATGTCGTTTTGCTTATGTAATACGCCTTCAATATTTATGGATCTAATGCACTGAACGTTTCGAGAGTACTTGGATCTGTTTGTGATTGTCTTCATCGATAATATCCTAGTGTACTCACAGTCGGAAGCTAATCATGCAAACCATTTGCGGTTGGTGTTGCATACCTTGCAGAGGAATAAGCTCTTTGCCAAATTCTCAAAGTGTGAGTTTTGGCTGTTGTCGGTGGTTTTTCTTGGCCACGTAGTAAGTGGAGAGGGAAAAGCAGTGGATCCGTCAAAGATAAGTGTCATCCGAGATTGGCCAGTGATGTCTTCAGTGGTCGAGGTTAGGAGTTTCCTTGGATTGGCAGGCTACTACAGACGGTTTGTGGAAAACTTCTCACGGATTGCTTTGCCTCTGACCATGTTGACGAGAAAGGATCAGAAGTTTGTTTGGATGCCGGAGTGCGCACGAGCTTTTGAAGGGCTAAAGAGTTGTTTGACCACGATGCCTGTGTTGACATCGCCATGTGGTGCAGATGGCTATGAGATCTATAGTGATGCTTCAGGGAGCGGCTTAGGCTGCGTTCTTCTGCAGTTTGGTAAAGTAATTGCTTATGGCTAACGCCAGTTGAAAGTGCACGAATGAAATTATCCCGTCCATGACTTGGAGTTGGCGGCGGTAATCTTTACGCTGAAATTGTGGAGACACTATCTATATGGGGTAAAGGTGGATATCTATACATATCATAAGATCCTAAAGTATCTATTGGATCAGAAAGATCAGAATATGCGACAATGAAGGTGGATGGAGTTCCTTGGGGGACTACACCTTTGATATTCATTATACTCCTAGGAAGAGAAATATGGTCGCAGATACACTGAGTTGTAGGACTCCGGTATGGGCAAGTTTGTTTCAGATGCATGACGAGCGTATGATACAGGAGTTGGAAGTGTTATAGATTTCTTGAGTTGATAAGAATTCCATAGCCGATGCATGCTTGAACTGGACGGAGGTACAGTATGACCTTGCGGACAGGGTTCAGCGAGCAACGGATCTTGATGAAGGTCTCCAATGCTATGCAAAGGATGGGTTAGATGGCCAATTCTGTTAGGATGACGGCTTGTTACGGAAAGATGGCAGGTTGTGCGTCCCAAGTATGGGTAAGTTGAGAGAAGAGTTGATGTATGAAGCTCACTTTGCAAAGTACTCAATTCACCCTGGGAGCCCAAAAATGTACAAGGATTTAAAGAAGTTATTCTTGTGGCGAAGACTAAAGAAAGACATAGCACATTATATGGCTAAGCGTCAAACATGTGCGTTGGTCAAAGAAAAATGTCAGAAGCCTGGCGGTTTCCTGAAGTCGTTACCTATTCCGGAGTGGAAGTTTATTGATATCTCAATGGATTTCATGCACGGGTTGCCAAGATCTCAGCGCGGGAATGATTCAATTAGGGTGATTTTAGACCGGTTGACAAAAGTGGTTTACTTCCTACCGAATAAGTGGGACGACTCAGTGGAAAATTTGGCAAAGCTCTATGTGGAGCAAATTGTCTGATTGTACGGTGTTCCCCGGAGCATCGTCAGTGACCGTGATGGGCGATTCATATTGAATGATTGGAGGCTAATCCATAAACTGTTGGGAACAAAGTTAGCATTCAGTATGACCTTTCATCGCCAAACAGATGGCTAGACTTAGAGAACCAACAAGATGATGGAGGATACGCTCCGAATGTGCACCCTGGATTTTGGTAAGAGATGGGAAGATCATCTCTATATGGTGGAGTTTGCCTACAATAATAGCTACTAAGCGAGCACCAGTATGGCTCCATATGAAGCTTTGTATGACCGAAAATGCCGTACACCGCTAGCTTGGGCGAAAGCAGGCGAATCAAAAGTATATCCGTGCACGAATGTCGAAGAAGCTACTTTGACTATACGCTATATTCGGGAGAGGCTATTGATAGCCCAGGATCGACAAGCAATGTACTACAATGCCAAGCACTGGAACATAGATCTTGCGGTGGGCGATTGGTTATATTTGATGATCAAACCCTTCGAAGGCGTGTTGATACAAAGTTTCGCAACTGCGGAGAGAGGGTTAGAGAGGTGAAAGTGGATGTGGTGGTTGAGAATATTCTCCGATTCTATATCCGATAAAGGCAAGCGTACCTTATCGGTTATAGTATAGGATACTAAAGATTAGTATCAAGGTCGTATTTCCCTGGGGCATAATGACTACTTCTACTCAAAGGCGTTCGCTATTATTTTATCAAATGATATTTATATTAAATATTAAACTAAAAACAGGAATTAAAGAACTAAAATAAAAAGAAAACTAAACTACTTGCAGGATAAAAAGAGTTAGAGCTAATAATAAAGAGGCGCACTCGATCAAGAATCACTTCAGCAGGAGACGATTAAAAAGACGATAAATAAACCTAAGCTTAATAGGGTGAAAGTCCTTGACCGTAGAGGTTCCTAAAGCTTGAACACGCTTCTCTCGAAGTCGTGCCCAACTGAGTTTAAGAAGGTCTGACCGACTCTCATCTAAATTGGAGGCCTAAAGCTCGCTTTACGCGGTGAACCCCTCTATTGGATTTTACTCCAATCCGGGAGATGTGGACGTCTGCCTCTCTCGAGGGGTGCGTACAACTCCCTTTACTCTTGAATGCTCACTTCATTCTATCGGCCTCTCGGCTAGCCCAGAATGAAAGCAAAGGTGGAGAGTATATATCGATAATATACCTCCAACCCATGATTAATCAAAAGTAATTCAAGGTCGTATTTCCTAAAAAGAAAAGGTTAATTAAGACATCATAACTTAATCGCTCTAACCTCGGATCATCAAGATCGAGTACAAGGAGGATTAGTTAATCATAATGGAGTGGAGGAGGGGGGATGAGTAGTAGAGCATAAAAATACAGGAATAAGAAAGGAGCACTTTTATTAATGAAAAAGAGAGCTACAGCTACGAAATGGAAATTACAGGTGCATCAAAGTAAAACCTATTCTAGCCCTACAACAAGCTACTCAGAAGAAATGCAAGAGCTAAAAGCAAAACACTAAGCTAGATTAAGAAAATAATTACAAAATAAGAGAGAGAGAGAGGGAGAGAGAGAGAAAGCATAAGAGGGGCCAAGAAATAGAGGGGCAGCACCTCCCCCTCTCCCAAAAGTTGCTGAAATGGAAGGGGGGTCCTGTATTTATAGATTTTTCCCACGGGTTGGTCACGCCCTGCGACACGCCCTAGGGGGGGCGTGTCAGGGGGCGTGACAGTACTATGTTGACCTCGGGAGCTGAATTCTGGCGGGAATGATGATTATTTCGGTACGATGGTGGTCACACCCGTGACAGGGGGCGTGACAGGCGTGTCAAGTCAAAATCAGCAGTCGCAGGTCCATCAGACGTCGGAATAGGGGCAGTCACACCCCAGGTCACGCCCGTGACATGGGGCATGACAGTACTGTTGCGTGCAGCGTTATAGAATGCATTGAAGAAGGCGGCAGGCTTCGGGCAGAGGGCAACACGCCCCGTATCACGCCCGGGGTGGGCGTGTTAGTGGGGCGTGACAGGGGATTTTTGGCGGGAACTTCATCTGGCAGCTTTCAACATCGGGAGCAGGTGACACGCCCTTGGTCACGCCCGGGAAGGGCGTGGTAGGGGGGCGTGTCAGGGGATTTTTTCTGGAAATTTGTTGAAACCTGCAAAAACAGAAAATAAATATTATTTATATTATTTACATAAAAATAAGCATAAAATAACATAAAGAAAGAGATTTAAAACGAAAATAACATATTTTTACCCTAATAAATTAAGCTAAAATATGCATCATCAAACTCCCCCATACTTATTATTTTGCTTGTCCTCAAGCAAAGACTACGAGTTAGAGAAAATAAAGAGGATTAATTGAAAAAATTAAAAATGCTATAAACGAGTAAGACGGGAATTTAGAGGTAAAGAAATTTTTGAAAAAGAACCGAAAAGTCCTACTTTAACTTAGCATAGAATTTTATTAATTTTACTAAATATAAAAACAAATCATCCCAAATTTTTACAGAATTTAAACTTAATAAAGTAACGAGTAAAAAAATGCATTGAGTCACTACTAAAGCCTAAGAGACAAATTAAAATCATAGTCAATCAAGACAAAATTCAATATTTCTATCAAAAATACTTACTCAATCTAGTTTCTCGCTACTATACTAAAAAGTAAACGTAGAAAGCATGAATCATTAGGGCTTTAATTAGGCGTATAATTACGCTTAGGTTTTTAAGGGTGCGATATTCAATAAGATAAACACGAGGGATATTTGCACACTTAAAACAAAAAGAAAATGAGCTTTGCCAAAATAAAACTAGCCAAAATAAATACTTTTCTTTTCTTTTACTTTTTTTTCTCAATAATTTTCATCATTTTTTTTCATTTTTTTATACTCAAAACTTTTCACTTTTGTAGCAAAAGATAACACAAAGATTTTCCACTAATTTTTTCAAAAAGATGCACATTTGCAATTAAAGCTCAAAAATAATTTTAAAGTGTGCATGTAGGTAGGCTATTTGGCCGTGGTGAAATAAAAAGTGGGGCTACAAAAAGGAAAGGAAAAGGCACAAAAATGGCTAGCAATGGTTATTGTTACGCGAGGTGCAAAGGCTCAAGCGTTACAAAAGAAATGCCTAAATCATTTTCATGCTTCCTATATCTACTCAAAGTAAAGCTTTGAAATTTCAAAAGAGGATAAGCATAAAAAAATAAAAAATAGAGAATTTGCTTTCATGAAAATAATGATAATAAGCGTCTAGACCGGTTTGTGTCTACTACACTTAATACAAATTAACGTTTAAAAAGATTTTAATAATGAAAAATAAGGGATGATGGGTTTTATAAAAGTAAAAGAAATAAAAGAAAGGCTATGGAAAAGTAAAGAAAAATTGAAAAAAATTTCAAAAATAGCATACTACCCTAAATAGGAACACTACATGAGTCAACATACTACTCGCTAAACATATTTAAACAGAAAGTTAATCAAATTTATTCTAACTAAGCAAGTAGACATGAGCTTGAAAAAAACAATAAAAAGCAAAGTAGCGGGGTACTAATTGATTTGGCAAAAATTAACTCAATTTAATTTGGGATTTTTTTTTTCAAAAATATTTATATATATTTTTTTTGGATTTTTTTTTAAAAAAAATATTATATATACAATTTTTTCTAAAGTAAAATATTAATGGAACACTCCCCCATACTTAAAGTTAAACATTGTCCCCAATGTTTAAAGTTAATTATAAAGAGAGTGAGAAGAGAGAGAAAAGAGAAGAGAAAAAATGCAAAGAGAGGGAAAAGATGCTTCCCTAGCGTTTGATGCCCAGACGTTTGAATTTGCGTCCCCCAAACTTGAGCTAAAGATTGGCTTCAGTCCAAGTTGCGAGGCGATAAGCTGCACAAACACGCGGGAGCTTATTCCTGCACAAAACAAAAAAATAAAAATAAAAACGGAAAAACAAAAAAAAGAAAAAGATAAGCAAGGGGTGCCTCCCAAGAGCGCTCTTTGTTTAAAACGTCGTTGAGCTCGACGTTTTTTGTTAGCTAAAAGGAAAATAAAAAGAGAAATGTAATGGCAGCTCGCGTAAAACGCGTTTTGACGCGAGTGCCAAAACATTTTTTAAGTAAATAAAAATAATTTTTTGTAATTTTTTATTTTTTAAATAAAATAAAAAACAAGAAGATTTAGAAAAAGAAAAAAAACTAGAAAAAGAAACTATACTATTAGAAGGGGGCGAAGAAGTAGAAACTAAACTAGAAGGAAAAATAAAACAAGAAAAGAAAACAGAATTTTCGCAAGGAGGGGGAAGAGAAGAAAAAGAAGAAGGCGACGACGGTTGATTACAAGGGAATGGTTGGATAGAAAAATCCGGTTGCTCCACCTGAATGGCAATCATTTCGGTAGATTGGGAGCAAACCAAGATATCCGAAAAATCAATCTCTTCAGAAGATCGAACACAAGAAAGTTCGTCTTCCTCGGAAATTTGAAAAAAAATCGGAATATCGGGGGAAATTCCCTCCTCGAGAGGTTGAAGGCACAATGGAATATCTGAATAATCGTCTTCCGCAAGTGATTGAAGGCACTGCGGAATATCCGAAGATTCATCATTCGAAAGATAAATAGGAGGAGGAGGGGAAGAAAAAGATGCGGAGAAAAAGCGGAAAAATCTTGAGATGGAATGGATTGATGATCACCTTGTCCCCAAGAATGATCAGGGTGTTGCCACCCTGAGTAGTTCAAAGTAGGGCTAGGATCAAAATGTCCATTCAAGAAATTTCCGGAAAAATTAAAATTAGAAAAATTCGGAGGAGAAGGGTAGGAAGGCGTTTGAAAACCATCGTAACCCCATGAAAAAAAATTCACGGACGGATTAATTTGGCCAAATTGATTCAATACGGAAGGGATAAAATCATGGGAGGATGAAGGATACCTTACCCAACACTCCTCGCGAGAGTGACCGAACTCTCCACAATTAAAACAAAGATTACACATTTCAAAATAAAATTATCAACCGTAAGAGTGGGGTGAGAGAGACGAGAGAAAAAAAAAACAAAACAAAAATGATAAAATTAATAGCAATCCTTTTTTCAAAATATCAAAACATTCCCCGGCAACGGCGCCAAAAACTTGATACAAAGTTTCGCAACTGCGGAGAGAGGGTTAGAGAGGGGAAAGTGGATGTGGTGGTTGAGAATATTCTCCGATTCTATATCCGATAAAGGCAAGCGTACCTTATCGGTTATAGTATAGGATACTAAAGATTAGTATCAAGGTTGTATTTCCCTGGGGCGTAATGACTACTTCTACTCAAAGACGTTCGCTATTATTTTATCAAATGATATTTATATTAAATGTTAAACTAAAAACAGGAATTAAAGAACTAAAATAAAAAGAAAACTAAACTACTTGCAGGATAAAAAGAGTTAGAGCTAATAATAAAGAGGCGCACTCGATCAAGAATCACTTCAGCAGGAGACGATTAAAAAGACGATAAATAAACTTATGCTTAATAGGGTAAAAGTCCTTGACCGTGGAGGTTCCTAAAGCTTGAACACGCTTCTCTCGAAGTCGTGCCCAACTGAGTTTAAGAAGGTCCGACCGACTCTCGTCTAAATCGGAGGCCTAAAGCTCGCTTTACGCGGTGAACCCCACTATTTGATTTTACTCCAATCCGGGAGATTTGGACGTCTGCCTCTCTCGAGGGGTGCGTACAACTCCCTTTACTCTTGAATGCTCACTTCATTCTATCGGCCTCTCTGCTAGCCCAAAATGAAAGCAAAGGTGGAGAGTATATATCGATAATATACCTCCAACCCATGATTAATCAAAAGTAATTCAAGGTCGTATTTCCTAAAAAGAAAAGGTTAATTAAGACATCATAACTTAATCGCTCTAACCTCGGATCATCAAGATCGAGTACAAGGAGGATTAGTTAATCATAATGGAGTGGAGGAGGGGGGATGAGTAGTAGAGCATAAAAATACAGGAATAAGAAAGGAGCACTTTTATTAATGAAAAAGAGAGCTACAACTACGAAATGGAAATTACAGGTGCATCAAAGTAAAACCTATTCTAGCCCTACAACAAGCTACTCAGAAGAAATGCAAGAGCTAAAAGCAAAACACTAAGCTAGGTTAAGAAAATAATTACAAAATAAGAGAGAGAGAGGGAGAGAGAGAGAAAGCATAAGAGGGGCCAAGAAATAGAGGGGCAGCACCTCCCCCTCTCCCAAAAGTTGCTGAAATGGAAGGGGGGGTCCTGTATTTATAGATTTTTCCCACTGGTTGGTCACGCCCTGCGACACGCTCTAGGGGGGGCGTGTCAGGGGGCGTGATAGTACTATGTTGACCTCGGGAGCTGAATTCTAGCGGGAATGATGATTATTTCGGTACGATGGTGGTCACGCCCTAGGTCACGCCCGTGACAGGGGGGCGTGACAGGCATGTCAAGTCAAAGTCAGCAGTCGCAGGTCCATCAGACGTCGGAATCGGGGCAGTCACGCCCCAGGTCACGCCCGTGATATGGGGTGTGACAGTACTGTTGCGTGCAGCATTGTAGAATGCATTGAAGAAGGCGGCAGACTTCGGGCAGAGGGCGACACGCCCCGTGTCACGCTCGGGGTGGGCGTGTCAGTGGGGCGTGACAGGGGATTTTTGGCGGGAACTTCATCTGGCGGCTTTCAACATCGGGAGCAGGTGACACGCCCTTGGTCACGCCCGGGAAGGGCATGACAGGGGGGCGTGTCAGGGGATTTTTTCTGGAAATTTGTTGAAACCTGCAAAAACAGAAAATAAATATTATTTATAATATTTACATAAAAATAAGCATAAAATAACATAAAGAAAGAGATTTAAAACGAAAATAAAATATTTTTACCCTAATAAATTAAGCTAAAATATGCATCATCATGTGTCCAGGATTCGGTGGTTGAAAAAGCTAAGTCCGAGATATCTTGGTCTAATTGAAGTGGTGGAGCGAGTTGGGGAAGCTGCCTATCGGCTAGCTCTTTCGGCAGAATTGGTCTGTTTGAAGTGATTGAGAACGATCGTGCACCGGTCGAATATGGGCTAACGACAAAGGTAAGACCCATTCAGATCGAAGATAGAGCCGATAAATTGTTTCAGAACAAAACCAAAAGGATGGTCAGAGTCCGGTAGGACAATTGTGACCGTGAGGAGCTAACATAGGAGCAGGAGCAGACCATGCGAGCTGATTTTCCCGAGTTGTTTGTTTGAACTGTTGTACTGTTGTAAAGTGCGTCTTTTGTTGTAACGGTCATTTTGAAGTTATAACATTATGTTTGCTGGGTTTCCTTATTGTGAGAAAATTTTGGGACGAAATTTATCGTAAGGAGGGGAGGCTTGTAACACCCTAAATCTAAATTGGAGTTCAGGCTGAGTGACACGGCCTGGGACACGGGCGTGTCCATGGGCATGTATAGTGGCACACGGCCTTGGACACAGGCATGTACCAGGGCGTGTCCTTCACTATGTGCGTCAAGATGAATTCTCGATATAGTACAGTCGACGATTGTTGAGAGGTGACAAGAATGGGGACATGGGCGTGTCCGAGGCCGTGTCCTTCTCCGGTGAGTAATCGGTTAGCGTTGAGTGTGGCACATGGCCTATGACATGGGCATATCACAGGGGCATGTTTGGCACACGGCTAAGGATACGGGCGTGTGCCCCAATCATGTCCTTTTTGGGAATGTGGATCCTGTGCCATTTGAGGGACACGCCCCTCAACAAGGGCGTGTACTTACTGACACGGGCGTATCAGGGGCTTGACATGGGCGTGTCTCAGCCCATGTTCTGGTCTGGATGAGTCGGTTCGTGTACCGCTTGCAGTACACGGCCTGTGACACGGGCGTTTCACAAGCCGTGTCAGCCCAAAAAATATACTTTTGAGGGCGATTTGTGGCCGTTCGTTTCCTTCAGCCTGGATCATGTGGCCCAGATTATTTCCTGCTGGGTTAACTCCGGATTTGATTGAATATTTCATTCTTAACTTGGATTTTATCTTTCTAAAGAGATGAGAGAAGGGAGAGGTGCAAGGAGGAGGAAGAGGAGAAGATCCAGCCACCACGGGAGCTGTAGAGTTCCGATTCGAGATCCGAGGCCAGATCTATGGAGGCAAAGCTGCCGCAGTTCTTTTCAACAGGCTAGAATTTCTATGGCGCCCAAGATATCGTCAAGGGTAACGATCTTCCTTCATTAGACAAGTGAAGTCCTCCTTTATGAATGAGCATGGGATCCTCCACCAAAAGGTGGAAGAGTAAGTGATCCCCGTGGGTTGATAGTTGTTATCCCCAGTTGAGTCTGCATTTAGACCCAGAAACGTGTAGTATGGGAAAGGCATGCTGTGTGAAGTCCATCTGGGCAGGTTGGTCTGGATTGGTGATGTTGCATATTGCGCACCGAAGAAGACTCCATATATAAACATGTAGTTTGTGGATTCAATGGGTTGTAGCTGTGAAGGGAAGTAGCAGGAAGTACTAGAAGGAGGAATTCCAGGAAAATACCCTTGTACTGCTTGTGCAATGGCTATAATGTAGCCAGTCCATTGTGGACAGTGTAGCCAGTCCTTGGTGGACAGTGCGGCTATTGTGAAGCTAGTCCTTGGCAGACATTATGGATAGTGTGAGCTGCGAGCTCTTAAAAGTGTTCTTGTCGAACAAGAAAGGTGAAACCGACCCGCGCCTTTAGATATAGCCTCGGGTACGCTATACTTGGTGATGGAAAGGCAACTAGAGCAATGAGGGGTGGTTGACATGTACTTGTATTATGTCGACTGTACAGGAGAGCATCAAGGCATTGAGCTTTCGTCAGTGGCATAATGAGAGTCTTAGGCCTGCGTGCCATTAATACTAAATGCTCAATACTGTGTAAATGATGGTGTTGACCCTGGTTCGCCGGTGACCCAAGAATCTGCCCTGAGTGCACAGATCGTCGGGCCGTATGGCTGACGGTTGTGATGGATTGATTGTGTGTGAGAGCACAACTTATGATATATCTGTCTTTGCATTGCTATGCCTGAAGGTAAGGAATGCCACTGCCCCGGGAAAAGCGTAGGATTGTTATAAATTTGTTAGTTAAATGCTGACCGTTGCCTTGTTTGCCACCTTCTGGGTGGGCTATCCCTATGCAGGCACTGGAGAGCCGAGCGGGAAGTAAGGGTTGAAGTCCCTGCTGTTGCTTTTGATGCCGCTGCCGCACCTAGCCCTTGAAGGCTAAGCTTTCTCTTCTGTTTTGTTCATGTGTGGACGGCTTGTGCGCTGATGTATGCAATCCATATTGTGAAAAGAGAAACTGTAAGGCCTTAAGGAAAACATGTGTTGTATTTGTTTTATACTCTTTAAAGAGTTGATATATAAATGCAGTTTATATATATGTAGTGGACATTCTTGGTATGGGTTCATCTTTATTGTTAAATCTTCCGCTACATGCTCTGAGTTAGGATGCAATGGTGTTTTGGTATTAACCTGTGACCTCGCCGTCTGTTTGTGGTATATAGTGTGGGGCACTGACTGTACCTTCTATTATATGTTATTTAACGGGTGGAGTCATTACACAGTAGACCTATGGAAGTATTTGTCGTGTTCTGTAGCTTTCCTGCAATTAATTTGAACTTTATTAACTTTGTCGACTTTGACTAACGTCATTAGTTATGGACTTAGCCAATTATAACATCCCTCAAACAACTATACCCATAAGAGTGGTTTGGTCATGACTAGGTCATGTCAAAACCCTAGGAAGCCCAAGAGGCCAAGTGAACTAAGGCATGAAGGTGGAAATCACCTTGGTCTATAAATAGCTCAATTCAAGCACCAAACCTAAGGTTTAACTTTAGGGGTTCAACTTGACTCTTGGACACACCCTAGACCTTCCTAACCCTTAAGGAGGTTAATAAATCACCACGGACCTATTGGGGTCAACTAAAGAGGTCAAGTTGACTAAAGTCAACCCTAACCCTAAAGTGGTCAAAGTGCCCTAATTAAGGGTCAAGTGGCCTACAAGGTGTCAAACCAACCATACCCAAGTCTCCCTAGACCTTAGGAGAGGTAAATGGGTCACTAAGGACCCATTGGGGTCAACACAAAAGATCTAATTGACCAAAGTAACCTCAACCCTAAAATAGGTCAAACTAGCCTTAATGACCTAACCAATCCCAAGCCACATGGGCTGCCCAATTTGAGTGGACCATTAATTTTAGGAGGCTGAAATTATATGGAATGACAGTTAAATTTCGGAGGGGGCGACTAGGAGAGAAAAATTTGAGTTTTCCCCTTAATGGAGGAGAGAGGAAGAGGAAAAGAGAGAGAAGTAATGGAGGAAGACCATGGGGTACACTCTCCCCCTTCCCCAAGCCCTCCACTCATCTCCCTAGTGCATTGGGATTTAATTCCCATTGAATCCAGCAAGCCACCATTAATGGAGGAGCCCAACCACCATAGTCGACCACCCGTTCACCTACCCTCCCATGGAAAAATTATAAATCCCCTATGCAGCCCACCATTCAAATTTCTGATCCATTCATTAGCTTCAAAATGTTCCATGCAGTAAGAATTGAGCTTTGGATCGAGCATTTTAATGGAGAGTCGAGATCGGGAGGTGGAAATCAAGAGAGGAGATTGGCAATGGAGTTCCACCACCACACTCGACACCAAGCCCAATGGAAGGTCCACTTCTCCTCCTCTCCCCTTGTGTTAGTATCTTAGATCAAGTTAGGCTGAGAAATCGGGCTCAAATGAGCCGATCCAAGTGAAGAAAAATGGAAATTTTCTGAAATTTCATGGTGGAGGGTTTGCCAGAAACCACCACCTCCAGCGCCCAAACCACCGCCGGGCGATATCCACCACCTCAACGGAGGTAGTGGTAGCTGTGGCCGGCAGGGGAGGTGGATGGGTGGCCGGCAATGGAGCTTTGAAAAGCTACAGGCGTTTATTTTTGCATTTTAGGGAGGAAGAAGAAGATGAACAGTGTTTCTGTATTATTATAATATAATGATTAGATTACCCCTTTAATATGCTTCTTTTTGGTGTTGTCAAATGAGGCCCTTATAGGCCTTTTGAGGAAAAGTAGTAAACATGTAAACTGTATGTCTTGAAGTCTAATTATTTTTTAAAAAAAATTTGACCCATTTGGGTCAGTGGTTTGTCTGCATCACTCAAAATAGTGCAGGATATACCAAGGGTTTACCAGAGACTAAATTGAGTGCCCCCACTAAACTACTTGTCCATATGCCTTGAAATGTTGACTAGGAGTCACACATATCTATACACCAAAAATATCCAAAATTATAAATTTTGGAGAACATTTTTCTATAGTTTTTGTAAATATTTAATAATCCATGTATGGGTTAATTAGAGGGTCCAAAGACCTCATGATTCCACAAAATTTTTGTAGATTGTCCTTAGGGTCATTATATTACATTGGTAAAAATCTCAGCCCGTTTGGGGTTGATTTGAATATGTTTTTGTGTGAACAAAGTTTGGTCCCTTTACGGTAAATTATGGCAAATGTGTGCTTAATGGGTTGAGTGGCCAATATTCATCCAAACTTGGTGAAACTCTGGCAACTAATTTATTGTCACATACAACACCCCCATAAGAGATTTTGGGTGGTTTGGGGATTGAGATGCCCTAGAACCCTAGTGTGAACCCTAGGGTTGTATATTAAGCCTATTGAAGGACATGGGACCATATGTCCTTGGAATATCTTGAAACTTGGTGGTTGAGTTTCTAGGGTGGATATAAGCCCTAGGAAATGAGATTAGGATTTTTAGGAACTTACATCTCCTATGAAATATCTTAGGAACAAATAGTGCACTTTTGATCATGATTTTATTACCTAATCATATGACCTTTAATGATCTTGAAATTTAGGCTGTAATCATATATTGTTTCTATAAAGCTCTAGAAATTTTAGTGTGAATTTTAGTTCAGTATTTTAGGTACTTCATTCACAACCATTGTAGTTGCCCTATTTATAAAGAAATTTATTAAGTGATATTTACTCATTGAAAACTTATGAAATTTGGACAGAGGACCTTTTAGGTCATCATTAAGCTTTGTGAATGTTTATAGAATTATTGGAAGAATACTTATATGGGCTGCTTCACGAGGTGCCTAATATTGACTTGTTTTAAAAGATTTAATTATGTAACCAAATAAACTTGTAAATTAGTAATTCTTGGTCTGTGGTCTTTCCTATATATTAATGTCATCTAGTAATTGTTTTATAATTTTTAGATGATTATTTGTAATATTTCCTTCTTTACCTTGTCTTGGTGATTATTTAATCAATATCTTAATTGGAGGTTAACCACTTTTTGGAAAATTGTGGTTCTAAGAATTTACGGTTGTTTGGATGATATGACCTTTTCATAATTTTTTGAGGCCATACCAGGTCAGAAAAGTATACTTGATGTTCAAAACATGGCCGACCTAATTTTGCAAAAAATTAATTAAAACTATATAAATTAGCAAAATATTATATTTTGGATTTATCTGTAAAATATCATGTTAGACCGCCAGTAATAATCTTAGGATATTTGGATGAACATTTGAAGGGGTCACCATTCATGCTCATCATATAGCTCATTAGGTCTTCATATAGTAAAACTGTAGAATTAAGGAATCATGTGAAGCTCGGTATGTGATAAAGGGGTAGTTGTTGCACCTAGTCTGATCGAGTATGAATGAGATCACCAATGGAAGTCAAGCTGTGAGAGCCGGGTTAACTAGGGGCAAGTTTGTGCTCGAGATCGACGGAGGATCGTATTACCCACGAGAAAGCGGCTAAATACACTTAGGGTTAGTTAAAGTGTAATGCTATGGGCTTTGGAAATTGATAGAACCAATAATAGTAATTGCCTTGCGAAATAGAATGATGAGCTTCCGCAACCATCATAGTTCCTAGTGCCCCCGATAGCCCTTAACAGGAAATACCCTTGGCAGTCCAAGGTTAACCTTAAACCGTAAGACTAAAATGATAAAGGAGCAATTAGTAAATACTAGTACTTCACTTTCACTGACCCGGATGACTCAGGAGGTTAGCTTGGTTTGGTTACCTGAGCGGTAGGCTCGGGGGTTATGGAAATAGACAAGTTAGCCCGGCGAGTCGATAGCTCGGAAGGTAGTTGTAACAGACAGGTTAGTCTGGGGAGCCGATGACTCGGGAATTCATGTATGCATATGTATAAGGTGGTGGGTCTTCGGTATTAGACGGCCGATCACACCGACTTTGATACGTTGACTCGGTAAATGTGGTTCTCACTTAGCCAAGGAAAAGACTGGTGGTTTAGCCAATAGAGTACGCAGGAGCTCTGCGGTTGTGTTCTTCACGTTGAGGCGTACGTAAGGGCTAGGCCTGGTAGTGTGGTTACCCACCTAGGAGTGGGGTGTCTAACCCACTGTCTCCGATGGCAACTACGGAGGCTCCAAGGAGTGAAGCTAGCTTCCAAAATTTGGGGAACTAAAGGTCTGTGCGCATAGAGTCGTGTGTGTGTTGCACTTACATGAATCATGGCATAACATATCATTACACACTTACCTACATATAACCTAACACCCCATCGTATAAACTTGTATGGGATGGGTTATAGGATGGGAGCCTTGCAAAAGACCCCTTAACTTATAAGTTTTTTTGAGCATTCATATAAGTTAAGGTTACTTATTCCATAGTTTACTTTACATGTACTTACTGCTCTACTTTACTTATTTACCTTACTGCTTCCTTATTATAGTTCTTTTGTACATACACCTGCTAGGATAGTTGTCACCTGCTATTTTTCATTCTTCAGCATAATATATTTCCTTTCCTCCTCCCCGTACTGTGCCTAGAAGTTGTGGGGGTAAGGAGAGGACGATAGTGTCTTAGTCTTTTGACTAATAGTCAGTGGACCACATCATTTTAGGGGACCGAGCAACAGGAGAATAAACACCGGTAGGATAAGGAGACAGGACTTGAGGAGCAGTTGCTGCATACTACCACTATTACAAGGAGACAGGTCGAGGATGGATTTTAGTTTGCTTCTGCTTAGATGTTGAGTTGAGAGATATCATTTGTATTAGACATGTACCAGGATTAAGCCCATTTTCTAATATCTTTCATACTTTGTACTCATTGTGGACTATTTCTCTTATATATATATTGATTGTGAGCTGTGATCTATGGAATTGTATTACTTACTTCACTTTTGTTGATACAATGTGATGTGGTTGTTTTTAGCCGGCAAGATAGGCGCCGTGCGGTGTTGTCAAAATTGGTAGTTCGAGTCACTATAAGGCGGCGTTCTAGGCGTAAGACCCGGTAGCATAGCAAAAAAATGGGGTCTTACTAACTGGTATTAGAGCAGACCACGATCATAAAGAAGTAAGTCCACAACACTGGTTCACCCCGCGTGAGCATTCGTTTGGGGACAAATTAAGCAGCGGAAGTTGTGGTATGCCTATGTGTAAAGATCATAATATATGGTCCTTAAATCAATGAGTTATGCCAACCCAACTAGGAAACTTGACTTATCAAGATGATTCTTAGGGTATCCTGGTCAAAATTGACACTAGGTATAAATTCAGTTAAGATACGAGGATACCCGAAGCGACTAGAGGAAGTGTCTTAATGCGAGAATAGCTACTTAAGGCCTAAACTCTGATGTCCCTACTTTACTTATCAAGTGGTACTATCACTTGTTACCTAACTGACAGGACCAACTTAAGGAGAATTGATACCTACGAACCATTAGCGGAATAGTAGGGGATTTGTAAACTCAACCCTCGTACCAATGATATGATACCAAATACCAAGAGTAAAATAAGAATTTAGGTTCAGAAGAGACCCATTTGGGACTGAGTAAAATGTTAACTTTGAGAAAGTTGTCGTAAATGGTAACCTGGAGAGTCTAAAGTATGGAGTATATCAACAAGTTTCACGATGGAACCCCAAGTCTAAGGATGCATGCCCTAAGGATGGTGTGCATGTCGAGCCCGAATATAACATGCTGATATCGAAGATACTTAGCCCGAAATAGGTAGGGTCTTATCTTTTATTTATTGGGGGCTTATATTTTGTTTATTGGGCAAATTAGTTACTGACTTGGGTTTCCCTTAAACCAAATTTAGAAAATGTGTTTCCCAGGCATAGTGATGTTGAAGTTGGTCTTATTCGACGTTAGTCGGGCGATGTCATGGTAATAAGGAGGAGTAATTACAAGACTTAACTATTACAATATATCATGTGAATTAGATGACAAGAAGTAAGATTCAATAATTTGGGAAGATAAGATTAAATCGCAATGCTGTGACATCGGAAGTATGATAACACTAGGAAATTTGCAGGAAATTATCAGATAATTTATTGAAGACGTATACCTTATGTATGACTTTGCAGACCTGATTTGGATAGCATCAAGGACCAGAATTTATACGTTTTATGACCTAGTCACGGTTAGCAAGATTTATGACTATGAAAAATTGATTTTGGATTATCAAGTATACCTACGGCGAAATGGCACACAAATTAATGGGTATTAATGACAATATCAAAAAATTCACGAGTACACCCTCTTAAATTTTGAGGATGATTGGACGCTTGACGATGTGAGCAGGTCTGTTGGTACCCTAGATGTGATTTGGCTTATGTAATCCCTTTCCAGCCCCTCTTGATCCATATAAAGATATATGATCATGTTTAGACTCTGTTTAGTCTCCCTAGGGCAGTTTATAAACTGACCTAGAGCTTAGGTTAAAAGTTCTAGATGTTTTTGTGGTTAAGGCTTTTCCGTTCGACCATCGTCGAACGAGGCCTCGCGATCGTCGATCATTGGTCGACGATAGCAGGGCTATTGAATCGTTGAAGTCAAGACAATTATCGTCGACCGTTGGTCGACGATCTCAGAGCAAGCTTACTACGCTCTGAACGTTGGTCGACGATCTGTCATCAGCAGATCGACGATCGTGTTCTTGCTTCACGATTTCTGTCTCGACAGATATTTGCCTTTGCTGGTCGACTATCTGTTAGCTGGTCGACGATCTATTAGCTGGTCGACGATTTCTGGTCGACGATTTCTGTTCCGACAGATTCCTGCTATTAGTCGACGATCTGTTAGCTAGGTCGACGATCATCGAACTCCTGTTCGACGATTTCTGTCTGCTGTTATCTATTTGTATTTATTCTATTCCTTGGTTTATTTCCAAGTGTGTTAGCTTGTGGTTAGAAAGATTTTCTGAAGTTATTGTTGCTAAATTTATGGCTTAAATTCAAATGAATTATTTACAAAATCATGTCAAGCATAAATCACGGGATTCAGTATTCTTGATAAAGCATTTTGTCCTATTATACAAATTGCGTTGACTTTATCTTTCCAGCTTGTTTTCTAGCCGTTGGTACTATGTACTATTTCCAAGAATGGTACGTCTTTATGCTGAGATATTTTTCCCGCTTATTTTATTGCTTATTGGGACTGACAGAAAGTTAATAGGCCATTCTATTCCTACTGCTATATTCTATTTTGAGATAATCTGTTGCAGGGCTCAAGAATTCAAATCAATAGAGCCGTTCCAAAGGAAAAACGTGAAGACTTATTTAAGAGAAATTCTTCTCTCAGCAAAAGAGAAGTCACAGACACAGAGAAATATTATTCATTCGCTCAAGCATCATCAGAGCAGCTCTTCACCATATCTCGACAAGAAGAAGAAAAGTTTTCCTGAAGCAAAAGCCCAGAGCAATCATCTTTCATTCTCAAAGTCTCCTGAGCATCTGCTTAGAGTCTTAAAGACTTCAGAAAGAGCTCCAGTTCTGCTTCAAGTGCTCCAGAATCTGAAGACCTGATAAAAATCAGTCTATAGATCTCTGAGGATTTAGTTTCAGTTTATCTGAAACTCCTTCATCCTGAAGCAAAGGCTTTCCCTGGACTTTCACTGAGCCAGGGGGAGACTTTGATTCTTTAGAGAATCCACAAATCTTCTCTAATCTGTACTTACAACAGAGAAGATAATCTAACCCTCTCAACCCCTTTGTAAAAGAGTTTTCACACCTCTTCAAAAGTGAACGTTGGTGACAGGGCACCTTATCAACAACCTGTGGTTGAGCATCCTTATCAAAAGCTCAAAGGGTCTGTTTGATCTACCTGAATCAGATCATTGGTGGCAGGGCACCTTAGCAAAAACCTGTAGTGGATTCCTACCATGGTGGTAGAAGAGTGGATGTACCTATTTAAAGGGAACCACTATATATCCTGTGTCCATCTGGTTATCTTGCTTATTCATCTTATTCTGTGGCTGTGATAGAACTACCTAGGATTGCTAGTTGCTGTGATAGGCTTATAGTTAAACTGAAATTTCAGTTAACTCTTTCACTTGTGCACTTCACTGTGTTAGGCTCTTAGGGTTCAAGTATCAGATTACTTATTCCGCAAATAAACTCCAAGGGAGCTGATTAGTTGTTCATAAAATTTGAATACTCTATTCACCCCCCCTCTAGAGTAGTTTACAACTTATCCCCTCACTTTCAATTGGTATCAGAGGCAGGTTGGCTGTTCATACAGGCTAACACCTGAGTTAAAAGATCCTGTGATAAGTTGTTTCCTGATACCATTCACAAACACTTTCACACATGGCCCAGTCTAAGGATTATTCAAGCACCAGACCTCCTGTATGCAACTTGTCCAAGTTTGGCATATGGAAGGCCAGGATAAGACTATACATGAATTCTATTGATGAAGATATCTTTTCTTCTATTTTGACAGGACCACCTGCTAGGCCTGCTGCTGCTTCCACTTCTGCTGATCTCAGTGCTGTGCCACCACCTGACTACAATGAAACTTACAAGAAGGCAAAAGCAGCTGATGCTAAAGCAATGAATATCCTAGCTCAGACAATGTCTGATGAGATATTCCAGAAGCTGGCTGAATGCACCTCAGCCAAAGCTATGTGGGATTCCCTCAACCACATAGTTGCTAGCTCAGCTGATGAGAGGAAGGACAGGAGATCCAATCTCACCTCTCAGTATGAAAATTTCAAGAAGGATGATGCTGAAGACATTGACACAATGTACACAAGACTCAGTTCAATAATAAGTGAACTGAGGTCTTTGGACAAGGAGATAACTTTGTCAGAAGTAAATGACAAGATCCTGATGTGCCTTCCCATCTCTTGGGACTCAAGGATATGGCCCATCAAGGATGGAAGAAACACTGTGGAACTCTCCACAGAAGCTCTGTTGGGAAAGCTCAAGTCATATGAGCAAACTCTAAAGAGCAGAGCTGCTGCAATTGAAGTAAAAACTCCTACACCTACAAAGAAAGAGCACTCTCTAGCTCTTAAGGCGGCTGAGACTTCTGAAGGAAGTCAATCAAATGAGGAGTTACTGACACTCATTGCCAAGAGGTTCTTCAACATGGGAAGAAGAGACCTCAGAAAGAAGTTCTCCAAGCATGAGGACAAACCAAGGTATGACAAGACTCCATCTAAAGAAATCATTTGTTATGTTTGCAGCAAGCCTGGACACATTGCTCCAGATTGTCCAGAGAAGAAACACAAGGAGAAGAAACATGAGAAAGAGTACAGGAAGCACCACTCCAAGTCTTCATCACATAAATACAAGAAGAAGGACAAGGGATTTGTGGCTGCTACCTGGAGTGAAACAGAAGAGGATACCTGCTCCTCTAGCTCCAGTGATTCAGAAGAAGAAGAAGAGAAGAAAGCCAAAGAGGTCTGCCTCATGGCTATTGATGCCTGCAGCTCTCTGTCAGCTGCAGAGAATTCTGAAGAAGAAGGAGACAATGAAGAAGATTCCTTTATGGAGGACCAGGTAATCGACTCATTTGATTTCTCATCTCCTGAGTTCAAACTAAAATTTAAAACTCTATGTTTAGATTTACTATTATCTGAAAAAGAAATTAAGTCACTTAGATTAAAAATAATGGAACTAGACATGGAAGGTACTGAAATAATCAGATTAGAAAAGGAATTAGAAAGCTCAAAAGAAGAAGTAACATTCCTAAAATTAGAACTAGCTAAATCTAAGAGGTTAGAAGAACAATTAAATGGCAGAAGCCTTAAATTATCTGAAATAACCTGTATAGCAAACACTAGGGTTGGTAATGATAAACTAGGCTTAGGTGCTACACCTAGTGAACCCATCCTCCTCACAAAGGAGAGATTTAGCACTCCAGTAAAATTTGTTTCTGAATCAGGAATAAAGAATACTGAGGAAATTGAAAAATGCAAGAAAATTCAGAATAAGATTAAGAAAGAGAATAGGAAGAAAAAATTTCTAGCTTTACAAAAATCGTCGAACATTAATCGACGATCGTCAAACCAATCGTCGAACGTCTATCGACGATCGCTGAACACCTTCACCAAGTATGATATCTTTGGTGCAGGAGATCGACGATCTCATCTTGAGTCGTCGACCAGTGATCGACGATCGTTGAATCCAGAATATAGCACTACTACAAATGATCGACGATATGGCTTGCGATCGTCGACCGTGGATCGACGATCTGGACTTAAGCTGGAAAATAAATTTCAAACTTCCAGATGTGCAAATCCCAATCACTACCCTAGGATGTTTAATCCTTCAACTGAATGGATTTTCCCACCTAGGAGATCACACCCTTTAGGATATAAATCTAAGCCTGCAAGATCTTTTATATCTAGTTTTTCTTTTGTGAAGAATACTGGACCCAAGGTAACCTGGGTCCACAATGTATAACTGTTCTGTCTGCAGGTAAAGACCTATCCAGTCATACATGACAAATGGTATCTGGATAGTGGATGTTCAAAGCATATGACAGGAAAGAAGAAGAATCTGTCAGGGTTCAAAGCCAAGCTGGGACCAAGAGTTGTATTTGGGGATTCCAGCTGTGGACAGACTGAAGGGTATGGCAGCTTCACCATAGGAGCTGTAACATTCAAGAAGGTTGCGTATGTCTCCGGACTAAAGCACAACCTAATCTCTGTAAGTCAAATGTGTGATGCTGGGTACAAGGTATGGTTTACTGACACTGCTTGTAATATTGCTTTAAATAATACTGTTGTGTTAGTAGGTATTAGAATTGGAAATGTTTATGTTGTAGACTTTAACTCATCCAAATCTGAAATATGCTTATTTAATGAAGTAACCAGTAATAATACCCTTTGGCATAAGAGACTTAGTCATGTAAATTTGAAAAACATTTCTAAGTTGGCTAAATACAATCTTGTACGAGGTCTACCTTCTTGCCCCTACAAGAAGGAAGGCCTTTGCAAAGCTTGTCAATTAGGTAAGCAAACAAGAAATAGCTTTAAATCAGTTAATAAAAGTGATTCTCCCAGGATTCTGTACTTGCTACATTTGGATTTATTTGGTCCTATTGCTGTACAGAGTCTTGGAGGAAAGTCTTACACTCTAGTAATTGTAGATGACTTCTCTAGGTTCACTTTGGTATTCTTCTTGAGAACTAAGGCTGATAACTTCAAGGTTCTTACAGATTTTCTAAAGTGTATACAGATTGAGTATTCTACTCAGATTGCCTTGATCAGAAGTGATCATGGTACTGAGTTTGAGTCTCTTCTTATGCAAGAATTCTGTGAGAAGGAAGGTATCAAACATAGTTTCTCTGCTCCTAGAACTCCTCAACAAAATGGGGTAGTTGAAAGGAAAAACAGAACCCTAATTGAAGCTGCAAGTACATTGTTGGCAGATGCTAACATGCCTCTGTCCTTTTGGGCTGAAGCAGTTAGCACAGCTAACTATGTATTGAACAGAAGTCTGATACATAAACTTAAGGATAAGACTCCCTATGAATTACTTAAGCAAGTGAAACCTAAAATAGACTATTTTAGAGTATTTGGCTGTGTTGCTTTTGTTCATAACAATAACAAAGAATACCATAGAAAATTTGAGGCAAAAGCTTCAATGGGAGTTTTTCTAGGATACTCTCAAGTAAGCAAAGCCTATAGGGTCCTTAATAAATCCTCTCTTAAGATAGAAGAGTCTGCACATGTCTCTTTTGATGAGACAGTCATGTATTATAAGGAGAAGGACTCTTCCTCTAATAGTACAGTGCAAGTCCTAGGAGTAAGTAAGGATTTGGAAGGTTTGAGACTCACACAGGAGAATCATCCCCAACAAACTCCTCAGACTGCTTCTTCAGATTCTGAATCTGATGTAGAACTTTTTCAAGTTAAAGCACCTGTTCCAACAGTTGATCAAATTCCACATGAGGAATCAAATCCTGAAACTGTTGAAGATCAGATCATTGCTGAACCTACTGATCTTGTCACACTTAGAGATCATCCTGTATCTCAAGTGATTGGAGACATTTCAGTAGGAGTCCAGACAAGACATCAACTCAACAAAGATGTGATGTTTGCTTGTTTCCTTTCTCAGGTTGAGCCCCTAACCATTAAAGATGCTGAGCTTGATCCACACTGGATTATAGCCATGCAAGAGGAACTTAACCAGTTTGAAAGATGTAAAGTTTGGACCTTGGTTCCAAGACCAAGAGGCCAACGGATCATAGGCACCAAGTGGGTGTTTAGAAACAAGCTTGATGCCCAAGGCATAATAGTTAGGAATAAGGCTAGGCTAGTAGCTCAAGGCTATAGACAGGAGGAAGGCATAGATTATGATCAGACTTTTGCCCCTGTAGCTAGACTAGAAGCCATTAGGATTTTCCTAGCCTATGCTGCCTATAAAAGATTTAAGGTCTTCCAAATGGATGTGAAGAGTGCCTTCCTCAATGGAGATTTAAAGGAAGAAGTGTTTGTTGAACAACCACCAGGGTTTGTTTCATCAACCTTACCCACTCATGTGTTCAAACTCCAAAAGGCTCTATATGGACTTAAGCAAGCTCCTAGAGCTTGGTATGAGACCTTAGCAAATTTTCTTCTAGAACACAAGTTTGTGAGAGGTGTAGTAGATAGAACCCTATTCATTAGACATCATAAGGACTCACAACTGTTAGTTCAAATCTATGTAGATGACATTATATTTGGTTCTACTGATCCCAAACTATGCAAGAGGTTCTCTGACCTAATGCACTCCAAGTTTGAGATGAGCAGCATGGGTGAGTTATCCTATTTCCTTGGTCTCCAAGTGAAACAATGTGTTGATGGTATCTTCATTTCTCAATCAAAATATGCCAGAGAGCTGGTTAAAAGATTTGGAATGTCTGATGCTTCATCAATGAGCACACCTATGGCCTCAAATGCAGTTATTGATTCTGATGTCAATGGCAAGTCTGTTGATCAAAAGAACTATAGAGCCATTGTTGGTTCCCTGCTGTATTTGACTGCAAGTAGGCCTGACATAATGTTTGCTACATGCCTATGTGCTAGGTTTCAGGTCAACCCAAAGGAATCTCACTTAACTCTTCTCAAGAGGATCTTGAGATACCTTAAGGGATGCCCTAACTTAGGACTGTGGTGCCCAGCTGAGTCAGGATTTGAATTAATTAGATATTCAGATGCTGATTATGCTGGTTGTAGAGTTGACAGGAAAAGCACCTCAGGGACCTGTCAGTTCCTGGGAGAGAGACTTGTCTCTTGGTTTTGTAAGAAACAGGCATCTGTGTCTTCTTCAACTGCTGAGGCTGAATATATTGCAGCAGCTAGTTGTTGTTCACAGATTCCGTGGATTCAAAATCAGCTAGTGGATTATGGGTATACACACTCAAAAACAAAAATTCTGTGTGACAGTACCAGTGCAATATCAATTGCTCAAAATCCTGTGCACCATTCCAGGACCAAGCACATTGAGATTAGACATCACTTTCTGAGAGATAATGTGGAAAAGAACAAGATAGCAATGGAATTTATATCCACAGACCTGCAGAGAGGAGACATTTTCACTAAGCCCCTTGATGAACAAAAGCATTTGTTCTTCCTGAACCAGCTTGGCATGATTAATGGTTCAGAGTAGTGAAAATTTGGTTAGTTTTGTTTTCTGTCTAAAATCGTCGAACGACTGCTCGACGATCTTCGACCAGGTCAGAACTATCGTCGACCAACCGTCGACGACAGCTCGCTCTGTAGTAAGGCAGAAATCGTCGACCAACTGGTCAACGATCTCTCCTTAGGTATCTATCGTCGACCAATGGTCGACGACAGATTTTCTGTGCTGGGTGGAGAATCGTCGACCAACATTTATTGATCGACGATCGTGGTGATTGCTTGTAGTCGGTCGATATTTAACGATTAGTCAAACATTGACTATCGTCGATCTTTATTCGACGACCGTTTTTATTCCGGGATCGACGATCGCAGATTTGTTTCTAATAGTCGATTTAGGTTTGGAGATCGTCGTCCTTCCGCCCCGTCTTTTCATATTCCATCTTCTGGCTTAGAATTCGCTCTCGAACTCTAATCCCGCGCGATTCTCTTCTCCCCTGCTTTGCTTCTCGATTCGCCATTTTCTCTCAAATCCTATGGCGATTCCTTCTGCTGTTCTCTTTGGGATGAAGTTCGACACTGGCTTCTGTGTCGACTTCGATTCTTTCAGCCGATGCGATCAACCTATCCAAGCCATTCTGAAGCTATGTGAAGATCAAGGACTAAAGAAATTTATGTCATTCTCACCAAAGATTAATATACCAGAGATTCGAGAATGGGTGTATACCTCGTCCTCCAGCGACGAAGCGATGTCTGGAAAGATAAACGGAGAGGAGGTCATTCTGACTCCTGAAGTTTTGACAGAGTTGTTTGGACTGCCAACCGGAACTGAGGACTATGAGCAAACTGCAGAAGAATATGGCCGCATGCTATCTGTGATGGGCCATGCTGAGGGTATTCCAGCTAAGTTGCTAAAGATAAACCTGTCTCCAGAGTACAAGTTTCTGGCCGACCTGGTGGGCAAGGTCGTTTTGGGAAAACATTCTGCTCATGACAACATCAACAGGCAACAGTTTGCCCTGATGTCAGCTTTGGTGAATAAGGCACAGATTGCCTGGGGAAAAGTTCTGTTTGAACTAATAAGGAAAAAGAACAATCAGAAAGAAGTAAACCTTGCCAGGGTGTTGGGTGTGTGAAAGCACCCCTGCTGCTTGTTTCTGCACCCTCCGCAGTCAATGCTAGCAAGAGGTTGGACCCCTCTCTATTCAAGAAATCCCAGAGGATTATCAAGAAGTCAGCCAGGGTTGATCCTAACCCTCCTTCAGACACAAGGGCTGATTCGGCCGCTCTCCCGCTTACTGGGGAAGGCTCAGTAATCCCTCCATCCTCCATCTCTATCCCTGCATCCTCTTCTCCTGCATTACTTTCCTCTACAACACCTGCATGCCACCACAACATGCATCCTTCATTCCACCTGCATCTCCACACCAGTCACCAACACCACAACATCTGGCAGTTTCAGCCAGTGTTGACATGGTGACTGCTACCATCCTCACGCACCTCTCTCAACATGAATCCCACACTCATGTTGATGTTCACCCATCTCCACATGATTCCTTTGATCATGTGGTAGATCATACTGCTTCCATTCCATCCACCTCCACATCATCAGCATTTCAGATAACTCCTGAATTGCTTGCACATATTGTCGAGCTCATTACTCCCTCCATCCAAAAAATGATTGAGTCTGCCAATGCCCCTCTCATTGCATCCATCAATGCCCTTACTCAAGCCATCAAATCATCTCATCCCTCTGCTGAGCCCTCTTCAGTAAGATGCATGACTCCAGTCCCCACTGAAGTCATGCAGGGGGAGATGTCTGTTGAAGTGGTCTCAGGTGATGCCCTGACCCTTCAGGACAATTCTTCTCTTCCCCTTCAAGAAACTGTAGAAGAACCTCAAGAGATTCCAGAGAAAGAACCAGAAGGTAAACCTTAAAACTCTTCCTCCAAAGGTTATAATTAGGACTTCAATTTGATATTTGTATCTAACAAAGACATTCACTCCCTAGTGAATCTAGCTTCTGAGGAAGAAGTTCCCGAAAAAGAAAATGAGGAAGTCCCCATGGACACCTGTGAGAATGATGCTGCTCAACCTGATGGTATAGTTTTATTTAAGTTTCTAATTAATTCAAACTCCAACTTTGAGTTAATTTCTTATTCCTTCCTTTCCATCACAGCTGCTGATGATCTCACATCAGTATTGCAAGTTGATGCTGCTAAATCCATTGATTCTGATAAAGATTTAGAATCCTATCTTAACCTAGACTATGAGTTCTCACTCACATCTACTCCTCTTGTTCCTTCTTTTCAAGAGAAAATGGTCCCTTATAGACCTGAGTACCTTGATGACCCCTTGGTCAAGGATACTCTTTTCTTTTCCTCCATGGCACTCCTCTTGTGCCTTGCAGAGGTGTCTATCTCTGATGTCACTGAACATCTAGAAGGAATTATAACCTCCTTCCTAGATGCAAAGTGGTATCCTGTGTAGATCTTCAGGTAATCCTATCTATTACCTGTTGTTTGTTCACCTTGGGGGGAATATTTTATTCCCACTTGGTTGTTAACCTATCTTTCTTTGCATGCAGGCACAACCATAAATGCTGCTGCTGCTGAAGACATCAACATCCCTGCTGATGCTGCTGCTGAAGAAGTTGAAGATGTGCAAGTTAGTGCATACAATGCTCCCAAGATGACTGAAATGGACTCAAGCTCAGGTACTCTAAACATTGACCAATATATAGCCTTTGTGGCTGAAAATATTGCCTCTGAGTACATTGAAGAGATGGCTAATTATCATCTGGATTCCCTAGCCATCTCTCTAGAGAAAGCATCTGCCCCTGCAGATATTATCATCTTTTCTCCACCTATCCTTACCTATCCTCTATCCATTCCTTCTATTGCAGAACTGGTCCCCAAGACAGTTCTTGAGTTGTATCCAGAATCAGAACTCTGGAAGAGGTCTCCAAATGTGGATCTTGATGCCCTCCTTAGGCAAGATGCCATTGAGGAAGCTAAGGAGAAAGAAGAAAGAGAAAAGAAAGACAAAGCTGAACCTGCTGCCAAGGATCCTTCTGAACAAGACTTTGATGATTATGCTGGCAGAACCTCATCCCACTCCTCTGATGATGATGATCCTGAAAATTCTGATAGCTCCCAAAAGAAGAAAAAGGCTGTAGTCCAGAAAAGAAAGGCATCTGCTCCTCCTGCTGCTAATCCAGACAAGGATGTTCCCTATTTTATTCTGAAGGGAATTGATCCCAAGAGCAAAGAATTTCAGCCTTGGATGATACTTTCAAAGAATCAGACAAGAGAGAATAAGAGTAGAAAAAGATATGACACTCCTGTTCAGAAATTCCCCCCCAGAGGTCCTCCTCCACCTCCTGGTGCTGGAGCCTCTGGAAGTCTCTCTTCTGCCCCCTCTGCAAGATCAGCCAGTTCTAACACTTCTCAGACCTACCAAAGAAGGAGTAACCAAAGCCAGGGAGGCCAAGATGTATCAGGACAGGGAAGAAAAAGAAATGACAACGCTCTCATGGAACAAATAAAGGAGATGACTTTTCAGCAACCTACCTTCTCTCCTCCTCCCTCTCCTAAAAAGAAAATTCCAGAATGGAAACCTTCTCTTCCCAGGAAAGGTCCATCCTCTTCTTCAAGAAAACCTGCTGCTGCTGAGACAATTGAATCAAAAGGAAAAAGAGTGGTCCTTTCAGAGAAATCCCATAAGAAGTTCATTGAACTTGCTCCTCCAAAATCTCTATATGCTGAAACAGATCCTAAGAAGGCTGCACAGATTTCTCTTGATTCAAGCAAAATAGCCACAGCTCTTCAAAGAAACATGGAGATTGTAGCTCAAGCTGATATTGACAGACCACCCTCTCCATCAGATATAACTGAAACTGAAAGGATCGCCTCTATGGCAAGATTTAAGGAATCCATTGCTCTAAGCATGATGGAGAGAGCCAAAGCTCAAGGACTAGACCCTACAGCATATACAACTATGTCTGAATTCAGAGAAAAGGAACTCAGCAAATTTCAAGTCAATCCAGAAGCTTTTAATACTGAAGAATACATGAAGCTACATCCTGCTGCAGTTCTACCAAGCTATGCTGAAAAGAAAATCATTGGTGAACACGATCTAATGCTATCCAAAAGACAAGCAGCAAATCCTAACAGAGAAATTATCTTCAAACCAGCTGTAATCCCTAAGAAATCATCTGATGCTAAAACCTCTGATAAATCTGCTTGATACTTTAGTTCTGCTGATTTATGGTTTTATGTTTTCCTGTGGATTGCCTGTGATTTAAATTTTTGGTTTATATCTGCTTTTGTTGTTATGTGCATTACCTTTTAGATCGTATTGGTTAACATAACCCAAATAGGGGGAGATTGTTGGTACCCTAGATGTGATTTGGCTTATGTAATCCCTTTCCAGCCCCTCTTGATCCATATAAAGATATATGATCATGTTTAGACTCTGTTTAGTTTCCCTAGGGCAGTTTATAAACTGACCTAGAGCTTAGGTTAGAAGTTCTAGATGTTTTTGTGGTTAAGGCTTTTCCGTTCGACCATCGTCGAACGAGGCCTCGCGATCGTCGATCATTGGTCGACGATAGCAGGGCTATTGAATCGTTGAAGTCAAGACAATTATCGTCGACCGTTGGTCGACGATCTCAGAGCAAGCTTACTATGCTCTGAACGTTGGTCGACGATCTGTCATCAGCAGATCGACGATCGTGTTCTTGCTTCACGATTTCTGTCTCGACAGATATTTGCCTTTGCTCGTCGACTATCTGTTAGCTGGTCGACGATTTATTAGCTGGTCGACGATTTCTGGTCGACGATTTCTGTTCCGACAGATTCCTGCTATTAGTCGACGATCTGTTAGCTAGGTCGACGATCATCGAACTCCTGTTCGACGATTTCTGTCTGCTGTTATCTATTTGTATTTATTCTATTCCTTGGTTTATTTCCAAGTGTGTTAGCTTGTGGTTAGAAAGATTTTCTGAAGTTATTGTTGCTAAATTTATGGCTTAAATTCAAATGAATTATTTACAAAATCATGTCAAGCATAAATCACGGGATTCAGTATTCTTGATAAAGCATTTTGTCCTATTATACAAATTGCGTTGACTTTATCTTTCCAGCTTGTTTTCTAGCCGTTGGTACTATGTACTATTTCCAAGAATGGTACGTCTTTATGCTGAGATATTTTTCCCGCTTATTTTATTCCTTATTGGGACTGACAGAAAGTTAATAGGCCATTCTATTCCTACTGCTATATTCTATTTTGAGATAATCTGTTGCAGGGCTCAAGAATTCAAATCAATAGAGCCGTTCCAAAGGAAAAACGTGAAGACTTATTTAAGAGAAATTCTTCTCTCAGCAAAAGAGAAGTCACAGACACAGAGAAATATTATTCATTCGCTCAAGCATCATCAGAGCAGCTCTTCACCATATCTCGACAAGAAGAAGAAAAGTTTTCCTGAAGCAAAAGCCCAGAGCAATCATCTTTCATTCTCAAAGTCTCCTGAGCATCTGCTTAGAGTCTTAAAGACTTCAGAAAGAGCTCCAGTTCTGCTTCAAGTGCTCCAGAATCTGAAGACCTGATAAAAATCAGTCTACAGATCTCTGAGGATTTAGTTTCAGTTTATCTGAAACTCCTTCATCCTGAAGCAAAGGCTTTCCCTGGACTTTCACTGAGCCAGGGGGAGACTTTGATTCTTTAGAGAATCCACAAATCTTCTCTAATCTGTACTTACAACAGAGAAGATAATCTAACCCTCTCAACCCCTTTGTAAAAGAGTTTTCACACCTCTTCAAAAGTGAACGTTGGTGACAGGGCACCTTATCAACAACCTGTGGTTGAGCATCCTTATCAAAAGCTCAAAGGGTCTGTTTGATCTACCTGAATCAGATCATTGGTGGCAGGGCACCTTAGCAAAAACCTGTAGTGGATTCCTACCAGGGTGGTAGAAGAGTGGATGTACCTATTTAAAGGGAACCACTATATATCCTGTGTTCATCTGGTTATCTTGCTTATTCATCTTATTCTGTGGCTGTGATAGAACTACCTAGGATTGCTAGTTGCTGTGATAGGCTTATAGTTAAACTGAAATTTCAGTTAACTCTTTCACTTGTGCACTTCACTGTGTTAGGCTCTTAGGGTTCAAGTATCAGATTACTTATTCCGCAAATAAACTCCAAGGGAGCTGATTAGTTGTTCATAAAATTTGAATACTCTATTCACCCCCCCTCTAGAGTAGTTTACAACTTATCCCCTCACTTTCAAGGTCCATTTTGAGTTGATTGATTACACGGGCATACTTGACGGAAAAAGAACCTGATTATGTAGAGAATGTTTATAGAGGCATTGTCTACACTCACAAACGAGAACTCAAATTACCAGTAGAAAATTGTGTTTATCAGAACATGTGTTTCCCCGGAATAAAGAAAGACGACATAGATTTTATGACGCATGATGAGGTCTGTCGGCTGGTGAAGGTCAAGTACAAGTGTTTTTGGGGAACTACTACAGTCACTGCCCATGTTAGAGCAGAAGTTCTAGAATATAACTATGGATTTCATACACAGGTTACTACATCCCCACTCCGGGCACAATTTTATTTGGTGGAGGACACAGATACCTTGGTGTGACTGATTCGAGGTAGGATACTAGAGACCCAAAGCAGAATGACCACGTATTATGATGCACGACATTGTCAAGTAGAGTTTCAGGGTGGCGACTAGGGGTTCCTGAAGATATGTCCAATGCATGGAGTCTTGCGGGTACGTGGGTAGAAGAAGATCAGTCTGAGATATAGGGGGCCTTATAGAATCCTGGAGCAGATCGGCCCATTGGCTTATAGATAGGAGATACTGCCAGAGTTAGCGGTTTTGCACGACATCTTCCATGTTTCCTCTTGGGAAGAATCTACTATGACCGGAGAAGTAGTTTCTTACTATAAATGGCTCGGTAGCTTCTGATCGATCAGTCCGCTTGGAGCCGATCAGGATAGATGATATGGTAGTGCGATTATTGTAGCACAAGAAGGTTTCGTAGGTCAAGATCATTTTGGAAAATCATGGATAGGAGGAGCATACCAGGGAGCCACCAGATATGATACATCAGAAGTACCTGGAGCTCTTTGCATCAAGTATAACATCAATTTCTGAGGGATGTTACATTCAGTTACACTCAGTAGAAACCCCGCGGGCCTAACCTAAATTTCGGGGATGAAATTATTTTTTTTGTTTATTGGGATTTGTAACATCCCTCAAACAACTAGATCCTTAAGAGTGGTTTTTTCATGACTCAAGAGGCCAAGTGAACCAAGGCAAGAAGGTGGAAATCCCCTTGGTCTGCAAATAGCTCAATTCAAGCACCAAACCTAGGGGTTGACTTTAGGGCTTCAACCTGACTCCAGGACCCCACCTAGACCTTCCTAACCCTTAAGTAGGTAAATGGGTCACCGAGGACCCATTGGGGTTAACTAAAGAGGTCAAGTTGACCAAAGTTAACCCTAACCTAAAGTGGTCAAAGTGTCCTAATTAAGGGTCAGTGGCTTACAAGATGTCAAACCAACCCTACCCAAATCTCCCTAGACCTTAGGAGGGGCCAATGGGTCACTAAGGTCCCATTGGTGTCAACCCAAATGGTCAAATTGACCAAAGTTAACTCAACCCTAAAATAGGTAAAACTAGCCTAAATGACCTAATCAAGCCCAAGCCACTTGGGCTAAGCCCAATTTGAGTGTGTAGGATCTAGTGGCCAAACTTTAGAGGGGGGGGTGAATAAGGTTTTAACGTTAAATAGAATTTAAAAATATTTCGCCTAAGAAAATCGAGTTCTGGAAGCTACCACGGGGCGTTAGGTAGCTAATGCGCGACGGTAAGTCATAGTGCTCGTTTTCTTTTGCAGATCCGAGTTCCAACCCCACAAACACACACACTCGCTAAACAATCATAACACACACCTAGAAGTAATTAACATAGAAATTACAGATTTCATTGCATGAATTCAAAACAATATTAGTTTTAGATGAGTACAAAAAGGTGATCTCCGTGACATCGGAGATCTAAGGCGATGAGTAGAAATGATCTTTTGGTTTCTTTACCGATCCACTCCACGGATCGGTTGGCCCTCTCCTTTTACCTCTAGGAAAAGTCATCGAGTCGTCACTTCACCTACTCACAAGGAAGGGTCTTAGAGCCCCGCTAGATCCTCCGATCAAGACGTCCCTTCTAACACCCAAAATTTCTTGAGGCATGTGATGCTTCTCTGGGGGTTACCGCCCGACGGCAGCTCGTTACTGTACGACAGTAGCTCCATTGTTTGCGTTGAAAGCGTTGAGCTCTCTACAAAGCAACGAGCTCTCGATAAAGACATTACCGTGTGGCGGAAAACTGTTAGCGTGTGGTGGTAGTAGGGGATTTAATCTGGCAGACCTCTCGGGAAGCTATTGCCCGGTGATAAAGTTACTGCTAGCGATAGCTGGGTAAATTTATTTTCTATGGTTTGCGGGATCATACAATATGATGGTAGAAGTTAGCGCGCGGCATTATCGCTTGGTGTCGTGTCGTAACCGATACCTCTATCACGTAGTGTTAACTTCCTATCATTCAGCGGTATTGAAACCGAAACGGCATTGGTCACGTGTCACCCAGTGATTGGAAGGTTTGGGTGGTTGCGCTCGAAACGAGGCGTTGAATAAAGGTACCGCGTGGCGGTAGCCTATTACCGTGCGGCAGTGGCTTTATTTATATGCCTGGTTTATGCATTTTCACTTCATTTCTTCTTGATTTAGAGTTAGCCTGGTTTTCCCTGGAAGAGGAGAAGCGGAGCCAGAGGGTAAATCTCGCAACAGTTGAAGTTCTAAAGTTCCAATTCGCAAGCCGAGTCAGGATCTGTGGAGGCAAGATTATTGCGGTCGCATTCATCCGTCTACGTATTTGGCATGGCACTGAAGTGAGCGCAAAGGGTAATGATTCTCAACTTGGACATGTGAAGTCCTCTTCCTTTTGCATAGGGAACCCTCTCCTGTGTGTGTGTGGTGAGAGTGAGGTTTTCCTTTAGGTAGATACGGTATATCCATGTAGTTTTTCATATAGCGTTCGAAATCGAAGTACAAACATAGGCATGGTGTATGATGCCCATCTGGACAGGTTGAATTGGATTGGTGATGTTTTCATTATTCTTGTATTTGCCGGAGAAGACTCCGTAATGTTTGTTTTTCGGGATTCTACATGGTAGACTGCAGCAGGGAACTATGGGGACTTACTCCAATGAGCACCCACAAAACTGGGTAGAATCGCATTTATGCCAGATACCGCGCGACGGTAGTGCTACCGCAAGCGGTAGCTCCTTGATTTGTTTTTGGCCTGTGTCGTGGAGACTTGGGGCTTGAGATGTGGGGCTGAGAGCTCTGGAGCCCAGCCAAGTGGCCTGCAAGCCACCCATGTAACATATTAGGGTTATGTTTTGACAAGAAGAGTAGGAATGGGGAGGCCGACCCGCGTCGCTGTAGTTTTTTCTCGACGATGAGAGCAATGGGAAAGGGCTGAACCTACCCAATTGCTTTGTCGTGCATCCGTGGGTAGTGATGCCTATCGCAGACATAGTTATGGGTTTTAGGCCTTGCGCGGGCCATAAAGAATACCAATTACACTTGATTATTGCCGTCTTATGAATGGTGGTGGGCCTTGGCTTTTATCCGGACACCGAGATTGTACCTTGAGTGCATGGAGTGTGTGGTCGTTCGTTCCTACGCCTGTGGGTAAGTGTGCTTAAATTGTACTTTCATTACTATGTTTGGTTTTGCTAATACTTTGTAGGGAAGGAGCTCCGCCTCCCTGAGTAAGGGGTAGGGTCATTATAATTTGGTTAGCTTTAGCTGACCGTTGCCATGTTTTTCAACCGTTCGATAAATTATTCTTATGCAGGAACAGGTGAGCCAAGTGGTAAGTAGCAAGCTAAATACCTTGATGTTGTGTTGTCCTTTGAAGGCCAAAGCGAAGTGTTTACTTTTACTATTTTCATGTATGGACGGCTTGTGTGTCGAAGTATGTAAAACACTTTAATTCAAGTTTAATGTTGTAAGGTCGTAAGGCCAAGACTCTATGTGTATTTGTTCTTTCATTCTTTCTTTGGGTTATAATGGAAATTCATGTGTTGTGATGGGTTTTTATAACTTACTTAAATGCTTCCACTAGAATGCTCTGTGTTAGGTTTCGAAATCATCTCATAGTATTATGGTATTAATTTGTAACTCCGCTAACTGTCTGTGGAATATGGCGTTGGGCCCCGGCCGGACCTTCTGTTATATCCCATGTGACGGATAGGGGTGTTACAATTTAGTATCAGACTAAGGTGTCAGTCTTACTTAGGAGAATTCATGGACAAATTCTTTTTAAGTGGTGGTGAGCACAGCCATGTGCCTCATCATTATAACATGAAAAGAACCCATGAATGTCCACTTAGGAATGAAAATACACATGTTTAAGGAACCTGAGTGTTCCTATGATTGCTTTATGGCAATTTTTTGTCACCAAATTAAGTGTTTCCCGATTATAGGTGATTAAGAGTAGTGCAGTGCAGTAACAATGTCAGCACTCTGTGGAGAGAAGTGCGCTTAATGACATGCCTATGACCCATCCTTCTGCTTAAACCATCTAAATGGTATCAGAAATAGTGCTCTCTATGATCAATGCTTACATGGAAGGCATGTGCAACCCCCTGTCCCTGTGGTGGCTTCAATACCACTAGGTGCTTTGGAGCAAGTGGAAATTAGAAGATCTTTGGATCAACAGTTGAACATGCTTTTGAAGCAAGGGGAGCACTCTGTTGACGAGTATTTGCATGCATTTGTCACGATAAGGCACTACTCAGAGATTGAGTTGGAGGACGAGCAGACTCTTGTAAACAGGTTTTTATAACGGTCTGCGTGATTATTTACGACTTCTATTGGTAGGACCGAAGTTATTGGGATTCTGAGCGTTGGTGGAGGCAGCTATATCATTGGAAGTAGATTTGGGAAAAGTCCACCAGACACAAGTGTGCTGAGTACGAAACACCACGGTTTCTACAAAGTATGAACACCACAGGAGTTGGCAAAAGAGGTCTAGAACCTCTACTGGTCAAGACCCTTATGCTTTTCATACTTGTGGCAAGTCAGGACACCTTACCTCCAATTATCGTGTTGATGCCCCAAAGATAAAGGAAGCTATGTCAGGAGAAACTGCAGGGCAAGTCCCACTTACCTGTTATAACTATGGCAAGCCAGGACATTTAGCTCGTGACTGTTGGGGTTGGCTTCTGAATACAAAGGAAAAGGCAGAAGGTCTTAAGCAAAGGGACGAGATGACAGGTACGGTTTAGCTTATAGCTTTTATACCTACGACTTGTTTAGTTATTGACTTATGATTGGTGTAAGTGGGCTTCGTCCCACTCTTGGTTGTGGAGAGTACTGTTAGTTGTGGGACTTCTCGCTCCTTAGCATCTAAGGTTTCCTTATGGTCCGTATATTTGCTTTTTGATGTATCGATTATGTATATACAAACTAAATAGAAACATGGTCATTAAAGATTGTAGGTGGTATAACCCTAAGGTGGTCACACTAGGGCCAAACATTGAAAGAGAGTCTAAGTTAGCAGTTCTTGAGGAGGGGCGAAGTTGTTCTTAACTAGAGACTATGAATCCCGCACCTGGGTTGGTCGGTGATTCGTTAGTGTCGGAGCTTGTCGACATCTTCCCTAAAAGTGTCCCTGGAGCCCCACACCAGAGAGAGATCAAGTTAACCATTGAGTTGAATTCTTGTGCCAAGCTGGCGGTCTCCTTATCGCTTACTGTTGGGTCCATTGCCCTCCATGTTCTAGATTTGAAGAAGTCAATCATATCAATGATATACATGCAAGTTGTGGAAAGAAAGAAAACTTTTTAAGTCCATAGGCATTGAGTAAGGTCAAGTCACTCAAAGCCATACAACAAAAATATGTGAGTCGAATTAAGTTCAGAGTTCGTCGAGCTGAGATCATAATTTTTCAAACTAAGCTCAGAGTTTGTGAATCAGAATTCGTCGAACTGAGTTCATAGTTCGTTGAGCTGAGCTCATCGTTTGTCGAACTAGGCTCAAAGTTTGAGAATCAGAGTTAGTTGAGCTGAGTTCAGAGTTCGTCGAACTGAGTTCAGAGTTCGTCGAACTGAGTTCAGAGTTGAGTGAGGGATGCTAACTCTAAGCGCTTAAGATTCTACAAAGGCAAAAAATTAGCTAAGGCAAAAAGAGTTGAGTGAGGCGTTCTCACTCAACACTCTCAACGCCTAAGATGCTGTAGAGGCAAAAAATTAGCTAAGGCAAAAAGCATTGAGTGAGGCGTGCTAACTCAATGCTCTCAATGCCTAAGATGCATAAAGCTTTTTTAAGGAAAAAAGCATTGAGTGATGAAGACACACTCAACGCTCTCAACGCCAGAGAAGCAGGAAGATTTTGCTAAGAAAAAAAGAGTTGAGTGAGGCTTAATCACTCAACGATCTCAAAGCCTAAAAACAGACTTTAAATTCTAAGTTGTTTGGCGTTGAGTGAAGGTTACTCACTCAACAACAAGTGACAAAAAAGCTTTCTAAGTGGTTTGGCATTGAGTGAAGGACCTTCACTCAACGCCTATACTAATGTTGCTTTATTTTTGCTAAGTCCATAAATGGTGACGTCAGCAAGTCAATAAGTCAACATATTTCAAATCGATAGAAGGGAAGCTACGGAACACGACAAAAAGGTGTCGGAAGCTACAATATGTCTTCTTCCGTTAAATAAAGGTGCTGCTGTCTGTTGCCGGTGGTCCCCACTACTTTTGGGTGTCATTGATTGACTGAAGATAAAAGGGATAGAGTGAAGAGATTGAAGTAATTGTTCTAGAGCTTTGTACATAAAAAGAAAAAGGAGTTGGACTTCTTCTTCCTCGTCATTATTATCGAGAAAAAAAGCTTGACGCTGTCCAACAAAGGAGAAAAGTTCAGATAGTTGTGTCATCTCCATCGACTACAGCAAGTTAATAGAGTTCTGAGAAAGAAAAAAAGGAGAACCTTCTTCCCTCGACAAATTGAGTTAGTTGGTTGACTCAAGATCAACAAATCTTCAGTCTTCTGTAGCAAGTTCAGAAATCATTTTCTGAGTTGCCTCCCGCAGATCCTTTCACTATTGTGAGCAAAGTTAGGGCTGAGATAACTTAGCTCTAATGGTTGATACAGAGAAATTTCTATGTGTCAAAGTTGATTAAATTATATTTTCTGGTAAGATCCTTTTGGATCCGAGCTGTAGGGACTTTGGCATGAGGTAGTGCATATTTGCTTGAGTTGTAGGAGAGGGTTCCTCTATGAGTGTAGGATCCTGTAGGGATCTGAGGTAAGTGAGTTTTACTCACTGAGAAGTAGGGAATTTGTGCCTGAGGCAGAGTCTGTGTGAAGATCTATGGTAGGGAAAACTTGCCCAAGCTGTAGGAGAGTAAATCTCTCTCAGTTATAGGAGCAAGTTTGCTCTGAGGTAGGGCGATCCTCCATTGCCTGAGTGGTAGGGCTTAATTGCCTGAGGTATGTGATACTTGTATCACTGAGTGTAGGCCCTTGTGGTTTAGTTGTAAGTCTTGGAGGAGACTGTGAGATCCTGAGGGATCTGAGGCGTAAGCTCCTTGGAGCATTGGTTTGGAGAAGTTCCTTGACTAGTACGAAGTTAGCAAGATGGGAGGAGAGTGGATGTATCCATAATTTTGGAGAACCACTATAAAAATACTTGTGTGTTTTTTTTGTGATTTTTTTTGGCTTGCATGTACTTAAAGGCATTCAACTGATCATACACAAAGTAACTTAAGAAGAATCAAAAAGAAAAATCAAAAATACCTAGATAAACCTATTCACCCCCCCCCCCTCTAGGTTGCTTGCTACCTTGAATATATGAACTTTCACTTAGCACCGTGAGAGATAGTGGAATTGAAGGTGCATCTTCAAGAGTTGATAGAGCAGGGGTTTGTGTGTCCAAGTTCGTCACCTTGGAACCCCCCGGTTCTCTTCGTGGTAAAGAAGGATAGAAGTCTGCGGCTTTGTATCGATTAACGGGAACAGGATAAGCTAACTGATAAGAATAAGTACCTGGTTCCGAGGATCGATGATTTTTTCGATCAGCTAGTTTGGATCGACTGTGTATTTGAAGCTGGATTTGATGTCTGGTTACTTTCAGCAAAGAATCAGGGAGAGTGATATTCCCAAGATGACGTTCAGTATACGGTATAGGCATTATGAGTTTACTGTCATGCCTTTCGGGTGACAAATGCACCATCAGTCATTATGGATCTAATGAGCAGGACTTTAAGTGAGTACTATGACTAGTTCGTGATAGTCTTCATCGATGATATATTGGTGTACTCTCAGTGCGAGGAGGATTGTTTCATGCATCTTCATATAGTTTTGGAGACCCTAAGGAGGAACCAACTGTATGCCAAATTCTCCAAATGTGAGTTTTGGCTATCCTTAGTAGTGTTCATTGGTCACATGGTTAGTGATAAGGAAATTGCAGTAGATCCGTTGAAGGTAGCTGCTATATGGGAATGGCCTGTGATGTCTTCTGTGTCGGAAGTCCGGAGTTTTCTGGGACTTACCTCCTATTACAGGCACTTCGTGGAGAACTTCTCGTGGATACCACTGCACCTCACTACTTTGACAAGGAAGTATCATAAGTTTGTTTGGTTACCGGAGTGCGCACAGGCTTTCGAAGAACCATAGTGTCGTCAAACAACGGCGTCTATCTTATGTTCTCCTTGTTGTACAGAGGGATTCGAGATTTACAGTGACACCTCTGGGAGTGGATTAGGCTGTGTCCTGCTTCAGTACCGGAAGGTGATAGCCTATGGATTACGTCAGTTGAAGGTGCATGAGATGCATTACCCAATACATGATTTGGAGTTGGCAGCTGTGGTATTTGTTCTTAAGCTTTGGAGGCAATATCCTTATGGGGTTAAGGTCGATATCTATTCAGAACATAAGTGCCTGAAGTATCTGATGGATCAGAAGGATAAGAACATGCGACATCATAGGTGTATGGAGTTCCTTGGTTATTACACCTTCAAGATACACTATGTACCTGTAATGCGATTGTAGATGCGTTAAGTCATGGAGCTCCCACGCAAGCAAATTGGTTACAGATGCATGATGAACGGCTTATTAAGGATCTTGAGGCCTTTTAAATTTCTTGTGTTGACAAGGGCGTTAGTGCAAACACATGTTTGGGTTGGACGGAGGTTCAATACGACCTCATAGACAGGATTCGGAGTGCCTTGGAGTTGGACGTAAGCTTGAAATGTCACTAGGAGGATGTCGTTGATGGGTCTAATGACCAGTTCTCTCTCGACGATGTCCTCTTATGGAAAGGCATCAAATTGTGCGTCCCCAATGTAGGGAAGTTACAAGAAGAATTGATGTATGAGGCGCACTTTACGAAGTACTTGATTAACCTTGGGAGCACCAAGATGATCAAGGACATAAAGAAATTGTTTTGGTGGCTGGGTCTGAAGAAATATATAGCATTGCATATGGCGAAATGTCAAACTTGTGCCTTGGTGAAGGCCAAATGCGAGAAGCCTGGCGGATTCCTAAAGTCATTCCCTATACCAGAGTTGAAATTTGATGACATCTCCATGGATTTCGTGCACGGTTTGCCGAGATCGCACAAGGGGAATGATGCATTTTGGTAATCATTGAGCATTTAACGAAGGTGTCACACTTCATACCCAATAGAAGGGATTATTCAGTAGAGAAACTAGCGAAGCTTTATGTGGACAACATAGTCCGTTTGCACATCGTACCCCGGTGCATCATTAATGACCGAGATAGTCATTCACATCTAACGATTGGAGGCTCATTCATTAGTTGTTGGGTACCAAGTTGAACTTCAGCACAGCTTTTCACACACAAATAGATTGTCAGACTTAAAAATTGAACAAGTCGATTGAAGTTATGTTTCGTATGTGTGCTTTGGATTTGGGGAAAAGGTGGGAGGGCAATCTTTTTATGATTGAGTTTGAGTATATTAACAGCAACCAAGCCAGCATTCAGATAGTGCCTTTTGAGGCCCTGTATGGAAGGAGGTATCATACGCCGGTTGCTTGGGTAGAAATGGGAGAATCGAAGCTGTATAAGCGAAGGGATGTTGAAGATGCTACTTTAACGATTCGGTTGATTCAAGAACGGCTATTGATTGTTCATGATAGGCAGGCCAAGTACTATAATGCCAAGCATCAAAATATGGAGTTTGCGGTGGGCGCTTGGGTATATCTCAAGATAAAACCATTTAAGGATTTATCAAGAATTCGATGCTTAAAGAAGCTCAGTCCGAGGTATGTTGGGTATTTTGAGACCTTGGAGCGGATTGGTGAAGCCACCTATCGTTTGGCTCTTTCGGTGGAGTTGAGCGGTGTGCATGATATGTTTAACATCTCAGTACTGTGGAAGGCCATTCAAGAGCCTACTAAAGTGATTGCTGTGAGTCAAGTTCTTGTCGATAGTGGGTTGACGATGAAGGTCAAGTCGATTTAGATCGAGGACGTAGAGGTCAAGCAGATGCGGAACAAGTCAATTAGAAAGGTCAAGTTCCTTTTGGACAACTGTGGTAGAGAGGAGCTATCTTGAAATCATAAGCAACCTATGATGGAGGGGTTCCCAGAGCTATTTCTCTAAGGTAATCAAGTGCATTGTTTACTTTTTATATTTTCCCGTAACGTAAAATTTCTGGACAAAATTTCTTTAAGTGGGGGAGATTTGTAACGCCCCAAATTTCTTGAGGCATGAGATGCTTCTTTAGGGGTTACCGCCCGGTGGTAGCTCGTTATCGTGCTGTAGTAGCTCCAAGGTTTGTGTCGAAAGTGTCGAGCTCTCGATAAAGCGTCGAGCTCTCAAGAAATCATCGAGCTCTCGATAAAGACATTGTCGCGTGGCAGAAAACTGTTACAGCGTGGCGGTAGCAGGAGATTTAATCAGGCAGACCTCTTGGGAAGCTATCACCCTGCGATAAAGTTACCGCTGGCAATAGCTGGGCCAATTTATTTTCTATGGTTCTCGGGATCATACCGCTTGATGGAAGATGTTAGCGTACAACGTTAGCGTCTGGTTTCGTGTCATAACCGGCGCCTTTATTGCGGCCTTGTTTCCAGTTATATGCTTAGAGCAGCCACTGTCCAAATACCATTGTTGCTCTATGGTAGAACCGTCTTTTACCTACAATGAAACAGATTAGTCATTTTCGACCAAGGTTACCTTGGGTCCTTCTTTCTTCACATAATTAAAACTAGAAATGTTAGAGTATTCAGGTTGGTTTTTATAACCTAAAGGATGATATTTCCTTGGTGGGATAATCCATTGATAAAATTTTTAATTAAATGTTCTATGTTGATTATAGATTTCAAAAGGATTGAGATATCTGTTGTGCTGATCTGGGATCGACGAACTCTGGCAAGTTCGTCGACCTGAGCTCGACGAATTAGAATAAGATCTTCGATCTCTGCTCGAAGAATGAAGGTATTCATTCTCAGGGCACAAATATCGTCGATATTTGGTCGACGAACCATACTGGTTTCATCGATCGTAGGTCGAAGAATAATTGTTGTTATGGTTTGCGTTTAGAGTTCGTCGTTCTGAGGTCGACGAACTGTTCACATTTCGTCGATCTGAGTTCGACGAAAACTGTTGAACATTGTTATAGTTGTTTTTCTTCTTATTCTTGGATTTTGGTTTTAGTTCCATTTGCTTTAATAATTCATTTACTTTATCTACTTGTTCAGTATTCTTTTTACCCTTATCTGAAATAAAATTTACTGGTTTAGATATCTTATTCTTCTGGATTATAGGTGGTTCACTAGATGATGAACCTAGTCCTAGTTTACTGTTATTAGTCCTAGCATTTCATACTAGTTATGTCTAACAAGTGTAAGATTCTACCATTGAGAGATTCTTCTAATTTCTTGGCCTTACTTAGTTCAGATTTTAGGAAAATAATTTGTTCATTTGCTAAGTCAAGTTAAATTGTTAGTTTCGTATTTTTCAGCAATGTGCTTGTCTTGATCAATTAATATTTCTCTAAGAAGTTTAATTACTTTTTCAGAGTTAATTAAATCTATACACATGGTTTTAAATTCAATTTTAAAACTATCAGAACTATAATTAAATGATGATATTACCTGATCAGCATCTGATTCTGAAGCTTCTTCATTATATGATTCTTCTTCAGCATCTGATGGGTAGCAAGAGGCATTAATAGCCATGAGGCAGACTTCCCTAGCCTTTGCCTCTTCTTCCTCTTCACTAGAGCTGGAAGATTTGGATTCATCTTCTGTATCACTCCAGGTTTTAGCAACAAAGCCCTTCACCTTCTATTTGTGGTTGTTGGAGGAAGGACTACTATAGTGCTTGCTCCTGGAGTCTTTTTCTCTTCTCTTCTCTTTCTTCTGATTCTTAGAGCATTTATAAATTTAATGTCCAGGTTTCCTACATCCAAAGAACATTATTTCTTTAGTAGGAGTTTTATCATACCTGGGCTTGTCATCATTCCTGGATGACTTTCTCCTGTAGTCCTTTCTTGCAATTTTGTAGAATCTCTTAGCAAAGAGACTCATCAATTCTTCATTGAATGTTGAAGCTTCAGTCTCTTCAACAGCTTTGAATGCTATATTTTGCTCCTTTCTTGTTGGTGGAGGAGTCCTTTGTTCTAAAGCTTCCCTGGATTTGATCAACTGCTCGTAGGATTTGAGCTTTCCCAGGAGAGATTCTGTGGAAATCTCATTCATGCTTCCGACCTCTTTGATTGGCCAGATCCTGGAGTCCCTTGAGCTTTGAAAGAACATTAGGATCTTGTCATTCACCTCTGTGAGAGAGATGTATTTATCCAAGTACTTTAACTCACTAATGATGGAGCTTAATCTGTTGTACATGTCATTGACAAATTAAACTTCATCTTTCTTGAAATTTTCATACTATGAGATGAGAGTTGATCTTCTGTCCTTTCTCTCACCTGCTGATCCATCAACCATCTAGTTGAGAGAATCCCAAATTGCTTTTGCAGAGGTGCATTCAGCCACCTTTTGAAAGATGTCATCTGACATGGTTTGAGCCAATATGTTCATTGCTTTGGCATCTGCAATCTTGGCTTTCTTCTGTGCATCTGTCCACTCAGGTGGTGGAACAGCAGGAGTGCTTGATGTAACATCCCATTTCCGGCTAGACCCCTAGGAGTCGGTTAGTTGTGACGGAACCCCAGGAAACACATAAAATTGAAATAAAGCGATCAATATTTCGGGTCACGGGTTGGTCACGCCCGTGACCGACCCGTCACGCCCGTGACCTGGGCGTGACTACTTCGACGATCGTCGATCTCCACGAGATGATCGTCGAACGTGCTGTCTGGGCATGTCACGCCCGTGACCAAGGTGTCACGCCCATGACTATGGGCGTGACCCCATCAACGATCGTCGATCGCCGTGAGACGATCGTCGAACTTGCGGCCCGGGCATGTCACGCCCGTGACATGAGTGTCACGCCCGTGACCTAGGGCGTGACCAGCCTTCGACGATCGTCGATCTCAATTCGACGATCGTCAGCCTCGAAATTTGCCGTTCGGGCATGTCACGCCCGTGACCTAGAGGTCACGCCCGTGACCTAGGGCGTGACCAGCCTTCGACGATCGTCGATCTCAATTCGACGATCGTCGACCCAAAATTTGCCGTTCGGGCCTGTCACGCCCGTGACCCAAGGTGTCATGCCCGTGACCATCCATCGACGATCATCGATCTCAGTTCGACGATCGTCGAACCCAGAATTGGCTATTCGGGCCTGTCACGCCCGTGACCTATGTGTCACGCCCGTGACATTGGCCGAAACGACGGTTCAGGCCCGAAATTATTCTAACACGCGTGGTAATAAATGCTGGTGTGGGAAGTTACACCAGGAGTAACTTCCGGCCGTTTTCCTTCTATAATTATATAATAAATGAGGAAAAGGTGGTCCAATAGAAAACCGCCAGCTGGACACACCTGTTCAGTTTCCACCGTTTCTTATCCCTTCACCGTAACCGAAATGTTAAGGGGAGGAGCCTTCATGGCCATAATGGTTTTACCCATTCACCTTCCCACTTCCTGACTTATAAAAGCCCACCTGGTGAAAGAGGAGAAGGTTACACGCTCAAGTAATCGGATCAGATCCTTGTTCTTACTGTAGGAGAAGTTCAGCAACGCCACCACCGTGCCATGGCACCCCGACGTTCTTTTCACCTTCAAACCGCGAACAAGGTCCTCCTCTGCTCCTTCTCTTTCATGGGTAGATCTTAGGATTCTTAGAAAGGAAGTTCGCGCTCAACGGAGCCGGACTCATCTCTCGTTTTCATGGAAAACCATGAAAAAGTTATTTTGAGTTCGCCGGAAACCGCCACCTCCGGCGGCCAAACCACCGCCGACCGATAGCCGTCGCCTCAACGAAGGTGGTGGTGGTGGTGGCTGGCCAGGGATATGACCGGACTGCCGGCGACGGATCACGAAAGTGTTACAGGAAAAATGGTTTTCTGTCTGTTTTCGGGTTCATGAAGAAGATGAACAGTAGGATAAACTTTATAATATATTGATCTGATAAATTACAAAATGGGAAAATGCATTATTTGAACATATTTTTGGGGCTGTAAAACGAGGCATTTAGAGGCCGAATTAGGAAAAATGACCAGTCACAAAAGTTGTAGCCCTCTGGGTCTACTTTAATTTAAAATTGATTTTATTCAACTTGGGTGAGTGGTTTGACCACATCACTCATTTTGGTGGGATCAAGACCTAGGCTAACAAGAAATTGAAATGATTGCCCACGGTTCATAACATGTCCAAATGACTTGAAATTTGGACTGGAGATCTATAATATGTGTATCGAGAGGCGGTCCAAAAATGAGAATTTTTGGAGAACTTTTGCCTAAAGTTTTTGTAAAATTTTAATAAACAATATAAAATTAATTAGGAGATGAAATTAAGTCCAAACTCCCCCAAATTTTGGGTGGTGGTCCCTGACATCAATGTTAAGATCTGTACAAAATTTCAACTCGATTGGTCGAGTTTTGAATAGGGAAGTATCAAGTCCTAGATTGGTCTTGGTGAGGGGTACTTTGGGGAATAGTACGATTGGAGATGGAGTGGAGAAATCTCCTCAAAAGAGGCTGAAGTTGTTGGCCACTGATTTGTTGAGTCTATGTCTACCCTCTTGGGTAACATGGTGTGGATTAGGGTGGATTTTACCCTAAGAGATTGGCTCAAATCCAACGGGTGGGAGTTTGAGGTTTGTGAAGGACATAGGAGCAAATGCTCTTGTATGCCCTTGAAATTTGGAGGAGAGTGGCATGATATGCTGAAAACCCTCTGGTTGAAATAGTGAAGGAATTGGAGGTAATTGGGTACCTCGGAAGTTGAGAGTTTGAATTAGGATAGAAATGTAATTTAGTTATTTTAAGTACAAAATCTACTCCAAAAATTATGAAACTCGGGAGGAGGGAGTTTTAGGATGTTTTAGACTTATGATAATTTTCCTGGAATTTTATGATTAATAAATATTATACTTCATGTGTTAAAGGATTATTAGGCCGATATGTTGTTTCAAATATTTGGAGGTTTTAAATTAATTATAATCAGCTAAAATTCTGGATTTAGATATTGACCAGTAGAACATTAATCATTGAATTTTTATAGAATTTTATGTTGAGTAAATCTAGTACTTTATTCACAGATGATAGAAAGGGCTTTTATGTTTAAAAATTAATTATGAATAAAATACTTGCTGGAAAATTATGAAACTCGGCCAGTGCTAATTTTAGGCCTTTATCTGCATGGCATAAATTATTTATAATTTTAGGAAGAATATTTTCTGTACTTGATTCATAAACAACAGAAGTTAGGGATTATTTCTAAAATAGTTTTCATGCCCTTTTAACGATAGAAAAATTATGATACTTAGGATTTAACCTATTGAGATAACATAGTATTTATCATAAATTTGTTGCACATCTTGCATGAGAACTTAGGGTAGTTCATGTTCAAACCGGTAGCCCTTGGGATTTTCGAGGAATTTAATTAAATGCCAAATAAATTAGGAAAATTTCCATTTTCTGGATTTAGATCATTTATGTCATGGTAAATCTCCAGTAAATAATTTAGGGCATTTGGATGAGTAATGGATCATTTCATAATCGGTTCGACATGTAGCCTAGGTCAGTCTGCATTTAGTAAATTGTGAAATGCAATAGGACATGATCTGAGGAAGATATAAAGAGTAGTGAGTAGTGGTGATAGTTAGAGTGAAGAGGTGCTCGGGTTAGGCGAAAGATCGCTTTTCCCGAAGAGAGGAAGGTTAAAAAAATTACCCTAGGATAGTCTATTGTAATATGAGAAGGGAATCGGGCTAAGGGAAATAAACCAATAACAATAAGTGCCTTGCGAAAGGGAACTTCGGGCCGTAATGCCGCCGTCTTGGTTCCTAGTGCCCCTTGAGAGCCCTTCACGGGGTATACCGGGGGCAGTCCTGGGCTAACGTAAACTGTAATAATTAACTAGCAAGAGTAACTTAGTAACTAGGATTGCACTTTTCACAAACACTGTTGGCACAGGAAGATTGTTGAGAGCTTCGGCTCGGGTGATCTGGAAACGGACGTTTGGGTCCGGGGAGCTTCGGCTCGGTTGGTTGGAGACGGACGTTTGGTCCGAGGAGCTTCGGCTCGGTTGGTTGGAGACGGACGTCTGGGTCCGGGGAGCTTCGGCTCGATTTTTGTGTGTTTGCGATTAAACTTGCATGTGCATAAGATAGGAAAAGTTAAGGTGGTGGGTTTTACGATATCGGGGAGTTCGATTGCACCGACACCGATATCGTTGACTCGGCGGAGTGATTAGCACTCCGCCAACAGAAGTCCGGTGCGCCAGCCGGCAAGAGTACGCAGGCGTCCGCTTAGTGCACCAAGCGTTGAGGCGTACGATAGGTCAGACCAGTGGTGCTTTTACTGGTTTTGGAGGTGGGCGAGGCCCAACCCACCGCTTCCGTTTGCCACTACGAAGGTATCCTGGGAGGTAATGGCTCCGAAAGGGGGAACTAAAGGTCTGTGTGCACAGAGTCGGGTGTGTGAGTTGCACTTGCATGTTTCATCATACCCACTAGCATGTCATAGCATAATCGATTCATTTAACCCTGACACCTAAAGTATAAGTGGTATGGGACGCTTATACATTAGGACCTGCAAAACGACCCCTTGGTCTATAAGCTTGTGTGGGCAAGTTTATAAATCAAAGGTTAATTTCAATATATAACAACCCTTGCTGTTTGATAACCGACACCCCAACGTATAAGTGGTATGAGACACTCTATACGATGGGAGCCTTGCAAAAGATCCCTTTTGCTTATGTGTTCTCGCATAAGTGAAGGTTTAAATTCATATGATTGCTTTTCTTATTGCTAGTCCTATTATAACAATCATGTTAACTGCTCACCGAATACAACTTGCTAGATTAAGTCCATAGTCACCTGTTTCTTGATTTATCTCTACCATCATGTCCTTCCCTTTCTTCCTCCCCGCTCGGTACCTAGGAGCCATGGGGGAAGGGGTAGGGGATGATAGGGCTTAGTCTTTATGACTAACGGTTTTCGAACCGCATCATTTAGGGGATCGTGGAGCCCAGCATGGAGGAGCAGCCCCAGAGACCGGTGCGCCTAGAGATGGGGCAGTCTAGCTCCGGAGTTCACACAGTCGGGACCGTGAGTCTCGACCTCGAGTAGTTTCTATTTTCGCTTCCGCATGAGAGACTTGTAGTGAGGACTACTATGTACAGGGCTTATGCCCTTATTTCTAGTTTTACATTATGCTGCACTCTGATGCTTTCTGTGGACACTCCCTTTGTGGAGCTTTATTATATATATGTGATTTTATTAACGTGGACTGCACTGCTCTTACTTCTTATATTGTGCTACCTTTCTGTGATCGAAATGGCCGGCGGAATCAGCGCCTTGTGGTGATGACCCTTCAGGACATGAAGGTGTCACCGCAAAGCGGCGATTCTGGGCCTAAGACCCCGGGTTTGAAAAAGAAAAAAAAAGGGGGTCTTACAAGTGGTATCAGAGGGAACATCGATCAGACGGAAGTAGCAGTCCACAAACCCTAGGTCACCCCCCGCTCGAGTTTAGTTTGGGGACAAACTAAGCAGCGGAAGCAGTGGTGTGCCCATATGGGGATCACATATAAATTGTCCACCTTTATGTAATATTTGAACGTTTTCTCAGCGTGTGTTTTTGTTACGCAGCCTCCAGCACGGACTACGCCACAAGGTGGAGTTCAACAGGCTCAGGATGTTGCACCACCCCCACCGGCCCCCACTCCTTTCCTTCAGTCAGACATGAGACAGACCCTGACTGCCATTCTGGAGGCCTTCAGGGCCCAGCAGGTTCCGGCCCCGCAGCCAAATCCGGGGGCCAACTGGCTAAGCATCTTCCGAGGACTGGCTCCCCCGTCCTATTTGGGGACAGAGTCGGCTGTTCGGACGGAAGAGTGGCTAGATATCATGTACGAGATGCTGACCGGGATTCGGTGTCCATGGGAGGAGAGGGTGGCTCTGGTTGTCTCCTGCCTGGAGTCCCATGCAAAGAGGTGGTGGAAGACGCTGTTGGACATGACATTTGCTGATAGGGAGGTTGCGGAGGTTACTTGGGAGGAGTTCAGGGCCGCACTGCTGGAGCATTTCGTTCCGCAGTCGGCTAGGGATGATTTGGAGGAGCGGTTCTTACAGCTGAAGCAGGGTACTCGGACCGTGGTGGAGTACCATCGAGAGTTTGACCATCTGGCTCGATACGCAGATTCCTACCAGCTGGACGAGGCAGGGTATATCAGGAGGTTCTATAAGGGCCCGCGGGAGGACTTGAGGGAGGCTCTATTATTTATATCTGACGGGCCCATCTCCCGGATCTTGGAGATGGCCAAAAGGATTGAGGCTGACTGGCACACCACCCGGGGCCGGAAGCGGCCAGCAGAGGATCAGGGACGGAGAGGTAGGAATGACCAGCGGCGGGGTGCTGTACCAGAGGGGAGGAGGACAGAGGACCAGCCTCGTCAGGACGTGAGGTAGGAGCCGAGGGAACAGGTGGTATTAGCCCCTCCCCCTCTTCGGATGCAGGAGATGCCGAGACCCGGGGGAATGGCGTATCCCCCACCAGAGTGTTTTCTTTGCCATCAGATTGGGCACATTCGGAGGAACTGCCCCATGAGGGGGGCACCACCTCCAGCACATCAGGGCGGCCCACCAGCTCAGCATTACGGAGGTCGAGGACGCGGCCGTGGTCGTGGATACCAGTGGGGAGATCGTAGACAGGAAAGAGAGCAGGTATATGCTTTGGACCTTGCGCAGCCTCGAAATCCGGAGCAGGTCATAGCAGGTAAGCTGCAATGCTTCTTTACTTTCATAGAATTTTCCTTTAAGTTGTTAAAACTCAGAACCGCACTAGATAGATTAACAAGGAAAGAAAACTCTTTATAGAACCCTGAGATATTTAATCACCCCAGGTATAGTCTTCATCAGCGGCAAGCCTGCCCGCACGCTTTTTGATACTGGAGCTACTCCCTCCTTTGTGTCGGAGTCGTTCGTGGAAGGACTGGAAAGTGTGGAGCAGTATGTCCGATATCATGGCGTGCCCCGGACGATAGTATCGGACCGCGATGGACTGTTTACATCCAGGGAGTGGCGGTCAGTGCAGGCATATTTGGGCACCCGGTTGACTTTTAGCACGGCCTTCCACCCTCAGACGGACGGGCAGACCGAGCGCACCAACCGGACCTTGGAAGATTTACTACGGCTGTGTATACTGGACCGAGGGGAGCCGTGGGAGAAGATGTTACCATTGGTCGAGTTCTCCTATAATAACAGCTACCAGTCCAGCATCAGGATGGCGCCTTATGAAGCCTTGTATGGACGAAAATGTAGGACCCTGCTTTCTTGGGTTCAGGACGAGGATCCGAAGCTGCTGGGATCGGATTTCGTTGAAGACACCGAGGCTCAGGTGAGACTGATCAGAGATAGGATGTTGGAGGCGCAGAGCAGACAGGCTAAATACTATGACGCCCGGCATCGTCAGGTGGAGTTTCGGGTAGGGGATCGAGTGTTCTTGAAGATCCGGCCCATGCACGGAGTCTCACGGGTGCGCGGTCGGAGGAAGAAACTCAGCCCTAGGTATATGGGCCCTTACCGGATCCTGGAGCGGATCGGACCCCTAGCCTACAGGCTAGAGTTGCCACCGGAGCTGGCAGCTATACACGACGTCTTCCACATCTCTTCGCTGAGAAGGGCTCTACTACGCCCGGAGCAGCGGATTTTGACCACCGAAGGGCCGGTAGCTTCAGACCGATCTGTTCACATGGAGCCGGTTCGGATCGACGACAAAGGAGTGCGGATCTTGCGGCGTAAGAAGATCCCCTTAGTCAAGGTTCTGTGGAGAAACCACGGTAAGGAGGAGCACACCTGGGAACCGCAGGATCTGATGAGGCAAAGATACCCGGAGTTGTTCAGTCAGGTACATCTCACCACCTCTCGATATACTATAGATTGCCTTCTTGTTTTGGAATGTTAAGACTAGATACGGAAAATCCAGGACCTAGGCATGCGCACTTAATCAGAAAGGTAGGGGCTAATCTTTTGTTTATTGGGGAGATTGTCTTCGTTATCAAACGAACAGTCACCTGAACCCAATAGAAAGATCGTATGGGATGTTACAAGTTTAATTTATTCCGATAGAAATCCCCGTAGGCTCAACCTCAATTTCGGGGACGAAATTTTTGTTTTGTTTATTGGGATTTGTAACATCCCATTTCCGGCTAGACCCCTAGGAGTCGGTTAGTTGTGACGGAACCCCAGGAAACACATAAAATTGAAATAAAGCGATCAATATTTCGGGTCACGGGTTGGTCACGCCCGTGACCGACCCGTCACGCCCGTGACCTGGGCGTGACTACTTCGACGATCGTCGATCTCCACGAGACGATCGTCGAACATGCTGTCTGGGCATGTCACGCCCGTGACCAAGGTGTCACGCCCGTGACTATGGGCGTGACCCCATCAACGATCGTCGATCGCCGTGAGACGATCGTCGACCTTGCGGCCCGGGCATGTCACGCCCGTGACATGAGTGTCACGCCCGTGACCTAGGGCGTGACCAGCCTTCGACGATCGTCGATCTCAATTCGACGATCGTCGGCCTCGAAATTTGCCGTTCGGGCATGTCACGCCCGTGACCTAGAGGTCACGCCCGTGACCTAGGGCGTGACCAGCCTTCGACGATCGTCGATCTCAATTCGACGATCGTCGACCCAAAATCTGCCGTTCGGGCCTGTCACGCCCGTGACCCAAGGTGTCACGCCCGTGACCATCCATCGACGATCGTCGATCTCAGTTCGACGATCGTCGAACCCAGAATTGGCTATTCGGGCCTGTCACGCCAGTGACCTATGTGTCACGCCCGTGACATTGGCCGAAATGACGGTTCAGGCCCGAAATTATTCTAACACGCGTGGTAATAAATGCTGGTGTGGGAAGTTACACCAGGAGTAACTTCCGGCCGTTTTCTTTCTATAATTATATAATAAATGAGGAAAAGGTGGTCCAATAGAAAATCGCCAGCTGGACACACCTGTTCAGTTTCCACCGTTTCTTATCCCTTCACCGTAACCGAAACGTTAAGGGGAGGAGCCTTCATGGCCATAATGGTTTTACCCATTCACCTTCCCACTTCCTGACTTATAAAAGCCCACCTGGTGAAAGAGGAGAAGGTTACACGCTCAAGTAATCGGATCAGATCCTTGTTCTTACTGTAGGAGAAGTTCAGCAACGCCACCACCGCGCCATGGCACCCCGAAGTTCTTCTCGCCTTCAAACCGCGAACAAGGTCCTCCTCTGCTCCTTCTCTTTCATGGGTAGATCTTAGGATTCTTAGAAAGGAAGTTCGCGCTCAACGGAGCCAGACTCATCTCTCGTTTTCATGGAAAACCATGAAAAAGTTATTTTGAGTTCGCCGGAAACCGCCACCTCCGGCGGCCAAACCACCGCCGACCGATAGCCGTCGCCTCAACGAAGGTGGTGGTGGTGATGGCTGGCCAGGGAAGTGACCGGACTGCCAGCGACGGATCACGGAAGTGTTACAGGAAAAATGGTTTTTTGTCTGTTTTCGGGTTCATGAAGAAGATGAACAGTAGGATAAACTTTATAATATATTGATCTGATAAATTACAAAATGGGAAAATGCATTATTTGAATATATTTTTGGGGCTGTAAAACGAGGCACTTAGAGGCCGAATTAGGAAAAATGACCAGTCACAAAAGTTGTAGCCCTCTGGGTCTACTTTAATTTAAAATTGATTTTATTCAACTTGGGTAAGTGGTTTGACCACAACACTCATTTTGGTGGGATCAAGACCTAGGCTAACCAGAAATTGAAATGGTTGCCCACGGTTCATAACATGTCCAAATGACTTGAAATTTGGACTGGAGATCTATAATATGTGTATCGAGAGGCTGTCCAAAAATGAGAATTTCTGGAGTACTGTTGCCTAAAGTTTTTGTAAAATTTTAATAAACAATATAAAATTAATTAGGAGATGAAATTAAGTCCAAACTCCCCTAAATTTTGGGTGGTGGTCCCTGGCATCAATGTTAAGATCTGTACAAAATTTCAACTCGATTGGTCGAGTTTTGAATAGGGAAGTATCAAGTCCTAGATAGGTCTTGGTGAGGGGTACTTTGGGGAATAGTACGATTGGAGATGGAGTGGACAAATCTCCTCAAAAGAGGCTGAAGTTGTTGGCCACTGATTTGTTGAGTCTATGTCTACCCTCTTGGGTAACATGGTGTGGATTAGGGTGGATTTTACCCTAAGAGATTGGCTCAAATCCAACGGGTGGGAGTTTGAGGTTTGTGAAGGACATAGGAGCAAATGCTCTTGTATGCCCTTGAAATTTGGAGGAGAGTGGCATGATATGCTGAAAACCCTCTGGTTGAAATAGTGAAGGAATTGGAGGTAATTGGGTACCTCGGAAGTTGAGAGTTTGAATTAGGATATAAATGTAATTTAGTTATTTTAAGTACTAAATCTACTCTAAAAATTATGAAACTCGGGAGGAGGGAGTTTTAGGATGTTTTAGACTTATGATAATTTTCCTGGAATTTTATGAATAATAAATATTATACTTCATGTGTTAAAGGATTATTAGGCCGATATGTTGTTTCAAATATTTGGAGGTTTTAAATTAATTATAATCATCTAAAATTCTGGATTTAGATCTTGACCAGTAGAACATTAATCCTTGAATTTTTATAGAATTTTATGTTGAGTAAATCAAGTACTTTATTCACAGATGATAGAAAGGGCTTTTATGTTTAAAAATTAATTATGAATCAAATACTTGCTGGAAAATTATGAAACTCGGCCAGTGCTAATTTTAGGCCTTTATCTGCATGGCATAAATTATTTATAATTTTAGGAAGAATATTTTCTGTACTTGATTCATAAACAACAGAAGTTAGGGATTATTTCTAAAATAGTTTTCATGCCCTTTTAACGATAGAAAAATTATGATACTTAGGATTTAACCTATTGAGATAACATAGTATTTATCATAAATTTGCTGGACATCTTGCATGAGAACTTAGGGTAGTTCATGTTCAAACCGGTAGCCCTTGGGATTTTCGAGGAATTTAATTAAATGCCAAATAAATTAGGAAAATTTCCATTTTCTGGATTTAGGTCATTTATGTCATGGTAAGTCTCCAGTAAATAATTTAGGGCATTTGGATGAGTAATGGATCATTTCATAACCGGTTCGACATGTAGCCTAGGTCAGTCTGCATTTAGTAAATTGTGAAATGCAATAGGACATGATCTGAGGAAGATATAAAGAGTAGTGAGTAGTGGTGATAGTTAGAGTGAAGAGGTGCTCGGGTTAGGCAAAAGATCGCTTTTCCCGAAGAGAGGAAGGTTAAAAAAATTACCCTAGGATAGTCTATTGTAATATGAGAAGGGAATCGGGCTAAGGGAAATAAACCAATAACAATAAGTGCCTTGCGAAAGGGAACTTCGGGCCATAATGCCACTGTCTTGGTTCCTAGTGCCCTTGAGAGCCCTTCACGGGGTATACCGGGGGCAGTCCTGGGCTAACGTAAACTGTAATAATAAACTAGCAAGAGTAACTTAGTAACTAGGATTGCACTTTTCACAAACACTGTTGGCACAGGAAGATTGTTGAGAGCTTCGGCTCGGGTGATCTGGAAATGGACGTTTGGGTCCGGGGAGCTTCGGCTCGGTTGGTTGGAGACAGACGTTTGGTCCGGGGAGCTTCGGCTCGGTTGGTTGGAGACAGGCGTCTGGGTCCGGGGAGCTTCGGCTCGGTTTTTGTGTGTTTGCGATTAAACTTGCATGTGCATAAGATAGGAAAAGTTAAGGTGGTGGGTTTTACGATATCGGGGAGTTCGATTGCACCGACACCGATATCGTTGACTCGGCGGGGTGATTAGCACTCCGCCAACAGAAGTCCGGTGCGCCAGCCGGCAAGAGTACGCAGGCGTCCGCTTAGTGCACCAAGCGTTGAGGCGTACGATAGGTCAGACCAGTGGTGCTTTTACTGGTTTTGGAGGTGGGCGAGGCCCAACCCACCGCTTCCGTTTGCCACTACGGAGGTATCCTGGGAGGTAACGGCTCCGAAAGGGGGAACTAAAGGTCTGTGTGCACAGAGTCGGGTGTGTGAGTTGCACTTGCAGGTTTCATCATACCCACTAGCATGTCATAGCATAATCGATTCATTTAACCCTGACACCTAAAGTATAAGTCGTATGGGACGCTTATACATTAGGACCTGCAAAACGACCCCTTGGTCTATAAGCTTGTGTGGGCAAGTTTATAAATCAAAGGTTAATTTCAATATATAACAACCCTTGCTGTTTGATAACCGACACCCCAACGTATAAGTGGTATGGGACACTCTATACGATGGGAGCCTTGCAAAAGATCCCTTTTGCTTATGTGTTCTCGCATAAGTGAAGGTTTAAATTCACATATTTGCTTTTCTTACTGCTAGACCTATTATAACAATCATATTAACTGCTCACCGAATACATCTTGCTAGATTAAGTCCATAGTCACCTGTTTCTTGATTTATCTCTACCATCATGTCCTTCCCTTTCTTCCTCCCCGCTCGGTACCTAGGAGCCATGGGGGAAGGGGTAGGGGATGATATGGCTTAGTCTTTATGACTAACGGTTTTCGAACCGCATCATTTAGGGGATCGTGGAGCCCAGTATGGAGGAGCAGCCCCAGAGACCGGTGCGCCTAGAGATGGGGCAGTCTAGCTCCGGAGTTCACACGACCTCGAGTAGTTTCTGTTTTCGCTTCCGCATGAGAGACTTGTAGTGAGGACTCTGATGTACAGGGCTTATGCCCTTATTTCTAGTTTTACATTATGCTGCACTCTGATGCTTTCTGTGGACACTCCCATCGTGGAGCTTTATTATATATATGTGATTTTATTAACGTGGACTGCACTGCTCTTACTTCTTATATTGTGCTACCTTTCTATGATCGAAATGGCCGGCGGAATCGGCGCCTTGTGGTGATGACCCTTTAGGACATGAAGGTGTCACCGCAAAGCGGCGATTCTGGGCCTAAGACCCCGGGTTTGAAAAAAAAAAGGGGGTCTTACACTTGAAGTAGAAGTTTAACCAGTTACTGTAGTAGGAGGTCTTATAAAAATGGAATTAAATATGTCCTCATCAATGGAGTTCATATACAGTTTAATTCTTTCCTTCCAAATGGCAAACTTATTTAGATTGCAAACTGCAGGTCTGGTGCTTGCATAATCCTTGTTCTGTGCCATTGTGATAGAAGAAAAGTTGAGAAGAAAAAAATCTGATCTAACTGGATCTTGGTTCAAGTGTTAACTTGTACAACCAAACAAACACACCCTCTGATAACAATTGAAAGGAGGGGTTAGATCTGATTACTCTAGAGGGGTGGGGGGGGGGGGTGAATAGAGTATTAAAAATTTGGTTAATTCTTAATTTATATCTGAGTGAAAATAGTGATACCATATAGTAGTTAAGCAAAAAAAAAAATGCTAACTATTCCAGCAATCACAAAACACAGCAAGAACAAAACAAATAGAAAATGTGCCACCAGAACACATAAGAAATTTATATTGGTTCCCCAAAACTTGGGTACATCCACTCTTCTACCACCCTGGTAGGAATCCAATAACATGTTTTGATCAGGTGACAACCACCTATGAGCTTTTGATTAGGTGCTCTGTAAGACTCCCTTTTTTTTCTTTTTAAACCACCGGGGTCTTATGCCCAGAATTACCGTTTTACGGTGGCACCGACACTCGAGAAAGCTGCCACTACAAAATGCCAATTCTGCCAGCCTTTTCAATCACAAAAGAGAGAGAAGTAAGTATAAACTGAATATAATCAAGTCCACAGAATCACATGTAAATGGAAATCACAAAAGACATAAAAATAAAGAGACTACTGAAAAAGATCAGTGCAAACGGAATATAAACACGCTTAACCCGGTACATCAGATCCTCACTACATGTCACCCGTGGAAGCTATATTGAAGCAACCCATATAACAAGACTTCCAAAGATTCCACAAAAATCTACAAAGCTTTATAACATCATAAAAGGTCATCTGACTAAATTTCATAAGATTCCAGTGAGTGGTTAATTCATAAGAAATTCCTAAGTTGAAAGTACAATTTGATGGTTTGTAAATGAAGTATCATATTTATTTATCTAAAATTCATAACAAAATTATCCAGATGTGAATATCACTATGAAAAAACTCCTGCCAAAGTTTGACTATGATTCAAGACCATATGACCCATTATAAAATTCCTAGGGTGTAAAGACCTAAATACTTATTAAGTGGTTTATGAAGGGTATTTGTGTCCAACCACTACCCATTCACTTCCTAGGGCATCTAACCACCCTACAAGTATTTTTTCTAAGTACCAAATTCATACAAGGACATAACACCCTATGTCCTTGACAAGACACCCAAAACCATCCTTAGGGTTTGGTCTTGGATCCTAGGGTAAATCTACCCCAATCCATCCCAAACTCCATGAGAGGGTTTGTTTACTGACCATGGGGCTCTGGCCAAGGTCCCAACCCATTTGGGTGAGAATTGGCTCTTCCAAGCCCCAAGTACTCCTTGCCCTAATTTATCCCTTAGGAGACCAAACTTTGGTCACAACAAAACTTATTCAAATTACACCCAATTTGGCTGCGATTTTTACCAGAGACTTATAATATCCCCCAAGATCACCCACAAAAATATTGGGGGTTTTTGAGCTATTTATGACACGTAATTAAATTATATATAGATTATAACAATTTTCCAATAACTATAAGAAAAAGTTTTCCAAAAATCTTCATTTTTAGATATGTTCTAGCTACTGGTAATATTGAAACCCATCAAAAATTTCAAGTCATTTGGATTGCTGGATTGGTGGGAACATTCAAAATACCATATGGTCTAGCCCAGGTATAGACCCCACCAAGATGGGTGCTGTGGTCAAACAACTTACCCAAATGAGTCTAGATAAATTTTAAATAAAACTAGACTTCACGACCTACAACTTTCATGTTGTTCATATGTTCTGTAGAGGGGCATACCTATTTTTAATGTTTATTTCAAAACCATTCAGTAAACGAGACAGAAAATACTCAAAAAAAAATTAATAAATTAGACCAGCACAGATCTTAACAAGATCCAACAGCGCTATATCGTCTTCTTCCTCCAGACAAGGGCTAAGATTAGCCTGACCTGGAGCGAGTTCTAGATGCTACCGCCGGCCATCCAGCCTCCTCCCTGGCAAGCCCCCGCAACCATCACCTCCGTTGAGGTGGTGTCCATCGCCGGGCGGTTGCACGGCCGCCGAAGAGGTGTTTTCCGGCGAACCCGAGAGCTACATTTTTGCGGAAAAACCAGGAAGAGAAGCTCTTCCCGATCGGGCTCAGTTGAGCCTGATTCTTAATCTTAAGGAAAGCTATGATCTACCCGTAGAGAGAGAGAGAGGAGGGGAGGACCTTATTTGCGGGTTGGAGGCGTGCAAATCAACGGAAAGCAATTAATGGTGAAAGTGTTGTCGGCGGTCTTCAACAACACGCATAACTCTCTTGTCTCCTTCAGGCAATGTATGGAAACGAGTGCTTGAGTTTTAGGGAAGCCTTTAAATCAGTAAAAGGTGGGAGGGGAAAGGTATAATTGCTGGTGGAAATTAATGATTCTTTAAAGCTTTTTCGGCCATGGTGGTGGGGGGCTGAACATGGCTCTGTCCGGCAAGATAATGGCTGGAAAGTCCTCCTCTTCCCTAGAGGAGTCTAATTAAGCACTTAAAAGAGGAGTGAAAGGTTGCCAAGGCATTCAAGTGGCATTAGTTGCCATGAAAACCGACTCTCGGCCACGGCCGTGGCTGTTCATTCTAATAACCGTCAGCCACGTGACATTTCCTCCACTTGACCAGTCAAAATTAATTTAAATAAGACTTAATTAGGTCTTAATAGAGAAACGACTAATTAGCACCTCCTGGCCCACTTCCCGAAATGGCCCGGTTCAGCTAAACCAACAAACACACAAAAAGCTCCAGGAAAATTCTAAGTAAAATGGCGTTGAGTGAGCTCAGCTCACTCAACGCCATCCAGCTTAAGCCGTTGAGTGAGCTCAGCTCACTCAACGCCATTCAGCCTAAGAAGGATAGGGTTGAGTGCATTCAGCGCACTAAACGCCATTCAGCTTATGGAGTCTGATGCACTCAATGCCATTCAGCCCAAGTAAGATGGTGTTGAGTGCAGTCAGCGCACTCAACGCCGTTCAGATTATTGTGTTGAGTGTACTCGATGCACTCAACGCCATTCAATCCAAGTAAGATGACATTGAGTGCAGTCAGCGCGCTCATCGCCATTAAGCTTATGGCGTTTAGTCCACTCAGCACACTCAATGCCATTCGACCTATGGAGTTGAGTGCACTCAACAAACTAAACGCCCGAACCCAAATCCTATTTTAAGTAAATTTCTGACCTACTATTTGCAGACCAAGGTGATTTTCACCTTGAGCCCGGGTCTCTTGGCCTCCTTGGGCTTTCTAGGGTTTTTTCATGACTTGCTCATGATAAAACCACTCCTTGGGGTCCGGTCGGAAATGGGATGTTACAAATCCCAATATACAAAAATAAAAATTTCGACCTCGAAATTAAGTTTAAGCCAACGAGGGTTTCTACTGGAATAAAAGAATTGTAACATCCCTATGGTTTAAGGTATACCTGACTCGAAGAGTTCCGTGTACTTTTGTTGCATCAAGTCTTGTGGCTCCATGTTTTCTCCTCCTTCCAATGATTGTTCCACAGAACCTTGACTAAAAAATCCTTCTTACGTGACAAGACCAGCACTGTTGTGTCATCGATCCTATTCGGCTCCAAGTTGACATATCGATCTGAGGCTACCATGCCGTCTGCTGTGGAAATTAGCTTCTCAGGGTGTAGCAGAGCTCTCCATATTGAGGAGTCGTGGAAGACGTCATGCAATCCCGCTAACTCCGGCGGTAGCTCAAGTCTATAATCCAAGGGGCCGATCTGCTCCAGGATCGTATAAGGCCCCATATACCTCGGACTGAGCTTCTTCTGCCGGCGAACCCGCGAGACTCCGTGCATCAGCTGTATCTTCAAGAAAACCCGGTCTCCACCCTGGAACTCCACCTAACGATGACTCGCATCGTAATATTTGGCCTGCCTGCTCTTGGCTTCCAACATCCTGTCCCAGATAAATCTAATCTGAGCATCAATATCTCCCACAAACTTCGAGCCGAGTGTCTGTGGATCCTCATCCTTAACCCATGATAGTGGGGTCCTGCACCTCCATCCATACAATGCCTCGTATGGAGCCATGCCTATGCTAGAATGATGGGCGTTGTTGTATGAAAACTCGACCAGCGGTAGTAATCTCTCCCAAGGCTCATCACGATCCAAAATGCACAGGCGCAAAAGATCTTCCAATGTACTATTGGTGCGCTTCGTCATTCTATTAGTCTGAGGATGAATGGTCGTGCTGAATGTCAACCGCGAACCCAGATGAGCCTGAACTGACCTCCACTCCGTGGATGTAAACCACCCATCTTGATCCGAAACGATAGTCTTGGGCACCCCATGATAACACACAAACTAATCAATGAACCTCCGTACTAATACACCAACTGGAGTGTCCTTCACCACTGGAATGAATCTGGAAACCATCGTTAGCCTGTCCACTATCACCCAGATTGAGTCATTTCCCGCACGGGATCGAGGTAGCCCATGTATGAAGTCTATGGCTATATCCTCAAATTTCCACTCCGGCACCAGAAGTGGCTACATTAAGCCGGCCGGATTCCTACACTCTGCCTTTACGAGTTGGAAGGCCTCGCAATGCGTCACAAACTACGTAATGTCCTTCTTCATGCCCGACCAGTACATCGTCCTCTTCAAAACTTTTACCATCTTAGTGATCCCCGGGTGCACCGAGTATCGACTGTAGGGAGCTTCCGTAATAATGTCCTCCCGGATCTGGCCTCCTGCCGGTATGTAGACCCTACCTCTGAAACATAGGAGCCCATCCCTCGAGGAGTAATAACCTGTCGTGCCTTCCTCCAAGGCTCGGAATATCGGCTCAGCTCTCACGTCCAGCTTCTGCCCATCTCTGATGCGGTCCTGAATATCATCAGTGGTAACCATCGAACCCAGATACTCCGTGTATAACTCGGGGTCATTGTCGGACACGAGTGATATCTATATCTCCTCGAATGACTTAACCAACTCCAAGGCCATCAGCTGCGGGCCTACTCCTGATGTACTCGCTCTCCGGCTCAAAGCGTCTGCGACCACGTTTTCCTTCCCGGGATGGTAGTGCACGGTATACTGGTAGTCCGACAGAAACCCCACCCAGCATCTCTGCCTAATGTTTAACTCCTTCTGTGTGTCTACGTATTTCAAGTTCTTGTGGTCTGAGAAGATGTCGTAGTGAACTCCGTAGAGGTAGTGTCGACAGATCTTAAGAGCAAAAAATACTTCCCCCTTTCCAAGTCATGCACGGGGTAGTTCTGCTCATGCTTCTTCAGCTGATGTAAGGCGTAGGCTATTACGTGCCCATTCTGCATAAAAACGGCACCCATCCCTTGATAGGAAGCATCAGTGTACACCTGGAATCCTTCCTTCCCTGAAGGAAGAGCAAGGATGGACGCCGAGTTAAGACGATCCTTCAGCTCCTAAAAAGCAAACTCACATCGTGGTGTCAAAATAAAAGGAGACTCCTTTGTCATAGACATAAGAGGGAATGAAATCTTATAGAACCCCTTTACGAACTTCCGGTAATAACCGACAAGTCCTAAAAAACTTCAAACATCCGAGGCCGTCTTCAGTGGTGGCAATTCCTGTACTGCTTGGACCTTCGTCAGATCTACTGCCAAACCTGCTCCACTGATTACATGGCCCAAAAAGACGTCCTCCTTTAGCTAGAACTAGCACTTGCTATACTTGGCATACATCTTATGTTCTCGGAGCTTCTCCAAAGTCAAGGCCAGATGCCTCGCGTGCTCTTCCTCCGACTTCGAATAGATAAGGATGTCGTCGATGAATACAATAACGAAGACATCCAGATACTCTTCGAACACCCGGTTCATCAAGGTCATGAATGCGGAGGGTACATTCGTGAGCCCGAAAGGCATCATGGTAAACACGTACAGTTCATTTCTATTGTTGAAGGTCGTCTTCGGGATGTCCTCCCCCTAAATGCAAAGCTGGTATTACCCTGATCTCAAATCCAGCTTTGAGAACCAATGGGCTCCCTCCAACTAGTCAAATAGCTCGTCTATCCTTGGTAAGGGATAAGTATTCCAAACCGTCAACCTGTTCGGGGCCCGATAATCTATATATAGCCGAATAGTTTCGTTCTTCTTCTTGACGAATAACACTGGAGCTCCCTATGGTGAAAAGCTAGGCCTGACAAACCCGGCCTCCACAAACTCCTGAAGCTGGATTCGGAATTCCACCAACTCCTTTCAGGCCATTCGATAGGGAGCCTTGGATACTAGCTTAGCCCCCTGTAGGAGCTGAATCTGGAAGTCCTTCTCTCGGTGCGTGGGTAGCCCTGGTAGCTTCTCCGGAAATACATCGACAAAGTCTCGCACTACTGGAATATCTGAAATTGAGTCCTTGGCCATGACCGCCTAAAAAAGAACCTGATAAACCTCCTCCCCCTGCAGATGGGCCTTGATGTCCTACACAGATGATAATAACATGTAGGGGGCTGGTAGAATACCTTTGATAACAATAAAGGAGTCCCCGTGCCTCAAAGTGATCCTCTTCACTGAGCAGTCAACCTGGGAATGGTTCCAGTACAGCCATGTCATGGCAAGGATAATATCATAATCTGGCATCCACAGGATCGTCGTTGGTGCCTCAAACTCCTTCCCACTGATCTCCGCCTCCATATTGCAATGTGCAGAGTTCATTAGCTCTGATCCATCGGGTAGACGCACCCTCATTTTATTTCCGGTGAACTGCTCCACGCCCTCCAGTCCTCTCACGAAATCTTTCGACACAAACGAGTGCAAAACACCAATGTTGAAGAGTGTGTGAGCGGGCTTGCCGCTGATGAAAACTTTGCATGAGGTAATTTAGTGTCTTAGTATTCTTATTATTGTTTTTTTTCTCTTAATTTCTAACTAGCCTATGTCTAAGAAAACTAGTTCCTAGGAAGGGAAAGAAAAATTTAAATGTACTGTCATACCTGCGATAACCTGCTCCGGGTTCCAGGGCTGTATCAGGTCTAGAGTATACACCTGCTCCTTCTCTGGCCTGTGGCCTCGACCCTGATATCCTTGTCCTCGATCATGTCCTCGGCTGCCAAACTTCCGAGGAGGTTGGGCACCTTGAAGTGCTAGTGGGGGTGCTCGCCTCATAGGATAGTTCCTCTTGATATGCCCCTGCTGATTGCACTGAAAGCATACCGGTGCCTGCTCTGCTGTCCTTGGAATCTCCAGTGTAACGTCCCAATTCGCGCTAGGCCCCTTGTTTGCGTATTTGAGTCAAGGGGGCTGTGGTGAGCCCAATGGGGGATGTGGGGGAACAGGTGCGGACGTACGGGAAATGAGGAAAACAAGGCAAAACAGCATTTTTGGCTGACACGGGTATGGACACGGCCGTGTCCATACCCGTGTGCCTCATAAAAATAGGCTTACCAGTCAGAGAGGTACACGGCATTGGGACACGGGCGTGTCCCTAGCCGTGTGCCATGGACACGGGTTGGGACACGGGCGTGTCCCAAGCCGTGTGCCAAGGACACGGGTCGGGACACGGCCGTGTCCCTACCCGTGTGCCGCAACCCTGACCCGGCAGAAAATGGATCTGGGAGGAACACGGCCTTAGACACGGCATGCCACACGGCCGTGTCACCGGAACACGGGTAGGAACACGGCCGTGTGCCTACCCGTGTCTGCGATGTATAAAAAGGAAAAAAGTTGGAAACCCTAGCATTCATTCTCCTTTCTTCTGCCCCGAAATTCCTGAGAGAGTTCTTGGCTGGAGGAGGAGGAAGAGCTTGCCGGAGCCATCTTTGGAGGAATCAAAGCGCCGCCATCGTCAAGGGAAAAACAATGCCGCCGCGAAGGAGTGCGAGGCTCATGGCCGGCCATGGTGGTACCGCTGGACTTGAGGTGAGCTTCCTCCCCTCTCCCTTGGTGCTAGATCTATAGTTATGATAGGAGAGACATCGACTCCATAGAGTCTTGATGTGAGGAGGAGAGTTCTTAGGTTAAAGCCATGCCTAGGTTTTAGGCTTAGTCTCCCTCAACCTTCTCATCCTTCAAAGTGGAGATGAGAGGGGTTTTCGTTGAGGGTTTGGCTTTGAAAGGAGAAATAAGGTTGGGTGATTTCTGGAGAAGTTTATGCGAGGCCGTTGCAAGGAAGAAGATGAACGGATGCCGTTCATCTCGCCTTAAGATGCGTGCAGAAATCTGATTTCTGCACGCTGCGACCTTCGTGGCCAATTTTGGAGGTGTTCTGGCCAAATCTGGGTGAACGACTCAACACGAAAGTCGTAGCCCTTGAAATTACCTTTCCAACGAGGGGTTGCTCGTTTCCATGCGATACCTGTAGCCACGGGAAAGCTGGTTCGAGTCCGCTGCGTTCGGGAAAATTCCTGTACAGGAAACTATTTCCTGTACGCATTCGAGTTGAATTTCTGGTATGTTGCAACCAGATCTGGGTGATCGACTCAACACGAAAGTCGTAGCCCTCGCGAATACCTTTCCAACGAGGGGTTGTGCATTGTGATCGGATTCCTGTAGCTCCGGGAATCCCAGTTTTAGTATTGGACTATCCTATGTTATTGCACTTGTTAAATTATAATGCTAGCACTATTGCAATGATTGTGATTTACTCATTTGTCATCTTGCTCCCATACATCTATAATGTTGTTGTTACTATAATTTAGTATGGTTACTCATTTGGTTGTGCAATAAGGAATAACCATGCAATGTTAGGGAAATGGATTGGATGGGAAGGCTAGTAATTAAGAGTTGAGATTGGTATTGAATTTATTTATATAGTTTGATGTTAAACATACTAATTATGCGAAGTGTTGAGGCGAAATCGTTGAATAGATGGGCGTGAATATGATGAACACTAGGTGAGGAGTATTTTGTAACTGTAACCCAGTTCCAAGGGGTTTATTGACAACCGATGCTTAGAGTTGTAGTCTCCCTACGGGTAGCATCGAGTGGGTTGTTTTGGGGCATGTGATGTGCGACGATTCATCGTGTCGCGATATTGAGATAATGAATGTGGCAGGTCTACGGGTTCGCCAGTCGTCACACCGATGGGAGCCAATGGGTAGACCTTGGGCGGTAGGGTTAGATACTTGGTGTCCATAACCCGAGATCTCCTCCGCGCCATGAGAACGGTTGGGCTTGCACCTCGTGCGTTTCCGAGGTTCCATCCGGTTCGAAATTAAAGGCCAAGTTGGGCTGTGTTCTTGGTGCACATCTACCCAAGACCCCTTCTGAGCCGTAGTACGCATGTGAGCTCCGCTGTTGTGTCCTTAGCGTTGAGGCGTACGAGGGCCTAGGATAGGTAGTGTGATACCACCTAGTAGTGGAGATGCCCGCTCCACTGTCGCCGTCTGGCCACGACGGACGACGCCTGAGAGGTTAGCTACCTGCTCGAAAAGTGGGAACTTCAAGTCTGTGTCGACATAGCAACTTGCATGTGCGTGCGCATGATTCGGTCATAGCATAACATTCATAACATGTCATTCATTGCATACACAAGATCCTCATCGTATAAGTTTGTATGGGCACTCTTATACGATGAGTTACTTTACTGTTAAGCCGATCCTTAACTTATAAGTTTGTATGGGCACTCTTATAAGTTAAGTTACTATTCTGAGTACTTATACCTACTGTCATGTACTATTGATATTTGTAAAACTGCTAGTTGTGTAGCGTAGCTTATACTCCACTATAGTTACTGTCACCTGCTTGTTTACTTGCTTATATATATATACATATTGTACCTTGTTCCTTTCTCCGCCCGGTGCCGAGGAGTCGCCGGGGGAGCGGATGTGAAGCCACTTAGTCTTATGACTAACGGTTGCTACGTCTTCCTTTTTAGGAGGAAACCCCGCAGGTAGAGCGGCAACGGACTATGCAGCAGGACAGCCAGGCCCGGATGATAGGACCTGAGGTGGTGGTGCCATCGGCACCGTCAGTGACAGTAGTGAGTGTTTTCATGTAGCCGTTTGGCAAAACATTTCTAGACTCTTGTTTATTTGTACAAGCATGTTGTGCTTGTTATCTTCCGCTATTTTGGACTTTAACTTAGCTGTGAACTGAACTGCTTTTAGTTTTACTTTTCTGTTATGGTTGGGTTGGCATAATTGTATTGATATGGATTGTAGCCGGCGGAATAGGCGTCTTGTGGTAAAGGCTAACCCGTGTGTTAGTGCTACCGCAAGGCGGCTATTTCGGGCATAAGACTCCCCTCGTGCCGTGTGTTGTGTTCCGGGAGGGGGGTCTTACAAATGGTATCAGACTAAGCCGATCTTCACCTACAGCAGTCAGGTAACAATGGGCCACTCCCGTTCGATTAGTCGGTTTGGGGACAAACCGACTTAGCGGAAGCAGTGGTGTGCCCATATGTAATTCACACTAAGTTGTCCAACTTTGACATTAGTTTTAGCCAACCTGACCCTAGTTTGTACCTTGCGTATAGGTCCCAGCGCAGGTGGAGCCGGTTGGGGGCACTCCTACCCCTTCCGTCCCTTCACAATTCCAGCAGTCGGAACTGGGACAAACGCTGTCAGCCATATTGGATGCATTTAAAGCCCAGCAAGCTCCGGTGCAACAACAAGCGCCAAGCTCCAACTGGTTGAGCACCTTCCGTGCCCTGTCCCCTCCTGCCTATCTTGGGACAGAATCGCCGGTGCGCACCGAGGAATGGCTTGATACCGTGCAGGAATTGATGGCTGGCATAAGATGTCCGAACAGCATGGCGGTGACATTGGTAGTGACGCTGCTAGAGCTGCACGCCAAAAGGTGGTGGAAGTCCCTCATGGGCTCCACTTTCCATGGGCGGTTGTACACGGACATCGGTTGGAACGAGTTCACCGAGGCTTTTCTGGAGCACTTCATCCCTTCTTCTGCTCGGGATGGACTTGAAGAAAAATTTCTGCAGCTGAAGCAGGGATCGAATTCGGTAACGGAGTACCAGAGGGAGTTCCAACACCTCGCTAGGTTTGCCGATTCCTATGAGTTGGACGATAGAGGCTATGCGAAGCGCTTCTACAAAGGGTTAAGGGACCCCCTGAGGCAGGCCCTTTTGTTTATAGCCGATGGAAGCCTGGCAGAAATCATTGACATGGCAAAGAGACTGGAGGCGGACCACATGGGATGTGGCAAGAGACCTGCGGAAGGAGTAATTGAAGTCGGCCCTAGTAATAGAAGGCGGAATGATCATGGCAGAGGAAGGGGAAACCACAGAGGCGGTCGGTGGGTCAACCGGAACTATCGGGTGGAGTACCCAACTCCGCAACCACTACCTTTACCACCACCACCGCAGCAGCAATATTATCAACAACCTGGGGGCCGGCGTGAGATGATATGTTTTGAGTGCAACCAACCGGGGCATGTCCGACGAGTTTGCCCGCGACTGATCGGTGGTGCCCCTATTGCTCCCCCTCCAGTAGCTCCACGGGGGCGAGGGCACATGCGTGGCCGAGGAAGAGGACCACCAGGGAGAAATCAAGGACATGCACGAGAGCATGTATTCGCATTGGATATGACTCAGGAGAGAAATCCGCAGGAAGTCATCACCGGTACGTGCAAAATTGTTTTAATATTACATGACTTGTTAGATTTACGATACAAATGTTACGCGCAATTTTGAACGGTGATTACCTTTTTGGAACCTAGGCACTGTCATGGTTAGCGGGAAGCCCGCCTATACGTTATTTGACACGGGTGCGTCTCACTCGTTCATTTCGGAGGACTTCGTGAAGGACTTGGAGGGAGTGCAACACTTCACGGGCATTACTCAAAGGGTGCGCCTTCCGGACGGCTCTGAGATGACGTCGTCAGCAAGTTGCGACTTCGACACCCTTATTGGAGGAAAGTTCTTTGAAACTCCGGCTACAGTGTTAAGAATCCCGGAGTTCGATCTCATCCTGGGCATGAGGTGGTTGGACTGGCACCACGCCAGGATCAATTGTGCGGAGAAGCAAGTTATGTTGAGGCATGGAGACACGGAAGTCATCTTCCAAGGTATTAAATTCGCACCCCGTAAATTATTGTCTTCAATCCAAGTTATGAAATCTCATATGGAAGGGGACGAGGTCTATGTAATTTGCTTCGAGTTGAAGAAATTGACATTAGAGGTCAAGGATGTGCGGGTGGTGCGAGAATTTCCCGAGGTATTTCCCGAGAAATTGCCAGGACTACCCCCGCATAGGGAAGTGGACTTCCAAATCAAGCTAATTCCGGGTGCCAAGCCCGTCTCGCGAGCTCCATACCGAATGGCTCCGAAGGAACTTGCAGAGTTTAGAGTCCAGCTTCAGGAATTGGTGGAAGCAGGGTTCGTTCGCCCAAGCTCGTCGCCTTGGGGAGCGCCCGTTTTGTTCGTCAAAAAGAAGGATGGCACCTTGCGGTTATGTATTGATTATCGAGAGTTGAACCGGTTAACGGTGCGGAACACCTATCCCCTACCGCGCATTGATGAATTATTCGATCAATTGGTGGGATCGTATTGGTTCTCCAAGTTAGATCTGCGTTCAGGATATTATCAGCTGAGGATACAAGAAGATGACATTCAGAAGACGGCGTTCAGTTCGAGATATGGTTTGTATGAATTCACCGTGATGCCGTTTGGGCTCACAAACGCCCCTTCCGCCTTTATGAGCTTGATGAACAAGGTGTTCAGCCCTTATTTGGACATCTTTGTCATCGTGTTCATCGATGATATCCTAGTCTACTCCAAGACTGAAGCAGAACACGCCGAACATCTAACTTTAGTGCTGAGGAAACTAAAGGAGCACACTTTGTTTGCCAAGTTCAGCAAATGTGAGTTTTGGCTTCGAGAGGTCGCGTTCTTGGGCCATGTGATTAGTGGGGCGGGGCTAGCAGTAGATCCGGCCAAGGTGCGGGCCGTGAAGGAGTGGTCGCCATTGAAGTCAGCGGCCGACATACGAAGCTTTCTTGGACTTGCCAGGTACTATCGCAAGTTCGTGAAGGGCTTCTCGAAGATCGCCCTTCCCCTTACTACACTGACCAAGAAGGGTGTGCCGTTTGAATGGACACCCCAGTGCGAAGCTGCATTCCAAGAGTTGAAAGATGGATTGACGACTGCACCCATCCTAGCTCTTCCATCTGGGAAGGAGGGCTTTCAAGTCTACACGGATGCGTCGTATCAAGGGATGGGAGCTGTGTTGATGCAGAATGGGCATGTGATCGCTTATGCTTCAAGACAGTTGAAGAAGCATGAAGCCAGCTACCCGGTGCATGATCTAGAGTTGGGAGCGGTGGTATTCGCCTTGAAGATGTGGAGGCATTATTTATACGGCGTCCACTGCGAGATCTACTCGGATCACAAAAATCTGAAGTACGTTCACACCCAAAAGGAGTTAAACTTGAGACAGCGGCGGTGGTTGGAGTTCTTGTGCGACTATGATTTCACCTTGAACTACCACCCCGGGAAGGTTAATTCCGTAGCTGATGCCTTGAGCCGGAAAGCGCCGGAAGCGAGCACGGAATCCCGCTTGATGAGGATGGAGTTAATCCGGACGTTGCAAGAGATGGAAATCACTGTGGTCTTTAAGAATCAACCGGAAGAGTATACCGAATATTTGGCCGCGATGAGTATAGTTTGCAACATACGAGACCGGATCCGTACGGAACAAAAGAAGGATGCGGCTTTAACCCCGGCTTTCAAGTCAATGGAGGATGGGACTACGGAAGAATACTCCCTAAAAGACGGCCTCGTCCATTTTCGTGGCCGGCTTTACATCCCCGAAGGTGACAACATTCGGGAGGATATTCTAAAGGAGGCCCATTGCTCCAAGTACTCGGTGCACCCGGGGATCGCGAAGATGTACACCGATTTGAGAAAAACAATGTGTTGGCCGGGCATGAAGAGGGATGTCAAGTACTTTGTTACTCATTGTGTGGCCTGCCAAATGGTGAAGGCAGAGTGCCGAAGCCCCGGTGGAATGCTACAGTCGTTGCCCATTCCCGAATGGAAATTTGAGGACATCTCCATGGACTTCGTCCACGGGTTACCTCGCTCGCGCTCGGGGAATGATTCTGTGTGGGTGATAGTTGACCGGTTGACCAAGGTAGCCCGATTTATCCCAATGAAGAAGGAGGCGCAAGTGGGCGTCTTAGTGCGTCTCTTTGTGGAACAATTTGTGCGGTACCATGGTGTGCCAAAGTCGATCGTCTCCGACCGGGATGGTCGGTTTACTTCAAGAGAATGGAGGGCTGTACAGGCTTATTTGGGCTCGCGCCTCGCCTTTAGCACAGCCTTTCACCCACAAACGGACGGGCAATCTGAACGAACCATCCGAACATTGGAGGACCTATTGAGGTTGTGTGTGCTAGATAAAGGAGAACCATGGGAGGGACTCTTACCTCTCGTGGAGTTCTCTTATAATAACAGTCATCAAGCTAGTATTGGAATGGCACCTCATGAAGCCTTGTATGGAAGGAGGTGTAGAACGCCCTTGTCCTGGGTGCAAGACGAAGATCCGAAGACATTGGGAAATGAGTATATTGATGACACGGACGCGGTGGTTAGGTTGATCCGGAATCGAATGCTAGAGGCTCAAAGCCGACAGGCGAAATATTACAACGCAAGGCACCGTATGGTAGAGTTTCAAGTGGGTGATAAGGTGTTCCTGAAGATTCGACCGATGCACGGAGTGTCACGAGTACGTGGAGTCAAGAAGCTCAGCCCAAGGTATGTTGGGCCCTATGTTGTAGTGGAAAGGATTGGCCCTCTGGCCTATCGATTGGAGTTACCACCGGAACTGGAGAACCTTCACGACGTGTTCCATGTATCGTCGCTTCGGAAGGCTTTGTTGCGACCTGAACAGTATATCCCCACGACGGATGGTGTCGTGGCGTCTGATAGGTCTGTGCGACTGGAGCCGGTGCGGATCGTTGATAACGAGACAAGGACCTTGCGTCGCAAAAGTGTTCCCTTGGTGAAGGTGCTATGGTCTAATCACGGGAAGGAAGAGTGCACATGGGAGCCAAGGGATTTGATGCAAGAGCGCTACCCGGAATTATTTACTCCAGGTAAAAATTTTATTTGAAAGCATAGTTTCCTTTTATGTGTTTCACTCCCGTAGCCTTACCCTGATTTCGGGGACGAAATCTTTTATTTTGTTTATAGGATTTGTAACGTCCCAATTCGCGCTAGGCCCCTTGTTTGCGTATTTGAGTCAAGGGGGCTGTGGTGAGCCCAATGGGGGATGTGGGGGAACAGGTGCGGACGTACGGGAAATGAGGAAAACAAGGCAAAACAGCATTTTTGGCTGACACGGGTATGGACACGGCCGTGTCCATACCCGTGTGCCTCATAAAAATAGGCTTACCAGTCAGAGAGGTACACGGCATTGGGACACGGGCGTGTCCCTAGCCGTGTGCCATGGACACGGGTTGGGACACGGGCGTGTCCCAAGCCGTGTGCCAAGGACACGGGTCGGGACACGGCCGTGTCCCTACCCGTGTGCCGCAACCCTGACCCGGCAGAAAGTGGATCTGGGAGGAACACGGCCTTAGACACGGCATGCCACACGGCCGTGTCACCGGAACACGGGTAGGAACACGGCCGTGTGCCTACCCGTGTCTGCGATGTATAAAAAGGAAAAAAGTTGGAAACCCTAGCATTCATTCTCCTTTCTTCTGCCCCGAAATTCCTGAGAGAGTTCTTGGCTGGAGGAGGAGGAAGAGCTTGCCGGAGCCATCTTTGGAGGAATCAAAGCGCCGCCATCGTCAAGGGAAAAACAATGCCGCCGCGAAGGAGTGCGAGGCTCATGGCCGGCCATGGTGGTACCGCTGGACTTGAGGTGAGCTTCCTCCCCTCTCCCTTGGTGCTAGATCTATAGTTATGATAGGAGAGACATCGACTCCATAGAGTCTTGATGTGAGGAGGAGAGTTCTTAGGTTAAAGCCATGCCTAGGTTTTAGGCTTAGTCTCCCTCAACCTTCTCATCCTTCAAAGTGGAGATGAGAGGGGTTTTCGTTGAGGGTTTGGCTTTGAAAGGAGAAATAAGGTTGGGTGATTTCTGGAGAAGTTTATGCGAGGCCGTTGCAAGGAAGAAGATGAACGGATGCCGTTCATCTCGCCTTAAGATGCGTGCAGAAATCTGATTTCTGCACGCTGCGACCTTCGTGGCCAATTTCGGAGGTGTTCTGGCCAAATCTGGGTGAACGACTCAACACGAAAGTCGTAGCCCTTGAAATTACCTTTCCAACGAGGGGTTGCTCGTTTCCATGCGATACCTGTAGCCACGGGAAAGCTGGTTCGAGTCCGCTGCGTTCGGGAAAATTCCTGTACAGGAAACTATTTCCTGTACGCATTCGAGTTGAATTTCTGGTATGTTGCAACCAGATCTGGGTGATCGACTCAACACGAAAGTCGTAGCCCTCGCGAATACCTTTCCAACGAGGGGTTGTGCATTGTGATCGGATTCCTGTAGCTCCGGGAATCCCAGTTTTAGTATTGGACTATCCTATGTTATTGCACTTGTTAAATTATAATGCTAGCACTATTGCAATGATTGTGATTTACTCATTTGTCATCTTGCTCCCATACATCTATAATGTTGTTGTTACTATAATTTAGTATGGTTACTCATTTGGTTGTGCAATAAGGAATAACCATGCAATGTTAGGGAAATGGATTGGATGGGAAGGCTAGTAATTAAGAGTTGAGATTGGTATTGAATTTATTTATATAGTTTGATGTTAAACATACTAATTATGCGAAGTGTTGAGGCGAAATCGTTGAATAGATGGGCGTGAATATGATGAACACTAGGTGAGGAGTATTTTGTAACTGTAACCCAGTTCCAAGGGGTTTATTGACAACCGATGCTTAGAGTTGTAGTCTCCCTACGGGTAGCATCGAGTGGGTTGTTTTGGGGCATGTGATGTGCGACGATTCATCGTGTCGCGATATTGAGATAATGAATGTGGCAGGTCTACGGGTTCGCCAGTCGTCACACTGATGGGAGCCAATGGGTAGACCTTGGGCGGTAGGGTTAGATACTTGGTGTCCATAACCCGAGATCTCCTCCGCGCCATGAGAACGGTTGGGCTTGCACCTCGTGCGTTTCCGAGGTTCCATCCGGTTCGAAATTAAAGGCCAGGTTGGGCTGTGTTCTTGGTGCACATCTACCCAAGACCCCTTCTGAGCCGTAGTACGCATGTGAGCTCCGCTGTTGTGTCCTTAGCGTTGAGGCGTACGAGGGCCTAGGATAGGTAGTGTGATACCACCTAGTAGTGGAGACGCCCGCTCCACTGTCGCCGTCTGGCCACGACGGACGACGCCTGAGAGGTTAGCTACCTGCTCGAAAAGTGGGAACTTCAAGTCTGTGTCGACATAGCAACTTGCATGTGCGTGCGCATGATTCGGTCATAGCATAACATTCATAACATGTCATTCATTGCATACACAAGATCCTCATCGTATAAGTTTGTATGGGCACTCTTATACGATGAGTTACTTTACTGTTAAGCCGATCCTTAACTTATAAGTTTGTATGGGCACTCTTATAAGTTAAGTTACTATTCTGAGTACTTATACCTACTGTCATGTACTATTGATATTTGTAAAACTGCTAGTTGTGTAGCGTAGCTTATACTCCACTATAGTTACTGTCACCTGCTTGTTTACTTGCTTATATATATACATATTGTACCTTGTTCCTTTCTCCGCCCGGTGCCGAGGAGTCGCCGGGGGAGCGGATGTGAAGCCACTTAGTCTTATGACTAACGGTTGCTACGTCTTCCTTTTTAGGAGGAAACCCCGCAGGTAGAGCGGCAACGGACTATGCAGCAGGACAGCCAGGCCCGGATGATAGGACCTGAGGTGGTGGTGCCATCGGCACCGTCAGTGACAGTAGTGAGTGTTTTCATGTAGCCGTTTGGCAAAACATTTCTAGACTCTTGTTTATTTGTACAAGCATGTTGTGCTTGTTATCTTCCGCTATTTTGGACTTTAACTTAGCTGTGAACTGAACTGCTTTTAGTTTTACTTTTCTGTTATGGTTGGGTTGGCATAATTGTATTGATATGGATTGTAGCCGGCGGAATAGGCGTCTTGTGGTAAAGGCTAACCCGTGTGTTAGTGCTACCGCAAGGCGGCTATTTCGGGCATAAGACTCCCCTCGTGCCGTGTGTTGTGTTCCGGGAGGGGGGTCTTACAAATGGTATCAGACTAAGCCGATCTTCACCTACAGCAGTCAGGTAACAATGGGCCACTCCCGTTCGATTAGTCGGTTTGGGGACAAACCGACTTAGCGGAAGCAGTGGTGTGCCCATATGTAATTCACACTAAGTTGTCCAACTTTGACATTAGTTTTAGCCAACCTGACCCTAGTTTGTACCTTGCGTATAGGTCCAAGCGCAGGTGGAGCCGGTTGGGGGCACTCCTACCCCTTCCGTCCCTTCACAATTCCAGCAGTCGGAACTGGGACAAACGCTGTCAGCCATATTGGATGCATTTAAAGCCCAGCAAGCTCCGGTGCAACAACAAGCGCCAAGCTCCAACTGGTTGAGCACCTTCCGTGCCCTGTCCCCTCCTGCCTATCTTGGGACAGAATCGCCGGTGCGCACCGAGGAATGGCTTGATACCGTGCAGGAATTGATGGCTGGCATAAGATGTCCGAACAGCATGGCGGTGACATTGGTAGTGACGCTGCTAGAGCTGCACGCCAAAAGGTGGTGGAAGTCCCTCATGGGCTCCACTTTCCATGGGCGGTTGTACACGGACATCGGTTGGAACGAGTTCACCGAGGCTTTTCTGGAGCACTTCATCCCTTCTTCTGCTCGGGATGGACTTGAAGAAAAATTTCTGCAGCTGAAGCAGGGATCGAATTCGGTAACGGAGTACCAGAGGGAGTTCCAACACCTCGCTAGGTTTGCCGATTCCTATGAGTTGGACGATAGAGGCTATGCGAAGCGCTTCTACAAAGGGTTAAGGGACCCCCTGAGGCAGGCCCTTTTGTTTATAGCCGATGGAAGCCTGGCAGAAATCATTGACATGGCAAAGAGACTGGAGGCGGACCACATGGGATGTGGCAAGAGACCTGCGGAAGGAGTAATTGAAGTCGGCCCTAGTAATAGAAGGCGGAATGATCATGGCAGAGGAAGGGGAAACCACAGAGGCGGTCGGTGGGTCAACCGGAACTATCGGGTGGAGTACCCAACTCCGCAACCACTACCTTTACCACCACCACCGCAGCAGCAATATTATCAACAACCTGGGGGCCGGCGTGAGATGATATGTTTTGAGTGCAACCAACCGGGGCATGTCCGACGAGTTTGCCCGCGACTGATCGGTGGTGCCCCTATTGCTCCCCCTCCAGTAGCTCCACGGGGGCGAGGGCACATGCGTGGCCGAGGAAGAGGACCACCAGGGAGAAATCAAGGACATGCACGGGAGCATGTATTCGCATTGGATATGACTCAGGAGAGAAATCCGCAGGAAGTCATCACCGGTACGTGCAAAATTGTTTTAATATTACATGACTTGTTAGATTTACGATACAAATGTTACGCGCAATTTTGAACGGTGATTACCTTTTTGGAACCTAGGCACTGTCATGGTTAGCGGGAAGCCCGCCTATACGTTATTTGACACGGGTGCGTCTCACTCGTTCATTTCGGAGGTCTTCGTGAAGGACTTGGAGGGAGTGCAACACTTCACGGGCATTACTCAAAGGGTGCGCCTTCCGGACGGCTCTGAGATGACGTCGTCAGCAAGTTGCGACTTCGACACCCTTATTGGAGGAAAGTTCTTTGAAACTCCGGCTACAGTGTTAAGAATCCCGGAGTTCGATCTCATCCTGGGCATGAGGTGGTTGGACTGGCACCACGCCAGGATCAATTGTGCGGAGAAGCAAGTTATGTTGAGGCATGGAGACACGGAAGTCATCTTCCAAGGTATTAAATTCGCACCCCGTAAATTATTGTCTTCAATCCAAGTTATGAAATCTCATATGGAAGGGGACGAGGTCTATGTAATTTGCTTCGAGTTGAAGAAATTGACATTAGAGGTCAAGGATGTGCGGGTGGTGCGAGAATTTCCCGAGGTATTTCCCGAGAAATTGCCAGGACTACCCCCGCATAGGGAAGTGGACTTCCAAATCAAGCTAATTCCGGGTGCCAAGCCCGTCTCGCGAGCTCCATACCGAATGGCTCCGAAGGAACTTGCAGAGTTTAGAGTCCAGCTTCAGGAATTGGTGGAAGCAGGGTTCGTTCGCCCAAGCTCGTCGCCTTGGGGAGCGCCCGTTTTGTTCGTCAAAAAGAAGGATGGCACCTTGCGGTTATGTATTGATTATCGAGAGTTGAACCGGTTAACGGTGCGGAACACCTATCCCCTACCGCGCATTGATGAATTATTCGATCAATTGGTGGGATCGTATTGGTTCTCCAAGTTAGATCTGCGTTCAGGATATTATCAGCTGAGGATACAAGAAGATGACATTCAGAAGACGGCGTTCAGTTCGAGATATGGTTTGTATGAATTCACCGTGATGCCGTTTGGGCTCACAAACGCCCCTTCCGCCTTTATGAGCTTGATGAACAAGGTGTTCAGCCCTTATTTGGACATCTTTGTCATCGTGTTCATCGATGATATCCTAGTCTACTCCAAGACTGAAGCAGAACACGCCGAACATCTAACTTTAGTGCTGAGGAAACTAAAGGAGCACACTTTGTTTGCCAAGTTCAGCAAATGTGAGTTTTGGCTTCGAGAGGTCGCGTTCTTGGGCCATGTGATTAGTGGGGCGGGGCTAGCAGTAGATCCGGCCAAGGTGCGGGCCGTGAAGGAGTGGTCGCCATTGAAGTCAGCGGCCGACATACGAAGCTTTCTTGGACTTGCCGGGTACTATCGCAAGTTCGTGAAGGGCTTCTCGAAGATCGCCCTTCCCCTTACTACGCTGACCAAGAAGGGTGTGCCGTTTGAATGGACACCCCAGTGCGAAGCTGCATTCCAAGAGTTGAAAGACAGATTGACGACTGCACCCATCCTAGCTCTTCCATCTGGGAAGGAGGGCTTTCAAGTCTACACGGATGCGTCGTATCAAGGGATGGGAGCTGTGTTGATGCAGAATGGGCATGTGATCGCTTATGCTTCAAGACAGTTGAAGAAGCATGAAGCCAGCTACCCGGTGCATGATCTAGAGTTGGGAGCGGTGGTATTCGCCTTGAAGATGTGGAGGCATTATTTATACGGCGTCCACTGCGAGATCTACTCGGATCACAAAAATCTGAAGTACGTTCACACCCAAAAGGAGTTAAACTTGAGACAGCGGCGGTGGTTGGAGTTCTTGTGCGACTATGATTTCACCTTGAACTACCACCCCGGGAAGGTTAATTCCGTAGCTGATGCCTTGAGCCGGAAAGCGCCGGAAGCGAGCACGGAATCCCGCTTGATGAGGATGGAGTTAATCCGGACGTTGCAAGAGATGGAAATCACTGTGGTCTTTAAGAATCAACCGGAAGAGTATACCGAATATTTGGCCGCGATGAGTATAGTTTGCAACATACGAGACCGGATCCGTACGGAACAAAAGAAGGATGCGGCTTTAACCCCGGCTTTCAAGTCAATGGAGGATGGGACTACGGAAGAATACTCCCTAAAAGACGGCCTCGTCCATTTTCGTGGCCGGCTTTACATCCCCGAAGGTGACAACATTCGGGAGGATATTCTAAAGGAGGCCCATTGCTCCAAGTACTCGGTGCACCCGGGGATCGCGAAGATGTACACCGATTTGAGAAAAACAATGTGTTGGCCGGGCATGAAGAGGGATGTCAAGTACTTTGTTACTCATTGTGTGGCCTGCCAAATGGTGAAGGCAGAGTGCCGAAGCCCCGGTGGAATGCTACAGTCGTTGCCCATTCCCGAATGGAAATTTGAGGACATCTCCATGGACTTCGTCCACGGGTTACCTCGCTCGCGCTCGGGGAATGATTCTGTGTGGGTGATAGTTGACCGGTTGACCAAGGTAGCCCGATTTATCCCAATGAAGAAGGAGGCGCAAGTGGGCGTCTTAGTGCGTCTCTTTGTGGAACAATTTGTGCGGTACCATGGTGTGCCAAAGACGATCGTCTCCGACCGGGATGGTCGGTTTACTTCAAGAGAATGGAGGGCTGTACAGGCTTATTTGGGCTCGCGCCTCGCCTTTAGCACAGCCTTTCACCCACAAACGGACGGGCAATCTGAACGAACCATCCGAACATTGGAGGACCTATTGAGGTTGTGTGTGCTAGATAAAGGAGAACCATGGGAGGGACTCTTACCTCTCGTGGAGTTCTCTTATAATAACAGTCATCAAGCTAGTATTGGAATGGCACCTCATGAAGCCTTGTATGGAAGGAGGTGTAGAACGCCCTTGTCCTGGGTGCAAGACGAAGATCCGAAGACATTGGGAAATGAGTATATTGATGACACGGACGCGGTGGTTAGGTTGATCCGGAATCGAATGCTAGAGGCTCAAAGCCGACAGGCGAAATATTACAACGCAAGGCACCGTATGGTAGAGTTTCAAGTGGGTGATAAGGTGTTCCTGAAGATTCGACCGATGCACGGAGTGTCACGAGTACGTGGAGTCAAGAAGCTCAGCCCAAGGTATGTTGGGCCCTATGTTGTAGTGGAAAGGATTGGCCCTCTGGCCTATCGATTGGAGTTACCACCGGAACTGGAGAACCTTCACGACGTGTTCCATGTATCGTCGCTTCGGAAGGCTTTGTTGCGACCTGAACAGTATATCCCCACGGCGGATGGTGCCGTGGCGTCTGATAGGTCTGTGCGACTGGAGCCGGTACGGATCGTTGATAACGAGACAAGGACCTTGCGTCGCAAAAGTGTTCCCTTGGTGAAGGTGCTATGGTCTAATCACGGGAAGGAAGAGTGCACATGGGAGCCAAGGGATTTGATGCAAGAGCGCTACCCGGAATTATTTACTCCAGGTAAAAATTTTATTTGAAAGCATAGTTTCCTTTTATGTGTTTCACTCCCGTAGCCTTACCCTGATTTCGGGGACGAAATCTTTTATTTTGTTTATAGGATTTGTAACGTCCCAATTCGCGCTAGGCCCCTTGTTTGCGTATTTGAGTCAAGGGGGCTGTGGTGAGCCCAATGGGGGATGTGGGGGAACAGGTGCGGACGTACGGGAAATGAGGAAAACAAGGCAAAACAGCATTTTTGGCTGACACGGGTATGGACACGGCCGTGTCCATACCCGTGTGCCTCATAAAAATAGGCTTACCAGTCAGAGAGGTACACGGCATTGGGACACGGGCGTGTCCCTAGCCGTGTGCCATGGACACGGGTTGGGACACGGGCGTGTCCCAAGCCGTGTGCCAAGGACACGGGTCGGGACACGGCCGTGTCCCTACCCGTGTGCCGCAACCCTGACCCGGCAGAAAGTGGATCTGGGAGGAACACGGCCTTAGACACGGCATGCCACACGGCCGTGTCACCGGAACACGGGTAGGAACACGGCCGTGTGCCTACCCGTGTCTGCGATGTATAAAAAGGAAAAAAGTTGGAAACCCTAGCATTCATTCTCCTTTCTTCTGCCCCGAAATTCCTGAGAGAGTTCTTGGCTGGAGGAGGAGGAAGAGCTTGCCGGAGCCATCTTTGGAGGAATCAAAGCGCCGCCATCGTCAAGGGAAAAACAATGCCGCCGCGAAGGAGTGCGAGGCTCATGGCCGGCCATGGTGGTACCGCTGGACTTGAGGTGAGCTTCCTCCCCTCTCCCTTGGTGCTAGATCTATAGTTATGATAGGAGAGACATCGACTCCATAGAGTCTTGATGTGAGGAGGAGAGTTCTTAGGTTAAAGCCATGCCTAGGTTTTAGGCTTAGTCTCCCTCAACCTTCTCATCCTTCAAAGTGGAGATGAGAGGGGTTTTCGTTGAGGGTTTGGCTTTGAAAGGAGAAATAAGGTTAGGTGATTTCTGGAGAAGTTTATGCGAGGCCGTTGCAAGGAAGAAGATGAACGGATGCCGTTCATCTCGCCTTAAGATGCGTGCAGAAATCTGATTTCTGCACGCTGCGACCTTCGTGGCCAATTTCGGAGGTGTTCTGGCCAAATCTGGGTGAACGACTCAACACGAAAGTCGTAGCCCTTGAAATTACCTTTCCAACGAGGGGTTGCTCGTTTCCATGCGATACCTGTAGCCACGGGAAAGCTGGTTCGAGTCCGCTGCGTTCGGGAAAATTCCTGTACAGGAAACTATTTCCTGTACGCATTCGAGTTGAATTTCTGGTATGTTGCAACCAGATCTGGGTGATCGACTCAACACGAAAGTCGTAGCCCTCGCGAATACCTTTCCAACGAGGGGTTGTGCATTGTGATCGGATTCCTGTAGCTCCGGGAATCCCAGTTTTAGTATTGGACTATCCTATGTTATTGCACTTATTAAATTATAATGCTAGCACTATTGCAATGATTGTGATTTACTCATTTGTCATCTTGCTCCCATACATCTATAATGTTGTTGTTACTATAATTTAGTATGGTTACTCATTTGGTTGTGCAATAAGGAATAACCATGCAATGTTAGGGAAATGGATTGGATGGGAAGGCTAGTAATTAAGAGTTGAGATTGGTATTGAATTTATTTATATAGTTTGATGTTAAACATACTAATTATGCGAAGTGTTGAGGCGAAATCGTTGAATAGATGGGCGTGAATATGATGAACACTAGGTGAGGAGTATTTTGTAACTGTAACCCAGTTCCAAGGGGTTTATTGACAACCGATGCTTAGAGTTGTAGTCTCCCTACGGGTAGCATCGAGTGGGTTGTTTTGGGGCATGTGATGTGCGACGATTCATCGTGTCGCGATATTGAGATAATGAATGTGGCAGGTCTACGGGTTCGCCAGTCGTCACACCGATGGGAGCCAATGGGTAGACCTTGGGCGGTAGGGTTAGATACTTGGTGTCCATAACCCGAGATCTCCTCCGCGCCATGAGAACGGTTGGGCTTGCACCTCGTGCGTTTCCGAGGTTCCATCCGGTTCGAAATTAAAGGCCAGGTTGGGCTGTGTTCTTGGTGCACATCTACCCAAGACCCCTTCTGAGCCGTAGTACGCATGTGAGCTCCGCTGTTGTGTCCTTAGCGTTGAGGCGTACGAGGGCCTAGGATAGGTAGTGTGATACCACCTAGTAGTGGAGACGCCCGCTCCACTGTCGCCGTCTGGCCACGACGGACGACGCCTGAGAGGTTAGCTACCTGCTCGAAAAGTGGGAACTTCAAGTCTGTGTCGACATAGCAACTTGCATGTGCGTGCACATGATTCGGTCATAGCATAACATTCATAACATGTCATTCATTGCATACACAAGATCCTCATCGTATAAGTTTGTATGGGCACTCTTATACGATGAGTTACTTTACTGTTATGCCGATCCTTAACTTATAAGTTTGTATGGGCACTCTTATAAGTTAAGTTACTATTCTGAGTACTTATACCTACTGTCATGTACTATTGATATTTGTAAAACTGCTAGTTGTGTAGCGTAGCTTATACTCCACTATAGTTACTGTCACCTGCTTGTTTACTTGCTTATATATATATATACATATTGTACCTTGTTCCTTTCTCCGCCCGGTGCCGAGGAGTCGCCGGGGGAGCGGATGTGAAGCCACTTAGTCTTATGACTAACGGTTGCTACGTCTTCCTTTTTAGGAGGAAACCCCGCAGGTAGAGCGGCAACGGACTATGCAGCAGGACAGCCAGGCCCGGATGATAGGACCTGAGGTGGTGGTGCCATCGGCACCGTCAGTGACAGTAGTGAGTGTTTTCATGTAGCCGTTTGGCAAAACATTTCTAGACTCTTGTTTATTTGTACAAGCATGTTGTGCTTGTTATCTTCCGCTATTTTGGACTTTAACTTAGCTGTGAACTGAACTGCTTTTAGTTTTACTTTTCTGTTATGGTTGGGTTGGCATAATTGTATTGATATGGATTGTAGCCGGCGGAATAGGCGTCTTGTGGTAAAGGCTAACCCGTGTGTTAGTGCTACCGCAAGGCGGCTATTTCGGGCATAAGACTCCCCTCGTGCCGTGTGTTGTGTTCCGGGAGGGGGGTCTTACAAATGGTATCAGACTAAGCCGATCTTCACCTACAGCAGTCAGGTAACAATGGGCCACTCCCGTTCGATTAGTCGGTTTGGGGACAAACCGACTTAGCGGAAGCAGTGGTGTGCCCATATGTAATTCACATTAAGTTGTCCAACTTTGACATTAGTTTTAGCCAACCTGACCCTAGTTTGTACCTTGCGTATAGGTCCCAGCGCAGGTGGAGCCGGTTGGGGGCACTCCTACCCCTTCCGTCCCTTCACAATTCCAGCAGTCGGAACTGGGACAAACGCTGTCAGCCATATTGGATGCATTTAAAGCCCAGCAAGCTCCGGTGCAACAACAAGCGCCAAGCTCCAACTGGTTGAGCACCTTCCGTGCCCTGTCCCCTCCTGCCTATCTTGGGACAGAATCGCCGGTGCGCACCGAGGAATGGCTTGATACCGTGCAGGAATTGATGGCTGGCATAAGATGTCCGAACAGCATGGCGGTGACATTGGTAGTGACGCTGCTAGAGCTGCACGCCAAAAGGTGGTGGAAGTCCCTCATGGGCTCCACTTTCCATGGGCGGTTGTACACGGACATCGGTTGGAACGAGTTCACCGAGGCTTTTCTGGAGCACTTCATCCCTTCTTCTGCTCGGGATGGACTTGAAGAAAAATTTCTGCAGCTGAAGCAGGGATCGAATTCGGTAACGGAGTACCAGAGGGAGTTCCAACACCTCGCTAGGTTTGCCGATTCCTATGAGTTGGGCGATAGAGGCTATGCGAAGCGCTTCTACAAAGGGTTAAGGGACCCCCTGAGGCAGGCCCTTTTGTTTATAGCCGATGGAAGCCTGGCAGAAATCATTGACATGGCAAAGAGACTGGAGGCGGACCACATGGGATGTGGCAAGAGACCTGCGGAAGGAGTAATTGAAGTCGGCCCTAGTAATAGAAGGCGGAATGATCATGGCAGAGGAAGGGGAAACCACAGAGGCGGTCGGTGGGTCAACCGGAACTATCGGGTGGAGTACCCAACTCCGCAACCACTACCTTTACCACCACCACCGCAGCAGCAATATTATCAACAACCTGGGGGCCGGCGTGAGATGATATGTTTTGAGTGCAACCAATCGGGGCATGTCCGACGAGTTTGCCCGCGACTGATCGGTGGTGCCCCTATTGCTCCCCCTCCAGTAGCTCCACGGGGCGAGGGCACATGCGTGGCCGAGGAAGAGGACCACCAGGGAGAAATCAAGGACATGCACGGGAGCATGTATTCGCATTGGATATGACTCAGGAGAGAAATCCGCAGGAAGTCATCACCGGTACGTGCAAAATTGTTTTAATATTACATGACTTGTTAGATTTACGATACAAATGTTACGCGCAATTTTGAACGGTGATTACCTTTTTGGAACCTAGGCACTGTCATGGTTAGCGGGAAGCCCGCCTATACGTTATTTGACACGGGTGCGTCTCACTCATTCATTTCGGAGGACTTCGTGAAGGACTTGGAGGGAGTGCAACACTTCACGGGCATTACTCAAAGGGTGCGCCTTCCGGACGGCTCTGAGATGACGTCGTCAGCAAGTTGCGACTTCGACACCCTTATTGGAGGAAAGTTCTTTGAAACTCCGGCTACAGTGTTAAGAATCCCGGAGTTCGATCTCATCCTGGGCATGAGGTGGTTGGACTGGCACCACGCCAGGATCAATTGTGCGGAGAAGCAAGTTATGTTGAGGCATGGAGACACGGAAGTCATCTTCCAAGGTATTAAATTCGCACCCCGTAAATTATTGTCTTCAATCCAAGTTATGAAATCTCATATGGAAGGGGACGAGGTCTATGTAATTTGCTTCGAGTTGAAGAAATTGACATTAGAGGTCAAGGATGTGCGGGTGGTGCGAGAATTTCCCGAGGTATTTCCCGAGAAATTGCCAGGACTACCCCCGCATAGGGAAGTGGACTTCCAAATCAAGCTAATTCCGGGTGCCAAGCCCGTCTCGCGAGCTCCATACCGAATGGCTCCGAAGGAACTTGCAGAGTTTAGAGTCCAGCTTCAGGAATTGGTGGAAGCAGGGTTCGTTCGCCCAAGCTCGTCGCCTTGGGGAGCGCCCGTTTTGTTCGTCAAAAAGAAGGATGGCACCTTGCGGTTATGTATTGATTATCGAGAGTTGAACCGGTTAACGGTGCGGAACACCTATCCCCTACCGCGCATTGATGAATTATTCGATCAATTGGTGGGATCGTATTGGTTCTCCAAGTTAGATCTGCGTTCAGGATATTATCAGCTGAGGATACAAGAAGATGACATTCAGAAGACGGCGTTCAGTTCGAGATATGGTTTGTATGAATTCACCGTGATGCCGTTTGGGCTCACAAACGCCCCTTCCGCCTTTATGAGCTTGATGAACAAGGTGTTCAGCCCTTATTTGGACATCTTTGTCATCGTGTTCATCGATGATATCCTAGTCTACTCTAAGACTGAAGCAGAACACGCCGAACATCTAACTTTAGTGCTGAGGAAACTAAAGTAGCACACTTTGTTTTCCAAGTTCAGCAAATGTGAGTTTTGGCTTCGAGAGGTCGCGTTCTTGGGCCATGTGATTAGTGGGGCGGGGCTAGCAGTAGATCCGGCCAAGGTGCGGGCCGTGAAGGAGTGGTCGCCATTGAAGTCAGCGGCCGCCATACGAAGCTTTCTTGGACTTGCCGGGTACTATCGCAAGTTCGTGAAGGGCTTCTCGAAGATCGCCCTTCCCCTTACTACGCTGACCAAGAAGGGTGTGCCGTTTGAATGGACACCCCAGTGCGAAGCTGCATTCCAAGAGTTGAAAGACAGATTGACGACTGCACCCATCCTAGCTCTTCCATCTGGGAAGGAGGGCTTTCAAGTCTACACGGATGCGTCGTATCAAGGGATGGGAGCTGTGTTGATGCAGAATGGGCATGTGATCGCTTATGCTTCAAGACAGTTGAAGAAGCATGAAGCCAGCTACCCGGTGCATGATCTAGAGTTGGGAGCGGTGGTATTCGCCTTGAAGATGTGGAGGCATTATTTATACGGCGTCCACTGCGAGATCTACTCGGATCACAAAAATCTGAAGTACGTTCACACCCAAAAGGAGTTAAACTTGAGACAGCGGCGGTGGTTGGAGTTCTTGTGCGACTATGATTTCACCTTGAACTACCACCCCGGGAAGGTTAATTCCGTAGCTGATGCCTTGAGCCGGAAAGCGCCGGAAGCGAGCACGGAATCCCGCTTGATGAGGATGGAGTTAATCCGGACGTTGCAAGAGATGGAAATCACTGTGGTCTTTAAGAATCAACCGGAAGAGTATACCGAATATTTGGCCGCGATGAGTATAGTTTGCAACATACGAGACCGGATCCGTACGGAACAAAAGAAGGATGCGGCTTTAACCCCGGCTTTCAAGTCAATGGAGGATGGGACTACGGAAGAATACTCCCTAAAAGACGGCCTCGTCCATTTTCGTGGCCGGCTTTACATCCCCGAAGGTGACAACATTCGGGAGGATATTCTAAAGGAGGCCCATTGCTCCAAGTACTCGGTGCACCCGGGGATCGCGAAGATGTACACCGATTTGAGAAAAACAATGTGTTGGCCGGGCATGAAGAGGGATGTCAAGTACTTTGTTACTCATTGTGTGGCCTGCCAAATGGTGAAGGCAGAGTGCCGAAGCCCCGGTGGAATGCTACAGTCGTTGCCCATTCCCGAATGGAAATTTGAGGACATCTCCATGGACTTCGTCCACGGGTTACCTCGCTCGCGCTCGGGGAATGATTCTGTGTGGGTGATAGTTGACCGGTTGACCAAGGTAGCCCGATTTATCCCAATGAAGAAGGAGGCGCAAGTGGGCGTCTTAGTGCGTCTCTTTGTGGAACAATTTGTGCGGTACCATGGTGTGCCAAAGTCGATCGTCTCCGACCGGGATGGTCGGTTTACTTCAAGAGAATGGAGGGCTGTACAGGCTTATTTGGGCTCGCGCCTCGCCTTTAGCACAGCCTTTCACCCACAAACGGACGGGCAATCTGAACGAACCATCCGAACATTGGAGGACCTATTGAGGTTGTGTGTGCTAGATAAAGGAGAACCATGGGAGGGACTCTTACCTCTCGTGGAGTTCTCTTATAATAACAGTCATCAAGCTAGTATTGGAATGGCACCTCATGAAGCCTTGTATGGAAGGAGGTGTAGAACGCCCTTGTCCTGGGTGCAAGACGAAGATCCGAAGACATTGGGAAATGAGTATATTGATGACACGGACGCGGTGGTTAGGTTGATCCGGAATCGAATGCTAGAGGCTCAAAGCCGACAGGCGAAATATTACAACGCAAGGCACCGTATGGTAGAGTTTCAAGTGGGTGATAAGGTGTTCCTGAAGATTCGACCGATGCACGGAGTGTCACGAGTACGTGGAGTCAAGAAGCTCAGCCCAAGGTATGTTGGGCCCTATGTTGTAGTGGAAAGGATTGGCCCTCTGGCCTATCGATTGGAGTTACCACCGGAACTGGAGAACCTTCACGACGTGTTCCATGTAAATCGTCGCTTCGGAAGGCTTTGTTGCGACCTGAACAGTATATCCCCACGGCGGATGGTGCCGTGGCGTCTGATAGGTCTGTGCGACTGGAGCCGGTGCGGATCGTTGATAACGAGACAAGGACCTTGCGTCGCAAAAGTGTTCCCTTGGTGAAGGTGCTATGGTCTAATCACGGGAAGGAAGAGTGCACATGGGAGCCAAGGGATTTGATGCAAGAGCGCTACCCGGAATTATTTACTCCAGGTAAAAATTTTATTTGAAAGCATAGTTTCCTTTTATGTGTTTCACTCCCGTAGCCTTACCCTGATTTCGGGGACGAAATCTTTTATTTTGTTTATAGGATTTGTAACGTCCCAATTCGCGCTAGGCCCCTTGTTTGCGTATTTGAGTCAAGGGGGCTGTGGTGAGCCCAATGGGGGATGTGGGGGAACAGGTGCGGACGTACGGGAAATGAGGAAAACAAGGCAAAACAGCATTTTTGGCTGACACGGGTATGGACACGGCCGTGTCCATACCCGTGTGCCTCATAAAAATAGGCTTACCAGTCAGAGAGGTACACGGCATTGGGACACGGGCGTGTCCCTAGCCGTGTGCCATGGACACGGGTTGGGACACGGGCGTGTCCCAAGCCGTGTGCCAAGGACACGGGTCGGGACACGGCCGTGTCCCTACCCGTGTGCCGCAACCTTGACCCGGCAGAAAGTGGATCTGGGAGGAACACGGCCTTAGACACGGCATGCCACACGGCCGTGTCACCGGAACACGGGTAGGAACACGGCCGTGTGCCTACCCGTGTCTGCGATGTATAAAAAGGAAAAAAGTTGGAAACCCTAGCATTCATTCTCCTTTCTTCTGCCCCGAAATTCCTGAGAGAGTTCTTGGCTGGAGGAGGAGGAAGAGCTTGCCGGAGCCATCTTTGGAGGAATCAAAGCGCCGCCATCGTCAAGGGAAAAACAATGCCGCCGCGAAGGAGTGCGAGGCTCATGGCCGGCCATGGTGGTACCGCTGGACTTGAGGTGAGCTTCCTCCCCTCTCCCTTGGTGCTAGATCTATAGTTATGATAGGAGAGACATCGACTCCATAGAGTCTTGATGTGAGGAGGAGAGTTCTTAGGTTAAAGCCATGCCTAGGTTTTAGGCTTAGTCTCCCTCAACCTTCTCATCCTTCAAAGTGGAGATGAGAGGGGTTTTCGTTGAGGGTTTGGCTTTGAAAGGAGAAATAAGGTTGGGTGATTTCTGGAGAAGTTTATGCGAGGCCGTTGCAAGGAAGAAGATGAACGGATGCCGTTCATCTCGCCTTAAGATGCGTGCAGAAATCTGATTTCTGCACGCTGCGACCTTCGTGGCCAATTTCGGAGGTGTTCTGGCCAAATCTGGGTGAACGACTCAACACGAAAGTCGTAGCCCTTGAAATTACCTTTCCAACGAGGGGTTGCTCGTTTCCATGCGATACCTGTAGCCACGGGAAAGCTGGTTCGAGTCCGCTGCGTTCGGGAAAATTCCTGTACAGGAAACTATTTCCTGTACGCATTCGAGTTGAATTTCTGGTATGTTGCAACCAGATCTGGGTGATCGACTCAACACGAAAGTCGTAGCCCTCGCGAATACCTTTCCAACGAGGGGTTGTGCATTGTGATCGGATTCCTGTAGCTCCGGGAATCCCAGTTTTAGTATTGGACTATCCTATGTTATTGCACTTGTTAAATTATAATGCTAGCACTATTGCAATGATTGTGATTTACTCATTTGTCATCTTGCTCCCATACATCTATAATGTTGTTGTTACTATAATTTAGTATGGTTACTCATTTGGTTGTGCAATAAGGAATAACCATGCAATGTTAGGGAAATGGATTGGATGGGAAGGCTAGTAATTAAGAGTTGAGATTGGTATTGAATTTATTTATATAGTTTGATGTTAAACATACTAATTATGCGAAGTGTTGAGGCGAAATCGTTGAATAGATGGGCGTGAATATGATGAACACTAGGTGAGGAGTACTTTGTAACTGTAACCCAGTTCCAAGGGGTTTATTGACAACCGATGCTTAGAGTTGTAGTCTCCCTACGGGTAGCATCGAGTGGGTTGTTTTGGGGCATGTGATGTGCGACGATTCATCGTGTCGCGATATTGAGATAATGAATGTGGCAGGTCTACGGGTTCGCCAGTCGTCACACCGATGGGAGCCAATGGGTAGACCTTGGGCGGTAGGGTTAGATACTTGGTGTCCATAACCCGAGATCTCCTCCGCGCCATGAGAACGGTTGGGCTTGCACCTCGTGCGTTTCCGAGGTTCCATCCGGTTCGAAATTAAAGGCCAGGTTGGGCTGTGTTCTTGGTGCACATCTACCCAAGACCCCTTCTGAGCCGTAGTACGCATGTGAGCTCCGCTGTTGTGTCCTTAGCGTTGAGGCGTACGAGGGCCTAGGATAGGTAGTGTGATACCACCTAGTAGTGGAGACGCCCGCTCCACTGTCGCCGTCTGGCGACGACGGACGACGCCTGAGAGGTTAGCTACCAGCTCGAAAAGTGGGAACTTCAAGTCTGTGTCGACATAGCAACTTGCATGTGCGTGCGCATGATTCGGTCATAGCATAACATTCATAACATGTCATTCATTGCATACACAAGATCCTCATCGTATAAGTTTGTATGGGCACTCTTATACGATGAGTTACTTTACTGTTAAGCCGATCCTTAACTTATAAGTTTGTATGGGCACTCTTATAAGTTAAGTTACTATTCTGAGTACTTATACCTACTGTCATGTACTATTGATATTTGTAAAACTGCTAGTTGTGTAGCGTAGCTTATACTCCACTATAGTTACTGTCACCTGCTTGTTTACTTGCTTATATATATATACATATTGTACCTTGTTCCTTTCTCCGCCCGGTGCCGAGGAGTCGCCGGGGGAGCGGATATGAAGCCACTTAGTCTTATGACTAACGGTTGCTACGTCTTCCTTTTTAGGAGGAAACCCCGCAGGTAGAGCGGCAACAGACTATGCAGCAGGACAGCCAGGCCCGGATGATAGGACCTGAGGTGGTGGTGCCATCGGCACCGTCAGTGACAGTAGTGAGTGTTTTCATGTAGCCGTTTGGCAAAACATTTCTAGACTCTTGTTTATTTGTACAAGCATGTTGTGCTTGTTATCTTCCGCTATTTTGAACTTTAACTTAGCTGTGAACTGAACTGCTTTTAGTTTTACTTTTCTGTTATGGTTGGGTTGGCATAATTGTATTGATATGGATTGTAGCCGGCGGAATAGGCGTCTTGTGGTAAAGGCTAACCCGTGTGTTAGTGCTACCGCAAGGCGGCTATTTCGGGCATAAGACTCCCCTCGTGCCGTGTGTTGTGTTCCGGGAGGGGGGTCTTACAAATGGTATCAGACTAAGCCGATCTTCACCTACAGCAGTCAGGTAACAATGGGCCACTCCCGTTCGATTAGTCGGTTTGGGGACAAACCGACTTAGCGGAAGCAGTGGTGTGCCCATATGTAATTCACACTAAGTTGTCCAACTTTGACATTAGTTTTAGCCAACCTGACCCTAGTTTGTACCTTGCGTATAGGTCCCAGCGCAGGTGGAGCCGGTTGGGGGCACTCCTACCCCTTCCGTCCCTTCACAATTCCAGCAGTCGGAACTGGGACAAACGCTGTCAGCCATATTGGATGCATTTAAAGCCCAGCAAGCTCCGGTGCAACAACAAGCGCCAAGCTCCAACTGGTTGAGCACCTTCCGTGCCCTGTCCCCTCCTGCCTATCTTGGGACAGAATCGCCGGTGCGCACCGAGGAATGGCTTGATACCGTGCAGGAATTGATGGCTGGCATAAGATGTCCGAACAGCATGGCGGTGACATTGGTAGTGACGCTGCTAGAGCTGCACGCCAAAAGGTGGTGGAAGTCCCTCATGGGCTCCACTTTCCATGGGCGGTTGTACACGGACATCGGTTGGAACGAGTTCACCGAGGCTTTTCTGGAGCACTTCATCCCTTCTTCTGCTCGGGATGGACTTGAAGAAAAATTTCTGCAGCTGAAGCAGGGATCGAATTCGGTAACGGAGTACCAGAGGGAGTTCCAACACCTCGCTAGGTTTGCCGATTCCTATGAGTTGGACGATAGAGGCTATGCGAAGCGCTTCTACAAAGGGTTAAGGGACCCCCTGAGGCAGGCCCTTTTGTTTATAGCCGATGGAAGCCTGGCAGAAATCATTGACATGGCAAAGAGACTGGAGGTGGACCACATGGGATGTGGCAAGAGACCTGCGGAAGGAGTAATTGAAGTCGGCCCTAGTAATAGAAGGCGGAATGATCATGGCAGAGGAAGGGGAAACCACAGAGGCGGTCGGTGGGTCAACCGGAACTATCGGGTGGAGTACCCAACTCCGCAACCACTACCTTTACCACCACCACCGCAGCAGCAATATTATCAACAACCTGGGGGCCGGCGTGAGATGATATGTTTTGAGTGCAACCAACCGGGGCATGTCCGACGAGTTTGCCCGCGACTGATCGGTGGTGCCCCTATTGCTCCCCCTCCAGTAGCTCCACGGGGGCGAGGGCACATGCGTGGCCGAGGAAGAGGACCACCAGGGAGAAATCAAGGACATGCACGGGAGCATGTATTCGCATTGGATATGACTCAGGAGAGAAATCCGCAGGAAGTCATCACCGGTACGTGCAAAATTGTTTTAATATTACATGACTTGTTAGATTTACGATACAAATGTTACGCGCAATTTTGAACGGTGATTACCTTTTTGGAACCTAGGCACTGTCATGGTTAGCGGGAAGCCCGCCTATACGTTATTTGACACGGGTGCGTCTCACTCGTTCATTTCGGAGGACTTCGTGAAGGACTTGGAGGGAGTGCAACACTTCACGGGCATTACTCAAAGGGTGCGCCTTCCGGACGGCTCTGAGATGACGTCGTCAGCAAGTTGCGACTTCGACACCCTTATTGGAGGAAAGTTCTTTGAAACTCCGGCTACAGTGTTAAGAATCCCGGAGTTCGATCTCATCCTGGGCATGAGGTGGTTGGACTGGCACCACGCCAGGATCAATTGTGCGGAGAAGCAAGTTATGTTGAGGCATGGAGACACGGAAGTCATCTTCCAAGGTATTAAATTCGCACCCCGTAAATTATTGTCTTCAATCCAAGTTATGAAATCTCATATGGAAGGGGACGAGGTCTATGTAATTTGCTTCGAGTTGAAGAAATTGACATTAGAGGTCAAGGATGTGCGGGTGGTGCGAGAATTTCCCGAGGTATTTCCCGAGAAATTGCCAGGACTACCCCCGCATAGGGAAGTGGACTTCCAAATCAAGCTAATTCCGGGTGCCAAGCCCGTCTCGCGAGCTCCATACCGAATGGCTCCGAAGGAACTTGCAGAGTTTAGAGTCCAGCTTCAGGAATTGGTGGAAGCAGGGTTCGTTCGCCCAAGCTCGTCGCCTTGGGGAGCGCCCGTTTTGTTCGTCAAAAAGAAGGATGGCACCTTGCGGTTATGTATTGATTATCGAGAGTTGAACCGGTTAACGGTGCGGAACACCTATCCCCTACCGCGCATTGATGAATTATTCGATCAATTGGTGGGATCGTATTGGTTCTCCAAGTTAGATCTGCGTTCAGGATATTATCAGCTGAGGATACAAGAAGATGACATTCAGAAGACGGCGTTCAGTTCGAGATATGGTTTGTATGAATTCACCGTGATGCCGTTTGGGCTCACAAACGCCCCTTCCGCCTTTATGAGCTTGATGAACAAGGTGTTCAGCCCTTATTTGGACATCTTTGTCATCGTGTTCATCGATGATATCCTAGTCTACTCCAAGACTGAAGCAGAACACGCCGAACATCTAACTTTAGTGCTGAGGAAACTAAAGGAGCACACTTTGTTTGCCAAGTTCAGCAAATGTGAGTTTTGGCTTCGAGAGGTCGCGTTCTTGGGCCATGTGATTAGTGGGGTGGGGCTAGCAGTAGATCCGGCCAAGGTGCGGGCCGTGAAGGAGTGGTCGCCATTGAAGTCAGCGGCCGACATACGAAGCTTTCTTAGACTTGCCGGGTACTATCGCAAGTTCGTGAAGGGCTTCTCGAAGATCGCCCTTCCCCTTACTACGCTGACCAAGAAGGGTGTGCCGTTTGAATGGACACCCCAGTGCGAAGCTGCATTCCAAGAGTTGAAAGACAGATTGACGACTGCACCCATCCTAGCTCTTCCATCTGGGAAGGAGGGCTTTCAAGTCTACACGGATGCGTCGTATCAAGGGATGGGAGCTGTGTTGATGCAGAATGGGCATGTGATCGCTTATGCTTCAAGACAGTTGAAGAAGCATGAAGCCAGCTACCCGGTGCATGATCTAGAGTTGGGAGCGGTGGTATTCGCCTTGAAGATGTGGAGGCATTATTTATACGGCGTCCACTGCGAGATCTACTCGGATCACAAAAATCTGAAGTACGTTCACACCCAAAAGGAGTTAAAATTGAGACAGCGGCGGTGGTTGGAGTTCTTGTGCGACTATGATTTCACCTTGAACTACCACCCCGGGAAGGTTAATTCCGTAGCTGATGCCTTGAGCCGGAAAGCGCCGGAAGCGAGCACGGAATCCCGCTTGATGAGGATGGAGTTAATCCGGACGTTGCAAGAGATGGAAATCACTGTGGTCTTTAAGAATCAACCGGAAGAGTATACCGAATATTTGGCCGCGATGAGTATAGTTTGCAACATACGAGACCGGATCCGTACGGAACAAAAGAAGGATGCGGCTTTAACCCCGGCTTTCAAGTCAATGGAGGATGGGACTACGGAAGAATACTCCCTAAAAGACGGCCTCGTCCATTTTCGTGGCCGGCTTTACATCCCCGAAGGTGACAACATTCGGGAGGATATTCTAAAGGAGGCCCATTGCTCCAAGTACTCGGTGCACCCGGGGATCGCGAAGATGTACACCGATTTGAGAAAAACAATGTGTTGGCCGGGCATGAAGAGGGATGTCAAGTACTTTGTTACTCATTGTGTGGCCTGCCAAATGGTGAAGGCAGAGTGCCGAAGCCCCGGTGGAATGCTACAGTCGTTGCCCATTCCCGAATGGAAATTTGAGGACATCTCCATGGACTTCGTCCACGGGTTACCTCGCTCGCGCTCGGGGAATGATTCTGTGTGGGTGATAGTTGACCGGTTGACCAAGGTAGCCCGATTTATCCCAATGAAGAAGGAGGCGCAAGTGGGTGTCTTAGTGCGTCTCTTTGTGGAACAATTTGTGCGGTACCATGGTGTGCCAAAGACGATCGTCTCCGACCGGGATGGTCGGTTTACTTCAAGAGAATGGAGGGCTGTACAGGCTTATTTGGGCTCGCGCCTCGCCTTTAGCACAGCCTTTCACCCACAAACGGACGGGCAATCTGAACGAACCATCCGAACATTGGAGGACCTATTGAGGTTGTGTGTGCTAGATAAAGGAGAACCATGGGAGGGACTCTTACCTCTCGTGGAGTTCTCTTATAATAACAGTCATCAAGCTAGTATTGGAATGGCACCTCATGAAGCCTTGTATGGAAGGAGGTGTAGAACGCCCTTGTCCTGGGTGCAAGACGAAGATCCGAAGACATTGGGAAATGAGTATATTGATGACACGGACGCGGTGGTTAGGTTGATCCGGAATCGAATGCTAGAGGCTCAAAGCCGACAGGCGAAATATTACAATGCAAGGCACCGTATGGTAGAGTTTCAAGTGGGTGATAAGGTGTTCCTGAAGATTCGACCGATGCACGGAGTGTCACGAGTACGTGGAGTCAAGAAGCTCAGCCCAAGGTATGTTGGGCCCTATGTTGTAGTGGAAAGGATTGGCCCTCTGGCCTATCGATTGGAGTTACCACCGGAACTGGAGAACCTTCACGACGTGTTCCATGTATCGTCGCTTCGGAAGGCTTTGTTGCGACCTGAACAGTATATCCCCACGGCGGATGGTGCCGTGGCGTCTGATAGGTCTGTGCGACTGGAGCCGGTGCGGATCGTTGATAACGAGACAAGGACCTTGCGTCGCAAAAGTGTTCCCTTGGTGAAGGTGCTATGGTCTAATCACGGGAAGGAAGAGTGCACATGGGAGCCAAGGGATTTGATGCAAGAGCGCTACCCGGAATTATTTACTCCAGGTAAAAATTTTATTTGAAAGCATAGTTTCCTTTTATGTGTTTCACTCCCGTAGCCTTACCCTGATTTCGGGGACGAAATCTTTTATTTTGTTTATAGGATTTGTAACGTCCCAATTCGCGCTAGGCCCCTTGTTTGCGTATTTGAGTCAAGGGGGCTGTGGTGAGCCCAATGGGGGATGTGGGGGAACAGGTGCGGACGTACGGGAAATGAGGAAAACAAGGCAAAACAGCATTTTTGGCTGACACGGGTATGGACACGGCCGTGTCCATACCCGTGTGCCTCATAAAAATAGGCTTACCAGTCAGAGAGGTACACGGCATTGGGACACGGGCGTGTCCCTAGCCGTGTGCCATGGACACGGGTTGGGAAACGGGCGTGTCCCAAGCCGTGTGCCAAGGACACGGGTCGGGACACGGCCGTGTCCCTACCCGTGTGCCGCAACCCTGACCCGGCAGAAAGTGGATCTGGGAGGAACACGGCCTTAGACACGGCATGCCACACGGCCGTGTCACCGGAACACGGGTAGGAACACGGCCGTGTGCCTACCCGTGTCTGCGATGTATAAAAAGGAAAAAAGTTGGAAACCCTAGCATTCATTCTCCTTTCTTCTGCCCCGAAATTCCTGAGAGAGTTCTTGGCTGGAGGAGGAGGAAGAGCTTGCCGGAGCCATCTTTGGAGGAATCAAAGCGCCGCCATCGTCAAGGGAAAAACAATGCCGCCGCGAAGGAGTGCGAGGCTCATGGCCGGCCATGGTGGTACCGCTGGACTTGAGGTGAGCTTCCTCCCCTCTCCCTTGGTGCTAGATCTATAGTTATGATAGGAGAGACATCGACTCCATAGAGTCTTGATGTGAGGAGGAGAGTTCTTAGGTTAAAGCCATGCCTAGGTTTTAGGCTTAGTCTCCCTCAACCTTCTCATCCTTCAAAGTGGAGATGAGAGGGGTTTTCGTTGAGGGTTTGGCTTTGAAAGGAGAAATAAGGTTGGGTGATTTCTGGAGAAGTTTATGCGAGGCCGTTGCAAGGAAGAAGATGAACGGATGCCGTTCATCTCGCCTTAAGATGCGTGCAGAAATCTGATTTCTGCACGCTGCGACCTTCGTGGCCAATTTCGGAGGTGTTCTGGCCAAATCTGGGTGAACGACTCAACACGAAAGTCGTAGCCCTTGAAATTACCTTTCCAACGAGGGGTTGCTCGTTTCCATGTGATACCTGTAGCCACGGGAAAGCTGGTTCGAGTCCGCTGCGTTCGGGAAAATTCCTGTACAGGAAACTATTTCCTGTACGCATTCGAGTTGAATTTCTGGTATGTTGCAACCAGATCTGGGTGATCGACTCAACACGAAAGTCGTAGCCCTCGCGAATACCTTTCCAACGAGGGGTTGTGCATTGTGATCGGATTCCTGTAGCTCCGGGAATCCCAGTTTTAGTATTGGACTATCCTATATTATTGCACTTGTTAAATTATAATGCTAGCACTATTGCAATGATTGTGATTTACTCATTTGTCATCTTGCTCCCATACATCTATAATGTTGTTGTTACTATAATTTAGTATGGTTACTCATTTGGTTGTGCAATAAGGAATAACCATGCAATGTTAGGGAAATGGATTGGATGGGAAGGCTAGTAATTAAGAGTTGAGATTGGTATTGAATTTATTTATATAGTTTGATGTTAAACATCACTACACCATATCATGCATATGGTAGCGCTCAAAAACCGCTACTATATTTGAAAAAACTGCTACTGTAGAGCTACAGCAGCGGTTGCGTGTGTGTTGCATCCGCTGCCGTGGTCGTAGGGTATGGTAGCGGTTACCCAATATATTGTGGCGTCCTTACAACCGCTACTATAGGTACATCTATTGTAGCGGTTATGGTTTTCAATGGTAGCAATTGTTCCATTTTACAGCTACGGTTACGACTCTTTGGTCGCGTTTATGCTTGTATTTGACAACATTTATAATTTTCTATATATGATAGCAGTTATCCTCATATATAGCAACCATTTTTATTCTCAATGACAACGATTATGATGATCAATACAAGCAGTCTGAGAATGGACCCAAAATTCAATAATATTCAATTCGGAGGCAAGAGTGGACCCAAAATTCAATTACAAACATGATTTCACAGCCAAGAGTTAAAATTTCGATTGTGATTACAAATGTGATTATCAATGTCATTCCCAAGCCAAAATTCAATTACATCTCGAGCACTCAAATGTCATTCCAAGCCAAGAGTTAAAATGTCAAATGAAAAATAATTCAATTACCTATATATTATCATCAACTAGATGACAAACTTTTTTAAAACTTTCTCTCCTCAACTCATACATCTCGAACACTCAATTTGGTAACAAAATCAACAGAATAAGAAATTTGCTACTCCTCCGTCAATTTTTTCACAAAGCTTGTGGCCGGAGACCTCAACGCGACACCTCCAAGTTCTTCTTTTGAATACTTCCGGTAGATCACGGTTAGCTTGTCATCTTGCGCAAAAGAATGAAATCCCACCATTATCTCAGCACACTCCCTGCACAATAATCATGATTATCAATTACAAACATGCCGCCTTACCGCCGAAAAATTCAACAATAAATACCACCAAGCACAAGAGTTTCAAATTTATGGATACAAATTTTTAACTCTGTAGTTGAAATCAAAACAACATAATCCAATCAATATTATGAACTAAAACTGTGTTGGAGCATCTCAATTCATTGCAGTGAGAAAAACTGTAAGAGTAAATGTCGTATGGAGATGAGAAAAAGTGGAGATGGACATAGAAAATGTCATTAAACCCAAGAGATCACTCACCTCGCCAATGCTGTAAGGAGAGCGTTAATGAAAGCCACTTTGCCTTTGAGATACCTTGGAAAAGGGCTTCACAAAAACGGAAACTATAAAAAAAATCTAAGATATCAGGGGTTAGAAAAGGAAGAACGCCGTAATTAGAACATGATTTTGATTAAATTAAATATGAAAATCACATAGAAGCATCTTTTGGGCAATCAATAAAACATATTGTGAGCATATATAAAACAAATTTAAACATATGGAAAGAATTTTTTGAATTGATCCATAAGCATGTTTTTGTTGGTCTTTTCAAGTTGATGTAATGTCTTAAGCTATGAACCAACTCATTCAATTTTTCAGTCAAATCAAAAACAATATTTAAAGGATTCAAGTCCATAAGACTATTTTCAGTAAAAGATAGTATCTCTAATGTCTTTAGCAAATCATTGAAACATTTAGACAAACACCTGTTGGGCAATAAAAATGAAATTTTTTGTTTAGTAGTAGATGCGTACAAACAGATTGACAATGTCAAATATCAAAATAAAAATAGAATGGAGAGAATTCAACAGATTTGCTGCGCTGAAAATCGGACACATTTATGAGAATCACATTTATCAATATCATAATCATCAAAACACATTGACAGTGTCTGAAACTAAAAATGTAAAATGTAGGGACTTAGATTAGAAAAATAGGGGAAAAGAAGAGCAGAAGGAGGTGTTACCAATCAAAGTCACATTGATCTTACCGAGCCAGGAAATCAAAATGAGAATGAAGATTGCAAAACACACTGATTGCATTTCTTGCACTGGTGAAGAGCTAGACATAAGTGCTCTGATGCGATTGGGAGCACCAATAGAAGGAGAATAGTTGTAGCAGAGGTCGTGCGATGGAGAGGGAGGAGGCATTGCCGAGCAGCTATGAGATGAGGAGGAAGGTCAGTGGAAGAGGAGTTTAACTTGTAGAAGCGCACTCATGAGTCACGTACCTAAGATCTTGGGAGCAGACGAGCGGCGGAGGAGAAAGACGGCGGCAAGGAGCGGCGGAGGCGAAGAGCGACGGAGGCGAGAGGAGCGGCGGAAACCCTAATGAGGAGGTCGAGTGTGGCGGCTGTGGAGAACGAATGATGATGATCGGGACTCAGGAGATATATTTAGGCTATATATTAATATTATATTGTATTTAAATATTAATGATATGTTATAGTAGCGTTTATTTTTCTACAGTTGCGGTTATGAACGCTACCATAAATATCTTAAGGTAGCGTTTACATAACCGCTACAAATTAAGTGCTACCAAATGCATGATATGGTGTAGTGCATACTAATTATGCGAAGTGTTGAGGCGAAATCGTTGAATAGATGGGCGTGAATATGATGAACACTAGGTGAGGAGTATTTTGTAACTGTAACCCAGTTCCAAGGGGTTTATTGACAACCGATGCTTAGAGTTGTAGTCTCCCTACGGGTAGCATCGAGTGGGTTGTTTTGGGGCATGTGATGTGCGACGATTCATCGTGTCGCGATATTGAGATAATGAATGTGGCAGGTCTACGGGTTCGCCAGTCGTCACACCGATGGGAGCCAATGGGTAGACCTTGGGCGGTAGGGTTAGATACTTGGTGTCCATAACCCGAGATCTCCTCCGCGCCATGAGAACGGTTGGGCTTGCACCTCGTGCGTTTCCGAGGTTCCATCCGGTTCGAAATTAAAGGCCAGGTTGGGCTGTGTTCTTGGTGCACATCTACCCAAGACCCCTTCTGAGCCGTAGTACGCATGTGAGCTCCGCTGTTGTGTCCTTAGCGTTGAGGCGTACGAGGGCCTAGGATAGGTAGTGTGATACCACCTAGTAGTGGAGACGCCCGCTCCACTGTCGCCGTCTGGCCACGACGGACGACGCCTGAGAGGTTAGCTACCTGCTCGAAAAGTGGGAACTTCAAGTCTGTGTCGACATAGCAACTTGCATGTGCGTGCGCATGATTCGGTCATAGCATAACATTCATAACATGTCATTCATTGCATACACAAGATCCTCATCGTATAAGTTTGTATGGGCACTCTTATACGATGAGTTACTTTACTGTTAAGCCGATCCTTAACTTATAAGTTTGTATGGGCACTCTTATAAGTTAAGTTACTATTCTGAGTACTTATACCTACTGTCATGTACTATTGATATTTGTAAAACTGCTAGTTGTGTAGCGTAGCTTATACTCCACTATAGTTACTGTCACCTGCTTGTTTACTTGCTTATATATATATACATATTGTACCTTGTTCCTTTCTCTGCCCGGTGCCGAGGAGTCGCCGGGGGAGCGGATGTGAAGCCACTTAGTCTTATGACTAACGGTTGCTACGTCTTCCTTTTTAGGAGGAAACCCCGCAGGTAGAGCGGCAACGGACTATGCAGCAGGACAGCCAGGCCCGGATGATAGGACCTGAGGTGGTGGTGCCATCGGCACCGTCAGTGACAGTAGTGAGTGTTTTCATGTAGCCGTTTGGCAAAACATTTCTAGACTCTTGTTTATTTGTACAAGCATGTTGTGCTTGTTATCTTCCGCTATTTTGGACTTTAACTTAGCTGTGAACTGAACTGCTTTTAGTTTTACTTTTCTGTTATGGTTGGGTTGGCATAATTGTATTGATATGGATTGTAGCCGGCGGAATAGGCGTCTTGTGGTAAAGGCTAACCCGTGTGTTAGTGCTACCGCAAGGCGGCTATTTCGGGCATAAGACTCCCCTCGTGCCGTGTGTTGTGTTCCGGGAGGGGGGTCTTACATCTAGCATCTATAAAGGTTGGGGAGCCAATACCCATTGACTACTCTACTCCTTCCCAATCTCCTGATGAAGTTGATCCCTATTCCTTCTCTCCCCAATAACCTGGCTTCAAGGACGGTCTCTACGACCTCTAATCACTACATCGTCAGCCGATCTCTTCCGGCTCTTGACTGTAAGCTGATCCGCTTCTCTCTTTTTGACCATCTCCAAAATCCTGGCCAAGCTCCCCTCTAAGACAAAGAGGAGGGATTGTCTCATGTCGTCTTGCAGTCCCTTGTAAAACCTCCTGGCATAGCCAACGTCGTCCAGCTGATAAGCTTCCGCATAGCGGGCTAGGTGAGTAAACTCCTAATAATACTCCAGCACCGTCTTGTTCCCCTACCTCAACCGCAGGAGCCTATCCTCCAACTTGTCCCTCGCCGACTGAGGTACAAAATGTCCCAGGAGTGCTGCTCTGAACTCTTCCCAAGTAATATCTGCGCAATCCATACCCACAAAAGTTGTATCCAGCTGTGACTTCAACCACCTCTTCCCATATGACTCCAGGCAGGAAACTGCTAAAACAACTGCCTCCTCAGTGGGGCATCGAATCCCCGCAAGCATCTCATATATGGTATCTAACCATTCCTCCGTGTGTACTGCTGACTTCATTCCAAGGTCGGATGGAGGGGAAAGTCACCGAAAGACACTCATCTAGTTGGCCCCGGGGTTTGGCTGTGGAGTCGGGGCTTGCTGAGCTCTGAAGGCCTCCATAATGGCCATCAGTGTTTGCCCCATATCTGTCTACTGGAATGGAGCTAGAGACGGCGGAGGTGGGACCACATTCGGAGCCTGAGGTGTCCCCTGCTATGGAGTAGAGTTCGTCGCAGGCAATAAGGAAAAAAATTCCATTTGTTAGACAGCGTATGAATGGAATATAAGAAAGGGATAAGATTGGACTTACATGTGATTTCAAAAAAATACCATTTGTTAGACAGCGTATGAATGGAATATAAGAAAGGGATAAGATTGGACATAAATGTTATTTCCCTTATGGACACACCACTGCTTCCGCTGTTAGTTTGTCCGCAAACTAAGCTCGCACGGGGGTGGCCTAAGGTTTTTTGTGTGTGGACCGCTTCTCTTTCGATCGAGGTCTTCTCTGATACCACTTGTAAGACCCCTTTTTTTTCTTTTTAAACCACAGGGGTCTTATGCCCAGAATTGCCGCTTTGCGGTGGCACCGACACTCGGGAAGGCTGCCACTACAAAACGCCAATTCTACCGGCCTTTTTGATCACAAAAGAGAGAGAAGTAAGTATAAACTAAATATAATCAATTCCACAGAATCACATGTAAATGGAAATCTCAAAAGTCCAAAAAAATAAAGAGAGTACTGCAAAAGATCAGTGCAAACGGAATATAAACGAGCTTAACCCAGTACATCAGATCCTCACTACATGTCACTCGTGGAAGCTATAAGATAGTACTAAAATTAATTCAAATGGTTTTACATGAAAAGTATCATTTTGTGTAGCAACCAATATAACAAGACTTCCAAATATTCCACAAAAATCTACAAAGCTTTATAACATCATAAAAGGTCCTTTGTCTAAATTTCCTAAGATTCCAGTGAGTGGTTAATTCATAAGAAATTCCTAAGTTGAAAGTACAATTTGATGGTTTGTAAATGAAGTACCATATTTATTGATCTATAATTCATAACAAAATTATCCAGATGTGAATATCACTATGAAAACACTCCTGCCAAAGTTTGACTAAGAATCAAGGTCATATGACCCATTATAAAATCCGTAGCGTGTAAAGACCTAAATACTTATTAAGTGGTTTATGTGGGGGTATTTGTGTCCAACCACTACCCATTCACTTCCTAGGGCATCTAACCACCCTATAAGTATTTATTCTAAGTACTAAATTCATACATGTACATAAACCCTATGTCCTTCACAAGACACCCAAAACCATCCTTAGGGTTGTGTCTTAGATCCTAGGGCAAATCTACCCCAATCCATCTCAAACTCTATGAGAGGGTGTGTTTACTGACCATGGGGCTCTGTCCAAGGTCCCAACCCATTTGGGTGAGAATTGGCTCTTCCAAGCCCCAAATACTCCTTGCCCAAATTTATCCCTTAGGAGACAAAACTTGGTCACAACAAAACTTATTCAAATCAAACCAAATTGGGCTGAGATTTTTACCAGATACTTATGATATCCCCCAAGATCACCCTCCAAAATATTGGGGTTTTTTGAGCTATTTAAGAAACCTAATTAAATTACATATGAATTATAAAATTTTTCCAAAAACTATAGGAAAATGTTTTCCTAAAATCCTCATTTTTGAGTATCTTCTTGATATAGGTAATATTGAACCCCATCCAAAATTTCAAGTTATTTGGATGGATGGATTGGTGGGAGCACTCAAACTACCATCTGGTCTAGCACAGGTATAGACCCCACCAAGATGGGTGTTGTGGTCAAACAACTTACCCAAATGAGTCAAGATAAATTTTAAATAAAACTAAACTTCACGGCCTACAACTTTCATGTTAGTCATATTTTCTGAAGAGGGGCCTACCTATTTTTAATGTTTATTTCAAAACCATTCAGTAAACGAGATAGAAAATACTCAAAAAGAAATTAATAAATTAGAGCAGCACAAATCTTAAAGCAGATCCAACAGCGCTGGGTCGTCTTCTTCCTCCAGCCAAGGGCTGAGATTAGCCCGACCTGGAGCGCGTTCCAAACACTACCGCCGGCCATCCAGCCTCCTCCCTGGCCGTCCACCGCCAGCACTACCCCCGTTGAGGTGGTGGCCATCGTCGGGCAGCAGCACGGCCGCTGGAGAGGTGTTTTCTGGCGAACCCGAGAGCTACATTTTTGCGGGAAAAACCAGGAAGAGAAGTTCTTCCCGATCGGTCTCAGTTGAGCCTGATTCTTAGTCCTAAGGAAAGCTATGATCTACCTGTAGAGAGAGAGAGGAAGGGAGGACCTTATTCACGGGCTTGAGGGGTGTAGATCGACGGAAAGCCATTAATGGTGAAGGTGTCGCCGGCGGTCTTCAACAGCATGCAGAACTCTCTCTTCTCCTTCAGGAAAACTGTGGAAACGAGTGCTTGAGGTCTAGGGAAGCCTTTAAACCAGTAAAAGGTGGGAGGGGAAAGTCTAACTGCTGCTGGCCATTAATGGTTCTTTAAATCTTTTTCGGCCATGGTGGTGGGGGGGGGGGGGCTGAACACGGCTCTGTCTAGCAAGATAACGGCTGGAAAGTCCTCCTCATCCCTAAAGGAGTTGAATTCAGCCATTAAAAGAGGAGTGAAAGGTTTCCAAGGCATTCAAGAGGCATTAGTGGCCATGAAAACCGACTCTCGGCCATGGTCATGGCTGTTCATTCTCATAACCGTCGGCCACGTGACATTTCCTCAACTTGACCGGTGAAAATTAATTTAAATAAGACTTAATTAGGTCTTAATAGAGAAACGACTAATTAACACCTCTTGGCCCACTTCCCGAAACGGCCAGGTTCAGCTGAACCAGCAAACAGACCAAAAGCGCTAGGAAAATTCTAAGTAAAATGGCGTTGAGTGAGCTCAGCTCACTCAACGCCATCCAGCCTACGGCGTTGAGTGAGCTCAGCTCACTCAACGCCATTCAGCCTAAGCAGGATGTCGTTGAGTGCAGTCAGTGCACTCAATGCCATTCAACTTATGGCGTTGAGTGCACTCGACACACTCAACACCATTCAACCCAAGTAAGATGGTGTTGAGTACAGTCAGCACACTCAACGCCGTTCAGCTTATTGCGTTGAGTGCACTCGACGCACTCAACGCTATTCAGTCCAAGTAAGATGGCGTTGAGTGCAGTCAGCGCACTCAACGCCATTCAACTTATGGAGTTGAGTGCACTCGACGCACTCAACGCCATGCAGCCTTTGGCGTTGAGTGCACTCGACGCCTGTCCAAAAATCCTCCCTAAATATGATGGTGTTGAGTGCACTCGATTCACTCAACGCCATTCGACCTATGGCATTGAGTGCACTCAACGCACTCAACGCTCGAGCCCAAATCCTGTTTTAAGAAGATTTCTGACCTACTATTTGCAGACCATGGTGATTTACACCTTGAGCCCGGGTCACTTGGCCTCCTTGCGCTTTCTAGGGTTTTGTCGTGACTTGGTCATGACAAAACCACACCTAGGGGATGGTCAGAAATGGGATGTTACAAATCCGAATATACAAAATAAAAGTTTCGTCCCCCAAATTAAGGTTAAGCCTATGGTCAGAAATGGCATTGAGTGCACTCGACGCACTCAACGCCCGAGCCCAAATCCTGTTTTAAGAAGATTTCTGACCTACTATTTGCAGACCATGGTGATTTACACCTTGAGCCCGGGTCACTTGGCCTCCTTGCGCTTTCTAGGGTTTTGTTGTGACTTGGTCATGACAAAACCACACCTAGGGGATGGTCAGAAATGGGATGTTACAAATCCGAATATACAAAATAAAAATTTCGTCCCCCAAATTAAGGTTAAGCCTATGGGGGTTTCTACTAGAATGGAAGAAATTGTAACATCCCTATAGTTTAAGGTATACCAGACTCGAAGAGTTCCGGGTACTTTTGCTGCATCAAGTCTTGTGGCTCCCATGTATGCTCCTCCTGCCTATGATTGCTCTATAAAACATTGACTAACGGAACCTTCTTACGTCGCAAGACCCGCACTGCCGTGTCATCGATCCTGATCGGCTCCAAGTAGACTGATCGATCCGAGGCCACCGGGCCGTCTGCTGTGGAAATCAGCTGCTCAGGGCATAACAGAGCTCTCCATAGTGAGGAGACGTGGAATACGTCATGCAATCCCGCTAACTCCGCTGGTAGATCCAGTCTATAATCCAAGGGGCCGATCAGCTCTAGGATCCTATAACGCCCCATATACCTCAGACTGAGCATCTTCCACCCGCAAACCCGCGAGACTCCATGCATCGGCCGTATCTTTAAGAAAACCCAGTCTCCCACGTAGAACTCCACCAGACGATGCCTCGCATCGTAATATTTGGCCAGCCTGCTATGGGCTTCCAACATCTTATCTCGAATCAATCTAATCTGAGCATCAGTATCTCCCACAAACTCCGAGCCGAGTGCCTGCGAATCCTCATCCAGAACCCATGATAGTGGGGTACTACACCCCCATCCATACAATGCCTTGTATTGAGCCATGCCTATGCTGGACTGATGGCCGTTGTTGTACGAAAACTCGACCAGTGGTAGCAATCTCTCCCAAGGCTCGCCGCGATCAAAAATACACAGGCACAGAAGAACTTCCAATGTACGATTGGTGCGTTCCGTCTGCCCATCGGTCTGAGGATGAAAGGTCGTGCTGAATGTCAACCACGAACCCAGATGAGCCTTAACTGACCTCAACTCCCAGGATGTAAACCGCCCATCCTGATCCGAAATGATAGTCTTGGGCACCCCATGATAACGCATAAACTGCTCAATGAACCTCCGTACTAATACACCAACCGGAGAGTCCTTCACCACTAGAATGAATCTGGCTACCTTCGTTAGCCTGTCCACTATCACCCAGATCGAGTAATTTCTCGTACGGGGTTGTTGGGATTTGTCTCCACAATACCTCAGATTTGTGGGAAGTCAGACCCGAAACTAAGATGAATTAAGTTGTATTTGATATTTTGTTTAAGTTACTTGTGCGCAGGACTCTATTGCCAAGTGTAGACCAATGTCAGTCTATAGTGGGTCATCAAACACAGGACCATACAATGTAATCCATCATTGTGTGATCCAAGGTGTTGACTCACGTATAGTCTCTCTATTGGGATACACTTCATCTAGATGCACTTGGACTCATGGACAAAGAAGGATAGAAGACCTAATTCCAAGAATTCTACTAAGTCCACATTCTCGAGTAATATACTCCATATACTCGAGTAGGTGACTTAGTACTCGAGTAGTTGACTTAAGCAAACTCGAGAAAAAATCCCTCTTACTCAAGTATGTAAGTGTATACTCGAGTAGATCTTCATATACTCGAGTGAGTAAATTTATATATACTCGAGTAAATGGTTTGTTACTCGAGTAGGTCTAAGTTATATACTCGAGTAAAGAATTCTATTTTTTATCTAGAAAATATCCTAAGTATACATACTCGAGTACTCCTTTGATATACTCGAGTAGGTTACTTGATACTCGAGTAGGTTAACTCTCTTACTCGAGTAGTCCTCGAGTTACTCGAGTAGATGCTTTATTTACACTCGAGTAAGCCTGGACTGGATATATAAAGGAATTTCTCTAAGTCTATATACTCGAGTAGACTCTCTACACTCGAGTAATAGCTCAGATACTCGAGTAGTTGACTCCCTCTGTTATACTCGAGTAAACTGTCTTCCAAGTACTCGAGTACCTCCTTTCTATATACTCGAGTAACACCATCCTTTTATCCTGAGAATTCCTCTAAGTAGATATACTCGAGTAATCAACTTCTTTATACTCGAGTAGATCTTTTCTGTCACTCGAGTAGTTGAACCCAGATACTCGAGTATGTTGAAACTCATTCACTCGAGTATGCTTCTCTTCTAGTTACTCGAGTAGCAGATAGACATATACTCGAGTATATCATTTCCTCTCGTGTATATGACTGTCACAACCAGCATTTTCTCCGAATTAAGAATTGTCAGAGTAAGAGAAAACACGCGTCATGATGCCACGTCAAGCAGGGGATAACTGCTGACGCTCAGGCAAATCCAACTACAATCTTTATGCAAGAAAATCATGTGCTTAATGAATAGAAAATCAATTATGTTTAGAGTCCGTATCCCTCGGCTCAGTGGATCATCTAGTCCACAAAAGAAAACTATATTTAAACGCTGCGGAAAAATACTTTAATTAGGCTTTACACCCTAAAGAGCGCATAAGGGTCCCAAGAGAACCACTCATGCTATGCAAGACACTACACTTCGTTTATATAATATATATAAGAAAACGGTTTTCGTACGTGATTTGGAATATAGTGATTAAGTTTATAAAAAACATGCTGATCATGAGCTTCATTTATAATAGTATTTATAGTTTAAAAATAACTAGCAACCTAGCATAAAACCTTCTCAAAGCAAGTAGACTATCTCCAGAAAAATAAATGGTAGCAGCAATAGTATATATCTAGTACAAGGTAAAAACTACTAGTGGGCGCCAACAACCTGACACGAACCCACCAGCACACATATATGTCTGTAAGAAAGTACTGAAAACAACCTCACAAACAAGGTAAACAGAACTCCAAAGGTCCGGAAGTCCACCAACAACACCACCAACTAGCCACCAAACTGGCTACAGCTCAGAACCTGGGGTATTCCAAAAGAAAACAGAATACCTCAGCAAGCAAAAATCAAGGTAAAACTGCATGAAAGAGTCAACCAAAAGGACAAAATAACAGAAAACATGCAGTAGAAAGAGTCACAACTGTCCAAAACAGGACAACAAGAAATGCACAACGTGCAAAGAAACAGCAACGACCCAGCCCAGGAACAACATCCTGCAGGGCCTACTAGACTACCAAGAGCCAGAATGCTGCAACACTACCAAAGAAGAAACTTCTAACACCCTAAACTGCGGGAAGTGATAGTAGCAAAAACAACAACGAGGAACCGGATCGAAGGCAAACGCAGTCCCCCAATCCACCATGTCCAAGTCAAAAGCTCGAGGGTCAACACGTGAAAACACAAGGGACCTTCCACCCGACATGCCCAGCCCGTACCTAGAGCAAGAAATCCATGGGTGGCCTTGGCTATATCACACAACTCCACCCCCATAAAGAGCTACAACCACCACTACTATCCACGACCCACGATTCGGCCTTTAGGAAAAATAAAGAAAACGGCCGACAAGGAAAACCCAGAAATACAACTGGAAAACCACTCGGAAACGAAATACAAGGTAAAGGAAGAGTGTTGAAATAAACCAACACGACTAGGCGTTGAGCGAAACCCACTCAGTGCCTACCTAAACTTTGGCCTTGAGTGAGCTAGCCTCACTCGCCGCCAAAATTAAGTTACTACCCACAAGCCCACTAAAGAAAACGGAGCTCGACGACAGTCGAACGACCAAGGCAGAAGATCCAGAACTCAAGTAATTGCCTGCCACTTGAGTATCTAAACTCCCGCACTCGAAACCATCTAAATTCGCCTAGCAAAAGGAATTATACAAAGCGCACGATCAGTGACGCACGATCAGTGGTCGTGCGCACTCTTCGGCTGATGATCGTGCGAAACGAACCTGGAAACCTGACAGAAAACCTAGCAACTGCGCACGATCAGTATCACACGATCAGTGGTCGTGCGCACTGTTGCCAGCGCTCGTGCGATTGCCCGAGACCGAACTTTGGAAACTGAAATTTATACGCGCACGAACAGAGGCACACGACCAGTGGTCGTGCGCCCTAAAGGTTAATGACCGTGCGCGGCAAACCTGTACCGTTTGGAATTTTCCGAACGACACCGGAACGCGCACACGACTCACGCCACTGCAGTAGCAGTAGACAACTATTAACGTCGCACGCTACTACCGTATAAACTATGCCTAACCATTCGAATAATACCATAACGAAGGAAATCGGCAACCACACCCCCCTCCTAACTCTCCCTCTCGGCTACGCCCGAACCAGAGTATCAATCAAAATTAAAGGAAAACAACGGCTTCGCGCCGACAATTTGGATTCCAAACATCACAACCTAGGGGGGGTTTCAGTAGGAAGAACTAAGCCCTATAGTTATCAAGAAAACGAGAACAACAAGGCCTCTAACCTGGGCTAACCGGGATTTCAATTTCAGCAAATAAAATCAAAGAAAACACTTGGCAAGGGCAAGAATACCACTTGCCTCAAATCTCAGCGAAGCTTTGGACTGCTTTCCTCCTCTTCGCACGGATCAAGACGGCCGCAACACCTAGAACAAAGACTCGGCCATTAATGGCGGAAAACTTCCAAAACTGAAAATTCCAATCCTTCCAAAACTCCACGAAAATCGAATTTCTTACCGCAGGAATGAAGGTCTCGACGAGAGCAATCCGAATCCACTCTCGGAATCGAATTCCGTCCACAAACGCTCCGGGAATCGGCGTCCGAAGGCAAGGCTCGGCGGTTACTCGTTTCTCTCGTACAGGACCGGCGGTTTCTTACGTGAGGAAGATGAAGATCGGCCCTATTCAATCTAAATATATATATATATAATTATATAATTATATTATTAATTACAAAATTACATAAAGCACCAAATTGACTCGAAAACCGATTCACCTCGGAATTCGACGAAATTCGCACCGTAGCTAAATACTCACGCTACGAACACAACGGCGAAGTCGAAATTAACTTTCGACGAACAGAACTCGAGTTATGCCCAAACAAAGCCAAACACAAACATCCCCCGAGAGGCCACACCGGGTCACCAAAACGACTCGGTTTGCTAGGGAGATCTTGCCAACAGGCTACCAAACAGGGCACTCAGTTCTAAGGAGCTAAACCATACTCCACACATGGCACAAGCCACGGAAACACGTCATCGTAACGCCAAACGAGAATAAAAATAATCGCTGAAAAGACGGGGCGTTACAGTCACTCCCCCTAAAAGAAAGTTTCGTCCCGAAACTTTATGCACAACCCTCCTACAAAAGAAGGAAAAAGTAGCAAACAGAAGTTACAAAGGGAAACATACCGATCAAATCATCGAAACAGGTGAGGGTACGCCCTCCTCATGGCCGACTCTAGCTCCCAAGTCGCGCTCTCCAAATCCTGATTTTTCCATAGAATTTTCACCATCGGTATGGACTTCTTTCGCAGCACACGCTCCTGAGTATCCAAAATACGAACTGGCACCTCAACAAAAGAGAGGTTGGGCTCTAACTGGGGCACAACATCCAAGAGTTGCCCACTGCTGCGCACACACTTCCGCAATTGGCTAACATGAAAAACATTATGAACACCAGGGAAGTTTGCTGGCAAATCCAATCTATATGCAGACACACCAATCCGCTCCAAGACCTCAAACGGGCCCACATACCTTGGGTCCAATTTCCGATTTTTACCAAATCTCTTCACACCAACCATTGGAGAAACCTTGAGGTATACAAGATCCCCTACTGAAAATTCCAAAGCAGACCTACGCCGATTGGCGTTCTTTTCATACCTCTCCTGGGCTAAACGAAGCTTCTCCCGAATAAGCTTCACGGCGACTTCCATCTCTTCTAGAGCATCAGGACCCAACAAAGGCTTCTCACCAGCCTCAGCCCAAAACAACGGAGTCCTACAGCGCTTCCCATACAAGGCTTCGAACGGAGCCATCTGCAAGCTTTCCTGATAACTGTTATTGTAAGCAAATTCCATGAGTCGCAGACGCTCATCCCACGCTCCACCGTGGTCTAAAATATAGCACCGGATCATATACTCAACAATCTGATTGACCCGCTCCGTCTGCCCATTGGTCTGAGGGTGGTACGCAGTAGAATACCTCAGATCCGTACCCAAACCCTCCTGCAGACTCTGCCAAAAACGAGAAGTAAACCGGGAGTCTCGATCAGAAATGATGCTAACCGGCACACCGTGGAGTCGGATGACTTCAGACAAGTACAACTCCGCTATCTTCTTCATCGGGTAATCAATCTTATAAGGCACGAAGTGAGCACACTTCATCAATCTATCCACTATAACCCAAACAGAATCAAATCCTCTCGGGGATTTTGGCAAACCCGTAATGAAGTCCATAGATATACTCTCCCACTTCGAAGTCGGGATATCTAGCGGAGTCAACTTACCACCAGGCCTTCCATGATCGGCCTTCACACGCTTGCAAGTGTGACACTCAGCAACATAACGAGCTATATCTCCTTTCATACCATACCACCAAGCAATTTGCCTTAAGTCACGGTACATCTTCGTAGATCCTGGATGGTAGGCAACGCTAGAACCATGAGCCTCACTGCAAATCATACTTTTAATGTCCCCAACAGCGGGAACGCAAAACCTGCCGCGGTACTTCAAAGTACCCGTATCATCAATAGAAAAATCTGGCAACTCTCCCTTCTCTATCCTGGTAAAAAGGTGCAGCAGATCCGGATTGTCCTTCTGATGCAATCTAGTCAAAGAAATCCAGGACGGCTCTTCCACTGATAAGCTACTCTGTAAACTACAGCATCCCACTGAAATATCCATAAGGAGGAACTCCTCAACTAATCGATCGGCGGAGAGGTTAAAGATCTTTCCCGTCTTTCGGCTCAGGGCGTCGGCCACCACATTGGCCTTGCCCGGATGATACTGGATTTCCACATCATAATCCGCCACATACTCAAGCCACCGCCGCTGACGCAGATTCAACTCCTTCTGCGTGAACACGTACTTCAGGCTCTTATGGTCAGTAAAAATCTTGCACTGAGCCCCATAAAGTAAGTGCCTCCACAACTTCAACGCATAGATAACCGCTGCAAACTCAAGGTCATGCGTAGGATAATTCCGCTCAAGGGTTTTCAGCTGCCTTGACCCATAAGCAATTACCTTTCCATCCTGCATTAATACGCATCCCAGGCCTATATGCGAAGCATCCACATACACATCATAATCCATGCCCTCAGTAGGAAGGGTCAGAACGGGAGCAGTACACAATCTCCTCTTTAACTCCTGAATAGCTTCTTCGCACTTCTCGCTCCAAACAAAAGCCACATTCTTCTGAGTCAGCTTGGTCAATGGTGCGGCTAGAGAAGAGAAACCCTCCACGAATCTCCTGTAATAGCCAGCCAACCCTAAGAAACTTCTGATCTCCTTAGGAGTATTCGGCCTACTCCAATCCGTCACTGCTGCAATCTTTTCTGGGTCAACCGAGATCCCATCCTTGTTCACCACGTGGCCTAGAAAAGAAACCTGAGGCAACCAAAATTCGCACTTGCTCAACTTGGCGAATAACTTGTGGTTCCTCAACTCTGATAGGACCAAATGCAAATGCTGCTCGTGCTCCTCAGCACTGCGAGAATAAACCAACACGTCATCAATGAAGACCACAACGAACTTGTCTAGGAAATCCTTGAACACCCTGTTCATCATATCCATGAAGGCTGATGGTGCGTTGGTCAGACCAAACGACATCACCAAAAACTCAAAGTGCCCATGCCTCGACCTAAACGCAGTCCGTGGAATATCTGCCTCACGGATCCTGAGCTGATGATAGCCCGAACGAAGATCGATCTTGGAGAACACCGTGCTACCACGCAACTGGTCGAATAAATCATCGATCCTCGGCAGAGGGTACCTGTTCTTGATAGTGACCTTGTTCAACTCTCTATAGTCGATGCAAAGCCGCATCGACCCATCTTTCTTCTTTACGAACAAAACAGGAGCACCCCAAGGCGACGAACTCTGCCTGATAAAACCTTTAGCCAACAACTCATCTAATTGAATTCGCAACTCCTCTAACTCACGAGGGGCCATCCGGTACGGCGCCTTAGCAATAGGACGCGTACCCGGCTCCAAATCAATAACAAACTCCACATCCCGCTCAGGAGGGATACCAGGAAGATCATCAGGAAAAACATCGGCGAAACCACGAACAATAGGAATCTCCTCCAAGCGTGGCACGCTAACAACGGTTCCAACCACCAAGACTAAACAAACACAATAATCAGAAAGAAACAATCTCTGAACACATACCGCAGAGAGAACAGGAGAATCCTGACATGGATCAGCATACACGCTGCCGGGCTGACCGTCGTCCCTGATGAAGTCCAAGCGCTTTCCCTTGCACTGAATGACCGCATCATACCGAGAGAGCCAGTCCATGCCCAAAATGACATCGAAGTCCTCTAGATCAATCATCTTCAGATCCGCCTTCGCAAGAAAATCCCCCAACAAAACCGGGCAATCCAAAATACCCAAATCTGACAACACAGATTCACCAGAGGGAAACTTGACACGGAAGGAATCCCGAACACGATCTAGAGACAACCGATGACGCTCCACAAAGGCTCTAGTCACGAACGAGTGGGTAGCGCCGGAGTCAAACAGAACACACGCCCAGCGGTTCTTCACCTTAAATTTCCCTATAGGAACGCACAAAGCTAAGGAACTAGCACAACAGTACCGCAAACAATCTAGCAACTAAACTACCAGGCTAGAAAGAAAAACAACCAACTACTAACCTGAGATCACCAGGGTCGAAGTCTGAGCCTCCTCGAAAGAAATCACGTTCAGCTTCCCTTTTCCCTTGTCCACATGCTGAGGTGGAGGTAATGCCTGCAATGGAACTGCAGGAAGAGCTGACTGGACCTGAGGACACCTCGACTTAACGTGACCCTTCTGCCCACACTGATAGCAGACTCTAACCCTGGACCAACACTGGGCTGCATCATGCCCGGATCGCTTGCAAACTGAACAGGAGACATCTCTCCCAGGAGCACCCTGAATAGCATGAACCTGCTCCTTCTTCTGAGCTGCCGCCTTCTTGAAACACCTCTCAACAGGATGGCCTGACCGGCCACAAAAACTGCACACCACCCTGCTCCTCTTTCCCGGAACAGCATCGGGTACCAGGGGTTTCTTCTCCTCTACCAACTTCCTCTTATCCTTCCTCAACTGCTGGCCTCTGCTCTTCGCCGTCTCAATGGCCTCAACCTTAAGAGCAGCCTCTACCACTCCAGCATAAGTCACTGACCCATAAGCACTGGCCAACTGCTGTACCTCACTCCTCAAACCACCGAGGAATCGCTTAACTCGATCAGCCTCTACGCTGACCAATCCAGGGGCAAAACGGCTCAACTTACTAAACTCTATCTCATACTCACCCACCGAGAGCTGCCTTTGCTTCAGATAGAGGAAATCATTCATGAGGCGGTCACGCTCGACCGAGGGTAAGAACTTCCTCAACAGCATCTCCTTGAACAACTCCCACGAGCATCCAGCCACTAAGCTCTCCTTCTCTCTCAGCCACCAACTCTTAGCCAATCCTTTAAGCTGATAGGCGGCTATCATCACCCTCTGATCATCTGCAATCCCTGAGTACGAGAACATCTCCTCCATGGAGATCAGCCAGTCGTCTATCACCATGAAATCTGCCTTCCCATCATAAGTGGGAGGGCTCAGCCTCTGAAACTGCGAGATGAAGGCCATCTCTGCTGGCACCACCACTGGAGGCCTCAAGGGTGCAGGAGGAGGAGGAACAGCTAACCCCCCTGCAGGAACTTGCGCACCCTGAGCCTGCCCTGCCACAACTGCCACCAAAGACTGAATCTGGGCTTGCACTTCCTCCAACTGCCTCCCCATAGCTACGCTACTCTAGCGCAGACCCTCGATCACCGCATCGTTCTGAGCTCCAGAAGATTCACCCTCAGACAGGGGAGTCGATCGGGTCGCAGGACGCCTAGCCATCCTAAAAAAAATCAATATAACGCAAATCAGATCCAAATCCCACGACTAGAACCGACTACCAGTACAGACAATACATATGTAGATATAGACTTAAAGCTGCTAAACTTGCTCTGAGAGTTTATCTTCTTCACAATAATTAGATGATATGCCCTATCCTAGGATGGTTAACCACCACCTCACTAACTCTTGTGCCTAGATCGGATGCATGAACTTATGTTAGTTTGAAAACTTATGTGTGTACATATGTCATCCTGCAAATCTTTAGCTCGGCGCGTTGTGCTTATGCAATGATATGATATGCATGATTGTGCTATGCATTCTAAAAAAGAAGGCCCTAATGCATGATATGAGCGGCGTACACATGAAAATGTTATGCATCCCATACTACATAACATTTCCATGCAACGAAAAAGAAATGTGCTAGTCGCAGTCATGTGGTGAGGTTATGCATCCCATACTACATAACCCTCACATGTAGCCCCTATGGTGGATCTATATACGAACACATATTATGCATCCCATACTACATAATATGCCCCGTATACTTCATGTTATGCTATGAGTGTAGTGTTCGTGCTTTTGCCAAGACGTGCTGATGACATATCAATGTGTGAATGACATGATGCTGAACTACTAACAGCATCCAAGGAAGGTTGCCCAACTAACTTGTCAAGCAACCTCCCTCTGATACCAACTGATAGTAGCAAAAACAACAACGAGGAACCGGATCGAAGGCAAACGCAGTCCCCCAATCCACCATGTCCAAGTCAAAAGCTCGAGGGTCAACACGTGAAAACACAAGGGACCTTCCACCCGACATGCCCAGCCCGTACCTGGAGCAAGAAATCCATGGGTGGCCTTGGCTATATCACACAACTCCACCCCCATAAAGAGCTACAACCACCACTACTATCCACGACCCACGATTCGGCCTTTAGGAAAAATAAAGAAAACGGCCGACAAGGAAAACCCAGAAATACAACTGGAAAACCACTCGGAAATGAAATACAAGGTAAAGGAAGAGTGTTGAAATAAACCAACACGACTAGGCGTTGAGCGAAACCCACTCAGTGCCTACCTAAACTTTGGCCTTCAGTGAGCTAGCCTCACTCGCCGCCAAAATTAAGTTACTACCCACAAGCCCACTAAAGAAAACGGAGCTCGACGACAGTCGAACGACCAAGGCAGAAGATCCAGAACTCAAGTAATTGCCTGCCACTTGAGTATCTAAACTCCCGCACTCGAAACCATCTAAATTCGCCTAGCAAAAGGAATTATACAAAGCGCACGATCAGTGACGCACGATCAGTGGTCGTGCGCACTCTTCGGCTGATGATCGTGCGAAACGAACCTGGAAACCTGACAGAAAACCTAGCAACTGCGCACGATCAGTATCGCACGATCAGTGGTCGTGCGCACTGTTGCCAGCGCTCGTGCGATTGCCCGAGACAGAACTTTGGAAACTGAAATTTATACGCGCACGAACAGAGGCACACGACCAATGGTCGTGCGCCCTAAAGGTTAATGACCGTGCGCGGCAAACCTGTACCGTTTGGAATTTTCCGAACGACACCGGAACGCGCACACGACTCACGCCACTGCAGTAGCAGTAGACAACTATCAACGTCGCACGCTACTACCGTATAAACTATGCCTAACCATTCGAATAATACCATAACGAAGGAAATCGGCAACCACACCCCCCTCCTAACTCTCCCTCTCGGCTACGCCCGAACCAGAGCATCAATCAAAATTAAAGGAAAACAACGGCTTCGCGCCGACAATTTGGATTCCAAACATCACAACCTAGGGGGGGTTTCAGTAGGAAGAACTAAGCCCTATAGTTATCAAGAAAACGAGAACAACAAGGCCTCTAACCTGGGCTAACCGGGATTTCAATTTCAGCAAATAAAATCAAAGAAAACACTTGGCAAGGGCAAGAATACCACTTGCCTCAAATCTCAGCGAAGCTTTGGACTGCTTTCCTCCTCTTCGTACGGATCAAGACGGCCGCAACACCTAGAACAAAGACTCGGCCATTAATGACGGAAAACTTCCAAAACTGAAAATTCCAATCCTTCCAAAACTCCACGAAAATCGAATTTCTTACCGCAGGAATGAAGGTCTCGACGAGAGCAATCCGAATCCACTCTCGGAATCGAATTCCGTCCACAAACGCTCCGGGAATCGGCGTCCGAAGGCAAGGCTCGGCGGTTACTCGTTTCTCTCGTACAGGACCGGCGGTTTCTTACGTGAGGAAGATGAAGATCGGCCCTATTCATTCTAAATATATATATATATATAATTATATAATTATATTATTAATTACAAAATTACATAAAGCACCAAATTGACTCGAAAACCGATTCACCTCGAAATTCGACGAAATTCGCACCGTAGCTAAATACTCACGCTACGAACACAACGGCGAAGTCGAAATTATCTTTCGACGAACAGAACTCGAGTTATGTCCAAACAAAGCCAAACACAAACATCCCCCGAGAGGCCACACCGGGTCACCAAAACGACTCGGTTTGCTAGGGAGATCTTGCTAACAGGCTACCAAACAGGGCACTCAGTTCTAAGGAGCTAAACCATACTCCACACATGGCACAAGCCACGGAAACGCGTCATCGTAACGCCAAACGAGAATAAAAATAATCGCTGAAAAGACGGGGCGTTACAATGACTCTGATTTTTTTTTCTGAAAAATCGCTAAGACCAGAATTCCAAAGTAATTTTTGAATTCCTCTTTTCTGATTGGTCCACGTATCATCGTTAATTACGATTATGACCGTTATCAGTCTCCTATAAAAGGGATACGTGATTAGACCTAACCTAATAAGAAAAAGAAAAGGAATTATCAGAGAATAAGTTTTTTGAGATCTACAAGCCGCCGCCGTCGACATCGTTACCTCTCGGAAAAGTCTGATTCACTAAAGCCGCCACCGCCGCCGTTGATCTTCATCGTGCTCGTGCTGAGTTTCTGATTCCTAATTCAGATCTAAGTTTTCTTCTTCTGATCGTGATCAAAGTTTTGCTTCTCATCATCTTCTACATCCGATCGGGAGAAGTCAAAGAAGTTTTCAGATCTAGGGTTGCCGTGTTCTTCTTCGATCTTTCTGAAAAAGCCACAACAACAAAGAGGAAGATCAAGGCCGATCTATTCAGATCTGAGAATTCACTGTTTGTATTATTTGAGTTATATTTCAAACATCTTTATTGTAGGAGAAATTCTCTCCGAGATTTGTAGGAAGTTTTAATCTTCCGAGTGTAGATCCATTTTGGGATCGAGTTTTGTAGGAACGTTGTTCCGAGGTGTAGGATCATTTTGATCCGAGATAGTGGAGTAGCCAAGTCTAGTGGTTTACTAGATTGGTGAGGAAAGTGGACGTACCCAAGGTTGGGGAACCACTATAAATCTTTTGTCGTCTGTGATTGCTTGGTATTGCGTTGTGCTAGTTCCCTAATTTTTTATTCCGCAAATAGACGCACATCTCACCTATTCACCCCCCCCCTCTAGGTGATTTAGGTAGACAACTTCCTCTCTCAATTAGTATCAGAGGGAGGTTGATCGTTAAGAGGTTAACACCTTGATCTGATCCCACCCGAGTTGTCTTTTGAGAAATATCAAGCATGAGTAAGACTAAAGATTTTGCCAAGCTTCCCATTTGCACCAAGAATAATTTTCCTATGTGGAAGGAAAGAGTTAGGTTCTTCATGGAAGCTGTGGATCCTCGGATCTTCATGATTGTTGAAGAAGGTCCACATGTTCCTATGGTTGCCTCTACTATAGACTCATCCAAACAAGTTCCTAAGAAGCTGATGGACTTGGATAAAGATGAGATTGCACTTGTCTCCCTCGATAAGAAAGCCAAAAATATAATAGCAAGTGCAGTCGATGACTCAATGCTGCAGAATCTCATCCATTGCAAATCTGCCAAGGAGATGTGGCAATCCCTGGTGACTCTGATGGAAGGTACTGAAGAAGTGAGGGATGATCGGAGATCCCTTCTGAATCAAAAGTATGAAGCCTTCCGGCAAGGTCACAAGGAAGCCATAGCTGACACGTTCGAGAACTTTTTCAAGATAGTGAACGGCCTAAGAGTTTATGGCTGAGTCTTCACCAACGGAGAACTGAATGACAAATTCCTAAGATCCCTAACCAAGGAATGGGATAACAAGGTATGCGCCATTCGGGAGTTCGGAAGGTTAGCCGAGACGGACCCGCAAAATCTGTTCGGAAAGCTAATGTCCTATAAGCTTCAAATCAATTCTAGAAAAGCTGAAGAAGAGATGATCAGGTCCGGATCCAAAGAGAAGTCTGTGTAACACCCCAGAACTCAAAATATGTTTGTACACAATTTTGAGTAGCAGGCTGGTAGACACGGCCTGGGACACGGGCGTGTCCCAGGGCGTGTCGGGGGTACACGGCCTGGGACACGGGCGTGTCCCAGGGCGTGTTCGATTTAAATCTCAAAATTGGCCTATTCGGGTCAGAGCCGTACACGGCCGTGAACACGGCCATGAACACGGGCGTGTCAGGCTGGACACGGGTGTGTCGGCTGCCGTGTTCCGACCCGTGTACTGGTTTTGGGAGCCGTTGGGTGCCGTGTAGCAGGGGACACGGGCGTGTCTCAAGACTGACACGGGCATGTCAGGTTCGACACGGGCGTGTCGAGCCCCGTGTTGTTCAGTCGGTTCCAAACCGCGTGTGCTGCTTAAGGGTACACGGCCTGTGACACGGGCGTGTCACAGGCCGTGTCAGGCAAAATTTGGGTTTCTTGGGCAGATCTCGGCCGTTCGTTTCCTTCTATTTGGATCATGTGGTCCATAGCTTTTCCAACCTCTTTAAGGCCGTGGATTGAGTTGAAAGCTCATTCCACTTAGCCTTTCTTCTTAAGAAAGAGAGGAGAGCTTGGAGGAGGAGGAGGAGGAGGTCGGTGGAGCTTCGTCGAGCCGAGTGCAGCGTTGCGGAGGCAAGGCCGCTGCGGGGATTTCCGTCCGGCTAGTTTTCTATGGCGCCGAAGCGATCGTCAAGGGTAACGATCTTTCTTCCTTGGGCAGGTGAAGCCCTTTGTTTTGCATGTGCATGGGATCCTCCATCAAGAGATGGAAACGCGGAAGTGATTCCAACAGTTGAGTCTGCATCTAGAGCCGGAAGTCTGTAGTACGGCATAGGCATGCTGTGTGAAGCCCATCCAGACGTATGTCGGGATTGGTGATGTTTATATTGCGATCCGGAGAAGACTCCGTGTATGCATCGTGTAGCCTGTGGAGATGGTGAGGACGATGTGTTTGGTGTATAGGATGCTTTGCATAGCTCCTTTGGTTGTATGTTTGTAAGAGCTGGTTGATGGAGTGCGGACACCTCTGAGTGGGTGGGTGCGTGAGGTCTTCAACAGGGGTTTGGAGGCTTATGCCCATTTCACCAAGTGGCAATGTTAAGATCGGGTGAGCGGTCGATTGGTAGCAAAGCAGCAGGGCGAATTCCCTAGGCTTGTTTACACTACGGGGGTAGGTCGACTGATAGTGCTCACGGGTTTTGGTGTGGTGCGTACCTCTGAGTGAGACGGGTGCGTGAGGTCTTCAACAAGGGTTTGGAGGCTTATGCCCGCCTACCAAGTACAAACCATAAAAGGTGCCCTGAGTGCACGGAGCGCCTGGCATTGAGGCCGGCGTTTGTGATGTTGGGTGTATGTGCTTTATATGTTGAAATTGCTATACATGCAGGGAAGGAACCACTGCCCCGGGTAAGGGGTGGGGTCGTTATAATTGGTCAGCTGAATGCTGACCGTTGCTTTGTTTATCACCCATGGGGTGGACGTCCTTATGCAGGTGTTGCGGGCTGATGGATTGAGCGGGCAAAAGCCCATGCTGCTGGTAGGCCCTTGAAGGCCGTGCGAAGTGTTGGATTTCATGTGTGGCCGGCCTGCGTGCCGATGTATGAAATTATATGTGTTGTAAAGAGTAACTTGTAAGGCCTTAAGGCCGTGTGCGGTGTGGTTTTGTAAACATTCCTGGTTATCTATATAAATGTGATATTTATATATTAGTGGACATTCAATGGAATGAGTTCTTGCACTTAATAAGCTTCCGCTAGAATGCTCTGAGTTAGGACTCGTTTGGTTTGGTATTATCCTGTGACCTCACCGTCTGTTTGTGGCATATAGTGTGGGGCCCCGGCCGGACCTTCTACTATACGTCATTTAACGGATGGGGTCGTTACATCCTCCGACCTGTGGGTTATGGGCCCACAGGTCGAATTCTTTTGTGGGGTGGCGAGCACGTGTTCGTGCGACCTGCTGTAATGCTAATGAACTCAAGAATGTCCACTAGGAATGTGTGTGTGTGTGTCTATTCGGTGAGTTTGCCGTATTACCATGGAAAGTAATGCTATCTTGTTCACCTATAGGTGACGAGGAGTGGAGCTGGGCAGTCGGAAGCCCCAGCGTTCGGATGAGAGTGCGGCACCACCTGAGGTGCCTACACCTCCCCCCTTCTGCGGAAACGGTGCGCTTAGTTGCGGAGATGATTTTTGCTATGCTTCAGGCACAACCTTTTGGACAAGCGAGGCCCGCTGTGGCGCCAGTGCACGTTGGTGCGAGGCAAGAGCATGTTGAGGTTGGTGCGAGGCAAGAGCATGTTGAGGTTCCGGTTGCTGTGCAAGCAGCGGACGAGCAACTTAAGCACTTTATGGAATTTCATCCGCCTACGTTTGTCGGGGCAACGTCTCCAACAGAGGCCGAGGATTGGCTCTCTCGAGTGAAAAGAATCCTGGCTGCGCTCAGGATTAATGAGGAGCAGAAAGTCCCGTTAGCCACTTTCCTCCTGGAAGGAGAGGCGAGGCTTTGGTGGGATGAGATCGAGTTGCACCAGTTGGGCGGGGAGGGAGAGATCTGGGCGACATATCGATGGACGAATTCTCTAGATTGTTTTGGGCGAAATATTTGCCAATGGCGCAGAGAATTGCAATGGAAAATGAATTTCAACGTCTGGTACAGGGTGATAAGACCGTGGACGATTACCTGCATGAGTTTACCAAGCTCGGTCGTTATGCGGGGTCGAAGTTTGCGGACCAGGCGCGGAAGACAAATAGGTTCTATGAAGGGCTGCGTGATGAGCTGAGGTTGGCTCTCCCAAGTTCAGTGAACCAAGGATTCCAAGCATTGGTGCATACCGCTAGTGCGCTAGAGAAGGATTTGAAGCGGGTGCGGGAGAAGAAGATCGTAGCGGTGGAAAAGTCCGACTTCAAAGTTCCGCCATCAGAGCAGTCCGATTTCAGGAAACGTGATAAGAAGCAGTTCAGGTCTGCTGAACAAACTTCTTCAGATGTTGCGTCAGGAGCAACGTTTGGGCAAGAACGGGTTGAGCCGCGGACATGTTTCATTTGTGGGAGGCCAGGACATATCGCGCGATTTTGCTGGAATGGTGCGTCCAAGGGTGAAAGGAAGACAAGTGCGTCTTATGACGAGAAGGGTAAAGCTGTGGCAGAGTCGTCTGCATCGCGGGCGCAACCGCGAATATACACTCTTGAGATGCAGGAGCCGCAAAGCTCAAATCAAGCAGAACAGCAAACCCGTGCTTTGGACTTAATGGAGGCCGCTAAACGGATTCTGCGAGATGCGGAGAAGCCGAAATAAAGTGGAGTGTGCACTTTATTTTGTTGTCTATTGTATATATGTATGTATGTTTTTCTGTTTGGGACAAACAGTGTGGTGGTACGATTCCATGGGGCGAGCCAAGCTGTGGCCTCTGAGCTCTAAACCTGGATCGTTTTGGGTTATATCGCAACAGCGTGGTTGTGTTGATACTTGTGCGTTGCGCTAAATTTCGGGACGAAATTTCTATAAGGAGGGGAGGGTTGTAACACCCCAGAACTCAAAATATGTTTGTACACAATTTTGAGTAGCAGGCTGGTAGACACGGCCTGGGACACGGGCGTGTCCCAGGGCGTGTCGGGGGTACACGGCCTTGGACACGGGCGTGTCCCAGGGCGTGTTCGATTTAAATCTCAAAATTGGCCTATTCGGGTCAGAGCCGTACACGGCCGTGAACACGGCCATGAACACGGGCGTGTCAGGCTGGACACGGGCGTGTCGGCTGCCGTGTTCCGACCCGTGTACTGGTTTTGGGAGCCGTTGGGTGTCGTGTAGCAGGGGACACGGGCGTGTCTCAAGACTGACACGGGCGTGTCAGGTTCGACACGGGCGTGTCGAGCCCCGTGTTGTTCAGTCGGTTCCAAACCGCGTGTGCCGCTTAAGGGTACACGGCCTGTGACACGGGCGTGTCACAGGCCGTGTCAGGCAAAATTTGGGTTTCTTGGGCAGATCTCGGCCGTTCGTTTCCTTCTATTTGGATCATGTGGTCCATAGCTTTTCCAACCTCTTTAAGGCCGTGGATTGAGTTGAAAGCTCATTCCACTTAGCCTTTCTTCTTAAGAAAGAGAGGAGAGCTTGGAGGAGGAGGAGGAGGAGGTCGGTGGAGCTTCGTCGAGCCGAGTGCAGCGTTGCGGAGGCAAGGCCGCTGCGGGGATTTCCGTCCGGCTAGTTTTCTATGGCGCCGAAGCGATCGTCAAGGGTAACGATCTTTCTTCCTTGGGCAGGTGAAGCCCTTTGTTTTGCATGTGCATGGGATCCTCCATCAAGAGATGGAAACGCGGAAGTGATTCCAACAGTTGAGTCTGCATCTAGAGCCGGAAGTCTGTAGTACGGCATAGGCATGCTGTGTGAAGCCCATCCAGACGTATGTCGGGATTGGTGATGTTTATATTGCGATCCGGAGAAGACTCCGTGTATGCATCGTGTAGCCTGCGGAGATGGTGAGGACGATGTGTTTGGTGTATAGGATGCTTTGCATAGCTCCTTTGGTTGTATGTTTGTAAGAGCTGGTTGATGGAGTGCGGACACCTCTGAGTGGGTGGGTGCGTGAGGTCTTCAACAGGGGTTTGGAGGCTTATGCCCATTTCACCAAGTGGCAATGTTAAGATCGGGTGAGCGGTCGATTGGTAGCAAAGCAGCAGGGCGAATTCCCTAGGCTTGTTACACTACGGGGGTAGGTCGACTGATAGTGCTCACGGGTTTTTGGTGTGGTGCGTACCTCTGAGTGAGACGGGTGCGTGAGGTCTTCAACAAGGGTTTGGAGGCTTATGCCCGCCTACCAAGTACAAACCATAAAAGGTGCCCTGAGTGCACGGAGCGCCTGGCATTGAGGCCGGCGTTTGTGATGTTGGGTGTATGTGCTTTATATGTTGAAATTGCTATACATGCAGGGAAGGAACCACTGCCCCGGGTAAGGGGTGGGGTCGTTATAATTGGTCAGCTGAATGCTGACCGTTGCTTTGTTTATCACCCATGGGGTGGACGTCCTTATGCAGGTGTTGCGGGCTGATGGATTGAGCGGGCAAAAGCCCATGCTGCTGGTAGGCCCTTGAAGGCCGTGCGAAGTGTTGGATTTCATGTGTGGCCGGCCTGCGTGCCGATGTATGAAATTATATGTGTTGTAAAGAGTAACTTGTAAGGCCTTAAGGCCGTGTGCGGTGTGGTTTTGTAAACATTCCTGGTTATCTATATAAATGTGATATTTATATATTAGTGGACATTCAATGGCATGAGTTCTTGCACTTAATAAGCTTCCGCTAGAATGCTCTGAGTTAGGACTCGTTTGGTTTGGTATTATCCTGTGACCTCACCGTCTGTTTGTGGCATATAGTGTGGGGCCCCGGCCGGACCTTCTACTATACGTCATTTAACGGATGGGGTCGTTACAGTCTGTTGCTCTGAAGGCAGACAGCTCAAGGAAGATTAAAGCTAGCTCTCCTGCCCCAGCTCCTGAAGCTGATGATGAAGATTCGTCTGAACCAAGCTCTTCTGGCTCGGAGCTCTCTGATGGAGAGTTCTCTCTACTCTCAAGGCAGTTCAAGAAATTCTTGAACAAAAAGAAGCAATGGAAAGGCAAGGATGCCTCATATAGAAGATCATGCAATGATGGTGATCGTCAGAAAAAGAGCTCAAGCAGCCACGACAGGTATGGCTCAAAACCGAGTAAACATTATTCCACTGATATTGTTTGTTATTGCTGTAACAAGCCAGGTCACGTCATTGCGGATTGCCTCCATAAGAAGAAAGAGGGCGGCAAGAAAGAAGACAAGAAGTCCTACAACAGGAAGAGGACAGAAAAGAGTTTGTTAGCTAAGAAGGGTAAAACTCTCAGTGACTCTGACTCATCCGAGTCGAGTGCCGGAGAGGAAGAAGCTTACTTTGGGCTAATGGCTCTAACGGACGATGAACAAGTCCCCCAGTTCACATGGGAGGTAAAATCTCACACCCCTCTTTCTGACTCTGATGATGACAATGAACAAGAGGGCCATCCCTCTGAGGATGAATCAGAACTCATGATGCAATATCAGGAGTTACTCAAGGCTTACGACAAATGTCGCCAAGTCGTGAAAACTCAAGCTAGGGAGATAAAATCTCTAAAAGCTTCAGAGAGCAACCTTAGAGAAGAAGTCTCTAAGACTGACTCTCTCAAGGAAGACTTCGATAAATCTATCGAATAATACAACAAGGCTCTCGGGCACCTTGACCTTAAAGAGAAAATCATCAAGGAATTGGAAGAACAACTCTTGGCTGAGAAGAAGCTTGTAGAAAGCTTCTCGAAGCCTAAGACTGTGCTTACTATGATTGCTGAATTCTCAGCTAAGGCAAGTGGTGTCGGTCTAGGCCACAAAGGAGCTCCTAGTAAATCTTCTAGGAGAAACAAGGCCAAGAGGAGAAATAAGGGCGGCCAAGAAGGCCTCTGCCGAAGTGAAAGGGAAAGCTCCCTTGGAGCCAGTCACGTTCAAGAAAGTCATCTTTCCTACGAACGACCTTGACTACGAATCCACCTATGGTCACTTTAGTAGGCCTATCCTTGAGAATCCTAAGACAAGATACCAAGGTTGGACTCGCCTTCGCAACTTTGGTGAGAGCGTTTTCAAGGAACCTTATGAGGAGATTCAACTTCAGAGCTATGGACCTTATGTTCATGGTCATAATATTAAGAAGGCACCCAAAGTGAAAGTTGTTGTAGAAAAGCCAAAGATGGAGAAGACTCCATGCACGTGCCATCATCATGAAGCCTCTACATCTAAAAATGCTGCCCCTGTTGGACATCCTCTCGAGGTAGTCAAGCAGGAGAAGATGAGGCAAAGATACAACAAATTTGACTGTTGGTGCTGTGGTAGAGTTGGTCACTTTGCCATCGATTGCTGGTTCAATCCCAAATATGCTGCAACTCCTCAAGTTAGCAACATGAGAATGACCACTCATGAGGCTAATCCTCGTAGGGGGAGTATTCTAACTCGAGATCAAGGACCCAAACTCGTTTGGGTTCCTAAGGCTAAGTGATTATGATTGCAGGTATGTCCAAAGACCGCTAAAATGCCAATCTGGTACTTGGACAGTGGATGCTCTCGGCATATGACCGGGACTAGAAGCCTACTTCAAAATTACTCACCAGTATTGAACGGACCAAAGGTCATCTTTGGAGGTTCAGACCATGGAATCACTAAAGGCTACGGTATGATTACTAACGGAAATGTATCCTTTTCGGATGTAGCTTATGTTGAAGGATTGGAACACAATCTCATAAGCATAAGCCAACTATGCGACAAAGGATACATAGTAGAATTCCATGCTGATAAGTGCCTGATAAAATCCCTTACCAATATGGAAACGATTTTATCAGGTACTCGAAGCAGAAACATATTTTTCTTAAATTTCATTTGTATCGATTCATCTACACCAGTATGCTTCTTGGCAAAAGATAGTGCATCTCTTGGTGACCAATGGCACAAGACATTAGCACACGTTAATTTCAAAACTATCAATAAATTATTCTCTAAAAACCTAGTACGTGATGCCCCGAATGTCAAGTGCGTTAAGGAAAGACCTTGTCCTGCATGCGTAAAAGGCAAGCAAACAAGGAGTAATTTTAAAAGCATTATAGGCAAAGATTCTAATAGATGTTTACATCTACTGCACATGGACTTGTTCGGTCCACTGCAAGTTAGAAGTTTGGGAGGTAAGGATTATACGTTGGTTATTATTGATGATTACTCACGATTTGCATGGGTATTCTTTCTGAAACACAAGTCAGATACCTTCGATATCTTTACTAATTTTGTTAGGCAAATCCAGAAAGAATATAACTGTTCAGTAGTCAAAATCAGAAGTGACAATGGAACAGAATTCAAATCTGGGGCCATGACAGAATTTTGTGAAAGCTTAGGTATCTTTCATGAGTTTTCCTCTCCTCGCACTCCACAGCAAAATGGAGTGGCTGAGAGAAGGAACAGAACCCTCATAGAGGCCTGCAGAACCATGTTAAGTGACGCCTCACTTCCAAAATACTTCTGGGTTGAAGCCGTTAACACTGCATGCCACGTGCAAAATAGAGCGCTCATAAACAAAGACCACGATAAGACACCGTACGAACTTTTAAAAGGCAGGAAACCGACCATTTCCTATTTTAGAATCTTTGGCTGTAAGTGCTTCGTACTTAACAACGGCAAGTATCACACTACCAAGTTTAGTGAGAAAAGCTTTGAAGGTATTTTTGTAGGGTATAGTAGCCATAGTAAGGCATATAGAATATTTAATAGAAAAACTCTGGTTGTAGAAGAATCTATACATGTTGTATTTGATGAGACGAGCTTGCTGCAAAGAAACTCCTCTAGTGTGTTCATTGAAGCTGCAGGTACAAAGTTAAAAGAGATAAGCTTGGATGAACCTATTGAAGATGGAGGTGATAAATTCATAAATATCACCACCCCAATCCCTATTGGAGAGGTAGATGATCCAGATGATGAAATCACTCCAAATGGTGAAATCACTCCAGTGATTGAAGACAATCCAGATGCAAGAACTCTAGAGCTCAGACATCTGAAGGATCACCCCGTGGACCAAATCATAGGAGATCCCCGGGATGGTGTCAGAACTCGGAGAGGTACAACTAATGAGAATTTATACTTGAGCTTTCTCTCACAGGTTGAACCAAAGAAGTTTGAGGAAGCCAACTCGGATGCATCCTGGATTCTAGCCATGGAAGAAGAACTGAATCAGTTCAAACGCTGCAATGTTTGGACACTTGTTCCTAGACCAAAGAGCAAAAATGTCATTGGGACAAAATGGGTCTATCGGAACAAGATGGATGAAGATGGAACCATCATAAAGAACAAAGCCAGACTCGTTGCAAAGGGCTACCGTCAAGAAGAGGGAATCGACTTCGATCAGACATATGCTCCAGTAGCAAGACTGGAGGCTATCAGGTTATTCCTTGCATATGCTGCACTTAAGGGCTTTACCGTCTATCAGATGGACGTAAAGTCCGCCTTCCTGAATGGTGACATAAAGGAAGAAGTGTACGTAGAACAACCGCCAGGTTTTGTTGATTCAACCCATCCTAATTATGTATATTTATTACAGAAAGCGCTATATGGTCTTAAACAAGCTCCTCGAGCTTGGTATGAGACACTGTCTAGCTTCCTTCTTGAGAACAAGTTCACAAGAGGAAAGATAGACAAGACATTATTTCTTAGGGAAATAAAAGGCAAGATTTTGCTAGTGCAGATCTATGTCGACGACATTATTTTTGGCTCTACGGATAACAACCTCTGCAAGAAGTTTTCTAAACTTATGCAAGGAAAGTTTGAAATGAGCAGTATGGGAGAGCTGAAGTATTTCTTAGGGCTTCAGGTGAAACAATCTGAAGATGGGATTTTCATCTCACAGACGAAGTTCACCAAAGAGCTACTTAAGAAATTCGGAATGGAGAATGCAACCTCTATGAGGACTCCAATGGCCTCAGCTATGTCTCTGGACAAGGATGAGAAAGGGAAACCTTTTGATGAAACCAAGTACAGAAGCATAATTGGGTCCTTGCTTTACCTAACCGCCAGTAGACCGGATATAATGTTCTCAACATGCGTATGCGCTAGATTTCAAGTGAACTCTAAAGAATCTCATTACGCCGCTGCAAAGCGGATTTTAAGATACCTTAAGGGTACACCAAATCTTGGCTTATGGTACCCAAGAAGTAATGATAGTGAACTAATTGGTTTTTCAGAGTCTGATTTTGCAGGTAGCAAAGACGACAGGAAAAGCACTTCCGGGACATGCCAATTCCTCGGAAGGAGACTTATCTCCTGGAGTAGCAAGAAGCAGAACTGTGTAGCCATCTCAATGGCTGAATCAGAGTGTATCTCTGCAGGCAGCTGTTGTGCACAGCTTCTATGGATCAAGCATCAGTTTGACGATTACAACATGAAGTTCCAGAACATTCCCTTGTTTTGCGACTCGTCCAGTGCAATCGCGATCGCCAATAACCCAGTCTCCCACAGCCGGACAAAGCACAACGAGCTTCGATATCACTTCATCCGAGAGCATGTGGAGAATGGGGACATAGATCTACAATATGTCTCCACAGACAGACAAGTTGCAGACATTTTCACAAAACCACTGGACGAGACCAAGTTCTCGTTCTTCAAAACGGAACTTGGGATGCTCAACAAGGACGAATAGTGATGATGGACTCATCCATAGGCTCAAAAGTGAAGAACTCCGTGGAGGTAAAAAAAAAAATTTCTCTTTTCAAAGGACATATACTCGAGTACATCACTTGACATACTCGAGTACTTCGAAAAACTCGAGTACTTCAAGTACATACTCGAGTACTTCGAAATATACTCGAGTACTTCAAGTACATACTCGAGTACTTAAGATCATCTACACGAGTACTTGGACACTCACTCAAGTATATTACCACTTACTCGTGTATGTCCAAATCCACTCGAGTATGTTTTTACCTCACTCGAGTAGGTCGATAGTCACTCGTGTATGTCAAATTTCCACTAACTCGTGTATGCCGACATATACTTGAGTATATGGATTTCCTGCACTTTGAAAATTCTATTTTCTCTTTTCGCACACCGAGACTGTTGGCGCCCCTTCAGGTATGATTTAAATTTTTTTAATCTCTCTCTCAACCTAATTAGGGTTATATATAAATAGAAAGAAAACCTAAAATCTTTTTCCACATTTCAATCTCCCGGTGGAGCCGGCGTTTTGAATTCCAGAGCAGACGAACTCCTTCTTCCCGATCATCGCTGCTCTCCTCCTCTGGACGATGGCTCCTCCATCAAAGATTGGAATCGGCTCCGAACTCGTGACAGATGGTATTGCAGATCTTTCGGATGACTTCAAAAACTTACTGATTCTCTTGGACACCGCCGGATTGTCCTTCGTTCTTCAAGAACCCTGCCGTCTCCTGTTTCCTGATGTTGAAGAATTTTACAGAAATCTGAAGGTTAGACGTAATGGCACAATTCTGAAATCAAAGGTAAAAGGACTTGAGATTCGGTTGGATAAAACTTCGGTCGCCACTCTGCTTCGGATGCCCGTGGTTGACGAAGAAGACGACCTAGAAAAGGAAGATGTCGACCGTACTTCCTTATTCTGTGGTCGAGATCCTGAAGGTGGAGGTGAAACATTGAATCGGTCATTGTTCAATTCAGAAGGCAAGTTCCTAGTTGATGTCATCGCCAAAGTCCTGTGGTGCAAGACATATTCCATAAGAGATATATCCCAAAATTTATTCGATGTTATGCAAGCCATAGTCTGCAGGAAGAAGTTTCAGTTCGGCATGATGATATTGGATAAAATTCGGGAAAGAATCAAAAGTCCAAATTATGCAAGGATCATCTCCCTCATTCTCCGGGAGATCGACTACGAGGTGTTCAGCTTTGCTAAAGGAACTCCTCTCCACCATATAAAGAAACTGTCCATCTCATCAATTCATCGTTGGGAGCTTAAGCTGCAGAACACTGCTCAAGTATCCAAGGCCTCTGCCGAGCAAATAGGCCTCAATGCCCCGGCTGACAGGACCCCATCTCCTCCTCTCCGTCAAACTGCTGACACCTCGGGTGCAGTAGTTGAGGGGGAGCCTGCCTCAGCTAGCCCTCAGCCACAACATGCAGATTCACCAGTCCAGTCCCTTCAGCTCAGAGATCCAATCCCCTCTCCTGCAGTTCAGTCTCCTCCACCAGCAGAGATCAGCTCAGATGTTCAGATTCAAAAGGACCTCCTGTCCACTGAAGAAGATATAGCTAAGTTGATTGAGGAACTGAGATCAGATGAACCTTTCATCCAAGAAGATCACCTACCTCTATCTCCAGAAAGAGTTCCCTCTCAATCCCCTGCTCACTCCCAGTTGAAGATGCAGAGCTGCATGAAGAAATCCAATTCTCCAGTGACGAGGACATGTCTCCGGAACATGTAGAACCACCTCTGAGGAACCTGGACTTCTCTCTCCCCTCCTTCATTGATGCAGAAGACTCAGTAGATTTCCCCCCAACAAAGAGAGCTGTAAGCTATGTCGTCATTAAAGAGATTCCTCCATGGTTTGCTCCTGCTCCTGCTCTAGCCCCTGCTCCTGCTGTTGTAATACCCTCTGCTCCCTCCTCTTCCTCCTCTTCTCATTTCTCAGCAAGATTGAGCTCATGCTCACAGAACAGAGAAGATACTTTGATGACTCTCTCAAAACTATCCAGGACAAGGTCTCTACTCTGGAAACAGAGATGAGTAGAGGCTTTGCCGAGATTCAAGCAAATACAGATGAGCTCCGTAAACTATTTCGGATTGGTGGAAAAGCTTTAGACCATACTATCACCAGTATCGGTGAACTCAGAGATCAGGCTGTAACAGTTGCTAATAATCAGATCCAAGCCGACAAGAATGCAGAAACCAATGTAATCAAGGTATGCAATGAAGTTGGAACCTTCAGAGACGAGGCTATTGCTCAGTTAAATGTAGATATCAGCAAGGGGGAGAAAATAGTAAAAGAACAAGTTGAAAAACTCTCCGCCCAGTTTGCTGAAACATCTGAAGCTGCCCTGGACGTCAAGTTAAAAGAAATAAAAGCTGACACTCTGGCTCAGATTCAGTCGGTAAATTTTTATATATATGATACAGCAGTATGGGTACATAATCAGAACTTCCCAGATTTCCAATTGGACCCTACTGTGATCCCCCAAGGCCTGAACCCTCTTGCAGAAGCTCCTCCATCAGATGCTCAGATCCTTCCTCCAGAGACAGGGCCTACATTCTCTCCCAGACCTGCTGGGGACATGTCAGACCCTCCTCTCTCCTATGCTGATGTTTGGACAGATGATATGCCAGGTAGCTCTAAAGGACACACTGATCATGGTGCCTCCTCCTCCAGAAAACCATCTGATCAGGGTGGTCCTAGTAAGAAAAGAAAGTATGGTGACGGCGCCTCTGCTAGCCGGTCAGCCCCGAGAAGAGAGCCTGCTCCCGTTCCTGAAGCCAGACCTGGAGCCAGACCAGATGTAGTTCATGCAGAAATTTGGAGCCCATTCTCCAAATCTCTTATTTTTGATACTCTGAGGTTGGTTGTTGACCATGGAGAACACAAAGATAAGTACTACGGTTACTCAGAATGGAAAGCCTATGAGAATTCACAGATAAATATCAGACTCCATGAAAAGCAATGGGGATTAATAACCCGAAGGCTCCTCCTAGGCCAAAGACATACTTTCCAAAACCTTTCTCATACTTTGAGAGGCAGCATCAAGTGAGAGAAAGACAGAATAGGAATGCCCATCCCTGAAAGATGATCTTGTGGAAATTGATATTCTGTTTCAAAAACATTTCTAGATTATATATAATTCTGATTATGGCTATCTTAGTTTATTTGTTTTCATGCTCAACTTTCTTTATGCTTTATACTTTGTCATTTATGCTATCCTTGTTCTACTTTACTTTAAGTAATTCACCTTAGTGAAGAGAGTGCTGACTTCTATAAATAGGGGAGATTGTTGGGATTTGTCTCCACAATACCTCAGATTTATGGGAAGTCAGACCCGGAACTAAGATGAATTAAGTTGTATTTGATATTGTGTTTAAGTTACTTGTGCGCAGGACTCTATTGCCAAGTGTAGACCAATGTCAGTCTATAGTGGGTCATCAAACACAGGACCATACAATGTAATCCCTCATTGGGTGATCCAAGATGTTGACTCACGTATAGTCTCTCTATTGGGATACACTTCATCTAGATGCACTTGGACTCATGGACAAAGAAGGATATAAGACCTAATTCCAAGAATTCTACTAAGTCCACATACTCGAGTAATATACTCCATATACTTGAGTAGGTGACTTAGTACTCGAGTAGTTGACTTAAGCATACTCGAGAAAAAATCCCTCTTACTCAAGTATGTAAGTGTATACTCGAGTAGATCTTCATATACTCGAGTGAGTAAATTTATATATACTCGAGTAAATGGTTTGTTACTCGAGTAGGTCTAAGTTATATACTCGAGTAAAGAATTCTATTTTTTATCTAGAAAATATCCTAAGTATACATACTCGAGTACTCCTTTGATATACTCGAGTAGGTTACTTGATACTCGAGTAGGTTAACTCTCTTACTCGAGTAGTCCTCGAGTTACTCGAGTAGATGCTTTATTTACACTCGAGTAAGCCTGGACTAGATATATAAAGGAATTTCTCTAAGTCTATATACTCGAGTAGACTCTCTACACTCGAGTAATAGCTCAGATACTCGAGTAGTTGACTCCCTCTGTTATACTCGAGTAAACTGTCTTCCAAGTACTCGAGTACCTCCTTTCTATATACTCGAGTAACATCATCCTTTTATCCTGAGAATTTCTCTAAGTAGATATACTCGAGTAATCAACTTCTTTATACTCGAGTAGATCTTTTCTGTCACTCGAGTAGTTGAACCCAGATACTCGAGTATGTTGAAACTCATTCACTCGAGTATGCTTCTCTTCTAGTTACTCGAGTAGCAGATAGACATATACTCGAGTATATCATTTCCTCTCGTGTATATGACTCTGATTTTTTTTCTGAAAAATCGCTAAGACCAGAATTCCAAAGTAATTTTTGAATTCCACTTTTCTGATTGGTCCACGTATCATCGTTAATTACGATTATGACCGTTATCAGTCTCCTATAAAAGGGATACGTGATTAGACCTAACCTAATAAGAAAAAGAATAGGAATTATCAGAGAATAAGTTTTTCGAGATCTACAAGCCGCCGCCGTCGACATCGTTACCTCTCGGAAAAGTTCGAATCACTGAAGCCGCTGCCGCCGCCGTTGATCTTCATCGTGCTCGTGCTGAGTTTCTGATTCCTGATTCAGATCTAAGTTTTCTTCTTCTGATCGTGATCAAAGTTTTGCTTCTCATCATCTTCTACATCCGATCGGGAGAAGTCAAAGAAGTTTTCAGATCTGGGGTTGCCGTGTTCTTCTTCGATCTTTCTGAAAAAGCCACAACAACAAAGAGGAAGATCAAGGCCGATCTATTCAGATCTGAGAATTCACTGTTTGTATTATTTGAGTTATATTTCAAACATCTTTATTGTAGGAGAAATTCTCTCCGAGATTTGTAGGAAATTTTAATCTTCCGAGTGTAGATCCATTTTGGGATCGAGTTTTGTAGGAACGTTGTTCCGAGGTGTAGGATCGTTTTGATCCGAGATAGTGGAGTAGCCAAGTGTAGTGGTTTACTAGATTGGTGAGGAAAGTGGACGTACCCAAGGTTGGGGAACCACTATAAATCTTTTGTCGTCTGTGATTGCTTGGTATTGTGCTGTGCTAGTTCCCTAATTTTTTATTCCGCAAATAGACGCACATCTCACCTATTCACCCCCCCCCCCTCTAGGTGATTTAGGTAGACAACTTCCTCTCTCAGGGGTCGAGGTATCCCATGAATGAAGTCCATGGCTATATCCTCAAATTTCCACTCCGGCACCAGAAGTGGCTGCAGCAAGCCGACCGGATTCCTACACTCTTCCTTTACGAGTTGGCAGGCCACGCAATGCATCACAAAGTACGTAATGTCCTTCTTAATGCCCGACCAATACATTGTCATCTTCAAATCTTTTACCATCTTGGTGATCCCCAGGGTGCACCGAGTATCGGCGTAGTGAGCTTGCGTCATAATGTCCTCACGGATCTTGCCTCCTGCCAGTATGTAGACCTTGCCTCTAAAACACAGGAGCCCATCCCTCAAGGAGTAAACTCCTGACGTGCCTTCCTCCAAGGCTCTGAATATCAGATCAGCTCTCACATCCAGCTTCTTCCCATATCTGATGCGGTCCCGAATATCATCAGTGGTAACCATCGAACCCAGGTACTCCGTGTATAACTCCGGGTCATCCTCGGACACTAGTGATATCTACATCTCCTCGAATGACTTAACCAACTCCAAGGCCATCAGCTGTGGGCCTCCTCTTGGCATACTCGCTCTCCGGCTCAAAGCATCTGCGACCACATTTGCCTTCCCGGTATGGTAGTGCATGTTATACTAGTAGTACGACAGAAACTCCACCAAACACTGCCGAATGTTTAACTCCTTCTGTGTGTCTACGTATTTCACATTCTTATGGTCTGATAAGATGTTGCGGTGAACTCTGTAGAGGTAGTGTCGCCAGATCTTAAGAGAAAAAACAACTGCACCCATCTCCAAGTCGTGTACTTGGTAGTTCTGCTCATGCTTCTTCAGCTGACGGGAGGCGTAGGCTATTACAAGCCCGTTCTACATCAGAACGGCAACCATCCCTTTATAGGAAGCATCCGTGTATACTTGGAATCCTTCCTTCCCTGAAGGAAGAGCAAGGATGGGCGCCGAGGACAGAAGATCCTTCACCTCCTGAAAAGTAGACTCGTATCGTGGTGTCCAAATAAAAGGAGAATCCTTCTTCATCAGATATATAAGAGGGAGGGCAATATGAGAGAACCCTTTACTAACTTCCGGTAATAACCTGTAAGTCCTAAGAAACTTCGGGCATCCGAGGCCATCTTAGTGGTGGCCAATCCGTACTGCCTGGACCTTTGCCGGATCTACTGCCAAACCTGCTCCACTGATGAGATGGCCCAAAAAGGCCACCTCCTTTAGCCAGAATTGGCACTTGCTGTACTTGGCATACATCTTATGCTCTCGGAGCTTCTCCAAAGTCAAGTCCAGATGCCTCGCGTGCTCCTCCTCCGACCTCGAATAGATAAGGATGTCGTCGATGAATACAATAACGAAGACATGCAGATACTCTTTGAACACCCGGTTCATCAAGGTCAAGAATGCGGAGGGTGCATTAGTGAGCCCGAAAGGCATCACGGTAAACTCGTACAATCTATATCTACTACTGAAGGCCATCTTCGGGATGTCATCCTCCCGAATGCGAAGCTAGTAGTACCCTGATCTCAGATCCAGCTTTGAGAACCAATGGGCTCCCTCCAGCTTGTCAAATAGCTTGTCTATCCTTAGCAAGGGATAAGTATTCCGAACCGTCAACCTGTTCAGGGCCCGGTAATTTATACACAGCCGAATATTTCTGACCTTCTTCTTGGCGAATAACACCGGAACTCAGCCTTAATTAGTGAACCTAGCCCAAATCCAACTAGGGATCCAACAAGTGACATGGAATCTCTTTAAGGAACTTAATGCTGGGAGCCTCAATCACTAAGTTGTGAGAAAATAGCATATTTAAGGTTTTGAAATTAATATGTGCTAATCTCTTGTGCCATTAGTCATAAAGAGACGCACTACTTTTTGCCATATAACACACTGGGATAGAAGTGTCTAAACAAAGGAAATTTAAATAGAAAATATTTCTGCTCCGAGTGCCTGTTAAGACCTTCTCCAAATAAGCAGACGATTTTATCAAACACTTGTCCTTGCAGAACTCAACGATGTAGCCTTTGTCACATAGTTGACTTATGCTTATAAGATTATGGTGTAATCCTTCACCATAAGGAACGTCTGTAAAAGAGACTACGACAATGGAAATCATACCATAACCTTTTTTGTTCCCCTGTATAAACCTCCAAAAATGACTTTTTGTCTGTCTTTAACTGGGGTATAATCACGCAAAAGGCTTTTGTCCCGATCATGTGTCGAAAGCATCCACGGTCCAAATACCAGATCAGAGTTTTATTGGCCTTTGGACATTCCTGCAAAATAATTAAGTTTACCTTAGGAACCCAAACGTATTTGGGTACTTTGTTCATAGTCAGCATACTCCTCCTAGGAATATTAGCCTTGTGAGTGGTCGGTATCGCATAGCTAACTCTAGGAGTTAAAAGATTGGTATGGTTTATACCAACAGTCTCCGCCAAAATGACCAATTTTGCCGCAGCACCAGCAGTCGAATCTTTTGTACCTTCTGTTGTACTATTGCTTTACCCTTTGAACGTGAGGTCTAGTAGGGGTAGAACTCTTAGAGGTGGAGTCCTCCTAGTTGCAACATATAAGGGGCTTCCCATCTCTTTAGCCTCAGGCACAACAGATTTTGATTTTAGTGCCTTCTTGTAGTTATGCCCATGTACATATGGACCACCATTCTTCATTTGATTTTCTTCATACGGTGCTTTGAACATGCTGGCACAAAAGACACAGGGACGGTCCATCCCTAGTATCTGTTCTTGGGCTCTATATGAGTAGGCCTAGCATGATGACAATAGGACGACTCAAGGTCAAACTTGTTCGTCGGAAAGATTACTTTCTGAATGACGGTTGATCCATGGGTGCCTTCCCCTTTTCTTGGCAGTAGCCTTCTTGGCTGCCATATCTTTTCCACGGATGTGTCCAAGACCACTACCCTTATTCTAAGCAGAGAACTCATCAATGATATGCAAAATAGTCTTCGTTGGGAGTATCTCTCAACGAGTTTTCTCTCCACCGCGAGCTTTTCTTACAGCTCATCAAGATATTTTCTTTCGGAGTTAATGCCTCGGTGGAGCCCTTGAATTACTCTTTCAGGGAGTGGACTTCATCACTCATGATTGCAATAATTTCATCCTTTAGCTCAGTTTCCACTGCCTTGAGGGAGGCAATCTCCTTAACTTGCTTTCGGACCTACCTTACGACATTTGTCGAAAGCCTTTAAGAGGTGCTCGTGCTGAGCAATCAGTTCTGATTTGTTCTTATCCGAACAGCCTTCATGACCATTAGTGGACGTTTCAAATTCTAAGGGATGGTGTGCGAGTTTTCCTTCCCGTTGTACTCATCACCACACTTCCTCAAGAGCCATAAGACAAAAGTAAGCTTTCATTTTCAGAACTTGACTCTCGAGTCACTGTCGCTGAGTCTTTAACTTCTTGGCGATGAAGCTCTTTTATTCTTTCTTATCCCTATCTCCTTCTCGTCCTTCCTAGACTCATCCTTCTTCTTATACTAGACCTTCTCGAATCAGTGACCTGACTTACCAACAGTAGAAAACAACGTCAGTCCTCAGAAATATTATAACTGTCCATCATTTATTGACTTTTCTTCTACTCACTGACCTCTGATCTATGGAACTGAGAGAATACTTATCTACAATGTCTAATTTCTCAAAGCGTTCTGAAACTTGGAGATTGGGACACTCTCTTCATTAGTCGGCCTGATGAGCTGGGCTCTTCTTCATCGGAGTGTTCGGAGGATGATCTTATGGGAGACAAGCAAGGACTTCTCATACCTTCAGAACCTTTATTGCTATAGAGAGCCTCTTCTCAACAGTTTATTAAAGGTCAGTTGGCTTGCTCCTCCTTATCGTACAGCTTTGGTCATTTGCAAGTTCCAAGAGATATTTAGTCGAATAGATGAGTGTAGCAACTGTCAATCCTGTCAACTTCCAACCTTTGATGACAACACAATTTTGTATACACCGTCCAAGCAGGACTGAGTGAACTCCTTGTCGATGACAGTTCAATGAGTGAATTCAAGGTTCCCATAGTAGGTCCAATCGTTCTCTTAAATAAATTCTCAAAACTGTCAGTTTTTGAGATCATTGGCACCTTCGTTTGAAGGCTGTGTACATTGACATTCAACATGTTCCTGCGATCGACTCTACTCTCTCAGTACGATCTTCTATCGATCGTAAAACAAGGCAGTCCTTCACATATCCTTGTCAGATTTGCAATGAAAAGTTTCTGGGTTTAAGTCGTCCTTCTACACTAGCTAAAATATTCTTCCACTTCCTTGGAGAATAGGACAATCTACCCACATCCTTAGTGAGACATAGCACATCTCGCCTCTCTGGGAATTGAATATTGGATTTATATTGATGCTTGTGTTGGGTTTGTGTGGTCCTGAATTCATATTTCTCGATCTGCACACTTCCATGTTGAACCGTACTCTTCTTCTCCACATGGGAAAGTTCTCTTGGTGTAGCTTCTGGGAAGACATATCTTTGCTTTATTCTGTCTCATTATCCATGGAGAAGCACTAACGCTAGATCCAGAAGATCTATTGATCAAGGTGTTTGCCTTATCTACCAAAATCAATCAATCTATCATAATCTGAAATCCCATCTAGCATCTACCTAAATCACCTAGAGGGGCATCTAGTGATGCCTAGTAGGTGATTTTGTGTCCACTGAGATTTTTATAGTGGTTTCTCGGATTGGGTACGTCCACTGACCAACCTCCTATCTAGCACAAAGGGTAAGATTCGGCTACTTCACCTTTCTCAGATTATACCAATCTTACACCTCGGAGCGATGCTCCTACACCTCGATCCACATTAGATCTACACACTCAATCCACTAGCTAGATCAACACCTTAATCCACAAACGGATCTACAATCTCGATCCACTAACGGATCTACAACCTCGGAGATAAAAACTCCTACAAATCGGAGATATAGCTCCTAAAAATGTAAAAAAAAATTACAACAACAAAGAAAATGTTTTACTCTTCAGATCTGAAATCTTCTTGAATCTTCCTTCTTAAAACTAGAAAAACAAAATGAAGAAGGTTGAGGAAGAAACCCAAGAAGACTGATATGAAAGCCGGGAATCGACCCGATCGAATAGGAGTTGAAGAAGCTGAAGATCTAAGATTAGTCGAAACTTGTCCTTTGAATCGATGGAGATGGAGAAGGCGACAGAAGGGATTGGAGATGATCAGCTTTTTTCCTGAAAATGAAGTGCTTCAGCGATTATGATTTCGTGAAAAATTATTCTCTTGATTGAATGAATCTTCTTCTTATTATATGCGGTGAATCCTTGAAATGTCTTCATATATATCATAGAACAACGATCAATTGTCATTAAGATAGGATCCACGTAATTAAGGAAAGATCAAACTTACTAAACTTATATTAATTCGAATTCCTGTCAGAAAACTTGAAAACGAAAAATCTGAAGTCCATTTCTCGAGAAGAAGTATATTTCTCGAGAAATGACTAGCTTTCTCGAGAAAAATACTTGGTTTCTCGAGAGAGATCTTAAGAAAATTTTCTCCGAAGTAAATCACTGATTTCTCGAGAAGGACAATGTTTTTCGAGAAAACAATTTTATTTCTCGAGAAACAATACGACCTCTCGAGAAAATCACTTAGCACAAAAATAAGGAAGTGAAGAACTTGTTTCTCGAGAAGAACAAACTTTCTCGAGAAAAGAATTTCTTTCTCGAGAAATCATAGGGCTTCTAGAGAAATCTACTTAGCGAAAATTTCTGGATCTTAAGACCGATTTCTCAAGAAGAAGGCTTTGTTTTCACGAGAACTTTTGCTTTTCTCAAGAACAACTTGCCTTCTCGAGAAATGTGCTAGGCTTTTCTCGAGAAAATGACTTAGCACATATATCAGGTAATGTCCCGAGAATTCTTGTAGTTTATCGAGGACAATAATGCTTTCTTGAGAAATAAACTTTGACTTCTCGAGAAATACATGCCATTTCTCGAGAGAATGACTTAGAGAATTTCCAGTGAACTTTTTCTTTTCTTCTAAGTGAAATCAGCATCCCTTTTTTCTTCCATTTTCTTACTACTTGAATGTGAAGTGCATCCAAACAGAGAGGTTACACATGAGTCAACATAATGGATCATACAATAAGGTATTACATTGCATGGTCTTGTGTTTTGTGACTCATTGTAAACTAACATTGGTCTACACTTAACAATATTGACCTACAAGCACTCAACTAAAAGATTGCATCAAATACAACCTTAATTCATCTTAGTTCAAGGGTGAATTCATACAAATCTGGGTTATTGTGGATACAATACCCAACATTAACTTCTAAATCTTCCTTTTCAGGATTTTTGGGGCATTACAAATCTCCCCTCCTTCAATAGATTTTGTCTCGAAATCTTATATATATTTTCAAAGGAAAACTATGCAAAAACTATTACAAAAACAACTCGTGAAAATTCATCACACATGGTTTGTTCACGCTCCTATGTCAATTCTTCATGGCCACAAATGTCCCAGCGTATATTGACCATCCCGATTGATTTGTTTCGTAGTTTCCTAATCTCGTAACCTCAATCCGAATGGATCTAACTTTCGTCGTCAGCCCACTATCGACCGACACCTGATCATTAGCTATCGCTTGTGTAGGCTCCTTCAAAGCTTTCTACAGCACCGATTGTGAAACACATCATGCAAACCACTCAGCTCTGCTGAAAGAGCTAATCGATGGGCAACTTCTCCAATTCGATGAACCACATACAAACGGACCAAGATACCTCAGACTCAACTTTTTCAAGCGCCGACTCCTGGACACGGCTTTGAATGGCTTGATCTTCAAATATACCAAATCGCCAACCGCAACTCCACGTTTCAGTGCATGGAATTGTAGTAATTTGCCTGCCTATCTTGGGATACCAATAGCCTCTATCGTATACACGTATAGTCAAATTTGTATCTTCGACCTCAAGTCCACGGGAGTTGAGTTAGATAAGCTCACTTAACGCCAGAAGTCAAGGAGCATTGAAAATGCAGCTAAGTCCACAGGCATTGAGTGGAGAAAGCTCACTCAACTCCAGATGTAAGGTAGGATGTTGGCAAGCTGGAAATGTGGCTATGACCACAGGCGTTGAGTGGAGTTGACTCACTCAATACCATATAGCTAAAGGCAGAAATATGGCTAAGTAGATGGGCGCTGAGTGATGAAGACACACTCAACGCCATAAAAAAAAAACTGTGAGTCCAACTGAATTCAGAGTTCGTCGAACTGGGTTTCAGAGTTTATCAAACTGAGTTCAGAGTTCGTCGAGCAGAGCACATCGTTCGTTGAACTAAGCTCAAAGTTGAGAATCTTAGTTAATGGAACTGAGTTCAGAGTTTGTCAAACTGAGTTCAGAGTTCGTCGAATTGAGTTTAGAGCTGAGTGAGGCATGCAAACTCAGCGTCTAAGATGCTGTAGAGGCAGAAAATTATCTAAGGCAAAAAGCATTGCGTGAGGCGTGCTCACTAAATGCTCTCAACGCCTAAGATAGAGAAAGCTTTTTTAAGGCAAAAAGCATTGAGTGATAAAGACATACACACAACACACTCAACGACAGATTAGCAGGAAGATTTTATTAAGGCAAAAAGCATTGAGTGAGGCTTGCTCACTCAACGCTATTAACGCCTAGTAAGACAGAATTCTGTCTAAGTGTTTTGGCGTTGAGTGAAGCTCATTCGCTCAATGCATATTCTACTGATGCTTGATTTTTGGCTAAATCTACAGGTGCCGACGTCAGCAAGTCAACTAGTCAACAAGATTCAAATTAGTCGCGGGAGGGATACAGAACACGACAATTGTGGTTGCAGACCTACTTGTACAACAATTGGCGTTAAAGCAAAGTTGATGCAACCATTAAATGTGTGGCGCCCACTACTCAAAGAGCATTGGGTCATAATCAATAAAATAGAAAGGCTTTACAGAGAAAGATAGCTTTTGTAAGAGGAGCCATCAGGTCGTTCTTCTTCACCGCCATTGTTATTGTGACTAAAGAACAGATAGCTCAAGTCAGCAAGACTAAGAGCAAGAAAAGTTAGCTGTTTGTCTTCATCATTGACAACAACAAGATCAAAGCAGATCTCTAAAGAGGAGAAAGAAAGTTAGATTGTGTTATTTTCCATCTGCATCAGCAGGTTCTTCACAGATCCAGCAGTATAACACTAAAGATCATCTACTTGATGCTGTGAAGAAAAGGCAGGGCTGAATCACCTCAGCCCAAGAAAGAAAGAAGATGCAGAGCTATTTTCTGCAAGTTTCTTCCAACACAAGTCTCTTCGTCCTTATTGATGTGAAGCAGTTTAGCTGAGATTCCTTCAGCTCAGGTAGCAGCAGGTTTTGCTACAGTCACTTCACAGTTCCAGCGGGAAAAATCCCTGGTGCTGTGAAGAGAAGATAGGACTGAATATATCTCAGTTCAATAAAGGTAGACTCAGGAAATACATTCATAGAGTCAAAGTTGGGCATAGTCTATCTCATTCAAGGTAGATTGGCACAGAGAATTTCACTTGTGTCCAATCAAGACTCATCAACCCACTTCCGCCTTGTAGGATCCTTCTAGATCTGAGTTGTAGGGCAGATTTTCCTAAGTAGGATTCTGTTGAGAATATGAGAGTAGGTATTTGGCCTGAATTGTAGGATCCAGTTTGGATCTTATGTACGTGATCATTTGATCACTGTGTTATAGGGCTCTTAAGCCCGAGGTAGGTGAGTAATTCTCACTAAGTGGTAGGGCATTTGTGCCTGAGGTGTAGGATCTTTTGAATCTGAGGTAGGACCTTTGAGTCTGAGATTGTAGGAGAGTCTCTCTGAGTTTATGGATCCCTAGTGGATTTGAGGTAGAGCTGTCCTCCCAGCCTGAGTTGTAGGGCCTTTGATCCTGAGGTAGGTGATCTTTGGATCACTGAGTTGTTGAGCCTTGTGCCTTAGTTTTAAGTCCTTGAGGAGACTAAGATATCCTGAGGGATCTGAGTTGTAGGTTGAATGTCTTGAAAGCAGAATTTAATCAACTAATAAAGCACCTAAAGTAAGGAAAATAAATGATAGTCACTAATTTTTAATAAACTATTCACCCCCCCCCCCCTCAAGGTGATTTAGTTATCCTTGAAAACAAAGACTTTCAAGTGGTATCAGAGGGAGGTTACTCCAAAAGGACTTAAGAATCTGAGTAGACCTCAAAGGCTAGCTAAATGGTTTGCCTTATGGATTAAAAAGAAAATCATAAGGAGTAGAGCACGATGGATCTTAAGTCTGCAGTAAGGTGAACTTTGGGACATGGAAAAAAAGGATCAGGCAGATAATGGAAGCAGTGATCCTAGTGTCTTGGCATCAATTCAAGAAGGACCCTTCATTCTCATGAAGTTCTCTACATCAGATGAAAGTATCCAGAAACCAAAGAGCAATGGTGAAGAAATGACTGAGGATGAAGTCATCCTAGTTGTTATGGACAAGAGAGCACAACAATATGGTAAGTGACATGATGACTCCACCTCCAGATCCTTGGTCCACTGCAAGATAGCCAAAGAAATGTGGGATTCACTTACTATCTATATGGAAGGGATATAGAAAGTCAGTCTTTCTGACAGTGATTCAGAGTCTGAAGAAGATTAAGAAGCCTTCATTGGTCTACTTACTGTAACTACAGATGAAGGAAAAGAGCCCGGCCAGGATAAGCCTGGTCCAGATCAGGTACATTCTCTGTCTAGTTCTTCTACTATTCAGATTATGAGGACAGTCCAGATTTTGATTCATCCTCATCTAGTGATGAAGATGAATATGAATCTGAGATAGATGTCAATCAATTATTGACAAGTATGGTAAAATCTTGGTTGCTTTGAGAAGAAGTAAGAAGTTGGCCAAGATGCAAGCTGAGGAGATTATCTCTCTACAACTAGTTGCTGCATAGTAATCTGAGACAGCATCCTTGCTAGATTAAAAAGTGAGGGAAGTAAGCCAACTGAAGGCCATCTAAATCATCCAAATTGCAACCATAAGCAGAAGGACAAGATCATTTCGGATCGTGAAGAAAACTCTAAAGGAGAGAATGGCTGTGGTTGAATTCATCAAGACAAAAGTTGTGTTGCCCTTGATAAATTCGTTCTCCTCTCAAAATGGTAAGAAGGATTTGGTAGTCAAGGGAAGCACAAGAGTTGACCTTTCTAAAGGGAAAGGCAAAGCTCATGTAGTGCTACAATCAACCTTTCATAAGGTAATCCTCCCTTCTCGTAGGTATGACCATGGTTTCATGCATGGTCACTAGGAGAATGAGAATTCTTCTTGGAAGAATACATGAGTATCTTCCAATGGAAGAAGAAAGGGTAGGGGAATGAGTGCCTTTAAAGCTCCCCATGAGGAAGTACAAATGGCCAATTCTGGACCATTATTATTTGGTGCCTCGGCCCCAACTCTCATGGACAAGGCAGTGGATTTCACACAAGCCCATCTAGTAAGGACTCAGAATATGGTTCAGTCTACCAGTAAGCCTAACTTGGCTGTTTTTGATGTTATAAATAACATGTCATCTATAAAGAAGACACTTGTAAATAGCATTCAAAGCAAGCAAAGGAATACTGCTCGTAGACTGACCTTCAATCAGATCCTTGTTGAAAGGAACTGAAGAAAGATGTCGCTCCTCTCCTTTTTGTTCAGTCAGCAATTAACCATACTACTAGACCTGCTCAAAAAAGGAGATATAATATCCATGAATGTTTGGTGTCTTGGTAAGGTGGGTCATTTTGCCCTAGATTGTTGGCACAATCCTTTTGTGCCCAGAAAAAAGTTAGCCTGCCTGTCATAAATGTTGCTGGTAGGCAAGTTAGATTTCAAACTAATCAGAACCTAGTACCCAATACCTATTGGGGTCCTAAGGTAGGATAAACTCTGTTTTGCAGGTTTGTCCAAGTGCCCATTCCCCCATGTGGTACTTTGATAGAGGATGTTCCAGAACTTAGACTGGAACAAGAAAGTAATCTTATGGATCATACTCCAGTGAGGAAAATACCTAAGATCTATAGTTGGGAAGTTGTGATGGATATTGACCATCTAGGTTACTCCTCTCACTACCCAAGAGGAAGAGAATGTTGAGTGAAATCCTAAAGAAGGACAAGTGCACACTCATGGATGAAGACCAGCTTAATCCATCCATTAAAGGTCAAGATGCCTGAGTGGTGGGACAAAGTGTTTTGTTATTAGAGCTCCCTCCTGCAAACAAAGTTGTTGGAACACCCTATTACTAATTTGGGTAAGGATCACTATGCTTGTCTTAGGAATCCCAGTTGACCTAGTTGTATAGTTGAAAAGGTCAACATTAGAATGAGTCTAGGGCTTAGAACTTAGGTTTGAAGCTGCCCCCAGGATCATTCCAAGATCAAGGTTGAAGAGCTTAGTCTAAGGCAATTTACGTCGAGCTAAGGTCGACGAATCGTCGAACTCCGTTCGACGCTCTCTGAGCTCATCTTCAATAAAACGTCGAACTCCGGTCGACGATCTTCGAGCTCAGATCGACTATCTGCTTTTGTCTAGCTTCTGCTGAGTCGTCGAACTCCCTCGATTATCTTCTAGCTCAGTTCGACGATCCCTCCCTAAAGTTATTTCTCAGGTCTCTGAGCTCGGTTCGACGATCTTCGAGCTCAGATCGACGTTTTCTGTCTGCTTGTCCATTTAATCTCTGAGCTCAGTTCGACGATCGTAGAGCTTAGATCGACGTTTTCTTTGGAGAGATCGACGCTTTCAGGAATTCAAATGCTGCTGTTCTTTGGAATGTTTTTGAATATTATCAGCATTTATGTCAGAAGATCTCCCAGCCGTTTGTCTTATTTCTGAAGCAAGTTTCAAGGAATTATTCAGAGAATGTTTGCTGGAATTCCTCTAGAAGACAAGACTATTTTTGGAAGACATTTATGACTCCCAACGGCTAATTTTGGACAAGGAAACGTCAGAAAACTTTTATTCCTTTCTTCTGTGTTATTAAGATTTACAGAATACACAAGAAGAAGAGACACAGAGATTGACAAGAAAAAACAAGAGTGAACACACAGAATAGAGAATACTGATAGCAGAAGAACAACAGAAGAACTGTGACTCCAAAAATCTTCTTGCTGACTGAAAAGTGTTCACAATCTCATCACTCCAGACACCTTACCTTCAGCCTTCTTGCTGAAACCATCCTGTGCTGGAGATCAAAGTTCTGAAGACCTATCACCCTAGAGCAAAGCTTCTTTCCTGAACCTTTCTACATCTCAGGGGAGCTTTGACATCATCAATCCACTTGTGCTTCTCTCATTTGATTGAAAATAGAGAAGACACCCTTCACTCTTATTTTTCTTTTCCTACTGTAAAAGGTTCTGAACTCCTTCAAAAGTTCTGTCTGGTTCTGAGAGCCTTGTCAAAACTCAGTGGTGGCAAGACACCTTATCAAAAAATCTAGTTTTGGTTTTGGTCACCTTATCAAAAGCTCATTGGTGTCAGGACACCGATTAACTCATCCTGAGTGGATTCTACAAGGGTGGTAGAAAGAGTGGATGTACCCAGGTTTTGGGGAAACAATAAATTCCTTGTGTCTTCTGGTTTGTTTATGTGATTGTTTGTGTGTGATGTGCTTTTTACTTCTTAGTTTTAACTTCTTACTAGCACTCTACACTATATCATAAATGAATTTTATATGTGCTGTTTATTTCAACTGTGAAAAATTATTTTAAAATACTCTATTCACCCCCTCTAGAGTTGAGATAGATCTTAGCCTCACTTTCAATTGGTATCAGAGGCAGGTTGGTTGCTCATACAGGCTAACACCTGAACCAAAAGATCCTTGATAAGATCAATCTCTTAAGGGGATTATTTTCTCTACATCTTCCTTTATTTTAAAGATATGGCACAGAACAAAGATTATGCACAGCACCAGACCACCAGTGTGCAACCTTTCTAAGTTTGCACTCTGGAAGGCAAGGATTAGATTATACATGAATTCTATTGATGAAGACATTTTCAATTCTGTCTTGACAGTTTGTCCAACTCCACCAGCAAGCTCAAGTACAAATGCTGTCCCACCTCCTTCTGGAACAGATGCAGATATAAAGAAGTGGAAGACTATGCAGTAAGGCTATGAACATCTTAGAAACAAGTTGAAAATCTTTCAAAAGGAGCTATGCCACTAAGCCAAAGAATAGTGCTCAAACTGTAAGATGTAGAGGAAACAACAAGAAGAGTTAGGTTGAGTCTCATCTCAAATCCAATATCTACTACAAAAAAAGAAGCTGTAAGCTTTAAGTCATTTAAATCTTCTTTTGTCATTATTATTAAATTGTTTTTTAATTACAAACGTGTTTATGTGTAGGTAAGGAAGAATATGTGATCGTGAACTTCTCTTGGGAGCTTATCGTGATCTGTATGCTGCAAGAATTATGATAAGAGAAAAACAGCTATCTCTTTA